>BSBN01000814.1:16250000-17500000 GCA_027924645.1 Cunninghamia lanceolata
GTCTGTTTGGCCCCACAAGGCATAGAACAAAAAATATGGCTTCTGACAAGGTTATGTTAAATGCCACTGATGCATTTTGCAAGAATACATTTAATTTCAGTACAGACAAATGGATTGGAGTTGAAAAATATAGATAGAGGTTATTGTGGATAGACCCCACATGTACCTATTGATCCAAACTAAAAATTCACAGGTGCCACGGATTTCGAGAACTGCTATGTCATAGTTTTGCAGTTTTTTTCTCTTCAGGATCTTAAGTGACTTTGTTAGAAGCTTGTAGCCTAGAATGATTGGGGCACTTGACACATGAAACAAGATCTACACTAGCATTTAACCACCCACCCCAACATTTTTTCATAGGTCATTTGGCCCCATGAGGTGTGGAATGGAAAATTTCACTCCTAGCACCTTTCCACTACATGACACTAAAGCATTTTGGAACACTATGTTCCTTACCACCATAGGCAAATGAAATTGATTTAAAAGTAACTGAGATAGGTATTTGTAGGTGGAACTAACATCCACCTATACATATAAAAAAAAAAATCATAGGTATCAAGGTTTGACAAAACAACTGGTCCAAAGTTTGACACCTTTTTTGTCTTAGGGCTCTTAAGAGACTGTCTCCATTTGATATAGCCAATAATAACTAGAAGGCTTCACCATTGAAAAGACACATCCCCTAGCATTTACCCACCCACCCAAACATGTTGGCATACTCCGTTCATACTCATGAGGCGTAGAATGTAAATTTTCACTCCTAGCACCTTTCTAGTAGATGAGACTAAACGAAAAACTATGTTGTAATCTCCATTTTTAGGTCTTTCCTCTACTCTCCTTAGGTTGATATGGTGTTTTCACTTGATCCAATGTGTATTAGGGCATTAATAAAAGGTGTTCTCCAATGTGTTCTTCAATTTATTCCTTGTTCTTGCAATTCAACACTCAACACTAGATACAAAGGTGAAATGAGGATATACAAAACATGGAAACCATATAGAAGGTGAAATAAAGATATGTGAATCATGGAAAATGCATCCCTCTCTATGTCTCTCTCTCTTCCACTCTTCTTCATTTTGTTGTGTACATAACCCATATAAAAGGTGTATTGAGGGTATGTTAGACCTATAAAAGGTGAAATGAGGGTCTGCTAGACATGTCTCTCTCTCTCTTCCTCTCGTTATCATTGTTGGACTATTTTAATCATTCAAACCTTTGCATAGGAGTCTTAAAACTATCACATAACCCTTAATTAAGCCTTTAAACCATTCACAAGTCATTTGGGTGCCAAAATTTGAATTGAAAAGGGAGGGGAAAATGTTTAAATTTCTAATTGGCCATTACCTTTCACTAATATTATGAGACCACTAATGGTTCCCACATAGGTAACTATATGGATAAGAGGTCCTTAAGCCTCAAAAGTGTTCAATTATATGAAAAGGTGTTAAACTTTGTTGGGTTTATCATTATAAGATTGCCTTTTCCTATAAACTATTATAAAGCCCTTTTTCATGACCAAACTCCTTATCTCAGGCCCACGCATGTGGGATGGTGCATAAAGCTATATAATATTCATTTTCTATGATTTAGATTAACTTTTAGATTATGATATAGGCAATTGAAAAAGGGTGAAAGTGTTGTTTTGACTATCATAGTAGTCTTCATGCATGGTAGAGCTAAAATGTATCATGGATCTTCTTGTTTTAGACTTCATCTTAGACAATTTACAAGCTTGACATGGTAAATTTATGAATTATGAGTGAATTCAAGGATGCATATCAAGTTTTCTTGACAAAATCAAGCTAATATGGCATCATGAAGACCTAGGGTTTGGTGTCCAATGGCAACTCACTAAAGCCTAGGATAAATGTGACTTGAAGGAGATCTTTTTTGTTACTTGTTTTGATTGAATATTTGATTTTTTTGTTACTTGTTTTGATTGATTATTAGAATAACTTCCTTTTTACTAAGACTTTTGGTAGGGTATTTTTTAGTAAAATAGCTAGATTTATGAAATTAGAAGCAAACAAAGGGAGTATTCTCATACTCAATAAATTGGAACCAAGAGCCAAACTTAGAGGATAGGTTCACGATTAAAATCATTAATGCTTGATTTAGTCACTTTATACTTTGTCCTTATCAATAATTCTTGAGTTTGTCACCTTATACTTTGTCCATTTCTTGTCATTATAAAATAACACTACATAAGAAAATTCTTAAAAAATGAAATACTACTACTAATATTATTAGGTTCATGATTCAAAATTCTTATATAATTTATCTACAGACTAAGTTTAATCAATATGAATCTTTAACCCATTTAGATTTTGTGTATGTCCATTTCCCTTAGCAACGTTTAAACTATTAGTTTAACAAATAAAACATAGGCTCATATTAAAATTAACTCTATAATGAGTAAATTTATTGAATTACTAACTAACTAACTAACTAACAGTCACTTTACCTGTCATCTTTCTTTAAAGTATACCATGTCTTTAAGGGTGTAAAACCAAATTCCACAACCTTAGCCAGCATCCTCATTGCCCATGCTAAAATGGGATCTTTGGAATAGGGTATGGACATCCATCAAAGAATAAAGGATATGGGAATTTCATTAGATGTTGTAGTTACAACACCTTGGGAGACATGTGTGCAAAGTGTGGAAGCATAGAGAAGGCACTAAACTATTTGACATTATGTCTCAAAGAAATGTTGTCTCATTGAATTCAATGATTGCAAGATATGTACAAAATAGATTTTTGATAGGGCTTTAGAAACTTTGAAGCAAGTGAAATTGGTGGGTGTAAAGCCAAATTCCACAACCTTAGCTAGCATCCTCCTTGCTTATGCTGAAATGGGACCTTCAGAATAGGGTATGGACATCCATTAAAGCAAAAATGATATGGTAATTTCTTCAAATGTTGTAGTTGCAACTACCCTAGGAGACATGTGTGCAAATTGTGGAAGCACAGACAAGGAATGTGAACTATTTGACATGATGCCTCAAAGAAATGTTGTCTTATGGAATGTGCAATGATTGCAAGAAATGTACAAAATGGATTTTTTGATAAGGCTTTAGAAACTTTCAAGATAATGCAATTGGCAAGTGTAAATCCAAATTCCATAACCTTTTCTAGTATCATCCTTGCCTATGCCAAAATGGGACCTTTAGAACAGGGTACGGACATCCATCAAAGCATAAAGGATATGGGAATTTCGTCAAATGTTGTAGTTGAAATTGCCTTGGGAGACATGTATGCAAGGTGTGGAAGCATAGACAAGGCACATGAACTATTTTATATGATGCCTCAAATAAATGTTGTCTCATGGAATGTAATTATTGCAAGATATGCACAAAATGGATTTTTTGATAAGGCTTTAGAAACTTACAAGCAAATGCAATAGGTGGGTGTAAAGCCAAATGACATTAACTCTTGAATTTGACATAGGAATAGATTGACGAACATCGTGGATGGAGGTATGGATGGGTTAATAGGAGGGATATGTGAGGTCATAGGGATAGATAATGTAGGGATGGTGGATATCATAGGGATGTTTTAACAACTTGATGAGGGTATGGTTGATGCCATAAGGATGTTTGATGTAGGGATGGTTGAGGATGATGGGGGTATGATATTAGTTGTGCCTTGAGGGATGGATAAAGGGATGCTAGGGATAGGTTGTGACACACATATAGAAGAACCCATTTTAGTTAAATAAATTATATTTATTTAACTAACCCATTTTATCTATTTATACCCCTTTTACACCAAAGTAAATAAATCTTATTTATTTAATCTCATTTTCCTCCATCATCCAATTTAAATAAATTAAATATTTATTTAAATCTCACATGTCTCTCATAATTTAAATAATTTTATTATTTAAATTATTTATCCCACTCACATCCCTATTTTTAATCTCATTAATTGTGCATCATAAACACTTCCTTTCCAAAAATCAATTAAATAATCCCATTTTCCCACTCACATCCATATTTTAACCTCATTAATTGTGCATCATAAGAACTTCTTCTCCAAAAATCAATTAAATAATCTTATTTCCCCACTCACATCCTTATTTTAGCCATCTCTCATCCTCATTGAAAGGCATCATAAACTCTAATTTTAACTTTTCATCCTATCCACCCACTTCATACCACATCCTTCTAATCTTAGCCATCCATTTTATTCCCTCTTAATCTATAAATTGAAATACTCATTTCAAAATCAAACCCCCAACAATCTTTCATGTGCACGCTCATATTATCATTTTCAATATATTTTCCTCCCATTATAGCCAAGTTATGTTGGTTTTGTGAGCAATCCACATTGCATGATCAACAGGACAAATCCGATGGAGCTTGGGTGCACTCCATTCCATCCTATCAGAAGTTTGAATTTGTGCAAGTTTTGAAGGTATTGTTGTATTGTTTTATTTTTATGTTGTTGTTTTGCATGATTTTCAGGTCTTCATATTTGTGTGGCACAAAATTGATCTAGAGCTATAGAATCAACCTTTAGTGAGCTACAATTCTACATAGAACTCTAAGCAATGAGTACATTAAAGACATCTATTTTACCATACCTAGATGGATAAAATCTACACTATATCAACATATTATGTTCATTGCTATTTTCAAAACTAAATATCTAAATCCCTCACATTTAATTTCTGATATTAACATTTAATATTCTAATTCATTATGTAAATTAATTTATATTTATTGTTAAATATTAATTAATTAACCTCAATAACATTTCTTAATAGGAAAGTGGTTTTGTTACTTAGACTATTAAACATTCTTTATATCTGTTTGATATTAAAATTTGTGTATTATTATTTTGAATACAGATTATGACATGTCCTAATAATTTTTACTGCTTATTTAAAAAAATTGATTCTGCCATCAACCTGTTCTATCACAACTTTCTTCTATAGCTTTATTCTTTAACACGTTATAACAAGTGCAGGAGCACCAAAATATATCAGTAGCCAATCAGCCAACTCGAATTGAAAACCATTCTGGAACTGAGATCTCCTTATGACATGACATGACACCGTATGCAGATATTGCCCCTGCACCACCTCATCCTCCTCTCTTCAACTATCACTGTTTCTCTTCTTACAAAATTCCACACATTTCGCAATCAGTTGTATTTCTGGTTAAATCTAAACTACACTCTTTAAAACCCATCTATTTCTTCTCATTAGTCCTCATATGCAGAAGGTTTGTTTTTTTTTTCAAGATGCCTTAGCAATAAATGACAGTAAAATATGGCATACTAAATTGAAGAAACATACAAAACAGAGCTGCCAACTGGTTATGGAGACAAAAACAAAAACAAACAAGAAACAAAAATTGAGCAATCTGCCCAAGTCACTCTGCCTCTGCTATTCAACAGTTACAACTCAATTTCTTTATCCCTCCCTTGAAAAACTGTTCCTCCCGAAAGCATCTCCTGTGACAGTCAGTGCCTTAAATTATTTGGTGGCGAGACTCTGGCTAACGTTATAGACATCTGATTCACCGGCCTTTGGAATTGCAGGCAAGCTAGCTTTTAGAATTAGACTTTTGCCTCCATGTGGGGAATTGGGGCCTCTGCAATCCAAAAATTTACATTATATGACGCCGTTCCTGCGCTGAGTTACTCATCAGCTTTTAATTGGGTGTTTTTAAACATCATCCACTTTAACAGTCAAAAATCAATTTTGACCAATAAAAATAGGACAAATATTTACCACTTTTTATTGTGAATGAGGTGTAAAATTTCTATTGACTGTTTGACCATTGAAATGGATGATGTTTAAGGAGAACCCTCTTAACCAAACACCATTTCTGTGAAAAATTATAGGCAGATAGGTTTGGGAGGACTAAATGTACGTCTCAGGTTGGCTGGAGCGTAATGATTGCACTTCTCTCCTAATCTTCATAGATACGTGTTCACATTTTTTTTTTAAATTGATTATAACATGTTGAGAAAGCCTGCACCAGAAATCTCTTTCAATTAAATTGTAATAAAAATTATAGAGAAACACCATTGTCATAGTCAAAAATTAAATCATCGAAACTACCATACTACCAAATTTGCTAATATTACATCAGTTAATATTAGAACAGCTCATACATTTTTTATAATGGTGTGCAAATTTCATGTGTTACAGATAATATGTTGATAGATGGCTCCATTAAACCTGAGGTGCTTTTGTCAAGATTAACTTTATCAGGTCAGCAATCTAGTTGATAATATATCGATAATTTATTTTATTTAACCTGTCTTCAGTGTAAGGAATGGTAGAAAGAATAAACAATTTAAAAAATTGTCTGCACCAACTGTGACTAACTTGGCTCGGCTGTAAGGAGTCAGCTCGCTTGAGTTGATAATGTCTGCAATTTATTTTGATTTAGTTGTAATTTAAATATTACTATTTACAATCAAGTTAAACTTCAATCAAGATCAGTTCTATAAATTATTTTGTAACTTCGTTGTGATATTATGTTGGAAAATTGTACGTGGTTTAGTTGGTGAGGACAACCTAAATGCACGGCTGTCCACGCGGGCTCGAGCCTAATAAATGCACTTTTCTCTTAGTCTTCTTCATAGATATTTTTATGAATACATTATAATATGTTGAATATTTTGTATTTAATGCCTTTTATCCCAATTTTTCACTCTTGCATTCATCTTTTCTTGTGTATTTTGTTTACGAGAAGTAGATAAGAGTTTTTTTCAATGGAGGCTTGTGTATTTTGTTTACGAGAAGTAGATAAGAGTTCTTTTCAACAGAGGATTGCAGATTTGAAATGAAAGAATACAATAATTTTTCAATATATAATGGAGGTAGTATTGAAAAGGGAATTATTTGAGGTAAAGTTATAAATAAATGAGGAAATTAAGTAAATAAAGGTATTTAGTTATAAAATTGATGTAGATATAGTTTGACATATAGTTTAAGTGTAAGACAATTAGGAATAATAACATTCAATTATTCAACCAACTTAGGTCACTTTCACAAATCATAGATTTGACCCTAGGTGGAATGGATAAAACAAATGATTTGGACTAGTTTATGGGAGTGAGTGTAAATGCAAATGTAGGTGTGGTTTGGGTTATGTGCCAACTTTTAGGAGAAATAATACCACTTACACATTTGTCATTGCATAAGCAATAATAGGGTTAAAGTGAGTACCAAATGCAAGGTATACACTTTTCAGCGTTACATTTTACCCCCACTTTGACTTGGATACAATCTTCTATGAGAATGCATGATAAAGTAAAAATCAAACAACCACCTTGATAAGAAATTTAGTCAAGAAATCATAAAAGGGATATGGATAAGGATGTGGATGTGGATGTCACTTGGCAGTACATGTGCTCTCTTGGAATGAATACTCCACTTTCAAAACTTGCAAAATAGACAAGGATTGAATGGGTAGCATCATACAAGCATATAAAATAATATGTTGTCTACAATCAAAAGAAAAAGAAAAAAAGGAAAGGGTTGAGAGAAATTCCACTCAAGTGGTGGAATAAGAATACAATCTAGGCCAACAAACTAATAGATACCATCTTGAGGTAGTAGAAGTAATGCGGTACCATCTAAAATATCTTTTGATCATGTGGATAGTCATTTATGTTGGATAACTGAAGATCGGCTTTTTCCAAATCTGACCTGTTTTTTGCCTTTTGGCTCCTCATTGCTATAGGTAGTTTCTATATTTTTAGTCAGTTTTTTTTGTTAGTTGTTTTAGGATATTTCCATCTATCTTTACGGCATGTAGGAACCTTCTATCTTTAGTTTATTTTTCTATTTTTTCCATATAAGTTTTTCTTTTCTAAAAACATTGTATAAGAATTGTAATAAGAGCTATAGCTCTCTAGTTTTTTCAATAGCAATAAATTTTTTTTTCTGTGTGCTACATATATCTTTTATGGTTATTTTTGTTTGTTCCTCTTAAATCTATTGTTATATTGTTTGTTTAAAAATCTTCATTTGGTATCAAAGTGGGTGTTTTTGTTAAAAAAATTATCATGTCAAATTGTAACTCTTTGTCAATCCCTGAATTTAATGGATGTGATTATGATTATTGGTGCATCAAGATGATGACTTTTTTGATAGGAAAAGACTTATGGGAAATTGTAGAAATAGGATATGATGAGCTAGTTGATTGGAATGCTCTTACAATGAATGATAGAACAGCTAAGAAGGAAGCTAAGAAGAAGAATGCACAGGCTTTATTTCACATTCAAATAGCTCTTGATAAGAGCCTATTTCCAAAAATTGCAAGTGCACTGATAGATAAAGATGCCTGGAAGACTCTAAAAGAAGCTGGCCAAGGTAGTGATCAAGTCAAAGTTGTGAAGTTACAGACCTTAAAAAGAGAATTTGAAGATGCAAGAAAGTGAAAATGTGAGTGATTATTGTGTAAGAGTAAAAGATGTGGTTAATAAGATGGCTACTCTTGGAGAAATTATGGACAATGAAGTTGTGATAAAAAAGGTGTTGAGGTCTCTAACACCAAGGTGGAACAATGTTGCTATCATCATTGAAGAAAGCAAGGATTTGACTACTCTTCAGTTTGATCACCTTGTTGGATCTCTTATGTCTCATGAAGAAAGATTGAGAGATTCATCTGGAGAAAGTAATGAGAAGGCTTTTTCTTCCAAAGTACAAATTACAAAGAATGAAAATTCTAGTACAAGTACCAAAAATAATCAAGGCCAAGGAAGATGTCAAAATCATAATTCTTCAAGAGGAAATAGAGGATGAAGAGGTGGTCCAAGAGGAAGAGGTAGAGGCAGATTTGATAAAATAAATGTTCAATGTTATCACTGCAATAGGTATGGTCACTTTGAAAGGGAATGCAGATTAAAAGAAGGTAATAACAATAGAAGTGCTAATTATGCTAATGAGAATGAAGAGGCTTCTCCTAGTAATTTATTGTTATCATATGACAAAGCTGAAAATAGCTCTAAAGAAGTCTAGTATTTAGATTCAAGTTGTTCTAACCACATGTCAGGAAATAATGAGATTTTTTCTACAATGGAGAAAAGTTTCAAATCTAAAATTAAGCTTGGTGATGACAAGTCCTTGGAGGTTGCAGCTAAAGGAGCTATGGAGGTGAATACAAAACAAGGTAAGAAATGTGTAACTGATATTTATTACACTCCATAATTAAAGCATAATTTATTAAGTGTTGGCCAGTTGTGTGAGAAGAATTATAAGGTGGTATTTGAAAATCAGCAATGTACAATTTATGATAAAACTCAAGGCAATAGGGTGGTTATAGTAGTGCCTATGTCAAAGAATAGGATGTTCCCATTGAAGTTTGGTGAACATAGTAGCCATCTTGCCAATATGGCATATGAGGATAAGAGTTGGCTATGGCATCTCAAATATGGACATTTGAATTTTCATAGTTTGATGTTTCTCACTTCAAAAGCTTTGGTTTATGGTTTTCCTAAGGTTCAAGAACACAAGGAAGTTTGTGAAGGTTGTGCTAAAGGAAAACATGCAAGAGAGTCATTTCCAAAAGGCAATGCAGGGAGGGTCCATTACCCACTTCAATTGGTTTACTCAGATATTTGTGGTCCTATGCAGACAAAGAGTTCAAGGGTAAGTCATCATATTTCATTACTTTTATTGATGATTACTCATGAAAGTGTTGGGTTTATTTTTTGAAGACCAAGGATGAACCCTTTGATACATTCAAAAGGTTTAAAGCCCTTGTGGAAAATGAAAAAGGTTGTAAGATCAAATGCTTAAGGACAGACTGTTGAGGAGAATTTTGGTCAAGAGATTTTAGGAATTATTGTGATATGAATGGCATCAAAAGGCAACTCACCACTGCTTACACACCTCAACAAAATGGGGTAGCTGAAAGGAAAAATCATACAGTGGTAGAAATGGTAAGGAGTATGCTACATACTAAAGGATTAGACAATTCTTCTTGGGGTGATGCAGTTGCTACAGTAGTGTACATTATGATCAATTAGAGTCCTACTAGAACACTTGACATGATGACTCCTTATGAAGCCTGGTATGAAAAAAAGCCAATCTTTAGTTATCCAACATACTCCCCCTTGATGTGGAGAGGAGTCACAATACGATCTCGAAGCATCAAAAACTAAACCTTCGCAACGACCTTGGTGAAAATATCTACAAGCTCTTATGTAGGAAGCTAAGAAGAGATTAGACAATTCTTTTTGGGGTGATGCAGTTAGTACAACAGTGTATATTCTCAATCAGAGTCCTACTAGAGCACTTGACATGATGACTCCTTATGAAGCCTAGTATGAAAAAAAGCCTAATGTTAATCATTTTAGAGTTTTTGGTTGTTTAGCCTATGTTCATGTGGCTAATCAAAAGAGACAAAAATTAGATCCCAAAAGTGAGTCATATATTTTTGTTGGATATAGTGAGCAAAGTAAAGCTTACAGGTTGTATAACCCTCGCACTAATAGCATTCTTGTTTCAAGAGATATGATTTTTTATGAAGGGGGAGTTTATGGTCATCAAAAAGACTATGTTGAGAAGTCTAAATCTATTTTGAATGGTGGTATTATTGCTGATATTGATCATGAGAAGCTGGCTAATACTTCAATTCCAAGTGCTATACATTCACCAAATAGCCCCTCATCTAGTTCTTTAATTTCAAGTACAAGTCTAGATTCAAGTCGAAGTCCTACAAGGAAGGTAAGAAGCTTAAGTGATATCTATCAAAGAAGTACAATCCAAGCACATGAAGAGAATCCTATAGGTGAAACAATTTAAATTTTGCTTTATTTTCACAAGTTGTTTTTGAACCATTGTGTTATGAAGATGCATGTGTTAATGAAGTTTGGGTGCAAGCAATGCAAGAAGAGATGGATGCTATTCATAGGAATGGTACTTGGGAGCTTACAGAGCTTCCTCATGACAAGAAAAAGATTGGCACTAAATGGGTCTACAAGACTAAGTACCATAGTGATGGAAGTGTTGAAAGACACAAAGCAAGATTAGTTGCTAAAGTCTTCACACAGAGGTATGGCATTGATTATGAAGAAACATTTGCACCCATAGCCCAACAAGAGACTATTAGAATGTTGATTTCCCTTGTAGCCCAAAAGAAATGGAGCATCCATCACATGGATGTGAAAAGTGCCTTCCTAAATGGGTATTTAGATGAAGAAATTTATGTGGAATAGCCACAAGGTTTTGAGGTGCAAGGAAAAGAAGATCAAGTCTACAAGCTGAAGAAGGCCTTGTATGGCCTCAAGCAAGCACCAAGAGCTTGGTATGCTAGGATTGATGGGTATTTTTAGTAGAATGGCTTCAAGAGAACTAAGAGTGAGCCTACCATCTACTACAAACAAGAAGGTAATGATATTCTTATTGTGAGTTTGTATGTTGATGATTTCTTGTATATGGGAAGTAGTTCTAAGATGAAGGATGAATTCAAGCATGCTATGATGAATGAGTTTGAAATGAAAGATTTAGGCCTTATGCAATATTTTCTAGGCATGGAGGTTTATCAAAGTAAGCATAAAATTTTCCTTTGTCAAACAAAATATGCCAAGGATATGTTGAAGAAGTTTGATATGGTTGACTGTAAACTAGCCTCCACTCCAATTTCTCATGGAGTTATGTTGTGTAGAGATGATGGTGCTAAAAGAGTTGATGGGACAGCTTATAGAAGTGTTGTTGGCAGTCTAATGTTTCTAACCCACACAAGGCCTAATATTGCTTATGCAGTTTCTCTTGTTTCAAAGTATATGACAGAACCTTCTGAATTACATATGAAGGATGCCAAAAGAATTTTGAGTTATGTGAAAGGAACTCTTGCTTTTGGCATTCATTACTACAATTCTAAAGGATTTAATCTAGTTCGTTTCAGTGATTCTGATTGCGGAGGTAGTGTGGATGACCAAAAATCTACCTCTGGTAATTGTTTTACTTTTGGTTCTGGCTTGGTTTCTTGGAGTTCAAAGAAACAAAGCATATTTTATCTCTCTTCCATGGAGGCAGAATATGTTGCAGTCACTTCTCCATGTACTCAAACATTATGGCTCAAAAAAGTTCTTGAAGAGATTGGAGAAAAACAAGTTTAGCCTACAGTGCTCTTTTGAAATAATATGAGCACAATCAAATTGGTAAAAAATCCCATGCATCATAGTAGAACTGAACACTTTGATCTAAAATATCATTTTATTAGAGATTTGGTGCAAAAGAAAGAAGTAGAACTTAGGTATATCAAGACTACAGAACAAATTGTAGATATTTTCACCAAGGCAGTTGCAAAGGTTTAGTTTTTTATGGTTCGAGATCGTATTTTGACCCCTCTGTGCATCAAGGGGAAGTATGTTGGATAACTAAAGATAGGCTTTTTCCAAATCTAATCTATTTTTGCCTTTTGGCTCCTCACTGCTATAGGCAGTTTCTATATTTTTAGTTAGTTTTTTTTCTTAGTTGTTTTAAGATATTTCCATCTATCTTTATGGCATGTAGGAACCTTCTATCTTTAGTTTATTTTTCTATTTTTTCCATATAATTTTTTCTTTTCTAAAAACATTGTATAAGAATTGTAATAAGAGTTGTAGCTCTCTGGTTTTTTCAATAGCAATAAAAATTTCTTCTGTGTGCTGCATATATATTTTATGGTTATTTTTGTTTGTTCCTCTTAAATCTATTGTTATATTGTGTTTAAAAATATTCAATTTCAACCATACTCAAGAAAGGAATGTTAGTGACTTTATATGCCCCTTCACTTAGTTGTATGCAAAGAATGTAGTTAAGTTGGACAAGAGTAGGAAAAATTATATGTGAAATAATGCAACCATGGAAAGCACATAAGCATATAGATAGCATCATGTGCCACCATGGGAAGATAGTAAGCTATGCTCGTGAGAGAACATATAATTAAATAGATATCAAAATACCCCAATGATATCCCAAATAGTGTAATGATGTTGAATACATGGTGAAAAACACAATAAGAATATTAACAATTAAATCAATTCAATTCAACTAAACATGCAATAAACTATATAATATTAACAAAACAATGGAGGAGAAAACATATGAACACCAAATATACATGGATAAACTCTTGTAGGGAAAAAAATCCACTACCAAAGAGACCCAAGATTGTATTAATTTTAAGAATACATTACACCATTACAATCCATGTATCCCTCTGATAGTAATTTGGCAACATAAGAGTACCTATAAAAGAACCCTTTAAACCTCTATCTCATGTGTCCAATATATAGGAATGTTAGAAATGTAAGAAACTATTAAGTGGTATCCTAAAACCATGAGTCAAAATAATAAATAATAGAAAAAATCTAATACCCCCATAGTCATGGTCAAGGAACCCAAAATGCCATTTGACTCCTCTTACACATCTTACACCTATCTTATGCATCATAGATTTCATCACAATAGTCAAATTGGCCAATTTCATAAATTTGGGTACTCCATGAGGGTAATCAATGTTGTGTCTATAAGTATGAAAAAAATGCATAGGCCAACATGGTAGTCTAATGATAAGCTATATTCCTAATCATGTAGATGTAGACTTGAATTATATATAGACCTCTTAGTAGCTTCTCTCTTTGCAACATGTTTTCATTTTTTTTCAACTTTGTTTGTGTGTCCTCAACCTCCAAGCTAACCTCCTAAGGTCTTGCACACTTCCTTGTTAGCCACCTAGCCCATGTTTGACAAACCATTCCTCTTAGTTTCTAGCCCTAAAAACATGACTAGTCTAGTTCACAAGAGGGGAAATTCACTTTTTCTAGGGTCTTTTTCATCATTTCATTCTTCTAGAGTCATCTAATTGACCTTCTAAATCCCTCCTTATTGTCAAATTACATTTCCAAGCTTTCCTTTTTGGTTTGGCCCTTATGTTTTCCTAGTCTCCTCGGGTGATCCTATAGCTTAAGTGTGGTATCTAGGGGTGTCTCACTTTCTACATGTCCCATCCCTTGTTTTAGGCCCCCAAAACTATTTTCAACCTTCCAATATCACTCTCCCACTTTTAAATCACATGTATGGAAACCATCTCTTTTGGGTTACCCCTTATGTCTTCCGGGGCTCCAAGGGTGACACTAAAGCCTAAGTGTAGTCTCCAAGGGTGATGCTAAAACCTAAGTGTGGTCTCCAAGGGTGACCTACCCTAGTAAAAGGGTTGATCTACTTCCTAAAAGGGGCAATCCTGTTATCTTTTTCCATGCATGTTTTCTTTCGGTTTTAGCCTAGTTTTGCTCCATTTTTTCTCCTAATTGTAGGATTCTTCATGCCTAACTAACTACCAACTCCCCCTAACTATTTCTAGACTCTCAATGAATCCATTCTTGACTTCCAATCAATCTATTACTATCTCTCAATTATTCATGTGTTATCTCCATTTCTTCTTCAATTATATGCTCTCTAACGATTGTTCACTCCAAATCAAAGCCAGATCACTAACCAATCAATTCTATAAACTTCCTAATCACCATAACCTACGGTGTAGATTACAAACCTATAAATATTCCTCACCTCTTCATTATTCTCAAGGTTGGAATGCTCTTCTCATCTTCACAATCCTTTTCAAGTTTCTTCACAAGACTTTGAGCCTCTTAGGTTATTTCTTTAATTTTTTTGTTCTTTCAAAGATTTAAGGGTTTCCCTCAAGAGGAAAATTTATCATTACATCTTTTCTTTTTTCTTTGTATTTAGTTGTCTCCATAACATTTTTATGCACACTGTAGGACTTTGTGTGCAAGATCACAGAGTTCTCTATGTTGCACATATGTTCTCTAAGGTTGTCACTGTTGTGGTTGTCATTGATGTCAACACTCTATTTGTCAATACTCAATTTGGGTTGCCACTAATGCCTATGTTGATGGTATTATATGACGATGTTGAGGCTCATGATTGGTAGTATTGAGTGTTAATAACTGAGAGGGGGGGGGGGTGAATCAGTTATCTTAATTATTTCAGCTTTCTAAACTTTCTTAATAATTAATGCAGCATCAATTCAAACAAGCAAACATAACCATGAAATGGAAATACACATGACACAATATTTTTGACATGGAAACCCTGTTAAGGGAGAAAACCACGGGGTGATTAACCCAAGAAAGTATTCTCTGTTAGAAGAATAGAAATACAAAATGGCACTTGCCAATTAGGGCTCACTACCCAAGCACACTACTCACAAGAGGCTCACTGCCTACAAGAGACTTACTATCTACAAGATGTAAGAAGAATAACAAGATCCTTGAACTGATGAGAAGCATCCACATATGCTGAGGTTCAGTTCCAGTTTAGGCTCAATACACTAATCTGCTGCATTCATCCTTCCTCTTCTTATGTGCTGCTGTCCTTTTACATACCGAACCTTCCTTACTGCTTTCACTCTACTCTACTGCTTTTCTTTGCACTACACCACTTTCACACACACCTTCACATCTAAATCCATCTTGTATATATATCTGCATAGGTGATTTTAACACTTTTCTAGCCGGCATCTGGAATAGTCAATATTATCTCAAACATTAGTCTATCAGCTGAATCCTTGCTTCCCAAGTGAAGCGGATCAAAAGGAAACTTATAGAAGTCATCTAATAAGTCGGCCAATCATGAAATATACCTTAGGAATCTTTATCACCATCAACAACTCATTCAGAATAACTTCTGATGCTCTGCCTATCAGTTCTTCCTCTGTCTGTTCTATCAAACCAGACCCTAATACTTGAATGCTTATATCTCTTTACTCTTTCATCACCAGAGGCTCAATTCCTGGAATTTATCAGTCAAGGTACTCCTCTTGACTTCCCCAAGTCTACAGTTTCCAAAGATACTTCCTCTGAGAGATCCAGACCTGACTGTCAAACCTTTCCACATACTCTGTTCTTGCTTACCGGACCACAACATTCTTCAATCTAACTTCCGGTATAGACACACCATGTCCTGCGGATGTGTGGGATGAACTTTGTTGCCATCAATGACAATGTCTCTTGCCAACAATCTCCCCCTTTGGCATTGATGGCAACACTTAGTGCAAAATGACTAAGTGTCACACTATACTCCCCCTTGGCTGATGCTCAGTCTCTATGTACATTTTCTGGAGCTCCCCCTTAGCTAGATTCAACATTTTTCACTACTCATTACTCCCCCTTTGACATCAATGGTAAAGGGTGGAGTCCGCACACCAAAATTTTCAAAATTTCAACTATACTTGGCCACATAAGTATATACATATGGCATACTTACATATACTGAAGAATGTCTACAAAAATTGTCTTCAATTGGACAAATTTTGTTGCCCAACTTTGCTTCATTCTGTCCAAAATTGATATATGACTGCTTAACAGGAATGCAAACACATCTGCCCTTTTTAGATATGTCGGATCACTGGTCCGGGCTGTGATCTGGGCTTCTTTTATGGCCTCATGCATGGCCTCTAACTTGGGGATAATTATCCCTCTGAGTGCACCCAACCTGCTTATTCTATTTTTCTTTTCCTTCTCCAGCTTCTTGATTTCATTCAAGACTGCAATAGTCTGACATCCTTGATTTATTATGGAAGATGAGAGAGGATCAAAATTCTTTGATAGATTTGTTAGTTTGTCCTCCTGCTCTTTCACTTTCTTCTCAATATCTATTGTTATTGTGGTCCAGGATATACAAAATTTGTATACATCTCCTCCATCCTTAAGAGCATTTTCCAAGCTCTTTATCCCAATATTCATATTTCTCCAATCATTAGCTATTAATCCTTGTACCTCCAATAATCTTTTTGCCAAGAATTCCTTCTGGACCTTATCTTTTGCTGACTTCCCTAGGGAATCAAAATGTGTGCTAACACTATTGACTAGAGATTTGAGATTACCGGATGAGGAAGCTAAGGAATCCTTTTGAAAAGATGGCATGATCTTTTCTAAAATGTCAGATATAGCTTCTATTAGATCATAGTCTTCCATGTGAGACTTCAAGAGTTTTTTTTTTTCCTTTGCATTGGCAAATGAAGCTATCTTCATTGTTTGAACCGGAGAGAGAGAGTCAAAGTTAAATGGACCTTGAAGTAACTTTGGTTCATCAATCTCCAACATTTCTTTTATCAAGAAGTCCTTGACAGTTTCTGCAGTGTCTCTTGCCGGAGACAGAGATTTCTTCTCTTCTGCACTGTCACTTATGTTCTTCTCAGCTTGACTTTCTTCTCTTCCTTTCACTTCTTCTTCTTTCTCCTCTATTCTTTCTTCTCCTTTAGATCTGGAGACTGTAGGGGAAATCGGAGGAGAGATATTTGTTTGTTCATGGGCCACCTCTTCCGGAGCAAAGGATTCCAAGTCCTTACCTTTATCTTCCCTTGTCTCCTTAACCTCTTCTGCTATTGTCTCAGTAGCTTCTTCTTCAATATCGGTAGCCGAGGGATCATCACCTAAGTCCTCTATAATAGGAATGTTGAATCTTTTGTATGCATTCCGAAGGATCTCTTCTGTCTCATTTGCTACTTCGTTGGTTTTTTCGAGCATACGCTGATTCATTCTAGCTTTGCTCTGGAATTCATCCTTACAATCTTTGAAGATCATACTCTTCTGCTTAGGAGTGATGGAGGGATAAAGTTGAATAGCTAACTGTTCCCGGATCTCCATATCCTTCTCTTTGGCATTATTCTTCCTCAATTCAAGTTCCTTCTCAAGGCTTTTAGGAATTAAAGATACAATCTCAATGAAAGCCTTGTTGTAAATGTTCAGATACTTAACTGTGGCATCCTGCAGAATCTTTTGATCAGCTTCACTGTATTCATCATAAAATTATGTTAATGGCTTCAAATTTCCATCCACAGTGATTGCCTTAACTATATCATCTAAGGACAGGGTGGTCCTTTTAACAAACTCTTTTGCTTCTGCCTCCTTGGTTTCACTGGATATCTTCTTCTTTTTCCTCATTTTCTTCACCTCCTCATCTGATTTAGTTTCTTCATCATCCTTCAGGCTAACATAGGATCTTGTTACCTTTTTCTTTGTTCTCTTTTCTCCTTTTCCAGATGTCTGGACTTTTGGTTTTGATGTCTTTGAGCTTTTATCAGAGATAGGTGCTGCCCTTTTAGAGGATTTGGTCCGGGAGGGGGCTTCTATCGGATCACTTTCCTTTTCTGCTTCTTCCTTCTCTTTCTCTGCCCTTTCCACCTTTTCTCTATTGGCATCAAGAGATTCTTTTGATATGCCATATCTTTTGGCAATATTCTCTACTTCTTTTCTCACTTTTCTCTTTACCTCTGATTGTCTAAGTTCCACATGAATTTTTATACTTAATTCTTCAAAGGTTCTAAACCTTTTTGCCCTGGGATCCTTGGGTTGACTAAGCATGTGTTGGACATGCAGCTCCACAAGTTTCTCATCCACCTCATACCCCATCGGCATGATCCAGACTGTCCTTGGTTCCACAGCTTCCATTTGGCACTGATCAATTTCAACCATAAAACAAACTGTATCCTTATACTTTTCAACTAGAGATTTGGGAATTCTCTCTCTTGCTTGCATCAAATTTTGGAAGTTCTTGAAATAACCCCACAGAGCTGTATTTCTTGTCTTGGCATCTCCAAGCCCATGCAAATAGTCTCTGATTTGGATTGCAATAGGTCTGTCATTCTGCCAAACCCAACCACTTGATCCGGGCAGCTCACTCATGAAGTAGAAAAATAGACACAATATCAGCCCACCATACTTGAAGGAATTTTTCTTATCCTTCTTGATCTTCTGTAGATTCTCCAATAGTTGGTTTAGAAGAAGTTCACATAGATCATAGTTAGTATTTTCTTTTAGCATCTAATAAGCTGTATAAATTATTGTTCCTGGTACTGAATTTTCCCTATTGGAGTGATAAATTTTGTAACCAATTATCATGGATGCAAATTTGATATCCAGATCAGTCATATCTTCAATTGCCATAGCTCTCTTGTCAAATTTTGATCCGGTTGCATCACTCACTATCTGATTCTGACAGATTTGAGAACAGGTATCCCATCGAATGAATGCAGACTGGTTACTACCCTAATTGCATCTTTGGTGATCTTAAATGGTCTATTCAACCATAGGAAGTTATCATGTACTCTGCTCAACACATACCGGACCCATTCATCTTCTTCAAAACAGGGGAAATGAATGCACTGTGCAAAATGCTTATCCCAGATTGCCTTGAACTGAGGTTTGAGCTCAAAAGAATCATCTATTAACTAATTGCAATAGATATCAGCCAGCTTAGATTCCCCAAATTCTTCAATATTCACATGAATATATGCCCTAACATCTTCTACATGTAGAATCCCATGAGGAATGCTTGAAAAAGCGTCGAGGGGATCAACTTCTAGGGATTTATATGGATGCTTCTTAAATTTAGGTCGTGGCCTATCAGAAATCTTCACTATATTTGGAGTAGTCATCTTTCAAAGATTTGCAGAGAGATATTGAGAACAGAAAATACCTTTTGCGCTTCTAGGTTACATGAAGTGAGCCGGATCAATTGCTGGATGAATCAGATTCTGTAGATGATCTTTGATGGGCTTGAGGAATTTCTGTTGCAGAGCTTCTTTTCATTTCTTCTTGAATGCAGAATGATCAAATGTTAATGAAAAACCTTTATATTGCTCTACAAACCCTAATATCAAGTTGCAATAAATGCTCGACCTAAGTTATTCCGGTTTGCCTTATTCGAATGACTTGAAGAACCAGATCAATCTTGATCTTAAACATCTTGTGGATCTTCCAAATCTTAACCATAGTTTACTTAGATGTTTCTCTTATGAACCCTTAAATCCGCAACTCTCCTTGTGCCAGTTCCGGCACTAATTGACTGGCTGGGGGAACAAGGTTTTCTTTGTGTCTCCCCCTGAGCCAGAGCTCACTTTTTAATTTTTGGAAGGAATATCAGCACCAGAGTCTAGTGCGGATCCATCCCCTACATTCTTTGTACTTTTCTTCACCCAAATCTTGTTCATCTCACTTTGAACTTCATCCGCATTCAATTTTTATTTTCCCTTATCTTGATTCTGATTATGATGTACCGGACCTCTTTTGTCCTGATTCTTGCTTCTACAAAATTTTGCAATATGACCAGATCTATTGCAAATTTGGCAAACAACATTTCTTTGCATATTTGATTGATATCCTCTTGATATGCATTGATTAGCCATATGACCTATTCTATTGCATGCAAAGCATCTACCATTGAATGATTTGTTCATTTGCATATTTTTACATTCATGAGATTTGTGACCATACCTTTTGTAGTTGAAACACTATCTGGAGAAGGATGTATTAGTCTGATTCATTCTCTTTCTGCACTGATTAGCTTTATGACAAAAGTTATTGCAGTTGTAGCAGTATCCATTGAAGGATGGATATCTTTGAGCATTAGGCTACCTTACCAGAGGTCTTCTAGGCCTGTTCCTTGGATTTTCTGATCTAAAATTCTTCTGACTAGATCTGAAGCTTTCATCTTTTTCATACCCCAGACCACACTTGTCATCTACCCTCTTTTGGCTTTCAAGAAGAACTTCAAGTTGAGCAGAGCTTATCTTGAATTTCTCTTTATATTAATTTGTTGTTTGAAGATCCCTTTTAAGAGAGACAATTTGATCCTCAAGTTTTTCTTCATTATCTTTAGCATCTTCAAGATCAGATTCAAGAAGTCTGATAATTCTATCCATCTTGTGGCAATCTTCTGATTTCTTCTTGAGAGATTGTCTTAGATCATCTTCAGTTTTTCTTTTCTCTTCAACCTCTTGGGAAAAATTCATAACTCCTGATTCCATTTCATGTCTTACCATAATGATTTCTTTTGATAACTTTTCACATAACTTGGTTTTCTCCTTCAGATCTCCATTTGTATCATTGGCTTCACCTTGACTTACTAGTTGTTGAAGTAGCTCCTTTCTCTTTTTCATAGAGAGAGTAAGTTTCTCTTTTAATTCATTTGTGTAATCATCAGCCTGTTTGAGTCTTTCCTTCAATTCATTGATTTCAGAATTTGATTGCTCAAGATCATCTAGGGAAAACTTAAGTTGCTCCCTTATACCATACATATCCATTTGAATTCCTAGGTCTTCCTCAAGTTGTTAGGCTCTATTGAGAGGAAATTGGCTCTGATACCAATTGTTGATAACTGAGAGGGGGGGTGAATCAGTTATCTTAATTATTTCAGCTTTCTGAACTTTCTTAATAATTAATGCAGCATCAATTCAAACAAGCAAACATAACCATGAAATGGAAATACACATGACATAATATTTTTGACGTGGAAACCCTGTTAATGGAGAAAACCACGAGGTGATTAACCCAAGAAAGTATTCTCTATTAGAAGAATAGAAATACAAAATGGCACTTGCCAATTAGGGCTCACTGCTCGAGCACATTGCTCACAAGAGGCTCACTGCCTACAAGAGACTCACTGTCTACAAGATGTAAGAAGAATAACAAGATCCTTAAACTGATGAGAAGCATCCACATATGCTAAGGTTCAGTTCCAGTTTAGGCTCAATACACTGATCTGCTGCACTTCATCCTTCCTCTTCTTATGTGCTATTGTCCTTTTACATACCAAACCTTCCTTATTGCTTTCACTCTGCTCTACTTCTTTTCTTCACACTACACCACTTTCACACACACCTTCACATCTAAATCCATCTTGTATATATATCCGCACAGATGATTTTAACACTTTTCTAGTCAGCATCTGGAATAGTCAATATTATCTCAAACTTTAGTTTGTCGACTGAATCCTTGCTTCCCAAGTGAAGCGGATCAAAAGGAAACTTATAGAAGTCATCTAATAAGTTGGCCAATCATGAAATATACCTTAGGAATCTTTATCACCATCAACAACTCATCTAGAATAACTTCTGATGCTCTGCCTATCAGTTCTTCCTCTGTCTGTTCTATCAAACCGGACCCTAATACTTGAATGCTTATATCTCTTTACTCTTTCATCACTGGAGGCTCAATTCCTGGAATCTATCAGTCAAGGTACTCCTCTTGACTTCCCCAAGTCTGCACTTTCCAAAGATACTTCCTCTGAGAGATCTAAACTTTACTGTTGAACCTTTCCACATACTCTATTCTTGCTTACCAGACCACAACATTCTTCAATCTGACTTCCGCTATAGACACACCATGTCCTACAGATGTGTGGGATGAACTTTGTTTCCATAAATGAAAACATTCATGAATCCATATAGTGTCTCTTGCCAACATTGAGTATGATTGGTGTCAGCAGAGATGATATCATGGTGATATATTAAGATGGGAATTAGAAACATTAGATGAGGACTAGAAGTAATGTTGATGTTGGGGAAATGGTGCTGATGGTCTAAAGCATGTTGTATTCTCTCTCCTATTGTTCCTAAGGAAGTATGTGTTGCTACAAGGAGGCTCTATCTCTAGATATTGTTAAATGTCTCTGCTATAGAAAGTTGTCTAGATGAGTGCTTGGGAAAATGATCCACATTCCCCCACATTTGAAGATATGTCCATGTGGTCAAAATTTAATTCAAATATGTTGAGAAGGTGCTACATTCAAAGTTTCAGATCATTTTCTCCTCCGCAGCAAAAGTTATAAGTGACAGAGTTCCAATCTTTGCTCTGGCAGAATAAATTGATGATGAAAGATGGTAGGAATGCTTCACATTCCTCTGGAAGTGAATATTTGTCCATGTGGTTTTGTGAATATGTTTAGGGATGTTCAATGCATACTACTATGCAGTATCAAATTATTTGGAGGTCTACAAGTTTAGTTCTCAAACAATAGTATACTACAGATGGTTCCAGATGCCTAATTGTTCTCAAGACATATGTTTGAGTACTTGTGCCAATTGGAGATTGTACATATCAATTATATGATTTTATGTGGGCATTCTACATGTCTCTATGTTTCTTAGGTTTGAAGCACATGCATATCTTTCATGTTTCTAGTACTGTACAAAGTTTTCAAGTCAGGTTGTGAAGAGCTATTGTTGTTGAGAACAATTTGGGAATGTTGGTGATGTGAACCACAAAGTTGTTGTTGCGTGGAGTTCAAGGAGTGTTTGGAGATGTTGTATTGGTAATTTTGACTCATCTAGGAGAATCCCAAGTAATTTTTAATCATTCATGAGTACCGCAAAGTTGGATTGACCAATGTGCTACAAGCTTCATGTTTTCTTGCTTAAGGGCGACCTAATTCAATTTAGCATAGCATGCAGATGTTATTATATGAAGGCTAATGTTGTGGAGGATGTTTAATACCAAGTTAAGCATGTGTTGGGATCTGCAAGGTGTGTTACTTTTCTTGGTGCTGTGCGTACTTCATGTTAGGGCTTTCCCTCTACATGTTTTATGTTGTTTGATCTCTGGCTAACTTGTAATTGTAATATTCTTGTTGTCTTTGGCTGACTTGTAATGTAATCAATGTAATATAATAAATATTGTAAACCTTGTTGATCTAAGTGAGGCATGATTGCAAATATGAATGTAAGGAGCAGAATGTGGATGTGCAATGCATTATGATGTGTGACTGAAAGAGAAAGAGCCA
This sequence comes from Cunninghamia lanceolata, assembly GCA_027924645.1. Classification (NCBI taxonomy): domain Eukaryota; kingdom Viridiplantae; phylum Streptophyta; class Pinopsida; order Cupressales; family Cupressaceae; genus Cunninghamia; species Cunninghamia lanceolata. The sequence continues at coordinate 16,273,542 of BSBN01000814.1, forward strand.
AAGTGATAGACTGTCTAGATTCACCTTGAAGACATTTTTGTGACAGAGTGGAAGTGAAGAGTGTGCCTAACTAAATCAATCATCAAAAGAGGATAATTGCAATAATAGAAGTAGTGAGCTTCATTTTCAATTTTAGACAATAGGAGGATTGTCATGCTGTAATCATTTTTGAGTTTGTATTCAGTTCAGGGAGTAGTTGCTTCCTTGGGTTGTAGCCATAAAACAAAGTTTGTAGAGAGTTGTATCTTCCTTGGGAGTGACCCTAAAACCTTTCTTCATGGAGTAGTAGCTTCCTTGGGTTGTATCCCTAAAACAAAGTCTACAGGGAATAGTATCTTCCTTGGGTTGTAGCCCTAAAACAAAGTTGTAATTTTGAGCTTCATATATTGTGAGTTAATCCTTGCCATGGTTTTTCCCATTTTGGGGTTTTCCACTTGAATTTGGTGTTTTGTGGTATTGTGCATTGTTTTGATATCTTATGTTTTTGTTAACATTTTAAATTTTAAGTTTTAATCTACTCTAGAGGGTTTGAGATTTGTTTGAATACTGATTCACCCCTCCTTGTTAGTATTATGTGTGTTCAACAATTGGTATTAGAGCCAAGTTCCTCTGAAGGAACTTAACTACTTGAGGAAGGTCTAGGATGGATCATAATGGATCTCACAAGGTACCTATGTTTGATGGAACAAATTACACCTTTTAGAAGCTAAGGATGCAAAACTATCCATCTTCCCTAGGGTTTGGTGTTTGGAAATCTATCAAGAATGGTTACACTACTCTTGCTATTGATCCTACAAATGTAGATGAGATTAAGTTGTATGATAAAAATGTCAAGGCAAAGAGTACTATCATGAGTGGGTTAGCTGATTAAGAGCTGCTGAAGATAATGAATTGTACTTCTTCTCAAGATATTTGGATTAAACTTAGCAAACTTTATGAAGGAGTTATTAAAGTAAAGCAAGCCAAGATACAAATCTTCAAGAGCAAATTTGAGACCCTAAGGATGGCAGAGGATGAAGACATTGTTGGTTATATGCTATGTGTGGATGAAGTTAATGGAATCAGAGGTCTTGGTGGAAAAGTGAAAGAAGATGAGATTATGAAGAAAGTTTTGAGATCTCTCCTTAAATCTTACAATCATAAGGTATCTGCTATTAAGGAAACTTAGGATTTGGATCAATATATAGTAGATAATTTTTTTGGTTCTCTCATGGCCTTTGAAATGAGAGAATTTCACAAAGTTGCTCCAAAGACGGAAGCAGCATTCAAAGTCAATGTAAGGTCCAAAAACATCACCTACTAAAAATACTCAACGAAAAGCAAATTCAATCCAAAAATAATTCATTAGAAGGAAATAATTATATTCTCATAAAATAGTGTAGAAAAAGGGAAATAATCAAAATTCTTCCCATAGATAACACAACTTGCAAATAATGCTTTTATACAATCATTAGGTGTGATTCAATATGTCTATTAACAAAATAGCTTAAATAAAAGGACTGAGATTTACAATATTTAGCCATGTAGGCTCATATAAAAATGTCACATCAACCATATTATTGATATCACTCAGTATCTTCTCTATTGATCAAGGAGGGAAGAGAGAGAGAGCATCATCAAGGTGATTCTCTGCCTAATCACAAGGCTCATGCCTTACGGGTCTTCCTCCTAATGGGAGAAGCCTGACCCTTCACGAGGGGTCTAACAAACTGAAGATGGCTTGTGTGAAGGAATCTGGTGTAGCATGACATGTATATAATCTCTAACATATGTCAAATGCATATACTAATATAATGAATTCACCCTCCTCTATTGCCTCCATATTCAGCAACTGACTTGCTCTTCTGCACAACATACAAAAATGCAAGAATGGAATAATGCATCCACAACTTATACAAAAGAGTAAATAGTAAAGAAGCACCATAGAATTGCATCATACATGCAACAATCAAAGATGCATCAAGCAAGGACATACATAACCATACATCATCTAATGTGTAATCACATATATAATGAAGATCAGTCTCAAACAGTGATAAAATAGATAAGCTTCATCTCAGATGCTATTTCATACAACTTACACACTACCATAGAAATTAGATTTCTATTTCACTCCACGCAAAATAAGGTTTGAGGATAACACAATGCGGGTCTTAACAATTTTGACATTTTCACATAATATATATACTAGGGAAAGATAATTTAGTTTAATATAGTTATTTCCATGATTCCAAGTATCATACAATCATGATGAAGGCTATTTCCAAATAAATATTGGTTCTCTAGTTTGAACAATAAATTCATAAGGGTATAGTAGATAGAAATTTAACTAAGAATAGGTTTAGGAAACACCATACTTCAATTTAAGTTTCAAGGTAACATTCATATAAATACTACCAACCAGGTCTAGGCATAACCAATGATATTAGTATAAAAGCTAACCATTATGTAAGTGTCTCTATACCTTACAACATACACACTCAACCTGTATTAGGGCTACCTACAATACCACACAGAACTAATGGATTCCTTATGAGTAACTTCAACAATAAAATACTCCACAAACTTTTAAGATAATTAATCCCCAATTTTAACTCACTTACTCGTCAATCTTCCATTACCTGTCAAAACAATATTTTGAATAATATATAACTTATTATTACAAAATTTATCTAGGAGGGTAGAAATATCATGTGTCATGCCCACATTTCCCATGTGGTCACAACACACAACACACATATCATGTCTACATTTGACATGTGGTCATAACATAAAACACCAAAAACTTTTCCCACCCAACTCTAAAAACCCCCTTGCGCACAACATGCGCACTCGGAGACAATCGCACTATGATGAAAACCTCAGTCAAGGTTAGGAAAGTGCGAAGTCCTTTCACATCCCCTATGAGATGGTAGTCTACTAAGGGGGTTATGCGACGTGAGGAGCATCACCAGTAGGGTTGGATTCAATTTTGAGTCTAACCCTAAGCTTCCTAAGTGAAAGGAAGAGATTTTGACATGTGTCGAAATCAAACAATAAGAACTAGAATTAAATGATCAAATTAAATACATATAATTTATGATTAAATCTCTCAGCAATTCAAATGTGATAAAACAGATAGGAATTAAATTTCTAAGTTAACCATATTATTCTAGACAAATTTTGGTAGCATAACACCTCTAGAGCATTCATGAAAAATAATTAATTAATTAAAACACCCAACCCTTCCTTTCAAATAAAGTAATTACACTAATAAACTTAATCAAACCCACCTAACAATTTTCGAACAAGCACATGGATTAAATAAAAATAATTAGATTAGTCTATGCCATTATAGGCATTTAATTAAAATATAGAATGTATTAACAATCTAACACCCTAAATACTCCCAATTGTAATAACTTAAAACCCCATAAAAAAAATCTCCTTATTACCATATTAAGTCCCTAGATAAAAATAAAAGGACAAGAAGACAATAATCCATTCCACTAAAATAGTTTAAATATTAAAAGGATAACTAAAATACTTATTTCCACGATAATAATTTCAACTATCCCCGTAGGAAATTAAATTAATTACATAGATTATTTAAATTAAAAACCCCATGGAGAAGATCCCACTAAAATAAATAAAAGGCCTAGGTTAATTAAACCCACTTAGCTAATAAACCAAGAGCAAATAAATTAAAGACAATTATTCTAAATTTTCAAAAAAGGCAAGGTCCTAAGTAAAAAAAAAAGATAAAAACTCATAAAGCCCACTAAAAGTAAATTAAATACATTTAAATAAGGAAATAAAAATATTTAAATTAATTAAATTCCCTCACATTATTTTCCAAATCAAAAAGTAATAAAATAAGGCAATAAACTGATTTAAATTAACTAAATTTAAACCCAATTAACTCAATAACTCAAAAACATTTAAAATAAAGCAATTAAAGTATTTAGGTTTAAATAAACTTCCTAACATTAATCTCCATACCTAAATCCTCTTTCAAAAATCTCATCTAAATTAATTAAAAAGTCTAAGTTAAAATAAACCCACAAACTTAAATAATCCCAATAAAATCAAAAGATATTAACAAAAGGCAAAATTTTAATTTTAGAAAATGCTAAAGTCATAAAGCCACTAAAATAATATTTTTCCCACATCAAATTAATGTGACAAAAGGAATGAATAAAAATATGAAAAAAAGCAGAAAAAGAAATATTCCCATGCACACAAAAATTCCTAAATGAAATATACATTCTTCTATTTTAATCTACTCAACCCCCAAAAAGCCCAAACCCTAAACCTATTTCACTTCTTCCTATTTTGTTTTCTAGTTTCTTCTCTAACCCTACACTTTTCTCCTCTTTTGTTCTCTCTTTTTTTTCTATTGTTTTCTTGTTGCAGGTTATTCTACAATGCATCCATGGAAGTTCAACCCGCAGAGGTATACATAGAGATTAATATAACTTGATTTGCAGTCAATGGGTATATATATATTTTATTAAATGTGTTGTAGGTTAAAGATGGAGTCGATGGATTCAAACATAGGTGATCATATCAGTAAGGAGCCAAAGGGTTTCTTTTTTATGCAAGGGCGCCAAGCGCCAAATGAGGAGTGGCCACCATGAGCGGCTCCAAAGGCAGATAGGGGATACAACTGGCAGTCAAGATTATGGTGGAGCTTAGCCGCGCTAAAGGTCTTGTCTCAGTCACAAGACACTGAGGGTCATAAAAGGAGGTGGAGGTGGTGGTTCGTCCTCCCTCCACCGTTCAACATTCTCTAGGTAGTGGCCATGGCTGTCGTCCCCTTATCTCCTCTCTGCTATGTTTTAAATACCGTAGTTTGCCCTCTTTTCAGGGTATAAACCCTAACACAAAAAGTTATATATTATTCTCTCTATTTTTAATTTGTTTTCTTTTAATTTACTTCTATAAGTCCTTCAATATAAATGCAAGTTGTCAAATGTATATATATACACACACATGAGTATACACATATACACATGTACTCAGTACCAAATATAATATTAAAATATGGCTATAATTATAAGCATAAATAATAATATATACTCACTAATTCATTTTCCTAAAATAAAATATTTGGCATAAAGACAACCCATAAAAATAACCTAGTAAACTTAAATTTTACCTATAGGGCAGAAATATATGCATAAATCCCCACAAAAATATTTCCTTTCTGCATACTTTGTTTTTTTTTAAATAAAAGCATAAAACTTAAACTTTCAACAACAAGTTATAGTAGACATGTTTTATTTTTTAACAAGTTACTATTATCTTTTTTTTTTTTTTTGAAATACAACTAGTAAACTAACTTCATACAGTAAAGTTTTCTCGAAGCTCCATTAGTAAAACTAATTTTAATATACTTTATTTTGAAACTAGTACCAGAACAATGCATTGTAAAATTTTCTTTTTGAACTAAAGCAAGTTATCAGCAACCATATATTTTTCTTTGGACAACTACAAACTAATATAGTAATGTATTTTCTTCTTTGAAACCATTGCAATAATTAACAGATTCATATAATTTTTTTTTTTAAAACATAGCAATTGAAACAACAACATGTATATTTTTAATTTAAAGCAGCTAAAAGGCACTACAGTGGAATTTTTTCTTTCCATTGAAAACCCTTTTCAATATCCAATATAATGAATGACATTCTCCTTTTTTTTAGAAACATTGTTGTACAAAATAGTAACTCCACATTGAAAAATAACTTGAAGGCATAATGTATTTTTCTTTATTTTTTGAATCACATTCACAATAACAACATCTACATCACAAAACTAAACTTAGTTACAATAACATTTTCCCTATTTACAACAATGGTAAGAGATCTCATTCCCTCATACTAAAATTTTACAATAAGGCCTCTTGGCCATGGCTCCAAATAGCCAACTAAAATAAAATTACAGCAATGATAACCACTCCCTCCAAGCTCCAAATGCTCAAGACTCCAAACTTGAAATGAAACATGAAGGACTTTCTCATGCCCACAATTGCTCTCCACCCTACCTAGACCCGAAAAAGGGTAACCCTCGAGCTATGAGATCATCCTCACCTAGTTTCACACCACAAAAACATTGACAAACACTCACAAGCAAGAAGAACACCCATCCAAGTTTTACACACAACAAAATCCATGGAAGATGGATTTAGGGGGTAGGAGAGTGGACAGCTCTCTACTCAAGAGGTGCACTCCTAAAACCCAAAGTCTCATAATGCTCAAATACAAGGCTTCAAGCCTTAAACACCATAAATAATGATATAACATCTCCAAGGCAGTCATGCCTTCTCAAATAAACTCATAGGCACTCATGCCTTATCAAAATAAACTCCATGCTTCTCCAAATGATCTCAAATCCATCAAAATGTCACATAGATCAAGAGGGTGAACTCGAGGAGGTTCACTCCTCTCACACCCCCTACAAGATGTGCTCTCCAAAAATGGGAGCCTCATCCATACACCCACAATAAACCCCACAACACGAAAAGGTTCAAACACATAAAACTTACAACCATATAATGAAAGTAAAATACAAGAGAAAGGCTTCATGCCTTTAAGCTCACCTATGAAAGACCAATAATGGATGAAATTTGATGAAGAGCTTTCCAACCCTTCTCCAAGATCTTGCCTCCAAGTCTCCAAATCTAGCTAACTCTCCCCAAAACCATCTCCAAAAAAAAAGTGAAAAATAAGAACCCTCTCCCTCTCTCAAAGATGGAGTATTATAGACTCCTCTCAAGAGCCTTGAGGAATTAAAAGGTGACACATGTCACCTTCTCCTTCCTCCTCACAATTCATTTGCAAGCTCCATGGGATGTGGAGATGACACATGTCACTCTCCCATCCCACCAAGCCTCACTCTCTCCACATGTGCTCTCACACATGTGTGAGAGAAAAGGTGGAGAGAAGGAATCTCACAAGGTGGACTCTAGTGTGAGAGCACATGTGGAGAGAAGGAATCTCACAAGGTGGACTCCAAGAGGATAAGATATGACACTTGTCATAGTCCTATTCTTCAAAGAAATCCCATTCACTCCAAGATGCTCTCACACATTGGAGGTGGGTTTCTCACACTTGGGAGTCTTGAAGACTCTCCAAGTCTTCAAGGTATGGGAAACCAAAGCCTTGGAAAGAGGGGTGGGTTATGGTTGAATGCTTGACCCATCCACCACTCCTTCCAAAATTTAGATTTCGTCAGTTTACTTTAGGGTGAAGTTAGAGTGACTAGATAGAGGTTACCCTAGGGTTTAACATGCTCAAATGGGCCCTAGACCATAGGGGTATAACCTAGGGTCAAAATTAACAAAATAAAGACCTTAGGTAGCATAAAATCACATGAAAAGGCCATAAAAATAAAAAGCACTAAAATGTGTCAATTTAAACATTACATTTCACAACATAATTAAATCAATTAAAAAGGGATAGACCTAATAGAAAGGACACCAAAAGTAGATATCATTATAAATCATCATGCAATACACATAAGAACTTGGTCCCTCCTGGAACTAGATCGGTTTACATGGAATTCACATAGGGTGTGGGATGATCTTCGATTTTCCATAAGCATTGAAAATTATCTGCACACTTATGAAAATAAATTAGTAACACATGTTCATCATAGTAGAAGTGAAAAGAATGTACACACATGTCATGCCACAAAATCATCTAATCCTTAATAAAAACACATAACATCATTGATAAGATTCATTTTCTACTACATTTCTAATCATCAATTCAAGATCAAGATTGCATAATAATTTATTCATTAACTCAACCACTAACATTTTAATTTCATCAAAATGAATGTCACATGCCATATAATCATCAGTGAAGTCTAACAAGTAAGATATAACCACATCATAACATATCTAACTAACAAATCAATACATAGGGATAGAGTCAAGAAGTTCTGAATCTACAAGGTCAACAACCCCTAAAATGTATGCATGCCAAAGCTACTCTAAATAATAAATCTCATAAAATAAGACAAGAAGTACAATACTAAAGGTTCCAATTTTAAGCACAACTAGGTGATACTCCACATCTACACCACATGGTTTCAAAGATAGAGCCACACTCCCATAAATCGAACCCTTAGCTAGGGTGAGGTAAAACAATATGGTCTACAAGTGCAACTAATCCAGTTGCGCAAGGGTGGGCCTCACATCATGGAGAAATATGGTAGCTCATATTCCCAAGTTTTATGTTAAATATCTATTGGCTTGGTAGCCTTACTAATAATCAATAGTAATTTAGTTGGTCATACTACCATGGTTTGCACATTTAAATAAATATACATCATACAGCAATTGACACCAAACTGAAAAAGAATTTCCAATAGAGGTTATTGTAGCTGGTCGAACACAGTAATTATTTAAGAAAAGAGTTTTGCCTGGTTTAAGTGACCAAAATAGACAATCACAATTGACTTCTAGCCAAATACCATATCACCATAAAAACATTCCTGTAGGCTTAATCAAATGCAACAATCACAGAAACTTTCTTCTTAACAGCTCAAGGTCGAGGAGCTTATAATCATGCTCAATTGGCTCAAGGCCAAGACTTATAGTCATGCTTAATCAACTCAAGGTTGAAAGCAGGGATGACACAAAAACATTCACTATTGACTCAAGGCCAAATTCATGTTAGTAGTTCAAAGTAGCCTACTTGGCCAAATTTTATTAAGCATAGTATACAAAATTAGCTTAAAGCTAAAAACACAATGAATATTTCCCAATGGTTGTTGCCATGAGTTATTAGCATAAAGCCCAATATAAGAAACAATAGATATTAATAGTTAAACATTTCTCATCACTAAGCCAAAACATTTGCAGCATGCATATCAGCTTAGAGCCAAGACATACTAAACATTACAATCAAATCATATACATACTAATTCATTACACTAATTCATACTCAAAACCAAAATCATACTTACTAATTGAAGGAAACAAGTTGAATACCTATCTCAGATCACATTCATATATATATATATATATATATATATATATATATATATATATATATATATATATATATATATATATATATATATATATATATATATATATATATATATATATATATATATATATATATATATATATATATATATATATATATATATATATATATATATATATATATATATATATATATATATATATATATATATATATATATATATATATATATATGTTAGGGTTTAGTCAGATCAAAGCAATAAACACTAACAATTATATGCAGATTAAATAACCCAAATATAATAATGAGGAATAACACAAAAGAGATCAACACATAAATTTAGCGTGGTTCACCCAATATGGGCTACATCTACAGAAACTCAGCCATCCAATGATTTTATTATCCAGTGCAAAACAGATTACAATCTCACGAATACATGGTCGTAACATATATCCCAGTCACTTATAACAAGTTTTTTGGAAGCTTCTAGAATTAGGGTTTTGCAATGTCATTTTTCTTTTTTCGGTTAACAAAAATTAACAACCGACTCTGATTGTGCAAAAAATAGGGAAAAAAAATTAGGGGATGCGCCCTCGAACCCCTGCTTCATGGGGGCTGCCACCCCCAAACCCCCACTTCTCAGGGGATGCCACTCGTAAACCCCAGCGAGGATACATAACTAGTGTACAGTACTTGTATGATCAGTCACCACATACCAACAATATATAACCATAGTGTTATAAATATGGAAATATATAACTAAATATCCATTTTAAAAAGATGAGATAACATGTTTGCACCTGACTACAAGGAAGGTAGTTTCTAATCAAGGACAATATCACAAGAGAATGAATTGCAGAATAAGCACAAACGTATTGAGAAAAAAGGATTTAGAACCTTCAAATTTGTGTAGGTTGTCGCACAACAACTCTAAGATTTGTGCAAAAGAGATTGTTGTGATAAATGCGAACCATATCCATTGTTTAACAAAGACTAGGTTCTTGAGGAGATTATTGGGGATGCTAAATGAAACAATCTGAAAATAACTTGTGCTATAATAGTGCACACATGGTGTTGAAGCATACAATTTCCCCTACCACTATACATAAATACTCAACATAATAGAATCCTATGCATAAATACTCAACTAAATATTGATGCCAAGTCATGAAGAAATAATAGGCCTATTCACTAGTGTAGCCCTAAACCAAGTTATAAAATAAAACCTCATTTCAATTCAATCCCTGACATGAAACAATAAAGAGACACTATCTAAGAAAATATTGCAAGAATTGACCAATAAGTATTTAAGGGTTTTTTAAACTTTTGTGATGCAGAAGTGTGGAGAGAAAACCACATTATCTCCCTATCTTGGTGATTGAAAAAAAACACATTTCATATTGAGCTTTGAAATTACATAGGAAATCTCCAAATCTTTGTTACTAATGATGATCTATATAAGCTTAATGACTAAAAACTTATCTTATTTACAATGCCCATTCTATGCCATAGTAATGTATCCAAAAGAGATCCGGTTTATGGAGCTCCAGTGATGAGAGCTACCTTTTCACCCTATTACCAAATAGTTACATGTGGAATAGAATATAATCTACTTCAAGGAAACCTTTTTATTCTTTTTCAATTTTTTTTTGGCTTTCTCTTTGTTTTTCTTCCATTTTTGATGTCTTTCTATATCTTTTTTTTCCAACTTTTAAAATTGTGTTACTGTCTCAATAAGGCTTAAAATAATTTAGAAATATTATCACAAAAACAAATATCCATATATATATTTATTTCTACTTTAACACATAATTATAAAACAATCTTTTTAAGATGGCAATGCATCATTATCTAAGTACATATCAAATTACCTAAATAATTGTTCCAAAATATTGCCATTAATCTATAATGACTATTATCAAACAACCACATGATTATTCTAATGAAATACAAATATTAATGTGACTAAATATTTCAATCTAATCAGCCATATTAATTATGAAATTATTTTTCACACATACATATATATCGATGCAATTTATTCTATATGAAACTATGTGGTGTGTGCAGATGCTCTTCACCACAAGTCGCCATCAGTCGGCTAGATGCCCCCTCCTTGATTATACTCTCTCTCTGTCAAGAGAGTATTCCTGTCACACACATGAGTTAAAATTAGTCAATGATCATTAAAATAATAATATTTAAATCTAAATTGAATTATTGAGAATAGGGGTTGTGGCATCCTCTCCCCCTTAGAAGAATCATCATCTTGATGATCGAATCAACTCAACTTATGATAAGGTTTCATACCTCTTTAATTTTGTTTTACCTCAATGTCAAAATCAGCCCACCTGACAAACATATCGTTTGCTCCAAGCACATGTTTGTTCATAATAGCAAAAATTCCTTTGTTTAGCATTCATTCATTTACACACCTTGTTATCACATCGTAACTTTGTCAAATTCACTCTATTTCTATACTTTCAGACAAGTAAGACCTCCATGTCATAATCTATCTCAACTAGAGAAAGCATACAAGCTAGTTCATTTCTTTCATAAAATCTTCTATAGCGTGATAAAATATTTTCATATTCCAAGACATTTACATATAAAGAGAAAACAATTATATTCATTTTGTCAACATGCCTACATGCATGAGACATCTGAACCATTGCCTTTATGATGACAAACAAGCATCCCATGTACTACTTGTTATCATCATTAGCAAATTAACAACACTAAAAGAAAAAGTATCAAACAAATTACAATAAGATCTTTAACTTGATCAACAACATAAAAGATAAGAAGATAAAGAAGTTATCAACATACAAAAAGATCATCAACACGATTAGAAACATCAAAGATAAGAAGGTCATCAAAGATCAAATTTAAATATACATTTATCCACAAGGTTTCAACACTAAATTATTGAAGATTATCCTAAAAAAAAGGTCATCAATACTAAAATTAAAGGTTTAAGTTGACTACAACACCAACCATGAAGACCGGATGTCGAGAAGATCATCATGATCTCATACTGATACAACCATTTAATAAAAGTAAATATCAATCTAAAATAGAAAAAGAGACTTTCTATTAACAAAGATACCCAAAAATGTATAATCTTTTACAATTTTTCAAATGCAGCTTTAGTTCATAGAGAGAGAAGTACAATTACATACTTTTTCTTACAAAGGTTCAATACATGATATATCCATTTTCTGAGTTACATAAAGAGATTCAAATGTACAATCTATCTTCAGCTACCATAACCCACTGGTCTTCTACAAGCTAAAGGTCAAGAGCATGGTTAAGGTGCTTTTCCACCCAAACATGAAGGACTACACTTCCTTAGAATTCTTCCTAACTCAAAGAATGCCTGGCCCTGCATGAGGTGCCTAGCAACCTAGAACAAATAGGCTGGAGGGAAACTCTCAATGCATGTCTGATGCCTTATATGCACTCTAAACTAGAATGAACATATTTCTTGCATGTAGGATGTGGTAGGGAACTATAATAGTAACTAGGCATTCATTATCCATCTATTTCAATGGTACAATATAGATTTGGCCAAAGAAAAAATATAAAATTGGTTGATCTTGAAAAAGAAGATGACCTTCTCTCTTAGCTCACATCCAGCATCCTGTCTTGGAAGGTAAGCTTAAATCTGATCACATACAACACATTCAATAAGAATAATCTATTTCAAATTGTATAAAATATAGACCAGATAAATATGATAGTGCATAACACGCACAAGTGCACATAGAATGAATAATTAACAAATAAGAATGCATGAACCCTTGGTGCATAACTCACACAGGGTACAAATACATAGATTTAGTGCATCACTCACACAAAATATGGAATATGCATTGCATACAATGAGCATTACTCATTGAAGTTTACATACAATAAATAAGGTAAGTGCATCTCTCGCACAAGTGCACCGCTTGCACAAAATATGAAAAATGCATAAATCACATTAGTATAAATATAGTGATCATTACTCGATCCAATAAAGACAATGAATATAAAAGTGTATCTCACACACAAACTATGAATGTAATCATTACTTAAGTGCTTTATCTGCACAAGGGAATCAATAACTTAATCTAGTGCATGACTCGCACAAGGACAATTCAATAATATGTAATATGCATCACTCACATTAGTATAAGTATAGGAAATATTTCTTGTTTAAGTAAAAATATAATAAATATGATAAATATATTTAAGGCAACATTTTTTTCTATAATAAGAATACAATCACTCATACAGATGCATCATTTGCATAAAGCATGAGAAGTACATATTGTACATGTGCATTACTTACACCAAAAGATGTATCATTCTCTTATAGTAGATATTTATAAGTACTTTCACTAATAGAAATCAGGCATATAGGATTCTTAAGATCCTTTTTCAACACAACATCAAGCATTCCTATGTTGTCTATAAGACAAATCTGTTGACTACAAGGAATACTGAGAGAAGAGGTGAATCAGTATTCTATAAAACCATTCCTTTACATGTTCTTTAATCCATTTACCAAATTCAATAACATGAAAGAAAAATAAACATAGGAAGAGAAAACACAAAGTCATAACACATAGACACCATGATTTTTATGTGGAAAAGCCAAAAAGGGAAAGCCACGGTGAGTGTTAGCTCACAATATATTATAATATCAAAACTGGATTACATAAAGGCTCACTACTTGAGATCTCACTGCCTAAGGACTCACTGTCCAAAGAAGTGCTCACTGTAATAGGCTCACTACCATAAAGAAAAAAAGATAGAGAAAAGAGAATCTGAAAAGATTATTAACCCAGAAAACTAGTGTAGAGAATAGATATCTAAACTATGAATGCAAATGATACGAAATCAAAATAGCAACATAGAGTTAGTCTCCAAGAAAGTAATGCAAATGCTAGAAGCAAAATAGCATTAAGAGGATGCAAAAGCAAAAGATACCAAATACAAGCCAGGTAGCATGCTTATATAGACTAGGAAGAGGGAGGAGGTGGCAACACCGACCAATCAAGAGCAACCATCTATCGGACTAAAGATAGTAAAGTATCTTCCCAAGATAGCTAATGGATGCTCACATGTAGGAAGGTGACACCTCGCAACCACTCACCTAATAAGACATGCTTTATTAACCTAAGCGAGATTAATAGAAGTGTAGGAAAAACCTAGGAATATAGGGAAAAATAAATAACCCAACTAGGAAATAAAAACCTACACTAACACCCTCCCATAAGCGAAGCTTAGGTGGATGTAGAAATAGGTCTCGGCAAATCAAGCCTGATGAGGTACCCATGTACATAAAATTCCCCTCCAAAGAGAGAGAGAAGAGACCCACCCAAAAGTAGAGAGAGTCAAGACTCCGAGTGAGAGGAAGAAGCCCCCCCAGAAGATGAAGCATCTCGCATCCCCAACAAAGCTTGCAAATGAAGGAACTTGCTCTCAGTGAAGGGTTTGGTGAAGATGTCAGCAACCTGCTTGGAAGTCAAATAGTAGCGAAGGTCGATGATGTGGCCATGGATGAGCTCCTGGATGTAGGGCATGTGGACCTCTATGTGTTTGGTCCGCTGATGATGGACTGGATTCACAGCCTCAGTAGAAGATAGAGCAATAGCAAACTGCTTCTTGTTCGACCAACAAACAGGACCTGAACCAAGTGAGAAGCTGTAACCTGAAGTAGACTTGTGATCCTAAGAATAGCCCCCCCAATCTGAATCTGTGTAGCCCACCAAGTCAAGCTCAATACCCGTTGTGTAGTGAATCCCAAAACTGTGAGTACCCTGAATGTAGTGAAGGATCCGCTTGGCTTCTTTCCAGTGCAGCTCATGAGGCTCCTGCATGAATTGAGAGACCGTGCCTACAGCATATGAAATGTTAGGTCTCGTATGAGTCAGATAAGTGAGACTCCCAAAAACCTGTTGGTACAAAGTGCCATCAACAAGTGGAGAAGAACACTGAGCCTCAAGTTTGACTCCAGAAAGAAAGGGAGTCGGAGCAGGCTTACAGTCAACCATATGAAACCTCGAGAGCAAATCTAGAGCATACTTGGACTGTGTGATGGTGATCCCGAAAGAAGACTGGAAGATCTCAATCCCAAGAAAGTAATGCAACAAGCCCAAGTCAGTCATCAAAAACCTATCATGAAGGGCAGTTTTGACAGCCCCGATGGTGGATGAAGAACTCCCTATGATCAGCAAGTCATCAACATACAAAACTAGAAATAGGAGTGAATCATCCTGCTGCAGAATGTAGACATTGAGATCAGAATGGCACCGAGTGAACCCAACTGATAGAAGGAATGAGTCCATCTTGGCATACCAGGCCCGAGGAGCCTGTTTAAGGCCATAGAGAGACTTCCGAAGATGGCACACAAGTGAAGAATCTTGAAGGAACCCCTGTGGCAGCTCCATGTAGATCTCCTCCTGAAGGTCACCGTGAAGAAAAGCACTCTTTACATCCATCTGGTGTACTTCCCAATGATTAGCTGCAGCAATGGCAAGAACAAGTCAGATGGAATTCATTCGGGCAACTGGCGCAAAAGTCTCAGAGTAGTCAATCCCAGGAACCTGGGAGAATCCTTTGGCGACCAAGCGAGCCTTATGCTTGTCAATCAACCCATCTGCTACAAATTTTGTCTGATAGATCCACTTACATTGAACAAGTTTTCTTCCCTTGGGAAGAGGGACAAGATCCCAAGTGTGGTTCCTCATCAAGGAACTATACTCCTCCTGCATAGTTGTATCCCACTCAGGAATACCAGAAGCCTCATGAAAAGACTGTGGATCTGAGGCAGTAGTAATGAAGACATGTGGAGCATCCTAGAACTGTGAATGAGTCCGCCTGGTGTTTGATGGATCCCCAACCCAATCACCTATAGACTGCAAGGTCTGTCTAGCCCAAAGTGGACTGGAAGATGGAGAATCTGGAGGAGAATCATCAACCTCTGAATGATGACTAGGAGAGGAAGGAGGTGAGTCCTCTGAATCGCTCTTTGCATCGGAAGTGGAGGTAGAAGACTACTCAGGTGAATCTGACTCATTAGAAGATCTGTCATGTATCCCAAGTGATTCCAATGTCAAAGTAGAAGGAGTTGGAGAAGTGATAGAAAGTGAGGTCGAAGAGCCCTCCTCAAACTGAACACTGCTCTCAATGAACAACTCATGTGTAGTAGGGTGGAGCAACTGATACCCCTTAACACCATCAGGATAACCTACAAATATGCAAGGTCTGCTATGTGGATCCAAGGCCTTACATTTCTCTACAGGAATGTGGGCCCATGCAGGAGAACCAAAAACTCAAAAGTGCTTAACTGATGGTTTTCGACCGCTCCAAGCTTCAAAAAGAGTGACTCCCTTCAAGACTCGGTGAGGAACACGGTTCTGGATATAACAAGCATAGTTAATGGCCTCTACCCATACTGTGGTACAAGAGATCTGGAGTAAATCATGCAATTCACCATTTCCTTCAAGGACCTATTCTTCCATTCTGCAACACCGTTCTGCTGAGGATTGTATGGAACTGAATGCTGCAAATCAATCCCCTCTGAAGTGCAAAACCTATCAAACCGATGGTTGACATACCCACCACCATTGTCAGTGTGCAAAACTTTGATGGCTTTCCCAGATTGCTTCTCTACAAAAGTTTTGAAGTCCTTAAAATGATCAAATACCTCTAACTTCTGTTTGAGAAAGTACACCCAAGTATATCGAGAAAAGTCATCAATGAATGTAAGGACATATCTAGCCCTGCTGAAAGAAGGATGCTGAAATGGACCAGCCAAATCACTGTGAACTAACTCTAGTATTTGTGAAGCTCTCCATGCCTTACCTTTGTCAAACTTTTCCTTAGGATGCTTACCAAGAATGCAACCTTGGCAAACACCACCTGAAAACTGAACTGAAGGCAACCCTGTGACCATGCTCTACTGGTTGAGCTGCTACAAGTAGCAAAAGTTAAGATGGCCAAACCGCTCATGCCATAATCTACTCACATCATTAGAATGAGTGAGAAAAATAGTTGAATGAGGATCAGGAACAAAGTGAGAAAATAGATAGAGCCGTGACTGATGATCTTCTCTCCCAACTGTAACTGTAGAACCACTATGTAACTCACGAATCTCCACTGAATCAGGTGTGAACTCAACCTGCTTGCTTGAACCTGTGTGAGTGATCTGGTATACCAATAGGAGATTAGTTGATAGTGAGGGCACACAAAGAACATCATGGAATGTGCCATCCCCCATATCAACAAACCCTCTCCCACACACCTCAATAGGAGTGTTATCACCCATCAAAATAGAAGGCATAGTACACAGCTCCAAAGATGCAAGTTCTTCCTTAGATGAAGCCATGTGGTGCGAAGCACCCGAATCAAGAACCCAAGTGGATGGTGAAGAAGCAATTGCAACAAGGGCCTTGCCCTTTCCTTTCCCCTTTCTGTTTTCTTTTGCCTTATTAGACCCCTCATTAGAACTCTGTTTGATAGAATCAGGAACACTGATATTATTCTTCTCAAGAATGTGTGTCAAGTGATCAATTTGTTTCTTCAGACATTTATGTTCATCATGACTGGGTCTTTTACAATAGGCACATTGGACCCTCTCTATCTTAGGCTTGTCACCCTTGGAAAATTGGGTCTCATTAGTTGCTTTTGAAGCAACCGTTATCTGATCCTTCTTCTCCTTGCTATTCTTATGTTTCTTATCCTTACTATTGTTGTTACTACTTTGTCCTTTTTGTTCTTTTGTGCCTTGGTTGGCAGCCAAGGCATGTGACTTAGAGGACTTAAGAGTGCCCATCTGGATTAGCTTGTCCTATTCCCAAGTGAGATTGACAGCAAAATCATCTAAAGATGACATGGTGAATTGAGTACCAAGTGCACCCTTAGTAGCATAGAATGTAGAAACAAACACAGAATATTCTGAACTTAGCTTAGAGAGAATACTAAGAATCATTTGTTCATCTTTCTTTTCAATTCCACATTGTTTTAACTACAGCCTTAGTGATTTTAATTTGGTGAAGAAATCCTGGATTGTGTTGAAATTGCCTGGACTTAAACTAATTAGTTCATTTTCCAACATATGACCCCTCATTGAATCTTGTGTGCCAAATAGTGTTTCTAGCTTTGTCCAGATTTCATTTGGTGTATTCAAAGACTCAATGTGAAAGAGAAAATCAGGAGAAACAAACAAACACAATGTTCTATATGCCTCATCACATTTGTTAAACCACTTAGGCTTATCTTCATCTTTAGTAGGTTTAGTTTCAAGTCCCATAGTTATCCTATTTAATCCAGCTTTTCTTAAGTGAATTATCATGCATGATTTCCACTCAAAGTAATTGTATGGAGTTAGGATGGGTAGATTTATTTGATCCATGATGAATAAATGTAGAGAAGAAGTGCCGAAAAGAAGAGAACCCAACCAAGACACCCCCCCCCCTTTTCACTCAATCAAAGGACCCCCACAAAGAAAATATGATTTGGCACTTTATATTAGTGCGTTTACAACTGCCACTAGCAAGAAATACTAAGTGGTCTTGATTTCAATGCATTACAAAACCCTCATGAAGATCATATGCTACAAATACAACTTTGGCACAATACTCAAAGAAATAAATAGTACCATTGCAATCTACTCGAAAAATCATGCACTTTCAAAAAAAGAATCGCCTCGATACGAGGTCGTATGTGAAAGTTATGATCCTCTGAAGTTCCCAAAATGAGAACTGCGCAATGTCATGACTCAAAATCTACAATTTCTAAAAAAATATTGGCATCAAAATCAAAAAATGTCTGCACTAGTGCATAGAGCACGAAAAAATAGTCAAAATCAAAAAAAATTCATGGGAAAAGGAGTCTGTATGAGCAAGAACGGAGCATTTGAAAATTGCCTTCAAAATTTCAATTGCCAATGGAGAGGGGTCTTGCTGTAGCTTTCTGAGCATGTTTCTACAGAATATATAGACTACATGCAAAAATAGAAAGACACCCAGCTGGTTTTTCTGTGCTGCAAACAAAACCCACAAGGCATTTTTCTTGCAGATGTACAGACGATGTTGCTCCAGTGTAAATAGAATGCCTTTAGCTACAAATAATGACCCCAGCAACCCAAAAATTGCATGCAAATGATGAATCAGATGTTGGAACCTGCAATATTGATTCAAAAGACCAAATATGCAAGCTAGTTGTTAGATTTGAGCTTGAAACCCCGGTTCCGCAACTGTGTATGACGATCTCCGATTTCGGTGAAATGAAAGCCAAATCTGACTTTCTCAAGCCTCATGGACACATTGGAACAGCTAGAAATGTTGCCAATATAACTAAAAATGCTACAATCACCCAGATTTCATAAAACACATGTCCAAACCCCAGAGATTAAAAAAGTTTCCGTCAAACTTTTCTGATTCTCAAGATCATCCGAAGATGCAAGAGAAGAGCATACTGGGTTTTTTGAAAAACTACAATAAGATTTATTAGCCCCCCCTGAATCTCTCAACTATGGAAACTAAAATCTAATCTTGCACATAGAACAGCTCCGATACCATGTTAGAATCTGAAAAAATTATTGTTGATTGGATTAGTGATGTCAGTCTCAACCAAGCACACAAAACAAAAGTCACACAACAACCCTTGTTTATCCTGAAAGATACGATTAATTCCAAGAATTCATGATCCCAAGTCCCCGTTGATTAGTTCATAATCTACTAATGTTACTCTGTGGTTGATGTGTATTGTTGTTTTCCATTTTGGGGCCTTACGTAGATTAGTAGATTATGTTTCTACAATTATGCTCTACAGGGAAGTTACTCTACACAACATATATCTCCAAATGATGTGTCTAAGTTGATATTTGCATGAGTTCTACCCTTATTTGTGATTCTTTGCATGACATTTTCAATACTACATGCATTTAGCTCAAAATATGCTAATGATATTCAGTTGTCTTCGGGATGTCGGCATATTTTTATGTTCTGCTACTGATTTATCATGATGTGCAGTTATGAAAGTGATTTCAATAAAATTAAAATGAGAAAAAGGGTTAGAGAGTGAGATTCCTAAAATTACTTGACTGAGATCATTGATCCACATACATGTTCCCATACAGCAATGGAGAGAAGAAAACTGAAATCATACTTCACCAGGACAGTCCACAAATCCTCATGATTCAATGCAAATCTTCAAGGGAAAAGTTGACAACAACATGCAATGAAATGAAAGTGCTTCTATAGAACACAGCATTCACCAATACATATCCACAAATCAACTTGAAGACTACTTAAGGTTTACAATCAGGGTATAGTCTGAAGCTTCATCTCCATACAGTATGTTCATAAAACAGGTAAATTTACAATGATCTGAGGAAGGGACCTTGATTATTTCAACAATCCAGTCCTCACTAGTCTTAGTAATCCGATCTCTCCTAAAACTATTATAGGTCTGATTTTTTGTATTATTATTGACCTCCTCCTTCCTTGTATAGTACAGGGGCTCAATATATATATCTCTAGTTTTTCCTCAATCTGGTGCCCAAAAACCCTAGGAGATCAACGGTCAACATCTTGAAATGCAGCATCCAACAGTGAGAAATGAATCCTGCCAAGAATTCGAGCAGCATATCTAGACAAGGTGCCGCTCCTTCAATAATGTTTCCATCTGCAAACACCCCCGCATTAAAAGCTTCGTCCCCTTCTGGTGTGTTTGGCTTCTCAGGATCTCGCCCGCCACCTGGGACGTCATCGTCATTTAAAACCCTGCCTTTGCATTCACCTGCACGCCGTTACTATGTCAGTAACTCTGGTTCTTCCAAGCTACTCCAACAATCTGCAATAAACAAGCATGAATTAGCACCATCATTTAATAAATCAGTAGGAAAAATGAACATCTACATTAAATCAAGCTCCAAATGCATAAACACAACCATTGGGCTCAAAAACCATGGAAAATGCACATTAAAATGCCTATACAGCATTAAAACCAGTCAGGTCAACCATCGTTGACCAAAACATGCACTCAGGCTCCAAAAATGGATTAAAAAAACCAATCGCTTCATTTCCCGCTCAAAATTTCCTTGTATATCGCAATATACAAGTCGGACACATACATCGAATTAATCAGATTTCAAATTGTTTGAAATCTGGCTTGTATGTATAACAATGCATCTTTGATATACAAGTCAGAATTATACAACGATTTAACTCCCTATCATTTCCTTTTCACATCCGCGCAATGTATGAGAACGCTTGTATCTTTTAGATATTCAACTCAGACGTGATACAAGCATTTAATCATATTTTACTTTCTTTTTGATCCCGCGTTGTATGTATTAAAATGCATGTAAAGATATACAAGGCGCAAAATATACAAGGACTTTTCGTTATTTCATAGCCATTTTAGGTCCGCCCCTTGTATATTTCTATGTATGTCTGCTTTGAATGTTTAAATATACAAGTCCAAAATGTACAAGGAATTAACCAATTTTCATAACTCCCTTCGGGTCCGTGGAATGTATGTTTCGTTGTATATTTTGACTTGTATAACTCTCTAGTCATGATACATTAGTTTAACCCGATCTTAATCCCTTTTGGATTCCAGCTTGTATATCAGCGATGTATGTTTCGGAACATACAAACCATGAAATGTACAATGATTTAACGCTATTTCAACTTTCTTTTAGGTCCACGGCTTGCACAAAGTCTTTGTATATCCTTAATATACAAAACACAAAACATGCAAGGACTTAACCATACTCGATAACTTTTTGAGTCCGCGCTTGCATAAACGTTTGAATGTATGTCCATACAAAGCCGGAAATATACAAGGATTTAAGCTTTTTTTATAGACTTTCGGGTCCAGACAATGTATGAAGTGTTTGTATCTTTTACCTGCCAAACATACAAACGTGAGATATAAAGCAGATTTAAAACATCAATTCATTTTAAACTAAAACCACCTTGGGTCCATCTTGCATGTATGCATAAGCTCTACCAAATGTATACAAGGCAAAAAAGACATAGAAATGATTTTGTATATGAACCCGACTACTCATGCGACCAAGTATAAAATGACCTTTGCATATACAAACGACTTTGTATATGGAAAGCGATATACAAAGGTCTTTGTATACAAGCAAACTCGCATACAAAGGGCCTTGTATATGCAACCCGATATACAAAGAGACTTGTATGTGCAAACAACAAACCCTTCCCTTGTACATTTTACCAAAATGCTCATAACTTGCAAAATATGGCGAATTTTAACATGGTTCAAAAAGCAACCCTAGCTCATTTTTGACAAGGAATCCAACCATACTATGCACTGATACTGAAATGCATTTCTTCTCCATTTTTAATAAGGTTTGCAATTTTAACTCCTTTTTCCCTTTACCACCAAGCAAAAAGTAAAAAGCCACAGCAGGGGTCCTCATTTTGCTAAGGAGTAAAATGGAGCATGTTGTGAACATCACAACAACTAGCAACCAAACAAAATAATCAAATTCAACCCATTAAAGAAAATTGAATGAAATAAATTCATAACTTCCAACTATCTTTTCTGCAAATTATTATCCACCTTGAGACTCAATATATTCAATAAGGTGCATGAATTTTCATTTCAGTTTAAGTGGGTGCACATGGTTAATAAGCCTCATCTTGAAGATCAGTTGAACAAACCAGTGACTGATATTAGACTACGTAGGTGAGGACATTCCCTTAGCCAACCGGATAGAGCCTTGCTGCCAGTGAGCATCCATAGCTCCAGTAAGGTTATCGTTACAATTCTCCTAAGTAGAGCCCCACTGCCAGCGAGCGTTTATAGCCCCGGTAGAGTTACTTAGATGGGTTAATCTGGATTTTTAGTATAATCCATTTTATTTATTTATTTTATTTATTTTTGTATTTCAAAGAGATTTCATAAGGTATTGCATTTGTAACTTCATGATGCAAGGAGCGGTCACTTGCTGAAATTAAGCTGAGAATTGTAATGGTAGCAAGGGTGACCTCTGATTTTTCACCTAATATCTACACTGGTAAGTTCAACAAACTCAAGGATTTTAGGTGTGTCATTGTGAGAAACATTCCTTGAATACTCAACCCATTCTTATTGAATACAAAATTTCACAAGTTAAACAACTTTCTACATTCATGACAGTCACAACAAGTTATGCATAGATTTCAAATAATTAACCTTAGTGATCTCAATTTTCCATTATTTTCAGTGGTTGTTAATCTGCCCCTTTATACTCTAAATCAAAAGAAAAATCCTTGCTGAGGAAACAAAGCAACCAAAACAAAACAAGAAAAACAAAGCCACTGTACAAACAACTATACAAAGAAAGTACACTATGATACACATGACTGTCATGATGCAATCCTTAGGCCTGAAAATAGTGTTTGAGGAACTGTCCATTAACCGGTAATGGAACATCCTCACCTGTTAAGGACTTGACCCTGTAGGTGCTGTCTCCTAGAATTTTAGAAATTTGAAAGGGGCCTATCATGTGCTTTGTCCCACATCAGGTCCAGATCTGAGATCCTAAAAGCCTTGATTCTAGCCCTTTTGTCAAACCAGCGCTTGACAACAGCCTGATGTTTAGCAAATTGGTTAATTGCTACACTTCTTTTTTCCTCTAGGTGCATTAGTTGTAGCAATCTAACTTCCTGTTTATTATCTATGCCTAGGTACTCTTGTACAAACTGCAACGTAGGAATCTTTAAGTTGATAGGGAGGATGGGATCTACCCCATATACTAAGTGAAAAGGTGAATTTCCTAATGCAGCTTTATTCCTGGTTCTATCTACCCACAAGGCATATTTCAATAAAGTGTTCCATTCCCTTGAGTTCTTATCTATCAGCTTTTTATGATGTTCAATATGTTCTTGTTTGTGGATTCTGCTAATCCATTCTCTTGGGGGTAGTAATTTGAGGAGAATTTTAAAATGACCCCATGATCGAAAGCCCAACTTGACAATTTAATTGAAGCAAAAGCAGGCCCATTATCACATACTAAAGCATATGGAACTCCATACCTAGTCACTATATTGGTTTCCAAAAACTTAATAACATCTTCAGCATTGCATGTCCTACTGTTGATAGCCTCAGTCCACCTGGTATAGTAATCAGTAATAGTCAAAACATACATGTGGCCTAAGGATGAGGGAGGATTGATGGGTCCTATGAAGTCTATTCCCCATTGAGCAAAGGGGCGCATCTCCATCACTGGCTGCAAAGGTTGAGCAGCATATTTCTTTCTATTGGCAACAACCTAACACATATGACAGCATTTGATGTGTTCAGCTGTATCTTTGAAAATTGTGGGCCAATAATACCCTGCCCTGAGGATAGCTTGAGTGGTGGCTAAGGATGACCCATGTGCAGTCCCAAATTTATCATGTAATTCTGTTAGCACCTTATCTACTTCTGATCTTTCTAAGCATCTTAGGTATATCCCCTCATAGTTTTTCTTGAAAAGGACTCCTCCTTTTAACATAAATTTCAGCGACCTTATCTTTAGGGCTCTCCTCTATGAGGCCTGTAGTCTTGAGGGACATCTCCCAATGGTCAGGATGTGCCTAATGTCTGAGTACCATTCTCCGTCATCTGTTGCATTTATGATGTACTGCTGGCTCAGGATATTGGGATCAACCTCTGATATCATCTGGCTTTATGCCTGCCCTCTTACCAGCTTCATAGGGGTAATGTCCATATCATACTCATGCAGGACAGTGATCCATTTAGCCCTTTTCTCACCTGGTTCACTTTGCATTAGCAACATTTTCACTGCTGCATTGGGTACAACAGCAATCACCTTACTTCTCAAGATGTAGTACCTGAACTTCTTAGCTGCTCGGACCAGAGCAAGCACCTGTCTTTCAATGTCCATATACCTAAGCTTTGCGTCTCTAAAAGGGCAGCTCATGAAGGCTATACGCTTTTCTTCCTTTTCTTCATTTTTTTGTTTCAGTACTGCTGCAGAGGTATGTTCTGAAGCAAATGAGAAGATGTAGAAGTCCTTGGTGTAATCTGGACTGGTTAGGACTAGAGCATTTGATATGGCCTTTTTAATGTCTTCAAAAGTGGATCTAGCTTCCAGGGTCCATTCAATTTTAGCGTCCTTCTTGAGCATGGCGTTCAAGGGCCTGACTATCTCTGCAAAGCCAGTGATAAATTTCCTAATGAAATTAATCTTACCAAAGTATGATTTGAGCTCTGTCTTGCTTCCAGGCAGTTGTATCTTCATGATGGATTTTATTCTGTCAGGATCAATGATGATCACGTCTTTAGTTATCAAGTGGCCTAGCAATTTCCCCGTGGTCATCCCAAATATGCACTTCTTGGGATTCAAGGATATCCCGTACTGCTTGCAATTCTTCAACACCTTTCTCAAGTCCTCTACATGGTATTCTCTATCTTTGGAGAACATTGTTAAGTCATCCATGTATATTACTATGCACTTACCAATCAAGCCTCCAAAGGCTATGTCCATTGCTCACTGAAATGTGGCTCCAGCATTTATCAATCCAAATGGCATGCGCCTGTAGGCGAAGATCCCCCATTTCGTGGTAAATGCGGTTTTCAATCTATCAATTCTGTCCACCATCACCTAGTTGTATCCAGAGAAACTGTCCAAGAAGGACATCATCTTAGCACCGTTCACAATCTGCAGGACTTCATCTAGAGAAGGCAAAGGATAATTATCCTTTTCAAAAGCTTGATTCGAGTTCCTGAAGTCCACGCATAGTCTGATGTCACCATTCTTCTTTCTCACTGGGACCAGGTTTGCCACCCACGTGGAGTGTCTCACAGGAAATATGATCTTGGCATCGAGTAGTCTTTTAACTTCTTCAAAAATGATTGGCTCTAGTAAAGCATTGATGGGTCTTTGCTTTTGCTGAAAAGGCTTGGCGTCTGACTTCACAGGTATTGTATGAGTGATGACTGATGTATCAAAAGTTTTCAATTCGTCATACGTCCAAGAAATGACATGGATGTAATCTTTGAGGGCCTGAGTTATCCCTTTCAACTCTTCTTCTATACAGCCCTTCCCAATCAGAATATTTCTTCTTCTATCACCTTGCCCAAGGTCGACCTGCGAATACTGTCCCTCATCAGCCTTTTGAAGATCCCTTTGTTTCAGCATGCTATCCAAATCAAATACTCTCTCCAACTCTATCATTCCCCTAGGGATTTTGTTACTTGGCAGCTCCAGGATTTCCTCTTCCTCCCAAACATGATCTTCTAGATTCTTTTCATCAATGATCTGTGCCTCAAAAACATCTCTATTGGAAATAAAATCCAATATATGTTGATCATCTTCAAATACTTGGAGATTAGTTACATTATTAGGTATTGAAGGCACTGATACTAATTCAACTTAGAATCTTTTTAAACCCGATATGGATAGTGGCTCTAGAGTACTGGCAGCTTGGGCCAAAGCATCTGCTCTGTGGTTTTGCTCTTTGGGTACATGGGTGATATTGAATGCATCAAACTCTTCTATTAAGTCCCACACCCTGTGTCTATAATTGGACAGCCTACTGTAATTGCAAGAGGATATACCTCTTACCTGTCTGACAACTAATTCTGAGTCCCCATAGACATGTAGAATTTTCACCTTCTTCCTAAGAGTGAACAGTATCCCATGAATTAGAGCTTCATATTCTGTCACATTATTTGTACATGGGAACTGCAATCTGTATGCTGCCAAATAGGATTTTCCAGATGGGTCAATGAGGTCTATTCCTACTCCAGCTCCTTGTTTTGACTTGGATATGTCAAATCTGAGGATCCATGGCTCATCCTCAGCTAAAAGCTTGTCTGGTGTTTCCTTCTTTCTTTTGGCTCTGGCAGTCGCACCACTGGATATCCATTTTAGCTTTGGTGTCCCAGTTTTCTCAGACACCACCTCATCGACTTTATGGGGAGCTGATACTTCTTCTTTTCTCTTATCACCAAGAGGAACATTCTCTGGACTAGGCAGCGTATGCCTTCTCAAGATATGCAGGCACAACAAGCAAGATGTCTCCGAGTGAGGTGCCTCATGCAACCTGCACCACTTCTCAATCAAGGCATCTTGGGGAGGCCTATGCTACTGCGTCATCTTTTGGATTTCTTTTGACAGAAACTCCTCAAACTTGGACAAATTGCTGCCACTATCCTCGTCAGATAACTCCTAATCTGACTCCACTAAACAATCACTCCCAGGGGTGATTTTCTTCTTGTTCTTATCATTACCCCCATTGCATACCAGTATCTCTTCTGTCATCTGGATAGAACCTTCATCCTTCTGTGTGCATCTTCTTGTTCCTACAGGAGACAAACATAAATCAGTATCACTATCGTTATCTATGGAACTCACTGTGGGTGAAGATGCTTCGCCATATGCTTGTTCCAACTCCAACATGTCTAAACAGGCATCACAAGTTTTTTTAGAATGAGCCTCATCATGCAACCTGCACCATCCATCAATCAGATTATAGTGAACAAGCACACTTAATAATTTACATCGTTTCACCTGTCTAAACAAATGCATCTCAAATTTCTTGAAATGACCCAATTCTATTTTATTTCCAAGATTACAATCAGGGTTTGAATTTATTTCATCACTCCAAAGGTCACCATTATGATCATCTATGTCAAGCATCAGGATTTCTTCTATGCTGGCAGTTTGAGGTCTGATGGAGTAAACTCTAGGTTCCACATCCACATACATGATTTCATTGGTTCTGTTATATTCGGTGATCATGTGTCTCATGGGAGGTTCAGTTTTGATCTTTATCTGATTTGGTATACCCTTCCAAGGTAGCCACATATGGCTGAAATCAGTTGACATGTATCCGTTGAGGGTTTTTGACCAGTCTCTATTGAGTAAAATTCCATATGTATCAGGTATATCTACTACCTGAATATCAATATAGTGTTGGATTCTGGGATCTGATGCTAGCTACATGTGAATGTGGGTCAGTTCTCCTACCACACTTACTTCTGTTTTGTCCAATTGTGTTACCTTCTTCAATGATTTAGTAGGATGTAACCCTAAAGCATTGCATATGGATAGGGGCATTACATTGGTAGATGCTCCTGAGTCTACTAAGCAGTTGTGCAAATTTTTACCAAACATCCTTGTGGTAAGGAGGAAGGGAGGTGACTCACTCTTGTCTTTGTATAGGGTCATGTGGGAGGTATCTGCAGCTTGAACAGTAGCTGGGGTTTTAGGTTTGATGTTAACATCCTTGGCAGCATGATCTTTATTTCTAAATTGGCCCGGGGTATAGCTATCTTCCTTTTGAGCAGAACCATCCAATGATTTCATGAAAGCATTCTTGATAGCAGGGGTTTTAAGCAACTCTGACATTGGCAAGTTGATCTTTACTTTTTTCATTTCATCTACCAGATATGTAACCAATTTGTTAGATTCAGGAAGTGGATTTGCATCTTTTGATGCTATGTTATGCGATGTCAGATATTGAGCATCGACCTTGGGGAGTCCATGGTTATTACTTGCCTTGGGATCAGGTGGAGTATTGAAATTGTTTGGAGGCAATGAGGTAGTCAAAGGATCAACAGATCTGTTTGAGTTATTCCTTAAGTTGTAGTTATGCCTACCCTGAGGTTGCTGTTGATAAGCATTGAATTCCTCATGCTCAATTGATGGCTCATTCTCATCCTCAAAGGGGAAAACATAGTTAGACTCAAAAGCCATGGCTGATTCCTCACATGTTGAAGTGTAATCCTGATGTGATGATATTGTCTGCTGATAAGGACAATGCATGAAGCTTTCTAGTACTAGGGTAGAATCATACTCACAGGGAACAATTTCATTTCCCTCTGCATAAGGTGGGTTACCTGAGCTACTGGCCACTTCAGCTTGGAATATGCTAGCAACAATCCTAAATTGAGGATAGTCTAACTCTGCATGAGCATTGGTGTTATGTATTCTGCACCAGTTCGTAAGTGTTGCCTTTGCAAGGTTTACTCTGGTGGTCTGCCTAGGTTCACCAGGAGGTTGATTGTCTAGGGGTGATGGCAAGGAACCATTGTTAGGCCTGGTGTTCCACACTCTAGGCTGTTTAGGAGGATTATTGTTGCCATTGTTGTTATTGTAATTGTTGTTGTACCCCCTATCAGGATAATTAGGTTTGTCATTGGCATAACCTCTATTTTGATTAGGTTGAGAGTAGAAATTCTAATTTCTTAGATGAGTGACCTCAGTAGTAAGTTTTCTTAACTGAGTTGATATTTCTTTGATTTCTTCCTTCTCTTCCTGAACCTTGGCCATCACATTCTCTGTCTGGGGCTTGAAAAAGGAAGACCCATTGTTATTGTTGGATTGTTCTACACCCTGAGGTACTTGTGTTTGATATGGTAACATCTAGTTACTCCCACTTGGTGGGGGCATGACACTGAGTGGTGGTATTTGCACAGGGGCTGGCATCACAGCTGAAGGCATCATGGCTCCATTGGTCTGTTGGTGGATGGGATATGTAAGATAACCAGGAAGTGTAGGGAAAGCAATATTTGGTGTGGGAGTAGGAACCAATTGCTGACTAACTTTGATAGCTTCCTTAAAAGCCTGTGCTAAAGTTGTTACACCAAGGTGTGTCCTTCTAATAAACATGGAGGTCAGGGGATCTAAAGCTGAATAATAAATACTCCTAGCAGCCTCATCTGCTACAACATAGGGAGCAACCAGTTTAGACAGCATCTTCTAGAATCTAGCATTGAAGTTTGCAATGGGTTCTCCTTCGCACCTCTTGATGGTGGAAAATAGATGATAGTTCATTGAAGGATCTATAGGCACCTTAAACCTATCCTTGAAAGCTTTCTCTAAGGCATCCCATGAATGGACTGAACCCTGACCTAGACTAGTATACCAGTTATAGGCCTCTTCCCCTAAGGAGAATGGAAACAATCTGCATACCACATCCTCATACTCAATTCTAGCCCTACAATAAGCTTCCTTGAAGGTCCTGACATGATCATCAACATCTTGATACGGATGGTACCTAGGACAAATTTTATTTAGATTTTTAGGCAAAGCATGATATGCATTGAAGGCTAGTGGTGACTCTGCTGTGAAAAATGACATCGCAACTGGTGGAGGTTGGTTCTAGGGTACGACAGGTTGAGGCTGGGCCTGAGGTGTGATAGGTGGTCTTGTGGGTATTTGAAAGCTAATAGGGGTTACAGGAGCACGCTCTGGTGAGGCTTCTGTTGCACTAGAATTAGGAGTGTGATGAATGTCCACAGTCCTAGGTCTAAATCCCCTGTTAGGTAGTTCTTCGAAGAGTCCACTAAATCTGGACCTGGTATTTGACCTAAAAGCCAGGATTTCTCAAGTTTTTAAGGCAAAATTACAAGTTTATGGCCAAAATTCAAACCGCCAGGATGTTTAAGCAATGTATGCAGGAATCTACGGTTTCCTTTGTCAACGACCCTCCTTCTAGTGCCAGTTTCCTGTTGATCGGATTAGTGATGTCAATCACAACCAAGAAGACAAAACAAAAGTCACACAACAACCCTTGTTTATCCTAAAAGATACAATGAATTCCAAGAATTCATGATCCCAAGTCCTCGTCGATTAGTTCATAATCTGCTGATGTTACTCTGTGGTTGATGTGTATTGTTGTTTTCTATTTTGGCACCTTACATAGATTAGTAGATTCTGTTTCTGCAACTATGCTATACAGGGAAGTTACTCTACACATCATATATCTCCAAATGATGTGTCTAAGTTGATATTTGCATGAGTTCTACCCTTATTTGTGATTGTCTGCATGACATTTTCAATACTACATGCATTTAGCTCAAAATATGCTAATGATATTGAATTGTCTTCGGGATGTCAGTATATTTTTCTGTTCTGCTACTGATTTATCATGATGTGCAGTTATGAAAGTGATTTCAATGAAATTAAAATGAGAAAAAGGGTTAGAGAGTGAGATTTCTAAAATTACTTGACTGAGATCATTGATCCACATACATGTTCCCATACAGCAATAGAGAGAAGAAAACTAAAATCATACTTCACCAGGACAGTCCACAAATCCGCATGATTCAGTGCAAATCTTTAAGGGAAAAGTTGACAACAACATGCAATGAAATGAAAGTGCTTCTATAGAACAGAACATTCGATAGTACATATCTAGAAATCAACTTGAAGACTACTTAAGGTTTACAATCAGGGTATAGTCTGAAGCTTCATCTCCATACAACATGTTCATAAAATAGGTACATTTACAATGATCTGAGCAAGGGACCTTGATTATTTCAACAATCCAATCCTCACTAGTCTCAGTAATCCGATCTCTCCTAAAACAATTACAGGTCTGATTTTTTGTATTATTATTGACCTCCTCCTTCCTTGTACAGTACAGGGGCTCAATATATATATCTCTAGTTTTTCCTTAATCTGGCACCCAAAAACCCTAGGAGATCAACGGTCAGCATCTTGAAGTGTAGCATCCAATGGTGAGAAATGAATCCCGCCAAGAATTCGAGCAGCATACCCAGACAGGGCACCACTCCTTCAATAATGTTTCCATCTACAAACTCCCCCGCATTGAAAGCTTCATCCCCTTCTGGTGTGTTTGGATTCTAAGGATCTGGCCCGCCGCCTGGGACGTCATCGTCATTTAAAACCCCGCCTTTGCGTTCACCTACACACCGTTACTATGTCGGCAACTCTGCTTCTTCCCAACTACTCCAACAATCTACAATAAACAAGCAGAAATTAGCACCATCGTTTAATAAATCAGCAGGAAAAATGAACATCTACATTAAATCAGGCTCCAAATGCATAAACACAACCATTGGGCTCAAAAACCATGGAAAATGCACATCAAAATGCCTTCTACAATGTTAAAACCAATTGGGCCAACCATCGTTGACCAAAACATGCACTCAGGCTCCAAAAATGGATTCAAAAATCTGATCACTTCGTTTCTCGCTCAAAATTTCCTTGTATATCGCAATATACAAGTCGGACACATACATCGAATTAATTAGATTTCAAATTGTTTGAAATCCGGCTTGTATGTATAACAATGCATCTTTGATATACAAGCTGGAATTATACAATGATTTAACTCCCTATCATTTCCTTTTTGCATCCGCGCAATGTATAAGAACACTTGTATCTTTTAGATATTCAACTCGGACATGATACAAGCATTTAATCATATTTTACTTTCTTTTTGATCCCACGTTGTATGTATTAAAATGCATGTAAAGATATACAAGGCGTGAAATATGCAAGGACTTTTCGTTATTTCATAGCCATTTTAGGTCCGCCCCTTGTATATTTCAATGTATGTCTACTTTGAATGTTTAAATATACAAGTCTGAAATGTACAAGGAATTAACCAATTTTCATAACTCCCTTCAGGTCCGCATAATGTATATTTCATTGTATATTTTGACTTGTATAACTCCCTGGACGTGATACATTGGTTTAACCTGATCTTAATCCCTTTTGGATTCTGGCTTGTATATCAGCGATGTATGTTTCGGAACATACAAGCCACAGAATGTACAATGATTTAATGCTATTTCAACTTTCTTTTAAGTCCGTGGCTTGCATAAAGTCTTTGTATATCCTTAATATACAAAACACAAAACATGCAAGGACTTAACCATACTCAGTAACTTTTCAAGTCCGCACTTGCATAAACGTTTGAATGTATGTCCATACAAAGCCGGAAATATACAAGGATTTAAGCTTTTTTTATAGACTTTCAGGTCTGGACAATGTATGAAGTGTTTGTATCTTTTACCTGCCAAACATACAAACGTGAGATACAAAGTGGATTTAAAACATCAATTCATTTTTAAACTAAAACCACCTCAGGTCCATCTTGCATGTATGCATAAACTCTACCAAATGTATACAAGGCAAAAAAGACATACAAATGATTTTGTATATGAACCTGACTACTCATGCGACCAAGTATAAAATGACCTTTGCATATACAAACGACTTTGTATATGGAAAGCGATATACAAAGGTCTTTGTATACAAGCAAACTCGCATACAAAGGGCCTTGTATATGCAACCCGATATACAAAGAGACTTGTATGTGCAAACAACAAACCCTTCCCTTTTACATTTTACCAAAATGCTCATAACTTGCAAAATATGGCAAATTTTAACATGGTTCAAAATGCAACCCTAGCTCATTTTTGACAAGGAATCCAACCATAATATGCATTGATATTGAAATGCATTTCTTCTCCATTTTTAACAAGGTTTGCAATTTTAACTCCTTTTTCCCTTTACCACCAAGCAAAACAACACACAAGCAAAAAGAAAAAAGCCACAACAGGGGTCCTCATTTTGCTAAGGAGTAAAATGGGGCATGTTGTGAACATCACAACAATTATTAACCCAGAAAACTAGTGCAAAGAATAGATATCTAAACTGTGAATGCAAATGATACGAAATCAAAATAGCAACATAGAGTTAGTCTCCAAGAGAGTAATGCAAATGCTAGAAGCAAAATAGTATTAAGAGGATGCAAAAGCAAAAGATACCAAATACAAGCCAGGTAGCATGCTTATATAGACTAGGAAGAGAGAGGAGGTGGCAACACCGACCAATCAGGAGCAACCATCTATCGGACTAAAGATAGTAAAGTATCTTCCCAAGATAGCTAATGGATGCTCACATGTAGGAAGGTGACACCTCGCAACCACTCACCTAATAAGACATGCTTTATTAACCTAAGCGAGATTAATAGAAGTGTAGGAAAAACCTAGGAATATAGGGAAAAATAAATAACCCAACTAGGAAATAAAAACTTACACTAACATGGCTCACTACCAAGAATGAACTGTTACAAATGCATCTACTGAATGCCGAAATACAGTTCCATTGATAGCTCAAAATACATATTCAAAGCTCTTCATCATGACTACTTTGTTTCTCTGCTCTGTTCACGTATACTCTATTCTTCACTCCTCTGCACTCTTACTACACTTTTCGCATCACAAAAATTGTGTTAGATCACTCATATACAAATTCTGCAAGTTGTCACATTCCTTAACATCTAAATCCATCAGGTATTTATATATGCAACAAGATCTAGCTCAAAACTGGGTCAGCTAGCTAGAGATGAGACATGTACACAAAAAGTTATACCCTGTCAGCTTGAATTCTTTTCATAGAAATTTATGTAGACCAATGTAATCCTTCAAGAACCTTCATATAGGTGTGGACCTATTATAGAACCACTTAGAATGATGATCTAAACAATATATCTTTATCACACATCGATCCAACATGAGTGTCAGCTTCATTCTTAAGTATACATGTAACACCCTGCCAAGGAACCCAAAGGATAACACAACTAAGCTTAAAAAAGGTCAATTTTTTTTTAAATGAAAGAAATAACAACAATCATATATTTATTCATAACATTTAAATTAAGCTTTATCCTCTAGGGTTCCATGACTGCATTACTAATGAACTAAAACAAGATCTAACCAACATTATGAATTAACTAACAAACACAATTCCTTTATAACTATTAGATGATTGATCATGCTTGGATTAATGTTACATTCCTTAAAAATATTGTTTACACTATTTACACAATAACCCTAAGGCATACAAATTAAACACAACAATTGTTTACACTATTTACACTGATGTAGATTTCATTAATAATTCAGACAATTTTGTAAATACTATTAAATATAACTGTATAAGCAAGACTAAAAGCCTATAATATTAGAATGCTATCAATATCTTACACTAGTTAGAATCACAAGATACAAAACCTGAAGCTACAATGAAAGAACCTTATTCTAAGGTTAGCTTGAAAGAAAAGGAATACAGAACAACAAAACATTCCTATATATCTAACATCTTCATCAAATCTACCACACTTTTAACCACATACATATGATAGGATCATCACAAAATGAATTTGTTGAGAAGGCTTTAGAAGCTACCAACAATGCAAAATATGAAAGCATAGACAGGGCACGCAGACTGATTGGTAGAATGCCTCAAAGAGAGTCATATGATGGAAATCAATGATCGTAGGATATGCACAAAAGGAATTTGTTGAAAAATCTCAGAGAAACCTAGTTCGAATATATAGAGTTATTGTTGATGCAACTAACTGTTTAACAGAGACGAAATAGGTGAGAGGTAGACAATCCCAAAACATTCATATCTCAAAAATGACACATTGGGTATAGCTAATTTTTAGGTATGATTTAGATATCCAGACCATGCACCATATATAAAAAAATTAGAGAAACCCAGTTCGTAAAACTAAAGTTATGGCTAACACAACAGACTATTAAAATAGAAATGAAATGGGTGAGAGATAGATAGTCACAAAATATTCATATCTCAAAACTGACAAACTAGGTAAGGTTGATTTTAGGATATGGTTTATATATCCAGGCCATACACCATATATAACAAAATTAGAGAAACCCAGTTTGTAAAACTAAAGTTATGGCTAACGTAATAGACTGTGTTCAGAAAATGTAGAAGAGAATTCATAGAATATTTTACTAAATCTAATGCAACAATAAATCAGATTCATATCTCAGTCCATACCTGGAATATTACTTCTATCACGTCTTCACAAAATTCTCAGATCGCATCCATTTTATCCCAAGTCTTTTCTTCTAGAAACTATGGTTTATGGTGCCAAAAGAAAAATGAAAACTTCCTAAGAGAGAGAGAGAGAGAGAGAGAGAGAGAGAGATCCCCAAAACATAAAGCATATCCTCCATTTGCAATGTAGGCTCCTCCCCAAATTATGTCTTGAGATTTCAAAATAAAGTTGAGCATGCATAACCACCCCCATAATTTCTTCCAGAAGATTCTCCTTTATTACTTTCTTACAATTTGGTATTTTTAACCAAACAATAATTTCTCTATGATTTTATTTATTTTAGAATTTGCTATTTATTTCATTTACAACCAAACAAAAATAGTTTCTTTCTACTTTTCTAAAATTAGTCTCTTACACAAAAGAAATAATTACTTCTAAGATTCCCTCTTGAGGAGGTAACTGCCACTTCTTCGAAGTGGCCAAAATAGAAAATAATTACTCAAGGCAATAATAATAAAAAAGAGAATCTTTTTTAGACATAATAATACATATTTCTAAACAACTATAATTTACATAAAAGCATCTATATTTATTTATCAAAGTGCCCTCTTGACCTAATTATTTTATTTTAATGAAGAAAATAAACAAAACATTAATCAAACAATTCCAACTAAAATAACCCAAATGCCACACAATACCTGACACAATGCACGATCAAAAGCATGACTACAATGACAATGACTGGCCATTATGCCCATATAGACAACACTGACTAGGTGCAAAACTGGATACTCATCATTTTCAAGGATGGTGGGTAACTAGGGGACCACATGTTATCTCTGTTCAACAGTTTCCATTGGGTTTAAGGCATGCTCAAACTTGTCAATTCAGGTGGAGTCGATGCCTAGTACCTATATCCTGCAGCAACCAAACGGTCGAACAAATAGACATATATATATATAATCATATAGTCAAATACACCATGAAAGGGAATCGTAGTGTAGCAGGGTACTCACACATAAGTAATGCGACACTATCCCTTTCACCATCACATCAACACATAATCACAACACACATAGCAATCAATTACTAAACGACTAAATAAGAACCATCATCAAATAATCGCATGATACACATAATAAGATTGATCAACACAAAACATCACAACATAACATCCTATGATATAGAATCAGTTGCATAAAACTTAATTTGAACATATGACAATCATAGTAAGATCAACATCATAATTACCTAAATGTAAACAATGTCAAAGCATATGAGTTGTCCATGTCGCAATAAGAATTATAATTAAAACATACTAACTTCATATTCATGCTCCTTAGTTCGACCATCTGCACAATCAAGGTGAGAATGGAGGGGCACTCCATCCTCCCCCCCTAAAACTTGACTTACTCCTGGAAGTCATAGACTAGGGCAGAAACATAACATATTAGTATTGCTATTTTCTATTGCCAACATACGCATCCATATTAAGCAATTATTCATAAAATAGGCACAATCATTCAATAAAGACAAGAAGGGCATCAATTCCTCACCATTAAGACGTATCATGTGATATACTTATAACCAATCACTCATATTTTAAGAATTTCATATGATTTAGAGAATTGCATTCACATATTAACAAGGAAATAATACATCTCATCTCTTATTTCCACTATGGTTCCCACTAATTACCAAACATGTAAAGTACAATCCTCCACGGAGCCCTCCCTTGAACACACTATCAAAGGTTCAAAATGAACATGATAGAAACAACACTTAACATGAAATAGAGCCAATAGAAACAAACATTCAAATTAGCCACCATAGAAATTTTAAAAATGCAAACCCAAGTGGGGTAATAATCAAATTCAATCTTAAGTCACAAAATGCTGGCAATTTTCAACAATAAATGAAGTATAAAGAAAAGAGTTTTGGTTACCACTCCTATCATAAGAGAATTCAAAGAAAACAAATTCACTGTTAGCCCACCCACAACACATAAAACAACTATCAAAAATTCTAAAACAACCAATATTACAAACAAATCCACATCATGGTGTGACTAATTTTAGCCACAAAAGGGAGTATCCGCTACACAACACCCCAGAACTCAAAGTCCAGAATACGTTAGAGAATGTACACCAAACACACAAACAACTAAGTTTTCTACATCTTCTTAGCTAAGAAACTTTTATACAAGGATTTAAGGCAACACAATCGCTACTTATTTACAAAAAAAATCTATCTTTAATGCAATACAATTCCTATTTACCAAAATATGAACATATACAATTACTTCCTTATGCAAAAAGATACTTACAGAGGAAATGTATGATGTCACACACAAGAATAATTCAAAATTCTATTTGACTTACAATATCACATTCATGATCTCCTGGCTCCAACACAGACTCCAAT
Source organism: Cunninghamia lanceolata (assembly GCA_027924645.1). NCBI lineage: Eukaryota > Viridiplantae > Streptophyta > Pinopsida > Cupressales > Cupressaceae > Cunninghamia > Cunninghamia lanceolata. The sequence continues at coordinate 16,311,550 of BSBN01000814.1, forward strand.
TTGATCTCCTGCACATGTTTCTTACAGAGACATACACAATGATAACTTTCATAAACCAGAACAGAACTTCCACATGAGGTGATGGCCAACTAGGAGATAGCTAACATGTTATCAAGAAACCACCTTAAGATATGACAACACCAGATAACCACATGACTCACGATGCATGATGTTACCAAATGATTAAATCATTCCAATACTTACACATATACAAAAATAATGCAGTTAACATAAAGATGGTGTGGTGCTTCCAGACCCATAGCTAAACATAACCCCTATGTATGATTACTTCACCAAACCAGGGAACACAAACACCATTGGCCTTTCACAATACCCCACACAAAATGGGTACATGATATTCACATCACTAGAGGGGCAAATACCACACTCCTAATCACATGCACTAATAGTAACCATGCTTCTTTCTTCTAAAGCACTAAGGACCACAAGAGGAACTCAAGGCCTTAACAAATCAGCAAGCACTAACATTCAAGAAAGACATATTGTCAGATACATCATAACATTTTCAAAAAAGGAGGGAGAACACATAGCAGACACAAGTAAAACAAGGCATAAAGAATTTATTTCTTCCAGAATCAAAGAGCAAGTTTGTAAATTTATCAACCTTCTAACATCATACTAAGGGACATAGGTGAGAGGTACTATTATAAACTCACCACAAGTAGAAAAATGCTTAACCTAGAGCAACAACAACAATCCCAAGATCCCAGTGTTGCAACTTGGCTATGATACCAAATGTAACGCCCTGCCAACAAACCTAGAGGATAACATAACTACGCTTACAAAAAGGTCAAAAAAAAATTAAATGAAAGAAATAACAACAATCATACATTTATTTATAACATTTAAATTAAGATTAATCCTCTAGGCTTCCACGACTGCATTACTAATGAACTAAAATAAGATCTAACCAACATTATGAATTAACTAACAAACACATTTCAATCTAAGTCTAATTGCATCAGATAAATAAACACATACAATTCCATATTATGTCATCAGATAAGTAACATCAAGATCCTACACATAGGATCACGAGTACATAGACAAGTTCCTTTACAAGAGAGTATAACATTACATTGTTTACAATATCGCTATCCAGATTACATTGGAGTACATATATCAAAATAATAGTACATGATTCAACCGATATACAAGACTGAAACATGATCATAAGTATCTGTCTCCTCAAGATAGAGCAAGATCTAAAATTTGTCATACAAGTCACATCCTTCTCATGCATGAACAACAACAAGGAAAACCAATGGAGATAAAAGCACAACCACCCGACCATGTGGAACCCTAAGGTCCACCCCCTTGTGTTAGGAGATAACAATAAGGTCCCACTAAGAAAACAATTAAGAAAGACAGTAGACTAATAAGTGCAAGGACTACAAAAGACTCCAATACAACACGGATCAATAAGAACATCACAAGTAATACAAACAACACTTCCAAAGGAAATCACACAATGAAAGGGAAAAATAAACGTTAGGGAGTGCTAGGCTATAGTAGGGAAGAATGTCATCGCATAGTCCTAACATGAGTTATCCTTGCAGTCTATCACTAAACATCGGCACCCATCCATGGGTTATCCTGGTAGTCCAGATGCCGGCCCCCATCTATGGTTATCCTGGAAGTCTCTTACTAGACGCTGGACCCATAGGGTGACACATGCAGAACCAACAGTCCCTTCATGAGGAAAAGGAAGTTGATCTTGCCAACCATGGCCTTCTCATCCCATCCTTTGCCTGAACGAGCACTACAGGCATGGGTGAGGCATCCAATTATCTTATTTAGTGTGGAAACTACCCAACCCTCTAAATTTATTATTAAGTTATCAGTGGATTAAAAACTTCCAATGGGTTATCCTGGAAACCACTTTGGGCACCAGCCCCACATTGAAAGCCACTCCCCTACCTGCATCTAGAAGACCCTATCCATCAAGAAAGACAATTACCATCACAATGACAAGTAATATATACAATGCAAGGCATTTACCTTCTTGCATACAAATCATAATCACAGGGACCAATTCTTGTCCCAAAACATAAACCAAGCATGAACTACCACATTCTTATCATGTTGCATTTATAACACAGAATACACATCATTTCACATCACACAGAGCAAGGCATTATCCATCTTGCATAGTCATCATAAACATATGAATAGGTACACTGAGAAATGCATTATCCATCTTGCATATTCATCATAACCACATGAATAGGTACACTGAGCAAGGCATTATCCATCTTGCATATTCATCATAACCACATGAATAGGTACACTAAGCAAGGCATTATCCATCTTGAACATGTATCATACTAACATGAATAGGAGAAAATATTTCAAGAATGCATTTCATTCAACTCACATGATGCACACATAGCCAACCCCCACACAATCACACCCTCATAGGCCTCTGGAAACAACTTCCCCAAATGACACAACACTTGACACCATTAAAAACACAATGGTTTCACATCACATTCACTCTCAAAGCACATCATAAACTAATACCCTTCAATAATGTTTTTAAGGAATGTAACACTAATCCAAACATGATCAATCATCTAACAATTATAAAGTGAATCTATCTCAATAATACAGAATTATAACTTACTAATCACCAGTAGCAGTTATAATATGATCATAAGATATAAGTATCCACGAGTATCAATATTTTAACTAATAATTATCAAAACTTATTTTTAATTTCATTTAATTAAAATGATTGCGAACAACATGCAAATAACCCTAAGGCATACAAATTAAACACAACAATTGTTTATACTATTTACACCGATGTAGATTTCATTAATAATCTAGACAATTTTGTAAATACTATTAAATATAACTGTATAAGAAAGACTAAAAGCCTATAATATTAGAATGCTATAAATATCTTACACTAGTTAGAATCACAAGATACAAAACCTGAAGCTACAATGAAAGAAGGGTAAATGCACAAAGATGAGTCCACTTAAGGTGGAAGTTTCGGACTTAGAAAAAAACTTGAAATATGGTTAACTAAAACGGGATCTCGAGCCAAAAGCAGGATCCCATTTTTTAGAAATGGGATATCATTTTGAGTTTCATAAAAGGTTAATATTTTACCCTTTATGAAATGGGATCCCGTTTTGAAATGGGATACCGTTTCATGAAAGATTAAAACATTAACCTTTTATGAAACGGGATCCCATTTCTAGAACGAGATCTCGTTTCATCAAATTTGAATTTTTGACCCACTTTTTGCTATGGGTTTTGGGTCAAAAAAAGGCTTGGGAACCTGACTCTTGGCTTTAGACCTAGTTTGACAAGCGAGTTGAAGGTCCTATCAATGTCACAACAAAATAGTGACTTTGGACATATGTCTGAACGCCTTTTTTTGCATAATTTTTTTACAAAATTAAAACCATTATAGATGAGATAATGTAGATTCTAAATATGTAATTTTTTTTACAATTGGATTATTTTTTCTATTTTTCAATTAATTTATGATGAAACAGGTCCATAAACTTGAATTATTAGGGTTTTTAGTATTTAAATAACTTTTTATTAAAATAATTTTTTGTAAAAAAATTGTATGAAAAACGTACTTCAGACAATTCTTTTCAATTTGAAAAAAAAATTTAAAAATGATAAGTTTAGGTCATTTTATGCGTGACGTACATGACGGTTTTTTAAAACACCAAAAATGGCCAATAAAAAATTAACAAAAAAAAAGATATTTAATAAAAAATTACAAGAAAAATGGAAAATGTGCTTCAGTGAGTTATAAATCTTTTTCCAAAATGATTTAGAAAAATATGATTATTTAGGTCAAAATATGGATGACGTACACATGCATAAATAGTAAAAAAAATGACTTTTAAATAGTGGTTTTTAGAAACACCTCTTAAAAATTAGTTTGTATCATCTGGGTATTAAAAAAAATGACATATTTGGAAACTAGACTCTGAGTACTACATTTCATCTTTACTGACTTTTTTCAAGATTCCACCTTTAAGTGCTTTAAATTTTTAGGTCAAATGTGACAAATTCTAAAAATTAGGGAAAACACTTCCACTTTTTGGCCAAAAAGTGGACTCAACTTCTTGCACACACCCAGAACCTTGTTCCAAGGTTAGCTTGAGAGGAAAGGAATACAGAACAACAAAACATTCCTATAGATCTAACATCTTCATCAAATCTACCACACTTTTAACTACATGCATATGATAGGATCAACACAAAATGAATTTGTTCAGAAGGCTTTAGAAGCTACCATTAATGTAAAATGTGAAAGCATAGACAGGGCACATAGACTGATTGGTAGAATGCCTCAAAGAGAGTTATATGATGGAAAGCAATGATCATAGGATATGCACAAAATGAATTTGTTGAAAAATCTCAGAGAAACCCAGTTCAAAAATATAGTGTTATTGGTGACGCAACTAACTGTTTAACAGAGACAAAATGGGTGAGAGGTAGATAGTCACAAAATATTCATATCTCCAAAATGACACACTGGGTAAAGTTGATTTTTAGATATGATTTAGATATCTAGGCCATGCACCATATATGCAAAACTTAGAGAAACCCAGTTTGTAAAAATAAATTTATGGCTAACACAACAAACTACTAAAATAGAAACGAAATGGGTGAGAGATAGACAGTCACAAAATATTCATATCTCAAAACTGACAAACTAGGTAAGGCTAATTTTAGGATAAGGTTTATATATCCAGGCCATGCACCATATATAACAAAATTAGAGAAACCCAGTTTGTAAAACTAAAGTTATGGCTAACGTAATAGACTGTGTTCAGAAAATGTAGAAGAGAATTCATAGAATATTTTACTAAATCTAATGCAACAATAAATTAGATTCATATCTCAGTCCATACCTGGAATATTACTTCTATCACATCTTCACAAAATTCTCAGATCGCATCCATTTTCTCCCAAGTCTTTTCTTTTGGAAACTACGGTTTATGGTGCCAAAAGAAAAATGAAAACTTTCACAGAGAGAGAGAGAGAGATCCCCAAAACATAAAACATATTCTCCATTTGAAATGCACACTCCTCCCCAAATTATGTCTTGAGATTTCAAAATAAAATTGAGCCTGCATAACCACCCCCATAATTTCTTCCAGAAGATTCTCCTTTATTACTTTCTTACAATTTGTTATTTTTAACCAAACAATAATTTCTCTTTGATTTTATTTATTTTAGAATTTGCTATTTATTTTATTTACAACCAAACAAAAATAGTTTCTTCCAACTTTTCTAAAATTAGTCTCTTACACAAAAGAAACAATTATATCTAAGATTCCCTCTTGAGGTGGTAACTGTCACTTCTTCCAAGTGGCCAAAATGGAAAATAATTACTCAAGATAATAATAATAAAAAACAGAATATTTTTTAGACATAATAATACATATTTCTACACAACTATAATTTACATAAAAGCATCTATATTTATTTATCAAAGTGCCCTCTTGACCTAATAATTTTATTTTAATGAAGCAAAACATTAATCAAACAATTCCAACCAAAATAACCCAAATACCACACAATACCTAACATAATGCACGATCGAAAGCATGACCACAATCACAAGTACTGACCATTACGCCCATACAGACAACACTGACTGGGTACAAAAATGGATACTCATCCTTTTCAAGGATGATGGCTAACTAGGGGACCACATGTTATCTTTGTTCAACAGTTTCCATTGGGTTTAAGGCATGCTCAAACCTGTCAATTCAGGTGGAGTCTATGCCTGGTACCTGCATCCTACAGCAACCAAACAGTCGAACAAATAGATATATATATATATATATAATCATATAGTCAAATACATCATGAAAGGGAATCACAGTATAGTAGGGTACTCACACATAAGTAATGCAACACTATCCCTTTCACCATCACATCAAACACATGATCACAACACACATATCAATTAGTTACTAAATGACTAAATAAGAACCATCATCAGATAATCACATGATACACATAATAAGATTGATCCACACACAATATGACAACATAACATCCTATGATACATAATCAGTTGCATAAAATTCAATTCTAACATATGACAATCATCGTAAGATCAACATCATAATTACCTAAATGTAAACAATGTCAGAGCATATGAGTTGTTAGTGTTGCAATAAGGATTATCAATAAAACATAGTAACTTCATCTTCATGCTCCTTAGTCTGACCATCTGCACAATCAAGGTGAGAATGGAGGGGCACTACAATGCACTTAGCCATGTTGTCTATCATATCACAACTTCTAATGCAGGCCACACTGGACTCAAAAATTCATACCAAACATTAATTATGCCTCTCCCAACATACCTTCAGAACCACGAGTCATAATATTCTTATATGGCAAGATGTGGATCTCTGAACTACTGACTTTGTCATTGTGAAACATTGTCAACCTAATTGTCAATACTTACGAGCTTGTAGATGATCATCCGGTGAACTTCAAACTCTACAAATATGGATTTAAATACTCCTAACATGTGTTTACAACACCTTCAAACCATACAACGAAACAACTAATAGCGGAGGAATGCAGGCTAAGATATTCAAGTGTTCTACACTGTTCCTGACTAAACTTTGTTAGTCTGAACTTAAGCAATTCAAAGTGTACCTTCCAGAGATTATTAGGATATGAAACTTAGAATATAACATCATCAAACAAATATGTGCAACATACCAAAACCACATACAAAATTTTGCACCTGTGGAGGAGTATCAATCAATTTTCTATCACTTAACTCAATAAGGTGCCAACACTTAGTCAATTTGACTAAGTCATTCTTTTCGGACCATAAGGACTATCTCTAGACCTATCCCAATCATATTTGATTGTTGCTATCAATGACAACACCATATCACAATCATATCAACAGTGTCTCTTGACCATGTTTCCAACAATCTACCCCTTTGGCATTGATGGCAGCACTTTGTGAAAAATATTCATACTGCTCCCCCTTACTATGTACACCCTATTTTTCTTCTCCCGCTTAGATATTTAGCTATTTTTCACTAGTTCTCCCCCTTTGACATCAATGGAAAAGTTTCGTGTACGAGTGACAAAATTGTATCAAAATTTTAAAACTGTTATACTTGGCCACAAATGTACAAGTGCAATCACATAACTTACTTACTAGGCAGTGGGAATGATGTCTTTGTATATTCTCTTCAGCTGCACTACATCATCATCCCATTTGTTTTTTATACACTTCATGCATATGTCCATTCATTTGGGACACCAATTCCTCAGCTTTATCCACAGTGGTAAGGATCTCAGTTACTTGGCTTATATTTTTTACATCTGCTACTATCCCTGTCATACTTGCAATGTTGATGCTTATGATTTCCCTTAATTGTCTCATTATACTCTTTATGCTTTCTCTCTGATTTAGCACCTTATTTATAGAAGACACTAGTTTCTACCTCTGCTCAATGGTTTCCAAGGGCATTAGTTGCCGGATCATAATTTTTAGAGATTTTCACTAATTCAGCTTACCACCCATCTATTTTATCCTTTAAATCTCTTGTGGTCTTAGGCCAAGATAGACAAAATTTATACAATTCACTAGCCTCTTTGATTGCTAGTTCTACATATTGTATGCATTGGTATAACAACACTTTATCTTTTGAGCACTTGTCTTTTAGCTCAGTTAATCTTTTATCATCAAACTCTATTCTAACCTTTTTATTCGTAGCTTTTTCAAAAGACTCAAAATGTGTACTTATAGATTTTATTAGTCTTTTGAGTTGATCAGTGGGGGATAAAGATGCATCCTTTAGTAGTCTAGGCATCAATTTTTCTAAGACACTAGATGCTTAACCAATAAGCTCATTGTCTTGGATATGGGACTTCAAAATTTCTTCCTGATCCTTAGCTTGGAAAATTGTTCCTAATTTTAGCTTCTGCAAAGGTAACATTGAAGCTAGGTCAATTGGCCCTTGCTGCAACTCAGGTGTGTCCAAAAATTGAGCTTCTTACCACTTCTCCAGAAATTCTCTAACTGAATCAACTGGATCTTGTGTGACTGCAGTAGTGTCTCTCACCATGTCATGAGACACTTCTTCCTCTATAGTCTTCTCCGGAGGTTCTTGATCCATAGATTCTTGCTCATTAGTTTTAAATTCCAGAGGAGGACTATCATCCTAATTATCTTGATCAATAGTTTCATTTTTCTCTAGAGGGGCTTCAACATTCTCAGAAGCTATGTTCTCTTCTTTGTCATTCATCTCTTCATCTCTTCCTAGCTTTATCGGGGGAGTTGTCTCTATCTGATTTAAGCCCTGATCTGAGCTATCTTCTAGTAGAGAAGTATCATCACCAACATTTTGTTCTTCCTTGTCATGAATTGTTGGGATATTAAGTTCTCTTAAGACATTGAGAGTTACTTTTTCTATGTCCTTCATCACTTTCTATATGTCTCCAGACATCAAAATGTTGGTCCTCATTTTAATGTCAAACATTTTTCCAAGTATCTTGGTGAATTTAGTTTTCTCATCAGTAGTTATATCAGACACAACTCTATCAATGTATGTTCTCTTAACTCTAAGTGTTTTGCCATTGCTGGCTCCTTTCTAGCAGACATTATGCTGCCCAAACTATCTGGAAAATTTGTAATCACCTCAATGAGAGCCCTTTTGAACATTTCCAAAAATCTAATCACTGCAGTTTCAATGATGTTTTTGTCTGCATCATTGTATTCATCATATAGTTGTGCTATTGGCTTAAAGTTACCATTAGCTGACATAGCATTCAAGGTATCTTCCAAGGTTATTGTGGCCTCTACATCCTTGGACTCTATTTTCCTTGGCTTTTTCGTTCTTTTTCCCTTACTAGAGAGCTTCTCCTATTTACTCCCAGCGACTTCACTGGCCTTAGTCTTCATTTTCTTTACTTCTCCATATGATTTAGTCTCCTCTTCATCTCCTCCAATACTCACATACATCCTTTTACCCTTGGTTTTCTTTCTATTATGCATTTTAGTAGTGGATTTCTTTGTGGAGGCTTCCACACTCACTGAAGGAGTGGGACTACAGGACTTGGATGCAATTTTAGTAAAGGTTGAACCTCTTGTTGTCCTTTTAGGTACTGCAGGCTTCTCTAATTCCATCTTAGGCTCTTCTGGAGCCTTCTCTAGTTGATCTTGTTTCTTTTCTTCAGTTGCCCTTGCAGCTTCTACTTTGGCTCTTTCTTCAGAAATTTGTTCTTTAGTGAAGCCCTTGCTTTGCACATATTCCTCTACCATTTTTCTTGCCTTCTTAACATTTTTAGGTTTTCTCAATTTGACATGAACTTTGACTGAGATTTCTTCATAGGTTCCAAATATTTCTTCAGTGGTGTCCCTAGGTTTTCTCAACATGAGGTCAGCCAAAGGAGGGAGCCATACTATCCTTGGCTCAACAACTACCATCATACACTGATCTTTATTCATGATAAAGAAAATATTATCTTTGTATTTCTTAACTACTGATCTAGGTATTCTTTCCCTAGATTGCATGGCCTTTTAAAAATTCTTGAAGTAGCCCACAAGGCTTCATTTTGTGCACTATAACTGCCTAAACTATTCAAATGATTTCTAATTTGAATAGCAACAGGCTTGTTGTCAACCCAGATCAAATTTTTTTATTCTGGGCAGCTCTTTCATGAAATAGAAGAATAGGTAGATAATTAACATACAATATTTGAAGGGATATTTAGACACTTTGGTTTTCTTCATATTTTCCATCAACTATTGCTGGAGCAACTAACAGAGATCATAGTCAACATTCTTCTTGACCATCTCATCTACAATGTGGATGGTGGTACCAGAGACAAAGTTCTCCTGGTTGGTGAAATATATCTTGTATCTAACCACCATAGATGCAAACTTTACTGCATGGTCTTAAATAGAGTTTATTGTCAGTGCCCTTTTTATCAAATTGAGCACTAATTTCCTCCATTACTATGCTATTCTTTACAGCCTTCAACATAGGTAGCTTTCCAATGGATTTAGTCCTGTTACAGCCCTTATTGCTTCCTTTGTGATTATGCAGGGTTCTTCAATCCACATAAATTCATCGTGGATCTTGCTAAGCACATACTAGACACATGCATCCGCTGCAAACATTGGGAAGTCTATATATTGAATGAATGAATTTCCTCCAATAGCTTATATTCTTCCTTCAAATCATAATCATCACTGCTTAGATGTTTTAGATACAAATCTATAAGTTTGTTGCCTTAATTTTCTTCTAGGGAAACATGAATGTATGCCCTAATGTCTTCCACATGCATTACACCATATGACACTTCTGAGAATGCACCATCAGGGTGGACTTCCATTGATTTGAAAGGGTGTTTCTTGAATTTTGGATGGGGTTTTTCTGTGATATCTATTACTTGTGGGGTCGTCATTTCACCACAATAGTTCAAATAATTTTCACATAAGGGTTTCGACTGTAAATACCTCTTTTTACTGTATTAGGGTTTTCCCTAGCTTTGAATTGTTGGGAATCACTAAAGTTTCTTAGGGTTTCACTTCTAGTCTCCTTGGACACTTGAAAAATTGAATGCAAACTGATAATTCCTTTGGATGCGAGCCTTTTAACCTTTATTTCTAAAAATATTTCAAACACTTCACTATCAAGCACAATCAATCAAGATTGCTCTATACTACACTACATTTGATCTTTTTCTACCGGTAACCTCATCAAAAGATTCATCAAATAGCTCATTAACTCATATTCTTGTGTTGGATCTTAGAATCATCTATCTAGCAAGGGGATCAAGATTTTCAATAAAATCTCCCCCTGAGCTAGAGCTCCCAATTTACTTCCCAAAGGAAGTATTTGCACTAAAGGCTGGTGTAGATTCATCCTTGACCTCATTGAAATCCTTCTTAATCTAGACTTTGCTCATTTCCTTCTTGATTTCTATGGGATCAACCTTGTTTTTTTCTTTATCTTCCCTCTGCTTTGGTTTCTTCTTTTCTACATGATTGTTTCTTTTCACATTCTTGCTTCTACAAATTTTTGCAACATGTCCAAGATTATTGCAATTGTAACAAATGACATTCCTCTATCCTTGGTTCCTTCCATTGATTGGATTAATTCTTGATCTACATTGGTTAGCCATATGCCCAAATCTATTTCATGTAAAGCATTTTCCATTAAAAGATTGAGTATTCCTTCCATTGTTGAAACCATTCCATATCAGACTCCTACATTCATTTACTTTATGACCAATTCTTTTGTAATTGAAAGACTAACCGGAGAATAATGGGACATTTTGATTTATTCTACTCCTACACTAAGTAGCCTTATGACCAAACGTATTTCAATTAAAACAATAGCCATTGAAAGATGGGTACCTTTGAGAATTTGGTTTCTTGATCAGAAGTCTTCTAGGTCTATTTTTCTGATTTCGGACTTGGTTGCCTTTGTCTCTCTTCATCTTAGTGTTACCTTGTCCTGATTTAGAACTTTCTCCTCTTTCAAAACCCAAACCTTGCTTATCATCTGGACTTTTCTGACTATCAATCAACTCATCAAGCTTTGTAGAGCTTATTTTGAACTTTTCTTTGTAACTATTAGTTATTTCCAAATCATGTTTCAGAAGCACATCTTTTGCCAGCTTTTCACATTCCTCAGAGTTGCCTTTCACAACTTGATTTAGATGCTCCTCAACCTTTTCTTTTTCTTCAATTAGAATAGATAAACTATTTAGGGTTTCATTTGCTGCTTTCAATTGTTCACTTAGCTCTTTGCCCCTATCTTTGGATTTCTTGACTTGCTCCCTTAGCTTCAAGATGCATTCATCATCTTCCTTGACATTCTCCTTCAAATCCCATATATCTACTTCATAATTATCAAGATCTTCAAGAGAAACTTTTAGTTCTTCATTGTTGACATATATGCAATCATCAATTGTAACACTACTTGGACAAATTACTTCTAGAGGAGAAGGATATCTTCTAGTTGCTATGTGTTCACTTTCTTAGATCTTCCTCAAGTTGTTAGGATTCTTCCAAGGAACCTTGCTCTGATACCAATTGTTGAACACATGAAATATTGAGAGGGGGGTGAATCAATATTCTATAAAACCATTCTTTTACATCTTTTTTAATCCATTTACCAAATTCAATAACGTGAAAGAAAAATAAACATAGGAAGAGTAACCACAAAGTCATAACACAAAGACACTAGGATTTTTACATGGAAAACCCAAAAAGGGAAAAACCATGGTGAGTGTTAGCTCACAATATATTATAATATCAAAGCCAGATTATAGAAAGGCTCACTACCTGAGGGATCACTGCCCAAGGACTCACTATCCAAAGAAGTGCTCACTACAATAAGTTCATTGCCATAAAGAAAAGAAGATAGAAAAAAGGTGGCTCACTTCCAAGAATGAACTGTTACAAATGCATCTACTAAATGTTGGAATATAGTTCCATTGATATTTCAAAATATAGATTCAAATATCTTCATCATGACTACTCTGTTTCTTTTCTCTGTTAACATATACTCTATTCTTTAGTCCTCTGCACTCTTACTACACTTTTTACATCACAAAATGGTGTTAGATCACTCATATATGAATTCCACAAGTTGTCACATTCCTTAACATCAAAATCCATTAGGTTTTTATATCTGCAACAAGTTCTAGCTCAAAACTGGGTCAGCTAGCCAGAGATGAAACGTGTACACAAAAAAGTTATACTCAGTTGGTCTGAATTATTTTCATAGAAAGTTATGCCGACCAATGTAATCCTTCAAGAACCTTCATATAGGTGTGGACCTATTATAGAACCACTTAGAATGATGGTCCAAACAATATATCTTTATCACACATCGATCCAACATGAGTGTCGGCTTCATTCTTAAGTATACACTTAACTAGGTTGTCTATCATATCACAATTTCTAATGTGGACCACACTGGACTCCAAAATTCATACCAAACATTCATTATGTGTCTCCCAACATACCTTCAAAACCATGAGTCATAATATTCTTATGTGGCAAGATGCGGATCTCTGAACTACTGACTTTGTCACTGTGAAACATGGTCAACCTGAATGCCGATACTTAAGAGTTTGTAGATGATCATCTGGTGAACCTCAAACTCTACAAATTTGGAATTAGATACTTCTAACATGTATTTACAACACCTTCAAACTGCACATCGAAACAACTAATAGCAGAGGAATGTGGGCTAAGATATTTAAGTGTTCTGCACTATTCTTAACTAAACTCTATTAATCTAAACTTAAGCAATTCAAAGTGTACCTTCCAGAGATTATTAGGACATTGAGACTTATAATATAACATCATCAAACAACTATGTACAACATACCAGAATTGCATACCAAATTATGCATCTACAGAGGAGTACCAATCTATTTTCTGTCACTAAACTCAATAAGGTGCCAACACTTAGTCAATTTGACTAAGTCATTCGTTTTAGACCACAAGGACTATACAAAAATTATCTCCAGACTTGTCCCAATCATATCTGATTGTTTCCATCAATGACAACACCATATCACAATCATATCAGCAGTGTCTCTTGACCATGTCGCCAAAAAAATCAAGAAACTTATTTGATCATCCTTATTAATGAGGACCCTTAAGGCATCTCAACTTTGCATTCTTCAAAGATCTCATGGAATCTACTAGATCCACATCTTGAAAGAATAAGAGATTGCTTAACAATTAACTTGCCCAAAGCATAGTACTATTACAAACATTTTTGCCTTTAAAACATCCATCTTAGGTTTGCTACCTTAAAGAAGGCTCAACCAATTTTTATCCACTATTTTTTACTTTATTTACCTCACAGGTGATTTTCCTTCTTCCTCTTATCAAAAATTTCCTCTTTTCTTCTTCTCGTGTACCTTATCTTCTCATTCATCCTTTACATTATTAGAGAGATCTCTCTTCTCAATATATTTCTCTTATTAATTTACTTTCATTGCCACATCATCATGTTAGACTTAGGGCACACAACTGAGAGGGGGGGTGAATCAGTTGTGCGAAACTTTCTCAATTTAAACACTTGAATATTCTTTAGTGATTAGCAGAATATTAATCATGAACCATAATGCATTCAAATCAAAAGCAGAAACATATCAACAAATAAGACACCAAGATTTTGACGTGGAAAACCCGATTAAGGGAAAAACCACGGGGTGATTAACCCAAGAATGTATTCTCTATTAGAAGAATAGAAAGAACAAATGGCACATGCCAATTAGGGCTCACTTCCTGAGCACATTGCTCACAAGAGGCTCACTGCCTACAAAAGACACACTGTCTACAAGGAAATAAGTATCACCTTTATGAACTGGAAAATAGCATCTTCAACATGCTTGAATCAGTTCCATTTAAGCCCAATACTTCTGCTCTGCCTTTCGCACTTCTCCTCTCTACCACACACTCATCAATACACAACACACTTCAAAATGACTTCACAATCCCTTATTTATACAAGGCATCGACTTAGGAACAATCATCTAAGTTGGCAAACACCTACAAGAACATCCTCAAGACATGTAATACATCCGGTTGGCCAGTCTCTAAGAAGAACACCAATATCCGGTGGTAATTCTTCAAATGCAAACTCTAACTTCAATGCGGACCACCAACATGAACTAGACATGATCCAACAATCATCATAACCTTCCCTAAATCACCAAGAACATCCGCACTTCATCATCCTACTGGAATTCTTCTCTCCTTCATCTGGAGCTTCAAGAACACAATGTCATCACTATCACAAATGAATAGGATCTTTTGGACCTTCAAACCATGAACCAATCTAGTTGATACTTCACAAGGACGTCTTCAACACTCCCTCAAATCTGCAGAATGGGATAATGAAATTCTGGATCTCACCGGACCTATGTGTGACACTCTATCACCTCTGAACACCTGCCGGAACTGGTTCTACTTGAGCGACCATAACTTCTTCAAATCTTCATGCGGACCTCTGAAAACTTTACTGGAGCATCTCAAGACTTATATCTATAAACCCTTTAAACTGTATCCTCTGATCCTCAACCTATTGAGGATGTTTACCTTCTTGTTATCACTATTATTCACTATTCTTGATTGAGACTAATTTTCTCAATATCCTCAGCACATAGCTCATCTAATCCTTCTCATTAATGCAACATGAGTATGTTGACATCAATGACAACACCGATTTGGCCCATACTTGCAACAATCTCCCACTTTGTCATTGATGGCAACATATGATGCGAAAAACCATCAAGACAAGAACTTCTCCTTGTTGTCGTAACTCCCCCTAACAGCAACAATTGTCCACATGTCTTATCTTCCTTTATTGCTCCCCCTTTGATCAGCAACCACTTGTTCTTCACATGTCTTCTCTCCCCCTTTGACATCAATGGCAAAGGGCTCATACTTGCAACTCCATTACTTCATAACATACCAGCTGCTCCCCCTGAGTAGTAGCTCCCTATCATCAATCCGGATCACAAGATATGACTGTGATATCCATTGGATTGATGCAAATCAGTGCATCCTAGTTCATCACCGGAGGGGCAATAACCCCTAACTTCTCTCTGAGATACTCAAAAGAGTCCTTAGGAAGAGGTTTAGTAAAGATATCTACAATTTGATCCTTGGAGGACACATACTCCAATCTGACTTCATCCTTGTTCACTTGCTCTCTCAGAAAGTGCAACTTGATAGATATATGCTTAATCTTAGAATGCAACACTGGATTCTTAGAAATATTTATTACACTTGAATTATCACAGAAAATTGTGATGGGCTCCTCATATTCTACTTTAATATCTCTTAGCATCTGCTTCATCCACAAAACTTGAGTGCAACTACCTGCTGTTGCAATGTATTCTGCTTCAGTTGTAGACAGGGATATTGCCTCTTGTTTCTTGCTAGCCAAGAAACCAATCTTTTTCCCAAAAAGAATGCTCCTCCACTGGTACTCTTCCTGTCATCCACATCTCCTGCCCAATCTGCATCTGTATAGGCATGAAGAGAAAAAATTTGATCTCTAGGATACCATAGACCATACTCAACTATTCCTTTTAAGTACCTAAAAATCTTTTTAATTTCCATGACATGAGATTCTCTGGGATCATCTTGGAATCTCGCCACAAGACCAACAACCTGCATTATATCTGGTCTAGTTTGAGTGAGATACAATAATCCTCCAATCATTGATCTGTACTTTGTCTGATCTATCTTAGGGGAGTCATCATCTTTGCTCAACTTACATCCGGTTGCCATGGGAGTGTTCATTGGCTTTGAATCTTCCATTCCAAATTTCCTCAACAATTCTTTCACATATTTGGTCTGAGAAATAAAGATTCCTTTATTTGTTTGAGTAATTTGCAGACCCAAGAAGAAATTTATTTCACCGAGCATTGACATCTCAAACTCACTTTTCATTTGATTTGTGAAGGTTTTACACATACTTTCTCTTCCTCCAAAGATGACATCATCAACAAATACTTCAACAATCAAGATGTTTTCATGATCAATTTTGAAATATAGGTTACTGTCAGTAGTACCTTTGTTGAACCCAATCTTCAAAAGATGTTTGTCCAATCTTTCATACCAGGCTCTTGGGGCTTGCTTTAGTCCATATAGTGCCTTCTTCAATTTGTAGACCATATCACCATGCTCAGATAATTGAAAACCATCCGGTTGTTCAATGTACACTTCTTCTTCTAAGTCACCATTCAAGAAGGCAGACTTGACATCCATCTGATACACCTTGAAATCCTTGAAAGTAGTAAATGCAAGAAATAATCTGACTGCTTCAATTCTTGCCACCGAAGCAAAGGTTTCTTCAAAATCAATCCCTTCTATTTGAGAGTAGCCTTTGCAGACCAATCTGGCTTTATTCTGATACTTCACCAACTTCATTTAATTTGTTCCAGAAGACCCATTTGGTTCCAATCACATTCTTGTTTCTAGGTCTGGGAACAAGATCCCAAGTGTGATTTTTCTCAATTTGCATCAACTCTTCCTCCATTGCTTTGGTCCAGATTTCATCATTGCAGGCTTTATTTATTGTCTTAGGTTCAATCTTTGAAATCAGACAATATTCATCTGAATTTTGAACAATTTTCCTTCTAGGTTGCACACCTTTGCTTTTGTCACCTATGATCTGATCTTCAGAGTGGTTCAGTCTTACATACCTTGGAACTTTGGGAGTTTCTTGCACTTCTGCTTTTTGATCGGGCTCATTCAGACCTATCTCTTCTTCCTGATTTACCAGATCAGTCTGAATCTGACTTTCAGAAGAGGATTGAGCTCCTTAAACCATAGAACCATTCTAATCATCTTCATCATATTCATAAAACCTTGAGGGTTTTTCTATTCCCTCATCAACCTTCACATTTGTACTTTCTATCATCTTTCTTAGTCTCTTGTTATAGCACCGGTATGCTTTGCTTTGAGTAGAGTAACCCAAGAATATTCCTTCATCACTTCTAGCATCAAACTTGCCTAAATCTTCATCTCTTTTGATGTAACATTTTCTACCAAAGACTTTGAAATATCTTACAGTAGGAGTAATGCCAAACCAGAGTTCATAAGGGGTCTTACTGATATTGCTTCTGATTTGAACTTGATTAAGAGTATAGATTGTAGTGCTGACAGCTTCTCTCCAATAGATCTGAGGAACATTTGCTTCCATCATCATGGTCCTAGATGCTTCTTGGATGGTCCAATTTTTTCTCTCCACTACTCCATTCTGTTGTGGAGTCCTCGGAGTAGACAACTGTCTCTTAATTCCATGTTTCTCACAGAATTCTATGAACTCACCAGATGTGAATTCTCCACCTCTATCAGACCTCAGACATTTCAATTTTATTCATGTTTCATTCTCTACCATAGCCTTGAATATTTTGAATTTCTCAAGAGCTTCTGATTTCTCCTTTAGAAAAGTTACCCACATCATCTAGGAATAGTCATCTATTAGCAGCATGAAGTATCTATCACCTTGAATACTTCTGGTTCTTGCCGGACCACAAAGATCAGTGTGAACTAAGTCCAATAATCCGGTAGAAGATAGTTCCTTGCTTTTGAATGTGACTCTGCTCAGCTTACCCAACTGACATTCCTTGCACAAGCTATTAGTAGGTTTCACCAATTTTGGAAGATCTCTTACAGCCTGAGTATTGCTTATCTTGATGATATTATCAAAATTCACATGACACATCCTTCTATGCCATAACCAACTCTGATCAACTTGAACAAATAAGCAGCTTTTACCAGTACCAACCAAGTGGAAGATATTACCTTTAGTTTGAGCACCGGATGCAATCTCTATTCTGGATCTTTCAAAGATTTTGCATTTTCCATCCTTGAATCAGAGATCATAGCCTTTGTCCACCAACTGTCCAACACTGAGAAGATTGTGCTTCAAACCTTCAACATATAGTACATTACTAGTTTTGTTTCTTCCATCGAAAGAAATAGTTCCTCTTCCTCTGATTCTACCAGCAGAATTATCACCAAACTTCACCACTCCTCCTTCATACCTTTCCAGGTCTATGCACTTATTTTTGTCACCTGTCATGTGGTGCGAGAAACCACTGTCAATGACCCAATCATTCTTTTCTTCAACTTGGGCAGCCAGAGCTCTTTCTACAACTTTATGATTGATAGATACAGAGGATATTGGTTCTTCTTCCTTGATGGCAATAAACACCCATTCACTTCCGAATTTGTTTCCTATCTCTAATTCATCATCTATTACTCCTTCATTATCATCTTCTTCATGAACATAGCAACAATTATTTTAGAACCTTGATCTGTTAGGATTTGGCTTTGAAAATCTTTCCAGACACCTTGAGGCAAAATTACCAATCTTATTGCAGTTAAAACACTTAAAAGGCAATTTTCCTTCATACTTACCGGATCCTCTTAGCAGTCTCTTTGCAATGAGGGCTTCAAGTTGAGCAGTTTCTACTTCTTCTTCTTCCAGGTCTTTTCTTGCTTTTTCATACCATGACAGTTTCCTTGATGAGTTCTCTCCTGGATCAAATCCTTGTTTACCTTTCACAGAGGCACTGGCTTTGAATGCAGATTCTGTTTTGGGGGGATCATCTCCAAACTTGGTCATTTCAAAAGAAGCCAGTTTGCCAGCCAATTGGTCTCTTGTGACAGTTGTATGGGCTCTGAATTCATCAATGGCAGCAACCTTGATTTTGTAAGAAGCAGGAAGGGATATGAGAATTTTACCAACAATCTCATTTTCATCCAAGACTCCACCAAAATTTATAATTCCACAAACCAGCTCATTCACTCTTGGCATAAAAGTGGTAATATTTTCATCATCTCTCATCTTCAGTTTTTCAAATTTCCCTTTTAGACTCTGTAACCTTGCACATTTAACATACTCGTCTCCTTCATGCAAAAGTTCCAGTTTAATCCAGGTCTCATAGGCAGTTGGTAGGTCAATAACATTTAGGAGCTCTGAGTCAGTTAATGCGCTTAGAAGAGCCTCTTTGGTCCGTAGATTGTTTTCAACATCTGTGATTTCATTTAGGGTTGTCGGACCACCTTGTGGAGGTACATACGCTTTTGTGATCATGGACCAGTATGCCATTCCCATGCACTACAAGTGACATTTCATGCGACCTTTCCAAAGAGAAAAGTTGGTTCCATCAAACTTCAGACTGTCCTTCTTGTATGATGACATCCTGGATCTCCTCAAGTAGTTAAGCTCCTTTTAGAGGAACTTGGCTCTGATACCAATTGTTAGACTTAGGGCACACAACTGAGAGGGGGGGTGAATCAGTTGTGCAAAACTTTCTCAATTTAAACACTTGAATCTTCTTTAGTGATTAGCAGAATATTAATCATGAACCATAATGCATTCAAATCAAAAGCAGAAACATATCAACAATAAGACACCAAGATTTTGATGTGGAAAACCCGATTAAGGGAAAAACCATGGGGTGATTAACCCAAGAATGTATTCTCTATTAGAAGAATAGAAAGAACAAATAGCACATGCCAATTAGGGCTCACTGCCCAAGCACACTACTCACAAGAGGCTCACTGCCTACAAGAGACACACTGTCTACAAGGAAATAAGTATCACCTTTATGAATTGGAAAATAGCATCTTCACCATGCTTGAATCAGTTCCATTTAAGACTAATACTTCTGCTCTACCTTTCGCACTTCTCCTCGCTACCACACACTCATCAACACACAACACACTTCAAAATGACTTCACAATCCCTTATTTATATAAGGCATCGACTTAGGAACAATCATCTAACTCGACAAACACCTACAAGAACATCCTCAAGATGTGTAATACATCCGATCAGCCAGTCTCAAGAAGAACACCAATATCCGGTGGTAATTCTTCAAATGCAAACTCTAACTTCAATGCGGAGCACCAACATGAACTGGACATGATCCAACGATCATCATAACCTTCCCTGAATCACTAAGAACATCCGCACTTCATCATCCTACTGGAATTCTTCTCTCCTTCATCTGGAGCTTCAAGAACACAATGTCATCACTATCACAAATGAATAGGCTCTTCCGGACCTTTAAACCACCAACCAATCTAGTTGATACTTCACAGGGACGTCCTCAACACTCCCTCAAATCCACAGAATGGGATAATGAAATTCTAGATCTCACCAGACCTATCTGTGACACTCTGTCACCTCTGAACACCTGCTGGAACCGGTTCTACTTGAACGACCATAACTTCTTTAGATCTTCATACGGACCTCTGAAAACTTGACTGGTGCATCTCAAGACTTATGTCTATAAACCCTTTAAACCGCATCCTCTGATCCTCAACCTATTGAGGACTTTACCTTCTTGTTATCACTATTCTTCACTGTTCCTGATTGAGACTAATTTTCTCAATATTCTCAGCACATAGCTCATCTAATCCTTCTCATTAATGCAACATGATTATGTTGACATCAATGACAACACTGGTTAGGCCCATACTTGCAACACATCATTCATGGGGTATCACCATATACTATCCATCTTGGCTTACTTCAAATAGTCACCATTACTCTTACTAGTATGTCCTATGAAAACATAACTAAGGTGAAGAGGTCTCACACCACTAGAGTGCTTTGAATGATCACACTATTGTTGCAAGTATGTGCCTAATCAATGTTGTCATTGATGTCAACATATTCTTGTTATCATTGGTATCAACTGTATCCTATTCCATTACTTGTTTTGAAGACTTGTATGTTGAGGATATTGAGGAAATTAGCATCTCAGGAAGAAACAAGTAAGCCATAGAGAAGTGCAATATAGACGGTGAGTTGTATGCTAAAGATCAGTCCAGTAAACTGCTCTGCATTTGTTCTTGCTTGAAGATCGTGGTCTACGGATTGGAAGTAAGTTAGAGATATGTCTGATGACACTAAATTTTAGGTCTAAGCCATCTACATGAAGATCTAAGTGAGTTGTATTCACCAAAGTGAAGCCTTCTTTTTCAGTAAGTTCAGTTGAGATAGGAAGATAGTATTTGGCTTCGTATTCCTCTGCAAGAAAGTATTTTTCTATATGGTTCTAGAGGGAAGTCTAGGATGATGATAAGTGCCTACAGTTGTAATGGTTCATGGTTTGGTGGTCCACAAGCTATCTTTCTTTTATGACAGTTGAAGATAGTAAAATTCATGTACTCTAGTGAGAAGATTCCTATGAATAAAGTGGTTAAGGTTCATGTGGTTGCTCTTGATGATTATAGCATGTTGGTGGATGTCTCTCCTAATCATGTTCCTATCTAGACTTTGGTTCACATTAAGAAATTGAGATGGTTGTTCCTAGATAATGTAGCGTGTAACCAGTCTTGGCCGACCTGGTTGATCCCAGTGATTTTGGAGATCTCTAGAAGTTTGTGGAAGCATGTTGTGGCATGGAAGATCATGTTTGAGTCCCAGCTAAGGCATGACATGATCCACATTTCATTCCCTTTACATGATGTTCCAATAGGTCAGGACCTATTTTGTAAATATTTTTAATACCAACCTTGGAGATTGTTCCAATGGTTGATGCTATAAAGGGTAAAATTTGGATAGTTGAGTTTTTGATAGTTTTGGTGTATATCCTCCTTTCACCCTTACATTCAAGGACCTACGGTTGAGTTGCAATGTACTATCATACCCTAGGTCAGTAGTGAGATGTAGGGAAACTTGGAATTTTATGATTTGATTGATAATTTCCTTCTCTTATGCTCAATTGTACCTTAAAACCCTAATTATGAAAATACAATAGTAGATGGATGAATATCAGAAAATGCTGCTACAGAAAGATGTAAAATGACAAATAACTGTACACCTATTTTCAGGGTTTAGAGGGGGAAAAGTCAAGGACTAAAGAGAGGGTGCCCAAGTCCAGTGCCTTGCTTTTTGTCAAGATCTGCAAACAAGATCTGCAACCTATTCCTATTGTATCGAAGGTTTTCCTGTCACAAAACTTTGAGGACTAATGAGAGGGTGCCCTAGTCTAGGGAGCTATTTTCTTCTCTGATCTACAATTCTGACACTCTATTGTACTGTCCTCAAACTTCACTTTCTCCATATCCAACACCTGTAACCTACAGTCATGAAAACTTTGGGAGGGGGTTGTGGTGTTTAGAGGCTTGCCTCAGTCAAGCCCCAAAGAGACATTCAAGCCTTTCGAACACTGTTATCAAATAAAGAGTGTGTACCTTGGGAGGCAGAGGCAAAAACCAAATGATAAATGCTCAATAATCACAATAGATATCATCTTGTAGTGAAGATCTCATGGGAGGAAGAAGCTCTTCATTCCACAAAGAGATGATTTCTCAAATCTACAAATACAAACACATAGACAACACAAATCTACTCTTGCAACACAATGAAATCCTTGAATCACCTTTAGAATGCATAAAGTTCACAATAGCCATTTTGTTTACAAATGAATGCCTAAACATTCTTTTATATGCAACTACAAACATTCCCGCCAAGATTTCGTCAATTCAAATTTACTGTGTCGGCCTAGGGACCAAATAACGGTCATAAACCAACAATATAAATTTGGGCCTAACCCAAAATAGGGTAGGAATAGGGTGCGGGAACCCAAGTCATCTTGCCCTATTTTGGGAAAGGTTAGGTTCAAGGGGTCCCCCTAGGCCCCATTTATCATAATACCTAGGTTTCATTCCATCGGGACGTTGAATTATGATGCAAGATGTCCTAAATGCACACTAGAGACCTGGGAGCTAAAACTTTTGAGGGAAAAGCCCCCGAGGGGACATTTTCCAACATTACATTTAGCCCCCACTTTAATGTATGTATAAATGTGAGACCAATACATGCATTAAATTATGGTCAACAAACACGTCAAGCATGGAGAAGACACGCTAAGCACATTGAAGACAATGACAGGCATGCCAAACACGAGGAAGATAGTTACAGTCATGCAAAACACAGAGAATATAGTAAATGCATAGAAGACACATTAATGCATGGAAGACAGGAATGATTTCTTTTGTTTTCTTTTTCTCCTATATATGAAATGCAAATGCAAGTACATGAAAGTAAACAAATCTCCCATAATGCAGGACGTACTTCATATATGTGGCAACACACATGCAAGGCACACAAAACCTCCCAAAATGTAGGATGTACTCATCACATAGGTCTTTAAACTACATATGGGGAAACAAACATGCCAAACAAAGCAAGCACACCAACACACACTTTGAAGACATGGAGAAAACATGACAGACAAGTGATGGAGTGTCCCTATTTATAGGTTTAGCACCATCTCAGGCACATTATAGGCACACATCGATGATTGGGCTTCGCTACAACAATCACCAAAGACATGCTTAAGGGTTGATTTAGTCATAGAACTACTCCCCACCTCCATAGAGGACTTTTGAAAATGTAACCCCACCCACATCACGGAGATGCCTTACATTGAAAAGGAAGCACAGTATACAACCCCACCCGCATCATGGAGATGCCTTAAGTTAAAAGGAGGTATGAGCTCCAAAGTATACAACCCCACCCGCATCACGAAAATGCCTTATAGTGAAAAGGAGGTATATGAAATAGATTTTAAGATTGTTCAAACACACTTTACTAGCATCTAGAAT
Organism: Cunninghamia lanceolata; assembly: GCA_027924645.1. Lineage (NCBI taxonomy): Eukaryota > Viridiplantae > Streptophyta > Pinopsida > Cupressales > Cupressaceae > Cunninghamia > Cunninghamia lanceolata. The sequence continues at coordinate 16,335,728 of BSBN01000814.1, forward strand.
AGACAACTTACCTTGTATATGCCCCACCTTAAGGTGGTTGATATCATGCATCGATATCAAGCACATTAAGGTAGGAAGAAAACACACAAGGGAACATAGACTTTCATAAATCCCATGCCCCCCAAAGGTGACATGTACTTTACGATCACCAAATGTTCCCACAAACACATCCCTGCAAGAAACATGTTAGTGTCCACATAAAAATAACAAAATCAATGCATATGAAATCTGAGGCATGCAAGATTCAAGATAGACAAAATGCACGGAGCAGTAGTATTGTTATGATTTGTAAAGGAGATAGAACACCATCAAAATCACTACACAAAAAGAATGAGTTCTTCCACTTGCCAAGTGTTGGATAAAATATACAACCCCATCGTCATATTAGGAACTAAGTCCAATTTTTTATTTCTCACGAAAGGGATGCTAGGTCCGCATCAATATAAATGTTTTTTGTCATCTGCTTGCTAGATAGAAACACTAGAGGAAGGGAAACAGTAAATAAGAGAGGAGAAACAAGTGTCTTAGGGATAGTCACGTAGGAGGGTGCCCCTAGGTCACCAACTACAATGCTATGTCTGCAAGACACAACACACAACAATGAAATCAAAGAGAGAGGAAATATAGAAGAATGATGATACAAATAGAAGGTCACAACAAAGGTAGTCTCTTGGTATCTCTAACCTTACAAGAGAATCAGGGGTCATCCCAAGAGGCCTAAACAACACAACACATAATGGGGGAAGCACATCACGAGAGAGATAAAGGGTTAGAGATAATTACTTGTAGGATCTTTATATTAGATTTTGGAACTCATGAACCTCTTGGAGAGGTACTTGATCATGTTGAGTGCAAAGTTTGAGTGGTTCTTATGAAAGTCTTGTTTATTATCATATGATGCTTATTTTGTGATTTCATGTTGAAGTGAGATTTTATGTTGCTTATGAGGGGGGAACCACTATTATTTCCAACTGCTGACAATCATCTTACTCTTTTGCAATTTTTAGTGAGTTTTCATTGTTGAATCTTTCTAACACAGTAACAGGAATTATCCTATACCTTCTCACTCGTCTGTATTAGTTGTTCAACTTGTTTTTCTGGTGCATTTTGGTTATCTCCCAATCCATATAAGGATAACGAGGGAGGAACCTCACCATAAATTCTTGTCTTCATGGATGAGGTGGATTATCCACTTGCTTCTTATCCACTTCGATTATACCCACGATATTATCATAGTTTAAATAATCATCATCATCTGTTTCCAATAAACCTTGTTCGATCATATTGGTATCAGTATGTTTAGGGAATGGATTAGTAAAGATTTATAAATTCTAATTTGGCAAAGCAACTGATTTGTTTCCGTTATCATTCACACCCGATACCTGAATGATATTCGAATCAATGAGGTCTTCTATTTTATGTTTAAGATGCATACATCGTTCAGTGTCATGTCCTTGTGTTCGATGAAAGTGACAAAAGGCATTAGCATTGAAATAAGGTCCTTGTGCTTTACTAGATTGATAGGATTAATTGGGGTAAGCTTCATAATGTTATTACTCACAGCTTGATTCATGATTGAATGATAAGACTCAGATATCGGAGTAAACTTTCTTGGTTGATATGATGTCTTCTTCGGATTTGTGATGGCAGACACATTAGAAAAATTGTCCATATTTAGTTCATTAATCTTGATGAAACTCCTATTGTTATTTTTTCTCTTAAAGTTGTTTTGTGATGATCCACCCATGGATTGACTAACTTGAGCCGATGAGTTTTCCTTTTCATACTGACTAGAAGAAAGTTGGTAATCACAAAGGGTGGTGCATAAATGTTGAAAGGAGTTATACTTCATCAAGAGGATCTTATCACAGATGTTAGGTTGTATCTTTATAATAAATACCTTCTAAACATCCTCATCTTTCATCTGATACTGAATTTGTCTATATAAAGCTTAATACCGACTAATAAATTTAGTTAACTTCTTTTTCAGACCTTGCTTGCAATGAACCAAGTCAATCAAAGAGACTTAAGGTCTGATGTTTGATTGAAAATGTTGTAAAAATTGATCAATCAACTATGAAAAGGAGTGTATTGAATTCGGAGGAAAAGAACAAAACCATTCTAAAGAAGTATCTTTGAGAGATCACGGGAAAAGTTTTGCCAACAAATCCTCTTCAAAATAGAAATCACTACACATAGGTGTGAATGCTGCCACATGAGTATTAGGATCACCTTTTCCACCATATTTTTCAAAAAGAGGAATCTCAAACCTCTCAGGCATAGGAGTTCTTAAAATTGCATAGGAAAGGGGATTACGGCCATGATATGTTGGTTTATTAAGTTGCAAAGAGTTTGTCAAGTTTGTTACCTTTTGTTGTAAAGCGGGCATGCCCTACAAAAGTTGGTTTAGGATGGCATCATTGGGAGATGTGGTTTGCTGCAAGGAATTGAAACCAAAGTGAGGAGGTCAATGAGCTTGGGATGTGATAGTTGCAGGCTGAGGATATGTCAATGGTGGTTGGACATATTGATACGTGGAAGATGGTTGCAAGTAGGTAATAGGTGGCTAGAAATGAGTGGAATAGATAGGTAGTTGAGAACAATTATGCATAGAAGAGGTCCCCTTAGAAACCAAATTATGATAATCAAATCCCACAGCTTTGTAACTAGTTCCATTAGATACTCCAATACTAGTGGTAGCATTACTACAAGCATTCACATCAGTTGTCAAGATTGTGGATGCAAAAATAGATATTCTCATAGTCGGTATAGGTGCTGATAATTGTGTATGAGATGGTGACAAAGTGTTATTTATTACTTTTACACATTCAGTTACTAGCATGATATTGGTTTGTAGAATATGTGCTAAACTACAGATTGCATTAACACCATCTTGTCCCTCTTTTATCAATTCTCTTACATGGTGAATTACATGTACAACTTCTTTATCTATCCTCTCAGTTTGCACATAGTCTTGGAATTTAGCTAGATCCTTGTCAAGTTTATTCATTTGCTCATCAGATACATATCTTGTCATCTCAATAGTATCATCAACATCGTGAAAAGTTTGCTCTTCCATTGTACTTGTGATAGGTGTAATTGTTACTAATTTTTTGTTCACACTTAAAATTAGTTGGACCTAAATGTAATTTTTCAGAAGGTATAAAAGAAAACTTCAAAGTTATGCATCTTTTGAACAGGTTGATATCTTGAGAAGAGTAGAGAAGGAGATTCAGTTGACAGGCTAGCCCATTAATCTAATCAAGACTAATGAGTTATCATGACAAAAGAATAGGATTGCCAAGGTATCAGTCATTCAAGAAATATAGATGTTTTACATCATGTTATCTTTAGGAATTATAAGTTAGATTGATTATTCATTTAACCAGTTTTGGATAAAAGAAAGAAAGAAATTTGTATTGAACTATTATTTCATGTCATGTTTTGAACATACATTCAAGTATCTGTTACTTTATCTCATGCATTTCTTGGAAAGGAAATACATATACATCATATGCATAAGAGAAATTGACTAATCATGCTTAAAAGAAGTGTTCAAATGTCTCCCACACACGTCGTGGGAGTAACTAGATTGAGCAAGTGTAGACATGCAAGCTATATATCTGTTTGATAAAAGAAAGGAAATGAACATATGATAAAATGAAACATCCATCATTGCTTGAGCAAGAAGGTTGTTTGTCGATGTCAGCCTTCAAGTCTTCAGTCTTCAGTCTTTACTTTCAACTCCACCATCAGTTGAACCTACAAAAAATTTTGGGGACAACCCTGTTAGTGCTTCAGATGTTTTAAGTTATCACATGCTTTTATCAAACATATACATATACTTATCACATCATGTATTCATATGAGAGATCAGATCAGATAAGTGCTACAATTAGAAAAAATCAAGAAGGAGATCAATCAATACCATTAGGTATATCTTTTATGCTAACTTGTTTGTTCACTATGCAGGTATAGGACAAGTATTGTTGCTGATTTGAAGACAAATAAACATGTGGATTAAATGTGGCTCCCACAAGGGTTTGAGCCTAGCATGTTTTCTTTTCATTTGAAAAGAGTATCAAAAAAGATAGGATGCATCATTCCAAGCTACATTTTGCATCATCTAATCAACTTGCAGAAAAGTTATGTCATCATGACATTATTATAGCTGATTGGAGCAAATCAGATTAACATGACTGAGTCAGGTTGACAAAGTTTAGAAATCATATTACAATCACAGAAGGTATTTTATCTTTTTCATATCATTATCAGAATACCATTTTTTCTGTCATGATTTATGTCACATTTGCAAAATCAGACTTAAGAAATGATAGAAGAGTGAATAGAGATAAGTGGAATCATTGCTTTCAAAAAACATATTCATGCACATGAGTTATAGTATACACTAAGAAGATTATCTAATCATGTGCATAAGAACAACAAATAAATATCATGTTATAGTTTTGACAAGTGATGTAAGTCTTTCCTTTAAAAGGACATATGCCAATCAAGTCTCATGTACATATCAGACAAAATATATAGGCTACGGGAGCCATCTAAATTATAAAAATATTTTTGAATACATGTATTTATTTCATCTCATATGATCAAATGACATAAACAGTTGACAGAGTGCATTCAAAGCACAAAGGCATTTTATAGGTATTTGTTGGTCATGATGTTAGTCATTCACAAACATAGAATAAAAGTTACACAACAACCTTTACTCATCTTGAAAGATACGATGAATTCAGAGAATTCATGATCCCAAGTCTCTGTTGATTAGGTCTTAATCTACTGACGTTACTCAGTGGCTGATGTGTGTTGCTGTTTTCCATTCAGGGGCCTTACGTGTTTCTGCAAAGTTCATCATCATCATCCAAATATCCTACTCTGGATGTTTGCTCTGCATAAATCTCCAACAATTCTACCTCTGCACTGTGAATTTAGTCAAATAATGTGCCTACAGGCTGATATTTGCATGATTTCTACCATTATTTATGATTCTTGGCATGATATTTTCAATACTGCATGCATTTAACTCAAATATGCTAAGGATTTTTAGTTACCTACGGGATTTCAGCATATTTCTCTGTTTCTGCTTATTATTTGTCATGATTTGCAGTTATGGTGATGAATTTATGAAATTAAAAAAAGGAAAAGGGTTAAAGAATGAGATTCCCAAAACTACTTGACTTAGATCACTGATCCACATACAAGCTCCCATACATGCAATGAAAAGAAGGAAAATAGAATCATACTTCACTAGGACATTCCACAAATCCGCATGATCTAGTGCAAATCTTCAAAGGAAAAGTTGATAACAACATGTAATGAAATGAAAGCACTTCTAGTTGAACACAGCATTCACCAGTACATATCCAGAAATCAACAGGAAGATTACGTAAAATTTACAATCAGGATGTAATCTGAAACTTCATATCCATTCAGTATGCTCAAGAACAGGTACATTTACAGTGATCTGAAGAAAGAACCTTGACATTTCAACAATTCTATCCTCATTAGTCTCAGTAATCTAATCTCCTAATCGATTTTACAGTAATTAGCCTTAATGCGCCAGATGCGTCTGTGTATTGATGTATCTCTCCTCCTCGATTTTTGACAAGCTCTGGCCTTTATATAGAGCAAATGCCAGAAAACAGTTACAATCATCCAAGGATCAGGATCTCCTCATAATAATCAACAGTCCAGATGAAAAGCACATGCTTCGCTAGTTGGAAAATGTACAGCTGGCACAAAATATTCCAGCATCTTCAACTTGATTCAGTCTCCAGCTGGCAAACAGCATATTTGACAATATCCCTCTCATTTCTGGTTCATGTTGCCCTCATGTGCAACCATACAATGCTCAGCTTCAGCAGCAGCTCTAATAGCATCATGACTTCCTGCAAGTAAACAGACAAACATTAAGTTCATCATCATGTGGATAAACAGCAGGAAGTAAAATGTTTTATTAAACAAGCCTCCAAAATGTGCAGCTACAGGCAATCGGGCTCCAAATCAGTGAAAAATTATGCACTAAATGCATAAACAGCATCAAAACACCCAGGTCAACCATCATTGATTGGAAATCAGCAATCGGGTCTTCAAATTTCCATCGCTTCATGTTTTCCCGCCCATTTTATGTATATCGGGTTCAAATATGATCATGCATATACATCACAAAATATACGAGGAATTAATCGCTTTTAACAAATTATTTCAAATCCGGCTTTGCATGCTCTATTTGTATGTTTCGGGTCATCATCATATTCGCATCGGTGTGACCACATATGATCAGGGTGACAATATTAGACTTGGCCGATGGCAACAGTTATACCGACGCCAAAAATCATGATGATGCCTAACTCTATGCCTTCTATCTAGCTGCAAGATATCATGAAATATGATGCTCCTCCCTTCCGAATGCTCTGATGAAAAGCACATCAGGATATTTCACTTCTGCATATTGGGGAAAGAAAAGACATCATCATCATCATCATGTCGAAGGAAAATAGGAGGATTTGGAATATGATCCTGCTGCTGAGGAAAGGAATATGATGGTGACGTCATCGTCATATTCGGGCTTCATTAAAATGCAAAGGATGACGTCACCATCATGTTTCGTTAAGATCAGGGGATAAATGTAATATCAGGTCACCTAAGGAAGATGATCAGGATGATGAATGTAATATGACCCCTTTGCGGCCAAGGTAACCCTCTCAAAAGATTAGGATGATGAACATCATCATCATCATATCCACACTGGGTGATTTAAAATATGATCCTGCTGAATGTCTAGATGACGTCATCAGGATATCTGGGGCCTTTGTTAATCTTAGAACATGATGTCATCGTCATATTCGCGAACCGGATCATGTTTTGGAAAATATCCTGCTGAAGGAGAAATGTGATGGTGACGTCATCTTGATATTTGCTTCTTCGTTTATCAGGTCGGGATGACGTCATCAGGATATTTGCAAAAGGTTATATTTCTCGGCAGGAGGATATTACGAAATGTCAGGTAGACAAACAAGATCATGATGATCTTGACAACATGACTTAGGAATGGAATATCACCCTCCCTCCGAAAGATAGGGTGATCATCATGATTGTGCAAAAGGAGATCAGGAGGATATGAAATATGATCCTGCCTTGAAAGATCAGGATGATGATGATCACCAGGACTTTGACGTGTGCATGCCAATTATGCAGATGGTGGATTTTCTAAGTAGGGTGATATTATAATATCAGCATGATATTATAATATCGGGTGATGTTAAAAATATCATGATGCTCGCGATGTTTGAAATATCAGGTTATGTTTAAAATATCATGATGCTCACAATGCGCCTAAGGTCATTTTGACGGGTAAAACACACTATCACCTAAGATTGACGTCCGGATATTGGGACTGCATGATTTTTATCGGGTGATAGACCAAGATCATGATGATGACCCTATCGCGATACAAAAGACCGCCCGACGGGGAAAACTTACTATGACTTAAAGTTGACGTCCGGATATTTCGACCTCAGGATATTATCGGGGGGCGTTTCAAATATGATAATGATGTTCTTCATACAGCAAAACTGAGTTTATAAAATATGACCCTCTTCTTGCAAATATCAGGTTTGACCAAAACTTTGACTGTGCATAACTCCCTCATATGGACGAATTTTCAAGTGATGTAAAAGGCAAACCTACATGGAATTTCAAGCTCTTTCTAAATATGAGGTCATAGAAACAAAATATGAACTTTGACAAACTAACCTCATGATGATGACCAACCTCATCCAATATCATGATGATGATGCACCTGACCTATTTTTACCAAACCGCCAGAAAGCAGATAACACAAGGCAAGCCAAAAGTTGGGTCCCTGTTTTGATAAGCAAAATGGGGCGTGTTGTGTAACCACACAACAACTTGCCACCAAAGAAAACAACAAAATTCAAATAATTCAAGTGATATGATCATATTCATCTATAGTATTCTAATTCTTTCTTAAGTAAAATCATCATGATCTTTGAATGATAAAGTTTCATCAAGGTAACAGTGCTAACAAAGGATCATGTGTGTGCATATGATTAATTATCCTCATCTTGAAAGCAAGTTGAAAATATAAGTAACTGGTGTTAAACTACATAGTTGGGGATCATCCCTCATAGCCAACCTGGATAGAGCCTTGCTGCCAGCAGGCATTCATAGCCCCGGCAAGGTTATCTATACAATCTCCCTAAGTAGAGCCCCACTGCCAGCAAGCGTCTATAGCTCCGGTAGAGTTACTTAGATGGCCTAAGTTTATTGTTTATATATTTTCCTTTAAAAATTTATATTTGATATCATCATGTCAGTTCATTTATACAAGGTGTGGTCACTTGCAGCTTTAGGTTGGAGATTGTATTGGTAGCAAGGGAGTCCCTTTAGATTTTTCACTTAACACCTATACTCATATCTTCAACAAGCCCAAGGCTATTAGGTGTTTCATTGTGTTTGATTCACTTTGGACAAGAAAAGGCACCTGATGAAAAGATATTATAAAACCTGATCATGAGTATTTATCAGAATGAATTACAATCTATATCTAAATCTGATCTCATCACTTGAATCCTAACAATTTAGTTATTTTCTTAGGTGATGAAGTGCATCATCTTGACTTACCAAAACAAAGACTCAACCAAAACAACACAAAACAGAAGCAACACTATACAAACAACTAACCTACAAAAAGGAAACAACAGGAACAGAACAAGAAAGCAAAACAAGCAGACTGTACAAACAACTAACCTACAGAATTAAATACAAACTACTACTAGGCAAACAAAAACCAGAAAAAGACCTAAGGACACCTGTATTTGCATACTTCTTTTGATTGTGCAGGAGCATTAGGGTATTAGTTATGGTTCTCAACCTAGCAAATTTATCTTTATATTCTGAAAAATACTCTGATATTCTGAATTCACTGTATTCAACAGAATAACTCTTGATGATCAGCAACTGAGGAAGCTCATCATGTTCATGATCAATCCATATGCATGTCTTATCTCCTGAATTTCCATAATCAAAATAGTATTCAACATCATTTACTGTGGAAAGGAGAAATACAACCTGGTGTATTTCTGATCCTGTTGGACATGCTTCTTCATTGGCAATTGGTCCTCCATTTAATTCTATATTTTCACTGCTTGGCTCAGTGCCTGGTCTCTCTTCAAATTGAAGGATGTATGACTTTTGATGTATTAATTCTTCATCTTTATCCAGCCTTATCCCTTCATTCTGGATGCTCAGTTTATCCTCCAGTTCAGGAAACTTCTCAGTATTTTCTTCAATTTCCTGCACATCAGCATCTAAATAAGTATCTTTATTATCACAACCTGATATACAGAAATTTATCATTTCTAAATTATGTGACTGTAAAAGAGAAACAGCTTTCACTTGATAAGGACACTCCCCTGTTTCATTTTCAAAATATTTCTGGACTGACATCTGATTATGCATAACAACTCCAAAGTCTTTTACATCTTCATCTTTCAGGAATTGTTCATTAAATAATTCACATTTTCTATCTAGTAAAGGATCTGGTTCCATTAACCTGCAACATTCTTGCATTTGATCATTTAATTCAAAGAAGTCAGGTAATAAATCAGCATTTATTTTCTTTTCTATGACTCCCTGAGTTACTATCATAGGAACTTCATCATCAGGAGTGCATTTAAATTGCTCTACTACATCATCATCATCATCAAAAGTATTAGGATCAGAATCAAAAATATTATCCTGATGAGTGGTTTCTTCTCTAAAATTTTTACAAGATTCATACCTGCATACTGACTGATCCTTACTTGTATTAGGAAGTAGAGAACTCCTATCAATCTCACCATAAAATGAATCCAGGAAAGATGTTTCCTCTTCATTACCTTCTCGAACTGACTCAGCTATTGTATTTTCTAGAATCTTTTTCAACATGACCAAGCAAGGGTAACAATCTCTCTCTGAATGCTCTTCATCATGTAATCTGCACCAGCTTTCAATCAAGACATCATCAATGGGCAAACCTAATATTTGACTACACTGTATATTTCTAGACAAGTATAATTCAAAATCTTCAGAACGATCCACTTCAGTGTCTGGACAATGAATAACTTCTGGTGCTGCATCTGCTTGTTGTTCCAGAATTTCCTCATTTTCCTGGCAAATTTCTTCATTTTCCTGGCAAATTTCTTCATTTTTCTGCCAGATTTCGGCCCTGAACACATCCAGAAAGAATATTAGTCCTTTCAAATATAAATCCAACCTTGTAAGGAAAGTTAAACAATTTATTTCACTGTGTTCTGCAGTCTGGTGTATCCTGCAACAGGTAGATAAACCAAAGTTAGACAAACTGTGAGGGTAAAGCTGCCCATTCAAAGTTTCCTGAAATAAAGGAATGTTAATTTGACAATTATTTTCATATACATCCATCAAAATGAGACTCTATTCTTCAATTTTTTAGTATTTTGCAATTTTAAGGAGATCTATCATATCTCAGACTAAAACTTGAAAGTCCAGAAAATCTAACTAATCTTTGAGGCTTTGGGCTAAATCTTTGCAAAGGTTTAACCAAAACATCTTAGATAAGAGATATTTGCAGACATTTAGCTCAAATGCTAAAATATTTATGCAATATTTGCAGAAATCCAAAAATTCATAGCTCAGGCCCTCCTTCTAGCGCCAATTTATGTTGCGTTAGAAGCGAGGAGCCTGCATATATGAATGATGACTGAAGCAATAGTGTCTTTTCCAGTTCTGCCCTCCTTCTGTTGATGATGCTGAGAAACAGCTCTGCCCTCCTTCTAGCGCCAATTTATGTTGGTCATGATGTTAGTCATTCACAAACATAGAATAAAAGTTACACAACAACCTTTACTCATCTTGAAAGATACGATGAATTCAGAGAATTCATGATCCCAAGTCTCCGTTGATTAGGTCTTAATCTACTGACGTTACTCAGTGGTTGATGTGTGTTGCTATTTTCCATTCAGGGGCCTTACGTGTTTCTGCAAAGTTCATCATCATCATCCAAATATCCTGCTCTGGATGTTTGCTCTGCATAAATCTCCAACAATTCTACCTCTGCACTGTGAATTTAGTCAAATAATGTGCCTACAGGCTGATATTTGCATGATTTCTACCATTATTTATGATTCTTGGCATGATATTTTCAATACTGCATGCATTTAACTCAAATATGCTAAGGATTTTCAGTTACCTACGGGATTTCAGCATATTTCTCTATTTCTACTTATTATTTGTCATGATTTGCAGTTATGGTGATGAATTTATGAAATTAAAAAAAGGAAAAGGGTTAAAGAATGAGATTCCCAAAACTACTTGACTTAGATCACTGATCCACATACAAGCTCCCATACATGCAATGAAAAGAAGGAAACTAGAATCATACTTCACCAGGACATTCCACAAATCCGCATTATCTAGTGCAAATCTTCAAAGGAAAAGTTGATAACAACATGTAATGAAATGAAAGCGCTTCTAGTTGAACACAGCATTCACCAGTACATATCCAGAAATCAACAGGAAGATTACGTAAAATTTACAATCAGGATGTAATCTGAAACTTCATATCCATTCAGTATGCTCAAGAACAGGTACATTTACAGTGATCTGAAGAAAGAACCTTGACATTTCAACAATTCTATCCTCATTAGTCTCAGTAATCCGATCTCCTAATCGATTTTACAGTAATTAGCCTTAATGCGCCAGATGCGTCTGTGTATTGATGTATCTCTCCTCCTCGATTTTTGACAAGCTCTGGCCTTTATATAGAGCAAATGCCAGAAAACGGTTACAATCATCCAAGGATCAGGATCTCCTCATAATAATCAACGGTCCAGATGAAAAGCACATGCTTCGCCAGTTGGCAAATGTACAGCTGGCACAGAATATTCCAGCATCTTCAACTTGATTCGGTCTCCAGCTGGCAAACAGCATATTTGACAATATCCCTCTCATTTCTGGTTCATGTTGCCCTCATGTGCAACCATACAATGCTCAGCTTCAGCAGCAGCTCTAACAGCATCATGACTTCCTGCAAGTAAACAAACAAACATTAAGTTCATCATCATGTGGATAAACAGCAGGAAGTAAAACGTTTTATTAAACAAGCCTCCAAAATGTGCAGCTACAGGCAATCAGGCTCCAAATCAGTGAAAAATTATGCACTAAATGCATAAACAGCATCAAAACACCCAGGTCAACCATCGTTGACTGGAAATCAGCAATCAGGTCTTCAAATTTGCATCGCTTCATGTTTTCCCGCCCATTTTCTGTATATCGGGTACAAATATGATCATGCATATACATCACAAAATATACAAGGAATTAATCGCTTTTAACAAATTATTTCAAATCCGGCTTTGCATGCTCTGTTTGTATGTTTCGGGTCATCATCATATTCGCATCGGTGTGACCACATATGATCAGGGTGACAATATTAGACTTGGCCGATGGCAACAGTTATACCGACGCCAAAAATCATGATGATGCCCAACTCTATGCCTTCTATCTAGCTGCAGGATATCATGAAATATGATGCTCCTCCCTTCCGAATGCTCTGATGAAAAGCACATCAGGATATTTCGCTTCTGCATATTGGGGAAAGAAAAGACATCATCATCATCATCATGTCGAAGGAAAATAGGAGGATTTGGAATATGATCCTGCTGCTGAGGAAAGGAATATGATGGTGACGTCATCGTCATATTCGAGCTTCATTAAAATGCAAAGGATGACGTCACCGTCATGTTTCGTTAAGATCAGGGGATAAATGTAATATCGGGTCACCTAAGGAAGATGATCAGGATGATGAATGTAATATGACCCCTTTGCGGCCAAGGTAACCCTCTCGAAAGATCAGGATGATGAACATCATCATCATCATATCCGCACTGGGTGATTTAAAATATGATCCTGCTGAATGTCCAGATGACGTCATCAGGATATCCGGGGCCTTTGTTAATCTTAGAACATGACGTCATCGTCATATTCGCGAACCGGATCATGTTTTGGAAAATATCCTGCCGAAGGAGAAATGTGATGGTGACGTCATCCTGATATTTGCTTCTTCGTTTATCAGGTCGGGATGACATCATCAGGATATTTGCAAAAGGTTATATTTCTCGGCAGGAGGATATTACGAAATGTCGGGTAGACAAACAAGATCATGATTATCTTGACAACATGACTTAGGAATGGAATATCACCCTCCCTCCGAAAGATAGGGTGATCATCATGATTGTGCAAAGGGAGATCAGGAGGATATGAAATATGATCCTGCCTTGAAAGATCAGGATGATGATGATCACCAGGACTTTGACATGCGCATGCCAATTATGCAGATGGTGGATTTTCTAAGTAGGGTGATATTATAATATCAGCATGATATTATAATATCGGGTGATGTTAAAAATATCATGATGCTCGCGATGTTTGAAATATCGGGTTATGTTTAAAATATCATGATGCTCACGATGCGCCTAAGGTCATTTTGACGGGTAAAACACACTATCACCTAAGATTGACGTCCGGATATTGGGACTGCATGATTTTTATCGGGTGATAGACCAAGATCATGATGATGACCCTATCGCGATACAAAAGACCGCCCGACGGGGAAAACTTACTATGACTTAAAGTTGACATTCGGATATTTCGACCTCAGGATATTATCGGGGGGCGTTTCAAATATGATGATGATGTTCTTCATACAGCAAAACTGAGTTTATAAAATATGACCCTCTTCTTGCGAATATCAGGTTTGACCAAAACTTTGACTGTGCATAACTCCCTCATATGGACGAATTTTCAAGTGATGTAAAAGGCAAACCTGCATGGAATTTCAAGCTCTTTCTAAATATGAGGTCATAGAAACAAAATATGAACTTTGACAAACTAACCTCATGATGATGACCAACCTCATCCAATATCATGATGATGATGCACCTGACCTATTTTTACCAAACCGCCAGAAAGCAGACAACACAAGGCAAGCCAAAAGTTGGGTCCCTGTTTTGATAAGCAAAATGGGGCGTGTTGTGTAACCACACAATAGTATTCATATTACTATGCCTAATGAAGATAAAAGAAACAGAATAATGCTTCTAAGACACCTAGTTTTTGCAAGATACAAGTTACATCATGTTGAAAATCAAACGAGTGCTACAGATTCAAGATTGTATCAATTATAGGTGTATCATTCATACATGACAAATGATAAGCATCTTATAGGTATCATGGCCTCTAGCAAAATGGACAAAAATATCTACAAATATCTGATACCCAAGAGAGATCAAATAGCAAGGCATCAATAACTCTGACAGACATATGCCATAATGAAGGAGCAACATAGTGAAGAAAATTTAACAGTATATGTGGAACAACTATGCCATAGCATACAAGTTAAAACATCCAAGTCAAATTCTAGATGTTTAATTCATCAATAGAGAGCCTATATTCCCAGGTATCTGCCACAGTCCCAATATAATCAAATGTTCAACATTCAGACAACTAAGTGACACATGGAAATCATACAATGATTACAATCTCATCACTATATTAGAGAAACAAAGCCTTATCATATGCCTTGGAATAGTGAAAAGACATCATGCTATAGTCAGCAAATACTGCAAAGAGTAGATACCATATAGATTTAAATAAACCAAGAAATACAGGTAACCAAGGAGAGATACCTTGCAAAATGTTAAACAAGTGCAATCACATTTACTATGCATAGTCATGGCAGCGATCATGAAGTGACTTGTACAAGCAATTATAGTAAAAAATAAATCACAACTTCCATGCCCATCAACATGAGTAGAACAATCATGAAAGTGAAAACCACATCAATGATGGAGGAGAAGTAGTAGAAGGCACATGATATGCTAAATACCATAGTGGCGATGTTGACAGAGGCACAAGACAAGCAGTCATTATCTCATATGCCATTGTTTCTGAATGACACGGTTATGATAAACATTTTGCCATGATAAAGGACTGAAAGAGGAGATCAAAGACATGATATGTATGCTACAGTAGGATCCAAATGCATCAAAAGATAAGTAGGTGAACATGCACAAAGGAAGTCAGAAGGAGTATCTAAACAATGCCACAGCTAGATGTAAATGAAGACAATAGTGATCCCACAGTCACACATGAGGCAACAATCATTCAACTCTAAACATTATCCACTTCAATAGTTGAAAGCCTAGTCTAGGCCAATGAAAATAGGATAAATATTTACCACTCTCTATTGTGAATAAAATGTAAAGATGCTCATGAGGTGTTTTCACCATTGAAGTGGATGATACCCAAACATATCATGCTTTGAAATCTAGAAATATTTTTCATGCTGACAATGCAAGATACGATCAAAAGGCCATGAATGAATGATTGTTAAAGAAATATAGTATGGACAAATTCTATTATAATGCTATTTACCAAAAATGCAGATACATATAAGGTAGCCTCAACATTCAGAAAGCAGTTGACAAATGAAATCTATATGCTACAGGATATTTAGACTTGATGCCACATTGGTCAAACATTCATACTTTGTAATGAGGGAGGACTGAAGCAAATCCATATAAATAGGTAATCATGATACAATCAAGCATCCAGAGAGTAGTCACTTCTATCTATATGCAACATTTCTCATGGAGATGGGAGGAAGGATTCTCATCATACATACAACACTTACAGGATGAGAGCCAACAAGAGGGTATTCACTATGAGAAGGATAATATACAAAGAATATTGACATTCTATAGATACAAAAGGAGAAACAATCAATAGAACCCTAGTTGGGTTAACACCTTTTCTTTTCCTCATAGCTATACTTTTGGGAAAGAAATATAGTTAGGCAAAATCAAAGAGCAGTCACAGGTGATATACCAAGAAATTTAGTGTGTAGAAAATTGAGTATTCAAAGTTTCAGTGCATGCAAAAGGGTATACATTTTACCATCACAAAGGGAGTCTAAAGAATTCTATCATACAGTTAAATATGGATATCTCAGTTGTGCAATAATGGGTAACTTCTTGCCATACCTAGATTTTAAAAATGAAAGTTCCTACAATCTTTCATCAAGAAGTGAAAACCTCATAAAAGAATGAAACCCTTGTCTCAAAATTTTTGAAACCCTTATCCCATTTTTCTATCATACAGTGAAATGAATGCTACAAAGATAGATATACTACCATGGCCACGACAGGAGAGTTATTGTGTAAACATAATGAAAACATTATCTCAAAAATTGTGAAATCCTTATTTCATTATTGGCTTCTAGTTGAATGAACACTACAGAAAGAAGAGTAAATGCATGGCCGTAGCTAGGAGCGCTCATAATGCACCAAAATTACAAAAACCCTCATTGTCTTTTTCAAGATACAATGATAAAAGAGCCTAAGGAAAGAAGAGCTAGCAGTTTACCTCAAGATTACAGAGGAAGAAGGATGGCATAGCCACAACCTCCTTTTTGAGGTTTTTCTTATATTTTTCTCACATTTGCAAAGGTTTCAAGATAAACACACAAAAGAAACAAAACATAGTGTGAAGGAACTTATAGAAGGAAATAAATGCATGGTCACGACCATAGAGCCAATAAGCTACAGGAAAATGAAGAAATACCAACATGAAACCAAAGATATAGCACTCACCAGTCGTCGTCATATCTTCTCACTCAGAGAAGTGCAAAGAAGTCATGAAGTTTAAACATCAGGAATCCAAGGAGTAATAGAAGCAAATCAAACCCTAAAGAGCAATGGAGTTGCAGAGTGGTGGCCGGTATGATGAAGACAAGTAAAAAATGATTAAACATTAGGGTTTCCTTATCCTTTTGTTCGAACCTTCTTTCTCATTTCTCATGTTTGACCCATAAAATGCCAAACATCATTACTAAATCTATTTGTCAACCAAGGTCAAAACTTTAAATGATGCAAATCCCTAGTGATTATTACATAGAGTGGCCAATAGGAGGGTGTCTTTGTTGCAAGGTGTGACCCTTGGTCTTCTTGTTTAGTGTTGCGCTGCGGTGGTTTGTGACAAGGGCTTAACCGCCTCCCGTGTTTGTTAAGTCAAGTGGTTGTATCAGGCATTAATAGGTCGATCTTTTGGTGCAACAGAAATTAACAATTGGTATCAGAGATAAGTTCCTCTAAACAAGCTTAACCGCTTGGAGATCCAGGATGTTATCCTACAAGAAGGATAGACCAAAATTTGATGGAACAAATTTTAATCTATGGAAAGGTCGCATGAAGTGTCACTTGCAATGCATGGGTATGGCATACTGGACCATGGTTACAACATAGTATGTACCTCCATAGGGTGTTCCAAAAGCTCAAAATGAAATCACAAATACTAAAAACAATCTGTGAACTATAGAAGCTCTTCTAAGCGCATTATCTAATTCAGAGCTCTCAAATATTATTGACCTACCAACTGCTTTTGATATTTGGAAAAAATTGGAACTTTTGCATGAAGGAGACCAGTATGTTAAATGTGCAAGGTTACAGAGTTTGAAAGGGAAATTTGAAAACCTAAAGATGAGAGATGATGAAAATATTACTACTTTTATGCCAAGAGTAAATGAGCTTCTTTGTAGAATTAGAAATGCTGGTGGAGTCTTGGATGAAAATGAGATTGTTGGGAAAATTCTCAGATCCCTTCCTACTTCTTACAAAATCAAGGTTGCTGCCATTGATGAATTCAGAGCCCATACAACTGTCACAAGAGATCAATTAGCTGGCAAATTGGCTACATTTGAAATGACTGAGTTTGGAGATGATCCCCCCAAGACTGAATCTACATTCAAAGCCAGTGCCTCTGTAAAAGGTAAACAAAGGTTTGATCTGGGAGAGAACTCATCAAGGAAACTATCATGGTATGAAAAAGCAAGAAAAGACCTGGAAGAAGAAGAAGTAGAAACTGCTCAACTTGAAGCCCTCATTGCAAAGAGACTACCAAGAGGATCTAGTAAGTATGAAGGAAAATTGCCTTTTAAGTGTTTTAACTGCAATAAGATTGGTCATTTTGCCTCAAGATATCTGGAAAGATTTTCAAGGAAAAATCCTAACAGATCAAGGTTCCAAAAGAATTGTTACTATGTTCATGAAGAAGATGGTAATGAAGGAGTAACAGATGATGAATCAGAGATAGGAAACAAATCTAGAAGTGAATGGGTGTTTATTGCCATCAAGGAAGAAGAACCAATATCCTCTGTATCTATCAATCATAAAGTTGTAGAAAGAGCTCTGGCTACCCAAGTTGAAGAAAAGGATGATTGGGTCATTGATAGTGGTTGCTCTCACCATATGATAGGTGACAAAAATAATTTCATAGATTTGGAAAGGTGTGAAGGAGGAGTGGCGAAGTTTGGTGATAATTCTATTGGTAGAATCAGAGGAAGAGGAACTATTTCTTTTGATGGAAGGAACAAAACCCGTAATGTTCTATATGTTGAAGGCTTGAAGCACAATCTTCTCAGTGTTGGACAGTTGGTGGACAAAGGCTATGATCTCCGGTTCAAGAATGGAAAATGCAATATCTTTGAAAGCTCAAGAACATAGATTGCATCCAGTACCCAAACAAAGGTAATATCTTCCACTTGGTTGGCACTAGTAAAAGTTACTTATTTGTTCAAGTTGATTAGAGTTGGTTATGGCATAGGAGAATGTGTCATGTGAATTTTGATAATATCATCAAGATAAGCAATACTCAGGCTGTAAGAGATCTTCCAAAATTGGTGAAACCTACTAATAGCTTGTGCAAAGAATGCCAGTTGGGTAAGCTGAGTAGAATCACATTCAAGAGTAAGGAACTGTCTTCTACCGGATTATTGGACTTAGTTCATACTGACCTTTGTGGCCCGGCAAGAATCATGAGTATGCAAAGTGATAGATACTTCATGTTACTAATTGATGACTATTCTCGGATGATGTGGGTAACATTTCTGAAAGAGAAATCAGAAGCTTTTGAGAAATTCAAAATATTCAAGGCTATGGCAGAAAATGAAACCAGATTGAAATTGAAATGTCTGAGGTCTGATAGAGGTGGAGAATTCACATCCAGTGAGTTCATAGAGTTCTGTGAGAAACATGGAATAAAGAGACAGTTGTTTGTTCCTAGGACACCATAGCAGAATGGAGTAGTGGAAAGAAAGAACCAGACCATACAGGAAGCATCTAGGACCATGATGATGGAAGCAAATGTTCCTCACATCTATTGGAGAGAAGTTGTCAACACTGCAGTCTATACTCTCAATCGAGTTCAAATCAGAAGCAATACTGGTAAGACTCCTTATGAACTTTGGTTTGGCATCACTCCTACTGTGAGGTATTTCAGAGTTTTTGGTAGCAAATATTACATTAAAAGAGATGACGATCTAGGAAAGTTTGATGCTAGAAGTGATGAAGGAATATTCTTGGGTTACTCTACTCAAAGAAAAGCATATTGGTGTTATAACAAAAGACTGAAAAAGATGATAGAAAGTACAAATGTGAAGGTTGATGAGGGAATTGAGAAACCCTCAAGGTTTTATGAATATGATGAAGATGATCAGAATGGTGTTCTGACTCAAGAAGCCCAAGCCTTATCTGTTAGTTAGATTCAAGCTAATCTGGTAAACCAGGAAGAAGAAATAAGTTTCAATGAGCCTGATCAGGAATCAGAAGTGCAAGAAATTCCTAAAGTTCCCAAGTATGTAAGACTGAACCACTCTGAAGATTAGATCATAGCTGACAAAAGCAAAGGAGTACTAACAAGAAGGAGAATTGCTCAAGATTCAAAAAATTATTGTTTGATTTCAAAGATTGAACCTAAGACAGTGAATGAAGCTTGCAATGATGAAAACTGGACTAAAGCAATGGAGGAAGGGCTGGTGCAAATAGAGAAAAATCACACTTGGGATTTTGTTCCCAGACCTAGAAACAAGAATGTGATTGGAACCAAATGGGTCTTCCGGAACAAACTAAATGAAGTTGGTGAAGGAATCAAAAATAAAGCTAGATTGGTCTGTAAAGGCTACTCTCAAATAGAAGGAATTGATTTTGAAGAAACTTTTGCTCCAATGGCAAGAATTAAAGTAGTTAGATTATTTCTTACCTTTGCTACCTTCAAGGATTTCAAGGTATATCAGATGGATGTCAAGTTTGCCTTTCTAAATGGTGAGTTGGAAGAAGAAGTGTATATAGAGAAACCAGATGGATTTTAATTGTCTGATCATGGTGATATGATCTGCAAGTTGAAGAAGGCATTGTATGGATTGAAGCAAGCCCCAAGAGCTTGGTATGAAAGATTAGATAAGCATCTTTTGAAGATTGGTTTCAACAAAGGTACTGCTGATAGTAACTTATATTTCAAAATTGATCATGAAAACATCTTGATTGTTGAAGTATTTGTTGATGATATCATCTTTGGAGGAAGAGATAGTATGTGTAAAACTTTTGCAAATCAAATGAAAAGTGAGTTTGAGATGTCTATGCTTGGTGAAATGAATTTCTTCTTGGGTCTGCAAATTACTCAAACAAAGAAAGGAATCTTCATTTCTCAGACAAAATATGTGAAAGAATTATTGAGGAAATTTGGGATGGAAGATTCAAAGCCAATGAATACTCCCATGGAAACCGGATGTAATTTGAGCAAAGATGATGACTCTCCTAAGGAAGACTAGACAAAGTACATATCAATGATTGGAGGATTGTTGTATCTCACTCAAACTAGACCACATATTATGCAAGTTGTTGGTCTTGTTGTTAGATTCCAAGTTGATCCTAGAGAATCCCATGTCATGGCAATCAAGAGGATCTTTAGATATCTAAAAGGGACGGTTGAGCATGGTCTGTGGTATCCTAGAGATCATGATTTCTCTCTTCATGCATATACAGATGCTGATTGGGCAGGAGATTGTTGGCAAGAGACACTATATGGATTCATGGTTGTTGTCATTGATGGCAACAAAGGTCATCCCACATATCCGCAAGTCATGGTGTGTCCCTACCGGAAGTCAGAATAAAGATTGTTGTGGTCCGGTGAACAAGAACAGAGCATGTGGCAAGGTCCGACAGATTGGTCCGGATCTCTCAAAGGAAGTATCTTGGTGCAGTGCGGATTTGGGGAAGTCAAGAGGACTACCTTGAGTGGTATATTCCAAGGATTTAGCCTCCGGTGATGGACAAGGAAAAAGATATGAATAGTTGAGTACCGGATTCCTGAGAGATAGTGAAAACAGAGGAAGAATTGACTGACATAGTATCAGACTACTTTTTGGATGTGTTACTATTGATGATAAAGGTTGTGAAGGCATGAATCATGTTTGGCCGACATGATTAATGATATCTACAAGTATATGCTTGATCCGCATTGCTTGGTGAGCAAGGATTCAGCCGACAGAACAGAGTTTGTAAGAAACTAGACTGTTCCGGATGCCGACTAGAAAGGTGATGAAATTACTTGTGCGGATATATATAGGGGATGGATTTAGTTGTGAAGGGTGTGAATGAATTAAGATATATGCGAATAAGTGCAAAACAGAGCAGAAGTAGCAAGAAAGATCTAGTATGTGAAAGGATAGCAGAATAAAGAACAGAGGAAAGATGAAGTGCAGCAGATCAGTGTACTGAGCCTAACCGGAACTGAACTCCAGCATATACAGATGCTTCCAATCAGTTCAAGACTGTGATTCTTATCACTTTGTAGACAGTGTGTCTCCTTGTAGGCAGTGGGCCTCTTGTGAGCAGTGTGCTCAGGCAGTGAGCCCTAATTGGCAAGTGCCATTTTTGTAATTTCCTATTCTTCTAACAGAGAATAATTTTTGGGTTAATCACCCCGTGGTTTTCTCCCTTAACAGGGTTTCCACGTCAAAAATAATGTGTCATGTGTTTCTTATTTCATGGTAATGTTTTTGTGTTTGATTCAATGCTGCATTAATTAATAAGAAAGTTCAAAAAGGGAAATAATTAGGATAACTGATTCACCCCCCCTCTCAGTTATCAACAATTGGTATCAGAGCCAAGTTCCTCCTAATAGAGCCTAACAGCTTGAGGAAGATCTGGGAGTTCAAATGGATGCATATGGTTTAAGGGAGCAACTCAAGACTGCCCTTGAGGATCTTGAACAGTCAAATTCTGAAGTCAATGAATTAAAGGAAAGACTCAAACAGGCTGATGAATTCATGAGAGAATTAAAAGACAAATTAAGTCTCTCTATGAAAAAGAGAAAGGAGCTGCTCCAACAATTGGCAAGACAAAGTGATGAAAGCAATACAAATGAAGAATTGACTGAGCAAACCAAGTTATGTGAAAAGTTATCAAAAGAAGTCATTATGTTAAGACATGAAATGGAATCAGGAACTATAAAGTTTACTCAAGAGATTGAAGAAAAAAGAAAGGCTGAAGACAATCTAAGACAATCTCTTAAAGAAAAATTAGAAGAATGCCACCAGATGGACAGGATTATCAGACATCTTGAATCTGATCTTGAAGATGCCAAAGATAATGAAGAAAAACTTGAGGATCAAATTGCCTCTCTCAAAAGAGACCTTCAAACAACAAATGAATATAAAGAGAAATTCAAGATAAGTTCTGCTCAACTTGAAGCTCTTCTTGGAAGTCAAAAGAGGACAGATGACAAGTATGGTTTGGGATATGAGAAAGGAGAAAGCTCCGGATCCGGTCAAAAGAATTCTGGATCAGAAAATCCAAGGAGCAGGCCTAGAAGACCTCCAGTAAGATAGCCCAATGCTCAAAGATATCCATCTTTCAATGGATACTGCCACAGCTGCAACCACTTTGGTCACAAAGCTAATCAGTGCAGAAAGAGAATGAATCAGATTAATTCATCCTTCTCCGGACAGTGCTTCAACTGCAAAAGGTATGGACACAAATCCCATGAATGCAGAAATATGCAAGTAAACAAATCATTCAAAGGTAGATGCTTTACATGCAATAGAGTAGGTCATATGGCTAATCAATGCAGATCAAGAGGATATCAGTCAAATATGCAAAGAAATGTTATTTGCCAAATCTGTAATAGGTCCGGTCATAATGCTAAAGTCTGCAGAAGCAAGAATCAGGACAAAAGAGGTCCGGTGTATAATCAGAATCAAGACAAGGGTAAACAAAAGGTGAATGCGGATGAAGTTAGGAATCAGATGAGCAAGATTTGGGTGAAGAAAAGTTTAGAGAATGTAGAGGTTGGATCCGCACCAGACTCTGGTGCTGATATTTCTTTCGGAAATTAAAAAGTGAGCTCTGGCTCAGGGGGAGACTCAAAGAAAATCCTGTTCCCCCAGCCAATCAAGTGGTGCCGGATGTAGCACAAGATGCGGAGTAAAGGGTTTAAAGATATAAGTCTTGAGATGATCCAGATAAGATTTCAGAGGTCCGCATGGAGTTATGAAGAAGCTGTGATCGATCAAGTAAGACCTATTTTGGGAGATGCTCCGGTATGACAGAGGATTACAAAAAGGTCCGGAGAGATCCGGAAGTGCACTATCTTATTCTGCGGATTGGACAAATTGTTTGGGATGTTCTTGTAATGTGTCATCTCGATTTATTCATGATTGAAAGATCCGCATGATGTTCATAGATCAGGACTGATCCGGGATACTCCAAGCTATTCGGACAAGACAAACCGGAATAATATAGGTGAAGCATTTATTGCAAATAGATATTAGGGTTTGCGGAGCAATATAAGGGATTTCTCAAAAATCATTTGCTCATTCTGCACTCAAGAAGAAGTGAAAAGTGGAGCTCTGCAACAAGATTCTTCAAGCACACCAAAGATCTCCTGCCGAAGTCATTGCATAAAGAAATCAATCCAACCACTCCGTGCTAACCGAAGGCGCATAAGGTATTCTCCGTTTTCATTATCTCACTGCAAATCTTTGAAGAATGGCTACTCCAAATATAGTTAAGATCTCTGATAGACCTCGCCCCACATTCAAGAAACATCCTTACAAATCATTGGAGGTAGATCCACTAGGAGCCTTCTCTAGTGTTCCTCATGGTGTATTGCATATGGAAGATATTAGGGTTTACATCCATGCGAATCTTGAAGACTTTGGAGAATCAAAACTGATGGATATCTATCACAAACAATTGATAGATGACTCCTTTGAGATCAAACCTCAGTACAAAGCCATCCGGGACAAACACTTTGCACAGTGCATTCATTTCCCCTGTTTTGAAGAAGATGAATGGGTCCGGTATGTACTAAGCAGAGTACATGACAACTTCCTATGGTTGAACAAGCCCTTCAAGATCACCAAGGATGCAATTAGGGCTGTAACCGGTCTGCACTCATCCGGTGGATTACCTGTTCTCAAGTCTGTCAAAAATCAGACAGTTAGTGATGCAACCGGATCCAAGTTTGACAAGAGAGCTATGACAGTTGATGACATCACTGAACCGGATGTCAAATTTGCAGCTATGATAATTGGTTACAAAATCTATCACTCCAGTAGGGAAAATTCAGTACCGGGAACTGCAATCTACACAGCTTATCAAATGTTAAAGGAGAATGCAGACTATGACTTGTGTGAGCTTCTGGTGAATCAACTCTTTGAAAATCTGCAGAAGATCAAGAAGGACAAGAAAAACTCCTTCAAGTATGGCAATCTGATCCTTTGTCTCTTCTTTTACTACATGAATGAGCTTCCCGGATCCAGTGGATGGATATGGCAGAATGACAGACCGGTTGCCATCCAAATCAGAGACTATTTGCATGGACTTGGGGATGCTAAAGCAAGAAATACAGCTCTATGGGGATACTTCAAGAACTTCCAAAGCATGATGCATGCAAGAGAAAGAATACCCCAATCCCTTGTTGAAAAGTACAAAGACACAGTATGCTTCATGGTAGAAACAGATCAGTGTCTAATGGAGGCAGTAGAACCAAGAACTGTATGGATCATGCCCATGGGGTATGAAGTGGATGAACAAATAGTGGAGCTGCATGTTCAACACATGTTAAGTCAGCCCAAAGATCCAAAGGCAGAAAGGTTTGGAACCTTTGAGGAACTGAGTGTAAAGATACATGTAGAACTCAGGGAACCAGAGATAAAGAGGAAGGTAAGAAAAGAAGTTGAGCATATTGCTCAAGGCCTAGGCATCTCAAAAGAGGCACTTGATGCCAGCTGGGAAAAGAGGAGGAAGACTGAGGAAGAAGAGAAAAGTAAAGAAAGTGTTCCGGTTGAAACTCCCACCCGGACCAGATCATCAAAAAGATCTGCACCTCCCACAACCAAAAGTTCAAAACCGGAAGTCCAGGCATCCGGTAAAAGATCCAAGACAAAAGCCACAAGGGCTTATGAAAGCCAAAAGGATGAAGAGGAAACAGAGTCAGATGAGGGAGTAAAAGAAATAAAGAAGCAGAAGAAGAAAGGATCCGGTAAACCCTCCACAGGCCAAGACAAGGATGAAATGGCAGAGGTATCTGTTGAAAAGCCCACTCTGTCTCTAGAGAGTGTAATCAAGTCGGTCACGGTGGATGGAAACCTTCAACCAATGACTGAATTTTATGATGACTACAATGAGGCTGACCAAAAGACTCTGCAGGAAGCCACAGTCAAATATCTGAACATATACAATAAGGCTTTCATTGAGATCATATCTCTTATTCCTAAAAGCCTAGAAAAGGAATTAGAAATAAGAAAGAATAATGCTCATGCAAAAGATCTTGAGATCCGGGAGCAGATAGCTATTCAGCTATATCCTCAAATTGATCCCAAGACAATGAACATAATCTTCAAAGACTGCAAAGATGAGTTCAGAAGTAAAGCTAGGATGAATCAACTCATGCTTGGTGAGACTGACAAAGTGGCCCAAGAGACAGAAGAGATCCTCCGAAAGGCCTTCAAAAGGTTCAATCTTCCTGTTGTAGAGGACTTAGGTGCAAAAACAGCTACGGATTTGGAATCATCTGTTCCGGAAGAAGTGGGCCCTGAACAGACAAACATCTCTCCTCCGGTTTCCCCTACAGTCTCCGGATCCCAAGAAGAAGAGAAACTACAGGAGAAAGAAACAGCAGCTAAAGAAAAAGAGGTTGACAGCACCCCAACAGAGAAAACCACGACTGAAAGTGGTAAGAGTAAGGAAGGAGAAAAGATTCAAAAGGACAAAACTGCAGAAGAGAAGAAACATCTGTCTCCGGCAAGAGACACTGCACAAACTGTTCAAGAATTCCTGACAAAAGCCACTATAGAAATTGATGAACCGGACCTGCTAAAAGGACCATTAGATTTTGACTCTTTGTCACCGGTGCAAACAATGAAAATAGCCTCATTTGCAAATGAGAAAGTCAAAGAGAAGCTGCTGAAATCTCACATGGAAGACTGTGAGCTTATGGAGGTAGCATCTGGAGTGCTAGAAAAGATTATGCCATCCTTTCAAAAGGATCCCACAACCTCCTCTTCCGGTAATCTCAAAACCTTAGTCAGCAGTGTTAGTACACATTTTGAATCTCTAGAAAAATCTGCTGAAGAAAAGGTTCGGAAGGAATTTTTGGATAAAAGACTTTCAGAAGTATTAGAATTAATCTCTAAAGATAGGAGAATTGTGAGTATTGGAATAAAGAGCTTAGAAAATGCTCTTAAGGATGGCGGTGACATTTACAAATTTTGTATATCCTGGTCAAAGGCAACAACAGCAATTGATAAGAAAATAAAAGAGGAACAGGACAAGCTACAAAGTTTATCTCAAAGTTTTGATCCTCTCTCTTCCTCCATAATAAATCAAGAATGTCAGACTATTGCAGTCTTGAATGAAATAAAGAATCTTGAGAAGGAAAGGAAGAATATCACTAACCGGATGGGAGAACTTAGAAGGATTATAATCCCTAAGTTGGAAACTATGCATGAGGCCATCAGTGATGCTCAGACCACCGCCCGAACAAATGATCCAATAGATCTCAAGCGGGCAGAAGCTTTTGCATTTTTGTTGAGTGATCACATTTCCATTTTGGATAGAATGAAGCAAAGTTGGGCTACAGAAATGATCCAATTGCAGACATCCTTTGCAGACATTCTTCAGTATATGTGAGTATGTAAATATGCGGCTATGTATAGAAATTTTTTTGAAAATTTTGGTGTGCGGACCCTACCCTTTGCCATTGATGTCAAAGGGGGAGTGAGGAGCAGTGAAAAATGAGGAATCTAACTAAGGGGGAGTTCTGGAAATTGTATATAAAGATAGAGCATCAGCCAAGGGGGAGCATAGTGTAAACACTTAGTCATTTTTCACTAAGTGTTGCCATCAATGCCAAAGGGGGAGATTGTTGGCAAGAGACACTATATGGATTCATAGTTGTTGTCATTGATGGCAACAAAGGTCATCCCACATATCCGCAAGTCATGGTGTGTCCCTACCGGAAGTCAGAATAAAGATTGTTGTGGTCCGGTGAACAAGAACAGAGCATGTGGGAAGGTCCGATAGATTGGTCCGGATCTCTCAGAGGAAGTATCTTGGTGCAGTGCGGATTTGGGGAAGTCAAGAGGACTACCTTGAGTGGTATATTCCAAGGATTTAGCCTCCGGTGATGGACAAGGAAAAAGATATGAATAGTTGAGTACCGGATTCCTGAGAGACAGTGAAAACAGAGGAAGAATTGACTGACATAGTATCAGACTACTTTCCGGATGTGTTACTGTTGATGATAAAGGTTGTGAAGGCATGAATCATGTTTGGCCAACATGATTAATGATATCTACAAGTATATGCTTGATCCGCATTGCTTGGTGAGCAAGGATTCAGCCGACAGAACAGAGTTTGTAAGAAACTAGACTGTTCCGGATGCCGACTAGAAAGGTGATGAAATTACTTGTGCGGATATATATAGGGGATGGATTTAGTTGTGAAGGGTGTGAATGAATTAAGATATATGCGAATAAGTGCAGAACAGAGCAGAAGTAGCAAGAAAGATCTGGTATGTGAAAGGATAGCAGAATAAAGAATAGAGGAAAGATGAAGTACAGCAGATCAGTGTACTGAGCCTAACCGGAACTGAACTCCAGCATATACAGATGCTTCCAATCAGTTCAAGACTGTGATTCTTATCACTTTGTAGACAGTGTGTCTCCTTGTAGGCAGTGGGCCTCTTGTGAGCAGTGTGCTCAGGCAGTGAGCCCTAATTGGCAAGTGCCATTTTTGTAATTTCCTATTCTTCTAACAGAGAATAATTTTTGGGTTAATCACCCCGTGGTTTTCTCCCTTAACAGGGTTTCCACGTCAAAAATACTGTGTCATGTGTTTCTTATTTCATGGTAATGTTTTTGTGTTTGATTCAATGCTGCATTAATTAATAAGAAAGTTCAAAAAGGGAAATAATTAGGATAACTGATTCACCCCCCCCTCTCAGTTATCAACAGAGATATGGATGACTGAAAGAGTACCAGTGGTGGAGCATTCTTTTTGGGGAAGAGATTAGTTTCTTGGTTAGCACAAAACAAGAGGCAATATCTCTGTCTATAACTAAAGCAAAATATATTGCAGTAGTAGGTAGTTGCACTCAAGTTCTGTTGATGAAGCAGATGCTAAGAGATATCAAAGTGGAGTATGAGGAACCTATCACAATCTTCTATGATAATTCAAGTGTTGTAAATATATCTAAGAATCTGGTATTGCATTCAAAGACTAAACACATATCCATCAAGTTTCACTTTTTGAGAGAGCAAGTGAACAAGAATGATGTCAGATTGGAGATTGTGCCCTCCAAGGATCAGATTGCAGACATCTTTACTAAACCTCTACCTAAGGACTCTTTTGAGTATCTCAGGGAGAAGTTAGGGGTTATTGCCCCTCCGGTGATGAACTAAGGTGCACTGAGGTGCATCAATCTGGTGGATATCATAGTCATATCTCGTGATCTAGATTGATGGGTGCTGCTACTCAGGGGTAGTAGCAGGTATGATTCTAAAGTATTGGAATTGCAAGTATGAGCCCTTTTCCATTGATGTCAAAGGGGGAGAGAAGACATGTGAAAAACAAATGGTTGATGATCAAAGGGGGAGCAGTAAAGGAAGAGAAGACATGTGAATGGTTGTTGCTGATAGGGGGAGTTGTGACAGTAAGGAGAAGTTCTTGTCTTGATGGTATTTCACATCATATGTTGCCATCAATGACAACAGGGGAGATTGTTGCAAGTATGGGTCTAACCGGTGTTGTCATTGATGTCAACATACTCATGTTGCATTGATGAGAAGGATTGGATGAGCAGTGAGGAGCAATGGAGACAATGAAGTGGAGATCCCAGCTAAGATGCAGATCAGAGGTTGTGGTTCAAAAAGTTTGTAGATATGAGTCTTGAGATGATCCAGTCAAGTTTTTAGAGGTCTGCATGAAGATCTGAAGAAGTTATGGCCGCTCAAGTAGAACTGGCTCCAGCAGGTGTTCAGAGGTGACAGAGTGACACAGATAGGTCCGGTGAGATCCAGAAATGCATTATCCCATTCTGTGGATTTGAGGGAGTGTTGAGGACGTCCTTGTGAAGTGTCAACTCTATTGGTTTGTGGTTTGAACATCTTGAAGCACCTATTCCTTTGTGACAAAGATGATAGACTATGTTCTTGAAGCTCCGAATGAAGGAGAGAAGAATTCCAGTAAGCAGATGAAGTGCGGATGTTCTTGGCGATTCAAGAAACCTTGTGAAGGACTTTGGATTATGTCCAACATGTGTTCATGGCCTACATTAGAGTTGGAGTGTCCTATTAAAGATTAACCTCCAGATGATAATGTTCTTCCTGAGACTGGCTGACCGGATAAGTTACACTTCTTGTGGATGTTCTGGTAGATGTTTGCCGACTTAGATGATTATTTCTAAGTTGATGTCTTATATAAATAAGGGGTTGCGAAGTCATTTCAAAGTTGTTCATGTGGTGATGAGAGTGTTGTAGCGAGGAGGAGAGAGAAAGGCAGAGCAGAAGTATAGGGCTTAAATGGAACTGATTCAAGCATGGTGAAGATGCTATTCTCCAGTTCATCTATGTGATATTTATTTCTTTATAGACAATGTGTCTCTTGTAGGCAGTGAGCCTCTTGTGAGCAGTGTGTTCGGGCAGTGAGCCCTAATTGGCATGTGCCATTTGTTCTTTCTATTCTTCTAATAGAGAATACAATCTTGGGTTAATCACCCCGTGGTTTTTCCCTTAACCAGGTTTTCCACATCAAAATCTTGGTGTCTTATGTGTTGATGTGTTTCTGCTCTTGATTTGAATGCATTATGGTTCATTACTAATATACTGCTAATCACTAAGAAGATTTAAGTGCTTTATTGGAGAAAGTTTTGCACAACTGATTCACCTCCCTCTCGGTTGTATGCCCTAAGTCTAACAATTGGTATCAGAGCCGAGGTCACAGGTTCAAACCCTGTGCTTGCGCTGGGGGGAGATTGTTGCAAGGTGTGACCCTTGGTCTTCTTGTTCAGCATTGCACTACAGTGGTTTGTGACAAGGGCTTAACCACCGCTCGTGCTTGTTAAGTCAAGTGGTTGTATCAGGCATTAACATGTCGATCTTTTGGTGCAACGACAACTAACAGTTTTGTGTAACAAAGGTGGTCAGTAGTAATAAGGGTAAGGCTTAGGCCTCAATGCCTTGTGATCTCTAATGATGTAAAACCCCTTTCCTTCTAATGTTGACTATTTTAGTCAAACATGATGCTCATTACCTTGAGGTCAACATGAGACTTTGCATGGCCAAAGTGGAATATTCCATATGCCCTTGGAAGGAATCATCAAAAAAGTTCAAAGGTGTGAACTCATGTAAAGACAAGATGCATACAAGGTGGTAGAGGCCTATATTTAGGATTCATTACTTTGCATAAGAGAAGATATGATTTGCATGATAAGGCATTTAGCAAGATGGTAGAGAGTCTTCTTAGACTGTTAGACATTGCACGGTGAATGTACTTGTGCATGGAGTAATAAGGGTATTTTTTCCTTAGTGTATGACAAGGATGTAAAGTCAAAGGAAGATATAAGGTTTTTGACTTATGATTTAAATAGTAAATGTATTATAATTTATTCAAGATATTATCAGGACAATTGCATTAATTGTTACTAATAATAGCTTAAATAAATTATTTTAAATATAAGTTATTTTTGACTTGTGCATGGAGTGATAAGAGGAATTAAGTCATCAGTTTGAGGAGTAGATTGAGGAGTTATATGAGCAATTCACCTTGAGACAAGCACTTCATTTCATTGGTGCATGAACCAACACTAGTTTTGACACATTATATCTATTTTTCCATTAGTTTGGAGGTGTTTTTTTGCATGATTTCAGGGCTTGCATGGGAATCAGTTATCATTTTATGCATGTGCTATTTTGAGATAACTAATGTTCAAATTCCAGTTGTCTATAGGTCAATTTTTTTACCTATCTTTTCTTTATATTGTAAAACTTCATTCATTATGGGGTTAGTTCTTAATTCTCTTTCTGATTCAGATATATTGGAGAATTCTTGTAGCTCATTTTTATAGTTTTATTGAGAGATCGGTAGGTTACAGGTTCTTTTTTGTCTTTTTACAGTATTTCCTTATTCCTTTGAGATCAATTAGTTACCTTTCCATTTAGTGCTAATTATTTGAAGTGATTTGATGAAATTTTGTTGTGTTTAACCATTAAACCTTTAAAATTATTGTCCCACTTTCTTGCTTGCAGCATTACACATATAATCATCACACATCTTAGATTGTGTTAACTGGAAGTAGTCCTTTTGTGTTGTGAAAAATTATTTCCTTCATAGAAATCTTGTTTTCAAGCCTTCCTTAGAATCACTTTTGTGATATTTATGCCAAGATTAGATTGTGTGAAAGTTGGATTTATGAGTAATATTGTGAACCAGATTGCATATCTTTATCCAAATTAGGTGCATCACCAAATTTTACATTTTTGCATTTCATATAAGTTTCTTTCTTACTTTTTCCAAAATAGAAAAAACATACATTCCAATAGAACATTTGAAGGGAACCAACCCACAATCTAGAGGTCTAATTTCATTATAGGGCACCCACAACCTAAAATTAGTCCCATGTTACACGAAATTGTGGAGATTTACTAGCCTTGCATATGGGTGCAATTCCCAGTGATAGCAGTTTTTGGCACGCCCAGTGGGACTTTGAACTAATTCTCAATTCAAAAGAACTTATTATTTTTGTTATTTTTGGTATGAACAATAGAATTTCAGCCTTTTAGAGGTTCATTATCAAGTACCTAGTGACTCTAATACTTTGGTTTTATAGATCAGATCTTGCAGCTTATGAAAAAATATCAAACAAGATCAAGTAAATTTTTTGAGAAGAAGCATAATCAGTTATCTCCACCAAAGAGGAGAATAAAAGTAGATAAAGTGATCAACGCAACAGATTTATCAGTTGTTTTAGATCTGCCAAGAACACATCCAGAGTTTGCTTCACACTAGAATCTGTTATTTGCAAGTTCATCATCAGAATTTTATAGTTCTTCACCAGCAAGCCCAAGAGAGTAGATTCCTATTTTCTAAGAAGAATCTCTTCCTCTTAGGTTTGCAAAAGAAGAACCTATGTTACAAGAAATATTTCAAGTAGTTCTAGTCTAAGCACCAACTCAAATACCATCTACTCCAATGGCTCTACTCGAAGGAGGAGGTGGAGGACCAATACCACCTTTTGGAGGAGTTGTAGGAGGAGGTGGAGGAGGTGGAGGTGGTGGAAGAAATCCATCACCACCTTAAAATTGGCCTTTGGCTACATTTAATGGAGGCAGCCCTTTGAATTTAAACCAGCATGATGACATATCGATATCTACATTGAAAAGTTTACCAAGTTTTACAAGAGAAGATGGGACTACACCCATTGAACATATCAGAGATTTAGCTTCTTTGTGTTATGTTCACCACATTACAGAGGAGAACATTGCAATCAGGCTATTGGCAGCATCACTAAAAGGTAAAGCTCTTCAATGGTTTAGAGGCTTAAGAGTTAATTCAATTAGAACTTGGGATGAATTAGGTGCTACTTTGAATATACAATTTCAAGATAAATCTAATCATTTATCATTAGTTGAACAAATGACCACCATTAAGAGAGCTCCATAAGAGCAAATGTTAGATTTTAATTTTAGATTTCAGAAAACATGGAATAGAATCCCTGAAACAGTGAAACCATCACCAGAGCATGCTTTTTTGTGGTATTTGAGGGCATTAAATTCTAATATTGCTATTATGATATAATCTATGGGAGGGGTAACTTTACTAGCTACTTTTCATATTGCAATAAGAGAAAAAACAATTTAATACGAGCTGGTAAAATAGCACCCAGGCCTCCAATGCCAATTTTTCTAGATATACAACCTTTAATTCAAATTTCAGCCCCACATATTTCATCAATACCATCTTTTAGTTATCAAGAAAATGCAATGAATAGTACAGATCCCATCCATTTTGAGTTTTAAGAGTTGAAAGAAAACCAACAAAGTATAGCAAAAGTATTGCAGATTGTAAGCAATGATTTAGTATGTCTAAAAATTCAAGAAAATAAGAATAATAGACCTTATCAAGTTGCCCCTTACCAAGCAAATAGACTTGGTTATCACGTAGATTATCAGGGTTAAAGGAGAAACTACAATAATAGGCCAAATGAGCAATATAATCCAAATACTATTAGTACATCAAAAGAAATAGTGTCTATACAGAATAACATGGTTCAAGATTATGCATGGTGTTACCCCTATAATCAGGCCACTTGCCCAAATGGGATAGTAAATCAAACTTTGATGGTACAGAATAACTATGTTGTTGCTGAAAATTTAGCAAGTGATGTAAACAATCAGCTAGATATTTAGACTCGGTATGTTAATCCTGATGTAGCTTTAATGAATTGGCAGGGTAATGCATTTTTTGGTGTAAATTAGTTGCCAGGTCAAAAATAATCTTTTACTAATATTGCAGAAAACACAAGATCAAAAAAGAGAGTTGTTGACTTACAACAATAGGCTGGGACTGTAAATCAGCATGTTGATACTAGTAAACAACAAGCTAGAAATGTACCACAGCAAGCTGATAAAGGTAAAAGTATAGTTTCTACAACTTAGAATGAACAAAATCAAGCTTCTACATCAAAGGATTTGCATATTTTCTCAAGGCAGCCAACTACAGAAAATAAACAGTCAACTAAAGACCAACTAGAGGTTGTTGTCCCAAAAGTACAACAAAAGGTTAGTGGTCTTGTATTTAATATTTTGGATCATATGAAAAAGACAACAGTAAGCATGTCTATTTTAGATACTTTGCACATTCCAAAATAAAAAGATTTGTTACAAAATGCATTATCTTAGTTGCCTTTGTCAAATGAAGTACAAAAATCACATCAGCCTCAAGTTATGCTTGCAAATGAGCTAGAAAAAAGAATAGAACAACCTAAACTAGTAGGCAAACCTCCACCATTTTATGTCACTTTGATTGTAGGTGATTATTTAGTACATAATTGCATGATAGATTTAGGAGCCAGCAGCTCAGTTATGCCAAAACAACTAGCTAATAAGTTATGTCTAAAATGTGAACCTGTTGTTAGAGGTATTGTACAAATGGATGGAACTGAGGTGAGTATAGTTGGAATGTTCAAAAATTTAGGCCTTACTTTGCATTCTTGTCCAAACTTTGTTATATATCATGACATTTATGTCATTGATCTACCACCTACCTTTGCTATTTGCTTATCCAGAGATTTTACAACAAAGTTAAGAGGTTATTTATCATCTGATTGGACACTTTTATTCTTTAGAACTAGGTATGGAACCAAGGTTACAATCAAATTTGAACCATTAGCCAAAGACCACCTGGAACCTGACACACCTAGTTCCATAAATACCAACCTTTCCATTTTTGACCAAGAGGATCTGAGTCCTATCCAAGACCCAAATACACATTTAGAAGGAATTCCAGATATGGTTTTAGATCAATGGGTAGCAGAGAACCATGAAACAAATCCATTTGAGCAAATGGACGAGATAGGCCTTGGTGTGTATACGATTCAAGAGAATAATATAGTTATTCCAAACTTGATTAAAGAAGAAAATTAGTAGACTATTGAAGTAGAAAATAATGTTTGGGAATTTATTTGGATGGTTCTAGAAGCAAGGTAGGAGCTGGAGGAGGGGTTGTTTTAGTTTCTCCCATAGGTGAGAAATATTATTCATCTTTCAGATTTTCTTTCAACTATTCTAACAACTTAGTTGAATATGAGGCTTTAGTTCATGGACTAGAATGTGCAAAAAAAAGAAAAATCAAATGTTTAAAAGGTTTTGGAGAGAGTGAGTTAGTGGCTAAACGAGTCAAAAACCTTTCTTTTACAAAAAATGATTTGTTGAAATTGTATAAGTATAGAGTTTGGGACATGATAGAAAAATTTGATGCATTTAATCTGATATCTGTATCTAGAACTGATAACAAGCAAGCTAACAAATTACCTGCCATAGGAGCTAAATTTGATATTCCTACCAAAATGAAGAATATTCACTCTCCTTTATATGTCAAAATTGATGTTAGAGCATCAATCCCAGATAATAATATCAGTTGGCAAGTTTTTGATAGTGATGAACATGTTTTAAATTTCTTAATGGAAGAGGCTAAGTTTTCTACAGGTAATCAACAGAAATTTGTACAGCAATATGTTGATCAAATACTTCAGTTAAGATCAAACAAGCTACCCAATGGCTTAGTGACCTTGGAATCTATCTTTAATACTGATGCTCAAGTAAGAAAAGACAAGGCCATCTTATCAGTAAAACAAGAGCATTATGAACCCATTGAGATCTTTGAAGGAAAGTTACTCAAGCTGAGAAAGATATGTACAAAAGAGGAACAATAAGCATTCATCCAACTTTGTCAAGAGTATAGTGACATTTTTGCATGGGAATATGGAGATCTGAAAGGTTTCAACCCTGAGTTAGCTCAACACACAATAGAGTTGGAACCCAAAGCTAAACCTGTCAGACAGAAGCAAAGGCCACTAAATCCTAAGATGGAAGTGCTTATGAAGATAGAACTCAATAAACTCATTGAAGGTAATATCATTTTCCCTATCAAACATACTTCATGGGTTTCTAACTTAGTTCCTATTAGAAAAAAAATGGAGAAATCAAATTATGTGTTGTTTTCTATGATTTAAATAGAGCATCTTTAAAGGATCATTATCCTCTACCATCTATGGAGTAGATATTACAGGTTTTTTCTAGATCAAAAAGGTTTTCTTTATTGGATGGTTATTCAGGTTATAACCAAATTCTTGTAAAAGAAGAAGATCAGTACAAGACAACTTTTACTACAAAATGGGGCACACTAGCATTCTTGTAAAAGAAGAAAATCAGTACAAGATAGCTTTTACTACAAAATGGGGCACACTAGCATACATAAACATGCCATTTGTCTTATCAAATGTAGGTGCAACATTTTAGAGAGCAATGGACATGGCTTTTCAAGGTCTAAATGATAAAATTGTGCTTGTATACTTAGATGATGTAACTATTTTTTTCTAAAAAAGATGATGATCATTTTCATCATTTGAGACTAATCTTTGAGAGATGTAGAGAATTTGGGGTATCACTAAACTCAAAGAAGAGTATTTTCTCTGTTCATGAAGGCAAATTATTGGGACACAGTCTCTAAAGATGGAATATAAATTGATCCTGAAAGAATTACTGCAATACTAGCACTACCTCTTCCTACACATAAGAAAGGCTTACAA
This sequence comes from Cunninghamia lanceolata, assembly GCA_027924645.1. Classification (NCBI taxonomy): domain Eukaryota; kingdom Viridiplantae; phylum Streptophyta; class Pinopsida; order Cupressales; family Cupressaceae; genus Cunninghamia; species Cunninghamia lanceolata. Next base: position 16,372,496 of record BSBN01000814.1, read on the forward strand.
AGCTTTTTGGGAAGAATTAACTTTGTAAGAAGGTTTATTCCTAACATAGAAGCACTTTTACAACCTCTTACAGTAATGCTGAAGAAGAATATTCCTTTCAGTTGGACCAAAGAAGGAAAGTAGAGCTTTGAAGAAATAAAGGAGGCACTTGCTGTTGCTCCCACTCTGATAAATCCAAACTTTGATAAAGTTTTCATTTTATATGCATTCGGTAGTGTGGATACCATATCAGCTATGGTTTGTCAGTAGAACAATAAAGGAATGGAATAGCCTGTGGCATTTTTCAGCCAAGTACTGTATGACTATGAGGTACGATATTCTTTTGTTGAAAAGCATGTATTAGCTATTATCAGGAGCCTAAAGAAGTTCAAACATATGCTTTCAAATAATAGAATTCAGTTAATGGTTGCTCACCCCACAGTGAAAGAATTTTTTCTTAGTAAGGATTTAAGTGATAAGAGAGCAGGGTGGATAACAAAGGTCATGGAATATGACATACAAATTAAGGTCACCAAGCTGGTCTAAGACAAAGGACTGTGTGAACAACTTGCAGAAATGATAAATACAACAAAGAACTTGAAGGAGAAGTTGAGACAATGCTTCAAAACAATGAAACAACTGTTGTCCTAGTCCCCCTACAAGTTGGGTGCATGATATGATCCATTATCTACACACTGGTGATTGTCCACAAGGTTAGGATAGATCTAAAAGAAGATATTATAGATTATAGGTAATTCCTTATGCTGTGATTGATGGGATTCTGTACAAAAGAGACTTTAACAATGTTTTGCTGAGATGTGTACAGCCAGATCAAACTCAAACGATTCTAGAAGAATTTCATGATGGACCTGTTGGAGGTCATTTTGCAACTAGAACAATAGCTCTAAAGATTATGAGAGCTAGTTATTATTGGCCTAACATGTACAAAGATGTTCATGAATGGGTGAAGAAATGTCTAAAGTGTTCAGTTTTTATAGGTAAACAAAGACTGGCAGCAATGCCCTTACATCCAATTCAAGTGGAACAACCATTTGGCAAGTGGGGATTGGACTTCATTGGTCCTATTAATCTACCTTCAAGCCAAGGACACAAGTGGATTTTGACTGCTACTGATTATTTCACTAAATGGACTAAAGAAATTTCTTTGAAAGACACTAACGAAACATCAGTCCTGAATTTTTATCAATATCTAGTGTCTAGGTTTGGAACTCCTGACTCTATTGTTTCAGATAATGGTTTAGCATTTATTGGATTAAGAAAATCTGATTGGTCTATCAAAAACAACATATTTCTGAATATTTCATCAAATTATTACCCTCAAGTTAATGGACAAGCTGAATCAACTAAAAAAAATATGATTAAAATCATGAAGAAAACAATTGATGAAAATTAGAGGTCTTGGCATGATAAGTTAAAGTTAGCATTATGGGCTAATAGGATTACACCTAAAAGATCAATAGGTATTTCACCCTATATGCTTACATATGGAAAGGAAGACAAGTTACCAATAACGGTGAGTTGCCAACACTTAGTTACATAAAAGAGTTTGAGTTACTTGAAGAGCAGACAATGGAAATCAGGCTTGCACAACTGATTGAACTTGAAGAAATCAAGAAAGAAGCCTTGAAAACATTGGAAGTACAATAGAACCAAATGAAAAGGACATTTGATAAAAGGGCAATACCAAGAGTTTATAAAGGAGATCTTGTTTTCAAATGGAATGAGTTGAAGAGTAGACCAGGACAACATACAAAGTTTGATGCAATGTGGGATGGACCATATATAATAATAGAATGTAAGAAACACAATGCATTCCAGCTTGCTAAGTTAGATGGTGAGGTGTTGTCAGTCCCAGTAAATGGGATTCACCTCAAGTTATGCTACTAGTAAGGCAACCTTATGGTACAAATAAGTGCCTTTGCACATTTAGTTTCAGTTATTGTTGTTTTGTTTTCAAGAAGTGCTTTCACACATGTTGTTGATTTTGTTTTAAGCAAGTCAATGTTAGTTTCCTTTTTTTCATTTTGTTACTACTGTTGTGTTCAGTTAGTGTGAGTTGCAGAAATCTTCTAAGTTTAGGGTAGAAAAGACTCTATGCCCAATGTAATTACAAAGGCTACTGGTTCTAAGCTATTTAGCAGGCAAACACCCCTAAGAGGTCACCAGAAATGTTACTAATTTTTTTTCACACTTAAAATTAGTTGGACCGAAGTGTAATTGTTCAGAAGGTATAAAAGAAAACTTCAAAGTTATGCATCTTTTGAACAGGTTGATATCTTGACGAGAGTAGAGAAGGAGATTTAGTTGACAGGATAGCCTATCAGTCTAATCAAGACTGATGAGTTATCATGACAAGAGAAAAGGATTGCCAAGGTATCAGTCATTCAAGAAATACAGTTGTTTTGCATCATGTTATCCTTTAGGAGTTATAAGTTAGATTGATTATTCATTTAATTAGTTTTGGATAAAAGAAAGAAAGATATTTGTATTGAACTTTTATTTCATGTCATGTTTTGAACATACCTTCAAGTATCTATTACTTTATCTCATGCATTGATTGGAAATGAAATACATATACATCATATGCATAAGAGAAATTAACTGATCATGCTTAAAAGAAGTGTTCAAATGTGTCCCACACAAGCCATGGGAGTAACTAGACTGAGCAATTCCAAACATGCAAGATAAATATTTGTTTGATAAAAGAAAGGAAATGAACACATGATAAAATGAAACATCCATCATTGCCTAAGCAAGAAGGTTGTTTGTTGATGCCAGCCTTCAAGTCTTCAGTCTTTACTTTCCACTCCACCATCAATTGTACCTACAAAAAATTTTGGGGACAACCCTGTTAGCGCTTCAGATATTTTAAGTTATCACATGCTTTTATCAAACAGATATGTATACTTATGACATCATGTATTCATATGAGAGATCAGATCACATAAGTTCTACAAATTAGAAAAAATCAAGAAGGAGATCAATCAATACCATCAGGCATAATTTTTATGCTAACTTGTTTATTCACTATGCAGGTATAGGACAAGTATTGTTGTTGATTTGAAGACAAATAAACATGTGGATTAAATGTGGCCCCCACAATGGTTTGAGCCTAACATGTTTTCTTTTCATTTGAAAAGAGTATTAGAAAAGACAGGAGGCATCATTCCAAGCTACATTTTGCATCATCTAATCAACTTGCAGAAAAGTTATGTCATCATGAAATTATTACAGCTGATTGGAGAAAATTAGATTAACATGACTGAGTCAGGTTGACGAAGTTTTGAAATTAGATTATAGTTACAGAAGGTATTTTATCTTTTTCATATCAATATCAAAATACCATTTTTTTGTCATGATTTATGTCACGTCTGCAAAATCAAACTTAAGAAATGATAGAAGAGTGAATAGAGATAATTGCAGTCATTTCTTTCAGAAAACATACTCATGCACATGAGTTACAGTATACACTATGAATCTTATCTGATCATGTGCATAAGAACAACAAATAAATATCATGTTACAATTTTGACAAGTGATGTAAGTATTACCTGTAAAAGGACATATGCCAATCAAGTCTCACATACATATCAAACAGAAGATATAGGCTATAGGACCCATCAAAAATACAAAAATCTTTTTGAATGCATGAATTTATTTCATCGCATATGATCAAATGACATAAACAATTGGTAGAGTGCATTGATACAACAAAGGTATTTTACAGGTATTCACATTACTATGCTTGATGAAGATAAACAAAATAGAATAATGCTTCTAAGACACCTAGTTTTTGCAAGATACAAGTTACATCATGTTCAAAATCAAATGAGTGCTACATATTCAAGATTCTATCAATTACAGGTGTATCAGTTATTCATGAGAAATGATAAGCATCTTAGAGGTATCATGGCCTCTAGAAAAATGGAGAAAAATATCTAGAAATATCTAATACCCAAGAGAGATCAAACAACAAGCCATCAATAACTCTGATAGACATATGCCATAATGAAGGAGCAGCATAGTGAAGAAAATTTAATAGTATATGTGGAACAACTATGCCATAGCATACAAGATAAAATAGCCAAGTCAAATTCCATATGTTTAAGTCATCAATAGAGAACCTATATTCCTAGGTAGCTGCCACAGTCCTAATATAATCAAATGTTCAACATCCAGACAACTAAGTGACACATGGAAATCATAGCATGATCACAATCTCATCACTGTATTGGAGAAACAAAGCCTTATCATATACCTTGGAATAGTGAAAAGACATCATACTACAATCAGCAAATACCACAAAGAGTAGATACCATATAGATTCAGATAAACCAAGAAATACAGGAAGCCAAGGAGAGATACCTTGCAAAAGGTTAAACAAGTGTAGTCACATTTACTATGCATAGTCACGGTGGAGATCATGAAGTGACTTGTGCAAGAAATTATAGTTAGAAATAAATCACAACTTCCATGCCCATCAACAGGAGTAGAACAATCATGAAAGTGAATACCACATCAATGATGAAGGAGAAGCAGTAGAAGGCACATGATATGCTAAATGCCATAGTGATGATGTTGACAGAGGCACAAGACAAGCAGTCATTATCACATATGTCATTGTTTCTGAATGACACAGTTATGATAAACATTTTGCCATGATAAAGGACTGAAAGAGGAGATCAAACACATGATATGTACGCTATAGTAGGATACAAATGCATCAAAACAAAAGCAGGTGAGCATGCACAAAGGCAGTCAGGAGGAGTACCTAAAGAATGCCACAACCAGATGTAAATGAAGACAACAGTGATCCCACAGTCACACATGAGGCAACAATCATTCAACTCTAAACAACATTCACTTTAATAGTTGAAAGCATAGTCTAGGCCAATGAAAATAGGACAAATATTTACCACTTTCTGTTGTGAATAAAATGTAAAGCTGCTCGTGAGGTATTTTCACCATTGAAGTGGATGATAACCAAACATATCATGCTTTGAAATCTAGAAATATTTTTCATGCTAGCTATGAAAGATGTGATCAAAAAGCCATGAATGATTGATTGTTAAAGAAATACAATGTGGACAAATTCTATTACAATGCCGTTTACCAAAAAAGCAGATACAGATAAGGCAACCTCAACATTCAGAAAGTAGTTGACAAATGAAATCTATATGCTACAGGATATTCAGACTTGATGCCACATTGTTCAAACATTCATACTTGGTAATGAGGAAGGGCTAAAGAAGTTCCATATAAACAAGTAATCATAATACAATCAAGCATCCAGAGAGTAGTCACTTCTATCTATATGCAACATTTCTCATGGAGCTAGGAGGAAGGATTCCCATCATACACACATCACTTATAGGATGATAGCCAACAGGAGGGTATTCACTGTGAGAAGGATAATATACCAAGAATATTGACATTCTACAGATGCAAAAGGAGAAACAGTCAATAGAACCCTAGTTGGGTCAACACCTTTTCTTTTCCTCACAGCTATACTTTTGGGCAAGAAATATAGTTAGGCAAAATCAAAGAGCAATCATAGGTGATATACCATGAAATTTAGTGTGTAGAAAATTGAGTATTCAAAGTTTCAGTGCATGCAAAAGGGTATAAATTTTTGCCATCACAAAGGGAGTCTAAAGAATTCTATGATATAGTGAAATATGGATATCTTAGTTGTGCAGTAATGGGTAACTTCTTGCCATACCCAGATTTTAAAAATGAAAGTTCCTACAGTCTTTCATCAAGAAGTGAAAACCTCATAAAATAATGAAACCCTTTTCTCAAAATTTTTGAAACCCTTTTCCCATTTTTCTATCATATAATGAAATGAATGCTGCAGAGATAGATATACTACCATGGCCGCAACATGAGAATTACTCTATAAAAAGAATGAAACCATTATCTCAAAAATCTTGAAACCCTTATTTCATTGTTGGCTTCTGTTTGACTGAACACTACAGAAAGAAGAGTAAATGCATGGCCGTAGCCAGGAGGGATCATAATGCACCAAAATTACAAAAAACCTCATTATCTTTTTGAAGATATAGTGATAAAAGAACCTAAGGAAAGAAGAGCCAACAGTTTACCTCAAAATTGAAGAGGAAGAAGGATGGCATAGCCACATCCTCTTTTTTGAGGTTTTTCTTATCTTTTTCTCACATTTACAAAGGTTTCAAGATAAAAACACAAAAGAAACAAAGCATAGTGTGAAGGAACTGGCATAAGGAAATAAATCTATGGTTGCGGCCATAGAGCCAAGAAGCTATAGGAAAATGAAGAAATACTAACATGAAACCAAAGATACAACACTCACCAGTCGCCATCATATCTTCCCACCTAGAGAAGTGCAAAGAAGTCATGAAGTTCAAACCTTAGGAATCCAAGGAGTAGTAGAAGGAAACCAAACCCTAAAGAGCAATGGAGTTGCAGAGTGGCGGCCAGTATGATGAAGACAAGTAAAAAATGATTAATTAGGGTTTCCTTATCTTTTTGTTCGAACCTTCTTTCTCATTTCTCATGTTTGACCCATAAAATGCCAAACATCATTACCAAATCTATTTGTTAACTGAGATCAAAACTTTAAACGATGTAAATCCCTAGTGATTATTACATAGAGTGGTCGATAGGAGGGTGTCTTGTGTAACAAAGGTGTTCGGTAGTAATAAGGGTAAGGCTTAGGCCTTAAAGCCTTGTGATTTTTAATGATGCAAAACCCCTTTCCTTCTAATGTCAACTATTCTAGTCAAACATGATGGTCAGTACCTCGAGGTTGACATGAGACTTTGCATGGCCAAATTGGAATATTCCTTATGCCCTTGGAAGGAATCATCAAAAAAGGTCAAAGGTGTGAACTCATGTAAAGACAAGATGCATACAAGGTGGCAGAGGCCTATATTTAGGATTCATTGCTTTGCATAAGAGAAGATATGATTTGCATGATAAGGCATTTAGTAAGATGGTAGAGAGTCTTCTTAAACTATTAGACATTGCATGGTGACTGTACTTGTGCATGGAGTAATAAGGGTATTTTTACCTTAGTGCATGGCAAGGATGTAAAGTCAAAGGTGTTGGCAAGAGACACTATATGGATTCATGGTTGTTGTCATTGATGGCAACAAAGGTCATTCCACATATCCGCAAGTCATGATATATCTCTACCGGAAGTCAGATTGAAGATTGTTGTGGTCCGGTGAACAAGAACAGAGCATGTGGCAAGGTCCGACAGATTGGTCCGGATCTCTCAGAGGAAGTGTCTTGGCACAGTGCGGATCTGGGGAAGTCAAGAGGACTATCTTGAGTAGTATATTCCAAGGATTTAGCCTCCGGAGATGGACAAGGAAAAAGATATGAATAGTTGAGTACCGGATTCCTGAGAGACAGTGAAAACAGAGGAAGAACTGACTGACTGAGTATCAAACTACTTTCCGGATGTGTTACAGATGATGATAAAGGTTGCAGAGGCATGAATCATGTTTGGCCGACATAATTGATGATATCTACAAGTATATGCTTGATCCGCATTGCTTGGTGAGCAAGGATTCAGCCGACAGAACTAAGTTTGTAAGAAACTAGACTGTTCCGGATGCCAACTAGAAAGATGATGAAATTACTTGTGCGGATATATATAGAGGATGGATTTAGTTGTAAAGGGTGTGAATGTGTGAAAGGATATGCGAACAAGTCCAGAGTAGAGCAGAAGTAGCAAGAAAGATCCGGTATGTGAAAGGATAGCAGACTAAAGAACAGAGGAAAGATGAAGTGCAGCAGATCAGTATACTGAACTTAACCGGAACTGAACTCCAGCATATGCAGATGCTTCCAATCAGTTCAAGACTGTGATTCTTATCACTTTGTAAGACAGTGTGTCTTCTTGTAGGCAGTGAGCCTCTTGTGAGCAGTGTGCTCGGGCAGTGAGCCCTAATTGGCAAGTGCCATTTTTGTAATTTCCTATTCTTCTAACAGAGAATAATTCTTGGGTTAATCACCCCGTGGTTTTCTCCCTTAACAGGGTTTCCACGTCAAAAATTCTGTGTCATGTGTTTCTTATTTCATGGTTAATGTTTTGTGTTTGATTTTATTAAAAGGAAAGTTCAATAAGGGAAATAATTAGGATAACTGATTCACCCCCCCCCTCTCAGTTATCAACAATTGGTATCAGAGCTAAGTTCCTCCTAATAGAGCCTAACAGCTTGAGGAAGATCTGGGATTTCAAATGGATGCATATGGTTTAAGGGAGCAACTCAAGACTGCCCTTGAGGATCTTGAACAGTCAAATTCTGAAGTCAGTGAATTAAAGGAAAGACTCAAACAGGCTGATGAATTCATGAGAGAATTAAAAGACAAATTAAGTCTCTCTATGAAAAAGAGAAAGGAGCTGCTTCAACAGTTGGCAAGACAAAGTGAAGAAAGCAATACAAGTGAGGAATTGACTGAGCAAACCAAGTTATGTGAAAAGTTATCAAAAGAAGTCATTATGTTAAGACATGAAATGGAATCAGGAACTATAAAGTTTACTCAAGAGATTGAAGAAAAAAGAAAGGCTGAAGACAATCTAAGACAATCTCTTAAAGAAAAATCAGAAGAATGCCACCAGATGGACAGGATTATCAGACACCTTGAATCTGATCTTGAAGATTCCAAAGATAATGAAGGAAAACTTGAGGATCAAATTGCCTCTCTCAAAAGAGACCTTCAAACAGCAAATGAATATAAAGAGAAATTCAAGATAAGTTCTGCTCAACTTGAAGTTCTTCTTGGAAGTCAAAAGAGGACAGATGACAAGTATGGCTTGGGATATGAGAAAGGAGAAAGCTCCGGATCCGGTCAGAAGAATCTTGGATCAGAAAATCCAAGGAGCAGGCCTAGAAGACCTCCGGTAAGACAGCCAAATGCTCAAAGATATCCATCCTTCAATGGATACTGCCACAGCTGCAACCACTTTGGTCACAAAGCTAATCAGTGCAGAATGAGAATGAATCAGATTAATTCATCCTTCTCCGGACAGTGCTTCAACTGCAAAAGGTATGGACACAAATCCCATGAATGCAGAATTATGCAAGTAAACAAATCATTCAAAGGTAGATGCTTTACATGCAATAGAATAGGTCATATGGCTAATCAATGCAGATCAAGGGGATATCAGTTAAATATGCAAAGAAATGTTATTTGCCAAATCTGCAATAGGTCCGGTCATAATGCTAAAGTCTGCAGAAACAAGAATCAGGACAAAAGAGGTCCGGTGTATAATCAGAATCAAGACAGGGGTAAACAAAAGATGAATGCGGATGAAGTTAGGAATCAGATGAGCAAGATTTGGGTGAAGAAAAGCTCAGAGAATGTAGAGGTTGGATCCGCACCAGATTCTGGTGCTGATATTTCTTCCGGAAATTAAAAAGTGAGCTCAGGCTCAGGGGGAGACTCAAAGAAGATTCTGTTCCCCCAGCCAAACAAGTTGTGCCGGATGTGGCACAAGATGCGGATTAAAGGGTTTGTAGATATAAGTCCTGAGATGCTTCAGTCAAGTTTTCAGAGGTCCGCATGGAGTTATGAAGAAGCTGTGTTCGATTAAGTTAGACCTGTTCAGGGAGGTGCTCCGGTATGATAAAGGATTACAAAAAGGTCCGGAGAGATCCGGAAGTGCACGATCTTGTCTTGCGGATTGGACAGAGTGTTTGGGATGTTCTTGATTTATTCATGATTTAAAGATCCGGATGATATTCAGTGATCAGGACTGATCCGGGATACTCCAAGCTGTCCAGACATGGTAAACCGGAATAATGCAGGTGAAGCATTTATTGCAGACAGATATTAGGGTTTGCGGAGCAATATAAAGATTTCTCAAAAGTTATCTGCTCATTCTACACTTGAGAAGAAGCGAATAGTGGAGCTCTGCAACAAGGTTCATCAAGCACACCAAGGATCTCCTGCCAAAGCTATTGAATAAAGAAATCAATCCAAACACTCCGTGCAAACCGAAGGCGCATAAGGTATTCTTCGTTTTTCATTGCCTCACTGCAAATCTTTGAAGAATGGCTACTCCAAACATAGTTAAGATCTCTGATAGACCTCGCCCCTCATTCAAGAAACATCCCTACAAATCATTGGAGGTAGATCCACTAGGAGCCTTCTCTAGTGTTCCCCACGGAGTCTTACATACTGAAGATATTAGGGTTTACATACACGCAAACATTGAGGAATTTGGGGAATTCAAATTAAGAGACCTCTATCACAAGCAACTGATAGACAATGCTTTTGAGCTCAAACCAGAGTATAAGGGTATCCAGAAGAAACAATTTGAGCAATTCATTCATTTCCCTAGCTTTGAAGAAGATGAATGGGTCCGGTATGTACTGAGCAGGATGCATGACAACTTCCTTTGGCTAGATAGACCCTGTAAGATCACAAAAGAAGCAATTAGAGCAGTAACTGGTCTATACTCTTCCGGGGGGGTACCTATCCTCAAATTTGTCAAGAACAACGTTGTAACTGAGGCCACCGGATCAAAATATGATAAGAGGGCAATGACCATTGAAGATATTTCGGACCCGGATATCAAATATGCATCAATGATAATAGGATATAAGATCTATCACTCCAGTAGGGAGAATTCTGTATCCGGAACTGCAATATACACAGCATATGAAATGCTAAGAAAGAATGCAGATTATGATCTTTGTGAACTACTACTAAGCCAATTGATGGAAAATGTACAGAAAATCAAGAAAGACAAGAAGAACTCCTTTAAGTATGGTACTCTCATTGTATGTCTATTCTTTTACTTCATGAATGAGCTACCCGGAACAAGTGGATGGGTATGGCAGAATGACAAACCTGTTGCAGTCCAGATAAGAGACTATTTGCATGGACTTGGGGATGCAAAAGCGAGGAATACAGCTCTATGGGGATACTTCAAAAACTTTCAGAGCATGATGCAAGCAAGAGAGAGAATTCCCCAGTCTCTCATTGAGAAATACAAGGACTCAGTATGTTTTATGGTTGACACTGATCAGTGCCTAATGGAGGCAGTGGAGCCAAGGACTGTCTGGATCATGCCCATGGGGTATGAAGTTGATGAACAGATAGTAGAGCTGCATGTTCAACACATGCTAAGTCAGCCCAAAGATCCTAAGGCAGAAAGGTTTGGAACCTTTGAGGAGCTGAGTGTGAAATTACATGTAGAACTCAGGGAACCTGAGATTAAGAGAAAAGTGAGAAAAGAAGTAGAGCACATTGCTCAAGGCCTAGGCATCTCAAAAGAGGCACTTGATGCCAGCTGGGAAAAGAGGAGAAAGGCTGAGGAAGAAGAGAAAAGCAAAGAAAGTGCTCCGGTTGAAACCCCCACCCGGACCAGATCAACAAAGAGATCTGCACCTCCCTCAACCAAAAGTTCAAAACCGGAAGTCCAGGCATCCGGAAAGAGATCAAAGGCAAAAGCCACAAGGGCTTATGGAAGCCAAAAGGATGAAGAGGAGACAGAATCAGATGAAGGAGTAAGAGAAGTAAAGAAACAGAAAAAGAAAGGATCCGGTAAGCCCTCCACAGGCCAAGACAAGGAGGAAATGGCAGAAGTAACTATTGAAAAGCCCACTCTGTCACTAGAGAGCATAATCAAGTCGGTCACGGTGGATGGAAACCTTCAACCAATGACTGAATCCTATGATGACTTCAGTGAGGCAGACCAAAAGACTCTGCAGGAAGCCACAGTTAAATATCTGAACACATACAATAAGGCTTTCATTGAGATCATATCTCTCATTCCTAAAAGCCTAGAGAAGGAAATGGAAGTAAGAAAGAATAATGCTCATGCCAAAGATCTTGAGATCCGGGAGCAGATAGCTATTCAGCTATATCCTCAAATTGATCCCAAGACAATGAACATGATCTTCAAGGACTGCAGAGATGAGTTCAGAAGTAAAGCTAGGATGAATCAGCTCATGCTTGGCGAGACTGACAAAGTGGCACAAGAGACAGAAGAGATCCTCCGGAAGGCCTTCAAAAGGTTCAATCTTCCTGTTGTAGAGGACTTAGGTGCAGAAACAGCTGCTGATTTGGAATCTTCTGTTCCGGAAGAAGTGAGCCCTGAACAGACAAGTGAGGACTTGGGACCCTCTGCTCCAGAAGAAGTGGCCCATGAACAAGCAAGCATCTCTCCTCCGGTTTCCCCTACAGTCTCCGGATCCAAAGAAGAAGAGCAATTGCAGGAGAAGGAAGCAGTGGTGACAGACAAAGAGGTTGACAGTTCTAAGACTGCAGAAGAAAAGAAACATCTGTCTCCGGCAAGAGACACTGCACAAACTGTTCAACAATTTTTGAGCAAAGAAACTCTAGAGATTGATGAACCGGAGCTTCTAAAAGGTCCATTTGATTTTGACTCTCTCTCTCCGGTACAAACAATGAAGATAGCTTCATTTGCAAATGCCAAGGCAAATGAAAAGCTCCTGAAGTCTCATATGGAAGACTGTGAGTTGATAGAGGCTGCTTCCGGAGTACTTGTAAAGATCATGCCATCAATCCAAATAGATCAGACAGCCTCCACTTCCGGTAATCTAAAAACCTTAGTCAGCAGTATTGATACACATTTTAATTCTCTAGAAAAATCAGCTGAAGAAAAGGTCCGGAAGGAATTTTTGGATAAGAGATTTTCTGAAATATTAGAATTAATCTCTAAAGATAGGAAGATTGTAAGCATTGGAATAAAGAGCTTAGAAAATGCTCTTAAGGATGGCGGTGACATCTACAAATTTTGTATATCTTGGTCAAAGGCAACAGCAGCAATTGACAAGAAAATAAAAGAGGAACAGGACAAGCTTCAAAGCTTATCTCAAAGTTTTGATCCTCTCTCTTCCTCTATAATAAATCAAGAATGTCAGACTATTGCAGTCTTGAATGAAATAAAGAATCTTGAGAAGGAGAGGAAGAACATTACCAACCGGATGGGAGAACTTAGAAGGATTATAGTCCCTAAGTTGGAAACTATGCATGAGGCCATCAGTGATGCCCAGACCACCGCCCATACAAAAGATCCGACAGATCTCAGGCGGGCAGAAGCTTTTGCATTTTTGTTGAGTGGTCACATTTCAATCTTGGACAGAATGAAGCTAAGTTGGGCTACTGAAATGGTTCAACTGCAGACATCCTTTGCAGACATTCTGCAGTATATGTGAGTACGTAAATATGCGGCTATATATAGAAAATTTTTGAAAATTTTGGTGTGCGGACCCTACCCTTTGCCATTGATGTCAAAGGGGGAGTGAGGAGCAGTGAAAAATGAGGAATCCAACTCAGGGGGAGTTCCGGAAATTGTATATAAAGACAGAGCATCAGCAAAGGGGGAGCATAGTGTAAACACTTAGTCATTTTTCACTAAGTGTTGCCATCAATGCCAAAGGGGGAGATTGTTGGCAAGAGACACTATATGGATTCATGGTTGTTGTCATTGATGGCAACAAAGGTCATTCCACATATCCGCAAGTCATGATATATCTCTACCGGAAGTCAGATTGAAGATTGTTGTGGTCCGGTGAACAAGAACAGAGCATGTGGCAAGGTCCGACAGATTGGTCCGGATCTCTCAGAGGAAGTGTCTTGGCACAGTGCGGATCTGGGGAAGTCAAGAGGACTATCTTGAGTAGTATATTCCAAGGATTTAGCCTCCGGAGATGGACAAGGAAAAAGATATGAATAGTTGAGTACCGGATTCCTGAGAGACAGTGAAAACAGAGGAAGAACTGACTGACTGAGTATCAAACTACTTTCCGGATGTGTTACAGATGATGATAAAGGTTGCGGAGGCATGAATCATGTTTGGCCGACATAATTGATGATATCTACAAGTATATGCTTGATCCGCATTGCTTGGTGAGCAAGGATTCAGCCGACAGAACTAAGTTTGTAAGAAACTAGACTGTTCCGGATGCCGACTAGAAAGATGATGAAATTACTTGTGCGGATATATATAGAGGATGGATTTAGTTGTAAAGGGTGTGAATGTGTGAAAGGATATGCGAACAAGTCCAGAGTAGAGCAGAAGTAGCAAGAAAGATCCGGTATGTGAAAGGATAGCAGACTAAAGAACAGAGGAAAGATGAAGTGCAGCAGATCAGTATACTGAACTTAACCGGAACTGAACTCCAGCATATGCAGATGCTTCCAATCAGTTCAAGACTGTGATTCTTATCACTTTGTAAGACAGTGTGTCTTCTTGTAGGCAGTGAGCCTCTTGTGAGCAGTGTGCTCGGGCAGTGAGCCCTAATTGGCAAGTGCCATTTTTGTAATTTCCTATTCTTCTAACAGAGAATAATTCTTGGGTTAATCACCCCGTGGTTTTCTCCCTTAACAGGGTTTCCACGTCAAAAATTCTGTGTCATGTGTTTCTTATTTCATGGTTAATGTTTTGTGTTTGATTTTATTAAAAGGAAAGTTCAATAAGGGAAATAATTAGGATAACTGATTCACCCCCCCCCTCTCAGTTATCAACAAAAGGTAGATATAAGGTTTTTGGCTTATGATTTAAATAGTAAATGTATTATAATTTATTCAAGATATTATTAGGACAATTACATTAATTTTTACTAATAATAGCTTAAATAAATTATTTTAAATATAAGTTATTTTTGACATGTGCATGGAGTGATAAGAGGAATTAAGTCATTAGTTTGAGCTTTCAGTTAGATGCAGTTTGAGGAGTAGATTGAGGAGTTATATGAGCAGTTCACCTTGAGCCAGACACTTTATTTCATTGGTGCATGGACCAACACCAGTTTTGACACATTATATCTATTTTTCCATCAGTTTGGAGGTGTTTCTTGCATGATTTCAGGGCTTGCACGGGAATCAGTTATCATTTTATGCATGTGCTATTTTGAGATAACTAAGGTTCAAATTCTACTTGTCTATAGGTCAATTTTTTTACCTATCTTTTCTATATATTGTAAAACTTCATTCATTATGGGGTTAGTTCTTGATTCTCATTCTAATTCAGACAGATTGGAGAATTCTTGTAGCTCATTTTTACAGTTTTATTGAGAGATCGACATGTTACAGGTTTATTTTTATCTTTTTGCAGTATTTCCTTGTTCCTTTGAGATCAATTAGTTACCTTTCCATTTAGTGCTAATTATTTGAAGTGATTTGATGAAATTTTGCTATGTTTAACCATTAAACCTTTAAAATTATTGTCTCACTTTCTTACTTGCAGCATTAAGCATATAATCATCACAAGTCTTAGGTTGTGTTAACCAAAAGTAGTCCTTTTGTGTTGTGAAAAATCATTTCCTTCATAGAAAGCATGTTTTCAGGCCTTCCTTAGAATCCATTTTGTGATATTTATGCCAAGATTGGATTGTGTGAAAGTCATATTTCAGAGTAATATTGTGAACTAGATTTCATATCTTTATCCAAATTAGGTGCAACACCAAATTTTACATTTTTGCATTTCATATAAGTTTCTTTCTTCCTTTTTCCAAAATAGAAAAAACATACATTCCAGTAGAACATTTGAAGGGAACCAGCCCACAATCTGGAGCTTGAATTTCATTATAGGGTACCCACAATCTAAATTAGTCCCATGTTACATAGAATTGCAGAGCTTTACTAGCCTTGCATATGGGTGCAATTCCTAGTGATAATAGTAATATCTTGTAACATGTGTCTCTCCTTTTGTAAAGAAGGTGTTCGAAGTTCCCACTTCTTCAAGAGCACTAGATCCCATGTATCTTATGCTTAGTCTTAAAGGAATGTTTCTCTTAGGGAAGCAAGTTATTAGACTCATGTAAATCTAGGATGATGACAAGTCAAAATACAGTGAAAATACACTAAAACATGCGATTTTTCACCAAATCTCAATGCCAAAGAGCATGACAAAGGGTGTTGTAAGGAAAATGATGATGGAAACAAAATTATATCAGTAATAACAGCCTCTTAATGCCAAAATATTCATCACAACATACTTTTAGTGCCACTCAAGGTCAACCCCTAGTGAAAATATAGCAAAAATAGGCAATTTTTCACGGTTTTTCAATTCCAAGACCTAGAAAAAGGGGTGTTGTAAATAATTTTTGGAGGTGAAAAAAATAATAGAAATGATTTTAGTCACATCAATCCATAAAATTTGTCACAACACACTTGGAGTGCAAACTAGGGCAAACCCTAGGGCAAAAATAGCAAAAATGTGTAGTTTTTCACCAGATTTTCACTACAAGAGCCCAATAAAAAGGTGATGTGAAGATTTTTAGGAGGGGAAACAAATTATTACCCTAATAAAAACCAATTAGTGCAAAAATATCCTTCACAACATGCATATGGTGCAAATTTAGAGAGTCGATAAGGTCAAATCTAGTGAAAATCAATGTTTTTGAAGCCCTAGGTTTGAGATCTTGACACAAAATGATATATGAATGTTTTAAAAGCTGATGTATGATAAAAATTACATGATCTCAGATATTAAAATTATTTCTATTCTCTAACATGCAAAATGCAAGTGCAAATCTAATGAAAATGCTAGTTTTTATTGACTTTTTCTATGCAAAAATGCAAATTCTTAAAATCTAAATGCAAATTTGTTCTAAAATGCAATACTACAGCCAAATTAAAATTTTAATGAGTCTCTAAAATCAGTAGAAAAACTTGAAACAATATTTTACCTACAAACCCTAGATTTTGGAATTACTAGGTTATACGCAAAATTCACAATTTTCAACAAAACCCTAGCAATTTTATGATGAAAATGAAATGCAAACTAATGAATTTTTTTAATTTTCTACAATTTAAATCAAATCTAATTCAAAAATCATAAATTTGATGAAATTGAATTTAATTAATGCAACATGCAAAACCCTAGCATGCAATTTTTTTTCAATTTTTCCAATTTTTTATTTTTTTTGTAAATTCTCCAATGCAATAAGATGAATGAAACTATGAATGAATGAAATCACTGAAAATCTAAAGAAAAACACTCATCAAGGTCCAAACAAGTCCAATAATACGGGTTCACCAAAATGTAAAGGGTAAAATTTGGATAGTTGAGTTTTTGATAGTTTTGGTGTATATCCTCTTTTCACCCTTACATTCAAGGACCTAGGGCTGAGTTGTAATGTACTATCATACCCTAGGTCATTATTGAGATGTAGGGAAACTTGGATTTTTATGATTTGATTGATAATTTCCTTCTCTTATGCTCAGTTGTACCTTAAAACTTTGATTATGCAAATACAATAGTAAACAGATGAATATCAGAAAATGCTACTACAGAAAGATGTAAAATGACAAATAACTATGCACCTGTTTTCAGGGTTCGAAGGTAGAAAAGTTAGGGACTAAAAAGCAGGCACCCAAGTCCAGTGCCCTACTTTTTGTTAGGATCTGTAAACAAGATCTGCAACTTGTTCTTGTTGCACCGAAGGTTTTCCCATCATGAAACTTCAAGGACTAATGAGCAGGAACCCTAGTCCATGGAGTTGTTTTCTTCTCTGATCTACAATTCTAACACTCTTTTGTAGCCTCCTACAACATCACTTTCTCTAGATATGACACCTGTAACCTGCAATCATGAAAACTTTGGGAGGGGGTTGTCATTTTTAGAGGCTTTCCTCAGTCAAGTCCCGTAGAGACATTCAAGCCTTCCAAACATAATTGTCAAATAGTGTGTGCCTTGGGAGGTAGAGACAAAAACCAAATGATAAATGCTCAATAATCAAAATAGATATCATCTTGTAGTGAAGATCTCATGGGAGGAAGAAGCTCTTCATCCCATGAGGAGATGATTGCTCAAATCTGCAAATACAAAAACATAGACAACACAAATATTCTCTTGCAACAGAATGAAATCCTTGAATCACCTTTAGAATGCATAAAGTTCACAATAGCCATCTAGTTTACAAATGAATGCCTAAACAGGCTAATATATGCAACTACAAGTATTCCTGCTAAGATTTCATAAATTTAAACTTACCATGTCGGCCTAGGAACCAAATAACGGTCATAAACTGACACTAGAAATTTGGGCCTGACCTATAATAGGGCAGGACTAGGGCGCGGGTGCCCAAGTCCTCCCCCCCTATTTTGGGCAGGGTTAGGTTCAAGGGGTCCCCCTAGGCTCCATTTGTCATGATACCCAGGGTTCATTCCATCAGGATATTGAATTATGATGCAAGATGTCCTAAATGCACACTAGAGACCCAGGAGCTAAACCTTTTAAGGGAAAAGCCCCCAAGGGGACGTTTTCTAACATTACAATGCTAACCTTGATGATCATTCCAAGGTTGATGTAGTGTATAAATACTTGTAGCTGAGTCAAGGAAAAGATGTCCTTGAGTGAAAGTGAGAATATATTAAGAAAGGTCCAAAGGCATAGTAGAGAAGAGGCAGAGGAAAGAAGAGGAAGAGTAGAGCAAAGGAAGAGGAGGGCAGAGGAAGAGCAGAGATGAGGAATTGTTTATTCACAATAAATAAAGGTGTTCATCATGGAAGTGAATTTGGAAATAAGCCACCAGTAGGGTTTAACATCACTCGGGGTTTAATAACCCTTATTGTAATCTTCCTAGGTTTAGGGTTGAGGCAGTGAGCCTTCTAGACTAGTCATTCTTCATGACAGTAAGCTAGTATGTTTAGGCCCATGGGGTGACCAAGCCTAAGCATCACTATTTCAAGATTGTAATATATATTGAGAGTTAATCCTCTCCGTGGTTTTTCCCCACCTTAGGGTTTTCCACATAAATCTTGTGTCTCTTGTGTTTGATGTTGTTAAGTTTCTGATTTCATGCACTCATTGTTAAATCATAATAATTGTGGATAAGTGATGAATGTTTAATTGCAAAAAGTGTTTAAGTTTTTGTGACAACTGATTCACCCCCCCTCTCAGTTGTCCAACGCATATCAACAATTGGTATCAAAGCCAAGTTCCTATGAAGAAATTTTAACAGTTTGAGGAAGATCCAAAATGTCTTACAAGAAGGAAGCACCACATTTTGATGGAACTAATTATGTTCTCCGAAACACTGGGATGAAAAGCCATCTTATTTCTCTTGGTATCAAATTTTGGAAAGTTGCAGAAATAGAATACACCATACCTCAAAATGGTCTGACAACTAAAGATGAAATCAAAGAATATGAGATAGATATCAAGGCAAGAGATGCTCTGTTAAGCTCATTAACTGACTCAATACTGACGAAAGTGATAGATCTTGAAACTACAAATAAGGTATGGAAAAAGTTGAAAAATCTATATGAAGGAGATGACTCTATAAAGGAAGCCAAGTTACAAAGTCTGAAAGTGAAATATGAAAGCTTGAAGATGAGAAATGATGAAAACATATCAGTATTTATGCAAAGAGTTGATGAACTTGTTACAGGGATAAAAGCCATAGGTGCAACTCTTGATGAAAATGAAATTGTCACGAAAATACTTAGATCTCTGCCCAAGTCCTACTATCACAAGGTGGTCGTGATTGAAGAATTCATGCAAGTAAAAATAATTAATAGGGATTAGTTTCTTGGTAAGCCTACTACTTTTGAGATGAGGGAGTTAGATGATGCTCTACCAAAAGTTGAGATTGCCTTCAAAGCCAGTACTCCTGGAAGTACTTCTAGATCAGAAAAGTATAAGGTAGAATCTGATGATGAGATAGATGAAGTTGAAGCCAACTTTGTGGAGAGGCTGCAAAGAGGATCTGGTAAGTATAAATGCAAATTACCTTTCAAATGTTTTTCCTATGGTAAAGTAGGTCATTTTGCTTCTAGATGTCCTAAAAGAATTGAAAGAAATAGAAGAAGATATGAGAACAGGCCTAGGACCCAAAAGAAGGGTTATTATGTTGAAGACATTGATGATGATGAAGCAGTATCAGATAATGGTGAACCAAATAATGTTAATTCCTCTATAAATGAATGTTTGTTCATTGCTATTAAGGAAGATCTTGTGTCTACTAATTCTTCTAGCTGTATGAAGGAAGAAAAACTAGTGGAAAGTACTTTGGCTACTTAGGTCATCAAGGACAAATATGAATGGGTTATTGATAGTGTTTGCTCTCACCACATGAATGGTGACAAAAGTAAGTTTGTAGGTTTGGAAAGATATGATGGTGGACTGGTTAGGTGTGGAGATGATACAACTGGTAGGATTTGTGGAAAAGGATCTATTTATTTTGATGGTAAGCATAATACTAAAGATGTCTTGTATGTGAAAGGATTAAAGAACAATTTTCTGAGTGTGGGTTAAATGTGTGACAAGGGCTATGACTTAAGCTTCAAGGACAATGGATACAAGATTAGGGAAAGCTCCATAACAGTCATTACAACTGGAAAGAAGACCATAGGTAATATCTATCATTTGAAAGGAACCAAGAACTATTACTTGTTGACTCAGATTGATGAAAGTTGGTTATGGCATAGAAGGTTGTGTCATAAATTTTGATAATATTATGAAGATAAGTACTGCACAAATTGTTAGAGATTTTCCTAAGCTTGTGAAACCTGCTAATATGGTCTGCAAGGAGTCTCAATTTGGGAAACAAAGAAGAACAAGTTTCAAAAGCAAGGATCAATCAGTTGGAGGACTACTTGAGCTAGTGCATACATATTCCTATGGACCTACAAGAGTAAGAAGTTTGCAAGGAGATGGGTATTTCATGTTGCTCATTGATGTTTATTCTAGAATGACTTGGGTCACCTTCTTAAAAGAGAAAGCTGGAGCTCTAGATAAATTCAAGGCATTTAAGGCAATGGTTGAAAATGAGATGGATTTGAAAATCAAATGTTTGAGATTTGATAGAGGAGAGCTCACATCAAATGAATTCAATTTCTTTTGTGAAGAGCATGGAATAAAGAGACAACTATCTATGCCTAGAACTCCACAACAAAATGGATTTGTTGAAAGGAAAAATAAAATAGTTCAAGAAGTTGCTAGAACCATGATGAAGGAAGCTCATCTTTCAAAAGTATATTGGAGAGAGGCAATTCACACCATAGTATATATCCTAAATAGAGTTCAAGTAAAAGGTAACAATTCAAAAACTCCCTATGAATTGTGGCATGCTAGAGTTCCTGCTATGAAATACTTCAAAGTTTTTGGTAGCAGATGTTATATCAAAAGAGAAGAATATTTAGGCAAGTTTGATGCTAGATGTGATGAAGGAATCTTCCTTGGTTACTCCACCAAGAGTAAGGCCTGCCAGTGCTATAATAAGAGGCTGAATAAAATCATTGAAAGTGCAAATGTCAAAGTTGATGAGTGTAAAGAAAGGTCTTTAGAAACAAGTGGATATGAGTCAGATGATCCAGATGTTTCAGAAGTGGTACAGCATGAAGACAACATAGATGAAGAAGAACAAGCTTTGGTAAGTGCTACCAAAACTCCAAGATATGTAAGAATGAGTCATTCTAAAAATCAAATTATAGGAGATAAGAGCAAAGAAATCTTAACTAGAAGAAAAGATGTAGAAGAATAAGTAAATTTCTATCTGATCTCTAAGATTGAACCTAAAACTACGGATGAGGCATGCAAAGATGAGAATTGGATAAAAGCGATGGAAGAAGAATTGATACAAATAGAGAAGAATTAGACTTGGGATCTTGTTCCCAGACTAGCAGACAAAAATGTAATTGGTACAAATTGGGTCTTTAGAAACAAAATGAATGAGAATGGTGAAGTGGTAAGAAACAAAGCAAGATTGGTATGCAAAGGATACGTGCTCAGGTTGAAAGAATAGACTTTGAAGAAACTTTTTCTCTAGTAGCAAGGATTGAAGCAATAATGATGTTTCTGGCTTTTGCAGCATACAAAGATTTCAAGGTTTATGAAATGGATGTCAAGTCTGCCTTCTTAAATGGAGAGCTGGAAGAGGAAATCTATATTGAACAACTGGAAGGATTCTAGTCATAAGAGCAAGGGGACATGGTATGTAGATTGAAGAAGCACTATATGGATTGAAGCAAGCTCTCAGGGCATGGTATGCACAGTTGGATAGGTACCTGATATAAATAGAGTTTAGTAAAGGTACAATAGATAGTAACCTCTACTTCAAGATCAATGATGAACAAACTATGATTGTTGCTAGAGAAATGCAAAATGAATTTGAAATGTCTATGTTTGGGGAGATGAACTTCTTTTTAGGTCTATAAATAAGACAATCAGATAAGGGTATCTTCATTTCTCAATCCAAGTATGTGAAAGATTTGTTAAAGAAATTTAGGATGGAAGATTCTAACTAGTATGCACACTTATGATAACTGGTTGTAAGTTGAGCAAAGATGATAACTCACCCATGGAAGAATAGAAAAAGTATAGATCTATGATTGGAGGATTACTTTATATGACTCAAACCAAACCTGACATAATTCATGCACTGTGTCTTGTGGTAAGATTTCAGGTAGAACCCAAGGAATCACATGTGATGGTAGTCAAGAGAATTCTGAGATATTTAAAAGGCACAATAGATTATGGTTTGTGGTACCCTAGGGATAGTGACTTTGTTCTCAGTGCATATACTAATGCAGATTGGGCTAGAGATGTGGATGATAGAAAAAGTACAAGTGGAGGTGCATTCTTCTTGGGAAAAATATTAGTATCTTAGTTGAGCAAGAAATAGAATTCAATATCCCTGTCTACTGCAAAGGAAGAATACATTGCAGCAGCATGCAGTTGCACTCAAGTGTTATGGATGAAGCAGACTTTGAAGGACATCAAAGTTGTGTATGAAGAACCTATTGCAATCTTTTGTGACAACAGAAGTACCATAAACATATCAAAGAACCTAGTGATGCATTCAAGAACCAAGCACATATCCATTAGGTATCATTTTTTGAGAGAAAAAATGACAAAGAATGAAGTGAAGTTGGAGTATGTTTTGACCAAGGATTAGATTGCAGATATTTTTACCAAGTCTTTGCCCAAGGATACTTTTGAGTATCTTAGAGAAAAGTTAGGGGTCATCACCCCTCTTGCTCTAAACTAAGATGCACAATGGTGCATTAGTCTAGAGGTGTTCAGAGGTCTGGATTGATGCTTTTTAGGGCTACTTCTAAGGGGGAGTAGTCAAAAAGTTTAGAAGATAGATTAGATCAGAGCAGAAAAGTGCAAGTATGTGCCCTTTTCCATTGATGTTAAAGGGGGAGAATAGTCATGTGAAAAACTTAAAATACAAATGTGTAAGAGAAAGGGTATAGATGTGTAAGAGAAAGAGGGAGAATTTTGGAGAAATAAAGAGTGTAGGTGTGTAAAGAGAAAGGAGGAGAATCTTGTCTTGATGGTTGTTCTAGTTTTTCACATCATATGTTGCCATCAATGACAAAGGGGGATATTGTTGCAAGTATGCCTAATTGGTGTGGTCATTGATGTCAACATATTCTTGTTGTCCTTGGTGTCAATTGTATCCTATTCCATTACTTGTTTTGAAGACTTGTATGTTGAGGATATTGAGAAAATTAGCCTCTCCAAAAGAAACAAGTAAGCCACAGAGAAGTGTAGTACAAATGGTGACTTGTATGCTAAAGATCAGTCCAATAAACTGCTCTGTATTTGTTCCTTCTTGAAGATTGTGGTCTAAGGATTGAAATTAAGTTAGAGGTATGTTTGAGGATGCTACATTTTAGGTCTAAGCCATCCACATGAAGATATGACTAAGTTGTGTTCACCAGAGTGAAGCCTACTTTTTTTGTAAGTTTAGTTGAGATAGGAAGATAGTATTTGGCTCCGCATTCCTCTGCAAGAAAGTATTTTGCTATGTGGTTCTAGAGGGAAATATGGATGATGATAAGTGCCTACAGTTGCAATGGTTCATGGTTTTGTGGTCCACAAGCTATCTTTCTTTTATTATAGTTGAAGACAGTAAAGTTCATGTACTCTGATGAAAAGATTCCTATGAATAAAGTGGTTAAGTTTTGTGCATTTGCTCCTGATGATTATAGCATGCTTGTGGATGTCTCCTAATCATGTTCCTATCTGGACTTTGGTCCGCATTAATAAATTGAGATGGTTGTTCCCAGATAACATAGCATGTAACTAGTCTTGGTCGACCTGGTTGATCCCAGTGATTGCAGAGATCTCTAGAAGATTGTGGAAGCGTGTTGTGGCATGGAAGATCATGTTTGAGTCCTAGCTAAGACATGATGTGATCTGCATTTCATTCCCTTTGCATGATGTTGCAATAGGTCAGGACCTATTTTGTAAATATTTGTAATATTAACCTTGGAGATTGTTCCAATGGTTGATTCCGATCTTGATGATCATTCCAAGGTTGATGTAGTGTATAAATACTTGTAGTTGAGTCATGGAAAAGATGTCCTTGATAAAAAAGAAGAATATATTAAGAAAGGTCTAAAGGTAGAGTAGAGAAGAGGCAGAGAAAAGAAGAGGAAGAGCAGAGCAGAGGCAGAGCAAAGTAGAGGAAGAGAAGAGTAGACGAAGCTCAGAGCTGAGGAATTGTTTATTCACAATAAAGAAAGGTGTTCATCATGGCAGTGAATTTGGCAGTAAGCCACTAGTAGGGTTTAATAGCCCTTAGGGTTTAACATCCCTTATTATAATCTTGCTAAGTTTAGGGTTGAGGCAGTGAGCTTGCTAGACCTAGTCGTTCTTCATGGCAGTAAGCCAATATGGTTAGGCTCGTGGGGTGACCAATCCTGAACATCACTATTTCAAGATTGTAATATATATTGAGAGTTAATACTCTCTGTGGTTTTTCCCCACATTGGATTTTTCCATATAAATCTGGTGTCTCTTTTGTTTGATGTTGTTAAGTTTCTAATTTCATGCACTCAATGTTAAATCATAATAATTGTGGATAAGTGATGAATGTTTAATTGTAGAAAGTGTTTAAGTTTTTGTGATAACTGATTCACCCCCCTCTCATTTGTCCAGTGCATATCAAAAACTATGTCTAAACTTCTTCTTAGTTCCAACTAAACCATCTAAGAATTACCAGGATTCCAACTCATCAAAAGAATCTTTGGCCCATAACTAGGGTTCTTTATTCGATACAATAGGTTCACATGCTATAATGCAACCTGAGCGTAGAAGACTCAAGGCCCAAGTGTTGAACCTAGAAGGCTTTGATACACATGTAAGGTCTGAAAATATCACATTCTAAAATTAATCAACAAAAACAAAATTCAATCCAAAAATAATTCACTAGAAGGAAATAATTATATTCTCATAAAATGGTTCATAAAATGAGAAATAATCAAAATTCTTCCCATAGATAACACAACTTGCAAATAATGATTTTATACAATCATCAAGTGTGATTCAATATGTCTATTAATAGAATAGCTTAAATAAAAGGACTGAACCTTAAAATATTTAGCCATGTAGGCTCATATAAAATGTCACATCAACCATATATTTAATATCACTCCGTATCTGTATGCTCAAAATCATGACTCAGTTTCCTGGGGCTGTCGGGTCAAATTTTGGCATGCACACAGACCCTTCCCTCCTTGGCATGGGGCAATCCACCATGTCACTCTCTCTCTCATGGAAGTACCTAGTTGAGTGGAGCTGAGACATGGTGGGGGTCTAGCTCGTCAGAGAGCTAGAATTCATGGAGAGTGGTTAGCAAGTTCTATGGCCTTTGTTGCTGTGTGCTACGTTGAATGTTTCGTTTGATGGAAGTTGTTGTGGAGATAACCTTATGACACGAAGGTTCACTAATTTCTCTTCTCCTATTGGGGTTTCTTCTATTCCACCTTTGTGTGGGTAAATGGTTTCTTTCGTTTATGTCCTCTTGTCTTGCAATTCATTAAATGAGTTCTCATTGTATTTGGAGTTGTCTTTGCTCTTCTATCAATATGTGGACAAATGGATCTTGTTGTGGTAAAGTAAATGTCTCCTATTTTTTTGTGGATTTATTTCCTCTAGCTCATTGAGGATAGCCCTTACCCACTCACCTCTCACTCCTAGGCACATTCGTGAGCCAAGATAGAGATAAATGTGTAATGAACAACCTTAACTAGACTTGGGGTTTTGACCTAGGTTTTAGTTGACCTAGGGTTTGGATTTGCTTTGACTTGTGTTTACCATGAGATGTGATCAAGGGTTTAATTGAATCGTTAATCATGGTTTACCTCATGATGGTACTGAGGGTTTGCAACTTATCTATCCTTTCTAGGGTTTCTATATGCATGAAAAGATAAATGAAATGCTAACATGTTTTTGTGCTTTTTTAGTATTTTGGAAATGAAAAGTGCTTCTTAATCTATGAAATGGAAATATGAATGCAAGGTAATATGATTTTGCCTCATGCAAGTTTGATCTATGTTTTTGGGTTTTTGATTGTTTTGAAGTAATCTAATCTATGAAAGGAAATTGCTTCTACAAATAATCTAGATCTAGGAATATGCAAACAATTATTCTCACATGCAATATCTAACTATCAAGGAAAAAGAAAAGGTTTACTATTCCCAAGAGCAATTTTTGATTTTCTAATTACTATCAATTGAATAAAGCAATAGAGGAACCTAAAAGAATGAAGATTTGTATGACTCCACTACCCTCATAAATCCATGATGTTGGCAACCTTGAATCCTCTTGATGACAAGGCAACACATAGAAGCAAAAGAAGCTTGTTGAAGCTTCAAAGAGCTCAATGAGAGCTTTGGATGAGCACAATGGCGTTGATTGAAGTAGCGTAATGATGCTTGATTGAACAATTAATAAAAGAAAAGGCACCTTCATCCTGTGAGAGCATTAGAATGCTAATTTGGAGAGCAAGAAACTTAGCAAGAGTTGTGTGCACAATGAATTTGACTCCGTGGAAGAGCTTTGAAGCTTTGGAAAAAAACTAAAGAAAGAAATGAAGAAAGAGGCTCAAAGGCCTGTGAAGAAGCTTGAAAAAGATTGTGAAGATGAGAAGAGTATTCTCCAACTTGCTCAACTTGGAAAATAATGAATAGGTGAGGGGTATTTATAGGTTGGAAGAGGTCATGAAAGGTGGAATTGATTGAGAGGTCAACTCCATTTGATTGAAGAGTTAACAATGATTTATTGGGGAGTTGACAGGATTGATTACTCAGTGAACTCAATTGATTAGGTAGTAGACTAGATTGATTGGGAGTTAACATACTTTGATAGAATAGTTAACTCATTTGATTGATGAGATTACTAAATTAATTTATTAGTTAACTAATTTGATTGCATAGTTAACTAAATTGATTGATGAGTTCACTAATTTGACTTATTAGTTAACTAAATTGATTGCATAGTTAACTAATTTTCAATTGAAACTTGATTAAGTAGTCAACTTGAGTGATTAGTGAGGGAAATTATGGGAGTTAATTTCATGGATAATGGATAATTTGGAGAGTAAATAAAATATTAATTTTATTTACATGTGATGAGAAAAATGAAAATGAATTTAGGAATTCATGTTCAAAAATAATGTTTTTCATATGAAACTTCTAGGACCATGTTCAGGCACATACAAACTCCTTTTTGCAAACCATTTTTTTTGAAAGTGCATGTTTTTTCGAGGGCTACATAGTTTTTCCATTAGTTTGCGATGAAAATATAGAAAAAGTTGGTCACCCATTTCACCAATCAAGGTCGCTAGGGGGAGATCTAGACAGAAAAGGGTTTTTAGAGGAACAACATGATGGGAGATGGTAGAGAAAAGGAAAAGGAGGAGTTCTGCCTCTGGAAATAGGTCAATCATATGAAAGAATCTAAATCTCCACTTGAACTGCAAGATCTCCTATGGGAGATCTAGAATTAATAGGGGGAGATTTGGATTAGTTGAGTGAAACTAAAAACCAAAAGTTGGAGATGGATGGGGGGACCTTTAGAAGGCTTCTAGGGGGTGCAGAGGATGGAAAACATAGGGGAAAGGTGAAAAATCACCTACAAGATGCTCACAAGATTTAGGAATAGGGTTGAAAGTTCAAAAAAAACAAATCAACAAGTGTCGAAAAGTGTCGAGAACACACACACACACACATAGAGGAAATAACACAAGACAAGAAAGAAGACACGCCATCAAGAGGTTTTGTACTTAGAGGACATTATTTCATGCTTACATGTACGTAACAAGGATTAAAATCATCATAGGTGTCCTTGTGGAGGTTATGCATGATTTTTGTGCTTACATATTTGCCCCCTCGAGGACAGTAGTCTACATGAAAGGTAGGTACCATTCCTGAACTAGACCTTACCTATTGTCAATTTTCCCACAATTGTACCTACAATAACTAGTACTAGTTTGACATTTGAATGTATCAAAATGAATAATGAAAATTGAAATGACGAACTTGCCATGGATTGTTTGAGTTCAACTAGTTGTTTGCCTTTGACGGTGAGACCTGTAGGAATGAATGCACGCAAAATGAATGTAGGAGAGATGCATAAAAGAAATAGAATACATACTAAGCTAGAGAGGAGGAGAATGGATTCTCCTTTTATTGCAAATTTTGAAGAATATATCTAATTTTTAGGGATTTTTTATGTTTTACAATTTTTTAAAAAGTTTTATTGATTTTTCTAATTTTTATGGTTTTTGTGGAGATTTTGCAAAGGTTTGACCTTGAGGCTCTTTGAGGTCTTTAGAAGGCCTACATTTAAGAGATTTCTACCCTTGCCTCCTTGCATGGGGAGACTTGTGTACTTGATTATGCAGTATTGTTCTTTTGACTTGTTGGAGGAGTGACTTGTGCTCAGACATTGTTTTACACTTATTGTGACAAGACCTGATTGGATGAGATCTATACATATCTTTAGTCAACATCTTATACTTCACTTTCCCTTTTATGTATATGGTTGGCTAGAGCTCTTATTTTTCTCATGAGAATGCATACCTAAGTTGATCAAATATGGATGATGCAATTTGTTATATATATGAATGCAGGTGATGATATGCAAATGCAAGAACACAAGCAATGCTGAAATGAAATTTTTACTTCTATGGAATGCCATGCATTATGACATTGATTTTATTTCTTTGAGACTCTTTTCTAATTTTGATATTAATGCATTGTGGAACAAACAATATGGTTGTTCTTTAATATGATTTTCAATCCAGGGGATTGCGAGTTGTTTTGATATAAGACACCTATTCAAGGCTATGAGATAGGATTTTAAAACTCAAGTGGGGAGCATGAATTAAAATGGAGCATTTCTAATTTTGGGCTTTGCTAAAGGCTAAACATTGATCCTTATCTAGATATGACAATCTGACAAGCTTTCAACTTAGACAAGTAAAAAATTTTATTGGTGTTCACTAGACTTAGATAATAGATGGAAATCAAGATAGACCTAGGGTAAAGGAAAAATGGGAAAGAACAAGGGTCCCTAGATATAAGATGATCCTAGAGGCTACTAGACCCTTGGTTTTTCTTAGCTAGTGCGTGTGTGTGCTTTGTACCTTTCTTTCTCTATTAGAATGTCACCCTTGAGGCTTCAAGCTTAGACTAATCTCCACCCAATAGTACAAACATTCAACAATCTTCTCTCTTTCACTCTTTTTTTTGTATCTCTTTTTTTTTCTTTTTCACTTGTTTTGTATTTTCTAGGATGCCTCACTTGATTTTCTCATTTTTTTGGATTTTGGATTTTTCAAGAAATGAATGCTTTTGGAACTTTGATATGGAATAATTTGATCTCTCAATTTTTATTTTGATCACTCATTTTTTTATTCACTCAAATTTTAGATTGTTTCCTTCAAAGTTTTGATCTTCTTGACATTTTTGGCCAGGAAAGATAAGGGGCTGAGTACCACCTAAAGTTTTTGTAATATGTTTTGACTTCTCTACCACTAGGGAAGAATTCAGAAGGTCTACTTGCAAGATTCCTTTGAACACTATAGGTTTGAATACTGACTTTGTTTAGACCTAACATCTTGACTCATTAAGATTGGGATTAGTGTAAAGCTAAGAGCTAGGCTTTAATTAGAATCACTGTGAATGAAAAGGGGATACTGGCGATTGTGAAAACAGGGAATCTCTAGGTCTTGAAAGGATGATGTATATCAAGGCAACCTTAGACTCCTTACTGAGAAGAAAATAGTATAAGACCAAGTCACTGATAGTAATTCAAGATGAATAGAATGATACTGAAATGTAAGAAACAAATTATTTTTGTGATTTTGATTTTTATGATTTTTTTTTTTTTTTTGTTTTATGAGTTTTATGAGATGAGAAGATCTTCTCCTTCTATAATGCACAAGAGGTAGCATCATTTATGACATCTTTCTTTAACTATTTCTAGACCTATCTAATTTAGTCTAAACTTCACTTGGAAGTCTTTGCAATGAAACTCAAAGACTTGGTTTAAAAATGTCCTTGTATTCATTGAGGAGTTTTATGTACTCACATGTTTCATTGTTTGATGATTTTCCCCCTAGCTTTACCATTTTTTGTTCTTGTCAATTTCCTATGTTTGTTTTGAAATTTTGAGGGGCAATTAGAGTTGGTGTTGACTCTATTAGTCTCTGTGTGAGCTTTGGTTCTTCTTCTTTATTCATGATTTCAGTCATATGGATGTTTTTGTTTGGTTCGATTGGAAAGGCTAATAACTTTAATGGAGCACAAGACTTTGTTGAGTGGGGATCAAAGGGGAATTCTCTTGCTGCCACCTTTTCTATACATTTTGAGGTCTTGGCTACATTTACAATTTGTTTTGATGTCTCTCCTTTTTCAAAAGTGTTGATTTTTGGGTCACTAGTGGTTTCCATGGACTTTCCCTTCATTTTGACTTGTTCAACTCTATAAAGGCTGAAAGGATCATGATATCCTTTAATGAAGTGGGTTTGTCCCATGTATGAGAAGTGTAATTCTTGAAATAATGTGGAGGGAATAGCCCTCATCCTATGGATCTAAGATCTTCCTAGGATCATGTTGTAAGTGGTTTTTTCATTGATGACAAAAAATTTAGTTTGCAGGGTTTTGGGACCCAATGTGATTTGAAGATTGACCTTACCCATGGTTTGAATGTTTGGGTTATCATAAATTCTAAAGATGGAAGTTTGTTTTATGATTTGAGATTCATCATAACCCATTCTTTGAATAAGTGAAAAGAAGACCATGTTGATTGCAAACCCATCATCAATCATTACACATTTAACGGAACAGTCTTGAACTTGGACTATCACATGGAGGGGGAGATCACCTTGTTTAGCTATGTCATTGTCTGGGGGTAAACTTTTAAAATCAAATGTCGAAGAACACTTTTCACTTGGAGTGTTTTGAACTAGGTGGCTTAGATCTAAGGCTTTAAGGAAAGCATTCTTGTGTGTAGGAGAACTCCTGATAAGTTCTATCATGTGAGAAAAATTTGAGTCATTGGAGGTGTCATCTAGTCATTCGGTGACACAAATTCTTGATCTTTTTCTAATTCCACAGGCCTAAGGTGTTTTGATCAAAGGTGTTGGGACTATGTTCTGTTGAGAATAAGGAATACTGAGAGGGGGGATGAATCCGTATTCCACAAAACCACTTCTTAACAAATTTACTTATCCAATTTCCAAAGTTAATAACATAAAAATAGAATAGACATAGAAACAACAACCATAAAGACATAACACATGAACACCAGAATTTTTATGTGGAAAACCCAAAAGGGAAAACCACGATGAGTGTTACCTCACAATATATTAATATACCATAATACTAGATTACAAAAGGCTCACTACATAGAGAAATGCTCACTGCAAGAAAGGCTCACTACCAAAACATGCTCACTATCTAGAGAAAGAAAGAGGAAAGAAGAATGACTCACTACCAAAATGAACTACTGAGACTACATCTATACATACATGGTTGCAA
Source organism: Cunninghamia lanceolata (assembly GCA_027924645.1). NCBI lineage: Eukaryota > Viridiplantae > Streptophyta > Pinopsida > Cupressales > Cupressaceae > Cunninghamia > Cunninghamia lanceolata. Next base: position 16,404,254 of record BSBN01000814.1, read on the forward strand.
CTCTAGTGAAGCATACAAATATTGTCTCAAAACTCTTCATCTCTGACTGCTCTATTTCACTAATTTTTTTACATAGGAGCACAATCTCTCTTTTCTTGCCCTTACACAATTTCTTTACTTCGATGTTGCACATTCAAATTTGCATCACATACACACCAAACACTGAATTCAATCCCTTTTATATATCTGCAACACTTAAGATGTTCATATTAGGTCGGTATACTCAGATGAAGCATATAGTTAATAAACTTGTAGTTTGTTGGCCAAAATCATTCACCAAAATACATCAAGGACCTAAACAACACCTTCTCATATTTTAGCTCCAACTATAGAACCACTTAGGATTAAGTTCTAAATAATAGAACTTACCACACATAAATCAAACTAACATGTCGGCCTCAAACTTAGACTACTACTGGTACAATTCAATTGTTAGTCTACCTCTTTTACTGTGGACCATAGAGCTTGCTCAAAATCATACCAAAGACTCCTCAAACATCACCAATCATACCTTCAAAACCATAGATAAAAATATTCTTTAGCGGAAAAATGTAGACCATCAGAACTCAGACACTATCACAGTCAAACTCTGTCAAACACTATAGCGATAGTCAATAGCTTGAAACTATCTTTGTGGTGGACTTCAGATCTTACAACTCTAGATTTAGACACTTCATACAAGTGTTTGCAACACCTCAAAACTGCATAATAAAATATGCACATGGGGAAAAATGTGTATCATTTTACTTTGCACTATACACTATTCTGTCTTACTTCTGTTCATCTAGACTTACATATTCTCTTCAAATAACTTCTAGAGGAAGTCATGACCTGAACACTAGAATATATCATCATCAAGTGGCTATGAGTCAACATACCTAAACTGCATTTGCCGGTCTTCATCTGCAGAGGCATACTGATCCACTTTTTGTCCCTTGCTCTGAATATTGTCCAATATGACTAAGTCTTCTTTACTGAACCACAAACTCTATCCCAACCTTGTTCCTTTTCTTGTTTCCATCAATGACAACAATCAATTATCCAGCATAGTAGTGTCTCTTGCCAACAATCTCCCCCTTTGGCATTGATGGCAACACTTAGTGAAAAATGTTTGACTGCCTTGACTGCTCCCCCTTTCTATATACACTCTATATTTCTTCTCTCCCTATGATGTTTGCCCATTTTTCCACTAATCTTATTCTCCCCCTTTGACATCAATGGAAAAAGGTGTAGGTTCCAGAGTCAAAAATTGTCAAAACTGTAAAAATTTGCTATACTTTGCGGCATATGTATAGGTATAATCTTCAACTCTATTTTACATGTGCTGGAGGATGTCATTGAAAGTGTTCTTAATTTGGGACAACTCATCATCCCATATTTTCTTGGCATTGTCCAAAATTTGAATATGACCACTAAGTAGAAAGACTATAGTCTTTGCCTTGTGAAGATCAGAGGGTGTGTAGGATTGTGAAGCTACTTATGATTCAGCTGCTAGATTAAACATAAAATCTAACTTAGGATAGATTATTCTTCTTAGCTGACACATTTTGTTTCTGATTTTATCCCTCTCACTTATTAGATTGTTCAAGTCATCATGAAGGTTAATGACTTGACTTTCCTTGGTGCTACCTAATTCTATCACTGGATCATATGCCTTAGAAGTGTTCATCAGTTTCTGCTCCAACTCCTTGATCGTTTCTTCTATTTTCTTTGAGACTTCTATCTAGAATAAACAAAATTTGTATATGTCACCAGCTTCTTTAATAGCACTTTGAATGCCTTTTATTCTATTGTCTAGCTGGGATTTGTCATTAGTTATCATTTCCTTCAACTCATTCAATCTCTTCTCATTAAACTCCTGTTTAACTTTTATTTGTGCAGACTTCTCAAAGGATTCAAAATGTTTATAAGTCCTTTGAGTTGAATTTCTGATGACAAGGAGGTGTCTTTCTGGTATGTTGGCATCAGCTTCTCTAAAATGCTAGATACCTCACCAATGAGCTCACTATCCTCTGTGTGAGACTTTAACATTTCCTCTCTCGCCTTTGCCTATGCAATTGATGCCAATCTAAATTTTTGTATAGGAGACATTGTGTCCAAGTTTATTGGACCATGTAGAAACTTAGGCTCATCTAAAACTTGTTTCTCTTTCTCCAAAAGTTCTTTAACTAACTCTGCAGTGTCTCTTGGTGTAGTAGAGACTTCTTCTTTCAAGCTCTTCTCTGGATCATCTAGATCCATGTCCTTATTAGAGTCTTCCTTCTGTCCCGGTGAAGAATTTTCTTTAGCTTGTTCCTCCTCAGTCTTTTCCTTGTTAATTTTATCCTTAGCTTGATGTTTCGAAGAGGATCTTGTTTTAGCAGGAACTTGTTTCTTCTCAGTCACTTTAACAGGTCTTCATCTATTTCTTGATCAAGATTTACTTCTGGAATAGATGTACCATTTCCAACATATGTTTCTTCATTGTCATAAATGGTTGGAAGATTGAATTCCCTTAATGTGTTTAGAGTGGATTCTTCAGTCTCCTTTACCATTTTCTTAATTTCTCCTAACATTACAACATTCATTCTTTTCTTTAACTTGAATTTGTCGTGAATTACTTTGGATATTTTTACTTTTTCTTCTGGAGTGATTTCCGAACATAGTTTTATTAAAGAGTGCTCTCTTAGTTCAACATCCTTTGCCTAGGCCGCTTCCTTTCTTGCAGACATTCCAGGCTATGTGGAAGATCATCAATTATTTCAAATAGGGCCCTATTGTAGATGTTCAAATACTCTACAATAGTAGTATCAATGATTTTCTTGTCCAGATCATTATATTCATCATACAACTGTGCAATAGGCTTTAGATTGCCATCCACTGTTATGGCTTTGAGAACATCTTCAAGACTTATGGTTGCTTCTTCTGTCTGAGGCACATCTTACTTTTGCCTTTTCCCAGGTTTAGCCTTACCAGAGGGCTTCTTTTTCTGCTTATGGAGGCTTTAGTAGTCTCATCTTTCATCTTTTTCACTTCTACATCAAATTATATTTCTTCTTCATCCACTACAATGCTTACATGCATTTTTTTAGCCTTGGTCTTCTTTCTCTTGTGACTGGTTGCAAGAGTTTCCATACTTATAGACTGTGTAGAACTAGAGGAGATAGATGCAACTTCTGTAGTGGTAGATCCTCTAGTTCTCCTTCTTGTTACTTATGGTTTTTCTAATTCACCCTTGGGTTCTTATGAAGGTCCAATTGATTCACTTTTTCTCTTTTCTTCTGCTTCCTTATCAACTTGTGCTTTTTCCCTTGCCTTTGCCACTTGTTCTTTTGTGAACCCATGTTTTAAAGCAATTACTTCTACAACTTTCTGCATTTTCTTAAAGATCTTAGGTTTTCTCACTTCAACAAAGATTTTAGCATGTAATTCCTCATAAGTCCCAAATCTTCCTTCATTGGAATCTCTGGGTTTACGTAACACATGTTGATCATAATTTTCTAATATCCCTCCATCTACCTCATATCCCATGGGCATAACCCATACTGGTCTAGGCTCACTAGCCTCCATCAAGCATTGATCTTTTGTTACAATAAAGCAGATAGTGTCCTTGTATTTTTCAACTACTGCTTTGGGGATTCTTTCCCTAGCTTGCATCAACCTTTGGAAGTTTTTGAAATAGCCCCATAGGGATAAACTTTAAGCATCACTATTACCTATACTATTTAGATGAATTCTAATATGAACTGTAGCAGGTTTATCATTTGTCCAAAATAGATTCTTCATACTTGACAACTCTTGCATGAAGTAAAAGAATAAACAGATAAGTAGCGTACCATACTTGAATGGATATTTTTTCTCTTTGGTCTTCCTTAAGTTTTCCATCAGATGTTGATGGATTAGTTCACAAAGATTATACTCTGAATCTTCTTTAATCATCTCAAACGATGTGTAGATTGTTGTACCAGAGACTAAATTTTCCTAGTTTAAGAAATAAACATTGTAGCCAATAACCATGGATGCAAATCTTACTGCATGGTCTTCAATATCATTGATTGTTACTGCCCTTTTGTCAAACTTTTCTTCAGTGGCCACCATTACTTTATCATTCTTCACAGCTTTCAATACTAGTACCGATCTGGTGGAGCATTGCCCAGTTACTGCCCTTATAGCATCTTTTGTGATATTAAATGGTCTCTCAAGCCACATGAATTCATTATGAACCCTGCTTAATATATAACGGATCCATTCATGCTCAACAAATGTCAAGAAATCAATGTACTGAATGAATTTGTTTGTTTCCAATGCCTTGTATTTATTTTTCAAATCGTAACCCTCACCGTACAAGTGATTTAGGAATAGGTTTGTTAGTTTGCTCTTCCCATGTTTTTCTAGGGCAACATGAATATAAACCCTAACATCCTCTGCATGTAAAACTTCATGTGGAACTTCTAAAAATGCACCCATCTGATTGACTTCGACTAATTTAAATGGTGTTTCTTGAATTTAGGTTGTGGTCACTTAGTGATATCAACAACTTGTGGGGTTGCCATTACAAAGATTCAACAAATTCACAAAGAGTTTCAATGGTAAATACCTTGGTATGTCTAATTAGGGTTTTTCTTCACCTGGATCATTTTGAGTTCTATGAATCTCTATTGACGCTTGAAATTTCACTTCAATCTCTCTTGGACATCTAACAACTCGAATGCAAGATGAATTAGAAGGCAAATGAGTTTCTTTTTATCCTCCACACTTGACCTAGTCGTCATAAATGCTCATCTCAAAAGCTGCCTAATTTTTCTCTGATAGATATAGTCGATCAAAATTGCTCTGCAATGTACTGCACTGACTTATTTTCTTCTAGATTTTCTTTTATAAGGTCTTCCATATCAGGATCTACCACATAACTTCGTGTTGGACTCCAGCACTAACTATTTGGCTAGTGGTTTGAATTTTCAACATTGCTCCCCCTAAGCCAGAGCACCAAATTTACTTCCCAAAGGAAGTATCTACACCAAATGTTGGTGTAGATCTATCCTCCTCTTTAATTACTTATTTCTTGATCCAGGTCATCCATTTCCTTCTTGGTTTCAACTGGATCAACCTTTTCTTTTCCCTTATCATTCCTCTACTCTGTTTTCCTTTCTTTAGTAAGGTAGTTTCTCTTCACATTTTTGCTTCTACAGACTCTTGTAGTATGTGCATACTTGTTGCAATTATAGCACACAACATTTATTTGTCTTTGATTCCTTCTATTGATTGGATTTGATTTACATTGATAAGCCATGTGTCCAAATCTGTTGCATGTAAAATACTTTCGATTGAATGATTGACTGTTCCTTGCATTGTAGGAACCATTCCTTACTAGATTTTTGCATTCATTTGATTTGTGACCACTTTTCTTAAAATTGAAACATTAACCAGAAAAGGATGGAACATTTTGATTTTGGTTTGTTCTACTCCTACACTGAGTAGCTTTATGACCAAACTTATTACAATTAAAACAATGGCCATTGAAAGATGGATACCTTTGAGCATTTGGCTATCTGACTGGAGGTCTTCTAGGTCTTCTTTGATTTCTGAATTGGTTTCCTCTATTTTGTTTTAACTCAGTGTTTGTTTGACCTAATTTTGAACTTTCTCCTTTCTCAAATCCAAAACCTTGCTTATCATCAACACTCCTTTGACTAGCAATCACCTCATCAAGCTTTATAGAACTTAGTTTGAACTTTTCTTCATAGCTCTTGGTTGCATCCAGATCAAATTTTAAGAGTAGCACTTCTTTGCCCAATTTTTCACATTCCTCTGATTTGTCCTTAACAACTTGATTCAGATGCCTTTTAATTTCTTCCTTCTTTTCAACTTCCAGTCTCAACCAATTTAGAAACTCATGTGCTTCATCTAATTGATCATTTAGCTCCTTGCTTTTCTCTTTGAACTTCCTAACTTGCTCTCTTAGCTTTAGGATGCATTCATCATCTTCTTGAATATTAGCTTTTAGATTCCTAATTTTTGCTTCTGATTTTTCAAGATCAATAAGGGCTGCTTCTAGTTCCTTGTTGCTTTCATAAATTCCAAATCTTCTTGTTGACATGATTACACTACCCCAGATCTTCCTCAAGATATTAGGCATCTTCCAAGGAACTTAGTTCTGATACCAATTGTTGAGAATAAGGAATATTGAGAAGGGGGGGTGAATCAGTATTCCACAAAACCACTTCTTACTAGATTTACTTATCCAATTTCCAAAGTTAATAACATGAAAATGGAATAGACATAGAAACAACAACCATAAAGACATAACACATGAACACCAATATTTTTACATGGAAAACCAAAAAGGGAAAAACCATGATGAGTGTTAGCTCACAATATATTAATATAGCACAATACCAGATTACAAAAGGCTCACTGCCTAAAGAAATGCTCACTACAAGAAAAGCTCACTGCCAAAATAGGCTCATTGCCTAGAGAAAGAAAGAGGAAAGAAGAATGGCACACTACCAAAATGAACTTCTCATACTACACCTATACATGCATGGTTACAACTCCAATGAAGCATAGAAATACTATCTCAAAACTCTTCATTTGTGACTGCTCTATTTCACTGTTCTGCTTTTACATAGGAGCACAATCTCTCTTTTCTTGCCCTTACACAATTTCTTTACTTTGCATGGCGCACATTCACATTCACATTACATACACACCAAACACTTAATTTGATCCCTTATATATATCGACAACACTTAATATCTTCATATTAGTTCGACATACTCAGATGAAGCATATAATTAATAAACTTGTAGCTTGTTGGCCAAAATTATTCACCAAAATGCATGGTAGACCTAAATAACACCTTCTCATATGTTGGCTCCAGCTATAGAACCACTTAGGATTAAGTTCTAAACAATAGAACTTACCGCACATAAATCAAACTAACATGTTGGCCTCAAAATCAGATTGATACTAGTTCAGTTCAACTATCAGTCTACCTCTTTTACTGTAGACCATAGGGGTTGCTCAAAATCATATCAAAGACTCCTTACACATCACCAATCATACCTTCAAAACTACAAAGTAGAATATTCTTTAGCGGAAAAATGCAGACCATCAGAACTCAGACACTGTCACAGTTGAACTCTGTCAAACACTATAGCGATACTCAACAGCTTGAAACTATCTATCCAGTGGGATTCAGATCTTACAACTCTAGATTTAGACACTTCATACAAGCATTTACAACACCTCAAAACTCCATAATAAAATATTCACATGCGGAGAAATGTGGATCATTTTACTTTGCACTATACACTATCCCTGTCTTACTTCTATTCATCCAGACTTAGATATTCTCTTCAAATGACTTCTAGAGGAAGTCATGACCTAAACATTGGAATATTTCATCATCAAGTGGCTATGAGTCAACATACCTAAACTGCATTTGTCGATCTTCATCTGCGGAGGCATACTGATCCACTTTCTCTCCCTTTAAATATTGTCCATACTTAGCCAATATGACTAAGTCTTCTTTACCAAACCACAAACTCTATTTCAACCTTGTTCCTTTTCTTGTTGCCATCGATGACAACACTCAATTATCTAGCATAGCAGTGTCTCTTGCCAACATGTTCTTCATCTTGTGAGAATGTGTCCATGAATGGTTTTTGTTGACGTTTTGGGAGGTTTGATATGAAGCGATGGTATCCCCGACATGACTTGATTGCATGCCCCCTTCTCTTGTCAAATGAGAAATATTTATCATGATTGTGATCTCGAGGTTTATGATGCTTTTTGTATGACTTTTTGTTGATTCTCAAGGGATAGTTGTTGACATTTTTAGTTCCCAAATTTGTATGACTATTGTGGTCATAATTATGGTTCCCTGATGGTGAGGTGTTTGTTGACCCATCTATGTCTTGATCGTTTGTCAAATATTCATTGTTTCTATCATGGTTTATCAACCTTCCATTGGCATCATACTCCCTTCTTCCACTATCAATAGTAACTTGGTCGATTCTAAGGGCACTTTCGAGTGCTTCTTCATATGATTTGTAAAGGAGATTTTGAACTTGTTCTTGTATGTCATTGTAGAGAGCATGTAAGAAGAGATCAAAAAGTTCTCTATGATCCATCTTTGATGCACTAGTTGAGGAATAGAGAACTTTCCTCCATCATGTGATAAAATGTGCAACTAACTCATTGGCTTCTTGTTTGATTGTTAAAAATTCTCGTATTCCTATCTTGACCAATTTGTTTATGTCGAAGGAAGCCACAAATTGATCAATGAGTTGCCCAAAAGAGTGGATTAATGCTTCTAGAAGTTGATAGTACCAATCCAGAGCAATACCCTCTAAAGTCTTTGGAAAAATCTTGGCTACCACCCCATCCCAAGGAAGGATTTCTCGCACTACCATGATGTAAGCCTTGATATGAGAGTTGGGATCACCCTCTCCATTAAATTTTGGAAGCTTAGTGAGAGGCTGTGGTAGTATAACCTGATGGATGTTGTAGTCAAGAGGATCCTTTAAATACTTGAGGTATGTTCCTAGGAGGGAGTTATGTGTAGAGGATTTTGTTCCTCCAAACATTAGCCCTTCAAGTGGAGCTTGTTGGATTTGTTGAAAGGGGATGCTAGATTGTTGATATCCTAAAAAGTTTGGATAACTATATGGTGTCATGTTTATGTGTTGAAAATTGGGTGGGATCATTTTTTGTTGATTTTACATCATAGGAATCCCACTTATTTGATTGAGACTTGTCATGTTGGATTATGAGGGCAAGGGAGGCATGGATGCTTCATTATGTGTGTCATACAAATGAAAGTTTAGATGAGGGGTATTTTTTGTTGCCACTAGTTTGATTTGATTTCATCAATGAAATGATTTCCCTGTGCCCTAGGTTTTTCTGTAATGTTGTGTTTAGCGAGATTGTTCAACACTCCTAGCCTCAAGGGTCTTGATTCATTGGACCAAACTTTCTATAAGGTCTATGTGTGAGGCTTTGTCTATTCTTTGAATATTTCCACCTTGAAATGGATTGCTTTGCATTGGGGTTTGAGTGACCCTATTTGTTCTTTCTAATGACATTTCAGATGTTGTGGACTTTTTGTCTTGATGTACTATGTGGAGTTATTTTTTTTACCTCATGAACTTCTTGTAAATTCTTCTCTTGACAACATATTGTTGCAAGTATGGGCCTAACCAGTGTTGTCATTGATGTCAACATACTCCTATTGCGTTGATGATGAGGATTGGATGAGTTGTATGCTAAGGATATTGAGAAAATTAGTCCTATCAAGAACAAAGAAGAACAGTGAAGACAACAAGGTAAATATCCCAGCTAAGATGAAGATCAGAGGATGCACATCAAAGAGTTTGTAGATATGTGTCTTAAGATGATCCAGTGAAGATTTCAAAGGTCCGCATGAAGATCTGAAGAAGTTATGACCACTTGAGTAAAACTGGTTCTAGCAGATGTTTAGAGGTGACAAAGTGACACAGATAGGTCCGGTGAGATCCAAAAATGCAAAATCTTGTTCTGTGGATTTGGTGGAGTGCTTAGGAAGTCAATGTGAATTGACAACTCAATTGGTTCATGCTTTGAAGCTCCACAAGTATCTATTCCAATATGACAGTGATGATAGTTTGTGTTCTTAAGGTTCTAAATGAAGGAGAGAAAGATTTCAGTAAGCAGAAGTAGTGTGGATGTTCTTGGTGATTCAGGCAAGCTTGTTGAGGTCTTTGGATTGTGTCTAGTTCATGTTGGTGGTCTGCATTGAAGATTGAGCTTGTAATTGAAGAATTACTTTCGGCTGATGATGTTCTTCTTAAGTTTAGCCAACCAAATGAGTTACACATCCTACGGATGATCTTGAAGATGTTTTGTGAAGATTGGCATGTTCCTAAGGGAAGATTGAAGTCTCAGATCTGTGTGGCCGACAACATGTTGATCCATGTGAAGTCTTTTTGTAATTAGTCATGTTGTATTTATATATTTGCTCTGTAATGTATGCTGACTTGGATGATTATCCCAAAGTCAAATGTCTTGTATAAATAAGAGGTTGTGAAGTCATTTCAAATGCATCTTGTGGAGATGAGTGTGTGGTAGAGAGGAGCAAAGTGAAAGGTAGAGTAGAAGTATTGGGCTTAAAGGGAACTGACTCAAGCATGTGGTGAAGATGCTATTCTTTAGTTTAATTATGCAATATCTATTATTTTGTAGATAGTGTGTCTCATGTAGATAGTTAGCCTCTTGTGAGCAGTGTGCTCGGGCAGTGAGTCCTAATTGGCATGTGCCATTTTATTCTTCTTATTCTTTTAACAAAGAATACAATCTTGGGTTAGTCACCCCATGGTTTTTCCCTTAACCAGGTTTTCCACGTTAAAATCTTGGTGTCTTATGTGTTAATGTGTTTCTGTTCTTGATTTAATGCATTATGCTTCCATGATTGATTTATTATTATGCTACCGAATTACAAAGTGGATTTAAGTGATTAATTGGAAGAAAGTTTTGGACAACTGATTCACCCCCCCTTTCAGTTGTCTGTCCTAAATCTAGCAATTGGTATCAGAGCTAAGTTCCTCTAAAAGAGCTTAACCGCTTGAGGAGATCCAGGATGTCGTCCTACAAGAAGGATAGTCTAAGGTTTGATGGAACCAATTACACTCTTTGGAAAAGCTGCATGGAATGTCACTTGCAATTTATGGGAATGCAATAGTGGATCATAACTTCAAAGAAGTATATTCCTCCATAGAATGGTATGAGAACTATAGATGAAATCAAAGATGCTAAAAACAATCTTTAAGCTAAAGAAGCTCTACTAAGTGCCTTATTTGATTCAGAACTGACAAATGTTATTGATCTAAAAACTGCATTTGAGATTTGGGAAAAACTAGAACTTTTGCATGAAGGAGATAAGTATGTGAAATGTGCCAAGCTGCAGAGTCTAAAAGGAAAATTTGAAAACTTGAAGATGAGAGAAGATGAAAATATCACTACATTTAGGCCAAGAGTAAATGAGCTTGTTTGTGGCATTAGATGTGTTGGTGGAGTCTTGGATGAAGATGAGATTGTTACCAAAGTTCTCAGATGCCTTCCTGATTCTTACAACTACAAGGTTGCTGCTATTGAAGAATTTAGATCTTTTTCAAATATCACAAGAGATCAATTGGTTGGTAAATTAGCTACATTTGAATTGTCCAAATTTAGAGATGCACCTCCTAAGACTAAATATGCATTCAAAGCTAGTGCTTCTGTAAAAGGAAAACAAAAGTTTGATCTGGGAGAGAACTCTTCAAAGAAACTATCATGGTATGAAAAAGAAAGAAAAGATCTAGAAGAAGATGAAGTAGAAGTTGCTCAACTTGAAGCCCTTATTGTAAAAAGACTGCCAAGAGGATCCGGTAAGTATGAAGGGAAATTGCCTTTTAAATGTTTTAACTGCAATAAGATTGGTCATTTTACCTCAAGGTGTCTGGAAAGATTTTCAAGACCAAATCCTAATAGATCAAGATTCTAAAAGAAATGTTACTATGTTCATGAAGATGATGATGATGAAGGAGTAACAGATGATGAATCAGAGATAGGAAACAAATTCGGAAGCGACTGGGTGTTTATTGCCATCAAGGAAGAAGATCCAATGCCCTCTAAATCTATTAATCATAAAATGGTAGAAAGAGCTCTGGCTGCCCAAGTTGAAGAAAAGGATGATTGGTTCATTGACAGTGGATGCTCCCACCATATGACAGGTGACAAAAATAAGTTCATAGATTTAGAAAGATATGAAGGAGGAGTGGTAAAATTTGGTGATAATTCTGCTGGCAGAATCAAAGGTAGAGGAACTATTTCTTTTTATGGAAAAAACAAAACCAGTAATGTACTATATGTTGAAGGTCTAAAGAACAATCTTCTTAGTGTTGGATAGTTGGTGGACAAAGGCTATGATCTCCGATTCAAAAACGGAAAATACAAGATCTTTGAAAGCTCCAAAATAGAGATTGCATCTCGTACTCAAACAAAAGGTAATATCTTCCGCTTGGTTGGTACTGGCAAAAGTTGTTTATTTGTTTAAATTGATCAGAGTTGGTTGTGGCATAAGAGAATGTGTCATATGAATTTTGATAATATCATCAAGATAAGAAACACTCAGGCAGTAAGAGATCTTCCAAGACTGGTAAAACCTACTAATAGTTTGTGCAAAGAATGTCAGTTGGGTAAGCAAAGTAGAGTCACATTCAAAAGTAAGGAATAGTCTTCTACCAGATTATTGGACTTAGTTCATACTGATCTATGTGGTCCAACAAGAATCAGGAGTGTACAAGGTGATAGATACTTCATGTTATTAATTGATGACCATTCTTGGATGATGTGGGTGACTTTTCTAAAAGAGAAATCTGAGGCTCTTGAGAAATTTAGAATATTCAAGGCTATGATAGAAAATGAAACCGGATTGAACATAAAATGTCTGAGGTCTGATAGAGTTGGAGAATTCACATCCGGCGAGTTCATAGAATTCTGTGAGAAACATGGGATAAAAAGATAGTTGTCTGTTCCAAGGACTCCACAACAGAATGGAGTAGTAGAGAGAAAGAACCATGATGATGGAAGAAAATGTTCCTTAGATCTACTAGAGAGAAGCTATAAGCAATGTAGTCTATACTCTTAATCGAGTACAAATCAGAAGCAATTCTGGTAAGACTCCTTATGAACTCTGGTTTGGCATCACTCCCACTGTGAAGTATTTTAGAGTCTTTGGTAGCAAATGTTACATTAAAAGAGATGAAGATCTAGGCAAATTTGATGCTAGAAGTGATGAAGGAATATTCTTGGGTTATTCTACTCAAAGCAAAGCCTATCAGTGTTATAATAAGAGATTGAGGAAGATTGTAGAAAGTACAAATGTGAAGGTTGATGAAGGTATTGAAAAACCCTCAAGGTTTTATGAATATGATGAAGATGATTAGAATGATGGCTTGGTCCAATAAGTCCAAGCCCCTTCTGAAATCTAGATTCAGACTGATCCGGTGAATCAGGAAGAAGAGATAAGTTTGAATGAACCTGTTCAAGGATTAGAAGTGCAAGAAAATCCCAAAATTCCTAGGTATGTAAGACTGAATCACTCTGAAGAACAGATCATATGTGATAAAAGAAAAGGTGTTAAAACAAGAAGAAAGATTGCTCAAGACTCAGAAGAGTATTGTCTGATTTCAAAGAACCAAAGTCAGTGAATGAAGCATGCAATGATGAAAACTGGACTAAAGCAATGGAGGAAGACCTGATGCAAATTGAGAAAAATCACACTTGGGATCTTGTTCCCGGACCTAAAAACAAGAATGTGATAGGAACCAAATGGGTCTTATGGAATAAATTGAATGAAGATGGTCAAGTAGTCAGAAACAAAGCTAGATTGGTCTACAAGGGCTACTCTCAAATAAGAGTTGATTTTGAAGAAACTTTTACTCTGGTGGCAAGAATTGAAGAAGTCAGATTATTTCTTGCCTTTGTTGCCTTGAAGGATTTCAAAGTATATCAGATGGATGTCAAGTCTGCCTTCCTGAATGGTGAATTGAAAGAAGTATACATTGAGCAACTGGATGGATTCAATTGTCTGATCATGGTGACATGGTCCGCAAATTGAAGAAAGCACTGTATGGACTCAAACAAGCCTCAGGAGCCTAGTATGAAAGATTGAATAAACATATTTTGAAGATTGGTTTCAACCAAGGTACTACTGACAGTAACTTGTACTTCAAAATTGATCATGAAAACATCTTAATTGTTGAAGTGTTTGTTGATGATATCATTTTTGGAGGAAGAGATAGTATGTGCAAAACTTTTGCAAATCAAATGAAAAGTGAATCTGAGATGTTCATGTTTGGGGAAATGAATTTCTTCTTGGGTTTGTAAATCATTCAAACAAAGAAAGGAATCTTCATTTCATAGACCAAATATGTGAAAGAATTGTTGAATAAATTTGGGATGGAAGACTCAAAACCAATGAGTACTCCCATGGCAACCAGATGTAAATTGAGAAAAGATGATGACTCTCCTAAGGCTGATTAGAAAAAGTACAGGTCAATGATTGGAGGACTGATGTATCTTACTCAAACTAGACTTGACATTATGAATGTTGTTGGTCTTGTTGCTAGATTTCAAGCTAATCCTAGAGAATCTCATGTCATGGCAATCAAGAGGATTCTTAGATATCTAAAAGGGATAGTTGAGTATTGTTTATCGTATCCTAGAGATCATGATTTCTCTCTTCATGCATATATAGATGCGGAATGGGCTAGAGATGTGGATGATCAAAAGAGTACCAGTGGTGGAACATTCTTTTTGGGGAAAAGATTAGTTTCTTGGTTGAGCAAGAAACAAGAGGCAATATCTTTGTCAACTATAGAAGCAAAATATATTACAACAGTAGGTAGTTGAACTCAAGTATTGTAGATGAAGCAAATATTAAGAGACATCAGAGTAGAATATGAGGAACCTATCACAATCTTCTGTGATAATTCAAGTGCAATAAATAGATCAAAGAATCTAGTGTTGCAATCAAAGACAAAACATATAACCATCAAGTTTCACTTTGTAAGAGAGCAAGTGAACAAAAATGAAGTCAGACTCAAGTTTGTGCCTTCCAAGGATCAGATTGTAGATATTTTTACTAAACCTCTGCCTAATGACTCTTTTGAGTATCTCAGGGAGAAGTTAGGGGTTCTTACCCCTTCGGTTTTGAATTAAGGTGCACTGATGTGCATAAGTCCAGTGGATCTCATAGTCATATCTTGTGGTCCAAATTGATGATGGGAAGCTACTACTCAAGGGGAGTAGCTAGTATGATCCTAAAGGGATACAAGTATGTGCCCTTTGCCATTGATGTCAAAGGGGGAGAGAAGACATGTGAAAAACAGGTGATTTCTAATCAAAGGGGGAGCAATAAAGGAAGAGAAAACATGTAAATGGTTGTTGTTGATAGGGGGAGTTATGTCAGTGAAGAGAAGTTCTTGTCTTGATGGTTAAAACATATTTTCACATCATATGTTGCCATCAATGACAAAGGGTGAGATTGTTGCAAGTATGGGCCTAACTAGTGTTGTTATTGATGTCAACATACTCCTGTTGCATTGATGATGAGGATTGGATGAGTTGTATGCTGAGGATATTGAGAAAATTAGTCCTATCAGGAACAAAGAAGAACAGTGAAGACAGTAAGGTAAACGTCCCAGCTAAGATGGAGATCAGAGGATGCACATCAAAAGGTTTGTAGATATGTGTCCTAAGATGATCCAGTGAAGATTTCAGAGGTCCACATGAAGATCTAAAGAAGTTATGGCCACTTGAGTAAAACTGGTTCTAGTAGATGTTAAGAGGTAACAGAGTGACATAGATAGGTCTGGTGAGATCTAGAAATGCAAAATCTTGTTCTGTAGATTTGGTGGACTATTTAGGAAGTCAATGTGAATTGATAACTCAATTGGTTTGTGGTTTGAAGGTCTGCAAGCATCTATTCCAATATGATAGTGATGACGTCTATGTTCTTAAGGTTCCAAATGAAGGAGAGAAAGATTTCAGTAAGCAGAAGCAGTGTGGATGTTCTTAGTGATTCAGACAAGCTTGTGGAAGTCCTTGGATTGTGTCCAGTTCGTGTTGGTGGTCTGTATTGAAGATTGAGCTCATAATTGAAGAATTACTCCTGGATGATGATGTTCTTCCTAAGTTTGGCCAATCGGATGAGTTACACATCCTACGGATGATCTTGAAAATGTTCTATGAAGATTGGCATGTTCCTAAGGGAAGATTGAAGTCTCAGATCTATGTGGCCAACAACGTGTTGATCCGCATGAAGTCTTTTTGTAATTAGTCATGTTGTATTTATATATTTGCTCTGTAATGTATGCTGACTTGGATAATTATCCCAAAGTCAAATTTCTTGTATAAATAAGAGGTTGTGAAGTCATTTCAAATGCATCTTGTGGAGATGAGTGTGTGGTAGAGAGGAGCAAAGTGAAAGGCAGAGCAGAAGTATTGGGCTTAAATGGAACTGACTCAAGCATGGTGAAGATGCTATTCTTCAGTTCAAGTATGTAATAACTATTATTCTATAGACAGTGTGTCTCCTATAGGTAGTGAGCCTCTTGTGAGCAGTGTGCTCGGGCAGTGAGCCCTAATTGGCATGTGCCATTTTGTTCTTATTCTTTTAATATAGAATACAATCTTGGGTTAGTCACCCCATGGTTTTTCCCTTAACTAGGTTTTCCACATTAAAATCTTGGTGTCTTATGTGTTAATGTGTTTCTACTCTTGATTTAATGCATTATGTTTCCATGATTGATTTATTATTATTCTGTTGAATTACAAAGTGGATTTAAGTGATTAATTGGAAGAAATTTTTGGACAACTGATTCATCCCCCCTCTCAGTTGTCTGTCCTAAATCTAACACATACTTCATTGTCCATTTCAATGGCCATTTTTCTATGGCTTTCTATGGGTTTATAACTTTGATGGATCTTAGATTGCATGTTCACATGTTGTGTTTTTATTTGGTCAAAGTTACGGGGATTTTGTTGGATCCCCTTTGGATTTGTAATTTTACTCAAGGGGACACTCCCTTGGAATTTTTGCATGAAACATTGTGAAATGCATAAAAATGTGAAAGAATCCATCTTAAAAGGATTTGTTCTTCACATCGAGTTCACCAAAATATATATGCTCAAAATTATGACTTCAGTTGCCTAGGGTTGTTGGGTTAGATTTCAGCACACACACAAACCCTTCCCTCCTTGCCATGGGGTGATCCACCACGTCACTCACTCTCTCTCTCTCTCTCTCTCTCTCTCTCTCTCTCTCTCTCTCTCTCTCTCGTGGAAGTAGCTAGTCAAGATGAGGCGAGACACAACGAGGGTCTAGCTTGTTGGGGAGGTGGATTTTACGAAGAGGGATAGACAAGTTTTGTGGCCTTTGTTGTTGTGTGCTAAGTTGAATGTTTCGTTCGATGGTAATTGTTGTGGAGACAACCCTATGATCCAAAGGGTCACTAATTCCTCTTCTCCTATTGGGGTTTCTTCTATTCCACATTTGTGTGGGTAAACAATTTCTTTCATTTATGTCCTCTTGTCTTTCAATTCATCGAATGAGTTCTCATTGTATTTGGAGTTGTCCTTGCTCTTATATCAATAGTGTTGAGATAAGGTACCATTAACCTTGTAACTCCCAATATTGTATTTATTCCATTTATTATTTGTAATTTGTAATTACCCATAAGGGATGCACAAGTTTCACCAGCACTGGTAAAAATATTTATTTTCCATGGTAATTATGGAGTTACTGCATGACAAGTCCTAAAGTTACCGGCAGTAGTTACGAGATGTTATTTACTATGGTAAATGGTAATTGGTGAAAGTGGGGTGCACATGTGGAGGAATAATCTATTTTTAGTGTTATGACACATGTCATAGATGTTATAAGAGGGTGTAAGAGATTCTATGACAATTGTAAGTTGTCATAAGAATCTATGACACTAATAATATCATATGACACGTCATAAGATGTTGTAAGTGGCTATTTTTGGCCCCAAGTCATTCAAGCTTGCATGGGAACATTTTTCCAAGTGTAGGATGCATGTATGACAGTATTTATGACCCTGTAAGAGCTTGTTCTTTGCTATGGACGCCCAATGTTGTAGTGTTGACTCTTGACAAGTGTTATGGCCTTGTAAAAAGTCATTTAATATCTTGAGGTTGTGCAAATTCTATAAGAACCATAGTATAGTAGATCTGAGATGCATATAACAATTTACAGGTACCCAGGTTCTGCCAGAGTGAAGGTTGAAGGACACAGGAAGTGAATGTATTTGTAATCTCCTTTTATGAAGATAATACAACTTGGCCTCTTTTCTTGGTGGAGTTTTTTACCTGAAAGGTTTTCTCCACATTAAACACTTGTGTTATGTGCTTCATTCTACTTTTGGTATTTTTCTGTATTGTGGGTTTATGATTTGTTACAATCTCCATTGTTAATGCACACTTAAGTTGCTGAAATTTATCTCAAATCAGATTTCTATTGAAGTAGTGTTGCTTTCATTTCTAACATTTGGTATCAGAGCCTGGCCAACTTTGACTCTTGGGTGGTAGTGTGGAAGCTGTAGCTGTAGTGGGAGATTTGGTTGCATTTGTTTTGTAGATCTTGTGTTGTTATTATGGTTGCATCCACCATTGCATCAACCTCTTGAATGGACATTGAGAAGTTCAATGGAACAGGGTATGAGTTGTGGAAGCTGAAAATGGAAGATTTGTTGGAAGAAAGAAACCAATGGTTGGCTGTCCAAAAAGAGGAGAAACTTGATGATGTCTCTCAAGATGAGTGGGAGAGGCTAGATAAGAAGGCACGGGGAAACATTCAGTTGTGTCTTTCAAACTTTGTCCTATTGAATGTCACAAAGGAAGAGACTGCATACAAGTTGTGGAAATGGTTGGGTAAGATCTATCAAGCCAAGAGTATGGTAAATAAAATTTATTTAAAAAGAAAATTGTTTTCCATGAAAATGTGAGAAGGTGAATTAGTTGTAGAGCATTTAAATTATTTTAATTTGTTAGTGAGTTAGCTTGATTCAGTAGATGTTGAGGTTAGTGAGGAATATAAATGTATCTTACTTCTTTGTTCTTTCTCCTTTACCTGAGTCTTGGGAGAATGTTGTCCTTGCTATCACTGCTAACCTCGTGGATCCGAAGTTGGATGCTCTTGTTTTAGTGCTACTATCACAGGAGTTGAGGAAGAAGAGTTCAGATAGTTTAGGGGATGCTTTTAGTGTTAGGGGAAAGTCTAAGGAAAGAGGACCTAAGGGAGATCAGAAAGGGGCTAAGGACAAGTCCAAGGGCCAGTCTAAGACTCCTAGTAAAAAGAATAGAATTAAGTGTTGGAACTACAGTAAAAGGGGACATGTGAAGAAGGAGTGCAGAAATCCCAAGAAATAGTGGGAGAGTGCTTCAGATAAGTCCTTGAATGTAGGTGAAAAAGTTTTGCTTTCTGCATGTAATCTTGTTTCTAATGATCACTGGTTGATTGACGTAGGATTCTCATTTCATATGACCCCGCATAAGGAATGGTTCTCCTCATATGAAGAATATGATGGAGGTAATATCTACCTTGGTGAAAACTCTACATATCTAATTGTCGGGAAAGGAAATGTATTGTTGTGTTTCAGTGATGGGAGGATTAAAACCCTTCCTGGTCTTTTGCATGTTCCTGGATTAGCTAGAAATATGATTTCAGTTTCAAAGTTGAATGATTTGGGAATGCATGTACATTTGACAAGCATGGCTGCAGATTGGTGAGAGGGAACTTGGTGGTAGCGAAAGGGAAGAGATTCAAGAACTTGTTTAAGCTTGAAGCCCCTACAGTTTGTAATGCCTCCTATGTATCTGAGGCCACTACTAAAAATACATGTATGTTGTGGCACTGTAGATTGGGCCACACAAGCCATAATGTATTGAAAACTATTAAGAATAAAAATTTGTTGGGCGGTTTCTCTTATTCTGATGAGCACTTTGATTTCTGTGAGCACTGTATGTTTGGTAAACAAAACAGAAAATCATTTCCTTTAGGAAGCAATAGAGCAAAAGAGAAGTTAGAAATTATTCATACGGATGTGTTTGGACCTGTGGATAATGAATCTATTGGAAAATCTCTTTATTTTGTAACCTTCATTGATGACATATCCAGATTTACATGGATTTATTTTATGAAGTATAAATCTGAAGTTTTCACTAAGTTTAAGGAATTCAAAGTCTTAGTAGAGAACCAATCAGGTTTAAAGATAAAAATATTAAGATTTGACAATGGAGGGGAATATTGCTCTAAGGAATTTGATGAGTTTTGCAAGCATGTAGGTATAATCAGATAAAAGACAACTCTGTATACACCACAACAGAATGGTGTTGCAGAAAGGATGAACCAAACAATTGTGGAAAGGGCCAAAAGTATGCTTAGTGATGTACAGTTGGATAAATGCTTGTGGGTAGAGGCTATGTGTACTACTTGCTACTTGATAAATAGATCTCCTTGTAAGGCTCTTGATTTGATAGCTTATGAAGTGTGGACAGGTAAGAAATCTTCTGTTTCACATTTAATGGTTTTTTGTTGTGAGGCTTTTGTTCATGTGTCTAAGGAAAAGTGATCTAAGTTGGCTCCAAAGGTTGAAAAGTGTATATTCATTAGATATGGTGATAATGTGAAAGGTTATAAGCTTTGGAATCCACTAACCCGCAAGATTATCTTTTCTAGAGATGTAATTTTCAGGGAACTTAGAGCTATTTCTAAACATGAGCAACCAAAAGAAAGTGATGAAAAGGTAAAGAGAGTGCACTTTGAGTTAGAGCAGTAAGATGCACCTCAAGAAGAAAAAAATGATGGATTAGGGGGTGAAGAAGAAGAAGAGGAAGATTCAAGTAGTTCTGATGAAGATGAATCTATTGTGACAGAAGAAGTTGGTACAGATGATCATGCAGAAGAATGAGTAGAGTCTCTTACTCCACCCTTGAGGAGATCCACAAGACAATAGAATCCAGTTGACAAGTATAGCCCACTAGATTTCCATTGTGTATATGCTTTATTGAGTACTAATGATGAACCTAGATCCTACAGGGAAGCTATTTCTGTAGATGATAGTGAGTCTTGGTAGCTAGCCATGCAGGAGGAGATGATGGCTTTGGACTCTAATAACACCTAGGATCTTGTCCGTTTGCCCAAAGGAAGAAATGACATAGGATGTAAGTGGGTCTTCAAGAAGAAGTTTGGAGCAGATGGGTCATTAGAGGAGTACAAGGCTAGACTAGTAGCGAAGGGCTACTCCTAGAGAGAGGGAGTTGATTTTGGTGAGATATTCTCTCCTGTTGCTAAATTGACTTCTATTAGATTTCTCTTATATATTGCTGTAGCTTATGATTGGGAGATTGAGCAAATGGATGTTAAGACTACATTCTTCCATGGAGATCTTGAAGAAGAAATTTATATGCAACAGCCTACAGGTTTTAAGGTAAAAGGAAAAGAACATTGGATTTGCAGGTTAAAGGGGTCTCTTTATGGTCTGAAATAGTCCCCCAAAATGTGGTATCAAAAGTTTGATTCATTTTTTTTTAATTGGGTTTTGTTAGAAGCGAGGAGGATCATTGTGTTTACATTCATTGTGTTGATGATTCTATACTGGTTATTGCTTTGTATGTTGATGACATGTTGTTTTTCAGCAATACTAAGGGTATGCCAATGAGCTTAAAGCCCAACTTTCAAGTGCATTTGAGATGAAGGATCTTGGTGTTGCAAGGTATATTTTGGGAATGGAGATTAGGAGGGACAGAGTTAACAGAAAGATTTGGTTGTCACAAAGTAAGTATGTGAATACTATTTTGCAGAGGTTTAGTTTGCAGGACTATAATCCAGTTAGAGTTCCTTTACCCATTGTTACTAAGGTTTCATTCAACATGTGTCCAAAGACTAAGGATGATCTTGAGGATATGTCTAATGTGCCATATTCTAGTGTTGTAGGGAGTTTGATGTATGCAATAGTTTGCACTAGACTAGATATTGCCCAAGTAGTGGGAGTTTTGAGTAGATTTATGTCCAACCCTGGTAGACAACATTGGAACTATGTGAAAATGGTGTTTAAATATCTTGCAGGTACTCCTAATCTCATTGTTTAGTTTATTCTGGTACTGATAGTGCTGATAAATCTTTGGACATTTAGGGTTTTGTTGATGCAGATTGGGCAGGTGACTTGGATAGTCGAAGGTCCACTAGTGGCTATGTGTTTACTCTGTTTAGAGGTGCAGTGAGTTGGATGAGTAAGAGGCAGCCCATAGTTGCTTTGTCCACCATAGAAGAAGAGTATATGGCTGCAACTCATGTCTCTAAGGAGGTAGTTTAGTTGAGGAGACTGTGTACAGGTATTGGTTTTGATTGCAGGAATATTCAGATTGGTTGTGATAGCCAGAGTGCTATTTGTTTGGCTAAGAATCCCATGTATCATGCTCAAACTAAGCATGTTGATGTTCAGTATCACTTTGTTCAAGATTTGGTTGTAAATGGAGAGATTGAGTTGAAGAAGATAGACACTCAAAAGAATGTTGTAGATTCAATGACCAAGCCTGTGAACACAAAGAAGTTCGTGTGGTGCAGAGAGGCCATGGGCCTTGTTTCTAGTGCCTGATTATTTTTCATTTGATTTCCTATGGGTTGATTTACAACGTATAATATCAAGTGGGAGAATGTTGGGATAAGGTGCCATTAACATTGTAAATCCCAATATTG
Organism: Cunninghamia lanceolata; assembly: GCA_027924645.1. NCBI lineage: Eukaryota > Viridiplantae > Streptophyta > Pinopsida > Cupressales > Cupressaceae > Cunninghamia > Cunninghamia lanceolata. Next base: position 16,426,533 of record BSBN01000814.1, read on the forward strand.
TATTTATTCCATTTATTATTTGTAATTTGTAATTACCCATAAGGGATGTACAAGTTTCACCGACAGTGGTAAAAATTATTTACTGTCCACGGTAATTATAGAGTTACTGCATGGTAAGTCCTGAAGTTACTGGCAGTAGTTAAAGGATGTTATTTACTATGGTAAATGGTAATTGGTCAAAGTGGGGTGCACATGTGGAGGAATAATCTATTTTTAGTGTTATGACACACGTCATAGATGTTGTAAGAGGGTGTAAGAGATTCTATGACAACTGTAAGTTGTCATAAGAATCTATGACACTAATAAGAGCATATGATGCGTCATAAGATGTCGTAAGTGGCTATTTTTGGCCCCAAGTCGTTCAAGCTTGCATGGGAACATTTTTCCAAGTGTAGGATGCATGTATGACAACACTTATGACCTCGTAAGAGCCTATTCTTGGCTATGGACTCCCAAGGTTGTATTGTTGACTCTTGACAAGTGTTATGGGCTTGTAAGAAGTCATTTAATGCCTTGAGGTTGTGTAAATTCTATAAGAACCATAGCATAGTAGATGATCTATGCATATAATAGTTTACAGGTACCCAAGTTTTGCCAGAGTGAACGTTGAAGGACAGAGGAAGTGAATGTATTTGTAATCTCCTTTTGTGAAGATAATACAACTTGGCCTTTTTTCTTGGTGGAGTTTTTTACCGGAAAGGGTTTTCTCCACATTAAACACTTGTGTTATGTGCTTCATTCTACTTCTGGTATATTTCTGTATTGTGGGTTTATGATTTGTTACAATCTCCATTGTTAATGCACACTTTAGTTGCTAAAATTTATCTCGAATCAGATTTCCATTGAAGTAGTGTTGCTTTCATTTCTAACAAATAGGAGGACAAATGGATCTTGTTGTGGTAAAGTAAATTCCTCCTATTGTTTTGTGGATTTATTCCTTGATCTCATTGAGGATAGCACTTACCCACTCAGCTCTCACTCCTAGGCACATTCGTGAGCCAAGATAGAGATAAATGTGTAATGACCAACCTTAACTAGACATAGGGTTTTGACCTAGGGTTCAGTTGACCTAGGGTTTGGCTTTTCTTTGACTTGTGTTTACCTTGTGATGTGATCAAGGGTTTAATTGAATCATTAATCATGGTTTACCTCATGATGATATTGAGGGTTTGCAACTTATCTATCTTTTCTAGGGTTTTTATATGCATGCAAAGCTAAATGAAATGCAAACGTGTTTTTGTGCTTTTTTAGTATTTTGGAAACAAAAAGTGCTTCTTAATCTATGAAAGGGAAATATGAATGCAAGCTAATATGATTTTTCCTAATGTGAGTTTGATCTATGTTTTTGAGTTTTCGATTGTTTTGAAGTAATCTAATCTATGAAAGGAAATTGCTTCTATAAATAATCTAGATCTAGGAATATGCAAACAATTATTCTAACATGCAAGATCTAACTATCAAGGAAACATAGAATTTTTACTATTCCCAAGAGTAATTTTTTATTTTCTAATTACTATCAATTGAATAAAGCAATAGAGGAACCTGAAAGAATGAAGATTTGTGTGACTCCACTACCCTCAGAAATCCTTGATGTTGGCAACCTCAAATCCTCTTGAAGCATCAAGAAGACCTCTTGATGACAAGACAACACAAAGAAGCAAAATAAGCTTATTGAAGCTTGAAAGAGCTCAATGAGAGCATTGTATGAGCACAAAGGCATTTATTGAAGCAACATAATGATTCTTGATTGAACAATGAATAAAATAAAAGGCACCTTCATCTTGTGAGAGCACTGGAATGTTAATTTGGAGAGAAAGAAACTCAGAAAGAGTTGTGTGCACAATGAATTTTCCTTTGTGGAAGAGCTTTGAAGCTATGCAACAATGAAATCTTTGAAGGTTTGGAAAAAAACTAAAGAAATAAATGAAGAAATAGGCTCAAAGGCCTGTGAAGAAGCTTGAAAAAGCTTGTGAAGATGAGAAGAGTATTCTCCAACTTTCTCAACTTTGAAAATAATAAAGAGGCAAGGGGTATTTATAGGTTGGAAGAGGTCATGAAAGGTGGAATTGATTGAGAAGTTAACTCCATTTGATTGAAGAGTTAACAAGGATTGATTGGGGAGTTGACAGGATTGGTAACTCAGTGAACTCAATTGATTAGGCAGTAGACTGGATTGATTGGGATCTAACATGCTTTGATAGAATAGTTAACTCATTTGATTAATGAGTTAACTAAATTAATTTATTAGTTAACTAATTTGATTTCATAGTTAACTAAATTGAATGATGAGTTCATTAATTTGACTTATTAGTTAACTAAATTGATTGCATAGTTAACTAATTTGATTGAAACTTGATTGAGTAGTCAACTTGAGTGATTAGTGGGGGAAATTATGGGAGTTAATTTCATGGATAATGGATAATTTGAAGAGTAAATAAAATATTAATTTTATTTACTTGTGATGAGAAAAATGAAAATCAATTTAGGAATTCACGTTAAAAAATAATGTTTTTCATATGAAACTTTCGGGAGCTCGTTTGGGCACATATAGACTCCTTTTTGCCTGTTGTTTTTTTTAAGTGCATGTTTTTCCAAGGGCTATGCATTGGTGCCATTATTTTTTTATGAAAACATAGAAAAAGTGGGTCATCCTTTTCACCAGTGAAGGTCGCCCAGGGGAGATCCTGGGTTGACTAGGGGAGATCCGGACATAAAAGGATTTTTAGAGGAACAACATGATGGGAGATGGTAGAGAAGAAGAAAAGGAGGATTTCTGCCTCTGAAAACTAGTCAATCATGTGTAAGAATCCAAATCTCCACTTGCACCATAGGATCTCCTAGAGGAGATCTGGAAATAATAAGGAGAGATTTGGATTGGTTGAGTAAAACTAAAAACTAAAAGTTGGAGATGGATGGGGGGGACCTCTAGAAGGATTCTAGGGGTTGTAAAGGATGAAAAACATAGGGGAAAGGTGAAAACTCACCTACAAGATGTTCACAAGGCTTAGGAATAGGGTCAAAAGCTTAGAAAATGCAAATTGACAAGTGTTGAAAAGTATCAAAAATAGAGAGAAAGAAAACAACAAAGAGAAAACAACACAAGACAAGAAAGAAGACATGTCATCAAGAGGTTTGATGCTTAGAGGACATTGTTTCATGCTTACATGTATGTGACAAGGATTAAAATCATCATGGGAGTCCTCGTGGAGGCTATGCGTGATTTTTGTGCTTATAGTATCTACTCCTTTGATCAAGGAGTGAAGAGAGAGCGCATCATCGAGGTGATTTTCCACCCAACCACAAGGCTCATGCCTTCTCAGTCTTCCTCCTAATAGGAGAAGCCTGACCCTTTGCAAGGGGTCTAGCAAATTGAAGATGGCTTGTGTGAAGGAATCTGGTGTAGCATGACATGTATATCATCTCTAACGCATGTCAAATGCATATACTAATATAATGAGTTCACCCTTCTCTATTTCTTCCATATTTGGTAACCAACTTTCTCTTTTACAACATACATATGTGTAAGAATGGAATAATGCATCCACAACTTATACAAAAGAGTAAATAGTAAAGAAGCACCATACAATTGCATCATACATGCAACAATCGAAGATGCATCATGCAAGGACATACATAATCATACATCATCTAATGTGGAATCACATATACAATGAAGACCAATCTCAATCAGTGATAAAATAGATAAACTTCATCTCAGATGCCATTTCATACAATTTACACACTACCATAGAAATTAGATTTCTATTTCACTCCACGCAAAATAAGGTTTGAAGATAGCACAATGTGGGTCTTATTAATTTCGACATCTTCACATAATATATATACTAGGGAAATATAATTTAGTTTAATATAGTTATTTCCATGATTCCAAGTATCATACAATCATGATGAAGGCTATTTCCAAATAAATATTGGTTCTCTAGTTTGAACAATAAATTCATAAGGATATAGTAGATAGAAATTTGACTAAGAATAGGGTTAGGAAGCACCGTACTTGAATTTAAGTTTCAAGGTAACATTCAGATAAATACTACCAACTAGGTCCAAGCATAACCAATGATATTAGTATAGAAGCTAACCATTATATAAGTGTCTCTATACCTTACAACATACACACTCAACCTATATTAGGACTACTTACAATACAACCCAGACCTAATGGATTCCTTGTGAGTATCTTCAACAATAAAATACTCCACAAACTTTTAAGATAATTAATCCCCAATTTTATCTCACTTACTCCTCAATATGCCATTACCTATCAAAACAATATTTCATAATATATAACTTATTATTATAGAGTTTATCTAGGAGGGTATAAATATCATGGAAAAACACAATAGCTTACATTCCTAAGTTTTTTGTTAATTATCTATTGGCTTGGTAGCCTTACTAATAATCAATAGTAATTTAGTTGGTCATACTACCATGGCTCCCACATTTAAATAAATATACATCATACACCAATTAACACCAAACTAAAAAATATTTTTCAAGAGGGGTTATTGTAGCTAGTCGAATAGAGTAATTATTCAAGAAAGGAGTTCTACTTGGTTTAAGTGACCAAAACAGACAATCACAATTGACTTCTAGCCAAATACCATGTCACCATATAAACATTCTTGTAGGCTTAATCAACTACAACAATCATATGTAGAAACTTTCTTCTTAATAGATCAAGGTTGAGGAGCTTATAATCATGCTCAATTGTCTCAAGGCTGAGATTTATAGTTGAAAGATGCAGATCTACCTGATATGTATTGCAAGGAAGCAGTTCACACAATTGTCTACCTTTTTAACATAGTACAATTGAGATTCAATGGCACTAAGACCCCTTATGAGCTATGGTATGGAAGACCTCCCATTATCAAATATTTCAGGATCTTTGGTAGTAAGTGCTACATCAGAAGAGATGAAGAAGACATTGGAAAGTTTGATTCATGGTGTGATGAAGGGATATTTCTTGGTTACTCAACCAGAATCGAGGCTTATAGATGCTACAAAAAGAGATCAAGAAAGATGATTGAAAGCACAAATGTAAAGGTAGATGAAGATTTATATCAGATATCACAAGGACCAGAGGATTACAGATCTGATATACCTCCTTGCATTGAAGAAGAAGAAGAAGAGGAGGAGAAAGAAGAGAAGGAACAAGAATCAGAACAAATCCCTAAGACTCTAGAAAAATATGTTTAGAAGAATCACTCAGTAGATCATATCATTGGGGATATAAATGAAGGTGTACAGACTAGGAGAAGGCTTGCAAAAGGAAGTGAGAAATTGAATTTATGCCTACTGTCAAAGTTAGAGCCCAAAACCTTTGCTAATGCTAGAAAAGATGATGGATGGTTGGAAGCAATGGAAGAAGAATTGAATCAAATAGAAAAGAATTAGACATGGGAATTGGTTCCCAAACTAGCTAATAAGAATGTTATAGGGACAAAGTGGGTATTCCAGAACAAGCTAAATGACGATGGTAAAGTTGTGAGGAACAAAGCAAGATTGGTGTGTAATGGTTATTCACAAGTTGAAGGTATTTATTTTAAGGAGATTTTTACTCCAGTAGCCAGGATGGAGTCAATCATGATATTTCTTCCATTTGTTGCTCACAAGAACTTCAAGGTCTATCAAATGGATGTCAAGTCAACATTCTTGAATGGTGATTTAGAGGAAGAGGTCTACATTGAACAACCAGATGGTTTCCAGCTATCAAAAGATCTAGACATGGTGTGCAGACACAAGAAAACTTTGTATGGACTCAAGAAAGCTCCTAGAGCTTGGCATGCTCAGTTGGATAAATACTAACTTTAACAGGGTTTCAAGAAAGGTACCACATATAGTAATATTTACATTAAGGAAGAGGGAGACAATATTTTGATAGTTGTAGTATATGTTGATGACATTATCTTTGGTGGAGATGATGATATGTGTAAGAGGTTTATAGAAGAGATGCAGAAAAAGTTTCAGATGTCTATGATTGGTGAGATGCCTTTATTCCTTGGGCTTCAAATTGTTTAGCTAGATGATGGTATCTTTATTTCTTAGGCTAAGTATGTTAGAGAGATGTTAAGAAAATTTGGTATGGACAATTCCAAACCAGTAAGTACTCCTATGGTTACTAGTTGTCAATTAAGCAAGGTTAATGAGTCACTTGAGGTTGATTAGACCTTTTATAGGTTTATGATTGGAGGATTATTTTACTTGACTATTTCTAGACATGATATTATGCATGCAGTGTGTTTGGTCACTAGATATCAAGCTAATCCTAGACAAACTCATGAGAAAGCAATAAAAAGAATATTCTGATACTCAAAGGGAACTTTGGATTATGGCTTATGGTATCCAATAGGTAATGATTTTGATCTAAGTGCTCACATTGATGCTGATTGGGTTGGTTGTGTTGATGATAGAAGAAGTACAAGTGGTGATGCTTTCTTTTTAGGAAGAAAATTGGTCTCATGGTAGAGTAAGAAACAAGATTTAGTATCTTTATCAACTATAGAGATAGAGTATATTTCTGCAATGTCTTGTTGTACACAAGTGTTGTGGATGAAACAAACATTGAAGGACATCAAGTTACAATATGATAAGCTTATTCCTATTTTGTGTGATAATACTAGTGCTATCAATATTTCCAAGAATCCACATAAAAGGAAGCCCGAGGCAAGGCGTGGTGGGAATAACTAGGTTGGGTCATGGGGATACCTCCTGGTATTAAAAAAAAATTCCAAGAATCTAGTGCTGCACTCCAGAACCAAGCATATGCCAATTAGGTATTGATTTTTGAGAGAGAAGGTTGTAGATAAAGAAGTGAAGTTAGAATATGATCTAGCAAAGGATCATATTGTAGATATTTTCACAAAGGCTCTTTCCAAGGACACTTTTGAGTCTCTCTAGTAGAAGTTAGGGGTAACTACCCCTCCTTGCTAGATGCATAGTTGGTGCATCTATCTAAGGGGAGTAACTCATACTATATCTTTTTCCTAGACTTATGGTGGCTACCTCTCAGGGGGAGTAGGTAGTGGTTATTGCTAATAGGGGGAGAAGGTTGAAAAGGAGAGTTTATATCCTAAGGGGGAGAAGTTTTTACCCTTTTTCCTTGATGTCAAAGGGGGAGAATGAGCAGGTGTGTCTTTCCATCAATGCCAAAGGGGGAGATTCTTACACATATGTTATCTAAGGTTGTCACTATTGTGGTTGTCATTAATGTCAACACTCAGTTTGTCAATACTCAATTTGGGCTATCACTGATGCCTATGTTGATGGTATACCATGATGTTGCTGATGTTCATGATTGGTATTATTGAGTATGATTGTTATCAGCATAGATGATATCATGGTGATATATTGAGATGTGAATTAGAAGCACTAAAATTAGAGCAAAGATATTATCATATTAAGATAAAAATTAGAAGCATTAAGATGAGGACTATAAGTAATGCTAATTTTGGGAAAATGACACTGATGGTATGAAGCATATTGTATGCTCTCTCCTATTGTTCCTAAGGAAGTATGTGTTGCTGCAAAGAGGCTCTAGTCTACGAATGTTTGTAAAGGTCTCTAATATAGAAATATGTCTGGATGAATGCTTGGGAAAATGCTCCACATTCCTTCACATTTGAAGATATGGTCACGTTGTTCAAAAGTTAAGTCAAATATGTTGAGAAGGTACTACATAAAAATATTTAGATCATTTGCTCCTTCGCAATGAAAGTTATAAGTGATAGAGTTCTGGTCTGTGCTCTGGCAAAATAAAGTGATGATGAAGGCTGGTTGGAATGCTCTACATTCCTTTGGAAGTGAATATTTATCCATGTAGTTGTGTGAAGATGTTCAGGGATGTTCAATGCATACTACTATGCAGTATCAAGTGATTTGGAGGTCTACAAGTTCAGTTCTCAAACAATAGTATAATACAAATGGTTTCGGATGCCTAATTGTTCTTAGGACATATGTTTGAGTACTTGAGCCAATTGGAGATTGTATAGATTTGTTGTTAGGGTTCAGGCAGATCAGAGCAATAAACACTAACAATTATATGCAAATTAAATAACCTAAATATAACAATGAAGAATAACACAAAAGAGATCAACATAGAATTTTAACGTGGTTCACCCAAAATGGGCTACATCCACAAAAACTTAGCCATCCAATGATTTTATTATCCAGTGCACAACATATTACAATCTCATAAATTCCATCATGCAACATACATCCTAGCCTCTTATAACAAGATTTTTGGAAGCTTCTAGAATTAGGGTTTTACAATGTTATTTTTCATTTGTCGGTTAACAAAAATTAATTACCAACCCCAAACATGCAAAAAGGGGATTTTTTTTGGCGGGGGATGCACCCTTGAACCCTCACTCGAGGCCCAACCTAGCCCCAAACCTAGTAAGGATATGTTACAAGTGTATAATATTTACATGATTAGTCACCACATACCAACAATCTCCCACTTGGAGATTGATCCTAGATGACACCATTGCACTTGCAGTTCCCACTAGATTACAGGTCTGGCTAGTTTCTTATGTCCACTATTATCAGTCGTGAAGGCCAATACAAACTGACGAGGAAATTAGTTTCTCCCATGTAACTACCTTTGTGAACATATCTGCAAGATTCTCACTTGTGTGAATTTTCTCTAGCTTCAACTATCCATCCTCCATAACTAACCAGATGAAGTGGTATCTGAGCTATATGTGCTTAGTTTTTGAATGCAGAGCTAAATTCTTAGCAAGATGAATGGTACTCTAGCTATCAATGTACACAAGGCTATCTTCTTGTCATTTTCCCAATTCCTCCAGAAAATGTTGTAACCAAATCATCTCATTGCTAGCTTCCGTAGCAGCAACATACTCAGCTTCAGTGGTTGAAAGCACAACAACCTTTTGCTGCCTTGAAATCCAATTGACTATAGTACCTCCTACAGTAAAAACATACCCTATAGTACTCCTCCTTCTATCAATATCACCTGCTAGATTAGATTCAACATATCCTTTTAGACCAGAATTTGTTCCTCCAAAACATAGTTTCTTTGAAGTAATACCTCTCAAATATCAGAGAATCTATTTTACCACATTCCAATGTTCCAATCATAGATTTCCAATATACCTGCTTACAACTTCCACTACATGTGCAATATTTGGCCTTGTGCATACCATTGCATACATCAAGCTACCAATCGTTGATGCATATAGTATCTTAGACATTTTGTCTTCCTCCTCTTGTGTCTTTGGACACATCTCCTTAGTCAACTTAAAATGACTAGGCAAAGGTGTACTAATGGCTTTTGCATTCTGCATGTTAAACATTTTCAACACCTTCTCTACATACTCACTTTGAGATAAAAATAATTTTCTATTTGTCCTATCCCATGTGATCCTCATACTAAGGATTTATTTTTTTGCACCCAGATCCTTCATAGCAAATGAATTTACTAATTTCTACTTAAGTTCATTAATATACTGCATGTTAGACCCAGCAACAAGCATGTCATCAACATAAAGCAATGAGATAATATAGCTTCCATTACTCAATTTCTTAAAATAAACATAATAATTAGAATGACATCTTTTGTAACCTTGTTCATCTATAAAACTATCAAATTTTAAATACCATTTGCAAGGTGCTTGTTTCAATCCATACAAACTCTTCTTTAACCTGGACACAAATTCCTCCTTACCCTTGACCTCATATCCCTGTGGTTGCTATGTATATTTCCTCTTCCAAATCCCCATGGAAAAATCTTGTTTTCACATCTAGTTGTTCAAGATGCAAGTCTTCTGCAGCCACAAGACTTAGAATAGTTCTAATAGAAGTCATCTTTATAATCAGAGAAAATATTTCATCAAAATCTATACCTTTTTTCTGTACAAAACCTTTTACTATGAGTCTAACCTTATGTCTTTTCTTGCCTCCATCTTCTTCCTTCAACCTATAAACTCATTTATTTGGAAATGCTCTTTTACTTGCAGGCAATTGGACTAAGTTCCAAGTTTGATTCTATAGCAAGGAATCCATTTCCTCTTTCATGTCTAGCTCCCACTACTTTTTGGTATCTACCTGCATTGCTTCTTCATAACCTTTAGGTTCACCAGAGTATATTAATAATATAGAATATAATGATGGAGAAAATATTTCTAGAGGTTTAGTTATCATTATAGAATGTCTAACACTTGCAAGAGTCTGTGGGATAACTTGTTGTTGTTGAGCATCAGGTACCACTAGCATTTTATTTTCTAGAATCTCATTCAGTACCACATATTTTTTTTTGGCCTATTCATGCTTCTTTTCCTGTAGCTGATCTTTATACATGACCTTCTCATTGAATATAACATCTTTGCTCCTAATGATTTTAAGATTTTCATAATCCCATAACCGATAACTAAATTCATTTACTCCATATCCAATGAATGTACATTTTTTAGACTTAGCCTCAAGATTGGTTCTATTTTCAATATCAACATGGACAAAAGCTTCACACCTAAATGTTTTTAGAAATGAATAGTTTACCTTTTTACCTGTCCATGCCTCCTTTGGAATGCCACCATCCAAAGGATTTGAAGGTCCCCTATTTATTAAATAAACAATGGTATGTACAACATCTGTCCAAAAGTGTAAGGGTAGTCCAACATGTAATCTCAGGCTCCTTGCACACTCCATAATGGTCCTATTCATCCTCTCAAACAAACCATTTTCTTGTGGGGTTCTAGGAATTGTTTTCTACCTACAGATTCCATCATATGAACAATAATTTTCAAATTCTTTGCTATAATACTCACCTCCATTATCAGATCTGAGACACTTCAGCTTTTTTCCTGTCTCATTCTCAACCAAAGCTTTCCACTTTTTAAAAGTTTCAAATACTTCTAATTTTTGTTTTAGGAAATACACCCATGTTTTCCTAGTTGCATCATCATTAAAAGTAACATAATAGTAAGAGACACCAAGAGAAGATACCTGAGCTAGTCCCCATACATCTAAATGCACAAGCTCTAATTTCTCACTCTTCCTCTCTTTCCCAACTTTGAGAAATTGGACTCTTGTCTATTTTCCATAAACACAATTTTTGTAAAACTCCAAGTCAATCTACTTCAGACCTGGTAGCAACTTTCTAGATTGAACGATCTTCATCCCTTTCTCACTCATGTGCCCAAGTCTATGGTGCCACAATTCTATTTCAGTCCCTGTAGCAAGTGCTATAACTGTCTCAGTAGCAACTGTTTCTGTAGTAGCCAAGGTAGAATAAGTATTACCAGTACATAAATATAATGTGCATACCTTTTCACCTTTAGCTACTACTAATGCACCTTTAATGACCTTCCAAACTTTGTCTGAAAAGGTAACTATGCAGCCTTCACTACCTACTTGTCTTGTAGAAATTAAATTCCTTCTCAAATTTGGAACATGCCTTACCTCCTGTAGAAACCATTCATTTCCATTCTATAACTTGATTTTTATCTTTTCTTTTCCAACAATCTGACAGGGTTCATCATCACCCAAATATACCTGTCCAAAATCACCTTGAACATAATCTATAAAATATTTCCTATGGGGTGTTGAATCAAATGAAGCCCCTGAATCTATTACCTAGGAATCATTAGCATTATCTAAACATAGAATTAAAGCATCCTATAATTTATTACTTGCAACATTAGCTTCCTTACTGTCATCATGTTGTTTGTCTCCTTGTTTTCCCTTTCGAGACCAACAATCCTTCTTCAAGTGTCTTGGCTTTCCATAGTGCTAGCAATCCATTCTTCCTCTAGATTTGGATTTGTCTTTCTTTGACTTCCCTTGTGACTTCCCACAATTTGTTCAGATTTTTCCTCTCTCCTTTGTTCTTCCCCTATTCTCTACAGTCAAAGCATTACCCAATGTTGAACTCTCACCTATGCTTTCCATCGCATTTCCTCACTAAGGTTAACACCAACATCATCAAATTTCAAAGTATTTGAACCGGAGATAGAGTTACTTATAGCCATTACCAATCTATTCCAGCTTTCTGGCAAAGAACATAAAACTAAGAGATCCCTCACCTCTTCATCAAATTTCACTTTTATAGAAGTTAACTGATTGGTCATCGTATTAAACTCATTTAAATGATCTATCATAGATCCACCTTCAATCATTTTCAGATTAAACAAACACTTCATAAGAAAAACCTTATTTGAGGCTAAGGGTTTTTCAGACAATTTAGCCAAAGATTTCATCAGTTCATCTATTGTCTTTGCTTCTATTAAATTGAATGCCATAGATCATGCAAGTACAACTGAATGGTTCCTAGTGTCTTTCTATTCAGAAGTTCCCAATCATCATCAGTCATTGTTGTCAGTTTCTTGGTTTTTCCTTCCAATGGCCTCCATAAATCTTTTTGATAGAGATAATCCTCCATTTGCATCTTCCATAAATGATAGTTCCGCCCATTGAATTTATCTACTTTTAATTTACCCTTGTCTTCCATTGCTCCCACTCAACCATGAGACTCCCACTCAACCGCGAGACCTTCCTGTAGACGATAATCAAACACAACCTACTCTAATACCAGTTGTTAGGGTTTAGGCAGATTGGAGAAATAAACACTAACAATTATATGCAGATTAAATAACCCAAATATAACAATGAAGAATAACACAAAAGAGATCAACACAGAATTTTAACGTGGTTCACCCAAAATGAGCTACATCCACAAAAACTCAACCATCCAATGATTTTATTATCTAGTGCAAAATAGATTACAATCTCGTGAATTCCATCATGCAACATACATCCTAGCCGCTTATAACAAGATTTTTGGAAGCTTCTAGAATTAGGGTTTTACAATGTCATTTTTCATTTATAGGTTAACAAAAGTTAACTACCAACCCCGAGTGTGGAAAAAAGGGAAAAAAAACTTAGGGGCTGTGTCCCCAAACCCCGGCAATTATATGTTATGACTGTATAGTATTTGCATGATCATTCACCACATACAAACATTTGTTATATGATTTTATGTGGACATTCTACATGTTTCTATGTTTCTTAGGTTTGAAGCACATGTAGATCTTTTGTGTTTCTAGTACCGCACAAAGTTTTCAAGTCAGTTTGTGAAGAGCTATTGTTGTTGAGACCAATTTAGGAATGTTGGTGATGTTCTCCATAAATTTGTTACTATGTAGAGTTCAAGGAGTGTTTCGATATGTTGTATGGGTCATGCCGACTCATATGGAAGAAGTACAAATAATGTTTAATCATTCATAAGTACCCCCAAGTTGTATTGACCAATGTGCTACAAGCTTCTTGTTTTCTTTCTTAAGGATGACCTAATTAAATTAAGTGTAGCATGCAGATGTTATTCTATGAAGGATGATGATGTGAAGGATGATTAGGACCAAGTTCAGCATGTGTTGGGATCTGCAAGGCGTGTTCCTCTTACTGGTGTTGTGTGTAGTTCATGTTAGGGCTTGTCGTCTACATGTTTTATGTTGTTTAATCTCTGACCAACATGTAATTGTAATATTCTTGTTGTCTCTAGCTAACTTGTAATGTAATCAATGTAATATCATATATATTCTAAACCTAGGTGATCTAGGTGAAGCATGACTGTGAATGTGAATGTGAGGAGAAAAATGTAGATGTGTAATGCATTATGATGTACAGTTGAAAGAGAAAGAGTAGAAGTGATAGATTATGTCTAGATTCATCTCGAAGACATTTTGTGATAGAGTGGAAGTGAAAAGTGTGCCTAACTAAATCAATCATCAAAAGAGGACAATTGCAATCACCAAAGGAGTGAGCTTCATTATCAGTTTCAAATAGTAGGAGGATTGTCATGTTATAATCATTTCTAAGTTTGTACTCAGTTCATGGAGTAGTTGCTTCCTTGGGTTGTAGCCCTAAAACACAGTCTGCTAGGAGTTGTAGCTTCCTTGGGAGTGACCTTAAAACCTTTCTTCACGGTGTAGTAGCTTCCTTGGGTTGTAGCCCTAAAACAAAGTTATAATTTTAAGCTTTATATATTGTGAGTTAATCCTCACCATGGTTTTTCCCCTTTTGGGGTTTTCCACGTACATCTGATGTTATGTGGTATTGTGCATTATGTTGATATCTTATGATTTTGTTAATGCTATAAAGTTTAAGTTTTAATCTGCTCCAGAGGGTTTGAGATTTGTTTGAATACTAATTCACTCCCCCTCAGTATTAGGTGTGTTCAACAACACTCTATGGTCCATGTTTGGTGTGCTAGTTGAATAATAGAGGACTTGCATCCATCATGTGATAAAATGTGTAACCAACTCATTGGTTTCTTATTTAATCATTAAAAATTCTTAGATTCTTATTTTTACTAGTTTTTTCATGTCAAAGGTAGCAACAAATTGATTGATGAGTTTCCTAAAGGAGTGGATTGATGCTTCTAGAAGTTGATAGTATGAATCTAGAGTGATACCTTCTAAAGTCTTTGAGAAAATCTTGGCTACCATTCCATCCCATGGAAGGATTTTTGACACTACTATGATATAGGCCTTGATATGCAAGTTGGGGTTTCCTACTCCTTTGAACTTTAGAAGTTTGAGAAGAGGATGTGGTAGTATGACATTGTAAATTATGTAGTTAAGGGGCTCCTTTAAATAATTGAGCTATGTTCCTAAGAGGGGGTTATGTGTAAGTTTTGTTCCTCCAAACATTAGCCCTATAGGTGAAGTTTGATGCACTTGTTGTGCTTGAAAGGGTATGCTAGATTGTTGATATCCAAAGAAAGTTGGACAACTAGATGGCATCATGTTTATGTCTTGAAAATTGGGTGGGATTATTTGTAGTTTAAACATCATATGAATTAGACATATTTGATTAAAACTTGTCATATTGAATGATGAGGGAAAGGGAGGCATGCATTCTTCATTGCTTGTGTTTTGGGAATACAAGTTTAGATGGGGGTTTTAGGTTACCCTCTAGTTTGATTTTATTTTGTGAGAAAATTGTATTCCATACACCCTAGGTCTTTCCTCAATCCTATTTTGGGAAGGTTGTCTAGAACCTCTAGCCTCAAGCATCTTGATCCATTGGACTAAGGTTTCTATAAGGTGTATGGGTGTGTGATCAAAATAAGAGGGGGTACCCAAATTAAATAATATGTTTCAAATCTCTCCTCATCTAAGTGTTAAATTCAACTACTAAGGAGGAAATAGGTGTGGTGACTTTTCAGTTTTACACTCTCCATTTGAACTTCCAATGAGGATATGGATGTGGTGACCTTTTAGTTTTTGATTGTCCATTTCGTCTTCCAAGGAAGACAAGGTGTGGTGACCTTTCAAATTCTTTGAAAATGTATAAATGAGTTCAATTCAAAGCCAAAAGGTGGAGAGTCTGAGGCATACAACTCTTCTCACGAGTTTGCCAAATTGCGGCATACATCTCATTTGAGGAGTTTGCTAATTCATGGCATACATCTCCTCTGATGAGTTTGTCGAATTGTATGCGATCTTCCAAATAGAGTCTCTAGGGAATACATCTCTCCCATGAGTTTGCCCAAATTATTTGAACTCTTCATATTTGAAATAAAAATATGCTTCACATATCATTTGTTGTGTGTTTTTACAATAAAATATTTTTGCACAATGTTTGTTGTGTGTTTTTATAATACCGTAGGTTCCTCACCAGGTATTCTCCTCTGAACTAGTTTTAGTTTAGTTGTATCAAAGATAGATTGTGATAGTTCTTTCAATTTCACAATCTTAATTTCATGATCAGCCGGGTTCATATCACCTTCTTGAAAAGAAGAAAAATTGTCACTATTGGCATCACGTTCCATTCGATCTTTGGCTCACAATCATGTTCAACTTTTTGAAGGCTTATTCAATTTATGAAAATGAACTTGGGTATACACAGTCCATGAGTTCTGTGGTGGTGATTCTTTTGCTCCATATGACCCAAGAGAAGAATTTTTCATAGTGGGGTTCGAACGAGGGATCGGATGAGGAGGAAGAGGCTCTCTCTTTCTGTGACTTACCCCTGTATGACAGCGCTGGTCTTTGGAGGATTTTGGTGAATGAGAGGAGTTGGACGTGGACGAATTTGACATTGTGAAGGTATTGCAGGCCTCATAGCGCCTCCCACACAATCACTTCAACAAACACATAGTTTCTTACCTTTCAATTCCCCTCATAACAAGATTGTCGAGGAAGAGGAACAAAATGTTAGGGTGCCTCGTAGAATCCCAAACCCAGCTGGAGCTCTTCACAGAGCCTTTCATACAAAGGACAACAAAGCCTCTATAACTGAGTTGCTTAGACATCACCGTTTTGCTTTCTGCCCACAAGTTAACATGAATTTTGAACAAGGTTCATGGCTTTGCATAATGGATTGTTTACATAGGCAAATTTAAATCACTCCACGTTTGGAAAAAACATTCAGCGTGGTAATAATACGGCCGCATCGAACTCTAAATCCAAGTCCAAGCCAAATTGGGGCTCATGCACATCTGCAAAGCCGCCACCTTTGTCTAGAAAATCATCTTTGAGATGGCATCAATTTTTCACTCTGAGGTTGATGAAAACCCCTTCCATGAAGCTAGAGGATATGCGCCTCAGGCAACAAAACCTAGCAGCTATGATGGTGAGAAATTGGTTCTTAAGAGGTCAGTTTCATGTAGTTACGAGCAGGGGCCAAAGCTTGAGTAAGAGGAGCCTATTCCTCTCAATTTTTGACACAAATCGAGATCCGTTAGAGAAAATATGTTCTCTGGATGATTGAAAACCCCTCTAGGGCAAATGACCACATTTTCAATGTAAGCAATGATAATATGTTTTACAACAGTAGCCATCCATTATTCAGCAACAACATCCATCAATTTTTAATATTTCAAATATACAACAACAACTCTAACAGATTATACAACTCCACATACTCATATTCACTCCAATATGGATCAAGAGCACATTGTTAAGAAGTGCAATGGGGTCCATTGCTTCTCAAGGGGGAGGGATGATCAAAATAAGAGGTACCTCAAATTAAATAATATATTTCAAATTTCTCCTCATCTAAGTGTTAGTTTCAACTGTATTAAGGAGGAAATAGGTGTGGTGACTTTTTAGTTTTAGGCTTTCCATTTCAACTTCCATTGAGGAAATGGATGTGGCGACCTTTCAGTTTTTGTTTGTCCATTTCGACTTCCAAGGAAAACAAGGTGTGGTGAACTTTCAATTTTTTGAAAATGTATAAATGAGTTCAATTTAAATCCAAAAGGTGGAGAGTTTGAGGCATACATCTCTTCTCATGAGTTTGCAAATTGTTGCATACATCTCCTATGATGAGTTTGTCAAATTGTATGAGCTCTTCCAAATGGAGTCTCCAGGGCATACATCTCTTCCATGAGTTTGCCTAAATTATTTGAACTCTTCATATTTCAAAGAAAAATATGCTTCACATATCATTTGTTGTGTTTTTAACAATAAAATATTTTTGCACATTGTTTGTTGTGTGTATTTATAATACCACAGGTTCCTCACCAATTATTGTCCTCTAAACTAGTTTCAGATCAGTGTAGCTTCCTATGTTCTTCAATTTTCACCACATTGCAATGGATTGTTTTGCATCAGGGTTTGAGTGGCCCTATTTATTCTTTCTAATAACATATGACATGTCATAGATATTTTAGCTTAATATGATATGTGTCGGGATTCTCATGCATCTTGACCTTCTTGTAAGTTCTTCTCTAGATGGCTCACCTCATTGTCCATTTAGGTGGTCATTTTCCTATTTCTTGTTATGGGTTGGTCTTGTTGTTGAATGAACACTCAACATGATTTTCTTTGGTTTGATTCAATAATTGCACATGTCTTTGTATGTTGGGTTATTACAAACCAAGACGTGATGGGGCTCTTATTGCATGACCTCTAAATCTAAGTGTTTAAAGTAAAATTGATTTAAAATCAAAGATATTAGATCTAAATGTGTGGAAGTTTCATTGGAGGGGAAGTTCCCTTGATCTCTATGTGATTTCGTCCTAGTTTGGGAATGTAGTAAACACTATAGAATAAATGTTCAATAAGCATGGATTCAAAAAAGAAATGAAAGTGGAATAGAAGAAATGTGTAGAAAAGAAAAAAATCCCATCAGAAAGATTTTTTGAAGTAGTGGAACCATGAAGAGGCTCTCTAAAAAAAAAAATTCTTCATGTCAAGTTCACCAAAATATTTGTTTTTCAAAATGTGACTTAGACACATGGGTGAGTTAAACTTTGATATACAACATGCACTACACCCTTTCTAAAGGTGTCAATTGAATAACCCCTAACCTTGTGGGAAACAATAGCTAGGTAGGGATGAATCTCATTATAGTTAAAGGTTGGGAAGAAGAGGAAAAAGGAAATGATTACTCTCTTCATGTGGTAGAAGAGTGTTTCAAGTGATTGTGAAGTTGTTGTATTGTGTTTGAATGTTGAATTGTATTTTTTGTGTACCTTGTGATGAGATTGAGGATTTCTGTGATGTTTTCTATGTTTGAGTATTTGATTTGAATTCCATTCAATTTGTTGATGCTTTGTTCCTTATGATAAAATTGAGGGCTTATTTTGAAATGTTGAAAGTTGAATTTGTGCCTCATTGTGAAGCATAGAGCCTGGAAGTTGTGAGTTTTTGAATGTTTAAAATGAAGTTTCTAAATGTCATTTAATCCAAATGAATGCATGCACCTTTTGATTCTTTTTTTGATATTTGATAATGATATATTACTATGAAAGGGAAATATGTAATCAAGCTATATGTCTTTTCCTAATGCAATATTTCTATGCTTTGGTTCTTTCAAAGATTTTATTTCTAATCTAAATTTGCAACCACTCTAAGAAAAACAAGAAATTTAATCTAGAAAAGTAAATATTTGTATTTTAACTCTAAATCCTATCAAGTGAAAGAAAAAAAAACATTTTACTTTCTCAAGAGAAAAATGTGAGCTAATTAGTAATGAATTGATAAAGAACCTATAAGCATGGGTGCTAGTGCTATGCTATGTCAGTAGAGGTCATGTGACAACTATCTCCTCCTCTGTAGTAGTGAGTTCCTCCTCTTGGTAACAGGGAAAAAGATAGGGATGTGAGGAAATGAAAAATTGGCTTAGAAGCAACTAGGACAAATTTGAAGGAGAAAGGAATGTGTGGTCCTTGTTTGAGTATAAAAAAATAGAGGGATGTTACACATAAGCCTAGAAAAAACAATAATACATGAAAAAAATCTCCAAAATGGAGAGCTTTGAAGATTTGCAAAAACTAAAACTGAAACTAAAATAGATAAAATGCTCTGAGATGTGAATGAGAGATCTTAAACAATGAAGAATGAAGGGGTATTTATAGATAGAAATGAGAGGGAAGTGGTGGAGCTCTAAGATCTAAATAATTAGTTAACCAAAGAAGAAATGGAAACTTTTCCAAGAATAGGCGAGAAGATGAGAAGAAAACAAGAAGAAAACTAGGGAAAGCTTGAAGAAAACAAGAGTGAACTTGAAAATATTTGGGAAACAAATTGGAAGAGATAATATTCAATCGTGAGTTTGAAATAGAAAGAAAGCAAGAAGATGATGAGTTGGCATGGAAAAATGTGAGTTAAATGGGCTAAAAATCAAGAAAAAAAAAGCCATAATTGAGAGTCATTTCAAACTTCCAAAAATGACAGGGTCGCCCCTTTTACTAGGTAGAGTCACCTGGGTGACCCTACAACTTGAGTATGGGTCACTTGGGTGGCCCAGAAGGTCAAACAGGTGACGCTAAGAAAAGGATCTATAATGGTTAGTTATGAAAATATAAAGTTGTAGGAACTCAATTTGAGGGTTGAAGATGGTCAAGGAGCAAAAAAACATAAGGCACTTGTCACCAAGAGTGAAACTACTAAGAGGGTGTAATTCACACATATGTTGGCATGATTATGAATGTCTTTATCATCATCAAACTACCATGTAGGCTTGCCACAATATTGGTACTTTCAGGAAGTATTATTGAAAGGATACTTTAGAGTCATCTCCAATGAAGGCTCTAGATTCATCACTAAAAGGATGCTTTAGAGGAAAAAAATGAAGAAGATTGGTTTGGAAGTATCATTGAAATGATACTCTAGAGTTATCTCCAAAGAAGGCTCTGGAGTCATCACTGAAAAGGATGCTTTGGAGAGAAACCAAAGAAGATAGATCTCAAGGTATCATTGAAAGGATACACTAGAGAGATACTCCTAGTTGGCTTCTAGATAAATATCCTTGGAATAGACTCTGGAGGGACAAAGTTATGCAAACTCTAAAATGTTAAGCTTAAAGAAACATTTGGAGAAGATATGAATATAGACAATATGATGATTTTGTGAAGCAAGAGAGCTATCATTTATTAGTTTTTAACTCTTCTTCTTATTCATTTCTTTATTATTTCCTTGGAAGTTTGTTGTAAATTAAGTGGAGGAACTCTTCACACAACAAATGTTTAATTAATCTTGGATCATCTTGATAAACACCTCTAAAGTAGTTGGTCATTAGTACAAGCATAACCTATGCTCATTTACTAACAATATTTAATTATCTCCATCAATGGAATTAACTCTATAGCTACATTTTCAAATATCTCTTCTACCTCATATGGACCCAATTAGTGACTCCAACACTTACCTCTAAAATCCTTGTATCTAGAATTGAATAGCAAGGACAATCTCCCTTCTGAAATCCTCTTTTATGATATGTTGATCATGTTACAATTTCTTGTATTTTTAAACAAGTTCCATCTACTCTATTTACTCAAGTCTCAATTCATCTAGTTCATTCAACTACACTCCCTAAATTCTCACTATTCTTAGGTCATGTGTAGACCAACATAGATTGTCATTTTGAGTGTTTCCAAGTCAAATTTAATTGGCAGGACTAGTTTCTTTCAAAAAACTAGCTCATAGGGTGTGAGTCCTATAGTTGACTTCCAAGTAGTGTTGTATGCCCAAACTACCTCATACAATTTGTTCAACTAATCTTTCCTACTAGTTGCTACTATCTTCATGAGGATATTTTCCAACTCTCTATTTGTGACCACTAACTAACCATTTTCTTGCAAATTATCTGGAGAAGATTTTCTATGCCTAATTTGACATTATTTAGTAAAGGCTTGGATTAAATTAGACATAAACTATATCCCTTGATCTATAACAATGGATCTCAGTGCCTCAAACCTTAAGAGTATCATGTTATATGAGAAGTCAACAACATGTTCTTCTCTAGTAGTTTTTAAATATTGAAATTTTACCTACTCCATGATACATAGTTAGTACATACAAGAATGTATTAAATTATATCCTAGTTTGATGCAGGTACACTTGTGGAGACTCAGTGGGAGTTTGATGTAGGTACATTGGGTGGTGATCACGGTGTCATGAAGGTTCATTGTATGGTTGGAACTTTGGCATGACGTGGTTATTATGCAAATGCATTGTTGGTGATGTTGGATTAATTCTTGGTTTAGAGGTGGTGGCTTATCTTGTTGGTTTTGAGATCATAGTTTTACTCTACCTTTGGGATCTATTGATGTCGAAGTGGAATTCCTTGATTGTGTTTAGGCCATGGATTATCTTCATTTAGGAGATGGTTATCATGATGTCATGTGTAGCTCAGTATCATGGTTCAGTGGGAGCTTTGGTAGTGATATGGATTCATCACTTAAGTGATGGATGATCTTCTATAGTGTTGTTGGTGTCATGGAGGAAGATCTTGGATCATGTTTCTTGTATGCAGTGAGATTTATTTGACATCTTTAGTTCTATTTATAGGAGATGGTTATCTTCATGTGATTTGGAGATGTTGGCGTCTTAGTACCATGGAGGACTCATCGAGTCTTTGGTTGAGGTGTTGGTTATGATTTATTAGTCTTGAAAATTTATCCTTGCTTACATGATGGATGTTATTGTACCTTTGATGCAGGAGCATCCTAGGTTGAAGAGCAATCTTGCATCAACCCAAAAAATATTTTCTTTCTTTTCTTTTCTTGCATTTCAATTGTAGTTCAGTGATTTGTAGTTTAGCATTTTCTACCGCATTCTACCGCATATTCATTTTAAAGTTTGTGGACCAGGAATTAGCTTCTATTCCATGTTAGCTACATCATATTTAGATTTCAGGTGATTTGGACTTGTTTACTAAGAGATATCTCTATCATAAATTCATCAACTTTCACATAACAGAGCATTCTTTAGTCAGCACAAGCATACAAGGTTTATGGAGCGCTTCCATGACTTATGGAGCCAAATGGAACATCACACAAGGCAGTAAAGGACTAGATAGACCTTCATTGAGAATCACACCATGTTTCATTCACTTGTGGAGAAATACCATGAGTTGTAGGCTGACTTACATGTTATCTACAAGCTTCATCATTCATTGGAGTTTGAGATCTCTTAAGGCTGATGTAGATGATTCTTTGAGCTTGAAGATGATATATAAGAATTCATGAGATGCATTAGGAAATCAATTAGTAGATATCATAAGATAGATAGTTAGATTCTTTCTAGAAGGCACTTCAATGCCATATCTTGCACATTTGTTGTAACCCAGAAAGTAGGCATGTGAACCCTTTGATTGTAGCCTCCATGTTGCTGGCATATAAGCATTGTAATGGTCTCATATATTAAGCATATGAATCTTCCATTGCATTCTATTATTGTGTTCTTTTCGTTGTGTTTACTCTAGTTGCATGATTGGACAGTCCCTTCTTGGGACCCTCCATCCATGACTACATGAAGTGGTATCAGAACGAAGTTTATGAATCCTTTGGGAGTGAAGACATTCTAGAAGATCTTGTGTTGATAGATTTCTGACCTGAGGTAGTCTACTTATGTTTGTCAACAGAGCATTGATTGTGAGGCAGTTGCTACCTTGTAGTCAGATTATCGAATTGAGGCATCTGCACTGGATCCTAGGAAGAGATGCCACTGAGGAGGATGTCTATTATGGCCAATGTTACTAGAAGAATTGAAGAAATGATAGAGATGATGAGAACAATGAAAGTTATATTAGATGTTGTAGAAGAAGATAGAAGGAGAGGACTAAACCCTAGACATGAAGATGAAAGTGATGATGATGAATTTTAAGCTACTAACCAAAATGAAGAAACCCTAGAAGAAGAAGAATGGGTAAGAGACCTAGAATGGAAGTATTAAACTATGCCAGAAATTTAACCTTGAGGAATTGATTGACTAGATAAAAGACCTAGTCGAATACTTTGAATATGAGGAAATTGAAGATCTGGAGAGAGTAAGATTTGCAAAAACTAAGTTGAAAGGACATGCTTCTATTTGGTGGAAAGAGGTTTAGTTGGAGAGAAATAGGAGAGGAAAGGAGAAAATCATAAAATAGGACAGGATGGTGACAAAATTGAAGAATTAGTTCATAACTATTGACTATGAGTTGGAATTGTTGAAGTTATTGCAAACCTAAGACAAAAGGAGAAATCTATGAAGGAGTACACTAGAGAATTTCATAGATGATCATAAGGACTAGACATAGTGAAGAAAGCAAGGATAAAGTGGCAAGGTATATAAATGTATTGAGTATGAACATTCAAGAAGAACTAAGTTTGGTGAGGATGGCAAAAGTAGAAGAAGCATATCAGTTTGCATTGAAAGTTGAAGAAAAGTTGAATAAGAGGCATGAGCAAAGACAAAGAGGTAGAGGAGGTAAATTTTAAAGAGGTAGAATATATCCTGGAGGAAAAATACCTTATGTGGAGAAAAACAAGGAGAATAGCACATACCAGAAAGAAGAAAGGACAATAATTCATATTATAGAGGGAGACATGATAGAAGTTTCTACCACAACAACATAGAAAATCATAATATTTACCATAATGAAGGATACCGAAGAGATGAAATAGAATTGGATAAAATATCATTTAGAGGAACTTGTTTCAAGTGTGGAGGTGAAGGACATAGAGAATTTGAATGTCATCAAGGGAGTACTAGCAAAAGGAGAGAGAACAGTGCAAGAGCAGCTTATGTGGAGGAAGAGTTCTAGTTGGATCACCTAGTTCAGTAGGGAAGTTGAAGAAACAAGAATCATTAGTCATGAGGAGAGCTTTATTTCAATTAGAGACAATTGAGGAACCACCGCAAAGGAAAAGTTTTTTCTAGACAAGATGTAAATTAGGAGGTAAATGTTGTAAAGTTATCATTGATAGTGGTAGTACAAATAATTTGGTTTCAAAGGAGATGGTGACCAAGATGATTTGGATAGATTGAAACGTCTAGAGCCCTACAAGATAGCATGGATTCAAGATAAGCACAAGGTACTAGTGAGTGAACATTGGTTGGTGAAATTTCATATAGGATCTTAAGTTGATGAGGTATTGTGTGATATTATGCTGATGGATGTATGTCATATATTGTTGGGGAGACAATGGCAGTATGATAGAAAAGAAATACATTATGGAAGGAAGAATACTTATACCATACCATCAAATGGGAAGAATCATATCTTGATATATTTGGAGGAAGAGCCTAAAAGTGAAGTATGTGGAAATGCTAGAATCTATTTAGTAGATGGGAGAAAATTTCTGGATGGATTGAGACATGTGAAGCCCTAAGTGTAGAGACTATTACCACAAAAGAAGAACCACCACAAGAGAAGATAACTGAATTCTTGATAGAGTACCAAGATATCATATCAGATAATCTTCCTAAAGGATTGTCACCAATCTGGAGTATTAGTCATCATATGAACCTTATACATAGAGCTAGTTTTCCTAACAAAGTGGCACACCAGATGATACCAATAGAAAATGCGGAACTGAATAGACAAATATAGGAGCTATTGAGGAAAGGATTGATTAGAGAAATTTTGAGCCCATGTGCGGTACCTGTAGTACTAGCACCAAAGAAAGATGGAGAATGGAGGATGTGTACAGACTCTAGAGCAATCAATAAGATCACAGTTAAATTGTCAAGGATGGATGACATCATGGACTATTTGACTAGAGCAAAGTATTTCACAAAGATAGACTTGAAGAGTGGATACCATCAAATCAGGATCAGAGAGAAAGATGAGCGGAAGACTGCATTTAAGACAAATGAAGGATTGTATGAGTGGTTAGTGATACCTTTTGGATTAACTAATGAACCAAGTACTTTGATGAGGTTGATGAATGGGGTTTTGAATAAATTCTTGGGTAAGTTCTTTATTGTATACTTGGAGGATATTTTTATTTTTAGTAGGACAAAGGAAGAACATTTGTGGCATATTAGACAAGTATTGAAGAGGTTGAGAGAAGAGAAATTGTTGATAAACATCAAGAAATATAGTTTCATGAAGGAAAAAATGGTATATTTTGGATTTGTGATTTCTACAAAAGGATTAAAGATGGACCCTGAGAAAGTTAGAATAATTGTTGAATGGCCAACACCTATGAACATTGGGGAGGTAAGATCATTTCATGGATTGGCAAGTTTCTATCGAAAGTTCATCACAATTTTAGTACTATATGCACACCAATGATAGAGACAATGACGAGCAGCATGAAGGATTTTAAGTGGACATCAAGAGTAGATAAGGGTTTGAATTATTGAAGCAAAAGATGATAGAACAACCAATATTAGCATTACCATATTTTAACAAAGTATTTCAAGTTGATTGTGATGCTAGTGGAAATGCAATAGGAGCAGAGTTAAGTCAAGAAGGGAGACTAGTAGCATATTTTAGTGAGAAGTCGAATGATGCAAGGAGAAGATATTCAGTTTATGATCAAGAGTTCTATGCCATAATTCAAGCCTTGAAGAAGTAGAGATATTACTTGTTGCTAAAGGAATTTGTGTTGTACACTGATCATCAAGCTTTGCAGTATTTAAACAGTCAAGGTAAGTTGAATCTGATATATATGAGATGGGTAGAGTTCATGCAGAGTTACACATTTGTATTGAGGCATAGGAGTGGGAAGTCAAACAAAGTTGTAGATGCAATGAGTAGAAGAAGGAATTTGCTAACAGAAATGAGGATAGAAGTATTAGGTTTTGAAGAACTGAAGAATATGTATGAAGAGGATCTTGATTTTGTAGAATCATGGAAAGCATGCAAGGAACCTTGTAATGCCCCGCCATGCAACCCTAGAGATAAGTCCAACTAAGCAATAAAGAGGGCAATTTTTTTTTATAAGGAAAAAAATGATAACACATCATAACATAGACTAATAACAATAAAGTTGAACTATCATCTCTAGGGAATTACATAGCTGCATTAATGCAATTAAAAAAATTTCAACAACCTACATAGTTCATTCAAATAAATCCAATGAGTCAAAACTAACATTTTTTTATTACAACATTAGATGAATATAACGACATTTTTGCAATCAAGATTACAAGTACCAAATAGTCTATCTTACAAGAGAATTACATAAATACAATGTTCAAAAGCTCTTTTTCTAAATACATCAAATTACATAAGGAATTCCACTAACACTTAGAACCAAGTGCAAATAGTACAAATAACTATCTTCAAATACCAATGCAAAACTGGAATCCACTATGAGAGGTACATCCATGAACCACGGCACTAGAAAACCAATGGAAGAATATACAACCACCCAACCATGTGGAGCCCTGAGGTCCACCCCCATACTAGGAGATAACAATGAAGTCCCACAATGACAACAATCTAGATGGAAAATACAAATAGGTGGAAGACTGACACAGAGTCCAACATCACAAGTAGCTCAAACAATACTCATAGAGGCAATCATGAACAAAGAGGGAAAACTAGACTGCAGTAGGTAGAGTGTCATCGCATGGTCCTAACATGGATTATCCTGGCTGTCTCTCACTACACGCCAGCCCCCATCTATGGTTTTCCTGGAAGCCTCTCTCTAAGCACTGGCCCATGGGGTTACACATGCATAACCAACTATCCTTTCATGAAGACAAGGAAGTCGAACATCCAATTAGGCCTTCTCATCCCATCCTTAGCCTAAATGAGTCCTACAAGAATGGGTGAGGCATCCAATTATCTTATTTAATGTGATAGCTACCCAACCCCTCCTAGGTCAATTATTAGGTTATCACTTGATTACAACTTTCAAACGGTTATCCTGGCAGCCACTTTGGGCACCGGCCCCATAATGAAAGCCACCCCCTACATGCATCCAGTAACCCTAACTATCTAACTAGACAAGAATAATAGGATAGTGCAAGATATATCCCTTCTTGCATCCAACATAATCCATCCACTCAAATATCAATGCTCAAATCACTTTTTCCACAATACCAAACATCATGACCCATATAAAACACGAGGCATCATAAACTCATCATTATCACCAAAACATTGCATAAGGTCAAAAATACCTTAGGCCTCTGGAGAAAACTAATGAAAAAGTAAAAAAACAAATGTAGTTAAAATAACCCATTTCTAAGGTAATCCCTACTGGCATCCTTGGATTTGTATTTTTCGACTAGACGAACTACTAGGAACAAGTTTTCAATAATTATTGTTGAACAAAATGCAAGTGATCAAGAATTAAAATTTAAACTATAGTTGATCCTATGTCCCAATCAAATGATATAATTAACACAACAATAATAAATCAATGTTAAATTTATAATATGACAACTTACACTAATTTGACTAGGACTATAAATTTAAGAATCTACATTATTCCCGTAACCTACTTTCTTAATAATTTAAACCAACTAAAATTACCCAATAATTATAAGTGCAAAATTGGTTAAAATTGGAATTTATACATATTATAGTGCAATGATTGATAGATAAATCTATTCTAATAATTAGGTTTAATAACATAAAATAGAGCAATTAGGAATAATGTTTAAATTTCATAATCTATTCTAATAATGAAATCAGTTACATTCTACTATATAAAATTGACCATATTCTATGAATTAAAATGAATAATAACAATGGTATAATCATAAAATGGAAGCAATAATTTACTATCAGATATACATGGAGTTAAACATGGAATCTTTCTTATAGGATTCAATTCACTAACCCTCTTAATATGCAGATTTCTATGAAATATAAACTTGCTATTTTGGTTTGCTGACAGAGTTGAAAATATAAGTTATGGGGAAAAATTACATCTAATAGCTTCAGCCATGATGGAAGAATTGAAAGTAGATTACAAAGGCAGAATTTAAGAGAAAACTCTTAAGAGACTAGAAGGGTACGCAGCCTATGCACTGTATCGACTTGAAGCAAAACCCCACGAAGGAACACCTAATGACAAGAAGTAAAGAATGGATTTGTTGGCTGTGTTAGGTAAAAATGGAAGTAATTGATGATCCTCTAGATGCACTAAGGTCCTTAATTGCATCCTACTCTCCTCCACTCGATGCTCTCTTCTTGCCCTCTGAAGACATGCATCAGAGTGAATATGTAACAGCATGAGATAAAAGGTGTGAATATGTATCTTAGTTTACTGGTAGTGCTCGTTTAGCCCTTATATTGAAGAATGAAGCTCTACTTTGGACTGATGTTCGCTATTTTTACAAGCCACAAAGGAGTTGAGTGAATGCTGGAAGCTTATGCGCATTGATGAAGACCCATTCGAGGAAACTTGGATAGATAATAATTTGGATAAAGATGCCACTATCAGTGTGGATCCATGGTGTTTATCTATAGATACTGCACATAGATGGGAGAAGGCATTTATGAAGAAGGGACAAAAGCTTGTTCAACAAGAGATAAATTTGGTAGATGAAGTTTGGAGGGATTAGCCATTGCCCAAAGTATCACCTCTCTACATACATCCTCTAGAATTTGCGGGGCAATCTATTCAAGAAAAAGAAAATATATGATTTAAGGGAAAAACTTGACCAGGTGAAAGCTAAAGCTATTGTCATCACCACACATGATGTGGTTGCTTGGATCTACAACATTCATGGATCTGATGTAGCATACAATCTAGTTGTACAAGCTTTTACAATTGTGACCAAATCATTTTCTTTAATATATGTTAACAAGAGGAGAGTGACACCTGAGGCTAGTTTTTGATAATATAAGTTGGCTAAACAAGGGGCCGAACCCTTACAAAAAATAGAGAGGCCCGAAGGCAGCAAGCATCAACAGTGCCTTAAACCAGAAACAACAGATACATCAATTACAGATTTCTAGCATAACCAGCAAAACCAGCCGCTAAAAACTAATGTCATAAAAATAGAGTAACAGAGTATTAGCAGTATAACAACAAAAATTAAGGAGGCAACATCTCTCCTTACTAGACCATAGATTGAATAATATCATCCACTTTTTTAGCCAGATCATCATTGTCAGCATTGACATTTACCCCCAGATTCTTCAACACAGAGAGGTTGAGGAGAATAGAGGTCCTGAGCACAATGGAGAGATTTTGTTCCAGCTTCGTAATGCGAATGCGCAGGCCCGCAAGTTTAGCCCCCAGACCATCATTAGTCTCCATAGCATCCTCAGCCTCTTCCACAAATATTTCACCTGCTTTGTTAGCATTTCTAGCAGAGTCAGCAACATCCTCAGTGGTAGCCCCTGTATCATGAGTCCCCTGTTTGTCTTCATCATCACCAGATATGTCCTGAATCTCCATATCCCTATCATCCTCCCTCCGGGTGGATTCATCCGAGCCACTCGCAGAATAGTCAATGAGCTTTGCTTGAGGGGCCGGCTTACCAGCAATATGCCCTGACCACCGAACTCCAGAGGAAAGCCCCTCCCTACAAACCTTCTCTGAAGAATTACTTCTCTGGCCCACCGGGGTCCTACCAAGAGTTTTAGGAGTCCCAACCACTGCCTTCCCAGTGCTTATTTCGCCAACAACCTTCTGCTTTTTACCCTTCATAGTGGCAGTAGGGCCTGGAGTATCAACAGGAATTTCCACAGGAGTGCAAAAGGAAACTTCTTTAGTCTTGATAGGAACAGGGGAGGGCCTAGGTTCATCAACAACAGGAATAGCCTTAGGGTTAGAGGAGGGCTCCCCTTCCCCACTATTAGTTTGAATGGACTTAGAGGGTTCGAGGGCAAGATGGTGATTATACAAACAGAGAATAAGGCCCTGGTGAAGAGGGATAGGCTTCTTAGCAGGGTTTTTAGCTAGTTTCACCCTAACCCTAAGGACAGAATGCTCAAGGGAAGAAAGCAGATAAAACAGAAAACTAATTTGAGCATTGTGACGGAAATGATTTAAAAGGGGGAGATGATAGTTATAAAACTTGGTGAAGCACCCCTCCAGGGTGAAATACTTCATGAGGATAAAACACATAGCATCCCATGGCTCTGGCAACTTGGCTCTGTCAAAACTGCCCTGGTAAGGGACTAATTTTTTGCCAACACCGAGGAAGATCTTCTGACTGGAGAGGTCCACAATTTTAGTTATCCTCTGCAGCTTCAAGCCCTAAGTAGACATACTAGTGGCCATAGTGATCACGCGTTCAAAAACTTCAAAGCTGGTTCCATCCACCGAAGCCCATCTGTTCTGCCAAGACTGTGCAAATTGTTCAGAAATAGCTTCATTGTACCCATTAAGCCTCTCCAAATAGGGACTAATCCCACCCTCTTTGCAGTAATGCCAAACCACCAAATTGTCCTTGAATTCACAACACGAGACTAGTTTAGTTCTAATTCTATCTCCTCCCATGGCGGAATTACAGCGCATGCCACAGAAACCCCAAGTCTCCTCAGTCATCTGTATAGGAGAATTACTAACATGAATGAGGCTAATAATGTAGGTAATAACATCGCACACAATCTCATAAATATGGGAAGCCTTTACAAATGCCAATCCCATGCTTAACCATAATTACCTGGCACACGCCATGATGATCTGGTCATCTGCTCACCTTATGAGAGAATGGAGCGGAGTTAATAGTAGAGAAGGTACGAGAGGACTCAAACTTCAATAGACACGTCAGTCCCCTCCCAAGGAACTGAGAGTAAGAGCTGTCTTTCGAACACATCTGACTCATCAAGACTCGGCCACGTTCTTAAGAATGAGAGTCTTAAGATTTAAAGGAAGATGATCAAATTGGCGCCAAACCCTCCAATTTGAATATCATTGTCCAAGTTCAGCACAGGTGTCTGCAACTCCATTGCCCTCATGGTAAATATGTGAGATATGCACATTAGTAATCCTCTGCAAGAGAAGCTGTATATGCCTAATAATGTCTTTCAACTGAATGCCAACATTCAACACATTAGTAATGGCATCAATGACCATTTTAGAATCTCCCTGGATATCCAAATTCCTAATACCAAGGGATATGGCCAATTTAATCCCCCAAAGAAGAGCCATAGCCTCAGCATAGTTATTGCTATGACAGCCTAGACCTCCAACATAGACACCTGAGGATAGTTGATTTCTTAGACTATAAAACTTTAATTAGTTTCTGTGATTGCTATGGTAATTACTGAAGCTTCCCAGGGTGCCCCTAAAAAAATCTACTTTTATTAAGAAGACTTTATAGGAATTTGTTTATGGAAGCATTTAGTTTGATATAATTACTCCCATCTTCACCTTAATCTAGCAAGCTCACAAGAAGAGGATCTAGAGGAAGATATGCATAGAAAGAATCATACAAAGACTCAAACTAATTTAATCAAAAATACATTTAATTAGTCCAATAAATATACCCAAAATAAATCTTTGAGCTTTAGAATCCTCCTCTCAATAAATTCCTCTCTTTTCCCCCAATTCTTCTTTCACCAGACTCTCCCCCCTCAAAATTACAGAAAAACCCCCTTCAAATATCCATACTATCATAAAAATAGCCTATTACAATAAATTACCATACCAAAATCTTTAGTTACAGAACCCCACTCTCTCCATAATTCCCCATTTAGCCATGAAAATAGACATTGCATTTAATTTCCCAGAGCACCCAAGATTCCTTCTTACTCTATATAAACATATGCTAATTAAATATGACAACTCAACAAAATCCACTAATCTTAAATTACGAAATAGGATATTTATAATAACACAATAACATATTTATTCACTTAATAAAATATTGACTATTTATAATTTATTTATTTACTATTATTATTATTATTATTTACTATTATAATTTATTAATTTAGTTTCTAACAAATACTTAATATACCTAAAAAATTAATATTATTTATTTAACTTGAAATAGATTAATAATTTCTATTGGATGAAACAATAGACCAAAATAAAACTCACCTTAATAAACTACAACCAACATTACTAGATGACAACTCATTAGAAATAACAAAGAAAATAGAGATTCATAACCATGCTCCAAACCGACCAAACTGACGGAACCCAAAACTGCGAACTCATCCTCAACAAGAATGATGACAACTAAGGGACCTCATGTTATCTCCATTCCATAGCTTCCATTTATATGAAGGCACACTCAGACTTACCAATTTAGGTGGAGTCGATGCCTGATACATATAATCCTACAAGAGTTGAAAGGGTTGAATACAAATATATATAATCATCCAAATAGGTACACTATGACAGGGATTCATAGCGTAGCAGGGTACTCAACATGAGTAATGCTATACTGTCCCTTCACAAAACATATCACAAATATCCACATCAAGCAAGTTCATGAATAACTAAACAACCAGATAACACATCATCAGATAGTCGCATAAATCACATAGTAAAATTAGTCAATTAAACCCATAACTAGTCACAGCATAAGCATAATATAGCAATCATAAAACATCAACAATATCATCATAGAAACATCAATGAGTGTCATCAACTACATCAAAACAGTAAATCCATCAACAATGATATGTCATAAAGTCTAGATATAAAGAAATAACTAACAATCTATAAGAAAGCCAAAATGAGGGGCACTACATCCTCCCCGCCAGAATCAGACTTACTTCTAGAAGCCTAAAAACAAGTATGGATATAACTTCCACATCTTGGATGCATCCTCCTAGGTAGTAGAAGTCTCATCATTAGGATCCCACTGGACCCTGACCTGTTCCACGTCTCTACCCCTGAGGGTCTACTCCCGATGCTACAGAATGCGCATAAGCTCCAAAGAAAGCTACCCATCCTCTACTACACCTCCTAGACTATCTCATGATGCTCTACCTGGTAGTGTTCAATCATTGTGAACACTTTATAAGACCTCCCTACATCACCTACGGTCATCTCTAAAGCTACCAACCTCTGACCAAATCCTGTAGCGTTCCTTTGTGGACACTACCTAGCTATATGACCCTGCTGTCCACAAGAGAAACATCTTGTACCTCTGCCGAGACCTCCACCACCTGAGGAAGCATTGGACTACTAAAATTTATCTCTACTAACTGTAGACTATGTGCTCTGAGCCGGTTGATCAATACAATCACATATAGTTCGCTACCAACTCTAATTCTTCTTAGACTGAAACCTATTACCCTGCTGAGGCTGAGAATTCTTTAGTTGTGGTTGAGAATACTACTGATGCTGCTGCTCACCCTTAGTGGGTGCATGATGACCTTTGAAAGAATCTGCTACCTAAGACTGACCACCATGAGACTCGAAACCTACAAAAGGTGCCCTACCAATATGCACACCCGTATGACCTCCAAGAGTCATTGCCAAATTCTCCTCTACCAAATGGGCCTTCTCTACTACCACCTCCATAGTCTTAGGCTTGAAAACATGAACTCCTCCACTGATACAGGCATTCAAGCCCCTAATGAAGTGTTGTACTAACATAACTTCATCATCGCTGATGCCTGCATACTACTTAAGCTCATAGAATCTACGCTCATACTGTTCTATAGACATGGTGATTTGTCTCAACTCATGGAACTCATCTGCATGATAATACTTCTAGTGATCTAGCAGGAAATGAGCTCTAAACCTCTCCAAGAATAATTCCCAAGAAACTGTACCAATGTCCAAGTGCAACTTCTATTCCTCCAAATGCCACCATGTGGACGCAAAGCCTCTGAGATGCAAGATGGCACATCTCCCCTTGGTGTTACTACCATATAGATGCATGGAAAAACACCTACCCAAATCTAACAACTAGGTCTCTACCTTCAAACCAATACCAAATCCATCAAAAGTGGGAGGACGTGCCCTCAATAGATCTCTCATGTGACTAGCTAAGGTAGCCTCATATTCTGCTTTCATCTCTCTTCTTCTAGGAGACCTTTCTCTTTCCCTAACCTCCAGCAGATTAACCTCCTGATCCCCTCATGGATAATCTACTTCTTGTCTAGGACCTAGATAGGCAAGGGCCTCCTCAAGAATTGCTGTAACTAAGTTCCCTCCGGCTGATCCTGATTCTCCATATTCTGACCCCCGCCTTCCTGAGCACTCTCATGAGGGAAACTCTAAGGAGGGCTACTACCACCACCTCTTCCACATCCCCTACCTCGACCTCGACATTTAGGCATCTTCTGACACAAACACCACCCAAGGACAACCTCAGGTTGTTAGGTGAGGAAGAAGAAAAGGGAGACATATTCTACAGAATCTAAGCAACTAGGACAACATAATGGACTTATATACACCTAGAGCACCCAATGTTTGAAAACCTAGCTCTAATACCAAATGTAATGCCCTGCCATGCAACCCTAGAGATAAGTCCAACTAAGAAATAAAAAAGGCAATTTTTTTATTAAGGAAAAAAATGATAACACATCATAACGTAGACTAATAACAACAAAGTTGAACTATCATAGCTACATTAATGCAATTAAACAATTTTCAACAACCTACATAGTTCATTCAAATAAATCCAATGAGTCAAAACTAACATTTTCTTTATTACAACATTAGATGAATATAACGACATTTTTGCAATCAAGATTACAAGTACCAAATAGTCTATCTAACAAGAGAATTACATAAATACATTGTTCAAAAGCTTTTTCTCTGAATACATCAAATTACATAAGGAGTTCCACTGATACTCAGAACTAGGTGTAAATAGTACAAATAACTATCTTCAAATACTGATGTAAAATTGGAATCTGCTATGAGTGGTACATCCAAGAACCATGGTATAATAATTCCAATGGAAGAATGCACAACCACCCGACCATGTGGAACCCTGAGGTCTACCCTGCATGCTAGGAGATAACAATGAGGTCCCACAATGACAACAATCTAGCTAGCAAATACAAATAGTTGGAAGACTAACACGGAGTCCAACATCACAAGTAGCTCAAACAATGCTCATAGAGGCAGTCATGAACAAAGAGGAAAGAATGCAAAGAGGGAAAACTAGACTGCAGTAAGTAGAGTGTCATCACATGGTTCTGACATGGGTTATCCTAGCTATCTCTCACTAGATGTTGCCCCCCATCTATGGTTATCCTGGCAGACTCTCTCTAGTCACCGGCCCCATAGGATGACACATGCAGAACCAACTATCCTTTCATGAAGATAAGGAAGTCAATCATGCCAACTAGGCCTTCTCATCCCATCCTTACCCTAAATGAGTGCTACAGGAATGGGTGAGGCATCCAATTATCTTATTTAATGTAATAGCTACCCAACCCCTTCTAGGTTAATTATTAGGTTATCACTTGATTACAAATTGCAAAGGGTTATCCTGGCAGCCACTTTGGGCACTAGCCCCACAATGAAAGACACCCCCTAAATGCATCCAATAACTCTAACCATCTAACCAAACAAGAATAATAGGACAGTGTAAGATATATCCCTTTTTGTATCCAACGTAATCCATCCACTCAAATATCAATGCTCAAATCACTTTTTCCACAATACCAAACACCAAGACCCATACAAAACAAGAGGCATCATAAACTCATCATTATCACCAAAACATTGCATAAGGTCAAAATACCCTAGGCCTCTAGAGAAAAATAACTAAAAAGTAAAAAAAACAAATGGAATTAAAATAACCCATTTCTAAGGTAATCCCTCCTGACATCCTTGGATTTGTATTTTTTGACTAGAAGAACTACTAGGAACAAGTTATCAATAATTATTGTTGAACAAAACACAAGTGATCAAGAATTAAAATTTAAACTATAATTCATCCTATGTCCCAATCTAATGATATAATTAACACAACGATAATAAATCAACGTTAAATTTATAATATGACAACTTACACTAATTCAGCTAGGACTATAAATTAAGAATCTACATTATTCCCATAACCTACTTTCTTAATAATTTAAACCAACTAAACTTACCCAATAGTAATAAGTGCAAAATTGGTTAAAATTGGAATTGATACATATTGTAGTGCAATGATTAATAGATAAATCTATTCTAATAATTAGGTTTAATAACATAAAATAGAGCAATTAGGAATAATGTTTAAATTTCATAATCTATTCTAATAATGAAATAAGTTACATTCTACTATATAAAATTGACCATATTTTATGAATTAAAATGAATAATAACAATGGTATAATCATAAAATGGAAGCAATAATTTATTATCAGATATACATGG
Organism: Cunninghamia lanceolata; assembly: GCA_027924645.1. Classification (NCBI taxonomy): domain Eukaryota; kingdom Viridiplantae; phylum Streptophyta; class Pinopsida; order Cupressales; family Cupressaceae; genus Cunninghamia; species Cunninghamia lanceolata. Next base: position 16,462,939 of record BSBN01000814.1, read on the forward strand.
AGTTAAATATGGAATCTTTCTAATAGGATTCAATTCACTAACCCTCTTAATATGCAAATTTCTATGAAATATAGACTTGCTATTTTGGTTTGCTAACAGAGTTGAAAATATAAGCTATAGGGAAAAATTACATCTAATAGCTTCAGCCATGATAGAAGAATTGAAAGTAGATTACAGAGGAGGAATTTAAGAGAAAACTCTTAAGAGACTAGAAGGGTACGCAGCCTGTGTACTATATCAACTTAGCAAAACCCCACAAAGGAACACCTGATGACAAGAAGTGAAGAATGGATTTGTTGGTTGTGTTAGGTAAAAATGGAAGTAATTGAGGATCCTCTATATGCACTGAGGTCTTTAATGGCAACCTACTCTCCTCCATTCGATGCTCTCTTTGTACCCTCCGAAGACGTGCATTAGAGTGAATATGTAGCAGCATGAGATAAAAGGCATGAATATGTATCTGGGTTTAATGGTAGTGTTGGTTTAGCCCTTATATTGAAGAATGAATCTCTACTTTGGATTGATGGTCACTATTTTTACAAGCTACAAAGTAGTTGAGTGAATGCTAGAAGGTTATGCACATTGGTGAAGACCCATTGGTGGAAACTTGGATAGCTAATAATTTGGATAAATATGCCACTATCGGTGTGGATCCATGGTGTTTATCTATAGATACTGCACATAGATGGGAGAAGGCATTTATGAAGAAGGGACAGAAGCTTGTTCAACAAGAGAAAAATCTGGTAGATGAAGTTTAGAGGGATTGACCGTTTCCCAAAGTATCACCTATCTACATACATCCTCTAGAATTTGTGGGGTGCTCCGTTCAAGAAAAAGAAAATATATGATTTAAGGGAAAAACTTGACCAGGCGAAAACTAAAGCTATTGTCATCACCACACTTGATGAGGCTTCTTAGATCTACAACATTCGTGGATCTGATGTAGCATACAATCTAGTTGTACAAGCTTTTGCAATTGTGACCAAATCATCTACTTTAGTATATGTTGACAAGAGGAAAGTGACACCTGAGGCTAGTTGATTTCTTAGACTCTAAAACTTCAATTAGTTTATGTGATTGCTATGGTAATTATTGAAGCTTCCTAAGGTGCCCCTAAAAAAACCTACTTTTATTAAGGAGACTTTATAGGAATTTGTTTATGACAACATTTAGTTTGATATAATTACTCCCATCTTTTCCTTAATCTGGCAAGCTCACAGGAAGAGGATCTAGAGGAAGATATGCACAAAAGGAATCATACAGAGACCCAAACTAATTTCATCAAAAATACATTTAATTACTCCAATAAACATACCCAGAAATAATCTTTGAGCTTTAGAATCCTCCTCTCGTTAAATTCATCTCTTTTCCTCCAATTCTTCTTTCGCCAGACTCCCCCTCCCCTTAAAATTATAGAAAAACCCCCTTCAAATATCCATACTATCATAAAAATAGCCTATTACAATAAATTCCCATACCAAAATCTCCCATTATAGAACCCTACTCTCTCCATAATTCCCCATTTATCCACAAAAATAGACATTGCATTTAATTTCCCAGAGCACCCAAGATTCCTTCTTATTCTATATAAACATATGCTAATTAAATATGACAACTCAAAATCCACTAATATTAAATTATGAAATAGGATATTTATAATAACACAATAAAATATTTATTCACTTAATAAGATATTGACTATTTATAATTTATTTATTTACTATTATTATTATTAACTATTAGAATTTATTAATTTAATTTCTAACAAATATTCAATATACCTAAAAAAATTAATATTATTTATTTAACAAAATAGATTAATAATTTCTATTGATGAAACAATAGACCAAAACAAAACTCACCTTGATAAACTACAACCAACATTACCAGATGACAACTCATTACAAATAATAGAGACTCATAACCATGCTCCAAATAGACCAAACTGATGAAACCCAAAACTGAGAACTCATCCTCAATGAGAATGATGTCAACTAAGGGACCTCATGTTATCTCCATTCCACAACTTCCATTGATATGAAGGCATGCTCATACCTACCAATTCAGGTGGAGTGGATGTCTGATACCTTCAATCCTATAGCAAATGAAAGGGTCAAATACCAATATATATAATCATCCAAACAGGCACACTGTGACAGGGATTCGTAGCATAGCAGGGTACTCAACATGAGTAATTCTATACTTTCCCTTCACAAAACATATCACAAATATCCACATCAAGCAAGTTCATGAATAACTAAACAACCAGATAACACATCATCAGATAGTCGCATAAATCACATAGTAAAATTAGTCAATTAAACCCATAACTGATCACATCATAAGCATAATATATCAATCATAAAACATCAACAGTGTCATCATAGAAACATCAATGAGTGTCATCAATTACATCAAAATAGTAAATCCATCAACAATGATATGTCATAATGTCTAGATATAAAGAAATAACTAACAGTCTCTAAGAAAGCCAAAATGAGGGGCACTACAAACCTGTTGTGATAGATAGAAGCAAGTGGTTGGATTATTTCATTCAAGAGGATATGTTGTTCAAAGGAAATTAGTTTTGTATACTTAGGAGTTCAATGAAAGATAATTTGATGAAGGATAAACATGGAAGTGGATTAACATGATATTTTGATATTGAAAAGATAGTAGCTTTGGTAAGTGCTCGGCCTCAGATATATAAGGATGTAAGGAAATTTGTGCAGAGTTGTAGAGTTTGTCAAGTTGCAAAAGGTAGTAGTTAGAATCTAGGTTGTATAAATCTTTGACAGTATCGGAGAGACCTTGGGAAGACATAAGCATGGATTTCATATTAAGTTTTCCAAAAACATAGAGGGGATATGATTCTATATTTGTAGTAGTGGATGAATTTTCAAAGATGGCATATTTCATTCCTTGTAAGAAGACAAATGATGTAGTACATGTTGCTGAGCTATTTTTCAAGGAGATTGTGAGATTGCATGGATTACCTAAGATTATAATTTTAGATAGGGATACAAGATTTATTAGATATTTCTAGAGGACATTATGGAAGAAGATGAAAACAAACCTAAAGTTTAGTTCAACATTTCACCCATAGATAGATGGACAATCTGAAGTGGTAGATAGGAGTTTGGGTAACTTATTGAGATGTTTAGTAGGAGATAAGGCAGGAAATTGGGATATAATTCTACCGCAAGTAGAGTTTACATACAATAATTCAGTGAACTGAAGTATAGGGAAGACACCATTTGAAATTGTGGTAGGAGTACAACCTAGAGGAGTTATAGAGATGAGAGACATGAGTATGGAGAAAAAAAGAAGTGCAAAAGCAAAAGAATTTGCAAGATACATGGAGACACTACATAATAAGGTTAGGAAGCATTTGGAAGAGATGAATAGTAAGTATAAGGAACTGTAAGCAGATGAGAAGAGGAGACATAAGGAATTTTTAGTTGGAGATGAAGTTATGGTATATCTTTAGAAGGAGATATTTCTAATGGGCACATACAAACAAGATGAAGATGAGGAATTTTGGACGATGTAAGATTCCTAAGAAATTTGATTTAGGGAATGCATATGAAGTGGAGCTACCAAAGACATTTGGTATATCACCTATATTCAACATTGCAGACCTATATTAGTATCATGAGGGAGAATAGAGTGAGAGCATTGAAAATGGATTGAAGGACCAGTTACCATAGCAACAACTAGAACAGATAGAGAAGATCTTGGATAGCAAGGTTGGATGCAGTACTAGAGGAAAGCAATACAAAGAGTATTTGGTTAAGTGGAAAGGAAGACCAAAAGAAGATTCATCATGGATTTCTCAGGCTGAGGTAGATCACCTTGGTTTTCCTCTAGCCCTAGCAAAGTGAGGAACTCACATTTTCAACAACCTCAGGTGTTTGATGCAAGAGCATCCTAGGTTCAAGAGTAATCTTGCATCAACCAAAAAACTATTTGCTTTCTTTTCTTTTCTTGCATTTTAGTTGCAGTTTGATCATTTTCAATTCAACATTTTCTACTGTATTTTCATTTGAGAGTTCCTAGAGCAGGAACTAGCTTCTATTCCATGTCAGCTATATAATATTCATATTTCAGGTGATTTGGACTTGTTTACTGAGAGATATTGCTATTAGAAATTCATCATATTTCACAGAACAAAGAATTCTTTAGTTAACACAAGCATACAAGGTTTGTGGAGTACTTCCATGACTTGTGGAGCCAAATGGAACATCACACAAGGTAGTAAAGGACTAGATAGACCTTCATTGAGAATTGTACCATGTTTCATTCACTTGCGGAGCAATACCATGAGTTGTTGGCCAAGCTACATGTCATTTACAGACTTCATTGTACATTGGAGTTTGAGATCCCTTCAGGCTGATGCAAATGATTCTTTAAGCTTCAAGATGATATATAATCATTCATGAGATGTTACAAGTATGTGTTAATCGATGTTGTCATTGATGTCAACATGTTTGTGTTGTCATTGTTGTCAATTGTGTCTTTTGATGTAGCTGTTGTTGTTTGATTAAGTTGTTGTGTTAAAGTGATTTTAATTCCTTGTAGAGGTGTTGATGATGTTAGTAGAGTGTTCCTATTGCTAAGTTTCCAAGTGCTTTTGACAAAATTTGATTAATATTAGAAACAGTGTGTTGAAGAAGTCTTCTGACTTACAGAGTGTTGTTCAAGTTTTTGTTCTGCGTTTATTATGTGTTGGAGATATGAGTGTGTGGTTGGATATGTTGTCAAGAAGTGTTTAAAGATATTAAATCTAGAATTTGGTGCTCTAGATTGTTGTGCAGTGAAATTTATGTTCACCAGTTTGAGAATAGTATTTGACAGTGTTTCTAAGTTGTACAGAAGTGTCTGGGAGAAAGTACTTTGCTCCACATTCCTTTGCGAAAGGGTTTCAGGTGTTGTGGTTTTGGATATGTGTTCATAAGGATCTTACCTATCTTCCTTCCAAAAGGTTTATGATTTGGTACTCCAGAAAGAAACTTATTGTGTGGTAGAGTTTGATAGTGTCGTTGTCTTCAGGTGAAAGTTTTTGTGGCTAAATTTGTTGGTTTCTAGGTGACTTCAATATGTTAGTGGATGATTCTAGATTATGTTAAATGTGTATGGTCTACAAGTTGTGCTTATGATCATAGAAGCATGTGATCAAGAATTCTTTATGTTTACACTTTTTGGTCGACCTTGAATGTTTGCAGATTCGATTTGGTGATTATATGAGTGTTTTATAGCATGCCTAGATAGATTTGGGTCCAAGCTAAGGCATAGAATGGTTTTCCTTCATTCCTTTGTGTCGTGGAATGTTTAGGTCTAGACCTAATTCAAAAATTATGTGTTTTCCAACCTTGGATATTGTGTTGTCAACCTTGAAGATTGTTTCAAAGGTAATGATGGTATAAATAAGTGTTAAGGATTTGTGATTGAATGTGTGTGAATGGGGATGTGATGTTGTGATGTGAATTTTATCAAGGTAGCAAGGGCTTTCATGTGTTAGGCTACCAAATATAGTGAGAAGAAGGTGTCTACGTTGTTTGGTTATGCTACGAAGATGCTGTGTATGTTGTGGTGTGTAATAAGCTTCATTGGAATTGAACTTCATGCATAGGTTAGATGCAACTATATTAGTTCAAATTCTAGTAGTGAGCCATTCTTTTCTTCCTTATTTATTTTTCAGTGGGCAGTGAGTCCACTTGGACAGTGAGTCCCCTTCAGTGAGTATTCTCTCTATGGCAGTGAGCCTTTGTAATTTGGTATTGTTACTACATTATATTGTGAGCTAATCCTCACCATGGTTTTTCCTTTTTAGGTTTTTCCTCATAAAAAACTACCATTCTCTTGTGCATGGTGTTGTTGTGTTTAAGTTTCTATTATCTACTTTTCATATTTAAACTTCATAACATATTAAGTGTTTATGTGAACTGATGTGGATGTGATTATGTTTATGAGGATTTCAAGTTTTTGATACAATTGATTCACCCCCATCTCTTAATTGTCTTGTGCCTTCAACAATTGGTATTAGAGCAAGGTTCCTTTGAAGAAAGCTTAACATCTTAAGGTACATCCAAGATGGTGCACAAGAAAGATATTCCCTTATTTGATGGATCAGATTATACACTCTAGAAGGTAAGGATGGAAGCCTTTCTAATTTCTCTTGGTTATGAGGTCTAGAAATATGTCAAGTCAAATTACATTGTACTTGAGAAAGGTGTAAATACTAAAGATGAAATCAAAGATGCCAAAATGGATGATAAGGCAAAACATGCTCTTTTAAGTGGACTTACTAAATCTGAGTTTGTGAAAGTTGTGAATTTGAAAATTGCTAATGAGTTTTGGAAAAGGTTGGAAAGTGTCTATGAAGGAGATGAGAAGGTTAAACAGGCTAAAATGTAGAATTTGAAGCTCACTTATGAGACCATGCATATGTCTGAAGATGAAAACATTACAAGCTACTTATAAAAGGCATATGAAGTTGTCAATGGCATCAAGGGACTTGGTGGAAATATAGATGATCAAGAAGTAATATTGAAGGTACTAAGGACTCTTCCTAAAGCTTACATTCATAAGGTTTTTTCTATTGAAGATTTAGAAAACTTGAGTAAATTCACCAAAGATCAGTTGCTTGGTACACTAACTACTTTTGAAATAAGAGAGTTTGGCACACCTAGTGGAACTGCAAAAGATGAGATTGCATTTAAAGTTGGTAGAATAGAGAAGACTATGGAATCAAAACCAAAATACTTTGATGAAGTGGAAGCTAACTTTGTGAGAAGGATGAAAAAGGGTATTGGTAAGTTTAGTGGTAAGTTGCCTTTTAAGTGTTCCAGTTGTGGAAATATTGTTCATTATGCTTCAAGGTATCTAGATAGAGATCTAAGAATTAATAATAAGGAAAAAAGAGGAAGGATACTCAAGAAAAATTACTATGAAAGCATTTCTAATGATGAATCTAACTTTGAGGATAATAATGATGATGAATGCTTATTTATTTCCATAAGAGATGAACTATTTCTACTAACTCTGGTAGTTGTGTGAAGGAAAAGAATCTAGAAGATGTATTAAGCCTAAAGGCACTATAATATCTATTCTTCATGCTAGAAGTGAAAAGGAAGACTGGGTCATTTATAGTGGATGCTCAAATCATATGACAACTAATAAGAGTAAGCTTATTAAACTTGAAAAATTTGATGGTGGAGTAGCTACTGCTATGATTTGTGGAAAACGTTCGATTAGTTTTGATAGAAAGCATAAAACTGATGATGTACTTTATGTCAAAGGTTTAAACCATAATCTCTTGAGTGTTGGACAGATGTGTATCAAGGTTACAATCTTATGTTTCAGAATGATGGATGTGAGATTAGAAAAAGCTCTGGAATAGTAATTGTTGTTGGAAAGAAGACAGTTGGAAATGTTTATCATCTCGAAGGTGGTGTTATTTATTGCCTTATGACTTAGATTAGTGAGAGTTAGCTATGGCATAGGAGATTGTGTCACATCAACTTTAATATCCTGGTAAGGATAAGTTTAGTCCAAGCTATGAGAGATCTACCAAAGTTAACAAAGCCTATTATTGTTGCATGTAAGGAATGTTAGTTTGGAATGAAAACAAGAAGAAGCTTCAAAAGAAAGGATCGGTCATCTACCGGACTATTGGAGTTGGTGCATACAGACCTGTGTGGTCCTACTAGAGTAAGGATTTTCCAAGGTGACATGTATTTCATGCTATTTATTGATGATTGCTCTAGAATGACTTGGGTCACTTTTCTTAAGGAAAAATTAGAAGCCCTATATAAGTTTAAATCTTTTAAAGCAATGGTTGAAAATGAATTGGATATGAAAATCAAATTTTTGAGGTTTGACAAAGGTGGAGAGTTTACTTCTAATGAGTTTAACATGTTTTGTGAGAATCATGGGATAAAGAGGCATCTATCTACTCCTAGAACTCCTCAACAAAATGGAGTGGTTGAAAGGAACAACATGGCAATTCAAGTAGCTACAAGGACAATGATAAATGAATCAAACCTACTAGAAGTCTACTAGAGAGAAACAATTCATATTGTTGTCTACATATAGAATAGAGTACAGGTTAAAGAAAATGACACAAAGACTCCTTATGAGCTATGGTATGGAAGGATTCCCACTGCTAAATATTTTAAAGTTTTTGGAAGAAAATGTTATATAAGAAGATATGAAGAACTAGGAAAGTTTGATGCAAGATGTGATGAAGGTATTTTTCTTGGATACTCTAACAAAAGCAAAGCTTACTATTGCTGTAATAAGAGGCTAAGAAAGAATGTTGAAAGTGCTAATGTTAAGGTTGATAAAGATATACAGAAGTTTTCAGAGATTAATGGATATGAATCAAATGAGTCTTCTTGTGGAGAAAAAGAAGAAACTAATGAAAAAGAAGTATAGGTTGAAGAACAAGAAGCTCTGGAAGTAGAAGTACAAGAACCTCCAGAAAAAACTCCTAAACATGTACAGAGGCATCACACTAAAGATCAGATCATTGGTGATAAGAGCAAAGATGTATTGAAAAGAAGCAGAGCTACTAAAGAATAGGTAAATCTATCCTTACTTTCCAAATTTGAACCTAAAATAGTGGTTGAGGCATGCAAGGATGAGTATTGGATTAAGGCTACAAAAGAAGAACTAATCTAGATTGAGAAGAATCAGACTTGGGAAATTGTCCCAAGACAAGAGAATAAGAATGTGATTGGAACTAAATGGGTATACAGGAATAAGTTGAATGAGAATGGAGAAGTAGTACAGAACAAGGAAAGACTTGTGTGTAAGGGGTATTCACAAGTGGAAGGAATAGACTATGAGGAAACTTTTACCCCGGTGGCAAGAATGGAGGCTATTAGGTTATTTTTGGCTTATGTAGCACATAAGGATTTCAAGGTATATCAAATGGATGTGAAATCTCCTTTTCTAAATGGCAAGTTGGAAGAAGTATACATAGAGAAAATGGATAGATTCAGTTGTTAGACAAACTAGATATGCTATGTAGATTGAATAAGGCATTGTATGGATTGAAGCAAGCTCCCAGAGCTTGGTATGCAATGTTAGATGGGTATTTGTTGCAGCAGGGATTCAGTAAAGGGTTTGCAAATAATAATTTTTATATCAAGATAAACAAAGATCAAATATTGATTGTTGAGGTCTATGTGGATGACATAATCTTTAGTGGAAATGAAGGTATGTGTAAGGATTTCACAAATGAAATGCAAAAAGAATTTGAGATGTCAATGTGTGGAGAGATGAATTTCTTCCTTGGGCTGCAAATTAATTAGACATATAAGGGCATTTTCATTTCATAATCAAAGTATGTCAAGGAACCATTAAAGAAGTTTGGAATGGAAGATTCTAAACTAGTTTGTACGCCCATGAAAACTGGTTGCAAGATGAGAAAGAATGATGAATCCCCTAAGGATGATCAGAGAAAATATAGATCAATGATTAGAGAAATTCTATACCTAACTACTACTAGATCAGATATCATGCATGTTGTATGTCTTGTGGCAAGATTTCAAGAAGATCCTAGAGAGTCACATATCATGGTAGTGAAGAGGATATTCAGGTATTTGAAGGGCACTCTAAATCATGGTTTGTGGTATCCTAAGAATAATGACTTCGCCCTAAGTGCCTACACAGATGTAGATTGGGCCAAATGTGTAGGTGATAGGAAAAGTACAAGTGGTGGTGTATTCTTTCTTAGAGATAGGGTTGTATCATGGCTAAGCAAGAAGCAAGATTCAGTGTCTTTATCTATTGCAGAGGCAGAGTACATTGTAGTTGCATCCTATTGTACACAAGTATTATGGATGAGACAAACCTTGAAGGATATCAAAGTTGAGTATGATGATCCAATTCCTATCTTCTTTGATAATACTAGTGCTATTAACATTTAAAAAAATATAGTGATGCACTCAAGGACAAAGCATATTTCAATTAGGTATCACTTTCTAAGAGAGAAGGTTGCAGAGAATGAAGTGAAGCTAGAGTATGTGCCTACAAAGGATTAGGTTGCTAACATATTCACTAAGGCTCTTCCTAAGGATATATTTGAATATATCTAGGAGAAGTTAGGGGTTATTGCCCCTCCTTTAAACTAGATGCATAAGGAAATGCATCAGTCTAGTGTGATTCAAGATTTATTCATTTCTGGATTGATAATGGAGGCTACCTTTCAAGGGGAGTAGTTAGTGACATTGATGATTGTTGCAGTCAAGGGGAGTAAGAGTTGGTATAGGTTGGTGTGTACTCCTAAGGGGGAGTATTCAGAGTAGTTGAGAAGAGTTCAATTATGTGTAGTATCACAGTTAGGGGGAGAAAGGTTGAGAAATATATGTCACCCTCTACCATTGATGTCAAAGGGGGAGATAGTTCATGTGAAAAACAAACAGAGAGAAAGAGAGTAAGATATATAAAATAAAGGGTGAGAGTGAGATTGGTACAGAGTTGTGATATGATGGTTTTTCACATCATATTTTGCCATCAATGACAAAGGGGGAGATTATTGCAAGTATATGCTAATCGGTGCTATCATTGATGTCAACATGTTTGTGTTGTCAATGGTGTCAACTGTGTCTTCTGATATAGCTATTGTTGTTTGATTAAGTTGTGTTAAAGTGATCTAAATGCCTTGTAGAGGTACTAATGATGTTAGTAGAGTGTTCTTGTTGCTGAGTTTCCAAGTACATTTGAGAAAATTTTATTAATACTTGAAATAGTGTGTTGAAGAAGTCTTTTGACTTACAGAGTGTCGTTTGAGATTTTGTTCCGTATTTCTTCTATGTTGGAGATCTAAGTGTATAGTTTGGATATGTTTTCAATAAGTGTTTGAAGATATTAAGTCTAGAATTTGGTGCTTCAGATTGTTGTACAGTGAAAGTTATGTTCACTAGTTTGAGAATAGTATTTGATAGTGTTTCTGAGTTGTGCAGAAGTGTCTGGGAGAAAGTATATTTTGTTATGTATTCCTCTGTAGAAAGGTTTTAGGTACTATGATTATGGATATGTGATCATAAGGATCTCACCTATCTTCATTCCAAAAGGTTTGTGATTTGTTACTCTAGAAAGCAACTTATTGTGTGGTAGAGTTCGACAATGTTGTTGTGTTTAGGTGAAAGTTGTTGTGGCTGAATTTTTTGGTTTCTAGGTGACTTCAAGATGTTACTAGATGATTCTAGATTGTGTTAAAACCATGTGTATGGTCCACAAGTTGTGGTTGTGATCATGGAAGCATGTGATCAAGAATTCCTTATGTTTACACTATTTGGCCGACCTTGAATGTTTGTGGATTGGATTTGGTGATTATGTGAGTGTTGTGTAGCATCCCTGGATAGATTTGGGTCTGATCTAAGGCATAGAGTGGTTTTCCTTCATTCCTTTGTGCCATGGTAATTCAAAAATTATGTGTTTCCCAACCTTGGAGATTATGTTGTCAACCTTGAAGATTGTTTCAAAGGTAATGATGGTATAAATAAGTGTTAAGGATTCATGGATGCATGTGTGTGAATAGGGATGTGATGTTATCATGCAAATTTTATCAAGGTAGCAAGGGATTTCATGCATTAGGCTACCAGATGTAATGAGCAGAAGGGGTCTACATTTTTGGTGACACTGCGAAGGTGTTGTGTATGTTGTGGTGTGTAATAAGCTTCATTAGAACTGAATTGCATGCATAGGTTAGATACAACTATATTAGTTCAAAGTTTGGCAGTGAGCCATTCTTTTCTTCCTTATTTCTTTTTCGGTGGACAATGAATCCACTTGGATAGTGAGTCCCCTTCAGTGAGCATTCTCTCTATGGCAGTGAGCCTTTGTAATTTGGTATTGTTACTACACTATATTGTGAGCTAATCCTCACCACAGTTTTCTTTTTTAGGGTTTTCCACATAAAAATATGGTGTTCTCTTTTGCATGGTGTTGACGTGTTTAATTTTTTGTTATCTTCTTTTCATGTTTAAACTTTATAACAAATTAAGGGTTTAAGTGAGCTGATGTGGATGTGATTATGTTTATGAGGATTTGAAGTTTTTGATACAACTAATTCACCCCTCACCCTCTCAGTTGCCTTGTGCCTTCAAGATGGGATGCATTAGGAAGTAAGTTAGTAGGTATCATAAGATAGATAGTTAGATTCTTTCCACAAGGCACTTCAATGCCATATCTTGTACATCTGTTGTAACCTAGAAAGCAAGCCTATGAGCCCTTTGATTGTAGCTCGCATGTTGCCAGCATATAAGCATTGTAATTGTATGATTTATTGAGCATATGAATCTTCCATTGCATTCTGTTATTGTCTTATTTCCATTGTGATTACTCTAGATGCATGGTTGGATAGTCCCTTCTTGGGGCCCTCCATCCATGACTACACTAGCCATGGTGGACTCTTGATCATGTGTTAGATTCTTGGCATAATACAGGTGCTCTTTGCAATAGGATATGTTCTTTTGAGGTATATTGTCTTCCTTAGAGGATATGTTAGATCATGATGTTATAATGTGTTCCTAGATTATGCAGACATGTAGTGGGATCTTTGACAATGATCTTGTTGGTTCTCTTGGTATCAAGTACACTGGTCATGTGCTTGGGAGATTCATGATAGTGCATTATTATATTTGGAGCTTAGAATGGATTGATCGGGTGTAGGTGCTCAAGAATACTTGGAGACTTGGGTGAGGCTAGAGATCTCTTGTTTCTTGGAGATCATGTGTTGAGATGGTTACTCCTTGATGAGGTTTCAGCAGCAAGACCAAGGAGTCTACACCTAGGTTGAACATGAGTTCAACATAGACCTATTGAGGAGATTATTCTTGGATAGAGTCATTGTGGCTTGGTATATCTTGGAGGAGCAATCTCATTCCCCACTCCTATTCCTTTCAATGGTGAATGATTTGATATGTATTACCCACTTGATTTTTAGATTCATTCTTTCTTTTTTTCTTGTCTTCTCTTGTATGCTTGAGTCTTGAACTATAGATGTTAGTTCTAAGGACTTTTTTGAGGAGTAGATGCATGATTATTATTTGTTATCTTCTTATGTTTGATCCTAAGTCATTTTTGAGGTCATTTCATTTAAAGTAGACGGTTAGTGGCTTTAGGTATATCCCTTGTTTAGGGAATGGAGGGTTTGTTTGATCTATGTTTGGTTTGAGAGGCTTACATCTTGATTAATTGGATGTTGAAGAGGCTTCTTGATTTGGGGTCTTAGGAATGAGATCATACTTTTTCATAGATATAGCACATTGGTGTTGGTAGAAGGACATGATTTTGATTTACAGGTTCTCTCTTGATTGGTCTAATCCTTCTTCCTAGATGTTTATGATCACATGAAATTGGAGTTGAGGTTTGTATGGAGCCATTGTGAGACTCTTTAATATCTTTCTCTTATGATGTTGAGATCTTGGGAGAGATATGGACTTGTGGTGAGAGTAATGTTGCAACTATTTTAGTTTGTTGGTTTTGTGTATTAGTGTATGTGTTCTTCGACACTATGTGATAGAGGATTTGGCCACATCTTGATGCAGAAGCATCCAAAGGCATAAGGGCAATCTTGCATCACCCAAAAAGAAGTTAATTCAAAACTATTGTAGTTGTTCTCATTTATTCCCATAATTAGTGTTTTTGGTTCCATAATATCTAGAATAATAATGTAGGACTTTCAGTTTTTCCAAAATGCTAAAAATAGTGACCTACCTATTTAGGAAAGTGTACCTTCTATTTTTAGAAAGTTTGCATTTGGGCACGTAATGAAGCAAAAATTTCCAAAATGTTACATAATGGAAATATAAGACCTTTGGCGAAGGAATCAAGCAAAGATCATTTGTGAGCTGAAAGATATTAAAGTTTTTGTTTTCTAAAAACCCCCTAAAAATTTATGGAACGAGATATGAGGCACTAAAACTTCTCATAACATCTCAAAAAGTTGATAGAAATCCATTTACAAATTTTTGGCATGATAGTTCACATCGCGAGCTTTCCGGCGCTTAAAACGGTTTGTCAATTAGACACTTGGATCAAAATTTATGCTTCCTGGAAGTTGACCTACTTTTGGAGGGAGTTGCAAATTTTGAAATTTCGCTGGAGGCCGCCAAAAAGTGCTATTTATGACTATTTTGGGAACCCTGGGCAGTAGTAGAGTTAAGGGGGCCAATGTAGAGTCCAGAATAGGGGGGAAAATAGAAACCCTAGCTGATTTGGGGTTACAAAAGGCTAAAGATTCTAGAGTCTTGAGGTTGGGAAAGCTGTAATGTGTTGCAGCCAGTAGAGGATTCATCCTCTGATTGTAATTGAGCTTCTGTAATGTAATGAGTTGCCTAGTTCAATAAAAGAAAGTTCTATTTGTTGTGTTTAATATTTGTTATTGTGTGTTTTGTGATTTACCCCCTTCATCACATCTTCTATGTGAGTGCTATTGGTGGATCTTTGGATGCCTTGATTGATTTCAGATTTGACATTACCCATGCAATGAGAGTTATAGGATGTATATGTGTCCTTTGTTGGATGCTCTCATTATACTATGGTGTTGAGGGTGTTGAGGTTTGTTATCACATTTGTATGTATTGTTACCTTGGATGACTTCTTTATGTAGGATAGAGTATATACAGGGACTTGTGATCATTGTGACTTAGGTTGGATATGTTGATGGAATAAGGTCTACTTGTTATTATTAGTTTACCTTGGTTTGGAGGTATGGTTAGTTTGATGTGTTAGCAACTAGCTGTGGTTGCTATTCCAGCTATGGTGATTATTTCTTGTTAATTACTTAGGTCTATTTGTTACCATTGGATTTGGTGTTTGTGTTTGGATATCAATTTATGCATGTTTCTTACTTCCTTGTGACAGTTTAGTGTGGCATCTCTTTGGAGGATCTTATCTTTCATGGTTTGGCATGATGTAGGATGAGAGGATTCTTGTTTGAGATGGTGGTCACCTTGATTATTATTGCATGTATCTTGATGGAGCACATGGATGTTTACATGGTACATGTTAGGGATATGGAGTGTTTCCTTGATCTTTGAGTTTATTTTTTTTACCCCTTATGTAATGTATACAAGTGGGAGAATGTTGGAAAAAGTGTGTTGTACACCTTGCATAAAAACAAAATATTTAAATTATGTAAAATAAATATTTATTTTTGGTGCATCTAGGTGACATGTTTAGCCACATTAAATATTTATATTGGTCCACTTATAAAGTTGTATGTAACATTGGGAAAAATATTTAATGTGGCTTGCACATTAGAAAAATATTTAATATTGGGAAAATTTAGTACCATAAATGCAAAACTTACTGCCAAAAAGTAAATGAGAGGGACATGGTTTAGTGATCTCATGGTTTTGAGGGACATGGTAATGTTATACCACTTAGTGGTTTTGTGCAAGATTCTTTTCTATAAAAGCAAGCACATGACTAGTTGTTGGGGTTGGCTATTTTGGCTTGTTGGCTAGTATTGAACTTTTTTGTAGGTTACATATGTGAGGAGAGGAAGCATGGATTGGGATGTGTTGTTACATGATTCTCATGTTCTTGTTCACATGGAGTGCAATTAGGGAGCTTGATGATTCATAAGTATTCATAGAGGCAATATATTGTAATCTTTGTTCATGAGATAATATAATGGGTGTGGATGCTTTTGGAGGCTATGTTTTTCCATTGTGGAGGGTTTTTCCAAGGTACATCTTGTGTCATCTTGATGGTATGTTTACCTATTCTTTTCCATATAGATTTTTGAATACTTTGCACATTTATATCTTATAGGGTTATGTGAAAATTGTTCATTATGGCTACAAATTTTCCTTCATTCAGCACTTAGCACTATCATCAGAGTGTCGTAGAGCCAAATAGACATTTTCATTAAGTCTAGAAGAGTCAAGAAATGAAAGATAGCCTTTCATTTCATTAATTTTGTTAACTTTAGTTTTTACAAGTTTTTTGACCCCATTATCTTGCATTGTACAACCATATGACAATACAGCCATATTTGTATGGATTTTTAGAAATTACAATATATTTTATAGAGGGATACCTTCCCCCTACAATTTTTAGTCATTTTGTGATCAAAGATTTGATTTTTAATAGGATTTTTGTGAGTTTGAGGCCTATACAGCCTATTTTCTAGCCCACAAACCATAGTTTTGGGATGACCCTATAGCCCTTGGTTCTATTTTAGCCTTGATCATGTTCACAAATCTGCCTAGCCCATCTATCCACTTTGACCACTAGAACAATCTATTTTTGGCCCCACTAGCCTCATTTCAAGCTCTCAGCTCATTCCTGATGGACTCCTTTGCATTTGTCATCCACTTGGCCCCTTGGTGATCTAAATTTTTTTCCAATCTATGACCTCATCTATAGTCCTTGCCCACATTTTGGCCCCATTTTAAGCTAACTTGGCCCCTTTGCATAGTCATCAACCATTTTGGCTGCCTAGTTGGCCCTATAGGACCTTTGAATCATGTAGTTCTTTTATTGAGTCATTTCTAGGCATCCCTTGTGCATTGTTTAGACCAATTGGGTCAGTCTTCTACAAGACCCCCTTCTCAGATAGGCCCTTCAATCTCTTCATCTAACCTTGAAGGATGTATACGTAGATTTATTTGGTCAATTCTAGCCTTGCCAACTCCTACATTCCAATTCTATAGACTGGCCTTGGCCGCCTCAGCCCTCTTCATTAGCTTCTCCAATGACATTGACCTCTACCTAGGACTCCATAGGTGGCCTTCCAATTCCTACAACCAAGTCTTCATGGCCCTCTTAGCAACCTCTTTGTGCACTAGTACGTGGCCCTAGATCTAGTTCTACCTAGACTACACTCTAATTAGTTTTCCCATCTTCTCAGTTCAACCAAGACTCCACTTTAGGCCATTTAACCTTGGATCTGGCTAAGAAAACTTCAACACCCTAGTTGCTCCATTTTCAACCCTCTTGACCTAGTTGGCCCAATTCCTAGCCCACCTAGCCCATTTTCAAGCAACACAAAGACTTAGTTAGGCTACTACCAACTCACCACTAGGCCACTATACATCTATTATTTTGCCCCCATGAGTGGATTTTTTCCTTTTCTATAACTTTCTCGTATGGAGGCAAATTTTGGAAAACTTCTAGTTGATGGAAAGTTGATTATGTCACCAACACCATCATGTCATTAATTTTGTATGATTGTAGCATTTTTTACACTTTTTTTGCCTCCAAAGTACTTTGTTATACTAAATTTTGATGGGGCATAAATTTCACCCTTGATATCAAAATGTTTCAATTTTTTTTTTAAACTACCATAATTTCTAAATGAATTCATCTACACATGTAATCTTAAGTTTTGGATTTCTGATTTTATCAAATTTGTAAAAATCATTGTCTTATAAATGGTCAATTTTGGCATCCAAATTCAACAACATTGTACCTTTTCTTGTAATTTTTTCTTGAGGGCCTAATTTTCATCATTAATCATTTATGGGGGGGAATTTGCATTTCTACTTTGGATATTATTGTAAATAAGATCATATCTCTCACACACAATCCCTTCTAAATGAGTATTGTTATTAATCCTCATAATAAATAGAAATCAAATGTGGATATTGTGGAAAGAAAAGGTATACAACAAAAGAATGTATTCCTCATCAACTTGATGAAATGAAACAACTTGTTCTTGACCATGGTATTGCTCTACCTAATCATTATAATGCAACACCTACAAAAACATCATCTACTCTCACTAATCCATCTTCTGAGACATTGATATCATGTGGAGTTGAACAACGTAGTCCAATTACTTTCATTGAGATCTCATCTCCATCATCACCTAATGCTACGTCTAAATCTAGTGTTCACTCATCCATGGGTTCCAACAATTTTATGCACCAAGACATTTTTATTGTTTTTTAGATTTGTCGCATATCTACCAAACATATCATCTCTGTTTGTAGAGTGTCGCATTGCAACTTTGGAAGACACCATTAAGGACATTCATCTTCTATTTGATGATAGTCACATCAATGATGTTGTCACTACATGTACATTTTTGGATACTATTATTTTTATGCCTACATTAGCTTCTATACTGATAGATTTTGTAGATATTCATGAATCCACATCTTCAACTTGGTCATCATCTATTTTGACATCCTCTATAATAGTATCAAATTCTCACTCGTTCATTTGTCACCATACATCCATGGTTCCTATACCTAAATCTTTTATGGTACCTAATTCATCTTATCAACATTTGTCACACTTTAGCATTAGCTTAGAGATCATTGAGTAGAATTCAAATACTTCATTATGGAAATCATCATGGGCGTCATCTAAAACCTATCTTTGAATTATGTGAAAAATTTATAGATATTCATTTTTCTTCTTGCATATTCCTATCAAGAATGGGAAGTTATCTTGCACACTTTTGTGGTTCTATTTCTTCCCAAGGAGATAAATGTTTAGTGACATGGATCATCTTCAACACTTAGTGTCAAGCATCTACCAGCACTACAAGATGGATTTTGAGGGGATGTTGCATGGTTTCTCTTCTCATCTTAGTTTTGGGAGGGAGCACTTCTTTGCATGGAGTTCTTTCCTTCTCATTTTCAAGGGAGGTCACATAGACATTCTCTCTTTTCTTTCCTATTGGAGGAACATTTATTGTACATTCATGATATGCTCTCCTTCTTCTTGACTTGTACAATTTATCATGTATCATTTCTTTTTTTGAGAGGAGTTTCATTTCCTATTAGGTTTTCTTCTTTATTCCATTTATGAGAAATATGTTTGTACATGGACTGTACCTAACATGGCCTAGTGGCTAGGACCCATCATAATTTTATCACTACTCCCTAAATTGCACTTAAGGGGGTGTTAGTGTAAATGAGGTTATTTCATAACTAGTTAGATAATCACCCTTTCTAGGTTGACCCATTAACACTTGTTAAGTATCCATTTAGGGACTTTTAGCTTTTTGTTTCACTTCATGTGGTTGAGACACATGTACTCATCTTTTGAGACACCTAGTTCATGCATAGTTGCCACATGTTTTCACACATGTAATTTGAGCTAGAGAAGTGTTTCATATTTGGAGAGGTAGTCAGGCATTCATTCATACCTTGCTACCTCCTCTTCCTTGCCTATTTATGCAAGGCCCTTATTATACATTTTACACACTCTCATTATTTGATAGACATGAATTTACGCTTAATTTTTCACTAGTGTAAGGTTGTTATGATGTTTCTTTGAGATCTTGGTTGCTCCAACATCTTTCACTGTGTTAATTCAATTTAGAACATTGAAATTTACCATTAAGAATCTTAGATAAATTATAATTAGTTTTTAAAATTTAGTGTTTTCTATTATTAACCTTAAACTTATTAACTCTAAACCTTGAAATAACAAAATATTAAGCAATATCATTTAGTCAATTATTTATGTCAAAAAATACCATGTCACTAGTTTTCTATTTCAAACTCATACTTATAATTGACTATTAAAATATACCAAACAAGTATATTTTCCATGCAACTTTTATCTTATCATAGTAACATACATTATCAATACAAGATATCTCAAAGTTAATGGTAAGTAATGTAGACATAGTCACCACCTTTATAATTCTTAAATCCATACAAGATATCATTACAATAGTAAAATAAAACTATCAAAAATCACACCATCAAGGCTTCTTCATACTCTAGAGCGTATAGGTGTTATTTTTGGTTACACTAAAAATATTAAACTCATAAAGAATTACAATTTTTGGTAATCACTTTTTTTAAACTAACTTAAGGACAAATTGCACCAAGTCCACAAAACTAAATAATAAAGAGTAATGCAAATAAGTTATTTAAGAAACATTCCTTATAATCATATGAATACATTGTCTCTTGTTTGAGATGTAATTTTGACATAAAAATAGAATTAGGACATGTAATTGTAATTTTGACTTAGAATTAGAATTAGGACTTGCAATTAAGACATGTAATTGTTATTTTCACATATTCAAATTAAGACTTACAATTAGGAATTCAATGTTTAATTCTAATTTTGATTGATAATTAGAATTAGGACTTGCAACTAGGACATGTACTTGTAATTTTGAATTAGAATTGGAATTAAGACTTGCAATTAGTACATGTAATTGTAATTTCAACTTAGAATTAGAATTAGGACTTACAATTAGGACTTCAATGTTTAATTGTAATTTTGACTATATATATTGACTTGGAATTAGGACTCATGAAATTATAGTTTGAACAAAT
This sequence comes from Cunninghamia lanceolata, assembly GCA_027924645.1. NCBI lineage: Eukaryota > Viridiplantae > Streptophyta > Pinopsida > Cupressales > Cupressaceae > Cunninghamia > Cunninghamia lanceolata. Next base: position 16,483,215 of record BSBN01000814.1, read on the forward strand.
TGAATATCTAGTAATGTTAAAATTAATAGTCTAAAATTTTGAAATTACATGAAAGAATTTCTTCAATTTTCTTAATGTCATGCCCACATTTCCCATGCGGTCACAACATGCATCTCACGTGTCATGTCCACATGTGTCATGTGGTCATGACACGAAATATCAAAAAAATTTCCACGCTTCTCGAAACCCCCTCGTACGCGTAAGCTCGCTTAGTGGCGTACGCTTAAAGTGAAAACCATACAGTTGTCGGTGGAGTGCTAAGTACATGTTCGCACATCCCGATGCAAGAAGACCATCAAGGGGGTCTTCACAGCGCGGTTAGTGTCGCTACAAGGGTTGAACTTTCAAATCTCCTAAACCCTAAATCCCAGACAAATTTGGCAGCATAACGCCTCACGGATGTGACTGGAATTTAATACACAAATTCTATTATTAATACATGGTTCCCTGATAGGGTTAACAAACTTCCTATGTCTCCCTAATAATGATGAATTTATGCTTGGTCTCATTTATGGAACATTTTTCAGCAAAGCCCAATCATCCATTCATTATTCCATTTTCTGAAATTTAATATTAATTTCTCCTCCTTCAGACTTAGCTTTTTTTCAACAAAGCCCATTTATTTGCCCTCTCTTCCGTTTCTCTGAAATTTAATTTTGATTGTATTTCTATCACGTTCACCTTACCTTTTTCTCTGAGATTTATTTTGATTGTATTTCTGTCACTCTCTTTTTGTTTCTAAGTTTTCTTTATGTTTATCCTTTTTTTTCTTCATGTTCTTCATCAATCAGAGTTATCACTGTATTCTTTACATTATTCCTAATTTCTTAGAAGACCAGATCACTAAAACAGGGTTTACTAACATCACTTGTTTTAGTCTCCTAAGTTTCTGCTCTAGGTTTCATCTCAACGTTTGAATTAATTTTAATAATCAACTTGTTCCTAATCAGGATTAATGGTAGGATAAACTTACTTAGTTCTCTTAGCCGAGTACAGAATTGCCGTGCATTTTCTCCTCTTTGTTTTCCAATGTTAGTTTTTCTCTCTTTCTCTCTCTGTTATTTTCTCAATTGGACGTTTTCTAAATCTACAGTTGAGTTTAAAATGGCCACACATGGAATGCCTGTGATGGCTTGTTTGTGTTTACTTCCAGTGTCCTTTGTAAATGGGAGGATTATATTTTCCTCTTCATTTTCTTGGTATTTAATTTGTGATAATTGATTAACTTCTGAGATACTCTTCTTAAATATATATAATATTCCCTTTTAATTTATAAATATATTCTTCCTTTATCTTAATTAATCCTCCTAATATAAATTTCTTTCTCCTTTTTATTAAGGAAATTATGGCTTCTCTTTTAAATTTATAGAAAATAATTGAAATATATATTTCTTTGTTTTATTTTATATTTAAATAGAATAGGCTTTCCTCTTTATAAAAACCCCAAGCTATGTGATCAATTCATATTTTATTTGATCTTTGTGAAAACCCTAACCCCCTTTTTTGTTTTGTATTATTTTCAGGGCAGAGAATGGAGAGTGGCGACGACGGCCATGGAGCAGAGGGCAGATCTGTGTGTGGCCGCAGAAGTGAGGAGGTTGCAGGGAATGGCAGAATGGGTGGAGGGGAGGGTGTTCGTAATGGCCGCAGGGAGCGGCGAAGGCGGGGTGAATGGGAAGGGGGTTAGTGGTGGCCACAGGTGGCAGAGGGCATAGAGGGGACCATAGGAAACACGGCGGTGGAGGTGGATAGTCCACGGGGAACGGGAGGTTGTAAATTTCTTTGGGCCGCGGGTTATGGAAGTATGGCAGGGGATGTATTGGAGTGGGTGTGGGTGGGGGCTCCACCCCTCCCCACTCCCTTTACCTTACTCACGGTGGGGGTTTGAACCCCCACCATTATTAATTAAATTTTTTTAAATATTCTTTCGACTGTATTTTCAAAACAACACTACAAATTAATAAATCTATTTCCCATTTGATTTCCGTATATAACAATTTAAAATATATATATATATATATATATCTTTTCACAATTACTCAACTCAATTTTAATCACAGTTTCACTAATTAATCACCTATCTATTGTTAAAAAGAAATTTCAGAATTATATTATTATTATTATTATTATTTAATGATTATTGACAAATAATTTGTAGACTGAACAATGATTTAATCTTATAATGAATTTACATACAAATGTATTTTCAATGCATCCCTAAAATTAAACAATATTTAATAGAATATATATACAAGGACAATTAAAAATTTATTTTCCCTCTTAATCTAATTTAACGTTCAAGTCAATAAATTCACTATTAAATATAAATAGTACATAATTTAGTTTTCAATTAAATCCAAATGCATAATTTTTATCCCAATTTCCATTTCATTGTAATAGCAAAGTTACAACTTCATATAATTGATAAAACTAATATTTTCACTAAACTTACAATGAAATCAATTTTTACAACTTGATACTTTTCACAACAACTAACTTTTAACTCTACTAATAGGATTATAAGGAAATAGACAATTCTAATTTCTACTTAAAAACAAATTTCTTTTCTTATTTCAAAATGGTAAAACTTAATGAACAATAAAATCACAACTATCAACACAATAAAGAAGGATTTCCTCACAACTCCAAAAATACCAGTTTATACAACAATAGGGAGATAATTTTCTCCTTTTGGAAATCAACAAGGAAGGAGCTATTAAAATATCTGGCTCTCCTTAAGACTTAAGGAAAATAAAATATTTTCTAAGATCAAATAATCTTCTCCAAGCTTCACAATTAGCTCCCAGAAAACCTGCATATCACACAAGGGAAGAAACACCACATGAGCTGCTCTCCTCCCTACCATAGACCCACAAGAGGGTCACCCCCGAGCTAGGGAGATCATCCACACACCTAGGGTATTCCAAAATTCTACTTCACAACAAGGTATAAATAACACACCAAAACTCACATACACCCATGGATATTACACAACACAAAAACTCAACCACAATGAGTTTAACAAGGGGTAGGAGAGTGGACACACTCAACTCTAGGGTGTCACCCTTTCAAATACTATAATCAACACAATTTCTCATGACCTCAAGCCAAACTTGATAACAAAATTCTCCAAGGAGTTTGTATTTTGACTCTCAAGCCAAATAACACAATTTCCCAAAGTCACACAAATGCCCTCAAGGCTTTCAACATCCCAAAAGAAACAAGGCATGCACCCGAGGAGGATCAGTCCTCCCCTACCCCACTTGATGAGCATTTCTCCCAAGTGGAAGAAGCTCTATCAACATCCCAATAAAATCCCCATAGTAACAAGATTTACAACACAAGCAAAAAAAATATTTCCACACATCCTCCATGCAACAATTAGAATACAAAAGAATGGCCATGAAAACCAACCTTACAAATCCCTTTAATGGATGAAGTTGATGTAGAGCTCCACTAAAATATCATCCAACCTAAGCCACCAAACTTCCTCTCCTTTTCTCTCCCAAAAGCAATTTTCAATAAAAATAAAAATCCTCCAAATTCAACAACCCCCTCTCCCTATCCCAAGTGGGATTCAAATAACCTGAATTCCATGAGTTTAGAGGAATGAGGAGGTGACACTTGTCACCTCCTCACTCTTCCCCAAACTACTATTATGTCCCAAGGGATGAGTGTTGGCTTATGTCACTCACCCATCCCTAAGGTCTTCCTTATCCCTTACCACATGTCATTTCTCTTACCCGTGGGAGAAATAAAAGGAGTTAAAGGAGGAAAAGAAAGGTGACCCATGCCTCTCCTTCCTTCCTTCATTAGGAATGACCACACAACTCCATGGGTAATCTCACCAATGGTGAGGGTGACTTGAAGTCAAATCCTCCATAATTGGTGGGTTTGGAGTCATCTCTTACCTTGGGGATTGAAGAGGGATGGGTTTGAGTGTTGGTACCACTCATCCTATCCCTCCCATACCTCTAATTTCGTCACTTAACTTCAGTGTGAAGTTAAGGTGACCATACGGAGGTTACGCAAGGGTTACCCAAGTCAAAAGTAACCCTAGACCCATGGGGTATAACCTAGGGTCAACTTTAACCTAGTTAAGACACCCAGGGTCAAGTTAAGACACAAGAAAAGGGTCTCAAAATTTTAAATTTAAAAAAAATAAAATTCAAATACAATTCTTACAATTGAAATCATAACTCAATTTCACAAAAGAGGGTAGACCTAATCCATTAAAATTTATGAAAGACAACATTACAACATTAAATCAAACACAGAGTTGAGCTCGGTTCCTAGTGGAACTAGATCGGCTTCACAAGGGATCACAACATAAGGTGTAGAATGATCTCCAGTATCTGTGGTTTGTTAGCCAAAACCTGCACACTCAATTACAAAGTTAATTTCACATTTAAATATCATAGCCGAAGCAACTTAAAACATGAATTCCTAATACATAACACAGTTCTCATAAACATAATGAAATCACATAACAATTTCGTTTCTAACATCACCTAATTAGTTTTCCTGTAATGTAGCCATTAATCGGATATCACCCAATTAGTTTTCCTATAAAATAAACATCTATCTAACATCACCCAATTTGTTTTCTCTTAAAGAAAACATCTAATTAACATCACCCAATTAGTTTTCCTTTAACATAATAAGGTTTAATAGTTTGAAAATCTAGGATCAACAGTCCCACAAATATAAAAGTATCAGCAACAGTAAGCTAAATAGTCACATGTATGGAAATGAAAATGTGTAGGCCTCACATGCTCCCCCCCTAATACTGTACTTCCTCCTGGAATTCATCAAAGAGGTGAGGATATAGAGTCCTTAGTCTCGATACATCCTCCCATGTCACAATGACCTTGTCATACATGTTCCACTAGACCTTAACCTGTTCCAGCTCTCGACCTCGAAGGCCCAGCATCCGACGAGCCAGTATGCGAATTGGCTCCAATGCCAGCTGCCCATCTGCCTCTACCTGAAGAGCACTCCAATCCAATACATGAGATAAGTTAGAGATATAATGATGTAAAACTAAAACATGAAATACATCATGGATATACGACAGGCTAGGTGGCAAGGCTAGACGATAGGCTACAGGTCCTATCCGCTCCAAAATCTCAAAAGGTCCTACAAACCAAGGTGCGAGCTTAGAGCCCTTTCCGTAATGGATTGGACTCTTGTGTGGTCACACTCTCAAGAATGCTCTGTCTCCCACTGAGAAGCTCCAATTAGTTCTCTTAGTATTAGCATACTTCTTCTGTCTATCTTGTGCCTCCTGAAATCTATGTCTAATCAGTGCAATTTTCTACTCCATATCCTGAACTAGCTCTAGACCAATGGTGACCCTGTCCTCTATCCGATCCCAACTCAATGGTGTCCTGCACAGTCTACCGTATAAAGCCTGGAAAGGAGGCATACCCAACAAGCTGTGATGTCCATTATTGTAGGCAAACTCAACTAGATACAGGTACTCCTCCCATCTAGACTAATTGTCCATAACATACATATGAAGCATATCTTCTAACACCTGATTAACTCTCTCTATCTGTCTGTCGGTCTCTAGATGGTAGGTTGAACTAAAGTTGAGTTGTGTGCCCAATGCCTGAAATAAGGCTCTCCAAAATGCTAAAGTGAATACGGAGTCTCTGTCAGAAATGATATGGTGAGGTACTCCATGAAGTCTAACAATATGATCTAAGAACACTCTCGCCACTGATGGTGCATTGTATGTCATGCGTAAAGGTGAGAAATGTGCCACCTTAGTCAATTTGTCAACTGTCACCATGATAGCATCATGGCGATGTGATGACATAGGTAGACCAACAATAAAGTCCATGGAGATGGTGTCCCATTTCCACTCAGGTATCTCGTGAGGGTATAACAGTCCTGCTGGATGTTGATGCTCGGCCTTGAACCTCTGACACTCAAGGCAACGAGTAACATATTCTACAATGTCGTGCCTCATCTCAGCCCAATGATATAACTGTCACAAGTCAGCATGCATCTTCTTCACACCTAGATGTGCTACATAGGGTGCTCTATGAGCCTCTAAAAGAATCACTGCATGTAGGTCACCTACATGGGGAACATAGATGCGCTGCCGATGTCTAAGCAAACCATTAGGCTCAAGGGAATATCATGTGAATTTGCCATTAAGGCCCCTCTGATTCTAAATTTCTTGCTACACCTCAAGAAACCACTCGTCCTCCGGTAGATGCTGTAAGATGTGGTCTCTCAAATACACCCTTACCATCAAGGTCAAGATCTCATGGCACCTTCGACTCAAAGCGTCAGTAACCACGTTCTCCTTCCCTTTGATGTAGTGGACATCAAAGTCATACTTGCATAAGAACTCCATCCAACGATTCTGGCGAGCATTCAGATTTGGCTATGCAAAAATATACTGTAAGCCATGATGATCCGAATGGAGCTCAAAGCGTTGACCTAAGAGGAAGTGTCTCCAGCAGACAAGAGCATGAATAACTACTGTGAGCTCTAAATCATGAGTAGGGTAGTTTAGCTCATGTGTCTTAATCTTACGTGATTCGTATATAATCACTCTACCATCATGTATAAGCACAGCTCCCAAACCCTCTAATGATGCATTTGTGCAAACAACAAAATCCTCTGCAAGATCTGGAACTGCTAAAATGGGAGCACTGGTAAGTCACTCTTTGAGGATCCCAAAGGCCCTCTCACATTGCTCAGTCCAAGAGAAACTTTTCCCTTTTCACTAAAGGGAAGTGATGGGATGTGCTATCCTGGAAAAACCCTCGACAAATCTACGGTAATAACTGGCTAATGCCATAAAGCTCCTGACTTTAGTCATGCTGGTGGGTGCTAGCCAGTCCTGAATTGCTCTGATCATCGATGGATCTATGGAGATGCCATCGCTTGATAAGATGTGCCCCAAATACTGCACCTCTATCCTAAAGAAGGCACACTTCACTAGGTTGCCATAAAGCTGCTGCTCTTGTAAGCGTTGCAAAACTTGATGCAAATGATCCACATGTTCCTCCTCGGTCGTGAATAAATCAAAATATCGTCAAGAAATATGATCATGAACCGATCCAAGTATGGAACACCCCATTCATGAGACTCATGAATACTGCAGGGGCGTTCGTCAAACTGAAGGGTACCACGGTAAATTCATAATGGCTATATCTAGTTCAAAAAGCAGTCTTATGAATGTCTGCCTCTGTGATGCGCAATTGGTGATACCTAGATTTTAGATCAATTATTGAGAACACTCTAGCTCCCTACATCTAATCAAAGAGGTTGTCAATCCTAGGCAGAGGATAACGGTTCTTCACCGTCACCTCGTTCAACTGCCTGTAATCCATGTATAGTCAAACAAACCCATCCTTCTTCTTCACGAAGATGACTAATGTGCCCCAGGGTGAAATGCTAGGTCAGATGTGCCCCTTCTCAAGTAGCTCTTCTAACTGTAGTTTAAGTTCTATAAGCTCATGTGTAGTCATCCTGTAGGGTGCACAAGACATGGGCTTTGCACCTGGCACTAAGTCGATACGGAAATCAACCTCTCTGCATGGAGGCATACCTAGTAACTCCAGTGGAAATACATCAAGAAAGTCTCTCAGGATAGGATGATCATCTAAGGTAGCCTCAGGTTCATCCTCTGATCTGTCACTGACCGTAATAGCAAACATCTGACAACCTTTCCGCATGTATCACTTAAGCTGCTAAGCGGATATCATACAAGTAGTTGTGGGCTTCTGAATGCCCACTATCTCGATCGGTGTACCATGATCGCCTATGCAACTAATCATCCTCTGGTGATAATCTAGTTTGGCTCTATGCACTACAAGCCATTCCATACCCAGAACTACACCATAGGATCCTAATGGCATAACCCTAAGGTCACATACTGTAGTGAAGGAACATAAGGAGATCTCACAATCTCTAACCATGGTATCTATTGACATTCTAGCCCTAGAGGCTAACTCAACCCCCCACCTAATGTCCTTCCTAGAAGCCACCAACCTGCAACATTCCACTAATGATGTAGATAGAAAAGAATCAATAGCTTTAGAGTCAAAAAGAATAGAGATAGGGAAATCCCCAATCTTACCTGCTATCTCAATGTCTGAAGCCTAGAAATCAGCTTGGCAGTTGTCAACTGCTGCAAACATGCGGTGGGACCTGCCCACATCACCTATAGTCTGCTTAGATCCTCTTGCATGAGGCTGTCCCCTACTGTAAATCCCTGTGGACACTTTCTGGCCAATTGCCCTGCCCCACCACATACATAGCACAGGCCCCTAGCCTATAACTGTACTGACTACGTCCTACTTGACTGTTGCTGCCCAGTCCATCTAGTGGACCCCTATGAACCTCTATTTGATTGTTGAGACCTTGCGGGTCCCGCAGAAGATCCCTACTATCTCTAGTCTCTACGCTAGCCCTACTGCTGCCAACCATGATTCTGTACTCCCTGACCCCTCTGTTGGGATCTAGATCTCTATTGATGCTGCTGCTGCTGTGGAGGCCTAAGAGGTAATGATAAATTATATCCTCCTCTCTGTGGTGTGTTTTGAGGCCTACGAAAGTTCTACTATTGTTGGGGATTACGATCCTGATACTGCGGGTGTGAATTCTGCCCTCACCCCTAAATTTCCTCTGCAATAAAAGCCTTTTCAACAGCCTCACTCATGGTTTGGGGATCTGCCATATGTACTAGTCCTGCTATCCCGTGATTCAGGCCTCTGATGAATTTGTGTACTAAGAGTTTCTTGTCTTGGAGGTAGTCCGTGTAACGAGAAAGCTTGATGAACCGGCTCTCATATTGAGCAACAGTGAGTCCTCTCTGCTGTAAATCATAGAACTCATCAATCCTGTGCTATCTGTAATGCTCTGACAAATATCATGCATTAAAGTGCTTTGTGAAGATATCCCAAGTAAGTGTATCTAAGGATAGTCAGTGCTTGCACTCCTCTATGCACCACCAGGTAGCTGCTGCATCTCTTAGGAGATGTACTGCCACTCGTGCTTTCGTGTTACTCCCGTAAGGTTGTAATGCGAAACACCTGTCTAGACTAATCAGCCAAGCCTTGGCCACAACTCCCTCTGTAGCTCCTATGAAAGTAGGTGGGTTGAGCCTAAGTAGATCTCTAATGGGATTTCCTCTACCTCTGAGCCCTATAACCGGCTCATCTAATCCATACTCATATGGTCTGTGGCATACCTGTTCTACCCTCAAGGTCCCATCTCATCTCGAGAGTCTTAGAGGACTCCTACTCCGTGCATGGTAGGCTGACCCTACCTCATCAGCTGTGGTCTTAGGGATCTCTATGAAAGGCTTTGTGCATGGTACCTCTCGCGGATCGACACAAGGCTCCACATATGGCTCAGCACGTGACTCAGCACATGGCTCCTTTCGCGGATCAATGCGAGGCTCATCACATGGCTCAATAATAGCTGTCGATAATCTATCTAACATAGTCTGTAAGGTCTGTAATATCTATGGACCTATATCTAGCACTGGTTGTACCTATGGTTCTGGTGGTGCTTGTGGTACCGGTGGGTTTGCTATAGTTGTGGGTGCCCATCCCTCTATTGAGGAATCGTTGTGCACCTCGGTAGACACTGTGTTGCATGATCGTGCTCATCGAATAGGTCGGGGAGGCATCCTACAAAATAAGGTAGACACTAATTAATCAAAGTTATGGAATAATAATGTGCCCAAATATGCCCAGTGTTTAAACTTGGGCTCTGATACCAAATGTCATGCCCACATTTCCCATGCGGTCACAACATGCATCTCATGTGTCATGTCCACATGTGTCATGTGGTCATGACATGAAACATCAAAAAATTTCCACGCTTCTCTAGAAACCCCCTCACATGCGTAAGCATGCTCAGTGGCGTACGCTTAAAGTGAAAACCATATAATTGTCGATGGAGTACTAAGTACATGTGTGCACATCTCGATGCAAGAAGGCCATCAAGGGGGTCTTCATGGCGTGATTAGCATTGCTACAAGGGTTGAACTTTCAAATCTCCTAAACCCTAAATCTTGGACGAATCTGGTAGCATAACGCCTCACAGATGTGAGTGGAATTTAATACACAAATTCTATTCTTAATATGTGGTTCCCTAATAGGGTTAACAAACTTCCTATGTCTTCCTAATAATGATGAATTTACACTTGGTCTCATTTATGGAACATTTTTCAGCAAAGCCCGATCATCCATTCATTATTTTGTTTTCTAAAATTTAATATTAATTTCTCCTCCTTCGGACTTAGCTTTTTTTCAACAAAGCCCGTTCATTTGCCCTCTCTTCCATTTCTCTCAAATTTAGTTTTGATTGTATTTCTGTCACTCTCTTTCTGTTTCTAAGTTTTCTTTATGTTTATCCTATTTTTTTTCTTCATGTTCTTCATCAATCAAAGTTATCATTGTATTCTTTACATTATTCCTAATTTCTTAGAAGATCAAATCACTGAAACAGGGTTTACTAACTTCACTTGTCTTAGTCTCCTAAGTTTCCACTCTAGGTTTCATCTCAACGTTTGAATTAATTTTAATAATCAACTTTTTCCTAATCAGAATTAACGGTAGGATAAACTTACTTAGTTCTCTTAGCCCAGTATGGAATTACCGCGCATTTTCTCCTCTTTGTTTTCCAATGTTAGTTTTTCTTTCTCTTTCTCTCTCTGTTATTTTCTCAATTGGATGTTTTCTAAATCTATAGTTGAGTTTAAAATGGCCACACATGGAATGCCTGTGATGGATTGTTTGCATTTATTTCCAGTGTCCTTTGTAAATGGGAGGATTATATTTTCCTCTTTATTTTCCTGGTATTTAATTTGTTATAATTGATTAACTTCTGAGATACTCTTCTTAAATATATATATATATATATATATATGTATATAATATTCCCTTTTAATTTATAAATATATTCTTCCTTTATCTTAATTAATCCTCCTAATATAAATTTCTTTCTCCTTTTTATTAAGAAATTTATGGCTTCTCTTTTAAATTTATAGCAAATAATTAAAATATATATTTCTTTGTTTTATTTTATATTTAAATAGAATCGGCTTTCCTCTTTATAAAAACCCCAAGCTTTGTGATCAATTCATATTTTATTTGATCTTTATGAAAACCCTAACCCATTTTTTTTGTTTTGTATTATTTTCAGGCCAGAGAATGGAGAGTGGTGGCGGTGGCCATGGAGCAGAGGGCAAATCTGTGTGTGGCCGCAGAAGTGAGGAGGTTGCAGGGAATGGCAGAACGGGCAGAGGGGAGGGTGTTGGTAATGGCCGCAGGGAGCGGTGGAGGTGGGGTGAATGGGAAGGGGGTCAGTGGTGGCCACAGGTAGTAGAGGGCACAGAGGGGACCGCGGGAAGCATGGCGGTGGAGGTCGATAGTCTGCAGGGAACGGGAGGTTGCGGATTTCTTTGGGCTGCGGGTTATGGAAGTATGGTGGGGGATGTATTAGTGGGGGTGTGCGGAGGGGCAGAACCCCCACCCACATCCTGCTACGTGGGGTGTGGGTGGGGGCTCTGCCCCTCCCCACACCCTTTGCATTACTCATGGTGGGGGTTTGAACCCCCACCATTATTAATTATTTTTTTTTAAAATATTCTTTCGACTGTATTTTCAAAACAACACTGCGAATTAATAAATCTATTTCCCATTTGATTTCCGTATATAACAATTTAAAATATATATATATATATATATATATATCTTTGCACAATTACTCAACTTAATTTTAATCACAGTTTCACTAATTAATCACCTATCTATTGTTAAAAAGAAATTTTAGAATTATATATATTATTATTATTATTATTTAATGATTATTGACAAATAATTTGTAGACTGAACAATGATTTAATCTTATAATGAATTTACATACAAATGTATTTATTTTCCCTCTTAATCTAATTTAATGTTCAAGTCAATAAATTCACTATTAAATATAAATAGTACATAATTTAGTTTTCAATTAAATCCAAATGCATAATTTTTATCCCAATTTCTATTTCCTTGTAATAGCAAAGTTACAACTTCATATAATTGATAAAACTAATATTTTCACTAAACTTACAATGAAATCAATTTTAACAACTTGATATTTTTCACAACAACTAACTTTCAACTCTACTAATAGGATTATAAGGAAATAGACAATTCTAATTTCTTCTTAAAAACAAATTTCTTTTCTTATTTCAAAATGGTAAAACTTAATGAACAATAAAATCACAACTGTCAACACAATAAAGAAGGATTTCCTCACAACTCCAAAAATACCAGTTTATACAACAATAGGGAGATAATTTTCTCCTTTTGGAAATCAACAAGGAAGGAGCTATTAAAATATCTGGCTCTCCTTAAGACTTAAGGAAAATAAAATATTTTTGAAGATCAAATAATCTTCTCCAAGCTTCACAATAAGCTCCCAGAAAACCTGCATATCACACAAGGGAAGAAACACCACATAAGCTGCTCTCCTCCCTACCGTAGACCCACAAGAGGGTCACCCCTGAGCTAGGGAGATCATCCACACACCTAGGGTATTCCAAAATTCCACTTCACAACAAGGTATAAACAACACACCAAAACTCACATACACCCATGGATATTACACAACACAAAAACTCAACCACAGTGAGTTTAACAAGGGGTAGGAGAGTGGACACACTCAACTCTAGGGTGTCACCTTTTCAAATACTATAATCAACACAATTTCTCATGGCCTCAAGCCAAACTTGATAACAAAATTCTCCAAGGAGTTCGTATTTTGACTCTCAAGCCAAATAACACAAATGCCCTCAAGGCTTTCAACATCCCAAAAGAAACAAGGCATGCACCCGAGGAGGATCACTCCTCCCCTACCCCACTTGATGAGCATTTCTCCCAAGTGGAAGAAGCTCTGTGAACATCCCAATAAAATCCCCACAATAACAAGATTTACAACACAAGCAAAATAAACATTTCCACACATCCTCCATGCAACAATTAGAATACAAAAGAATGGCCATGAAAACCAACCTTACAAAGCCCTTTAATGGATGAAGTTGATGTAGAGCTCCACAAAAATATCCTCCAACCTAAGCCACCAAACTTCCTCTCCTTTTTTCTCCCAAAAGAAATTTTCAATAAAAATAAAAATCCTCCAAATTCAACAACCCCCTCTCCCTATCCCAAGTGGGATTAAAATAACCCAAATTCCATGAGTTTGGAGGAATGGGGAGGTGACACTTGTCACCTCCTCACTCTTCCCCAAACTACTATTATGTCCCAAGGGATGAGTGTTGGCTTATGTCACTCACCCATCCCTAAGGTCTTCCTTATCCCTTACCACATGTCATTTCTCTTACCCGTGGGAGAAATAAAAGGAGTTAGAGGAAAAGAAAGGTGATCCATGCCTCTCCTTCCTTCCTTCATTATGAATGACCACACAACTCCATGGGGACTCTCACAAATGGTGAGGGTGACTTGAAGTCAAATCCTCCATAATTGGTGGGTTTGGAGTCATCTCTTACCTTGGGGATTGAAGAGGGATGGGCTTGAGTGTTGGTACCACTCATCCTATCCCTCCCATACCTCCAATTTCATCACATAACTTCAGTGTGAAGTTAAGGTGACCATACGGAGGTTACCCAAGGGTTACCCAACTCAAAAGTAACCCTAGACCCATGGGGTATAACCCAGAGTCAAGTTTTAAAGACACAAGAAAAGGGTTTCAATATTTTAAATTTAAAAAAAATGAAATTCAAATACAATTCTTACAACTCAAATCATAACTCAATTTTACAAAAAAGGGTAGACCTAACCCATTAAACTTTATGAAAGACAGCATTAAAATATAGAGTTGATCTCAGTTCCTAGTGGAACTAGATCGGCTTCACAAGGGATCACAACATAAGGTGCGGAATGATCTCCAGTATTTGTGGTTTGTTAGCCAAAACCTACGCACTTAATTACAAAGTCAATTTCACATTTAAATATCATAGCCGAAGCAACTTAAAACATGAATTCCTAATACATAACACAGTTCTCATAAACATAATGAAATCACATAACAATTTCCTTTCTAGCATCACCCAATTAATTTTCCCATAAAATAAACATCTATCTAACATCACCCAATTTGTTTTCTCTTAAAGAAAACATCTAATTAACATCACCCAATTAGTTTTCCTTTAACATAATAAGGTTTAATAGTTTGAAAATCTAGGATCAACAGTCCCACAAATATAAAAGTATCAGCAACAGTAAGCTAAATAGTCACATGTATGGAAATGAAAAAGTGTAGGCCTCACACTTAACTTTTCAAAATATCAATTAAAGTAAATAGATGTGTGATTTTAAGTAAATAATCTATGAAATAAAAGCATATACATACATAGTCTATTTAATAAATACATATAAATGCTAAAATAGTCTATGAAATAAATACTAAAATAGTCGTAATCCATGAAATAAATACTGAAATAGTCATAGTCCATGAAATAAATATTGAAATAGTCATAGTCCATGAAATAAATGTATCATTACACTCTACGTTATATCATAATAAAATTGAAGAGGCCTCTTATTTCTTGAAATATATGCTAGCTCATGTTTTACAAGAAAAATAAGCTTCAAATAAATTAATGTAAACATTGCACATGTATTATTTATATCAAATATTTAAAACAAAAGCATGAAATTAAGTATTTAAATAGACTTATGTGCATGCATACCGCATGGTGCTCATCAACTCCCACATCCTGGTGAGCTAGTATAGCTATCAAATGTGTACCAAAAGTCTCACTTGCTAATTCTTGTATTTAACTAAAACATGAATTAAGCTTGAGTATTTATAAAATGCAAGCATAAAAGACCTAGAAATTAAGTAGATTTTACTAGTAGGACCTAAAATGATATGGATGACTCATGAATTTGTTTAGGATCATAATTGGTAGGACCTATTGCTTCCCTAAGTGTTAACATCTTACATATATGTACATATATATTTTTTCAACAATGAATATAAAATTACAAAATTATAGTTTTATTTTCAACCAGCATATACATATTTAATACATTTTTTACCTATTAATTTTTTTTAGCATGTACACACTTGAACTTTTAAATTAAAGACATGATGCAAGTGAACTGAAGTACAAAAAATTCATGTACACTCCATGTATGACTACATAGAAACTGACACTAGAGGACCACTCATCACACCTTTTAGTTGGTCTGACATGGAAGTGTCATGAGATCCTAGCTATTGTAAAAATGATGTCAAGTCCAATAGTTATTAGGATTAAAATTTGTTTAAAATGTCCTAATATACTTGGTTCTTCTATGAGTTTGATTCACATTTGAATTATTCTATAACTATTAAAATGTATCTAATTTTAAGAAAGTAATTAAACATATTTAATGAACTCTAGATAGTTAAGGGTAATTTATTGATCTACCATGTAAGGTGTGCTAAGTTTTATAGTTGTTGATACCAAATGATCTAATTAAAATGATGTGGCTAGGCTAGTCATTTGCACCAAAAAACATAATATATAATTCATTAATAAATAGATAATTGATATTTTAAAATAGATAAATTTATTCATTTTAATATGTACATTTGTGTACATAAAATGTGGCATGCCTATGTAGGAGGAGAAAAGTATCTAAGAATGACTCCTCTTCTTCTATATCCTTTCAAGTGGATGCATGATTAGGATCATAACATGGGTGCTTACAATTTTGACAACAAATGGGTATAGATTGCAATGGTGTCAATGCACCTGAGGTGCTAGGAGCAATGCCATCTCCTCCATGCTCTCTAGCACTAACTTCAGCTAGGTACATGTGGGTAGCTTGGTTAGCTAAGTTTCCAAAAAATGTGATTATGCTCCCAATACTTATGTCATTGTCTACTGGTGAATGGGAGTAGGAATATCTAGGAAAGAAGGAGCAACAATGGGTGGAGTGTGTATGTGTCAATTTAGATCAGCACATGCCCTTGGTCTATGTTGTGGCATACTGCCACCAACACCTTAGAATTATTTGATGTCAAAATAATTGGGTTTTATTACCATTTCAAACCCTACACATTAATTTCTCAAAAAATAATGGCACCTTAAAATTTCCATGTCGTTTATGATCAAAGACCATCCACTACCACTCCCAATTAATACTACAATTTGAGCATGCCTACACCATCGAATTGATTTTTTTTGTTTGTTGGAGAGATGGGTTGGTTTGGTCAAGGGTCAATAAAATATTGGGCTAGGGTATGCTTAGAAATATTTAAATCAATGATCTATGTATATGATAGTCCATATGAATAGAATTGCCTCTTCTCCTCCCTCCATAGATAGAATCTATCTAGATTTACATCAATAGATTTAACATAATCAATAGTGGTTTGCATCGATGATGCAAACTATGCAATATGTGGGGGAAGGTTTTGATTATTGTGGAAAAAATCATTTTTTCTTGATAGTGTGGTTATGTTCTCATTTATGGTTTCTCTCAAATGAGCCTCATTAGGTTGAGGGGGTGGAGTTTTTTTTTTTGGGCGGGGGTGGGGGGCTTTGTGGTGGAGAGTTTTTTAGTCAGGGGTTTTGAGGTGGTGACTTTTATGGTGGGGGCTCATTCTACAAAATCTATTCTAGTAAAAACTCATATTTAGACAACTAATCCATATGAGTAAAGGAACTAGCAATAATTACAATAAAGAAATAAAAATTTGACTATCTATACATTAAAATGCTAAATGCACAATATTTATACATTAAAATGTAAATATAAATAAATGAATAATTAAGTGTTTTTTCAATTTAAATTAATACAAATTTTGTAACATTTGAATTGTTTAAAATAAACATCATTGAAATATTTATACGTGGTTTAAAATAATACATTACATTTGAATTTGAACAAGTATCATTGATTTAAATAAATATACATTTGATTTATAATTCAAAGTATTATATATCAAATTTGTAATAGTCTGATTTAATTACACAAATATAATAAGCAACATCATAGCCAGATTTAGTGAGAATTGATCCCACTACGTAATTTGAATTACTTTTCTTAATATCAAAAGACTACTAAAAATTAGACAAAATAATAATTAGTAGTATCTACACAACCTTAGCTTCAATTACATCAATTATTGACCTTTTGTATGTCCCTATCCACATTAGCCTTACTTTGGAAATCTATTTTGTTGCATTAGTCATATGATAATAAATGTGAGAGAATGTGAACATAACCTTGTTTATGAATTTCCAAGTGCCATGAAGCTCCCTTGAATTCTGAGAGTTTTTGTAGTGGGAAATAGTCTATGTTCATACATGAATAGAGTCTATAGGTTAACCCATACATGATCTTTAACAAAGATGTATCTGAGGTATTATTAATTCTCTTGGGTGAGTGTAGGATCATGATGGGCCAAACAATACCCCTATGTAGCAATGAAAATGCTAAAAATAAACTTAAGTAACTTCACATCAAAAGTTGAATGAGTTATCTACATAATGTTAAAATAAAGTAATAATAAAAGTTGTTGAAAAAGAATTAAAATTTATTTTATGAATATTGGATATTTCAATGAGGCACTACTAAATTTTTTAGAAAAAAATAAAAGGTAGATGTCATTGTAGCCAACCTAAGTATGAGCAAAAGAAAATATTTTCCTCCAAACTCTGGATTTAAGTAGAGGACACATGAGAGAATGTGACACATATTATTTTTATTTTTTTTAATAAATAAATAATTATTTATGATATGTTTACTGTGACTTTCTAAAATATTAAAAATAATTATCTGGCCAACCTAACTTGGTTAAAAATATATGAAATTTAAATTTTTTTTTAAACTTATAGCCAATAAAGGCTATAATGTGATGCATCCTTGGGATTTAAAAAAGGATAAATATTTTTAAAGTTATGATTGTTTTTCTATATCTATATCAATCAAGAAATTAGACATAGTGTATATAGAAAATTAGTAATAATTACCTATTAAAATTACAATGAGACATATTCATATTTTTAGAGTTTTGATAGTTTCATCTTACAAAAAAAGTCTATTAGCTTCAAGAATGAAGTCATGGAAATTTTTAGGATAACACTAAACAAGTAGTTTTGAAAGTTTCTTTGACAAGTTTTAGGATTCACACTCGCCTAAATCTAAGGTAATCCAAAGGAATGTTTGGAGGGAACCCATATTTGAGCTAGATATATTAACACTTTTTCCATCCAAATCTAAATATGTCTAAATGTTAGAACTTTTTCATCTTGCAAGATCTTTTTGGCATTACTACTATTTGGCCCATAATGATCTCACATTCACCCTTTTCATTATATAAGATCAATACTTTATAAGGACTTATGTTAGGGAATGTGCAAAAAGATGGGGGACCAAAAAGTGGCCAAAACCACTTTTTAGTACAAACAAGATATAACACGAGCCTGTTATAATGTTCTCACATTATAATGTGCTTGTGTTATGGCTTGGTCATTAGCGGTCCATAACACACTCATGTTATTTCTCTATAGAAATAAAAGGCCAAAAATAGAACCTGTGGGTCATTCTTCCCAACAGAAAAAAATGCAACTAGGGTTTTTGTGTGAGCGAGTTTTGGAGTATTTGAAGGAAAAGGTACTAAACAATAATGGTGTCACAACATTCTTGCACTCCATGATGTCATTCACGGGTTCCATAAGGTGAAAACTCTCAACAAGGTAAGATTTCCATGTCTTTTTCCAATTTTAAAAATAAATAATTTATTTTGCAATGTTTTGATTGAATTTCTTTTCATTTTTAGCAAATGAACCCCCTCAAATGCCCCCAAACCCTAATTCACCAAATATAGGAAATGATGAAATTCCATTTGAAGAGGGGACACAAAATAACCTTCCCCAAACTCCTTCAATTTCTTGACATCCTCATGAGACACAAAGAATTTTTTAGGGAAAATCGAGGAGAATAAAAAAGGACTTGAAACCTTGATTGAAACATTGAGATATCCAAATGCAACCAATCTATATTGATGATCCCTTTCAACATCCCTTGAATTAATTATTTCTCACATAGTTTCTATGACTAACCAAATCAACAAATGGTTAGGTTATAGGGAGAATTGCTGGTAATTCTACTTGACAAAATTGTCATACAAAGAGGTGAAAGATAAAAAAAAATGAAATCCTATCTATGTGCCTTATTTATTTATCCTAGAACTAGTGAGTCTTTGCATGGGAGATGCAAAAGATTCCCTATTTATTGGTGCCAACATGAAGGAATAGATCAAACTTTTGGGATAGGTGGTTGATGGTGTTTGATGATCCACTATGCAAAAATAATGAGGTCCCATGTTATTTTTGAGGAAACTCTATTGCATGTTTATCCTCTATGATATTCCAAATTATTTTGACGTGTAAGATTTCTAGGGTAGGGCAAAAGGCTTTGTATAGGATAGGGAGGGGGCACATCATACCAAAGACCATCCAATGACACTCCTAGCTTGGCCATATATTTAGCATGTCACACTCCCTTCTATTTTAAAGGAGAGTGTTGAGGTTGAGATGCTAAGGTATATTAGTTCCCTCACATAGTCTTTACTACAACATGCTATCCATCTTTCATAGGCTAACTTGATGGTGAGGAGAGTAGGCATTGATGGTCCCACATATTTGTAATTCTTATGGATCTCTATGTGACTATGGGTCTGAGGATGCTTACAATATAGACATTGGGGAGGATTCTCCATAGTTTTAGGAGTATGCCACACAAAGGACGGAATAGGAATAGGACACATCCATATTGGAAAATATCATAATAACAGATGAGTTGCTAGATAGTGTTGAACACCCAGAATACTAAGAGGGAGGTGTGTTGGTTCCCAAAATTACAACTTGTTAATCCTAAGGGTATGCCATACCCTATGGTTAGACTAATAAAGTTTTGGCCAATGAAACAGAGTGACCCTATATGGTCTATTACTCCCTACACTTCAAGTTCTGCTAGACCTAGGTGGGTGTACCTTAATAATTAAGAATATTATGAACTTTAAAAGTTATGTGTACTTTTGACTATGGAAATCTATTTCTTCATGGCATGCAAATGTGAAATAGATACAAAGCTAACAATTAATCCTACTACTAATGTTTGATATATGTGAATAAGTAGAGTATTGTTTTAAAGTGATTGAGATTAGTGCATATTCCTGTTGGGTAAATGAAGTCAAGATGTGTATAATATGTTGATCGTCTCTCTTAGCTTAACTCTAATTGTTGACACTTTTGGATGTCTATACTTGGTATAAACGTGCAAGTTTGTCAATTATCAATCTCTTCTTACAAATCCCAATGATATCTTCCTACCTTACTATGATGTTTGAAAGAAATTTTAATTCTTGTTTGACGGAAACCAATTAAGATCATTAATTTAAAAGGATTTTAATTCTGGGTAGAAACTAATTAAAATAAATCTCTTAAGAGGATTTTAATTCACTTCTCACAAAAACCAATCAAGAAAACCACATAGAGGCAGCAAGTGTGTCTTATATATGGGAATCAATAAGTTTCAGGCCGTTATGTCTAAAGTAGTGACTTTTCATTTACATGACTAAAACCTTAACAACTATAATTAACAAAGACAACAATGAAATCCACAATAATCATAACACTACAATCCATTAGTCTCTGTAAGGTACTCATGACCACTTAGGATCTATTCAAGGTCCCTTCTCCATGATGGTGTATCTGATGTTGAATGACTTCGATAAAACTTCTAACCCCAATGCTACTCAAGAAATGAACATGTTGATCCTAGAAAGATTATCAATATATTCCTGGCTAGCACAAGTATCTGTAGTAGTGATTATATCTTTCATAACGAACTCCAAAGTGAGGATTTGCTCTAACTATTCATGTGTATTTTCTAGCACCACTGATTCATCATTAACTTTGTCAAGGGCCATCGGTAATAGTTGAGCCAGTTCATTCTCCCAAGTGCTCTATTATTTTATCTCCCCTTCATCATCAAAGAAATTGGGAAAAGCCATATGTAGGGGCTAGTAAAAATCACCAAGCTCTTGTGTCAACACAGTATGAAACTTCTCATGCATGTCAATTAACTCATCATAAATTTTGAACACTTGTTTGTCAACATCTCCCTTGGCTATTAATTCTTCCTTCTTTTCCAACATCCTAAGATGTAGCATTTTGTGCTCTTTGTAAGAAACATGTGTTTTATTGTGGATCACCCATACCTTGTCAGCATTATCAAACATCTTTTCAAATATTTTCTTTATCAGTTCTGAGACCATTTTGTATTTGATAGACTTTATTTCCACTTCTAATTTATCACCCTTTTTCTAAAATTTCTCAGCTTTGTGCTTCCAATAAGTAGTTTTAGATGTAACCTCTAAGATCCTTTCATTATTTTTTATTGTAGGGTAATAAATGCTTGATGAAGAAAACATCTTATCTTTATAATTGGCCACTTCTTGCCTTAGTCTCTCATTCTCAGAGACAAGTTTCTTATTATCTCTCACCAACTTCTCCATCTGTGCTTTAGTAAATTTTACAACATTAACATTTAGATCAGCTATCTCAAGAGGATCAGTATCCCCAAATCTCTGCACTATAAGATAACCAAAGACATGGCTTGGATCATTAGTAATAGTGGGCCTTTTTTCTAGTCGGTATAACACCCAAATTAGAATATTGGCATTATCTAGGTTATATCCTAAGCTAGAGTAAATTTTGACACTTCCTTTAGTAGTCAATTGTAATGTTTTTTTTTTCCTCTTCCAAAAGCTATCAAAAACTATGATAGAACTAATATCCCATCCTAGGAGAAGCATAACCTTAGCTTTTTGCAACAATTCTTGCCCCTTTTCAAGAGTGATATTCTCCATTTCATTGTCAACTTATTCTTGTAAATCTTTTAGGGCATCAACTTCCTTTTCTTGGGTAATTTCTTTCATGTTCTCTCTTATTAGTTTGCCCTTATACTCATAAACAAATGATTCAAATTCTAGAGTTTGAACAAAACTGCTATCTAAAATAAACTCTTGACTTGTACGATGCCTCACATCATCAGAGAGCTGATATGATACTTCAAACACAACAATATTACTCTCTGGTTGTGGCTTATATTTTGCAATAATAGGTTTATTGATTTGTACAATTTCAACCTCCTCCTCATCATCTCATTCATCTATCATGGGAGTGTTAGCAGAAAAGATGATATTTGGAGTGGGTTGTGGAGATAAATGGCAAAGTGGCATTATGTTTTCAGCTTGCATTCTGGCCACATCCACTGTCAAAGGAGTACCTCTTCTTACATAAAAGTTGTGATAGGCATATCTTTAGTCAATTCATACTCATGTATGGTCAATTGATCTATCTTTCCTCTTTGATCTCTTTCCTTAGGTCGAAGAAACCATTGTATTTTAGGTGACAAACTATATTCACAAGGGTGACCAAGCAATTTATACAAGGGTTTCACAAAATATTCTTCAAGATATAGGTAATGTGATCTTACACATCTACTTGTTGAAATACACCGGACAACTAAGAGGGGGGGTGAATCAGTTGTCACAAAAACTTAGCTTCATATGAACATCAAGCCATCAATAACTTAATTGCTTATAATTAGATTTAACCATGAAAGCATGAAACCATAAACTTAATCACAAACAAACATCCAACATAATAGACACCAGATTTTTACGTGGAAAACCCTAAAAGGGAAAAACCATTGTGGGTGTTAACCCACAAAAATATGAGTTATAACAATACCAAAAATTAGAGGCTCACTGCCTACAAGGCTCACTGGCCAAGTTGCTCACTGCAAAGAACAACTCATTGCCAAAGGGTGGCTCACTACCAAGAGGTGGCTCACTACCAAAGGGGTGAACTGATTAAGTAGCATCTACTCCATGCTAGGATTCAGTTCCATTGAAGCACAATATAACTCCTCTACTCTTCTCTTTCACACCTTCGCACTTATCTCTTCATATTCACTCACATAGACTTTTTCACAACTCTATTACATGCTTTTGTACAATCCATCAACCTTGGAATGTTCATCAAGGTCAGCATTACATTCATGAACCAATGGAACATTCTCCAAGGTTGGAATTACAAGACATACACAAAAATAGGTCTAGATGTATTACAAAATCTAGCTAAGGAAAGATGTAGAGAAGTATGATGAACATGCCATGCCTTAGTTGGGACTCAAATGCAATCCTCCATGCCACAATATGCTTCTACAATCTTCAATGCATCTTCACAAATATTGAAATCAACCAAGTCAGTCGAGACTGGAGTTAACACTAGGTTTTCTAAGAACACTCTTCTTTCACAAACCACACTTCTCTTTGCGGACCTATCCAAAGGTAGCAACACAATCAGGAGACATCCATAGGCACATTGTAATCACCAGGAACAACTGCACGATCTCTGACCACTCTGTCAAGAAGATTCTTCAAACTGGAGCACAAGAACAACACTATTAGCTACTATCATAAAGAAAGGATAGCTTGCAGACTACCAAATCATGAACCATTGGAGTTGAAGGAACTTAACATCATCTCAGACTTAACTCTAGAATTGCAAATCAAAATACTTTGATGTAGAGGAATGCAGAGCATAACACTTTCTCCCTGTCTTTACAAAACATAACTCACTCTGGTGAACATAACTCACTCAATTCTTCATACCAGAGGCTCAAACTCAGAACATAGCATCTTCATATGAACTTCTAAATAAATTCCAATCCGTACACATAGATATTCATTCTACAGAAAATGTAGAGCATTCTTCTGGACTGTTCTTTTGTATGCAGTACACTATTTCCACTGCAGCTCACTATTTCTACTAGAGAAGCTAATTTTCTCAATATCCTTTAACATCAAGATTACTTACATAAGTAAATACAAAGCATCTTACTCATTACAAACAAACAACAAGATAGGAGTACATTTGACAACAATGACAACACAAATATATTGACATCAATGACAACACCAATTAGGCACATACTTGCAACAATCTCCCCCTTTGTCATTGATGGAAACATATGATGTGAAAAACTATAAATATCATCATGACATAATTCTCCCCTTTCTCTTTACACATCTACACTTCTTTTCTACTTCTACATTTTTCATATGATTTCTCTCTCCCTTTGACATCAATGGCAAAGGGAACATACTTGCATTCTGCTACTCTGATCCAATTGAACTATTATCAACACATCTAGCTACTCCTCTTGAGAGGTAGCTTTTATTGGCATAGGTAAAGCAATGACTTTTTCAGTCACTTTTCACTTTCATTTCACTTAATTCTGAGTACATTCTTTTCCACAGTCATAGGAATATGTTCTGATTCTTCTTTCTGTGTTCTTCAATAACCCTTGTTCTTATCAAACACCAATAATTTGATCTTCAGTGTGATGCTCTTGCACAAATCCTACGGGTCTTAGAAATACTTTCTGGAGTTTCTTCATCCTACACTTTCTTTCATTTTTTTTCTTCATTGCTGCATGGATACACAACAAGTTCATATCCATTCTCTTCAAAGTTCATTAAGTACTTGTTGACCTATTTCCCTCTGTACAGAGTTAAATAGTCCACCTTGTATTTTCCTCGAAAATCCTTTAGAAATTACCCTACAGACTTAAATCCTTCAAATATTTATTCTATGCCTTGTCAAAAATCCCAAAAAGTCTCACCTTGAGAATCTTTGCTGAAAACCCAGAAAAACCCAGAAATCTTGTCTTCAAGTGCTTTCCATCACAGAGAATTTCTCAGTTTTGTACTTAGCCATTTTTTACATACATATGCAATTGTATGTTTCTTTGTATGTATGTTCACATTGTATGTTCATATGTACAATCACAAATACAAAGGAAAAGATGCAAGAAAAAGATACAAAGGGCTGGATACAAAGGAAAATGTATATCGGCAAGTATGCAGGGGTCAATGTGCAAGGGGTGGAATGCAGGGATGAATGTATGTTCGCATTGTATGTTCAAATGTACAATCACACATACAAAGGAAAAGATACAAGGGGAAGATGCAAAGAAAATATACAAAAGGTAGCATTCAAAGGTGACATACAAGGATATACCAGTGAAAAGATACAAGGCGAAAGATGCAATGCTCGATGCATATACAAAGGCAAAGACATACAAGGGCACATACAAAGGAGAATGTACATTGGCGCACATGCAAAGTCAATATACAAGGGTGAATATACAAAGGAATGTGGGGTCCACTTTGTATACAAGGGCAATTATATCTTCTATACAAGTCACATTGTATATGCAATATGCAAACAAAAGATACAAGGAGGAAGATGCAAAGTTTATAAACAAGCAAAGAGATACAAAGCCTGGGGCCCACCAAGTGCACATACAAAAGAAATATGCAAGCGCACATACAACGGACCAAGTACAAGTTCAAATGCATGTTTGCATGCAAGGTTTGTATGCATGTTTTCCTTTGTATATTTTGCATTGTATGTTCGCACATACAAAGGGTCATATACAAAGCGATATACAAAGGTTACATGCATATGCTGAAGTAAAGTGGTTGCAATGTACAAGTGATTGTATGTATGTTTTGCTTGTATACATGCGATTGTATATGCGAATATACAAAGTTAATATACATTTCTAACATGCAAGGCCTAGACCTGATAAAATATGCATTCTGGTCTATAAAGGCAAATACCTTGTATGCATCCTTGTTTGTATGTATGTTCGCATTGTATATGTGATATACAAGTCACACATACAAAGGACACAAACAAAGGTTGAATGCAACAGTTGTATGTGAAGTGCATTGTATGAATGTTTTTCTTGTATTTTTTGCATTGTATAAATGTGATATACAAGGGAATATGCAAGTCACACATACAAAGTCCAAACCTGACTGAGAAATCAAATGCAACAGATAATATTTGAGGTTTGCATTGTCTATTTGCTTACATGGGTTTGAAAGATGCATATGCAAAGATATAAAGGGGTACATACAAGCTAGATCTGACTGCAGAATTAAGTATAGCAGATAATCATTTGAGGTCCATAGGTTGTATGAAGAGGTGATTGCATGTGTCAATATACATTTGAATATACAAAGCCATATGCAAGGAGATGTTTGGCGAGACATGCACATCGGTGGCTCTATTTCTAGTCATTCTGACAGCCGATGGAGGATGCGATTGCTCAGCGATAGGTCTTAGGACATCTTGGCACCAAA
Source organism: Cunninghamia lanceolata (assembly GCA_027924645.1). Lineage (NCBI taxonomy): Eukaryota > Viridiplantae > Streptophyta > Pinopsida > Cupressales > Cupressaceae > Cunninghamia > Cunninghamia lanceolata. The sequence goes on from BSBN01000814.1 coordinate 16,509,492, forward strand.
TTAGGTGGTGCCATGTGTCAGCAACGATACAAACACCAATTCAAAAGAAAAAGACCCACATTTGTATGTAGGGGCATGCATATTCAAATGAATATACAAAGGCACTTCAAGGCCATTTTAAATGTCGAATGCAATGCAGAGTCAAAGGATCTTTTAGATGCCGATTTAGGTCGCAGATGAAAAGCAATATACATAGGCAGTTGACCGCAACTTTGACTGCAAATATCTTGTGCATCCTAGCAAATTTCTACATGCTACAAAAGGCAAAAATGCTTGTTTTTGCCTCCTCTTTCATTCGGAGGGCTTTTGAGGGACAGATTCTCACTTTCAATTTTAGATCTGGATTTGCATGTTTTGGCTATTAGACGTTTCGACGACCATTTTTGGGCAAGATACAGATATATGTTGCATTCATTGCTACAGGAAGATGTTCAGCAGCTCACATTGATGACCAGAAATATCTCTCAACCACCTTGTTTCGAATGTTTCATATATTCATTGTTGAAGATAGACAATGCAATAGCTTGCATTAAAGACTCAAAATATCTTCCATCTACCCTATTGCAAATCTTTCATGCCATAACTTCTACAAGTAGGCATCCCTTCAGGTAGATATTTTCTGACAGCGCCCATGGGGCGAACTTATTGTAACCGACTTAGGTCATATAAAAATGCTATATATGCATAGGAGAGAGATGTAAAAAAGGTTGGAAAATTTTTAGCATTCAGGCTTTCTATTTCCAAATAGAGCTTTCTGCTACTATAATTATGCCTTCTTATTGAATATATGCAAGTTATTTTACCTCTTTTGCTGAGTTTTAGTTTAGTGTGAATCTACATATGATTGTCTATGAACATATGGTTCCTCTCAATCATTTTTTGTTTCTCACCTCTACTAAGAATCATTTGAATCTGTGTATGTCTACTTGTTGTATCTGGTTATGTTGTGCATTTTCTCAGTACTATGAGGGTTCTTTTATTCAACTTGGTGAATCATCCCTTTATTTTCAAGTTTTCTATTCTATCTTTCATTTTAAAGCATTCCTTCTCCCATTTCCTCTACAAATTTAGTAGATTTTAGGTGATAACCAGTTAAGGAAGCTAGCCTTCTCTGGAGGTCTGATCTCATTTCACAAGGTCCCACACTTCAAGATCGTTCCCATGTTTCTCTAGATTGCTAAAGTTTTACAACTACAGCAAGGGTGCAAATCTAAGAGACAACAGTTTTTGGCATGCCCAGTAGGACATAACAATCATTTTGCTGGTTATGATATGCTACTAGCATTATCAGTCTATTAGGAGGCAATTTTCTACATATCTGGTGACTCATACTAAGAAAGGACAAGTAGATCAGTGCTACTATCACATTTTATGAGAAAAATTAAAAATCAGAGTTCAAGTTCATTTGATTACTTGCAGTTGTCTCTGCCTAGAAGGCAGGGTAGAGCTGTGGTAAGGACTCCAGTTTCTAAAAGAGTACAATCAACTCCACCATGTTTCAGACCGGTTGCACCTATAGCCCCTGTAACAGTTCAAGCAAATCCACCTCTAGTTGTCCCAATGGCAAGAAATCAGCCATTTGTGGCTTTTGATGGGGGCAGCCCATTGAATTTGATGGTGCATGACATTATACCCATGGCATCTTTAAAGAGTTTGCCCTATTTCATAGGGGAGAATCAAACTAGCCCAATTGAGCACATTAGAGGCATAGCTTCTCTATGTGGTGTTCATCATGTAACCCAAGAAAATGTAGCCATCAGGCTGCTGGTTGCCTCATTTAAAGGAAAGGCATTACAATGGTTCAGGAGTTTACTAGTGCAAACCATAGGAACTTAGGATGACCTGGGTGATAAGTTGAACAAACAATTTCAAGATAAGTCAGATAACTTATCACTGGTTGAACAACTGACTACAATAAAAAGAGCCCCCAGGAGCAAATGATGGATTTCAACTTCCGGTTCTAGAAGACATGGGACTAAATTCCTGTCATGGTAAGGCCTCCATTAGAATATGCATTCTTATATTTTCTAAAAGCCCTAAATAGTGATATTTCAGTGATGATATAATCATTGAGAGGTACTAGTGTACCTGATGCATAAGAAATAGCTATTAGAGCATAAACAACCTAATCCAGGCTAGGAAAATAGCTCCTAGACCACCAATGCCCATCTTCCCTAAGATTCAAGCTTTGATGCCCTTGCCAATCCCATATTTTCCCCCTTTGCCTGCTATTGCAGCATTGCAAAGTACTGCCAATTCTAAAAATACTACTCCTAGCTCATCACAAGAGTTAAGAGAGATTAAAAATAGCCAACAAAAAATAGAGAATATCCTGCAAAATTTTGGGAATGAGCTAGTAAACATAAAAAAGTAGTAGTCTCATAATAGACAGCCTTATCAGCAACCTAGCTAAGGGCAAAATCAGTCATACCAGATAGACCACCTTATCAAAGCAATTACCAGGGTACTAGGCAGAATGTGAACCAGAGGCCTTTCTAGCATTACAATCTGGCACCCATTAATGCAGTAAGGGACCTTGTCCTTGTTCAGAATAACCTTCCAGCTGAACATGAATGGTGTTTTCCATGTAATCGGCCACACAGTTAGGCAGCCTTCTCAAATGGGGTGATAAATCAAGCTATAATGGTGTAGAATGTTGCAGTCTCATAGCCAAACACACCTAATGAGGGGGCTGTACAATAGTAGGAGCAACCTCAAAGTGATTCTACCTTCATAAATTGGTAGGAAGGTGAATTCTGTGGTGTAAACAATAATAATACTCCAGTCGTAGCAAATACAAGAGCCAAGAGGAGGGGTTATGCAATTGGTCAAGCAACAAATAAAAGAAAAGGACCTGTTAATGCTTCTACACCCCATATTCCCCATATTTTGCAAAGAAATACTCAAGCAATAGCAAGGGAACAACCTCGTTTATAGGCTGATACTGTTGCTACAAAGTCACAACAAAAGGTAAATGTCACTCCACCTTTCAATATCATTGAAAATATGAAGAAGATGAATGTGACAATATCTATGTGGGATTCCTTAGCAATCCCAGGTCAAAAGGACATGTTACAATCTACCTTGTCTGATTTAAAAATGTCAAATGATGCAACTGTTGACCCAACTAGGGTTGTTCTTACCAATTCATCCCAAGACAATAGCAAACAGCCAAACAAGAGTACTAAACCACTTCCATTTTATGTGTCTTTAATAGTTGGAGACAAGATAGTACATAACTGTATGGTGGATAGTGGTGCAAGTAGTTTTGTGATGCCAAAATAGATTGCAGACCAATTAGGATTGAAGTACCAACCCCTAGAGAAAGGTGTGCTTCAGTTAGATGGCACGGCTCTTAACACTATAAGTGTGATAAAAGATCTAACTCTCACCTTGCACACTTGCCCAAATGTTTCCATTTCCTAGGAGGTATTCATCATAGACTTATCTCCTTATTTTGCCATGTGTTTGTCAAGAGAGTTCACAGCCAAGATAGGAGGATATTTATCCTTGGACTGGTTCCACATGTTTTTTAGGACCAGGTATAGCACAAAGGTGACCATAAAGTCTAAATTGCTTACCTAGTATCACATAGATCCTTATACACCAAGTGTTGTTAATGCAAATTGCATTATTTCTGATGATCTTGAGCTTGTTATTGCTCAAGAGCTGCAAGCTAAAAGTATACCAGAGGTGTTGTTAAAGGAGTGGGCCTTAGAAAATGTTGTAGATGATCCTGAGGGGTACATTCAAGAAACTGGTATGGGGTTTTACATACTCCATGAACTTGAAACATAAATTCCAAACCCTATAAAGAATGCAGAATGGCAGATAGAGCAACAAGAGGAAGTATGGAGAATGTACTCTGATGGCTCTAGGAACAGGAATGGATCTGGTGGTGGTGCAATGCTTGTGTCTCCACAAGGTGAAATATATTATTCTGCTTTAGGTTTTGCTTTTTCATGCACAAATAACACTGCTGAGTATGAGGGATTGATCCAAGGTTTGCAGTGTGCAAGAAAGAGGAAAATTGGCTATTTACAGGTGTTTGGGGACAGTGAACTTGTTGTAAATCAGGTGAAGAATGATACTTTGAAATGCTATAAGCATAGGGTATGGGATATGATTGAAGAGTTTGATGCTTTCAATCTGATCTCTATTCTAAGAAATTAGAATTATCATGCAGATAGGTTAGGTGCGATTGGGGCTCAGTTTGATATCCCCAGTGATATTCAAAGAGAAAAGGTGCAGCCTCATGTGAAAATAGTTGATAGACCTTCTATCCCTAACAATAACATTCATTGGCAAGTTTTTGAGAGTGATGAGTGGATCCTACATTTCCTATTAGAAGAAGATGAGTTTTCTATGATGAATCAGGATAAACTCAAACAACAATATGACAATGATGAAATTGTTCAGTTAAGAACAAACAAGCTGCGCAAGGGATTGGTAAGCTTGGAATCTATTTTTAGTACTGATCATCAGCTAAAATGGAATAAAACTAGCATGCAGGTCAAAGAGGAACATTACAAGGAGTTGAAAATTTTTAAAGGTAAGCTTCTCAAAATTGGTAAAATCTGTTCACCTAAGGATAGGAGAGCTTTTATTGCTCTTTGTCAAGAGTTTGAAGGTGTCATTGCTTGGGATTATTTAGACCTAAAAGGGTTTGACCCTCATTGCCCAGCATACCATAGAGTTAGAACTAGGTACAAAACTTGTGAGGTAGAAACAAAGGCCTTTAAATCCAAAACTTGAGCCTCTGATGATTAAAGAGTTAACCAAGCTGATCGAGGGAAAGATCATTGTCCCGATCAAGCATACTTCTTGGGTCTCCAACCTTGTCCCTATGAGAAAAAAGAATGGAGAGATTAGGCTATGTGTTGATTTTAGAGACCTTAATAGAGCCTCCCTGAAAGACCACTACCCACTACCCTCAATGGAGCAAATTCCATAAGTAGTGGCTGGTTCTAGAAGATTCTCCTTGCTTGATGGATATTCTAGCTATAATCAAGTGTTAGTCAAGGAGGAAGATCAATTTAAAACTACTTTTACTACCAAATGGGGCACCATGGCCTACAAAAGGATGCCCTTTGGTCTATCAAATGCTAGCTCTACTTTTCAGAGAGCTATGTATATGACTTTTAAGGGTTTGCTGTATAAATTGGTACTGGTGTACCTTGATGACATTACAGTTTTCTCTAGAGATGCAGCTAGACACTTATTCCACTTGAGGCAAGTATTTGAGAAATGTAAGGAGTTTTGGATATCTCTCAATCCCAAGAAATGCATTTTTGTTGTGCATGAAGGCAAGCTTTTAGGACACATTGTGTCAAAGGAGGGCATTGCCATTAATGCAGAAAGAGTAAAGGCTATTTTGGAGTTGCCTTTACCTAGTCACAAGAAGGGAATGCAAAATTTTATTGGAAGAATTAATTTTCTGTGAAGATTTATACCTAACATTGCAAATCTATTGAAGCCTTTGACCTCTATGTTAAAGAAAAATACGGTTTTTAGTTGGACAAAAGAGGCCAAACTTAGCTTTGAGTCCATAAAGGAAGTGTTATTGGCTGCACCAACTCTGATAAATCCTGATTTCTCAAAATATTTTATCATGTATGCTTATGGCATTCTAGATACAATCTCTGTGATTCTGGTACAGTAGTAGAGTGACGGCTTTGAACAGCAAATCACTTTCTTTAGTCAGGGGTTGGAGGAGTATGAGTAGAGGTATAGCTTTGTTGAAAAACATATCCTTGCAGTGCTAAGGAGTCTCAAAAAGTTTAGGCATCTTATTTCTAGTAATAAGATACATTTGATGATTGCTCACCCTAGCGTGAAAGATTTCTTGTTAGGTAAGGACGTAAATGAGAAAAGGGCTAGTTGGATCACCAAAGTCATGGAATATGACATGGATATCAAGATAACCAAGCTTGTCAAAGGTAGAGGACTCAATAAACAACTTGCTACCAGTTTTGAGAATGAAATAAAAAAAGAGGAGGAGGTGGTTCTAACCATTGAAGATGCACATCAAGATGATACAACAGCAGTGGGCACAAGTTGGGTTAATAACATGACTCAATTTTTGGAAACTAGTAAATGTCCAGTAGGTTTAGATAGAACCAAGAGAAGGTATTTTAGACTGTAGTCCATTCCATATGTTTTAATAAATGGCATCCTTTTCATAAAATACTTTAACGGTGTGTTGTTAAGATGCATTGATAATGATCAGACTGACAAAGTGTTGCATAAGTTTTATGATGGAACAATAGGGGGTCATTTTTCCCCAAGGACTACTGCTTGGAAAATAATGAGAGCTAAATATTATTGGCCTAGCTTATTCAAGGATGCCCATGCATGGGCTAGAAAATGTGTAAAATGTGCCATTTTTGCAAGCAAAGAAAGGTTGTCAGCTTTACCTCTGTAGCTAATTCAAGTAGAGTAGCCCTTTATGAGATGGGGCATTGATTTTATAGGTCCCATTAATCCACCATCAAGTGCAGGCCATAGATGGATACTTACAACTACAGACTATTTCACAAGGTGAACTGAAGTAGTGGCTCTGAAGGAATCCAATGAGAATGTTGTTTTAAATTTTTATCACGATTTGGTATCTAGATTTGGAGTGCCTGAGTCAATTATCTCAGACAATGCTTTAGCCTTTATTGGATTGAAAATAACTGACTGGGCTGTGAAGAATGGAATCTATTTGAACACTTCATCAAATTATTACCCACAAGGTAATGGTTTGGCTGAATCTACAAATAAAAATCTCATAAGGATTATTAAAAGATCAATGGAGGACAACCAGAGGACCTAGCACACTAATCTGAAATATGCCTTGTGGGTAGATAGAATAACTCCCAAGAGGTCTATTGGAAACTCCACATATATGTTAGTTTATGGGAAAGAGGCAAGATTGCCTATGTCTATGGAGTTGCCAGCACTAGACATCATGAATCAGCTAGAGATGTTTGAAGAAGAAGACCCCATGGCTGTCAGATATGCTCAACTTATGGAACTTAAAGAGAGCAGAGATGAAGCTATGAAAACTATGGAGTATCATCAGCTTCAAACAAAAAGTGTTTTTGATAAGAGAGCCACTCCCAAAAATTATAGGGAGGGTGATATGGTGCTCAAATGGGATGAGTTGAAAAGCAGACCAGGAAAGTACTCCAAGTTTAATAGCATGTGGAGTGGCCCATTTATCGTAACTAAATGCAAGGAGCACAATGCATTTTAGTTATCAAGCATGGATGGAGAAAATTTGCCTATCCCAGTCAATGGGATACACCTGAAGAGGTGTTTTGAGGTATGAGTGCCTTGTAAATTAGTAGATTAGATTTCTTATTTTCAATAAGTGTTGCAGCACAATAGTTTAGATCCCTTTTGTTTTCCCTAAGTGTTGTCTAGCACAGTTGGGGGGTTGCTTTTAGTTTTTTGTTTTTGTTTGGTCTTCCAAATGTTCTTCACTGCTAATATGCTGAGTTGTTAAAGTTAGGATTGTTTGTTAAGGTATATTTTTAGTCTCTATATGACTCCATGCCCAACAGATGCTTAAGGCCACTGGTCTAATTGTTTAGCAGGCAAACATCCCATAGAAGTCGCCAAATTGTTGACCTATTTCCCTCTGTACAGAGTTAAATAGTTCACCTTATATTTTCCTTGAAAATCCTTTAGAAAAGACCCTACAGGCTTAAAACCTTCAAATATTTATGCTATGCCTTGTCAAAAATCCTAAAAAATCTCACCTTGAGAATCTTTGCTGAAAGCCCAGAAAAACCCAGAAATCTTTTGTCTTCAAGTGCATTCCACCATAGAGAATTTCTCAGTTTTGTACGTAGCCATTTTTTATATACATATGCAATTGTATGTTTCTTTGTATGTATGTTCGTATTGTATGTTCATATGTACAATCACACATACAAAGGAAAAGATGCAAGCAAAAGATACAAAGGAGAATGTATATCGGCAAGTATGCAGGGGTCAATGTGCAAGGGGTGGAATGCAAGGATGAATGTATGTTTGCATTGTATGTTCAAATGTACAATCACACATACAAAGGAAAAGATACAAGGGGAAGATGCAAAGAAAATATACAAAAGGCAACATACAAAGGCAAGATACAAGGATACACCAGTGAAAACGTATAAGGCAAAAGATACAATGCTTGATACATATACAAAGGCAAAGACATACAAGGGCACATACAAAGGAGAATGTATATCGACGTACATGCAAAGTCAATATACAAGGCAGAATATACAAAGGAATGTGGGGTCCACTTTGTATACAAGGGCGATTGTATCTTCTATACAAGTTGCATTGTATATGTGATATGCAAAGAAAAGATACAAGGAGGAAGATGCAAAGTTTATACACAAGCAAAGAGATACAAAGCCTGGGGCCCACCAAGCACACATACAAAAGAAATATGCAAGCGCACATACAACAGACCAGGTACAAGTTCAAATGCATGTTTGTATGCAAGGTTTGTATGCATGTTTTCCTTTGTATATTTTGCATTGTATGTTTGTACATACAAAGGGTCATATGCAAAGCGATATAAAAAGGTTACATGCATATGCCGAAGTAAAGTGGTTGCAATGTACAAATGATTGTATGTATGTTTTGCTTGTATATATGTGATTGTATATGCGAATATATAAAGGTAATATACATTTCTGACATGCAAGGCCCAAACCCGATAAAATATGCACTCTGGTCTATAAAGGAAGATACCTTGTATGCATCCTTGTTTGTATGTATGTTCGCATTGTATATGCGATATACAAGTCACACATACAAAGGACACAAACAAAGGTCGAATACAATAGTTGTATGTGAAGTGCATTGTATGAATGTTTTGCTTGTATTTTTGCATTGTATAAACACAATATATAAGGGAATATGCAAGTCACACATACAAAGTCTGGACTTGACTGAGGAATCAAATTCAACAGATAATCTTTGAGGTCTGCATTGTCTATTTGCTTATACAGGGTCGAAAGATGCATATGCAAAGATATAAAGGGGTACATACAAGCTGGACCCAACTGTAGAATTGAGTATAGTGGATAATCATTTGAGGTCCATAGGTTGTATGAAGAGGTGATTGCATGTGCCAATATACATTTGAATATACAAAGCCATATGCAAGGTGATGTTCGGCAAGACATGTGCATCGGTGGCTCTGTTTCTAGTCATTCCAATAGCTGATGGAGGATATGTTTTCTCAGCAATAGGTCTTAGGACATCTTGGCACCAAATCAGGTGGTGCCATGTGTCAGCAATGATACAAATGTTGATTCAAAAGAAAAAGACCCGTGTTTGTATGCAGGTGCATGCATATTCAAATGCATATATAAAGGCACTTCAAATGTCGTTTTAAATGTTGAATGCAGCGCAGAGACAAAGGGTCTTTCAGATGTCAATTTAGGTCGCAGATGCAAAGCAATATACACAGGTAATTGACCACAACTTTGACCACGAATATCTTGCACATCCTGGCAAATTTCTACATGCTGCAAAAGGCAAAAATGCTTGTTTTTGCCTCCTCTTTCATTTGGTGGGCTTTTGAGGGACAAATTCTCACTTTCAATTTTGGACCTAGATTTGCATGTTTTTGCTACTGGATGTTTCAGCGACCATTTTTGGGCAAGATGTAGATATTTGTTGCATTCATTGCTTCAAGAAGATGTTCAGCAACTCGCATTGATGACCAGAAATATCTCTCAACTGCCTTGTTTTAGATATTTCATATATTCATTGTTGAAGATAGATGATGCAACAACTTCCATTAAAGACTCAAAATATCTTCCATCTACCCTATTCCAAATCTTTCACACCATAACTTCTACAAGTAGGCATCCCTTCAGGCAGATATTTTCTGATAGCGCCCATGGGGTGAACTTATTATAACCAACTTAGGTCATATGAAAATGCTATATATGCATAGGAGAGAGATGTAAAAAAGGTTGGAAAATGTTTAGCATTCAGGCTTTTTGTTTCCAAATAGAGCTTTTTGCTACTGTAAATATGCCTTCTTATTGAATATATACAAGTTATTTTACCTCTTTTGCTGAGTTTTAGTTTAGTGTGAATCTACATATGATTGTCTGTGAACATATGGTTCCTCTCAATCATTTTTTGTTTCTTACCTCTGCTAAGAATCATTTGAATCTGTGTATGTCTACTTGTTGTATCTGGTTATGTTGTGCATTTTCTCAGTACTGTGAGGGTTCTTTTATTCAACTTGGTGAATCACCCCTTTATTTTCAAGTTTTTCTATTCTATCTTTCATTTTACAACATTCCTTCTCCCTTTGCCTCTACAAATTTAGTAGATTTTAGGTGATAACCAATTAAGGAAACCTGCCTTCTTCGGAGTTCTAATCTCATTTCGCAAGGTCCCACACTTCGAGATCATTCCCATGTTTCTCCATATTGGTAAAGTTTTACAACTGCAACAAGGGTACAAATCTGAGAGACAACAATACTATAAATGAACCCAAACCTTTTTACACAATTCTTCTTTTATTCTTCTTAGATATAGTCTATGTCCTGACTTAGACTTTTGTTGTTGATCCTTGACCTTGTCTTTTAATGCTGGGTTATTAGCATCAATCTTTTAGTCAGGGAGGAAAGATTTTTAATAAGACTCCCCCTGAGCTAGAGCTTCTAATTTAATTTCCAGAGGAAATATCTACACCAAAAGCTGGTGTAGATCCATCATTGACTTCTATCACATCTTTCTTGATCTAGATCTTGTCGATTTCTTTCTTGGTTTCAACCATATGAATGTTTTCCTTTCCCTTATCATTTCTCTACTCTATTTTCCTTTCTTCAGGATAGCAATTTCTTTTCACATCCTTGCTTTTACAAAACTTTGTCATATGTCTAGCTTTGTTGCAATCCTAGCACACAATACTTCCTTGTCCTTGATTTCTTTGTCTGAATGAATTTATCCTTGATCTGCATTGATTAGCCATGTGCCCAAGTTTGTTGCAAGAAAAGCACTTTCCATTGAAAGATTGAGTTTTCCTTGCATTGTTGAAGTCATTTCTTGTCATACCCATACATTCACTTGCTATGTGACCAGTTCTTTTGCAGTTGAAACATTGAACAGAGAAAGATGGAACATCTTGATTCATTTTACTTCTACATTGAGTAGCCCTGTGACCAAATTTACTACATGAGTAACAATAACCATTGAAAGATGGATACCTTTGTGCATTTGGTTTCCTAACTGGAGATCTTCTTGATCTATTCTTTAGGTCATGAGTCAATTTTCCTTTGTCCTCCCTAACTTTAGAATTCTTTTCTTGATCTATTCTAGAACTTTTATCTTTCACAAGTCTCATACTGTTTATATCATCAGGATTGTTTTGACTTACTTCGACCATTAGTTTATCAAATCTGGTTGCACTTGTATTAAGTTTGTCTTGTTGAACCCATACATGTTTTAGATCAACCTTTAGATCCACAACTTCTTCTTCAAGCTTCAAACAATCATTTGTTTTATTTTTCAAGCATTCTTTAATTTTTTCTTTTTCTTCATTTGCTAATTTCAAATCTTTACTACTCTCCTCAAGTCTTTGCATAAGCTCTTTGATTTTCCTTTTTAACTCTTTGATGCATTCATTTGCTTATGTTGTACTTACGTTCAAGTTTATGTTTTCTTCTTCAAATTTCTCAAGATTTTCAAGAGCAATTTTGTATTCTTCAGTGAACAAACGTTCATCTTGAGAGGGATTTATATTATTGTAGGCTTTAGTATTGGCAATCAAATGAAAATTCATTTGATCTTTCTTTATTTTCTTTTCTTTAGTATCATCTTCTTCTTTGGTGAATACCTTTTCCCTTTTTGTATTGTAAGGAAGTCTATTTGAATCAGATGCTTGATTAATGATTTTTGAATACTTATGTATCTCTTTAGCAACCCTGACATTTGTACTCTCAATTATCTTTTTCAATCTTTTATTGTAACACCGGTAGGCCTTACTCTCAGTAGAGTATCCAAGAAAGGTTCCTTCATCATATTTAGCATCAAACTTGCTTATCTCTTCTTCTCTTTTAATATAACATTTGCTTCCAAAAACTTTGAAATATTTTATCGAGGGTATTTTTCCATACCACAATTCGTAAGGAGTTTTAGTATCATTACCTTTGACTTGAACTCTATTTTTAATATAGATAGCATTATGTATAGCTTCTTTCCAATATGCTTCCAATAGGTCAACTTCCTATAACATTGTCTTTGCAACTTCTTGAACAGACCTGCTTAATATTTCCATTACTCTATTCTCTCTGGATAACTATCTTTTCATTCCATGGGTCCCACACCACATATTGAATATATCAGAGGTAAACTCTTCACTTCTGTCAAACTTTAGACATCTAATTTTCACATTTAATTCATCTTCAACCATTTTTTTGAAGGCTTTGAATACATCTAGGGATTCTGACCTTTCTTTAAGAAAACTAACCCAAGTCATTCTAGAGTAATCATCAACAAAGAACATGAAGTACCTGTCATCTTGACAACTTTTTACTCTTGTAGGTCCACAAAGGTTTGTATGAACAAATTCCATCAGTCTAGTTGAGAATCTTTCTTCATCCTGTGGACTTCCTCTTGCTTACTTCTCAACTTGACACTTACTGCAGGTGATGTTGCTAAAATGTATCCTCTCTAACAGATCTCTCACAACTTATGCTAAGTTTATCCTTGCTAGATCATTATGATTGATGTGACACAATTTCCTATGTCAAAGCCAACTTTCATGATTTTGAATAATGTTGCCTTCTCTAAGATGATAAAGTTTTCCCTCTGTCCTTTTTCCACTAGCTATTACAGCTCCCAATTTGTCTCTAATTTCAAAGTTATCATTCTTAAATATGAAACTGCATCCTTCTCTTCATAAGTGTCCAATGCTCAGGAGATTTTGTCTTTGGCTTTCAACATAGAGAACATTATTTGTATGTTGTCTTCCATCAAAACTGATTGAACCTTTTCCACATATTTTAGCAGTACGGTCATCTCCAAATCTAACTAATCCTTCTTCATTTTTCACAAGATTTGTAAACTTGCCTTTATCACCAATCAAATGATTTGAGCAACTACTTTCAATAACCCAATAGTTTTTTATATCTTTGTTGTCAATACTTACCCCTGGATCAAAATTTTCATCATCTTTGCAATTGTCATTCTTTGAATTGAAATAATGGTCATCATCTTCATCGTCTTCAATATGATAAAAAGTTTTCTTGGATTTTCTACTTTTTCCTTCTTTATCATAAATTTTTGAGTTTCTTTTTGGACATTTGGATGCATAGTGTCCATCTTCACCACACTTGAAACAATTGAAAAATAATTCATCCTGGTGTGACATATCAGATCAACCTCAAGCTGTTAGGCTTACCTCTGAGGAACTTGGCTCTGATACCAATTGTTGAAGTACACTGGACAACTAAGAGGGGGGGTGAATCAATTGTCACAAAAACTTAGCTTCATATAGACATCAAACCATCAATAACTTAATTTCTTATAATCAGATTTAACCATGAAAGATGAAACCATAAACTTAATCACAAACAAACATCCAACATAGTAGACACCAAATTTTTACATGGAAAACCCTAAAAGGGAAAAACCATGGTGGGCATTAGCCCACAGAAATATATAAGTTATAACAATACCAAAAAATAGAGGCTCACTGCCCAAATTGGTCACTACAAAGAATGGATCATTGCTAAAGGGTGGCTTACTACTAAAGGGGTGAACTAATTAAGTAGCATCTACTTCATGCTAGGATTCAATTCCATTGAAGCACAATATAACTCCTCTACTCTGATCTTTCACACCTTCACACTTATCTCTTCATATTTACTCACACACACTTTTTTGCAACTTTATTACATGCTTTTATACAATCCATCAACCTTGGAATGTTCATCAAGGTTGGCATTACATTCATCAACCAATGGAACATTCTCCAAGGTCAGCATTACAAAACATACATAGAAATAGGTCTAGACCTATTATAAAATTTACCTAAGGAAACAATGTAGAGAAGTATGATGAACATGCCATGCCTTAGCTGGGTCTCAAATGCAATCCTCCACACCACAACATGCTTCTACAATCTTCAATGCATCTCTGTAAATAGTGAAATCAACTAAGTCAGCCAAGATTGGAGTTAACACTAGGTTTTCTAAGAACATTCTTCTTTCACAAACTAGACTTCTCTTTGTGGATCAATCCAAAGGTGGGAACATGATTAGGAGACATCCATAGGCACATTGTAATCACCAGGAACAACCACACGATCTCTAACCACTCTGTCAAGAAGATTCTTCAAACTAGAGCACAAGAACAACACTGTCAGCTACTATCATAAAGAAAGGATATCTTGTGGACTGCCAAATCACAAACCATTGGAGTTGAAGGTACTTAAGATCATCTCAGACCTAACTCTAGAACCACATATCAAAATACTTCAATGCAGATGAATGAAGAGCATAACACTTTCTCCCTATCTTTGCCAAACATAGAGAAAAAGCTATTTTCACTCTGGTGAACATAACTCACTCAATTCTTCATACCAAAGGCTCAAACGTGGAACATAGCATTTTCAGTTGAGCTTCTAAATAACTTCCAATCCATAGACATAGATATTTATTCTACAAAAAATGCGGAGCATTCTTCTAGACTATTCTTCTATATGCAGTACACTGTTTCCACTGTAGCTCACTGTTTCTACTAGAGAAGCTAATTTCTCAATATCCTTAACATCAAGATTACTTGTAACATAAGTAAATAGAAAGTATCTTATTTATTATAAGAAAACAACAAGATAGGAGCACATTTGACACCAATGTCATCACAGATATGTTGACATCAATGACAACACTGATTAGGCACATACTTGCAACACTACTATCCCAAATTGAGGTCCACATTTGTACTAGTCTTATGTTTCCATCATCATTTAGGTCTTTGATCCTCAAATTCTCACTCTAAAGTCCTATGGACTGACCTTCATATAACACGAAGTGCATTAACAATGAATAATGTCTGAAACTAATAGTTTCATTGTTGTTTTTGATGGAAGCAAGTTTTGCATTCAAAACCTTTGCTAAATATCCTACATAATCAAAAGGCCTAGCATCCTGGCCTTTTATATCTGCTGCTAAGACAATTGGGTCTATATACATTAGGGCAAGAACATCCACTCCCAAGACTTGTCCATCTGAATAATATGTATATTGGAAATATTCTTCAAATAGTTCTATATAAAACAAAGGGTGTTCACCATCAGAAAATCTTTTAAGTTGATTCCCCTCATCCTGAGGTCTATGTAAGGGAAATTTCCATCTTTTGTAATTGGTGTCCGTAGTATGATATTCATCTAAAAGATATCTAATTGTGAATGGCATTGACATGCTCATGTCTAACTAGAAAACCATAGAAATATAATTCTTCGTAATGGAAATAAAAGATGAACCATTTGGAAGGCAAATTATATATATCTTTGGGTCATACATCTTAGCTAGTGCCCTCATTAATTCTATATTGATGAATACATTTGGTATGACTAGTTTTCCTAGATTCAATCTCCACGCATTAGACACTAGTTGATGTCTATACATTTTCTTATAGTGGTACATAAACATGTCATATCCCCTCTTCAGTGTCCATACATCACCTAGTTTTCTCTGTTTATCTTCCAACTTCTCAGCTGTAGTGTCTAATTGTGTGGCTCTCCTGGACCTTGGTCCAGAGCTAGGGCATTGGTCAATCAAATCCTGGTTCAATGGTATAGTTTTTGTTTTCTGTCTCTTATCTTTTGGTGTTTTTGATGTACTCTCCATAATTTTAACCCCTAATTTCTTGAACAATTCAAGTATTTCAAGAAAAATTCAGCTTGGTTTCGAATAGTCTATTGAATCAATAGCGCCCTTTGCAGACTTCTTCAATATCAGACAATGTCGTGTCCTATTTCATCCCCTATATGCTCCTAAGATTTTTACAATTGAAATATTGTCAAGATTAGGTTTATAGCACATGGTCTTGATTCATAAATGTCATCCTTGCCATCTTTCTTGTTAGTAGAACCAAGATTAATGTCAATTATCCCTTCCAAAGTTTAGCTGTCATGTCAATGAGGCAGGGAATTCTTTTCATTGTATTGAAGAGACTATGACTTTCCTCTCATCGATATCTTGCTTTTCCTTCGATATCTTTTTGAATACATGCTTTTATTATTTTATCAAGGCCATCAAGAGGAATCAAAATTGTCTCACTCTGATACCTCGAAGTCTCTTCAAAATCCTCCTTAGCCGCATTCAACATTTCATCATCACTTTGATATAAGCCAATCAAGATTAGTGAAGTTCCTTTTTCTTTTATCAAAGCCATCAAGGTGAGTTCTATTCTTGTTTACTGATATGTATATTTCCCTTCATGTCCTTTTTAATGGTGTACTCCTTTTTTGGGGCTTCGAAGGGACTTAAAATTATTTCCCTCCGATGTGTCAAAGTGTCTTCAATGTGGCCTTTTTAGGCTATCAAGGGTGTATTAAAATATGTCGCTTTGATAATATTTATTTTGACTTGTTTCATCATCCCATCAAATGGAGAAGAATATAACTTTCTTTGATATGGTATTTTCCTTTCAATGGGTGTCATCTTCTACATAGGCTTAAGGATAAATGTAAAGTTGTTAAGATGGTGATTGTGGGAGGTAAAAATGGGGTTTTTTAGATAATAAATTTTATTGAAATGTGTACCCTAAGTGGAATAATGGCCACACATTATTATTGGGGTTGAGATTTTGTGGCAAATTGAGGGTCTCTGGTATCTATAGGACATGTAAATGGGATATTTTGAGTGGTAAAATTCTAAATGCAAATTCAAATAATAGGATATATGAGGGGATAAATGAGGCTAATTTTAATAGTCCTAATGTGGCTTTGATTGAGGATGAATGACTATAAGGTCATTGGAAGAATCTAGGAATATTCTCTGAGATGCAAGGTGGGGGTGGTGGAAAAGGAAAAAGAAAAATCCTAATCTACTATGCATGGAAAGTAATAATTTCAAGAGAAGAAGTACTTCAGGAATTGTCCATGCACTAGCAACTCCAGCTCTTCACCAATCATATTTTGCAAGTAGTATGAGTCTTCACTACATTTACTAGTAATGATAAATGGGCCCAACCATAGTGCTTTGAATTTCCCATGCTTCCATTTATCCTGACTTCTGGAATTCCACATAAGGACCATGTCATCCACCTTAAATTTTTTGTCTCTTTCTTTCTTGTCAAATAAATGCTTCATTTGTAACTACGTCTTCTCATTTTATTCCCGAGCTTGGGTTCTAATCTCATCCAACTCAACCAACTACTCTATCCTTTCTTCCATTGGCTCAGGGATTTCTATATCCTCTTGAAGGATGAACTTGTAGATTGGTAAGAGGTTATGTATTGGGAGCCTAGTTTGGGCTCCATACACTAATTCAAATGGGGATTTTCCAATGTCCTTCTTTACAATAATTCTATCTTCCCATAGAGCCAATCTCAGTTTGGAATCCCATGCCTTTCTATTATTTTCCAACATCCTCTTGATTATTTTTATAATACTTTTGTTACTAGATTCGACCTGCCCATTTGCTTGAGGATGGCATGGTGAAGCATATGAAATTGTTATGCCATAGGAATCACAAAATGTCTTGAATTGATCTAATCTAAAGCACATACCATTATCTATGATGAGCCTTACAGGAACCCCAAATCTGGTGATGATGTTCTCTAATAGTAAATTAATTACCACCTTGCCAGTGGCTTGCTTCATTGGGATTACCACTATCCATTTCGTAAAATAATCAGTGGCCATCAAGATCCATCTGTGTCCACCACTAGATCTATTTGTAATCTCTCCTATAAAGTCAATTCCCCACTGGTGAAATGGGGCTTGAATTTGCATTGGTCTCAATGGTAGGGCTCCTTGATAATTCAATTTGCCATAAAACTTCTGACATGCTTCACACTTTCTTACGTATCTGTGGGCATCATTGAAGACTTTAGGCCAACAATAGCCTGCTCTCAATATCATATGGGCAGTGGTTTTCATTGAGAAGTGCCCCCACACACACCTTTATGAATTTCTTGCAATATTCACTCTGTGTGTGTTTCATCTAGGCAGAATAGTAAGATACCATCATTGTTTTTCCAATATAGGTCTCCATTCACAAAAACATATTTTAATGCCTGGATTTTTAAGGTCCTTTTTTGGTTGTCATTAAGTCCTTTAGGACACTTCATATGTTTAAGATAATATGTTATGTTAGTGTACTAGGGTATACACTCAATACTTGACACCCACTTCTCTTTTCTCTCTATATTGCAAACATGTGCTGCTTCTAAATTTGCTTCGGCCATTAATTTTGCCAACCCTTACCCCCTCACTAGTTTGGTAAATTGAATATCAATATTAAACTCTTGGATGCAATTTATCCACCTACACCTCCTCCCTATCAGCCATGTTTGTGAAAAAACATCTTTCACTGCAACATTTGGTACAAAAGCAATTGCTTCTGCCCCTACCAAGTAAGGCCTAAATGCCTTGACCACTTTTACCGAGGTGTAGGCTTTCTTCTCAGTGATGTCATATTTTAATTCTTCCCCTACCAAATAAGGCCTAAATGCCTTGACCACTTTTACCAGGGTGTAGGCTTTCTTCTCAGTGATGTCATATTTCAATTTTGCCCCTTGAAGTGATTTACTAAGAATGAGATAGGTTGTTCATATCCTTCGTTATTCTTTTGTAACATTATAGCCGCCACTATATGAAATGATGCAAAAGAGAATATCTAAAATGGTTTATCAAAGTCTAGAGACTTTCATATAGGTGCTTCCTTAATTGCTATCTTAATTGACTTAAATACATCAATAGCCTCTTCTGTCCAATCAATTTTTGAACCTTTCTGAGATTGGCTTGACAATATCTGCAAAGTTTGAAATGAATCTTCTAAAAAGGTTAATTTGTGTGAAGAAGGACTGGATGGCTTTTATAGTCTTTGGAATTGGAATTTTATCAATAGCTTCCACTAGTTCAAGATCAATCCTCACTCCATCCTTTGAGACTATATGTCCTAGGAACTTTCCCTCTGTCACAGCAAAATGACATTTCTCTGGGTTTAAGGAGATGCCATACTCTAATGCCCTGATAAAGATCTTTTCTAGGTATGCACAATGAGCTTTGGCCCTTTTAGAATATATTGTCAAATCATCTTGATAGACCACCATTATAACATTGATCAGGTTGGCAAAGGCTACATCCATAGCCCTTTGAAATGTTGCTTCAACATTTGTGAGGCCAAAAGGCATTCTCACGTAAACATATGTACCCCAAGGTATGGTGAAAGTAGTTTTATACTCTGTTGAGTCCTTTACCTTCACTTGGTTATACCCTGAGAAGCCATCCATAATAGACAACAATTCACACCCTGTCACTCTTTGTAGCATTTCTTCAATGTTTGGAAGTGGATAATTGAATTTGAATGGTGAGATATTCAAATTTTTGAAATCTACACACAACCTTATGTCTCCATTTTTATTCTTTATAGGTACTAAATTTGAGACCCAAGAAGAGTATCTAATTGGCTTGATAATACCACCATCTCTGCATTTCATGAGCTCCTCTTGCATCTTAGGTTCTAATGTGGGATTTATGGGTCTTTGCTTATGTCTAAATGGTTTAGCATTAGGTTTTAATGGTATTTCATGTTGGAAGAGGTCATGTCTGTATGCTTTTAAATCATCATAGGACCAAGCAAACACATGTTTATATTTTTTGAGCAAGGCTATAAGCATCTCTCTAACTTTAGGGCTTATCCTCTTTCCAATGTACACCCTTTTAGGAACCATTTATGTCCCAAGATTGATTTCCTCAATATCTTCATGTTTGACTGGTATAGGTTTAAGATTAAATCTATCATGCCCATCAAATACTCTCTCTAGGGCTATAAGGCCTTTTGGTATTTTTTTTGTCTTAAGCTCACACCTCTTTCCTAAAGAGAGTTTCTTTACCTTCTACTTCCTCCACAAATGCATTGAAATCTATCTCTTGAGATTCATACTGATCTATACAATGAAGAAACTTAATCAAATCCTCATCATCGTTGAACTTTTGCCAATTATAGATGTTATCAGGGATTGTAGGTCTAGTTTTGAACTCCACCTCTGTTATTCCTGCTAGTGTAATATCATCTCTCTTTAGAGCTACATTTTCCAAGAAGTCTGCCATTATGTTTTTAGATCTCTCTACCCAATCTATAGAGAATGCATCAAAAATTTCAATGGTGTCCCAAACAACATTTCTATATTGTTTTAACCTCTTATTTTTTGATGAATATTTGGCCCTGACTTATGAGACAATTAGTTTAGAGTCTCCATACACTGCTAGCAACTTGATTCCATACCTTATGGCAATGTTTTAGCCCAATAGCAATGTTTCATATTTGGCTATATTGTTAGTGCATTCAAATGTTAATAAAAGTGAGTACTTGAATGTTTTGCCAGTTCATGAGATGAATATTATTCTTGATCCATTCCCTCCTTTGTTGCATGCACCATCAAAATACATTTTCCATACACCATGTTCATCAAGCTAAGCTTCTCTATTGATTGGTTCTATGTTTTGCAACTCAGGTTGTGATTTTTCAATTCTAAAGCTTCCAAGATCCACATGACAAAAATAATTCATTTGGTTTGGATAAAAATGCTCTATAATATGTTCATATCTTGGTTCTCTATACAACGTAACCTCTTTTCCATTTACTGGTATTATTGCATATGACAAGTCCAATTGGACATTTCCCTCGACTGCAACAGTCCATTGTCTGGATAACAACATACCATAATATGGTGGAATATCTACTATAGTGATGTCAGTTCTATAAGTGGCTTTAGGATATGAGGATAATTTTAATTCTACATCCTACATGACTCCAACAACTGGGATAGACCCATTGTCCATTGCATAGCACTTACCATACATTGTATCCACCCACAAGCCTAATTCTTTCATAACAGCCATTGGTGTGATGTTTATTGCTTTTCCTGAGTTGATCATACAATTTCTTACTAGTTTATTGTTAATCAAAAGTTTATTATAAAATGGGTCCACCTAAGAAGGATTCTTTATTAATGCATCACCAAGATAAATTTCAGGTGTTTTGATGATCTCTTGTCTAACATTATTTACTTTAGTTTTTGGTCTTTCTTTGTTTTTATTTTGATTTTGCTACTTGTTTGGTATATTTGAGCTCAATTTGAGAGCACTATCCCTGTATTCATCCACTTTCATCATTTCTAGAAATGGTACTGACATCTTTATTTGAGACAATGCTTATGCTATGTCAAATGAGGGGGTGGTGATTGATTGTTCTATTTTTTCTACCTTAGTGTAGCCTTTTTCTTCAATTTGTAGCTTATCATTATCCTTTGTCTTACTCTGCTCAATATTTGTTGTTTCCTTGGGTATATCTTTCTAAACCTTTTCACTTTCACCTTTTTTTTTGGTTATGCAAGGCATCCTTCTTATGCTTTTGCTCTTTTATGAATACGCTTCTAGGTGTTCCTTGATCTGCATTTATGGTTATGTTCCTCAAGTTGTAATTGTTTTTAGCCTATGCCACATCAGCTATTGTAAGAGCATTTTTCCCTTCTTCAGTTGGTTTCCTTAATTGGAACTGTGGCATTGTGTTAGGTATATAATCAATTTTGTCATTATCATCTTCCTGATCAGAAAAGATTTCCTGCTGACACATGTTGACATTGTATTTCTGATTACTCACATCATATTCAAACCTGTCTTCTTCAGAGGATAGTATTCTTCATCAATTTTATGGGGTCTCATCCCTAACATGTTTATAGTATGATCATCCTATTAGATTTAGGGCAGACAACTAAGAGGGGGGGTGAATCAGTTGTCCAAAACTTTTCTTCTTTCAACACTTGCATTCACTTTGTATTAACAATAAATCAATCATGAAAACTTAATGTAATTAACCAATAGCAAAAAACACATCTACACATGAGACACTAAGATTTTGACGTGGAAAACCCAGTTAAGGGAAAAACCACAGGGTGATGAACCCAAGAATTTATTCTATGTTAGAAGAATAGAAAGAATAAGATGGCACATGCCAATTAGGGCTCACTGCCCAAGCACACTACTCACAAGAGGCTCACTACCTACAAGAGACACACTATCTACAATAAATGAGTATTACATACTTGAACTGGTAAATAGCATCATCACCATGCTTGAATCAGTTCCATTAAAGCCCAAATCCTTCTGCTCTTCCTTTCACTCTTCTCCTCGCTACTACACACTCATCGCCTCAAGTACACTTCTGAAATGACTTTGCAAACCTTTATTTATACATGACATCAACTTAGGAACAAACATCTAAGTTGGCAAGCAACCACAAGAACATTTGCAGGGTGTATAATTCATCTGGTCAGCTAGTTACAGAAAGAATACCTTCATCCAGAAGTATTTCTTCAATTCTGGGCGCCAATTCTAATGCGGACCATCTACATGAATTGAACATAATCCAAGGACCTTCACAAGCTTTCCTGAATCACCAAGAACATCCGCACTTCCTCTACTTACTGAAATCCTTCTCTCCTACATCCAGAACCTCAAGAACACAGCTTGTTATCACTATCACAAAGGAATAGGTTCTTCCAGACCTTCAAACCACAAACTGATCTACTTGACACTTCACAAGGATGTCCTAAATACTTCCTCAAATCCGTAGAGTGGGATAATGCATTACCAGACCTTACCGGACCTATCTATCTCACTCTGTCACCATTGAGCACTTGTCAGAACTAGTTCTACTTGAGTGACCATAACTTCTTCATATCTTCATGTGGATCCTTGAAAACTTGACTGGACCATCTCAAGACTTATATCTACAAACCCTTTAAACCGCATCCTCTAATCCTCAACCTATCTTGGACTTTTACCTTGTTATCATCACCATTCTTCATTGTTCCTAATTGAGACTAATTTTCTCAATATCCTCAGCACATAGCTCATCCAATCCTTCTCATTAATGTAACATGAGCATTTTGACATCAATGACAACACTGGTTCAACCCATACTTGCAACAATCTCCCCCTTTGTCATTGATGGCAACATATTATGTGAAAAACCATCAAGACAAGAACTTCTCCTTACTGTCATAGCTCCCCCTATCAACAACAACTATTCACATATCTTCTCTTCCTATACTACTCCCCCTTTGATCATCAACCACTTGTTTTTCACATGTCTTCTCTCCCCCTTTGACATCAATGGCAAAAGGCCCATACTTGCAACTTTATAATCACGCCTGCTGCTCCCCCTGAGTAGCAGCTCCCCAACACCAATCCAGACTACAAGATATGACTATGATATCCACTAGACTGGTGCACATTAGTGCATCCTAGTTCATCACCAGAGGGGCTATAACCCCTAACTTCTCCCTGGGATACTCAAAAGAGTCATTGGGAAGAGGTTTAGTAAAGATATCTGTAATTTGATCCTTGGAGGGCACATACTCCAATCTGACTTCATCCTTGTTCACTTGCTCTCTCAGAAAGTGAAACTTGATAGATATGTGCTTGGTCTTAGAATGCAACACTGGATTCTTAGAAATATTTATTACACTTGAATTATCACATAAAATTGTGATAGGCTCCTCATATTCTACTTTAATGTCTCTTAGCATCTACTTCATCCATAAGATTTGAGTGCAACTACTTGCTGCTGCAATGTATTCTTCTTCAGTTGTAGACAAAGATATTGCCTCTTGTTTGTTGCTTAGCCAAGAAACCAATCTTTTTCCCAAAAAGCATGCTCCACCACTGGTACTCTTCCGGTCATCCACATCTCCTGCCCAATCTACATCTATATATGTATGAAGAGAGAAATCATGATCTCTAGGATACCATAGACCATACTCAACTGTACCCTTTAGATATCTAAAAATCCTCTTGATTTCTATAACATGAGATTCTCTAGGATCAGCTTGGAATCTAGCAATAAGACCAATAGCCTGCATAATATCTGGTTTAGTTTGAGTGAGATACAACAGTCCTCCAATCATTGACCTATATTTTGTCTGATCAACCTTGGGAGAGTCATCATCTTTGCTTAACTTGCATCTGGTTGCCATTGGAGTGTTCATTGGCTTTGAGTCTTCCATCCCAAATTTCCTCAACAATTCTTTCACATATTTTGACTGAGAGATAAAGATTCCTTTCTTTGTTTGAGTAATTTGTAGACCCAAAAAGAAATTCATTTCTCCAAGCATTGACATCTCAAACTCACTTTTCATTTGACTTGCAAAAGTTTTACACATACTATCTCTTCCTCCAAAAATGATATCATCAACAAATACTTCAACAATTAAGATATTTTCATGATCAATTTTGAAATACAAATTACTGTCAACAGTACCTTTATTAAAACCAATCTTCAAGAGATGCTTGTCCAATCTTTCATACTAGGCTCTTGGGGCTTGCTTCAGTCCATACAGTGCCTTTTTTAATTTACAGACCATGTCACTATGATCAGACAATTGAAATCCATCTAGTTGCTCAATATACACTTCTTCTTCCAAATTTCCATTTAGGAAGGCAAATTTGACATCCATCTGATACACCTTAAAATCCTTGAAGGTAGCAAATGCAAGAAATAATCTGACTGCTTCAATTCTTGCCATCGGAGCAAAAGTTTCTTCAAAATCAACTCCTATTTGAGAGTAACCTTTACAAACTAATCTGGCCTTGTTTACGATTACTTCACCAGCTTCATTCAATTTGTTCCCGAAGACCCATTTGGTTCCAATCACATTTTTTTATCTTGGTCTGGGAACAAGATCCCAAGTGTGATTCTTCTCAATTTGCATTACTTCTTCCTCCATTGCCTTAGTCTAGTTTTCATCATTGTAGGCTTCATTTACTATCTTAGGTTCAATCTTTGAAATTAGACAATACTCATCTAAATTTTGAGCAATTCTCCTCCTTGTTTGCACCCCTTTGCTTTTGTCACCTATGATCTAATCTTCAGAGTGGTTTAGAGTTACATACCTTAGAATTTTGGGAGTCTCTTGCACTTCTAACTCTTGATCAGTCTCATTGAGACTTATCTCTTCTTCCTGTCTTACCGAATCAACTTGACTTTGTTTCTTAGAAGAGACTTGGATACCTTGAATCTAAACACCATTCTGATCATCTTCATCATGTTCAAGAATTCTTGAGGGTCTTTCAATTTCTTCATCAATCTTCACATTTATACTTTCTACAATCTTTCTCAGTCTCTTGTTGTAACACCGGTATGCTTTGCTTTGAGTAGAATAACCCAAGAATATTCCTTCATCACTTCTAGCATCAAACATTCCTAGATCTTCATCCCTTTTAATGTAACATCTACTACCAAAAACTCTGAAGTATCTTACAGTGGGAGTAATGCCAAACTAGAATTCATAAGGAGTCTTACCAGTATAGTTTCTAATTTGAACTCAGTTGAGAGTGTAGATTGCAATGCTAACAGCTTCTCTCCAATAGATCTGAGGAACATTTTCTTCCATCATCATGGTGCTGGATGCTTCCTAGATGGTCCAGTTCTTTCTCTCAACAACTCCATTCTACTATGGAGTTCTAGGGGCAGACAACTGTCTCTTTATTCCATGTTTCTCACAAAAGTTTATGAACTCACCAGATGTGAATTCTCCACCTCTATCAGACCTCAGACACTTCAATTTTAATCTGGTCTCATTTTCCACCATAGCCTTGAATATTTTGAATTTCTCAAGAGCTTCTAATTTCTCTTTCAGAAAGGTTACCCACATCATCTGGGAATAGTCATCAATTAGCAACATGAAGTATCTATCACCTTGCACACTTGTGATTCTTGCCAGACCACATAAGTCAGTGTGAACCAAGTCTAATAATCCAGTAGAAGATTGTTCCTTCCTTTTGAATGAGATTTTGGTTTGTTTTCCCGACAGACATTGTTTGCACAAACTATTTGTAGGTTTTACCAATCTTGGAAGATCTCTTACAGCCTGAGTATTACTTATCTTGATGATATTATTAAAGTTCACATGACACATTCTTCTATGCCATAAACAACTCTGATCAATTTGAACAAATAAGCAACTTTTACGAGTACCAGCTAAGTGAAAGATGTTACCTTTTGTTTGGGTACCTAATGCAATCTTTGTTCCAAAACTTTCAAGGATTTTGCACTTTCCATTCTTGAATCTGAGATCATAGCCTTTGTCCACCAACTATCCCACACTGAGAAGATTGTGTTTCAATCCTTCAACATATAATACATTACCAATTTTGTTCTTTCCATCAAAAGAAATAGTTCCTCTACCTCTGATTCTACCTGCAGAGTTATCACCAAACTTTACCACTCCTCCATACCTTTCCAAATCTATGAACTTGTTTTTATCAACTATCATGTGGTGAGAACAGCCACTGTCAATGACCCAATCATCCTTTTCTTCAACTTGGGCAGCCAGAGCTTTATGATTTACGGATTCAGAGGGTATTGGATCTTCTTCCTTGATGGCAATGAACACCCAGTCACTTCCAGATTTGTCTTCTTTCTTTGATTCATCATCTGTTACTCCTTCAACATCTCCTTCATGAGCATAGTAACAATTCTTCTAGAATCTTGGTCTGTTACTGTTTGGCCTAGAAAATCTTTCCGGACACCTTGATGCAAAATGACCAATATTGTTGTAGTTAAAACACTTAAAGGGCAATTTTTCCTCATACTTACTGGATCCTCTTGGTAGTCTTTTTGCAATAAGAGCTTCAAGATGAGTAGTTTCAGCTTCTTCTTCTTCCAATTCTTTTCTTGCATTTTCATACCATGATGATTTTCTTGAAGAGTTTTCTCCCAGATCAAACCTTTGTTTTCCTTTTCCCAAGGCACTTGCTTTGAATGCAGATTTAGTCTTTGGAGGATCATCTCCAAACTCGGCCATTTCAAAAGTAGCTAGCTTACCAACCAATTGATCCCTTGTGACTATTATGTGAGCTCTGAATTCTTTGATTGCAAAAGCTTTGATTTTATAAGATTGAGGAAGGGATCTGAGAACTTTGCCAACTATCTCATCTTCACTTAGGGTTCCACCTGCATTTCTGATTCCACAAACTAGCTCATTCACTCTTGGAATAAAAGAGGTAATATTTTCATCATTTCTCATTTTTAGTCTTTCAAATTTCCCTCTTAGACTCTGTAATCTTGCACATTTAACAAACTGGTCTCCTTCATGTAAAAGTTCCAATTTCTTCCAAATCTCAAAGGTAGTTGGTAGATGAATATGATTAGAGAGTTCTAAGTCAGATAATGTGCTTAAAAGAGCCTCTCTAGTCTGCAGATTTTTTTAGCACCTGTGATTTCATTTAGGGATGTCGGACCACCCTGTGGATGTACATAAGCCTTTGTCACCATGGACCAGTATGCAAATCCCATGCACTGCAAGTGACATTCCATGTGACCTTTCCAAAGAGCAAAGTTAGTTCCATCAAACTTCAAACTATCCTTCTTATAGGACAACATCCTGGATCTCCTCAAGCAGTTATGCTCCTTTCAGAGGAACTTGGCTTTGATACCAATTGTTAGATTTAGGGCAGACAACTGAGAGGGGGGGTGAATCAGTTGTCCAAAAATTTTCTTCTTTCAACACTTGCATTCACTTTGTATTAACAATAAATCAATCATGAAAACTTAATGTAATTAACCAAGAGCAAAAAACACGTCTACACATGAGACACCAAGATTTTGATATGGAAAACCTGGATAAGGGAAAAACCACAGGGTGACTAACCCAAGAATTTATTCTCTATTAGAAGAATAGAAAGAATAAGATGGCACATGCCAATTAGGGCTCACTGCATGAGCACACTGCTCACAAGAGGCTCACTGCCTACAAGAGACACACTGTCTACAATAAATGAGTATTACATACTTGAACTGGTAAATAGCATCGTCACCATGCTTGAATCAGTTCCATTAAAGCCTAAATCCTTCTGCTCTTCCTTTCACTCTTCTCCTCGCTACCACACACTCACCTCCTCAAGTACACTTCTGAAATGACTTCACAAACCTTTATTTATACATGACATCAACTTAGGAACAAACATCTAAGTCAGCAAGCAACCACAAGAACATTCGCAAGGTGTATAATTCATCCAGTCGACTAGTTACAGAAAGAACACCTTCATCCGTAAGTATTTCTTCAATTCTGGGCTCCAATTCTAATGCAGACCATCTATACAAATTGAACATAATCCAAGGACCTTTACAAGCTTTCCTGAATCACCAGGAACATCCACACTTCCTCTACTTACTAAAATCCTTCTCTCCTACATCAAGAACCTCAAGAACATAGTCTGTTATCATTGTCACAAAGGAATAGGTTCTTCCGAACCTTTAAACCACAAAATGATCTACTTGACACTTCACAAGGACATCCTAAACACTTCCTCAAATCCGCAAAGTGGGATAATGCATTACCGGACCTTACCGGACCTATCTGTCTCACTCTGTCACCACTGAGCACTTGTCAAAACTGGTTCTACTTGAGTGACCATAACTTCTTCAGATCTTCATGCAGATCCCTGAAAACTTGACTGGAGCATCTCAAGACTTATATCTACAAACCCTTTAAACTGCATCCTCTAATCCTCAACCTATCTTGGACTTTTATCTTGTTATCATCACTGTTCTTCACTGTTCCTGATTGAGACTAATTTTCTCAATATCCTCAGCACACAACTCATCCAATCCTTCTCATTAATGCAACATGAGTACGTTGACATCAATGACAACATCAGTTCAACCCATACTTGCAACACATCCCTTTCCTGATCATAAGATATTCCATTTTCTTGTAAGGATCGTGCCACTACACAATAGTTAGGTGAATGTGGTAAGTTGCATGCTAAACACCATGTATTATTTTATACCATGTGTGTCCCATGATTTTTTAAGGGGTTGGGGGTGTCCTTACTATAATTATATTTTTTATTGTTATCCACATGTCTCCCATCCTTCCAGTTAGTGTTGTAGGGCATATCGTGTAGCCTAGGCCTTTCATTCCTATAATAGTTTGTCGGCCTAGTTTGATGGTTATTATAATTTTGTGGGATTCTGATATTATCCCTTTTACTATGTTTCCCAGTAGCTCTTCTATTATTTTTAAATTTCACATCAGCCTTCTGAGCTTCTGCAAGGGTAATGGGAGCTCTAGTTCGGAGTTCATACCCATTTTTAGGATCAAAGGCTTTTAGGTACAAAGCCAGGGCCATTCCATCCAAGGGTCTTAATTTAGGTGAAATTTTATGGTATAATTTTGAGAACCTCTGGTTGAAATCTACCACTAATTCATTGTGGTGCTTTTAGATGCCTATTAATTCATGAATGAAAAAATTTGGGTCATAGTGATTTCCATATTATTCTTTAAACTAATCTTTAAAATCTGCCAATAAATTGATTGAGGCATCAGGAAAATTCTTAGACCAATTCCTAGCATCTTCAGTCAGGGATAACATAAATAACTTCATGAGGACATATTCATACTATACATTGAAGTTATCCGTAACTGTCTCAAAATTTCTTATATGTTCTTCTACAGAAATAGCCTAATTCCCAGAAACATTTGGGAGTGCATTCCTCAAATCATTACTAATTGGATCTGGACAAATCAGTTATCTAGATAAATCTAGTTGCCTATATCTATTTATGTTTAAAGGTCCTTGTGGGTAAGAATTTTGATTATGCTAGTAGTGTTGATACTAAGGGCATTGTTGGTATTGGTGGTGAGGTACTTGTTATATATTATGGTGAGGGTATACACTACCTTGCACATTTTGTTGAGGTATATAATGTTGGTGAGGTGGGACATACTATTATCTAGGAGGTGGGTAGGTGTTAGCCATGGGTTGGGAAGTTGTAGGAACATTTTGTGATTTTGAGATTGTGGTGGAATATTCTGTTGTACATAGTTTGTGTTGTTTTCATTTCCTATTGCATTGTGAGGTGTTTTTGAAACCTTTAGACCACTTACATTCTGGTGTGACCCCTATGAATTACTTGTATGGGCAGGCCTGCCTTGCTTGTGGGGTGGTATATATTTTGAGCTACTTGTTGTACATCAAGATTTTATTTGTTGTAACTCTTGTTTCATTCGTTCTTCCTCTTCCTTTAGTTTGTCTAACCTGAGCTCTTCTTGTAGTTTTTGTAGATTTTGTTGTATCTCATCAGCAGTCCGTGTATCTTCTAGTGTACTAATATGAGTCTCTGTAGATGTCATCTGATCCATGAACCCATATTGAACTTCTTCACCCTGTTGAAGTGCCATTCTATAATCATACTCTCTCTAGATTTGTATCCTTTCTTGTTCAAATTGTGCCTCAAATTCACTTTGCTTTTGAGGGTTAGGTTTAAAATGGTGAAAACTATTACTCAAGTTGTTTTGTTCATACTGGGTGGGACAACCCCTTGATGGAAATCCTTCATGAAATTTTGATCCATGTAGAGGATCAAAACTATTGTGTGTTGTGAGAGCCTATTGTGATGTATTTTCTTGAGCACTATGGTTATTGTTTTGTGTGCCCTTTGGCTAATTTGATGTTCCTCCATTCTTCTTAGCAGTGGTATTTGAAAGTGGAGGAGATTTCTTATCATTCCACTTCTTACCATCTTTCTTTGGACTTCCTTTTACAAGGACCTTCTACCATCCATATTATGAGAGACTGTGATACTTTAATGCCTTAAAATCCAATCTTTCTGATCTGATATTAAATTTATCATTCATACATAATGTGTCTGGGATTTTTGTTTAGAGTCGCCACCTCTCTTAGAGAGGAATCATTTTGTCTTCTAGGTTTTTCTCCACTAGAAGAGCTGTAATTCTTAATTTCTTGACTTTATTATAATGGTCTGCTACAAGGTTTTCTTAGGTTGTCCCTAGTAGAGTCACCAAATCTATTGGTTCCCAAAATTGCAACTTGCTAATCCTAAGGGTGTGCTAGATCCTATGGTTAGACTAACAAGGTTTTGGCCAATGAAACAGAGTGACCCTATATGGTTTATTACTTCCTGCACTTTAGGTTCTGCTAGACCTAGGTGGGTGTACCTTAATTATTAAGCATATTATGAACTTTAAAAGTTGTGTGTACTTTTGACTATGGAAATCTATTTTTTAATGACATGCAAATGTGAAATAGATGCAAAGCTAATAATTAATCCTACTACTAATGTTTGAAATATGTGAATAAGTAGACTACTATTTTAAATTGATTGAGATCAATGCTTATTCCTATTGGGTAAACAAAGTCAAGATGTGTATAATATGTGGTTCCTCTCTCTTAGTTTAACTCTAATTGTTTGACACTTTTGGATGTCTATACTTTGTATAAATGTGCAAGTTTGTCAGTTATCAGGCTCTTCTTACAAATCCCTATGATATATTTCTAAGTTACTGTGATGTTTAAAATGACTTTTAATTCTTGTTTGAAGGAAACCAATTAAGATGATTAATTTAAAAGGATTTTAATTCTTGGGAAAAACCAATTAAAATAAATCTCTTAAGAGGATTTTAATTCACTTCTCACAAAAACCAATCAAGAAAATCACACAAGAGGTAGCAAGTGTGTCTTGATGAATTAAATATATTTTGATACACTTAGTTTGAATA
Source organism: Cunninghamia lanceolata (assembly GCA_027924645.1). Classification (NCBI taxonomy): domain Eukaryota; kingdom Viridiplantae; phylum Streptophyta; class Pinopsida; order Cupressales; family Cupressaceae; genus Cunninghamia; species Cunninghamia lanceolata. The sequence continues at coordinate 16,541,271 of BSBN01000814.1, forward strand.
ATAGAGAAAGACCACTCTGGAGACAACAAGATAACATATACTAATTAATATCAATAGAACAATTGAACACTAGAAATTGGGCCACCAATTTAAACTTTCTTCTCCATTAGATTAATTCAAAATTCATATCAAAGTTTTGTTTGCATTCTATTCTATGAGTATGGCTAGATACTAATGATTGTGATTATATGATGATGATGTCTTAAAACTCGGCCTTGGTTTCCCTTATATACAGGAAGCAACAAGATTTATGTCATTATGTCTAAAGTGGTGACTTTTCATTTACATGACTAAAACCTTAACAACTATAATTAAAAAAGACAACAATGCAATACACAATAATCATAACACCACAACCCCTTAGTCTCTGTAAGGTACCCGTGACCACTTAAGATCTGTTCAAGGTCCCTTCTCCATGATGGAGTATCTAATGCTGCATGACTTCAATAAAACTTCTAACCCCAATGCTACTCAAGAAATGAACATGTTTATCCTAGAAAGATGATCAATATATTCCTGGCTAGCACAAGTATCTGCAGTAGTGATTATATCTTTCATAACGAACTCCAAAGTGAGGATTTTCTCTAACTATTCATGTGTATTTTCTAGCACCACTGATTCATCATTAACTTTGTCAAGGACCATCGGTAATAGCTGAGCCAGTTCATTCTCCCAAGTGCTATGTTCTTTTATCTTTCCTTCATCATCAAATAAATTGGGAAAAGTCATATCCAAGAGTTGGTCAAAATCACCAAGCTCTTGTGTCAACATAGTATGAAACTTCTCATGCATGTCAATTAACTCATCATAAATTTTGAACACTTGTTTGTCAACATCTTCCTTGGCTATTAATTCTTCCTTCTTGTCCAACATCCTAAGATGTAGCCTTTTGTGGTCTTGATAAGCAACATGTGTTTTATTGTGGATCGCCCATACCTTGTCAACATTCCCAAGCATCTTTTCAAATCTTTTCTTTATTAGTTTTGAGACCATTTTGTATTTGATAGACTTTATTTCCACTTCTAATTTATCACCCCTTTTCTGAAATTTCTTAGCTCTATGCTTCCAATAAGTAGTTTTAGATGCAACCTCTAAGATCCTCTCATTACTTTATGTTGCAGGGTAATAAATGCTTGATGAAGAAAGCATCTTATCTTTGTAATTGGCCACTTCTTACCTTAGTCTCTCATTCTCAGAGACAAGCTTCTTATTATCTCTCACCAACTTCTCCATCTGTGCTTTGGTAAATTTTGCAACATTAACATTTAGATTGGTTGTCTCAAGAGGATTAGTATCCCCCAACCTCTGCACTATAAGATGACCAAAGACTTGGCTTGGATCATTAATAATAGTGGGCCTTTTTTCTAGTGGGTATAGTGCCCAAATTAGAAGAGTGACATTGTCTAGGTTATATCCTAAGCCAGAGTAAATTTTGTCACTTCCTTCGGTAGTCAATTGCAATGTTTTGTTTTGCCTCTTCTTGAAGCTGTCAAAAATTATGGTAGAACTAATATCCCATCCTGGGAGAAGCATGACCTTAGCTTTTTGCAACAATTCTTGTCCCTTTTCAAAAGTGATATTCTCCATTTCATTGTCAACTTCTTGTAACTCTTTCAAGGCATCAACTTCCTTTTCTAGGGTAATTTCTTTCATTTTCACTCTTATTAGTTTACCCTTATACTCATAAATAAATTATTTGAATTTTGGAGTTTGAACAAAACTTCTATCTAAAATAAACTCCTGACTTGCACAATGCCTCACATCATTGGAGAGTTGATCTGATGCTTCAAATACAACAATATTCCTCTCTGGTGGTGGCTCATATTTTACAATAACATGTTTATTGATTTGTACAATTTCAACCTCCTCCTCATCATCTCCTTCATCTATCATGGGAGTGTTAGCAGAAAAGTTGATATCTAGAGTGGGTTGTGGAGATAAAGGAAAAAGTGGCATTATGTTTTCAGCTTGCATTCTGGCCACATCCTCTATCCAAGGAGTACCTCTTCTTACCTTAAAAGTTACAATAGGCACATCTTTAGTCAATTCATAGTCATGTAAGGTGAAGTGATCAACTCTTTCAAGAGGATCTTTTATCTCATGTAAAGCTTCTATCTATAATATGTTTTGACTCCTTCTCCATGCTTCTTCCATCATTATCTTGTTATATATATTTCTCCTTCTCTCCGCATGGGATTTATTACAATTTATGACTAGGTCATCATCAAGAAGGAATTCATGTTTATAACCTTTCAGTTTCTGTGTCAATTTGACATTATTAATGAAGTGTTCAAGATTGAACTCCTTTCTTTCATTTCCTTTTGGCAAGTTATAGTGTTCCATTTTTCCCTCAATAGCTTCATACCCCTTGTCAGACATAACAGAAAAGTCACCAAAACATAAAGTACCAAGCATGAGGGATTGCTTGTTATAATACTTGAGGTGCATGAAATCTGAGTATGCCAATTTCCTCATTATTTCTAGATAAGAAACTCTATTAGGGACTGTCTTTGGTAGAAGGAATGGGGCTTCTTCAAAACCAAACACCCTAATTATGGTACAATCATCATATGCACACCAATCTCCCCAATTATGATCTATCTTTCCTCTCTGATCTCTTTCCTTAGGTTAAAGAAATTGTTTTATTTCTGGTGACAAACTATATCCAGAAGGGTGACCAAGCAATTTATATAGGGGTTTCACAAAATATTCTTCAAAATATAGGTAATATGATCTTACACGTCTGCTATCCCAAATTGAGGTCCACATTTATACTGGTCTTATGTTTCCATTGTCATCTAGGTCTTTGATCCTCAAATTCTCACTCCAAAGTCCTGTGGACTGACCTTCATATAACACGAGGTGCATAAACAATGAATAATGTCTAAAACTAATAGTTTCATTTTTGTTTCTGATGGAAGCAAGCTCCACATTCAAATCCCTTGCCAACTATCCTGCATAATCAAAAGGCCTAGCATCCTAGCTTTGTATATCTGCTACTAAGACTATTAGGGATATAGACATTAGGGCAGGAACATCCACTCCCAAGACTTGTCCAGCTGAATAATATGTATATTGGAAATATTCTTCAAATATCTCTATAGAAAATGGAGGGTGTTCAGCATCAGAAAATATTTTAAGATGATTCCCCTCATCCTGAGGTCTATGTAAGGGTAATTTCCATCTTTTGTAACTGGTGTCCATAGTATGATATTCATCCAAAAGATCTTTAATTGTGAATGGAATTGACATGCTCATGTCTAATTGGAAAACCATAGAAATATAATTATTGGTAGTCAGAATAAAAGATGGCCCATCTAGAAGGGAAATTGTATATGGCTTTGGGTCATGCATCTTAGCCAGTACCCTAATTAATTCTATATTGATGACTACATTTGGTAGCACTAGTTTTCCTAGATTCAATCTGTACAGATTAGACACTAGTTTATATCTATACATTTTCTTATAGTTGTACATAAACATGTCATATCCCCTCTTCAATGTCCATACATCATGCAGTTTTCTCTATTCATCTTCTAACTTCTCAGTTGCAGGGTTTAATTGTGTGGCTCTCCTAGACCTTGGTCCAGAGATGGGGCATTGGCCAATCAAATCCTTATTCAATGGTCTATTTTCTATTTTTTTCTCTTAGCTTTTGGTGTTTCTGATGTACTCTCCATAATTTCAAACCCTAATTTCTTTGACAATTTAAGCATTTCAAGAAAAATTCAGCTTGGCTTCGAATACTCACTTGAATCAATAGCACCCTTTGTAGACCTCTTCAATGTTAGACAATGTTGTGTCCTCCTATTCCATCTCCTATATGCTCTTGAGATATTTACAATCAAAATATTGTCAAGAGTAGGTTTATAGCACTCAACCCTAATTAATAAATGTCATCCTTGCCATCTTTCTTGTCAGTAGAACTAGCATTACTGTCAATTGTCCCCTCGACAATTTAGTTGTCACATTAGTGAGGCAAGGAGATCTTTTCGTTGTATTGAAGAGACTATGACTTTGCTCTCACCAATATCTTCCTTTTCCTTCGATATCTTTTTGAATAGTATGCTTTTATTATTTTATCAAAGCCATCGAGAGGACTCAAAATTGTCTCACTCCAATACCTTGAGGTCTCTTTGAAATCATCCTTAGTTGCATTCAACATTTCATCGTCACTTTGATATAAGCCAATCAACATTAGTGAAGTTCCTTTTTCTTTTATCGAAGCCATCGAGGGGAGTTCTATTCTTGTCCTACCAATATCTATATTTCCCTCCGATGTCCTTTTTAATAGTGTACTCCTTTTTTAGGGCTTTGAAAGGACTTAAACTTATTTCCCTCTGATGTGTCAAAGTGTCTTCGATGTGGCCTTTTTAGGATATCATGGGTGTATTAAAATATGTTTCTTTGATATATTCATTTTGACTTTTTTCTTCAATCAATCAAAGGGAGTAGAATATGAGTTTCTTCGATATGGTATTTTCCTTTCGATGGGTGTCATCTTATGCATAGGCTTAAGGATAAATGTAAAGATGTTAAGATGGTGATTGCAGGAGGTAAAAATGGGGTCTTCTAGATAATGAATTTTATTGAAATGGGTACCCTAAGTGGAATAATGGCCACACATTATTATTGGGGTTGAGATTTTTTGGTAAATTGAGGGTCACTAGTATCTATAGGACATGTAAATGGGATGTTTTGAATGGTAAAATTCTAAGTACAAATTCAAATGATAGGATAGTTGAGGGGATAACTGAAGCTAATTTTATTAGTCCTAACAGGGTGAATCAGTATTCTCTTAAACCATTCACTAATTAAACCATTAATCCAGTTGTCCATTCAACAACATTAAAGCAATTTAAACATAAAATGATCAATCACAAAAATATAACACATAGACACCAATATTTTTACGTGGAAAACCCAAAATGGGAAAAACCACGATGAGTGTTAGCTCACAATATATTATGTAGTAACAATACCAAATTACAAGAGGCTCACTGCCCTTAAGGACTCACTATCCATAGAAAGATGCTCACCACATACAAGCTTACTGCCATAAGGAAAGAAAAAGAAGGATGGCTCACTACCACAATGAACTGCTAGAATTGCATCTATAAATGCATGGATATAGTTCCAATGAAGCTTAGAAAACTAATTCAAAACTCTTCATCCTACTCTACTCTATCACACTACTCTACTTTTATAAGATCTCTCTTCTTCTACACTTATCGCCCTTACACAATCACAAGACTTTGCATGTCACACACACATTCATATTTGCACTTACTTCTTCATTTTTACAACACAAACCAAACATTAGATTGGATCTATTTAATGTAGAAAATGTGGAAGAAATATGGATAATACAAGTCCTACACTTTCATATACACTAAAGCATTAGGGAAGCAAAGGATGAGTTTAGGGATAAACTACATATCTCCAATGTTCTCTTTCCCTGTCAATTGTGTCTATGTGACTATTTAATCAGGTTTTACAAGCTAGTTTTCCTCTCTAACCTTAAAACCCTAATTTACATATCAAACTATAATAACTCAATTTCTGACACAGATATTGATGAAACAAACACAAAAATGCAAAGATGATAGTTTAGAGATAGTGTACCCAAACACTGAGGAGTTGTTGGACTAGGGTGCTAGTCACTGTGTCTCGAATGTTTCCTAATGTTAGAATCTTTTGCACTAGCTACTTCACAATCTCTAGAGGTTCCCAAATCCTAGAAAAATCACCCATTTGGACTAGGGCATGAGTCACAATGTTCTGGAACTCTAGGAATATTGAAATTCAAATTTTTTCATTACTGTGTCTACAACATAAACCTTCTTGCAACTCACAAAAGGAGGAGAAATACATTTGTGGCTATATAGGATCTTACCTTGGTCAAGCCCCATTTTGGTGTTCCCACCTCAACAATACCCAAACATAAAGAGTTCCATATGTGTGTGCAAACCCTAGCAAAGTGTATGCAGAAATATCAAACCCTAGATGTCTCAATCAAGGGAAGATCAACAACTTGCATAAACTCAATGAACAAACACAACTTCACCTTAAAAAGATGAAAGTGATGAAGACTTGAATGAACAAGAAGGTGAATCAACAATGCCTGCGGAGGATCTCCAAACATGATGTTGGAGGCTTCAACCCTTCTCCCAATCATGTAAAAGGTGTACAAACCCTAGGAAGAGAAAGATAGTCTCAAGATCTTGATTCCTAATCTCCATCCATTGTCTCGATGAAAGAAAATTCAAATGACTTCAAGAGATTCAACAAATTACTAATCTTCAATGGCAATTTTGAAAAAGTTTTGGCATCAAGTTTGCATAAAGATTGTGTGTGATGAAATGATTTTCAAATGTCTCTTTATATCCAACCTTAGGAATTTCAAATTTTAAAATAAGATGTCAACATCACACAAAAACCAAAAATTTGAAAGTGGAATCCTAGAATGCACAGTAAGAGCTGACATCCCTCCAAAACTCAAGACCCTAGGAAATAGGGCAGGACAAGGGTGCTAGCACCCAAGTCTAATCCCTGATTTCTTACTTAGGACTACTTTAAGGAGGTTATGGTACCCCAAATCCAAGTCTTCTTTTCCTATTTTGTCTTCAGCTATTCCAAAATGTTAGATTCTTCTAGTTAGATGTAGGTCAGTCAAGTTTCAGAAAGGTCTATAAAAACTAGGTTAAAGGTCACCAAAGGGAAGGAGCTAAACCATGGGGAAATTGTACCATTCCATACAAGAGGACAATTTCCAACATAACATTTAGCCCCCACTTTAGTGGCCATATGACACTAGGTGCATATGCAACTAAAGGAAAGTAAATACATCAATCATTAAAAGGATACCCAAAAGGATACTATAGACGAAGCCAAAGTGTTGTCGTAAAAGAGGAAGAAGCCCCCAAGTCTGTAACCCTACAAGACCACAAAGTTAGCGTCCACAACCTACAAAGGAACACTTGTCAGGGAATCCAAAATCAAATCAAATCAACCTACAACCACCATCAATAAGTTAGTTCATAAACACTAAGGGGGTTGAGTGATGAGACATGATGAGGGAGGAAATCGAGGGAGATATATGCCCCCCTTGTTTCTTCTTGCTTAGTCTGAAAAGGAGAAACAAGGAGATATCTACACGTGTTGATTTTGAGGGAGACTTGATGAGAAATGCATTATGAGGGTTGTCTAAAGAAACAACACCCAAACATAACACATTGGGAAAGATGGAGAGTGGAACTAGGATTCTGACGCAACAAACGATGTGAAAATCTGAGTTTGTCAGCTCAAGGTAGAGGCTCAAGAGTGAAACTTGTCAATTTCTTTGTTTTTACACCTAGATAGTGATAGGATTTCTCATCTACCTTACTATATATAAAGGGAGTCATCACTTTTCACTTATTCATTTGTTACGTGTCATTTGTAGAAGAGTGAAGGAGATGGAATAAGAGATCGATGATGCTGACCTGATGTCCATACTAGCTTCCATAACTAGAGATGCTCCAAACTTGGGTGGCAGAGAGATGACTTGAGGCCAAGGTAGGTCCCTGATCCTTGCTTGTTCTATCTTCTATTCTTGATTTGTTAGATTTTTTTCATTTTCTGTGTCTGTCAGGTGAGAATGGACAAGGGTCCCAATCAAGGGCACCTGAGTCCACCTGAGGCACCCAAGTCCTCCTTGGGTGCCCTAGTCCACCTGGGGCACCCAAGTCTAACTTGGGTGCCTAGGTCCTCCTAAGGTGCCCAAGTCCATAAAGGACAAGGGCTCCAAGGACCAAGCACTATTCCTTATGAAGTTACATTTTGTTTCTCAAAAACTGATTGAATCTCTATTTGTTTGTGTCATAAAGGTCATCCCGGGGATGCGAGAGCACATAGGAGGTCACCTGATGTCTCTTCTACACAATCACATTACTACCATGTATGATGTAGAGAGATAGAATTTACAGGCAGTGGGCCTCTGGTGGTTATTTGACATGCCCACAATTAGATTCCATGCTAGCATGCTGATGGCATTGATGGAGAGATGGAATGTAGATACATCAACATTTCATCTACCTACAGGAGAGATGACCATTACACTAGAGGATGTCTTCCGGATCCTTTGACTACCCATATGAGGAGAGACGGTGAGGATCATAGACTGTGGCTCATCAAAGTACACTCGATAGAGTCAGATGTATTGTCTGGGTTGCATAGTCTCTCAAGTAGAGCATGGGCACATTCAACTTCACTTGTTAGAGCAGGGGTTCACCAACATTCCACTGATTTGGCAGATTATGATTATCATGATAACACTAGTTATCAGTGACACTGGATATTCAAGGCATTCACCTTCATGGGGGCCTTGTTCACACTATCAAGGTGATGGAGGCGAATAGGATAGAGTACATGTGTGGGCACAGTATGCTTGTGCACCTCTATCGTGAGTTAGACTGGTATGTCCACTATGAAGCGCATAGCCTAATGTGTAGCACACTACTACAAGTCTGGGCTTTTGAGCATATCATTTGTATGCAGCCTATAGGTCTTCCTATAGAGCTAGCATTGTCTTATCCATGGGTCCACACTTATGTGCTTATCCAATGCTAGAGACACGATGATCTACTATACTAGAGGGTTATGTTTGATAGATTACGATCTGACGATATCATTTGGAGACCATATTGCGGCTACATATCATGGTTAGATGAGCGGAGTCAGCTAGCAAGGATGCAGAGGGATCAACTAATCGCTAGTTGCTTCAATCACATTGTCTCATGATTTTATTTTGATTGAGTAGCACAATAGTTTGGATGTTAATAGGACATTGCCATGATGTTTCTAAGCTATTCATGCTCTATACGTAGTGCAGTCAGGGTGAATAGCACTTGACAGGCGATGGTACCAGATGTGATAGTGAGTGATGATGATGATCAAGAGGATGTAGAGATGATATCCAATGCAGATGATGTTGGAGTGACCCAAGCATATTAGACCTGGTGGCAGATAGTGTGACCTACTCCTATCTATCCACTCGGTCATGACACATGTGATCCTTGACCTTGGGCTGGTTAGGAGATAGACACAAAGATGGAGGATGACATCAGTGATCTAGCTGGGCATTATGACTTAGATGATGAGGAGGAGGATGAAGACAATGATGAGGGAGTGGTCAAGTCATGGTACATCTTTAGGGCAAGACAATGACGAGACTAGTAGGAGCTAGACATCGATGAGGAGAGTGATACCCAGTCTCAGTCGAGTGCTTGAGTTCCCATGTCTGCAGATGTGAAGGGATCAAGTCGGCACAAGGAGGGTGAGTCCAATAGACGCATGTCCCCACCTTCAGGAGTGATTGCAGAGCTTGTCACACCATCGGCTATCTGAGATCAATCTTGGTGAGATAGAGATCTTGGTAGGATGCTTTATGTATTTAGATGTAGTTGTTTATGATTGTCTAATTATTTAATTGTTTATGATATCTATATGAGTTACCAATATGTAATTTATTTCTATTTTATAGTTGGGACAGACACATGGAACAAATGTGTGAGTCGTGTCAAAGCAAAGATAGTACCATCTGATGCAGCTAAGCAATGAGTGCAGATGGGGTATTTGACACAACCTTCTATAGGGTGACATCTAGAGATCTTCATGCTGTTTGTCTAATACAGATTGTCAGTAGAGGAGATTATGGATCAGTCTACCTAGAGAGTTGAGCGTATTGAGGTGGAGCTCTGTGCGCTATGAGAGAAGACTACAACAACATCTACACCTGCGAGAGATCTTATCATTGGTGAGACCTCATCGGTAGAGTTATGCCAGTCAAGAGCTGACAGAGACAAGATCCAGGTAGAGTTAGAGAGAGCTATCTCTAAGAGAGACCGCTATCAGTAGATGTACCAGATAGACATGATGAGGTGATAGGACTGAGAGAAGAGATCAGGGGATTACAAGCACAGAGTGCCTCTAGGAGTCACTCACGATCCGTAGCCACACATGGTCAGCCCTTCGTCGTACTACACCATGAGGTTTTGAGGGTATAGGTGACAAGGGTTCAGCTATGTGATGTATATATTTTGTACTACGACATTCCATTTTTCTATACAGGATAGTCGACTCAGATGTATAAAAATGATTATATATATATGATGTCTTCTTGTTATTGTTTCCAGTTGTTGTGTAATCTATCACATGTGATTTATGTAAGATTTAACTAGTGATAAATGTTAAATACTTATGTGGAAATATGATTAATGCTAATGTGACTAAACAATTATGTGCACAATATATAGTAGAAGCACAATGACTAATGAATTTCACAATAACCAAAATTCTATGCTCAGATTAGTTAATGCAAAAGTGATCTTTCAAAGAAACATGTTTAAGCAAGATATAACAATGATCAACTAAAAAAGATTCTATGTTAAATGAATTAAGACTACATAATCATATCTTGTCAAAATTGAAGCTAAACTAACTAATAATTTTTCTCTAAATTAACATCTAACATATAATCTTAAGCATAAAACTTCTTGAGATGCACTACATTAATAGGTTCTTTAAGTGGCATACCTTGTTCTTATACGCTTCTGATCCAAAGGCTTCAATAACAACATAGGGTCTAAGCCAGTAAGGGCTGAACTTTCCTTTTTATTTAGGAGGTGCATTTACATTATGTTGATTCTCATAAAGTACCAAATCTCCAAAGTCTAATGAATGGTGTATAACATATTCATTATATGATTGTTGTATACTTTTCTGATGGGCTTTAAGATGTTCAAGAGCGTTAATATGATGTTCATCTAACATCTCAAGTTTTTGTAATCTCTTTTCTCTTTCCATGTCATCATCTATAACATCTCTCAAGGAGACTCTTAATGAAGGAATTTTGAGTTCTAAGGGCATTACCAAGTCAGTGCCATAAACAAGATTGTTTGGCGTGGTCCTAGTAGCCATATGAATTCTTGTTCTGTAACCCCATAATGCATAGGACAATTGAGTATGCCAATCTTTTTTATGCTTGTTAACAATTTTTCGTAGGATTTGTTCTATAACCTTGTTTGAAACTTTTTCTTGGCTATTTGATTGAGGGTAATAAGGAGTAGAGAAGTGATGTTGAATACAATGTTTTTCCAAAAATTTCTTGACATCCTTGTTCTTGAATGGCATGTCATTGTCAGAAACGAAGGAGTAAGGAATGTCGAATCAAGAGATAATGTTATCTTGTATGAATCAACAAATTACTTTGGCTATCATGGATCATAAAGGGACAACTTTGACCCACTTCATAAAGTGATCATTAGTGGTGATTATAAAATTATGTCCTTGAGAAGAAGATGGAGATATTTTGCCAATTAGATCCAAGCCCTAAACAAAAAATGGCCAAGGTGAGACTTGGGCACAAAGTTCCTGGGTAGGTGCTTGGATTAAGTGTTGAAGTTGTTGACATTGCAGCACTTTTTGACATAAGTGAAGGAATCTTGTTCTATACGCTACCAATAATATCCCATAAGTATTAGTTTTTTAACCAGTGATTTACCTCCAAAGTTCCCTCCACAAGCACCAGAGTGAGCTTCTTCTAAAACTATCAGAATCTCTGAATTACTTAAGCATCAGAGAAAAACACCATTATAGCTTTGTCTATACAAAACATTCAACAATATGATATAATACACAACCATCTTATGTAAGTGATTTCTAGCATTATTAGATGTTGAATTAGGCATAGTTCCATCATGTAGATAATTGAATATGTGGGAGAACCATTCATCTTGATTTATATTACTACATAGTTGTGAATTCACAATTATAGAATCATCTATAGCTAGGATTTTGATATTATGGATAATAAAAATAAATTCATCAGGAGAATCATTAGGGGATATAAGAGAAGTTGCGCTTGGCATTGCATCCGCATGCCAATTGTCTTTCCTAGGAATAGTATCTATTGAAAACGATGTGAATAGTTTTAATAGAGAGAGATCAAGATCATGATATTGAGATAACTTATCTTATTTAGCTTGATATGATCCATTTATTTGTCACACTATAGGCTGTGAATCACCATATATAGTGAGATTTTTTATGTTTAAAGCCAAAGTGACATGAAGTCTAGTGATGAGAGCTTTGTAGTTGGCAATATTGTTCGTGCATAGAAAATTTAGATGATAAGACATATGAATCGACTTACTTGAAGGAGGTACCAATATGATACCAGCATTGGAGCTAGTTTGACATATTGATCCATAAAAGTATAATTCCCATTCATCTTCTTTATCAAGGGCTAAGATTTGGTCATCGGGAAATGTATCCACACTTTGTATAGTAAAAGGAGAGGGTGCTTTAGCTAAGTGGTCAACTAATGCTTATCCTTTAATTGCCTTCTGAGAGATAAACTTAAGATCAAATTCATCTAACAACATAACCCATTTAGCAAGACACCCTGACAAATCAGTTTTATTGAAAATATGTTTTAAAGGGTCAAATTTCACCATGACATGTATTTTAGCATTTAAAAGGTAGTGTCTAAGCTTCTACATTGTAAACACTAAAGCTAAGTAATGCTTCACAATAATAGTGTATTGCACTTCATAATCAAGCAAGGTTTGAATGAGATAATATACAACACATTCTTTGCCTTTAGTGTTATGTTGTGCTAACAAAGTTACTAGAGCATGATTAGATGTTGAGATGTAAAGGATAAAAGGTTTACCAGACACAATAGGTTGTAAAATAGGAGGTTTAGCAAGGTAACCTTTTAAGTCCTAAAAAGCCTTCTGACAATCTCAATTCCATTAAAATTTCAAATCCGTTTTCAGTAGTTGAGTAAAAGGATGAGTCCTATCCGTGAGTTGTGAAACAAATCAACGAATGGCCTGTATCTTCCCTTGCAAACTACAAAGTTGAGATACATTCTTAGGTGCTGGCATATCAACAATCGCATCAATTTTTTTCATGTCTACTTCAATACCATGATTTGAAACTATAAACCCCAACAGTTTTCCACTATCTACACCAAATACACATTTATAGGGATTTAATTGCATCGCATATTTTTTTATTCATTCAAAGATCTATTAGAGGGTCATGGCATGATCTTGGTGATGAATAGACTTCACCAAGATGTCGTCGACATAATCCTCTAAGATATTGTGCATATAGTCATGAAATATAAGGGTCATGGCACGTTGGTAGGTAGCTCCTGCATTCTTAAGTCCTAATGGCTTGACCACCCAATAAAATGTTCCCTAAGGTGTTATAAAAGCTATTTTATATTGATCTTGGGCATTTATCAAAATTTGATTATATCCTAAAAATCCATCCATGAAAGAAAGTAGTTCATGGTCAACTATAGAATCAACAATCATATCAATGTTTGGAAGTGGAAAATCATCTTTCAAAGATGCTAGATTCAAATCTCTGAAGTCAGTACACATTCAGAGGTGACCATTAGGTTTAATGATAGCCACTATATTTGAAATCCAAGGTGAATAATCAATAGAACAGATAAAATTGGCTTACAAGAGCTTTTCTATCTCCGCTTTTACAAGTAATGCAACTTTAAGATTGATTTTATAAATCTTTTGTTTAAATAGCTTAGTGTCCAGTTTCAAGATGATATTACGTGTCACAATCTGAGGATCAATACTAGGCATATCCAAATAATTCCAAGAAAACAATTCAAAAAATTCATGTAATAGCTTGGTCATTTTTCTTTCTCTTCTATTTTCAAACAATCACCAATAGGAATAACTTTTTCAGTGTTATCTTTCTCCATGAAGACGTCAATGGTCTTTCCATTAAGTAGAGTACTATGGTCTAGGAGGTCAAGTGATTGTGGTAACTCTTCTATTTGATCTTTGGATATCAAAGTGTTGCTTATCATGCTAGCAGATTTTTCAAAATATCCATCATTTTTCAAATAATAAGGCAATCCATGTTTATGATGGTAATGGGGAATATTATCATAAGCACCAAAGAATTCATTATCGTGTCATCTATTGAAAATACATCTAAATGGATTTCTTCTAGAGGACAATTAGTATCAATCATCTTAGGGAAAATCAAATTGAGCATCGATATTGTATCCACATTAAGACTAGGACATTGACGGGCTTTAGATTCCCTAAAAGGGTTATATCCAATACCACTTGAGTAATGTTGCAAAGTATATTCTATAGGGACTTTAACTCCTTGTTGATTAATACCACAACCCATACCTACATAGTCACAGTTCTTATAAAGGATCTAAAATCCTCGACCATAAAGAGAAGCCATTTCTTTGGAAGAAGGTGGGGCTTCATCAATTTCATAATTTGTAGTGTATTTAAGAGTATTGTCTAAATTTGTAACCAAATATATTTTAGGTTTCACAGTCGAGCTTTGAGATAGTATCGATTCAACTTGTGATGTTTCAAGAATGGGGTCATTAATCTTATATTCACCAATGGAAGGAGATGTAAAATCTAATGTACCCCAATCATCACCAAGAAATGCATTCGATTGTTTGGACTCTAGCACAACATTATTTGCAACAAGAGAAGTTGATGATTTAACTTTCCAATTGCTTAAGATTTTGTGTTGAACAACTTGTTTTTGTGATTCAATTTGTAAACAAAGACCAGGTTCAAGATCAGCATGAATGGTGTGAAGCTTATCTTTATGAATAAATTTTATTGAATGATGAAGGGTAGAAGGGACTTCCCCTAGTGCATGAATCCATGGTCTACCTAGAATCATGTTGTAAGACAAAAAGCAAGGCATGACATGAATCAAGGTAGGAAAGAGTACATGTCCAACTTGTATAGGTAGAGTTACAGTGCCTATAGATTGTCTTCCAATATTATCAAAGCCACGAATACTTAACTTATCTGGTTTGATCAAAGATGTATCAACTTTAATCTTCTGTAATAAGCTAATGCCACAAACATTAAGAGTTGAACCATTGTCAATCATAACTCATTTAATCAATTTCTTATTTATTGTAACAAAAATAATCAAAGGATCATGTACTAGTTTTGAACTTCAAGAGATGGCAACTCATGTTGTTGAAACAAAATATTTGTTTTTATTGCATGCATACAATCGAGAAGAGTTGCTACATCATTAGGTTTAATAATAGGTGGCACAATCACCTTTTGTAAAGCTTCTTGGAGCATTCCATGGTATGTAGGTGAAGTTTGAATAAGTTCCCAAAGAGATATCTTAGCAGGAGTAGCATGAAGCTGCTCAACAAGATAATAAACTTGAACAACTTTATATGTTAAATGAGGTTCTTGAGGAAGCATCGGTTGAGAAGTTGGTAAAGATATCAAAATGCTTGATTGTTGTTTGTTTTGTTTGTTATTCCAAGTATTGTATGTATGAGTTACCACAATAGAACTACGTTGTTGTGAAGTTGGATATGATATATGTTTAGCATAGTTGTATTTGTAATTAGGAGAATGAGAATAAGGTGAAGGACCTCTCATAGTGAGCACTGGTTTAGAAGGGAATTGAGGTACATCTAAGCACAAAGTTACCACTATTTTTGGTTTCACAGTTTCTTCTCTATCTTTAGGAACATAAATTACATTTACAAATATTTGAAACAATGATGGTTTAAGAGTTGTATTGGACTGTTCAATTGAGATAAAGTCATCAAGGGATTCATCTACCATATTGAAGTCATCACAACTAAATGGATCATCATACACATGAAAGTCTTGTAAAAAGTAATCCAACATTTTAACATGCTCAAATTTACACAAGACTTGAATGTAAAATGCTATAACATGAACTTTGTGAAAAAGATAAAATAACACTATGCACTACACAAATTTGTAATTTTCAAATTCTTTTCAATGAAAGGATAAGAGAATCACTTAAGATTTAGAGCATGCATTTTCATAAAAGAGGGTTTGCAATCTAAAAGTGTTTCTAGGACAATAACCTAAATCAAATCTAAGTTGTGAAAGGATGCAAATTCTTTAGAGCACGGGTTCACCAAAATGTTTAATGTAGAAAATGTGGAAGCAAGATCGATAATACAAGTCCTACACTTTCATATACACTAAAGCATTAGGGAAGAAAAGGGTGATTTTAGGGATAAACTACAGATCTCCAATGTTCCCTTTTCATGTGTTTATGTAACTATTGAATTAGGTTTTACAGTCTAGTTTTCCTCTCTAACCTTAAAACCCTAATTTACATATTAGATTGTAATAACTCAATTTCTAACATAGATATTGATGAAACAAACACATAAATGTAGAGTGGATAGTTTAGAGATAGTGTACCTAGAAACTAAGGAGCTGTTGGACTAGGGCGCTAGTCACCATGTCTTGAAAGTTTCTTGATGTCAAAATCTTTTGCACTAGCTGCTTCACAATCTTTAAACGTTCCTAGATCCCAGAAAAATTACCCAGTTTGACTAGGGTGCGAGTCACTGTGTCCCAGAACTCTTGAAATCTCAAAATTCAAATTTTATCATGACGGTGTCTATAACATAAACCTTCCTACAACTCCTTTTTGCCAGATCTTGACAAATATGACCTACACATACAAAAGGAGGAGAAAAATGTTTGCCGCTATATAGGAGCTTGCCTTAGTCAAACCTCATTTCGGTGTTCCCACCTCAACAATAGCCAAAGATAAAGATTTGCAAATGTGTGTGCAAACCTTAGCAAAGGGTATGCAAAAATATCAAACCCTAGATGTCTCAATCAAGAGAAGATTAACAACTTGTATAAACTCAATGAACAAACACAACTTCACCTCAAGGAGATGAAAGCAATGAAGACTTGCATGAACAAGAAGGTGAATCAGTAATGCCTGTAGAGGATCTCTAAACTCGATGTTGGAGGCTTCAACCCTTCTCTTGGTCATGTAAAAGGTGTAAAAACCCTAGGAAGAGCAAGATAGTCTCAAGATCTTGATTCCTAATCTCCATCCATTATCTCCATGAAATCAAATTCAAATGACTTCAAGAACTTCAACAAATTACTGATCTTCAATGGCAATTTTAGTAGAGTTTTGGCATCAAGTTTGCCTTAAGATTGTGTGTGATGAAATGATTTTCAAATGTCTCTTTATATCCAACCTTAGGAATTTCAAATTTAAAAATAAGATTTCAACATCATGTGAAAAATGAAAATTTGAAAGTGGAATCCCGGGATGCACGGCAAGAGGTGACATCCCTCCAAAACTCAAGACCCTAGGAAATAGGGCAGGACAAGGGCGCTAGTGTCCAAGTCCAAGCCGTGATTTCCCACTCAAGACTACTTTAAGGAGGTTAGGGGAGCCCAAATCCAAGTTTTCTTTTCCCATTCAATCTTTAGCTATTTGAAAATGTGATATTCTTCTAGTTAGACCTAGGTCAGTCAGGTTTTGGGAAGGTCTGTAAAAACTAGGTTAAAGGTCACCAAAGGGAAGGAGCTAAACCATGGGGAAATCATACCATTCCATAGAGGAGGACAATTTATGACATAATAGGATCTCATATAAATATCCGCAACACTTGTAAACTTCACATTAAGTTGGCCTACAAAGATGAGGCATGTAGTTATGCCTTGTGTAGCTTGTTGGCCTAATCCTTTCACCAAAATACTTTGCAGACCCAATTAATACTTGCAACACACTCTCATATGTTGGCTTCAATTATGGAACCTCTAAAAATAAAGCTCTAATCAATAGATCTTATCGTACACTAATCAAAGTATCAAGTTGGCCTCAAACTTTGTTTATCACTGGTTCAATCCATTTGTTAGATTACAACTTTCAATGCACACCACAAGACTTGGTAAAATTCATATTCAAGACTCTTTAGACATCCCATAACATAACTCCAGAATTGTAGAACATAATATCAACTTGCAGCCAAATGCAGACCATTATAACTGTGAGGACCACCTTTTTACTTCTGTTCTTGTGACTATTTACATTACTGTTATTGATACTTTTTATATGTGTGGGATAGTAGTTCCCAGATTTGTCAAACTATTAAACTTTATTTTGTTTACGGAAAAACTAATTGGGTGATGTTTGGATAAGTTTACATTTCAGAAAAGTTAATTAGGTGATGATGGAAAATTGTAATATGATTTCATTTATGCTATTTAGAACTATGTCATGATAATGCATGTTTTTAAGTTGCTTCGGCTATGATGATTATATGTGAAACTTGGTGCAGGAGCACCTACCTGACAGCTGGCCTTCATGAGGCAGTTAGTTGTTTTAGGTCTTGTTTATGTTTTCAAGAAGGTCTGATAAGACCAAATGCATGTAATAAGGTCATACTGATCATGATAAGATCATGCTGACCAGGCTTTACTATTTTTAGGAAGTTTGTTAGGACAGTTGTCATGTTGTAGGTCCGGTTGGATCTCCCAGCCGCCTGGAGAGATTTCCCAGCCGCTTGGAGTCAGGTCAGTAGTACTCATAGGAAAATCTATTTAAGCATGAGGATCGGTTGATATTGTAGATATCATCGACCAGACTTTGCGAGAGTGAGGCAGAGAGAGAGAGAAACTGATCATTGTATTTGCATCTTTTGAAATCAAATAAAGTGTTCCTGTTTGTGTTCATCCTCTGTTGAATTCCATTGCTTGATCAATTTGCTGGTTTGGTGGCTGTATGGATTCACTGATCCATTCCACCGGTTGATTTGTCTGATCGGTGGAATGGTTATGTACAGTAGGGTAGGTGTTAGTTTGTTTGTTCGCATGCAGGTGTGCAGGATCGCGGCTGAAAGGTGTTGAAGACCCTAGCATGGGCATGTGCTAGGTCGAGCTGATAAAGTGTGGAAGATCACCCTAGAAGTGGATCGAGTCATCCCAGGAGGTTCGGCGGATCAGAACAGTGAAAATCCGCTAAGGTTGAAAAGTCGTCAAAACGGCATCATCAGGATATTTCTGCGTATATCCTGCAGTCGCTTCGGGCATCATCATCCGAGTAAGAGGAGAAGAGCATGATGCAGTCGAGTGCATGAAGTGAAGGAGCGTCGGGGTGATCATCATCAGGAGGGCCGAGGAGGAGCGTATCGGTATAAGGAAGAAGATCGGGTTGATCGTGGGCCGAAAAAAGCTAAGTTTGGCCAACAGCAGGATATGACGTCATCATCATCAGTATATACGTCATCAGGATATTTCGGAGCAGCAGGATATTGAGGAGCTGCGGGTGACGTCATCGTCATCAGGATATACGTCATCAGGATATCGGGTGACGTCAGCATCAAAGGGACGGTGCGAGAAGTGAAGGTTGGTCATCATCAGGATAAATGGGAGGAACCGGATGTTCTTTATCCTGTTGATTATCATGATGTTGAATATCATGATGCTGAAGATAGTGAAGACGGAAGTTGTCGCGGAAGTGAACAGTGGACGTCAGGAGGATGTTCGCACTGATCGAACATGATGATGCTGTCGATAATCGAGTAAGGTGATGCTGTTGACATGCGAAAGGGCGAGGGCTTGTCATCAGGAGGATATCAGTCGGTAGGTGAAATATGATGATGATGCTGACAGTGTTAAGCAAAATATGATGATGATGGTGATGATGATGATGATGATGATGGGCTGCAGACATCCATGCTGTAGTGTAAGGTTATAGTGTGGATGCCTCTGCATCATAGTGGTATCAGAGCTCAGCAAAAGGTCTGGGCTGTTGTGTGTTGATTCTGTCACTGAAAGGGTAGAGGTAGAGTTGATTGTGTGTTGTGTGTTGATTGAGAGGTGGACACAATGCCTCTGAAAGGTAGTGGTACAGCAAGGGAATTGCAGGAAATGAAGGAAAAACATGCCAGAGAGATGAGGAAGTTGAAGGAGCTTGCTGAAGCACTTCAAGCCAGGCTTACAGCTCTGGAAAAGAACAAAAAGAGGGAAGTGGAAGACAGTGAGTCTGAAGAAGATGAAGATACTGCTGAAGAGTATGAAGAGGTAGCTGAAGATCTAGATGCTGAAGACCAGAGACTTGCAAAACTGTTAAAGGTAGTGCAGAGTGATAAACCTAAGGTAAAGGTTGATGTTTCCAAGTATACGGGAAGCTTGAATGAGGATGAATTACTGGATTGGATTGCTGCACTTGATAATCACTTTGAATGTGAAGATGTTGCTGAGGATCAGAAGGTAAAGATTGCAAAGACCAAGTTAGGAGGTCATGCTTTGGTATGGTGGGATTATGTACAATCTGAGAGAAGGAAACAAGGGAAGTCAAAGATCACTTCATGGGATAAGATGGTAGCAAGGATCAAAGGTAAATTCTTGCCAAGGGATTATGAAATCCAGATGTTTAAGAAGCTGCAATTTTTAAAGCAGAAGGAAAGGGATGTGAAGGCATATACTGAGGAGTTTTATAAATTGAGTATGAGATCTGGTCATCATGAGAATGAGGTAGAAAAGGTGGCTAGGTACTTGGCTGGTTTGAGATTTAACATACAGGATGAGTTAGTTTTAGCTAACCCTAAGAATGTGGAGGATTGTTATCAAATGGCAATCAGGATTGAAGAAAAGATGAATAGAGGACATGATAAGTCCATGAGAGGAAGAGGAAACAATATGAGGGGAAGAGGATCAGCCCCTACACAAAAGCAAACCAATGAGGGTCAAGAAGACACTGGTAAAGGACAGGGACAGTCTGATTTCGAAGGTGGATGGAAAGGTAATAGAGGTAGATTTGGAGGTGGTAGAGGTTCTACTACATTTTCAGGAAAATGTTACACCTGTGGTGAGTTTGGTCATCCATCCTTCAAA
This sequence comes from Cunninghamia lanceolata, assembly GCA_027924645.1. Lineage (NCBI taxonomy): Eukaryota > Viridiplantae > Streptophyta > Pinopsida > Cupressales > Cupressaceae > Cunninghamia > Cunninghamia lanceolata. The sequence goes on from BSBN01000814.1 coordinate 16,562,000, forward strand.
TGTCCAGAAAACAAAGGTTCATCATCCAGAAATGATAGAACAAATGACAAGAGGGTACAATTGGTACAGGAAGAGACAGTAGAGCAAAGTGTGCAGAGTTCAAACACTTATCACAAGGATAAGGAGCCTGATAATTATGCATACCCAGAGAGTGGAGAGTCTCTGATGATGAGAAGAACAGCAACTACCATGAAGGTACCTGACAAAGAATCCCCACAAAGAAGAGCTCTTTTCAAGACCATATGCAAGAGCAAAGGTAAGGTATGTAAGGTTGTCATTGATACTGGTTCAACAGACAACATGGTATCTCAGGAGATGGTGGATAAACTGAATTTGCAAAGGATTCCACATCAGCACCCTTACAAGGCATCTTGGGTGAGTGATAGTCAATCACTTTTTGTCTCTGAACAGGCATATGTGGATTTTCAGATTGGAGCATATCAGGATAGAATTTTGTGTGATATTTTGCCCATGGAATGTTGTCACCTACTGTTGGGTAGACCATGGCAATTTGATAGAAGGGTATTGTATGATGGGTACGCTAATACCTACACCATCAAGAAAGATGGGAAGACTATAAAGTTGATGCCATTGCAGGCAGATGCTGCAGCACAGGGGGCAGCCAAAATCATTTTAATGGGAAAGAAGGAGTATGTGCAGATGCCTAGAGGAGCAGGCATAAAGGCAGATAAGGATACTGCAGGAAAAGGAGTTGTTTAGGACAACAGGTTGAAGAAAGTTTTAGTTTTGACTGACAGAGGTCAACAGCAGGTGCAGAAACAGGTTTGCACACAGCAACCAGTTAAGAGGAATGACAAGGATGTTGTCATAGTTGGGACTATTGCTTGTCCTATAAAGATTGAAAGGAAGATAGAATTGAACATTGCAGAAGTTCAAGAGGCAGTTCAGATAGAGGTTCTGGTCAGACAACCTGACAAACACAGGGTATGTGAGAGAAAGGCCTACATTGACAGGCATGAGGATTTACTTGCCAGAAAACAAGTTACAGTTCAGAAGTCTTGGAGCAGCCAAGAGCCAGCAGAGGACAAAGCTGGAACAGATCAGCATATTGCAAAGGCAAAGTGTAGAGGTGGAGGACTTCCACATACTAAACTCATGGGACATGAGTTCTTTTCTGTTGGGGAGTATGGTGCAGGAGCACCTACCTGACAGCTGGCCTTCATGAGGCAGTTAGTTGTTTTAGGTCTTGTTTATGTTTTCAAGAAGGTCTGATAAGACCAAATGCATGTAATAAGGTCATGCTGATCATGATAAGATCATGCTGACCAGGCTTTACTATTTTTAGGAAGTTTGTTAGGACAGTTGTCATGTTGTAGGTCCGGTTGGATCTCCCAGCCGCCTGGAGAGATTTCCCAGCCGCTTGGAGTCGGGTCAGTAGTACTCGTAGGAAAATCTATTTAAGCATGAGGATCGGTTGATATTGCAGATATCATCGACCAGACTTTGCGAGAGTGAGGCAGAGAGAGGGAGAAACTGATCGTTGTATTTGCATCTTTTGAAATCAAATAAAGTGTTCCTGTTTGTGTTCATCCTCTGTTGAATTCCATTGCTTGATCGATTTGCTGGTTTGGTGGCTGTATGGATTCACTGATCCATTCCACCGGTTGATTTGTCTGATCGATGGAATGGTTATGTACAGTAGGGTAGGTGTTAGTTTGTTTGTTCGCATGCAGGTGTGCAGGATCGCGGCTGAAAGGTGTTGAAGACCCTAGCATGGGCATGTGCTAGGTCGAGCTGATAAAGTGTGGAAGATCACCCTAGAAGTGGATCGAGTCATCCCAGGAGGTTCGGCGGATCAGAACAGTGAAAATCCGCTAAGGTTGAAAAGTCGTCAAAACGGCATCATCAGGATATTTCTGCGTATATCCTGCAGTCGCTTCGGGCATCATCATCTGAGTAAGAGGAGAAGAGCATGATGCAGTCGAGTGCATGAAGTGAAGGAGCGTCGGGGTGATCATCATCAGGAGGGCCGAGGAGGAGCGTATCGGCATAAGGAAGAAGATCAGGTTGATCGCGGGCCGAAAAAAGCTAAGTTTGGCCAACAGCAGGATATGACGTCATCATCATCAGTATATACATCATCAGGATATTTCAGAGCAGCAGGATATTGAGGAGCTGCGGGTGACGTCATCGTCATCAGGATATACATCATCCGGATATCGGGTGACGTCAGCATCAAAGGGACGGTGCGAGAAGTGAAGGTTGGTCATCATCAGGATAAATGGGAGGAACCAGATGTTCTTTATCCTGTTGATTATCATGATGTTGAATATCATGATGCTAAAGATAGTGAAGACGGAAGTTGTCGCGGAAGTGAACAGTGGACGTCAGGAGGATGTTCGCGCTGATCGAACATGATGATGCTGTCGATAATCGAGTAAGGTGATGCTGTTGACATGCGAAAGGGCGAGGGCTTGTCATCAGGAGGATATCGATCGGCAGGTGAAATATGATGATGATGCTGACAGTGTTAAGCAAAATATGATGATGATGGTGATGATGATGATGATGATGATGGGCTGCAGACATCCATGCTGTAGTGTAAGGTTATAGTGTGGATGCCTCTGCATCAAAACTGATCTTGCAATTTAGTGTGTAGGAATTTACTAATCAAACCACAGATTTCGGAGATCATTCCGCACCTTGTTATTGTTATTCCCTGTTAAACCGATCTGGTTCCACAAGGAACCAAGATCACTCTGTGTTTGATATGGTGTTGTAATGTGGTCTTTCATAAGGTCAAATGGGTTGGTCTACCCTCTTGTAACACTGACTTATGATTTGTGTTGTAAAAAGATTGAATTTGAATTTCTTTTCTTTTATTTAAATCTTGGAGGCCTTTTCTTGTGCTTTACCTTGACCATGGTTGTCCAGAATGGGTTAAAGTTGACCCTGGGTTATACCCCATGGCTCCAGGGCCCCATTTGGCATGGGTAACCCTTGGGTAACCTCCATCAAGTCATCTTAACTACACCTTGAAGTTAAGTGGCGAAAATTGGAGGTATGGGGGGGACATGATGGGTTGTACCAACACCCAACCCATCCCTCTTCAATCCCCAAGGTAAGAGATGACTACAAACCCATCCATTATAGAGGGATTGACTTGAAGTCACCCTCACCATTAGTGAGATTCCCCATGTGTTGTGGGGTCATCCATGTTGAAGGAAGGGAGAAGAGGCATGGGTCACCTGTCATTTCCTCCTTTAACTCCTTTTATTTCTCCCATGCGTAAGAGAAATGACATGAGGAGAGGGATAAGGAGTACTCTAGGGATGGGTGAGTGACATAAGCCAACACTCATCCCTTGGGACATAATAGTGGTTTTGGGAAGGGTGAGGAGGTGACAAGTGTCACCTCCCCATTCCTCTAAACTGGAGGGTTTTGGGTTATTTGAATTCCATTTTTGGAAGGGAAGGGAGTTAGTTGATTTTTTTTGGGAGAGTTTTATTTTTATTACCAAAATAGGAAAGTTAGCTTGAGGTGAGGAAAGGAAGAGGGAGTTGGTGGCTAAGGTTGGAAGAGATCTCAGTGGAGCTCTACAACAGTTTCATTCCAGAAGGGCTTTGTAAGGTTGGTTTGGTTTTACCTTTCTTTCGTATATCTGAATGTTGTATGAAAAATTGTGTGAAAAATGTTTATTTGTTTGTGTTTTAGATTTGTTTCTGTGGGATCTGTTGTTGGGTTGTTGACAGAGCTTCTCCCACTTGGGAGAAATTCTCATCAAGTTTGGGGTAGGAGAGGAGTGATCCTCCTCGGGTGCATACCTATTTTCTTCTTTTGGGATGTTGAAAGCCTTGAGGGCTTGTATTTGTGACCGGTTCTTTGACTTGAGAGTCAAATACAGATTCATTGGGAAATTTTGTGATCAAACTTGGTTTGAGGCCAAGAGAATTGTGTTGGTTATAATATCTGTAAGGGTGACACTCTAAAGTCAAGTGTGTCCACTCTCCTGCCCCTTATGAAGCTCACCGTTGTTGAGTTTTCGTGTTGTGTAATTTACCCACGGGTGTTTGTGTGCTTTGGGTTTGTTGTTGTTCCCTGTTGTGAAGTGGAATGCTTGAGTTACCCAGGTGTGAGTATGGTCTCCTTAGCTTGGGGGTGACCCTCTTGCGGGTCTACGGAAGGGAGGAGAGCTAGATGAGTGGTGTTTTCTTCTTTGTTTGTCTTTGATACACAGGTTTCCTTTTGAAGCTCAATGTTGGAATTGGAGAAGTGCTGTATTTAGGGAAGAAAGAACTTCATCCTTGCTATAAGAAGAGTTGGTTCAGTGAACTACATCCTGTTTAAGTTTGTTATGGAGGAATTCTCTCCCTCTGAAGTTGTAACAGATTATTGTCTGGGAAGGAGAGAAATTCTTCCCTTCAGTATTGTTGCGGAATATGGTCTTTCAATTATATTATCAAGTTGTAAAGTTAAGTTTTTGTTATTGGAAAATTTGGTGAAATTAATAGTTATTTGTAAATATTATGAAGATTGTAACATTGTTAATATATTGAAATAGCATTTAGGATAAAAAGAATTATGACTTACATTGTTTATGGAAACAATGTTTATTTTGCTTATTGCTATGAAAGGAAATTGTGGTTTGAAAATTAAATTAGATCAGGAAGGAGAACAAATTTTAATTATCCTTGTATGTAGATTTCGGAATATCGTTACGTTTGGGTGATGCATTGAAATTGCAATTTGTCATAGATTTATTCATTCATTTTAAATTATTCGTTCATTATAAAGTAAATTCATTATTTAACTTACAAATTACTTGTTACCATATATTAATCCCGTAAAGATTACTTGGTGAATCAGTGAGTTAAACGAATTGAATAAAGAGGAATGTAGATATAAAAAAAATTATATATATATACTATAAATTTTGCATTGTGTATATTACATTAAATTACGGAATTAAATTATGGATACAGAATGAAATTTAAAGGAAAATAAATATACAAAAGAAAATTTGTATTCGCTGTGTTCTGTTTTTTTAATTTATTATTTATATTACAGAGGGGATTAAAAGATTTAGTTGAAAATAAATGAATGTAAATAGGGGTGGGGGTTTGAGCCCCCACCGCAATAGTTATAAAAGGGTGTGGGAGGGGCGGAGCCCCCACCCACACCCCACGTAGTGGGATGTGGGTGGGGGCTCCCCCAAAACCCCGCGGACACCACTCCCACGGTAAACACACCCCCGCCACCCAATGGACACCCCGCGGACTAGCTAAGCTGTGAGCCCTTGGCTATTCCCTTCGCAGCCGCTGCGCCCCCTCGCTCAGCCCTCTGCCATAGTCTCTGTGGCCGCTGTGCCACCATGACTCTACCACCTCCGCCGCGGCCCTGCTCTGTCCTTCACCCTTCACACCGTCACCACCGCCGTCCGCACCTCCACCTCTGAGTTCAGTCTCCCCATTGCTCACTGCGCCCTTCGCCCATGGATGCCGCCGCTCCCCCTGCCTTCTGTCCTACACCAAAACAAAACACAAAAGAATTTCTCAGTTAGGGTTTCTAAATGTTTAACAATACAATCAAATAAACTATGTTATAATTTCCTTGGTTAGTTTTTATAAAGAGGGGAGCCTCTTATATAATAGACAATGGATTATAAATGTAAATATATATATATATTTATATATTTTATTAAAAATAAAGAATTACAATTGTAATAATAGCATTAGTAATAATAACAACAGTAATTATAACAATAAGAGAAATATACTTGTATATATATTTATTTATATATATATAAATATATCGATACATACATATATTATTTAATTGATAAGTTTATCAGAGAGGCCATTTGTATTCTCGTTACAACAAGAGAAAATAAAATTATAACTTAAAGAGAGAGCATAAGGGAATATACTATAATACTCTGGGGAGAGTTTCTCAGAAGTTTCAACTATCCACGAAATTTAATAACCAGGAAAATGAAGAGGAAAATTACGCGTCACCTTGTTTAAAAGGTCACCGGAAATAAACTTAAGAAGCCATCACAGACATTCCATGTGAGGCCATTTTAATCTCAACTATAGTTAGTAAACGTCCAGAGAAGAAAACCTGCAAGAGAGTAAGAAGAAGAAAAAACTAACATTGGAAAACATAGAGGAGAAAATGCGCGGCATTTCCCACATGGGATAAGAGAACTAAGTTGATGGATCCTTCTGCTAAATTTGCTTAGGAACAAGTTTAATTAATACAACCGTAACGGTGAATCCTAGATCGGAGAAAAACAGGAGACCGAGTCCAGCAAAGTAGTAAACCAGCTTATGTGATCTGGACAAACTAGAAGTTAGGAATAAAGTTAAAAGTAGATACAGTGATAACTCTGATTGATGTAGAATATGAAGAAAGGACAGGATAAACATAAAGAAAACGAAGAGACCCAAAAGAGAGAGACCGAAATATAAACAAACCAAAACTTCAGAGAAATAGTTAAGGTGAGTGCGATAGAAATACAATCAAAATTAAGATCCAGAGAAATGGAAGAGAGGGCAAACGAACTGTCTTGTTGAGAATGCTAAGTTTGAAGTAGGAGTATATTTCAGGAAACGAGAAAGAAGGCAGACAAATGTGCTTTGCTGAAAAATAACCCCATAGGGAGATCACGAGTCAGTTTAGTAGGAACAAGGCGTCGTGGGAAGTTGTTAATCTATTAGGGAACCCCGTAAGTAGTATAGTGTTGAGTAATTCCCACTTACGCCGTAAGGCGGCATGCTATCGAATTCTACCGAGATTTAGGGTTAGGAAACCTTGGTAATATAAACCTTGTAGTGACGTTAATGGTGTCGTAAGAGACCCCCTTGTTGATCTGCTAGCGTCTGGTTGCACGCAATTGTACTTGTACCCCGCCAATAACTGTAGTGTTTTTGCTTTGAGCGTACACCACCGAGCATGCTTACGCATGCGACGGGGTTTCTAGGGAAGCGTGAGAAAATTTTTGATAGCTCGTGTCATAACCACATGACAGATGTGGCTATGACATGCGTGACGCGTGTTGTGACCACATGGAAAATGTGGGCATGACAAGAACATATACTCTATCTCAATCAAACATTGTCAGACCTTGTAGCGATACTTAGTAGCTCATAACTATCTTTCTGGTGGAGTCCAAGGCCTGAAACTTTGGATTTGAGACCTTTGGACAAGTGTTTACAACACCTCAAAACTACATAAGGAAATATCTATTACTGGAGGAATGTAAAGCAAAATAATTAGGTGTTCTACTCTATTTAGTACTATATTCTACCATGCCGGACTTAGGCTACTTGAAGGTACACTTCTAGAGATGATCAAAAGCTGAAACTTTATATTTAAGATCATCTAAGGACTATAGATGTCTTACCAAAACCATAAGGCCCGATCTTCAACTACGGATCAACACTGATCAAAATACTATCTCTCTATCACTATCTCTATACTCTACCTACAGTTAGCCAAAATACTTAAGTCTACTTTGCCAAACCAAAATCTTTGTTCCAACCTTGTTGAATCTTTGTTCCTTTTCTTGTCGCCATAAATGACAACACTATCAAACATCATGCTCATCCAAACCAACTCATACTTGCAGCGTCTCTATCAATGATGTTTGCCAAGTTGCCAACAATATCCCCCTTTGGCATTGATGGCAACACTTGATGTGAAAAACTATTACACTGCTCCCCCTTACTCTTTACACATTGCTCCCCTAACTTCATGCTTCTCTCCTTATGTTTTAGTTATTTTTTTTTGTTTTTCACATGTTTTATTCTCCTCCTTTGACATCAATGGCAAAGGTGTATGATACAAAAATATGTACAAGCGACCAAAACTTCAAAACTATTTATACTATCCGTATATATACAAGTGAAGTCAAAATACCTTACTATTTTTCAAGAAGAATATCTTTGTAGATCTTCTTCAATTACACTACAGCTTCATCCCATATGACTTTAGCATTACTCAAAATTTATATGTGCCCATTGACTTGGGACACCAACTCTTCTGCCTTCTTCATAGTAGCAGGGGCCTTAGTAAATTTCCTTGTCTTATCTGTTGATGCTATAAGTCTTATCATGGATGCAATCTTAAAACTTACAATCTCTTGAAGCTGACTCATTCTATGTTTTATGACCTCCTTTTGGGTCTACAACTTGTGTATGTTAGAATTGATAGTTTATGACCTCCTTTTTTTAATAGCATCCTTCACTGAATCATAAGTTTTGGAGATCTTTAACAATTGGGCTTCCCATCCATCTATGTTCTCTTTTAGCTCCTTTGTTATATTAGGCTATGTTAGACAAAATTGATAGATTTCACTAGCTTCTTTAATGGTCATCTATGCATATTCTATACTTTTATCTAAATTTTTTTAATCTTGAGAGTGTTTATCTTTGAGCTCAACTAACCTTTTACTATCAATCTCATCCCTTACCTTCTTCTTAGTTGCTTGCTCAAGGGACTCAAAATGAGAATTGACTGACTCCATAAGAATCTTCAACTATGCAATAGGATCCAAGGATGTATCTTTCTTTATTCTAGGCATATAAACTTCTCAAAAATTGTTATTGCATCTCCAATTAACTCACTATCTTCCATATGAGATTTAAAAATCTCTTCTTGTTTCGTGACTTGAAAAATTGTCCCTAGCCTTAGTTTTTGTAGTGGAGACATTGTAGCCAGGTTTATCAATCCTTGTAATAACTCAGGTGCAGTCAAAATCTAAGTTTCCTTTTGTTTCTCCCAAAATTATCTTAAAGAATCAACCGAATCCTTTTCAACAGTGTCACTTTTATCTTCATCATGAGACACTTTAGCATCATATCTCCTTGGAGGGTCTTCTTGAATGGCCTCTTGTTCATTTCCCTCTGTTTCTTGAGGAGAATTATCAGTCATTTGTACATTATCTTCTTCTCTTTGCTCACCTTGTTCGTTAGAGGCTTTTTCTTCAGGGGTAACTTTTGCTTCCTTAGTGTTCTTCTCTCCCACATGATCTTTCAATTCTTCATCCTTTCCTATGTTTACGGGAGGAGTTATTTCATTTTGATTCATACTATGTTCAACATTCACTTCCAAAACTACATTGGAATTGTCAATGTCAACATTTTGTTCCTCTTCAACTATGTCAATCATAATTGGAATGTGAGTTCATGATGTACATTCAAGGTTTTCTCCTCGCTTTCTTTTACCAATTTCTCAATATCTCTAGACATTAAAGTATTGACTCTCTTTTTGGTTCTAAATTCCTATTGATTTTCTTAGTGACTTTGACTTTGTCTTCACTAGTGATACTTGGACACAGTTTCATTAGAACATATTCCTTTAGCTGAGCATCTTTGGCCATGGCCCCTTCTTTTCTTGTTGTCATGATGATAGCTAAACTATTTGGCAAGTCACCTATAACTTCAATCATTGCCTTATTGAACATGTCCAAAAATCTTACCACAACTACTTCAATTGTTACCTTGTCAGCATCTGAGCATTCATCATATGTATCAACAATTCACTTCAAGTTCCCATGCTCATCCATTTTATTAACTATAGCTTCCAAAGTCACTGTGGCCTCTCCTTCCTTGATCTTATTTTTCTTTTCCTTTTTATTCTTATTGTCTTTCCCTTCTTTGGAGGGCTTCACTTCTTTGCTTGTAGTGGCTTCCTTTGTTTTTGCCCTTTTTGCCCTTATCTCTTGATCAATTTTAGTTTCTTCTTATTCTTCACCACCAAGGCTCACATATACTCTATTGGTGGCCTTTTCCTTCTTTATTTTCTCCTTTGTCTCTACAGACTTCTTTTTAGATAGTTCTTTCTCAACACTAGCAATGGGAAGGGGTCTGGAGCTCCTAGAGGTAGTTGCAGTAGAAGAGGAGACTCTTGTTCTTTTTCTTGTGCCAAAAGTAGGATTTTCTTGCTTAGTTCATACTTTATGCCTTTCTAGAGGCTTTTCTTTCTTAGATTTCTCTTCCTGAGCCTTTGCTGCTTGAGCCTTTGCTCTAGCTTGGTCTATTTGCTCCTTTGTGAATCCCTTGCTCATAGAATAATCTTCTGCCATCTTTCTTGCTTTTCTCTATGATTCTGATTGAGTTTGTTCCAAATGTACTTTGATAGATTTTTCTTCAAAAGTCCCAAATCTTTCCTCTTTAGGATCCTTTTGTTTGCTCAACATTAATCTACCAATCCATTCAGGATGTCTTCTATAACTTCATATCCCATTGCTGGGACCCACACGATTCTCAATTCCACTACCTTCATGAGGCATTTATCTTTTGTCACCATAAAAATAGCATCATCTTTATACTTCTCAACCACCTTTCTAGGAATTCTAACCCTATCCTACATTTTCTTCTAGAAATTCTTAAAGTTTCCTCATATAGTAGCATTCTATGCATCAATATCTCCTAAACTCTGTAGATGGTTTATAATTTGTACTGCTACAAGAGAGTGATTTAACCAAACAATATTACTCATACCTAGTAACTCCCTTAGAAAGTAGAATAGTGGGCAGATGCTAAGAGTACCATATCTGAATGGGTGCTTTGTATCTTTTATCGTTTTCAGCTTCTCCATCAATTATTTTTGAAGCAACTCACACAAGTCATAGTCAACATTATTCTTCACCATATCATAGACAGTGTAAATGGCCATTGCAGAAACAAAGTTCTCCCTGTTGGAGAAGTAGACCTTGTATCCAATCACCATGGAAGAAAATCTCACTACTGGATCTTCAATATCATTGACAGTTAGTGCTCTTTTGTCAAATTTAGCACTAGTTATCTTCATCACTGTATCATTCTTTATTGATTTGAGTGTCGAAACTATTCTAGTGGAACACATACCTATCACTACCTCAATGACATCCTTGATTATCATGTGAGACATATTCATCCAAAATAATTCATCATGGATTCTACCTAGGGCATACCTAACCCAAGCATCTTTAGAGAAAATAAAAAAATCAATCCATGTGTCCAATTTCTTCTCATGTAGAGCACTAAATTCTTCCTTCAATTCAAATTTATCTCTAGTCAACTCATTCAAGTAAACTTTCCCTAATTTTTAATGATCGTATTCTTCCAAATTAGCATGAATATAAACCCCAATATCTTCATTATGAATTATGCCATATGGAACTTCAAAAATGCAGCATCTGGATTTGTTTCTAGGGATTTGAATGGATGTTTCTTGAATTTGGGTTGAGGAATTTTAGTGATCTCAATTACTTGAGGAGTCGACATATTTTTAGTTCAACAAAAGCTTTTTAGAGGATTAGACTATAAGTACCTTGCTTTTCACTTTTTAGTTAGGGTTTCTTCATGCCAAATGCTTGTGTTCACTTTAGCTTCTTTTCTTAGATCTCCTTGGTCACTTGAAACTAGAGTGCAAAGTGAATTTCCTTTTAATAATATTGCTTATAAACCCTTTTCATCAAAGCCCAGTCACCATAAATGCTCGTTTCCAAAAAATTTCTAAACACTTCCTCTATCATTCACAATGGACATAAATTCCTCCGTAATCTGCCGCATTAGGTTCTTTTCTATCAGAATTTTCTCCAAATTTTTTGACATATTATTTTTCAACTCACATCCTCATGCTACCTGTCAGCATCACTTTTCTGGCTAGGGGAACAAAATATTCCATTATAATTTCCCCTAAGCCAGAGCTCCCAATTCACTTCCCAGAGGAAGTGTTTGCACCAAAGTCTGGCACAAACTCATTCTTGGATTCAATAACTTCCTTCTTAACCCACACCTTGTTCATCTCCTTCTTGATATCTACTAGATCCACCTTTTGTGCCAATTTCTTCATCTCTACCTAATTATCCTTCTTCATATTCTTACTTTTGCAGAACCTTGCAATATGTCCAGGCCTATTGTAATTGAAGAATACAACATTTCACTAACCATTGTTCCTTCCATTCATCCTTGATCTACATTGGTTTGTCTTATGTCCAAATTTATTGCATATAAAATAGAGATTGAGCAATCCTTCCATTGTTATAGCCATTTCTTATCTGACTTCTGCATTCACTAGCTCTATGACCAAATCTTTTGCATATAAAATAGTTACCTCTAAAAGTTTGAGCATTCCTTCCATTATTGTAACAATTCCTTATCTGACATCTGCATTCATTATATTTATTACCTACCTTATTGCAAGTAAAGAATTGATTGAAAAAAGATGGAACATTTTGATTCACTTTGCTCCTACATTGAGTAGCCTTATGACCAAACTTATTTCATGAATTACAATAACCATTGAAAGATGGGTACCTTTGTCCATTTGGTTGCTTGACTAGTGGTTTTCTAGGTCCATTCCTTTTATTTCAGATCTACTTACCTTTGTCATTCTTGTTCTTGACATTCATTTCCTGACTAGTTTTAGAACTTTCACCTTTCTCAAATCCCAAGCCTTCTTTGTCATCATAGTTCTTCTAGCTAGCAAGCATCTCATCAAGTTTTGTAGAACTTATCTTAAACTTTTCTTCATAGATCTTTTCTTTCTCTAAATCTGACTTTAGGTTTCCAACTTTCTTTTCAAGCTTTGCACATTTCTCTGATTTGCCTTTCAGATCATCCAAGATTTCATTTGCCGATCTCAATTGTTCACTAAATTCATTATGTTTTTCTTTGAACTTCTTGACTTGTTCCCTTAATTTTCTAATGCACTTATCTACTTCCTTGACATTTTCTTTCAGGTCCCTATTTTCTACTTTAGTCCTTTCAAGATTTTCAAGAGCATATTTGAGTTTTTCTTCACTAAAAATCATGCACTCTTCTTCTATAGTTTCAGTTAAAACAATTTCTTCAGGAGGAGTAGAATACCTTTTACCTACTATGTGTTCAATCTCCAAGGTCTTCCTTAAGCTATTAGACTTCTTCCAAGGAACCAAGCTCTGATACCAATTGTTAAACACCTAGAATACTGAGAGGGGGTGAATTAATATTATCTTAAACCATTCACTAATTAATCCATTAATCCATTTGCCCATTCAATCACATTAAAGCAAGTTAAACATAGAATGATCAATCACAAAAATATAACATATAAACACTAGGATTTTTACATGGAAAACCCAAAATGGGAGAAACCATGATGAGTGTTATCTCACAATATATTATGTAGTAACAATACTGAATTAAAAGAGGCTCACTACCATAGGTCTCACTACCCTTAAGGACTCACTGTCCAAAGAAATATGCTCACTACCATAAGGAAAGAAAAAGAAGGATGGCACACTACCAAAATGAACTTCTAAAATTACATCTACAAATGCATGGATATAGTTCCAATGAAGCTCAAAAAACTAATTCAAAACTCTTCATCCTATTCTACTCTGTCACACTGCTTTGCTTTTATAGGATCTCTCCTCTTTTGCACTTATCGCCCTTACACAATCACAAGACTTCGCATTTCAGACACACATTCATATTCACACTTACTTCTTTATTTTCACAACACACACCAAACATCAGATTAGATCTCATATAAATATCTGCAACACTTGTAAACTTCACATTAAGTTGGCCTACAAAGATGAGGCATGTAGTTATGCCTTGTGTAGCTTGTCGGCCTAATCATTTCACCAAAATAATTTACAAACCTAATTAACACTTACAACACACTCTCATTTGTCAACTTCAATTATGGAAGATCTTAAAATAAAGTTTCAATCAATAGATCTTACCACACATAGATCAAAGTATCAGGTCGGTCTTAAACTCTATTTATCACTGGTTCAGTCCATCTGTCAGATTACAACTTTCAATGCGGACCACAAGACTTGCTAAAATTTATATCCAAGACTCTTCAAACATCTCAAAACATAACTCCAGAACCATGGAACATAATATCAGCTTGGAGCCAAATGAAAACCATTAGAACACATGCTCTATCTTAGTCAAACACTATCATACCTTGTAGCGATACTTAGTAGCTTATAACTATCTTTATGGTGGACTCCAAGATTTGAAACTTTGGATTTGAGACCTTTAGAAAAGTGTTTACAACACCTCAAAACTATATAAGGAAATATCTATTACCGGAGGAATGTGGACCAAAATAATTAGGTGTTCTACTCTGTTTAGTATTGTAATCTGCCATGCCAGACTTAGGCTACTTGAAGGTACACTTTCAAAGATGATCAAAAGTTGAAACTTTGTATTTAAGATCATTCAAGGACTATAGACATCTTACCAAAACTGCAAGGTAGATCTTCAACCATAGATCAACACTGATTAAAATAATATCTCTCTATCACTATCTTTGTACTCTGCCTACACTTAGCTAAAATGCTTAAGTCTACTTTGCTGGACCAAAATCTATGTTCCAACCTTGTTGAATCTTTGTTCATTTTCTTGTTTCCATCAATGAAAACACTATCAAACATCATGCTTAGCCAAACCAACTCATACCAAAAGTGTCTCTATCAATGATGTTTGCCAATTTGCCAATAGATAGGACCTTTGTTATTGACACAAAAGTAATTTTCTATAAGGTTCTATAATTTATTGTATTTCTGTTTGAAATCTATAATTAACTATATTAATCTATCATAAGTCAAAATTAATCTAAATAATTGTATCTATTATGAAATTCCAAGGTCAAAGTACTCATCCTACATCTATCAGCCATGTAAAGCAAGATTATGAGGTGATGTTGAGTCGACATATATGTAATTTGTAACAAAATAGTAAATATAGTACATGTAAACTTTTTCATATATCAATGGTAATCTTAAAATGACAATGTGATGATGAATAAGTGGATGTTGAACCTCCAGCATCAAGAGGAGTTGGTGGAACCAATCATAGATCAAGTTTCACTAAGGTAAATTTTACTATTTAATCATTATGCACTTAAATATTGGTATGCAGATTTTGGTCACATAATGTTGTTCTATTTTTAGTTAATGATAGCAATTAAAACTCCTGATATTCATGACACAACGAAGGCATGCACATTGTCATAGTTGTTTTGTGTTCAATGCCTTTGATAGAGGTATGAGCCCGTAATGTAAATGTCATTATGTATATCTTGTTTTATCTTATTTCATTTAATGTACATAAATGATATTTATCATTACTATAATTTTCTTCTTCATGCTTCTCACAGAATGTCACAAATCTAGTTCATGCATCTATAGATGAAGAGAGGTATCGAATGATTGAGAGGGACCATCAGTTTGTGGTAAGTGATTAATTACTTATGTCATGTTGTATATTTCATGTTTTATATATTATGTGGATATTGTTTAATTTTATTTATAGATGAGCTCCAAAAAAATTGTAAGAGGAAGTATAGTCAGCAGATGAGAGAGCATGAGTCATTGACTACTTCTCCACCTTCATGGCAGAGCAAGGGTCATCAACTGTTTGATAGAAGTCCATAGGACTTTTGATGTTACGACATTTTGTTGAATGCCTATATGGATTTGTACACATACATTTATATTTTACTAATGTATATCATTATACATTCCTAAATGGCTTTGTTTGTACATGCCTATATGATATTATATATACACTATATGGCATTTTCATGACAATATGTATATGAGATTGTACATTATATATATGATGATCAATTATGGTTATAGGATAGATAATGTCTCGTGTTTAAAATTTTTATATTCCCTACTTGTTCTTCAACATTTCCATGAACCTCTCTAGTGAAGAATGTCTCACATGCACTAAGAAAAAGATTATTGTGAAGCATTTACAACATTTTATACTTCTAAAAAACTAACTAATTCTTGAAGCATACATATCAATAAAAGGTGTCATGGTTGGAATTGTAGCACAAGATCATGTAAAAAATTCATAATAGTCATGGAGACATCTGATCGTGCAACTACCCAACTTGATAATACCTTCAACCTGCAATAATTGATTCCATATATTACATATAGTATATAGGTGTCTGAAATTGTCTCAAAGACAAACCCTAATTACATAAATTACATTTGTCCATATATAGCTCTTGTAGACACCCAAAATTATCCCAAATTTGTGTATGTCTTACAACACCTTGTTAAAACATTATCTAGACATCATAAGCCATTTTGTCCTAATTTCCATCCTAATTTCCCTAATCCCACTTAGCCAATTAATTAAATAAATTTTATTTATTTAATTAAAATCCCATCTTAATCCCATCATCAACCTACTTAGCTAATTAATTAAATAAATTTTATTTATTTAATTAATTTCCACATCATATCTTATCCCATCATATTCATCTTTCAAATTAATTAGATAAATTTTATTTATTTAATTAATATCCAACTCATATCCCAACTAATTCAAATATTTTATTTGAATTAAACACTCATCTTTCATCACATTCCAACACTTGTCCAGTCAATCATGTGTTGTAGTACAACTTTTATCCTTCACATGCACAACTAATGGGACCTAATTTTAGTATTTATCTACACAAGCACACCTAAGCCTTATCTTCCCTTGCCACATGTCAATTGACTACAATTTCTTAATGTGCAAGGAAACCTAACTTAATCCTACCCATCCATTTCATCTAAAGCCCTAATTGATCCTAGCCATCCATTTGAACCAAGCCAATCCTATAAAGCAAGCCTCTTTTGAGCCATTTGGAGAGATTAGAGAAAGGGGATTAGGAGGGTAACATTAGAGAGGAAGAGAGATTAGAAGGGAGGGATCTATTCTTCATCTCAAACCATCATCCATCCTCTTTCAATCCATCTAGCTTGCATCTATCAACCATCAACCATCCATCATCTATCTCCTTATCAATGTTATGTTGTAGAATTGAGCAATCAACACAAAAAAGTGATCAATCAATCAAGCTCATCTTGCATCTTCAAGGTATTGAATTATTTGGGTTTAGGTTATGCATTTCAATTGTTTGATCATTTCCATTTGTAAATCCAAATTTTTTGATATACATTTGGCACGCCTGGTGGGACTCACGTCCTTGATTAACCTCTCTTGTTTGAGTTGTTTTTGTGAAGTTTAGATCTCTTGGAGCGCTAATCTTTCATTTTTACAAGCTTTTGTAGCAAAATTTTGCATTTTTCTAACTCTAGTTTGTAAATATTTGGCTACAAATGTATGTATATGATCTCTTAGCCCAAATCTAACATCACCATTGTGTCCGGGAAGCCATTTCCATAAATTTTGAGTACAAATTTGCCTAAATTTGATGAAAAATGGAGCATTTGGTGAAGAAAACAACAACCGGTCTGTAGAAATGCACCTCTGGTAATTCAGGTCGCCTTTGATCAAACAATAGTCACAAAATTGTCCCAAATTTGTGTATGTCTTACAACACCTTATTAAAACATTATCTAGACATCATAAGCCATTTTGTCCTAATTTCCATCCTAATTTCCCTAATCCCACTTAGCCAATTAATTAAATAAATTTTATTTATTTAATTAAAATCCCATCTTAATCCCATCCTCATCCTACTTAGCCAATTAATTAAATAAATTTTATTTATTTAATTAATTTCCACATCATATCTTATCCCATCATATTCATCTTTCAAATTAATTAGATAAATTTTATTTATTTAATTAATATCCAACTCATATCCCAACTAATTCAAATATTTTATTTGAATTAAACACTCATCTTTCATCACATTCCAACACTTGTCCAGCCAATCATGTGTTGTAGTACAACTTTTATCCTTCACATGCACAACTAATGGGACCTAATTTTAGTATTTATCTACACAAGCACACCTAAGCCTTATCTTCCCTTGCCACATGTCAATTGACTACAATTTCTTAATGTGCAAGGAAACCTAACTTAATCCTACCCATCCATTTCATCTAAAGCCCTAATTGATCCTAGCCATCCATTTGAACCAAGCCAATCCTATAAAGAAAGCCTCTTTTGAGCCATTTGGAGAGATTAGAGAAAGGAGATTAGGAGGGCAACATTAGAGAGGAAAAGAGATTAGAAGGGAGGGATCTATTCTTCATCTCAAACCATCATCCATCCTCTTTCAATCCATCTAGCTTGCATCTATAAACCATTAACCATCTATCATCTATCTCCTTATCAATGTTATACTGCAGAATCAAGCAATCAACACAACAAAGTGATCAATCAATCGAGCTCATCTTGCATCTTCGAGGTATTGAATTATTTGGGTTTAGGTTATGCATTTCAATTGTTTGATCATTTCCATTTGCAAATCCAATTTTTTTGATATACAACTCTTTGTGTCTCAATTGAATTCATATAGTAATAAGGGCATAGATCTTTAGTCAAATCTTGCCACATACATCTTAACCAAGCAGAATAGATTAGCACTAAACACATATCTTGATCAACACACAATTGTAGAGAAAGATTAAACTTGCAAGAATAGAAATTCCACCTAGGATCAATGAATAGGTATATGAATAGGGGAGAAGATCTCATGGTGGATATATAAGTCAATCAAATTAATACCATGGGTACAAATCATGTCTATTCAATTTAGTTTTAGCTGATGCTTGTAGGTTGTAACAATGGTAGTCCATACTCATAAATGGAAGTAGGTCAACCTAATGGTAGTCCATACTCATAAATAATCTTTTCATGTGGTTGGTTAGCATGTGTCAAATTTGGGTGAATCCCCACCATCCACATGTATTCCCATACATCCAATGGAGTGGTAAAATTGCATAAACTAAGTAGTGCACTCAAAAGACTAGCCATTGAGGCTAACTTACTTTCTCTGAAATGAGATATCACCACACAATTAGATGAAATTAGTCACTAGTCTACTGTTGAAAAGGCTTCAAGTAGAGAGGGAAAGAAGGTGAGCCCACCACCCTCACCACACATGTTCCACATGCCTCTAATTGATAAGCCACCACACCATATTGGAATCCATGTTGACAAAACTCAAACCTAGCACTACTAAAGGAAAAATATGGTGGGTAATGATAGAAGATTAGTGATGAACTCAAAAAAGTGAATAAGGCTAAAGTTTAAGGTAATTAATATGAAATTTGGCTCTTAGGTCTCTTAAGAGACTTTATCAAAACCCTATAGCTTAGAATGATTCAAACACTTGGGGAATGAAACAAGCCCTCCTCTAACCTTCACCCACCCACCTTGATGTGTTGCCACATTCAGTTCAGCCCCACAAGGTGAAGAACATAAAATATCGCTCTTGGAAACATTACACTAAATGCCACTAAGGCATTTTGCAAGAATCCATATGATGTTAGCATAGGAAAACTATATGGAGTTGAAAAAGTTTAGAGAGGTTATTGTGAGGAACTAACATCTAGTTGTAGGTCAAAATAGAACATTCATAGGTTCCAAAGACTTTGATAATATCGCTATTAAAGTTTGGCAGTTTTTGGCTCTTAGGTCTCTTAAGAGACTTTGCTAAAACCCTATAGCCTAGAAGGATTGGTACACTTGGAGAATGAAATGAGGCCTCTTCTATCATTTACCCACCCACCCCAACATGTTGGCATAATCAGTTTAGCCCCATGAGTCGAAGAACGTAAATTATCAATCTTAACAACATTACACTAAATGCCACTAAGGCTTTTTGCAAGAATGCATATGATGTTGGCATAGGCAAACTATTTCAAGTTAACAAATATTGATCTAGAGGTTATTTTGGAGGGACTTGAAATCTAGTTGTAGGTCAAAATAGAAAATTAGTAGCTTCCATGGACTCTGAGAACCACTCCATCAAAGTTTGGTAGTTTTTGGCTCTTAAGTCTCTGAAGAGACTTTGTTGAAACCCTATAGCCTAGAGGGATTTGCACACTTGCAGAATGAAATGAGGCCTCCTCTAGGATTCACTAACTAACCCTGACATGTTGGCATAGTTGGCATAGCCTCACAAGGTGAAGAACATAAATATGGCTCTTGGCAACATTACACTAAATGCCACTGAGGCATTTGCAAGATTGCATATGATGTTGGCATAGACAAACTACTTGGATTTGTCAAAAACTGAGAGAGGTTATTATGGAGGGACTCAAAATCTAGCTATAGGTTTAAATGAAATATTCATAGGTGCCACAGACTCTAATAATAGCTTTGTCAAAGTTTGGTAGTTTTTGGCTCTTAGGTCTCTTAAGAGACTTTACCGGAGCCCTATAGCTTTGAAGGATTGGCACACTTAGGGAATGAAAATATACCTCCTCTAGAATTCACCCATCCACCTTGACATGTTGGTGTAGTCAATTTGGCCCCATGAGGTGAAGAAGGTAAAATATGGCTCTAGGCAAAATTACGTTGAATGCCACAAAGACATTTTGCAAGAATGCATATGATGTTGGCATACGCAAACTATTTCAAGTTGGAAAAAAATAAGAGAGGTTGTTTGGAGGGACTTGATGTCCAAATTTAGGTCACAGTAGAACATTTGTAGGTGCCACAGACTCTGACAATAACTCTTTCAAAGTTTTGTAGTTTTTGGCTCTTATATCTCTTAAGAGACTTTGTTAGAACCCTTTAACATGGAAGGTTTGGCACACTTTGGGAATGAAAAGACACCTCCTTTATCATTCATTGACCCACCCCAACATGTTGACATAGTTGGTTCAACCCCATGACGTGAAGAATGTAAAATGTGGGTTTCGGCAACATTATGATGAACACAAATGACGTATTTTACAACAATGCATCCATTATTGGCACAGTCAAACCATTCTTAGTTGAAAAAATGAGAGAGGCTATTATTGAGGGACTCAAACTCTAGTTTTAGGTCAAAATAGAACATTCATAGGTGTCACAGACTCTAAGAACTGCTTTGTCAAAGTTTGGTAGTTTTTGGGTCTTAGGTCTCTTAAGAAACTTTGTCGAAACCCTATAGCCTAGATGGACTAGAACACTTGGGGAATGAAATGAGGCATTGTCTATCATTAAATAATCTATCCCTACAAGTTGGCATAGTCATTTTATCCTGATGCAGGAGCACTCAAGTGCACATGTAATCAACATCACCCAAAAATATTTTTAGTTGTTTATTTCAGTTTTAGTTTGCTTGTGGATTCGATGGCATCTCCCAGTCTTGTAATACGGGTGGATTGAGTGGAATTGCATATTTTCAACTTTTTGTAGTTTGAGTTTCAGTGCACAATAGGTTGCCTTCACTATAAACCCAAAATCATGACTTGGTGGCTTGGGGCGGTTGAGTCAGCTTTGGTGTGTACATGAACCCTCTCTCCTTTCCATGGGGCAAACCTCCACATCACTTTCTCTCTCTCATGGAAGTAGCCAGTTGAGAGGAGGTGAAACATGGGGGTGGTCTAGCTCGTTGGAGAGATGGACTTCAAGAGATGGGTCGGCTAGTCCTAGGGTCTGTGTTGTTTTGCATTTGTTTGAATGCAACATTCTATGACCATAGTTGTAAAGATAACTATATGACCTGAAGGGTCACTAGTCACCATTCTCCTATTTGGGTTTTTGATGTTCCAACATTGTGTGGGTTGACTGTTATTCTCGTTGATGCCTTTTTCAAGTTGGCATTGTCATTCGTGTTGTTGGATGATTGCTTGTTTTTTTAAAGTTGTCTGAATCTTTCCTATTGTTGTTGATTGACTAGTTGGTCTTATTGTTGTCTAGGGTGAATCTCCTCTATCTCATTGAGGATTGCCTTTACCTAGTCATCTCTAAGTCTAGGTAACATTCATTAGCCTAAACAAGAGAGAGATGGTTTAAGCTAACCTTGACTCGACCTACAGTTTTGACTTAGGGTTTGTGTGACCTAAGGTTTACTTTGTTTGACCTTGTGATGAAACCAAGGGTTTTGACTAACGTTGACTAAGATTGACCTTGTGTTGGGACCAATGGTTTGTAAACCTACTAAATTGCTAATGTTTTTGTTCTTTTCTATTTTTGTATGCATGCAAGCCTATATGAGTGCAAAACATTTGTTTGTGCTTTTAAATGTTTTTTAGAAATCAAAGTGATTTTTGTTAATCTAGGAATTAGAAAATGTATGCAAACTAGTATGAGATTACCTAATGTAATGTAATATGTGTTTTTGGTTTGATTTTCAGAATAAGTGGATCAATTGAATCTAGAAATAGAAATTTCTTTAATCTATGAACTCTGGAAATGGAAACTAATTTAACAATGCAAATCTACTTAGCCTATCAAGGAAAAAGCAACATGTATTTACTTATCCCAAGAGAAAAGTTTTGATTGTCTAATTACTATGAAATGAAAAAAAATCATGAAGGAACCTAGAGATGCATGAGCCTCCACTACCCTCAGATATCCTTGTATTGGCAACCTCTAATCTTGTTGCTATAGCAGGGTGATCCTCTTGGAAACAATAAGAAAAGAGAAGCAAAAGAATCTTTGAAGCTTTGAAATGAGCTCAATGAGAGCTTGATGAGAACTATGGCTTGTGATGTGAGCAGTGTATGGACACAAAATGAGATTTTAGGAAAGGTAAATGAGATAACAACTGAAAGCAAAAGGCTCTAGCATCCTGTATGAGCATGAGAATGCTTAATTTGGAGAAGAATAACCTACAAGAACTGTGTGCACAAATGAAATTGCCTCCCTTTGTGCTTAAGGGAGGGGGTTATTTATAGTTAGAAGAAGGGATGAGAGGTGAAGAAGAAGAAGAGTTAACTTAATTTGATTGGAGAGTTAACTTAGAAGACACAAAAGTGATCTAGGCTAAAATTGGAGTGATCTATCTAATTATAACTTATCACTCAAGAAGTGAAGAAAGAGGAATGCATGGGTTGATAACTAAAGATGAAAATGAGATAAATATGCATGTGTGGGTGCATAAAATAGTTAGCTCTACCTTTGGCATGAAATTACATGCAAATAGGAAGAAAAATGGGTGAAAATAGAGCTATTTTGACATGAAACTCAAGTGAACTCATGGCTAGAAAACATGACAGGGTCGCCCATGGGTCACCCCTTTCACTAGTCAGGGTTGCCTAGGGGCAACCCATGAGTGACCCTCAAAGCTTGAGGAGGGCACCTAGGTGAAAGTCCATGGTGGGAGATGGAAGAGGAGGTAAAAAGATAGGTATCTGCCTCTAGAAATAGGTCAATCATGTGTCAAAAACCAAATCTCTCCTTGCAAAAGTAGGAACTCGAAGGGGAGATCTGGAAATAATAGGGAGAGATTTGGATTGGTTGAGTGAAACTGAAAACTAAAAGTTGGAGATGGCTTGGGAGGACCTATAGAAGGCCTCTAGGGGTGGGAATGGATAAAAAACACTAGGGAAAGGTGAAAAAACACGTAGAAGAGACATACAAGGCTTAGGAACAAGATCACAAGCACAAGAAACACAAATTTACAAGTGTTGAAAAGTGTTAAAAGCAAAGAGAGAGAAAATGACAAAGGGGAAACAACATGAGGAGGAATAAAATACACATCACCAAGAGAATTGCTACTAAGAGGATGTTATTTCATACATACATGTACGTGACAAGGGTTGTGACTCATCATAGGGGTCCTTGTGGAGGTTGTGCATGATTTTAGTGCTTACATATTTACCCCCTCAGGGATGGTAGTCTACATGAAAGGTAGGTACCATTCCTAAACTAGGCCTTACCTTTTGTTGATTTTCCCATAATTGTACCTATACTAACTAGTATTAGTCTAGCATCTAAATATTTCAAAAAAATAATGAACATACCATAGATTGTGTGAGTTCGACTAGTTGTTTTCCTTTGTTAGTAAGACCTATATGAATGAAACCATGCAAAATGAATGCATGAGAGATGCATAAAAACAACTAATCTAAAAAGAGTATAAGGTAAACTAAGCTAAGAGAGACAAAGAGTGAGAAAATTAGTGAAATTTGAGTGAATCGGCAATGAAATCGAACATGTGAGCAGTTGTTGGGTAGATATCATTGAGGCGATTGTGAAGATGGCCATCTCTTCTTCTACCATTGAGAATCAAGTACATAAGTAGTGAAAAACCCTTCTCTAAACCTTAGGTTACATTTTGTGAAAAATATCTTGAAATTGTCTATTTTTGTTGGTTCTTTCTGTTGCATTGTCTTTGTCTTGCTATTTAGAGTAAGATTGTTTTTTCATTTGTTGAAATCGACTAAGAAACGAGGTTTTCAAAGCATTTTTTAGTTCAAGGTGCAGGCAAATAGGGTTTCCCCTTTTTCTAGTTAGGTCATCTAGGGGAGATCTCACTGAGCAATAGGGTCACCCGATGGAGGTCTCCCTATGCAATAGGGTCACTCAAGGGAGATCCTAATGAACATCTGGGTCACCCGAGGGAGATCTGGTTTGATGAAAGGGATGACCCTAATAGATCAATTCTGAATAAAATTTGATGTTTTCTAACATTACTTCACTCTATTTTGATCTAATTTAAAAACTGGATTCATTTGTTTATTGCAATTTTGAAGGTTTATATGCTTCTTTTGTGAAATTTTTGCAAGTTTTACAATTTTTAAGTGTTTTATGAGTTGACAAGATCTAATCTAAAGTTATTTTTCTAATTGGTAGGATATGCACATTCATTGGAATGCCAATCGTGAGTAGTTATGGCTCTCAGAGATGTATGCTTTGTTGTCTACTTACATTCTTGTTGTCTTGAAGAGGGTAGGCTTGGCTAGGATCTACCATGTACCAGTCGTACATCTTGTGGCATGCATTTGTTCTAATATTTTGATTTTATTGAATGCAAACAAGAACACATTCAGGTTTCCACAAGTTTTAGGAGAGTGGACCATCACTCTTTACAACATGTATCATATTCTAGGGGTTCCTGTGAGAGGATACCCAATTGTTCTACCAAATAGTGAGTCCTTGCAGGACAAGACATCTTGGGCATAGATTATGGTGGTGATTCACTGCAAGGATTAGACTAGGGTTCAACTTACTTCAGTACCACAACTCTGCATTCCTCACTTGAGGAAGTTCTTGATTGGTTTGATTGCCTCATGTCTATCTAGAGACAAGGCCTTAGCTCGCTTGAGATCATGTTGGGCACCAATCATACAGGGCATTGAGTAGGGTAGAGTTTACACTTGCAAACCAGACATCCTGGCTATGGTCTATCAAGACTTCTATCGCATTGTATGGTACGGGGCTCTTGCTTTTAGCCACTCCTCTCTAATTATGACTTTGATCTTTGAGCATTTCAGGTCATATCAGAAGGAGATTCCTCTTCCTAACCGGTGACTAGTGAGAGATGCTAGGTGGGCTCATGTGGGCTAGTTTGATACTTCGTTACATGTTGTGGCTACTCTTACAGATGAAAATATGATCTCCAAACCTTACGTGGGTATGGAGGGTGCATGGTCTCATGACAAATAGATTAGGGAGAATTGTCTTAGCATATCAAAGCTCTCAGATCATAATGGTCATATTGAGGCTCATTGTGGTGAGTGTGTCTTACAACAATTCAACAAGGACTTCCTAGAGGAGTTGCCCCTAGTTCCTAATTGTTATAGATCTATCCAAGAGATGGTTGAGATTAGGCAGAGGACTATCATTTGGACCCCTTTGACTTTGGGGGTTTTGATTACTAGATCTTCTAGGACCCTGAGAGGGGGATAAAAGGGAGGGAGAGGAGCTCCTTCCCATGGACTCATTATTATGGATGACTCTAATTCTACTGACGAGGAGTACATTACTAGTGGGGATGACTTATCCATTGAGGGACTAGCAGGGGGTGTATAGGAGATAGATTCTCATGAGGATGATATACCTGAGGGTTCCTCCACAGTGCCTAGACCTCCTTATTCTGATGAGACGATGCAATAACTCAACCCTACCTGGCATCCTAGTGACCTACGTAAGTCCACTCTTTCTTTACTAGTTTCGAACCATCCTTTCTTTTCTTTCCTTATATGTCAATAATCATCACATCTTTTGTCTTTGCTTTGTTTTGTAGGTAGCGTTGAGGAGTGGAGGGACTTCATTTATGAGGTCAACATTGGTTTGGCTAGTCCATTCACTAGGCTAACTTGAGAGATGCTTTTGGTTGATCCCAGTGTGCCCCTAAAGTTAGATGTCATACTGATGTTTTTGCTCTTGTCTATCATGGGTGTTAGGAGAGTGCTACTTTGAAGGCTAAGAAACTCATCCTTAGGGGTGAGAATCAGGTTCTTTGTAAGATGGCTCAACTTGGGATTTGACAATGAGATTCTAATACTATGGGACCTTCACATTCTCGCACTCATAGGAGGACACCTCAGTCACACAGGTCTCACGGAGAGACAAGTGCCATACACAAACAGAGGAGTAGGATTCTTGAGGGTTCCATTGGAGGGAACCACCCTTGAGCTTGTTTTATTTTTTCTTTTTTGAAACCATACCCCCTTGCATGGGGACCCTTACTTTCCTTCGAGAGAATTTTGTCTTAGCTCTTGTACTCTTTGTAAACACAAACTTTTGATTCATCAATGAAAAGTTGTCTTTCTATGGTTGTTTTACTATCAAATGAGTACTCATCTCTTGTGCACTTTAGAAGTTTAAGAACTCTTTGATTATGTTTAGACCTTCAACTTTAAAAATGCACGTATGATAATGATGATATGTTTTTGAGCTTTTTGGAATATATAAGAAATGCAGGTGACAATAAGAAGATGCAAGAACACAAGCGATTTTGAAATGAAACTTTTACTTCTATAGAATGCTATGAGTTATGGAATTGTCTTTATTTCTTTGGAGCTCTTTTCTAATTTTGGCATGAATGCATTATGGAACAAATAATATGACTTCTCTTTAATATATTTTCAATGCAGTGGATTGCAGGTTATCCTGATATAGGAGACCTATTCAAGTCTATGAGATAGGCATTTATAATTCAAGTGGGAAGCAGGAGTGAGATGGAGTGTTTTTGAATTTGGGCTTTTCTAAAGGCTAAATATTGATCCTTATCTAGATAAGACAATCTAACAAGCTTTCAACTTAGACAAGTAACAAATTTTATTGATGTTTTCTAGACTTAGATCATAGATGGAAAGCAAGATAGATCTAGGGTAAAGGATAAATAGGAAATAACAAGGGTACCTAGGTAGAAAATGATCCTAAAGACTAATAGACTCTTGGCTTTGCTCAGCTAGTGCATGTGTGTGCTATGTACCTTTCTCTTTTATTTTCTCTAGTAGAATGTCACCCTTGAAGCTTCAAGGTTTGATTGATCTCCACCCAAGAGTATGGACATTCAACAATATTCTCTCCATGAATCTCTTTTTTTTTTGTAACTCTCTTTTTTCTTTTTTCTTTTTTCTCTTTTTTTTGTATTTTCTAGGATGCCTCACTTGATTTTATCTTTTTTTTTTATTTTTGGATTTTATGAAAATGAATGCTTTTGAACTTTTAATATGCAACAATTCGATCTCTCAATTCTCACCTTTCTCATCACTCTTATTTTTTTACTCATTTTTTATACACTCATATTTTAGATTGCTTCCTTTAGAGTTGTGATCCTCCTAATATTTTGGCTAGAAATGATAAGGGGTTGAGTGCCACCAAAAGTTCTCATAATCTAGTTGGAATTCTCTTCTACTAGGGAAGAATTGAGAAGGTCTACTTGCAAGCTTCCTTTGAACATTGTATGTTTGAATACAGACTTTGTTTACACCTAACATCATGGCTCATTAAGACTAGGATCAATGTAAAGCTAAGAGCTAGGCTCTGGTTAGAATCACTGGGAATGAAGGAGGAGAATGGTGATTGTGAAAATATGGAACCTCAGGACCTAAAAGGATCACGCATACCTAGGAAACCTTAGACTTCTTACTGAAACAAAAATAATATAAGAGTGAGTCATTCACTATAATGCAAGATGAATAGAATGATACTAAAATGCAAGAAACAAAACTCTTTGACATTTTTTTTTTGTAATTTTTTTTGTATTTTTGGAATATTTATTTTTTTGTAGTTTTTTTGTTTTATGATTTTAATGATTTTCAGACATAGTATTTCTTGAGGTGAAAGGCATTGACTATTTCACCAAATTCCTCTCCCTCCATTGTGCACAAGAGATAAGCACCATTTATGACATCTTATTTAACCATGTAAGGACCTATCTAGTTGGCTCTGAACTTGCATCCTTCACCAACTCTTTTGTCAATTAGATTATTGATCATGAGCACCAAGTCTCCAATCTGAAAAGGTCTTGATATGACTTTTTTTTATACTGCTTCTTTACTCTTGCAAGGTAGGAGTCATGTCTTTGAACAACCCTTAATCATTTTTCATCCATCATTTCTAATTTAGCCAATCTTATCGCTTGATATTCCTCATTGTCTAATAGGCCTTGTAGAGACACTCTTAAGCTAGGTGACTCGACTTCCAATGGTAAAATTGCTTCTAACCCTAAAATGAGGGCATAAGGGGTGGTTCGAATTAGAGTTTGTACACTCATTATATAAGCCCAAAGAGCTGGATATAGTTGTAAATGTCAGTCTCTTTTAGAGTCCTTCACAATTTTGACCAATATTGACTTCAATATTTTATTTGTTGCCTTTTCTTGTCCATTCCATTGTGGATACTAAACTAAAGTAGAATTATGATTGATGTGAAATCTCTCACACAATTCTCTTACTTGTGGATTTTTGAATGACGATGCATTGTTTGTCACTATCACTTAGGGAATCCCAAATCTGCATATGATTTGATTGAATATGAATTTTTCAATTACTATCCTTGAAACTATAGTGAGAGGCATGGCCTCTACCCATTTGGTAAAATACTCTTTTGCCATAATGATAAATAAATGTCCATCTATAGATGGGAGAGATATCTTCCCTACCAAGTCCAAGCCGCAAGTAGAGAAGGGCCAAAGAGTAACTATACGTTGTAAATCTCTTATAGGGGTGTGATGGACATCTCCATAGGCTTGACATTTTGTGCATATTTTTACAAACTTGATTGTGTCTTCTTGTAAAAATGGCTAAAAATATCCCAGCCAATGTATTTTTCTTTCTATAGCATGACCACCAAAATGTCTGCAGATTCCACTATGGCATCCTTCCAAGATTTTATGTGTCTTTACCTTATTGATATATTGAAGCAACATCCCATCCAAATCTCTTCGATATAACACATCATCGATCAACACATATCTTGCAATGAGGATGCATAAATGTCTTTTCCCTAAGGGAGTCATGTTCTTTGGATAAGTTTTGTTTGCAAGATAGTTCACAATATCTCTGTACCAATATGAAGTGGCATATTTCTCGAGATCAATTGTGTAAATTTCTTCATCATGGAAGTCTTCGTTTATGGGCTCCTTTTGAGGAGCTAGATTATCTGCTAGACAATCTATTATTATCTTTTCTTTGATTGATTTTTTATTGATGTAAGTTAATTCAAACTCACTTAGTAATTTTACAAACTGGCCAAGCCTTCTCGACAATATTGGTTAGTTTAAGAACATTCTCAACTGCTCAAACCATATCATGACTCTGGTTTCTTGGTTTAGCATGTAATGTCATAATCTCCAAGTTGTGAAAACTATGGCCAAACACTCTTTCTCGGCCTGAGTATATAGTTCTTCTCATATTCTAGCAAGGTTTGACTTATGAAGTATATGGCTCTTTCCCTTCCACCTTCATCTTCTTGAGCCAACATGTAGGCTATAGAAATATTAGTTTCCCTAAAATATAAGATGAAAGGTTTGTCATGTCTTGGTGCCATTAGCATGGGTGGAGTCAACAAGAATTTCTTTACTTGTTCAAATGCATTTTGACAATCCATTGTCCAGGTTATGCCCACT
Source organism: Cunninghamia lanceolata (assembly GCA_027924645.1). NCBI lineage: Eukaryota > Viridiplantae > Streptophyta > Pinopsida > Cupressales > Cupressaceae > Cunninghamia > Cunninghamia lanceolata. Next base: position 16,591,676 of record BSBN01000814.1, read on the forward strand.
TGTTTCTTCAATAATTGATTGATTGGGTGAATTTTGAAAGTCATATCTTGGTATAAAACACCTAATTGCACCTAGTTTTCCCAAGAAAGTCCTTACCACCATTTCACTCATTGGTGGGGTTGCATTTAAGACTTCTTTAACTTTTTCTAGATCTACATCAATTCCTCTTCACAAAGTAATGAAACCCAACAATTTTCTTGTTGTGACTCTAAAAACACACTTCTTAGGGTTTAGTCTTACTTTGTATTATCAAAATCGATTGAAGATCTTGTGAACATCCTCCACATGCGTTGATCTCCACTCAGACTTAGCCAAAAGATCATCAACATATGTTTCTATTATTTTGTGAATGTAGTCATGGAAGATGTGTGTCATTTCCCTTTGATAGGTGGCCCTTGCATTTTTCAATCCGAATGGCATAACTACGTAACAAAAGGTTCCCCAAGGGATTGTGAATGTCATTTTGTTTTGACCTACCTCTAAGATTCTGATTTGGTTGTATCTTGAGAATATGTCCATAAGAGAGAGCACTTCATACCCTGCAGTTGAATCAACAATTTGATCAATGGATAGTAAGGGAAAGTCATCTTTTGGATAAGCTTAATTGATATCCCTAAAATCGAGGCATATCCATATTTTTCCATTTTTCTTTAACAATGGGATGATGTTTGACACCTAACTTGAATAATCTATTGGATTAATAAAGCCCACATTCAACATCTTCTTTAATTCTTCTTTCACCATTTTTGCTACTTGGGGCTTTATGGGTCTCAATTTTTTCTTTATGGGTTTTGTGTCAAGCTTTGTTACCAAATTATGCACCACAATCTTTGGGTTCAACCCAGGCATGTCCGAATATGTCTAAGCAAAGACATCAGGATATTCGATAAGGAACTTGGTGTATTCTTCCAATTCCTCATCATTCATCCCAATTTTAACATTCTTGGTTTCTCAAGGGTTCCCATATTGACATCAATGGTGTCTCTAGTTAGCGACGGATGTCCCTCTTCAAATTTCTAAAGTGTAGGTGTTAAATCTAAATTTTCTTTGATCTAGAGGATTTCTTTCTCACTTCCAAAATAGTCATTTGGATGAGGAAGGAACATGTATACTTTCTTGTGCTACACTCTTGGAAGCCCATCATAAGCATGCAAATACTCTAGGATGGCTTCATCATTTTTAGCATATAGTCTCGAGTTGGTTTCTCTGTTTGATTTAAAACATAGTTTAAAATGCTTGAACTCCTTCCAATAGTGGTTCTGCTTGAATTAACACAATAAACTTTGAATTCTAGAGTTGATCATGTGGTGAAAATAGGGCAGCCAACGTGACCATTGAGTCTGCTACTTGGTTCTCTTCTCTGGGTATGGCTCTTATGGAAAAGAAGTCAAAGAATTGAACCAATTTTTTGATAGTTTCTTTGTATGGTCGTAGTCATTTTGACTTTGTTTCATAAATTTTTGTGACTTGGTTGATCAATAGCTGTGAGTCTCCAAAAGTAGAGACCTTATTGATTCCCATCCTTATGGCTAGCATGACTCCTAGGGATAAGGCTTCATACTTAGCAATGTTATTCATGCAAAAGAAATCCAATCTAAATGTGAAAGGGAGAACTTTCCCTTTTGGGGAGATGAGGATTATTCCTATTCCTACAACTATTTTACAACAAGATCTGTCAAAGTGGAGAGTCCATATATCTTGAATTCTTTGTGATTTAGATACTTCTTTGAATTCATAAGTTGATTTTTTCTTTTTCTCTTTTTCTTCCCCTTCTTCAATGATTTCTATTATTCCAATTGAGAGATTCTTGATGTGATATTCATCCATGCAAGGGATGGCTACTAAGCCAAATGGAGCATGAGACTTGGTGGTGTGAAGATCAAAGGGGAATTCTCTAATGTTGTCAATGTTTTGCTATGACATGTTGAGAGTACCTATGTTTGCTGCAAGTATGTGCTAATCGATGTTGTCATTGATGGCAACATGTCTATGTTATCATTGATGGCAACATGTCTGTGTTGTCATTGGTGTCAACTATGTCTTCTAATGTTTCTATTATTGTTTGATTGAATTATTGTGGTAAATTGATTTGAATGCCTTGTAGATGTGTTGAATATGATAAGGATATGGTCTTGATGTTTGGTTTCCAAGTGCCGTTGACAAAATTTGTTCTACAGAGGAAACAGTGTGTTGAAGAGTTGTTCTGGCTTACAAAACAGTGCTAGTATTTTACTCTGTATTTCTCTGCTATTGAAAATATGCTTATGCAGTTTTGTTTAGGGATGTTCAAAATTGCTATGTTTCAAGTTTAAAGTGTTAATTCATTGTACAGAGAAAGTTATGTTCACAAGAGAGTGAACAGTGTTTCTGAATTGAGCAGAGATGACTAAGAGATTATTTTTCTCTGCATTCTTCCATAGTTATGTTTCTTGGTTTGCGGTTCTAGAATTATGTTTGTAATGAACATATCTTTCTTTAGTTCAAGTGGTGCATGGTTTGGTGCTCCACAAGCTATCTTTCCTAATTTACAATTGTTGTTAGTGCAATCTAAGTGTTTCAGTGTGAAGATTCTTCAAGTGAGAGTTGTTGAAGTTGTTACAAATATTTTTTTTGGTTATTCAAGTGCTTGTGGAAGTCCCAAGATCATGTTCGTGCTTAGTGTTTGCTTTGCGAGTTTCCTTTTTTATCTTGCTGAAGTGTGTGCCTAAAGATCCTAGTGTCATCACCAGTCTTGGCCGACCTGGTTGTTTACACTCTTGTGGATGTGCTTCATGGATTGTGGAAACATGTTGAAGCATGTGAAGATGCTTTTAGGTCTAAGCTAAGATGTGCAGTGTTCTACCTTCATTCCTTTGCTCCATGGAAATGTTTAGGTCTAGACCTAATTTGAATTGTGTATGTTTTTTGACCTTGAAGATTGTTCCAAAGGTTGTAGAATGTGTTGCCGACCTTGATGTATGTTTCAAGGTTGATGATTGATATAAATAAGTCTAAAGGATTCATGTTTATGTGCAAGAATGTAAAGATGAGGATGTTTGTGTTGTGAGGCTGCGAAGGTGATATATATTGTGCTTCATTGGAAATGAATTCGGGCATGTAGTAGATGCTATCATATCAGTTCATGGTAGTGATCCTTTTCTTTTGGCAGTGAGCCTATTGCAGTGAGCATTTCTTTGGATAGTGAGTCCTTGGGCAGGGAGCCCTTTGGCAATGAGCCTCTTTGTAATTTGGTATTGATACTAATATATATTGTGAGCTAATCCTCACCATGGTTTCTCCCTTTTAGGGTTTTCCATGTAAAAATCTGGTGTTCTCTTATGCATGGTGTTGATGTGATTAAATTTTTGTTATCTATTTTTCATGTTTGATCTTCATAATAGAATAAGGATTTAAGTGGACTAATGTGAATGAGATTATTTTTGTAAGGGTTTAAAATTTTTGATACAAATGATTCACCCCACCCCCCTCTCAGTTTTCTTATGCATTCAATAATTGGTATCAGAGCGCGAATTCCTTGGAAGAAAGCCTAACATCTTAAGGTAGATCTAGGATGGTGCACAAGAAAGACATTCCTTAGTTTGATGGAATTGACTATGCCTTTTGGAAGGTAAGAATGCAAAGTTATATTATTTCTCTTGGTTATGATGTGTGGAGAATGGTTCAAGAACAATACACTATACCTAAAGATGGTCCAGAGACTGCAATGAAGATTCGGGCTTATGAGACTAATGATAAAGCTAGAAATGCCCTACCAAATGCTCTATCTAACTCTAAACTGGTGAAAGTTTTGGATCTGGAAACTACACATGAGATCTGGGATAAATTAAAAAATATCTATGAAGGTGATGAATCTATTAAGAAATCCAAGTTGCAAAATTTGAAGTTCAAATATGAAACTCTACGGATGTCTGAAGATGAGAACATAACAAGTTATATGCAGAAGATTGATGAAGTTGTCAACAGCATCAAAGGTCTTGGTGGAGACATGGATGATAAAGAAGTTATAAATAATATACTTAGAACACTTCCCAAATCTTATAGTCACAAAGTATCTACCATTGAAGAATTGTAAGATATGGAGAAGCTTTCAAAAGATTAACTTCTTGGTAAACTTACTACTTTTGAGATGAGAGAATTTGGTACTATTGATGGTTCTGTGAAAGTTGAGATTGCCTTTAAGGCCAAATCAAAAAGGAATTTTAAATCAAACAAGTATGCTGTGGAGTCAGATGAGGAAAAATTTGATGTGATTGAGGCAAAATTCGTAAGAAGAATGAAAAAGGGAAATGGAAAGTTTAAAGGTAAGTTACCCTTCAAATGTTTTAGTTGTGGTAAGATTGGTCATTATGCTTCAAGATGTCCTGACAGTGCCTTGAAATTCAAGAACAAATAAGGTAAAGGTAAGATGATAAGGAAACATTAATATGTTGAAGAAAATGATGGTGTAACTAATGATGTATCTGATTTTGAGGATGGTAATGCTAGTGAATGCTTGTTTATTGCCCTAAAAGAAGAACCTGTTTCTACTAACCTTGCAAGTTGTGAAGTCTAGAAGAAGAGAAAGTGATGTCATCATTTCATTCTAGAAAGGAAAAGGATGAAAGGATCATTGACAATGGATGTTCAAATCACATGATAGGAGATAAGAGTAAATTTTTTAAATTGCAAAAGTATGATGGAGGACTAGTTAGATTTGGTGATGACATGCAGCTAGTACAATTTATGGAAAAGGGTCAATTACTTATTATGGCAAGCATAATACAGATGATGTTCTTTATGTCAAAGGCTTAAAGCATAATCTTCTAAGTATTGGATAGATGTGTGACAAAGGATACAATCTGATGTTTAAGGATAATGGATGTGAAATAAGGAAAAGCTCCAGAATAATAATTGTTGCTAGTAAGAAGACTCATGGTAATGTTTATTAATTGAAAGGCACTGATAATTGTTGTTTGTTGGCTCAATCAGATGAAAGATGGCTATGGCATAGAAGAATGTGTTATATTAAATTTGATAATCTCTTGAGAGTAAGCTTAACTCAAGCTATAAGAGACCTACCTAAGATTGTGAAGCTTGCTAATACTATTTGCAAAGAATGTCAATTTGGGAAGTAAACAAAGACTAGTTTTAAGGGCAAAGAACAATCCTCTACTAATCTATTGGAGTTGGTGCATACAGACTTGTATGGTCCTAAAAGAACAAGAATTATACAAGGTGACATGTATGTCATGCTACTTATTGATGATTATTCAAGAATGACTTGGGTTACTTTTCTTAGAGAAAAATTAGAAGCCCTAGACAAGTTCAAAGCATTTAAAGAAATGGTTGAGAATGAAATAGATTTGAGAATCAAGTGTTTGAGGTCTGACAGAGGTGGTGAGTTTAATTCAAATGAATTCAATGCTTTTTGTGAAAAACATGGGATAAAGAGACAATTGTCTGTCCCCAAACTCCTCAACAAAAGAGAGTAGTTGAAAGGAAGAATAGAACAATTTAGGAAGTTGCTAGAATAATGATCAAGGAAGTAGACCTACTAGAAGTATATTGGAAAGAAGCAATTCACACTGTTGTCTACATTCAGAATAGAGTGCAAGTCAAATAAAATGGAATGAAGACACCTTATGGGCTATGGTATGGAAGAACTCCTATTGTCAAGTATTTCAAATTTTTGGGAAGCAAATACTATATCAGAAGAGATGAAGATTTAGAAAAGTTTGATTCTAGATGTGATGAAGGCATATTCCTTGGATACTCTACTAAAAGCAAAGCTTATTGGTGCTTCAACAAAAGCTTGAGGAAGATGTTGAAAGTGCAAATGTGAAAGTAGATGAGGATATTCAGAAAATCTCAGAGCCAAATGGATAGTTCATTTGGCCAAACTTGACATTGAAGTCAATATTTTGAGCTAAATCTTCACATTCTGACACCTATAGCAGCTAAACCATTAGGAATTTGAAGATGATGTGAACTAGTGATTTGTGAGATTTTATTCGTAGATTCTAAATATATTTTTTAAAACAAATTTGGAGTTAAATTGTAAATTTTTTTGCATCTCCTTTGATAACTAGTTTTTAATAGTAAAGAACATTTTTTGAAAGTGATGTGTACTCTGTAGCACATAACTTTTTTTCTACAAAGAATAAAATTTTGATTCTTATTAATTTAGATTGGTAACATTGATATATAGTGTATGCATTTGGTTTTATAATGTTGTGTTGAATATGTATTTTTTTATTTAATTTTTGAAGTCAAACAAATTATAATTTAGACATATGCATATTCCGTAAAACATAGCTTTTTTTGTATGCATCAAAATTCAATTTTGTTTCTTTTGTTGAAACAAGGACATCAATACCTAGTGCATAGATATTTTTTAGAATTTTTTTCAGTAATTTACTAATTTTCCATGTGTGTAGAATAGAGAACTTGATGTTCGGTGAAAAACATAAATTCACAAGAAATAAAAAACAAACATAATAATCAAATTAAATATATTTAAAATTATATTTTTTGGGAAGCTTATAATAAGGACTACATACTTATGAAGCATAAATTTTAAATGAATTCGTTTGATCCCTCAAAAGATAAATCAAAATTGGTTATTTATCATCATTTTGATACATGTAGAGGAGACTCCATTATAGGTAGGGTTTAAAACTAGTGGGGTTCTATCCAAGGGGGCTTGAATCTAAGGGGGTTTGATCAAACCCTCTTCAATTAAAATCCTTTAAATGCAACCTTTCAAGGCTTAAATCATTATATTTTCTAAAAATATGTGATTTCAGCAAAAATCAAGATGTCCCAAAAAGTGTAACCCATTATTGTGGTAGCACCCATGAGTCAGATGAGTCTACTGATACAAAAGCAGTTGAAGAAGACATAGACGTGGAAGTTAAGATTGATGATGAAGAAGCTCCAGAAAGAGTTGCTAAAACCCCCAAATATGTGTAAAAGAATTACTTAGAGGATCAAATCATTGGTGATAAAAGCAATGGAGTTTTGACAAGAAGAAGAGTTGCTAAAGAACAAGTAAATCTCTATTTACTTTCAAAGGTTGAACCTAAGATAGTTGTTGAAGAATGTAAAGATGAAAATTGGGTCAAGGCAATGGAAGAAGAATTGATGCAAATTGAAAAGAACAAGACTTGGGAACTTTTCCCCAGGCCTACAAATAAGAATGTGATTGGAACAAAGTGGGTTTTTAGAAATATGTTGAACGAGAATGGAGAAGTGGTAAGAGACAAATCTAGACTTGTATGCAAAGGCTACTCACAAGTGGAAGGAATAGATTACGAAGAAAATTTTGCTCCGGTGGAAAGACTGGAAGCTACTAGGTTGTTTTTGGATTATGCAACACATAAATATTTCAAATTATATCAAATGGATGTAAAGTATTCTTTTCTAAATGGTGAGTTGGAAGAAGAAGTATATATAGAGTAGTCAGATGGATTTTAGTTATCAGACAAACCAAATATGGTGTTCAGATTGAAGAAGGCATTGTATGGATTGCAACAAGGATTCAATAAAGGGTCTGCAGACAATAATTTGTATATCAAGGTAAGCAAAGATCAAATCCTAATTATTAAGTTCTATGTGGATGATATAATCTTTAGTGGAAATGAAGGTATGTGTAAGAACTTTGCAGATGAGATGCAAAAAGAATTTGAGATGTCAATGTGTGGTGAGATTAACTTCTTTCTTGGGCTGCAAATTAATCAGATAGATAAGGGCATTTTCATTTCACAATCAAAGTATGTCAAGGAGTTATTGAAGAAGTTTAGAATAGAAGAATATAAATCAGTTTGTACTCCCATGACAATTGGTTGCAAGCTGATAAAAAATGACAAATCCCCTAAGGCCGAGAAAATATAGATCAATGATTAGAGGACAACTATACCTAACTTCTACTAAACCAGATATCATGCATGTAGTCTATCTTATGGAAAGATTTCAAGCAGATCCTAGAGTGTCACATGTCATGGCAGTGAAGAGGACATTCAAGTATTTGAAGAGCACTCCACACCATGTTTTGTGGCATCCTAAGAACAATGACTTCACCCTAAGCACCTACATAGATGCATATTGAGTTGGATGTATAGATGATAGGAAAAGTATAGGTGGTGGTGTGTTCTTTCTTGGAGACAGACTTATGTCATGGAAAAGCAAGAAATGGGCTTCAATATCCTTTTCCAATGTAGAAGCAGAGTACATGGAAAACTATAAAGGTTATCAAAGTTTAGTATGATGATCCAATTCCTATTTTCTTTGATAATACTAGTGCCATTAACATTTCAAAGAATTGAGTGATACATTCAAGGACAAAACATATTTCTATTAGGTATCATTTTCTGATAGTAAAGGTTGCAGAGAAAAAAGTGAAGCTTGAGTATGTGTCTACAAAAGATTAGGTTGCTGACATATTGATGTAGAGGCAATGGAATAGTTGGAGGATAGAAAACTAGTCAAGGTATTCACTACACCCAAAAAACCCAATTTCAAAGATCAATTTGCAAAAGTGGGAATAGAAATTAGGGACACTAAATTCTTCATCGAAAGATTGATTAGACATGTATTGGAACCCATTCCAATCATTGGTAAAGGTAGGTCAAACTCAGAACTAGTACTTCCTTCACAAACCCAAGAAATTACTTATAGCCCTAGAAAAGAGAACAGTCATCAATAACTTTTGTTACAGACCTTCAAATAAAGATCTTGTACAATTAGGAGATATCCATTTGGACTCCCTATCACATATCCAAAATTGGGTATAGGTTGTTTTGGATGGTATGACTCAACCTATAACTCCTCTTAATGACCTAGAGTCCCAATTAGGCCAAAAATACAAAGAGACCCCTCTAAAATTCATGCACAGAACCCAACCAATGATTTGAGTAGTTAGAATACATGTCAAAACTATAGATTTTGTGGGTTTTAGGGCCCCAACTTGGACTGTAACTGATTGGTCCTCTTTTGTTCTTCCTTTATGTCTCTAAACATCACCTAACACATGAGGATGTTAGGTTTCCTCAAACAAGTCTCCTCCTCCCGAAGTTTCCTGCTAGAAAATCATCATAACATACTAGTACAGACCTACAATCCATTCCACTAATCAAAAGTGAATCAAATCAGTGGAATGGAAAGAAAATGCATGATTTCTATCAAAACCCTAGTCTAGATTATGGTGGATAGTTTTCAAAAAAATGCAGATTACTTACACACAGAATAGTTTCAAGGCCTCTACCCAAATTCAAAAGAGACTTAATTCATAGCTCCACTATTCCACCAACTCATGCCTTATGACACTTCATTACGGAAGAGTACTACGGACTGCAACAATGGTTTTACACAGAAAAGAACAAGAAATCTAAGTTTCTTATTGTTTTTCTCCCACCAAAAGTCTTCTCTCTTTACAAACATCATGGCCGGATAGTTAGAGGGTAGTTGGGATTGATGAAACTATATAACCATCAAATTTCCTCTCTACAACTACCCTATTTTTAGGACTGCAACTGTCCTATTTTGAAATTGAAACTAATTACAACTTTTGGCATAATAGCATCGATTAGTTTATGACTTGTCAACACCTTTGACAATTTTATTAATCCTTTGATAAAGTCTACCACCCTTTAACCCATGCCAAAAAAGGCTTACAATGTGAGAAAACATATGACTGCCCCTATGTTTCTATGACTACCTTTTACATGCCTTAGAAGCTTACAAATAGAACTGTCTATTACACCTTATGACATGAACAAGAATGGACATGGTCCTTATTACAATATGAAAATGGTCTTCAAGACCTTATGTAATCAACAGGACAAAATGAACATAAAAAACAAGACATAAGTCCTTTAGTCTTCCTGGTGCTCCTGCACCATACTCCTCGAGTGGAAAGAGAACTCAAGTCCCTTGAGGAAGTAGATCAGAAATTGTGACACCATGCTTCAAGATGTCTTCTTCACTCATCCAAGTGACATCTTCAATTGGTAAGCCACTCCATTTGAGAAGGAACTATTTGTATGTATTCTTTCTAGTCGTCTTCAAGACCTTGGTGTCAAGAATGCATTCCAACTTCAATGGTTGATTGGATGGAAGACCCTTAACCCATTCTTCATCTCCTGCTGCTATCATGTCTGCCTTTGAATCTGCATTATGATGACCTTTGAAAGGGAACAAGTCTAAAATATCAAAGATAGGAGATATGGCCAAGCCTTGAGGAAGTTCAATCTCATAGGCATTGATCCCAAACTTATGCACAATCTGACATGGTCCTATCTTCTTCATGAGGAGTTTGGTTGGCTGCCCCTTTGGAAGTCTTTCCTTCTTCAAGTGTGCCATGACCAAATCCCCAACCTTGTATTATACATCTCTCCTTCTCTCATTGGCTTTGTCCTTGTACTTGTCATTATTCCTTTGAAGAGTTTCTCTTACATTATCATGGATGTCCTTCATTGCTAATGCAAAATCCTCACCTTGAGCACTTTTCCTCTCTAATCCATGGAGATCTCTCAATTCAAGAATACCTCTTGGATGAACACCATAAACAATCTCAAATGGACTCCTTCCTGTGCTTCTATTGGTGGAATCATTGTAAGCAAACTTAGCTTGAGGGATGATCATATCCCATGCCTCTCCATGTTGTTTGGTAAGACACCTGAGAAGATTACCCAAGGACCTATTCACCACCTCAGTTTGGCCATTAGTATGAGGGTGATAGGCTGAAGTAAATGACAATTAAGTGCCCAAATTCTTCCACAAAGTGCACCAAAAGTGGCCTACAAACTTTGGATCCCTGTCAGTCACAATGTTAAGAGGCAACCCATGGATTCTAACAATTTCTTTGAAGAACAAACCAGCAATGTGTGAAGCACCATTAGTGCATTTACATGGCAAGAAATGAGCCATCTTACTAAATCTATCCACCACAACAAATATACTATCAAAGCCTCTTTGAGTCCTAGGAAGACCCAAGACAAAATCCATGCTAATACTTTCCCATGGCTTATTAGGAATAGGAAGTGGCTGATATAGACCAGCATTAGATGAAGTACCCTTTGCCCTTTGACAAATACTACAACATTCAATAAATTTTCTAATGTCTGATTGCATTTTAGGCTAAAAATAAAACCTCTTCACCTGATCCAATGTTTTAACCAGCCCAAAGTGACCTCCTAGTCCACCACAATGTTTTTCCTTTATGATGTTCTCCCTCATGGAACACCTAGGAACACGTAGTTGGCTGCCTTTGAACAACAACCCCTGCTGCAAGAAAAAATCAGAAAAATAAGAATGATAAGAGTCTAAAAACTGTGAACAAACTTCATATACCTCCTTGAAATCTTCATCATCCTAATGCATATGTTTGAGAGCATCAGCCCCTACACTTTGCAACTGAATTTCTTGAACCATACACAACCTTCTACTCAATGCATCGGCCACTTTGTTGGCCTGCCCCTTCTTGAGTTTGATTGAAATAGTATATGATTGGAATTGTTCAACCCACTTCATATGCCTATGGTTGAGTTTCTCCTGTCAATTCAGAAAACTAAGTGCATGGTTGTCAGTATAAACAATAAATTCTTTAGGCAAAAGATAGTGCCTCCATTTTTTCAAAGCTTGCACCATTGCATACAATTCCAAGTCATAAGTAGATTACTTTCTCTTAGCATCATTCAATTTTTCACTAAAGATAGCAACAGGCCTGCCTTCTTGATTTAGGACAGCCCCTATAGAAAGGTTAGTAGCATCACATTCCACCACAAACAACTTGATAAAGTTGGGAAAAACAAGAATGGGATGTTGTGCTACTTTTTGTTTCAGAATTTCAAAAGAATCATTGGCTGCCTTTGTCCAAAAAAACTTACATTTCTGCCCCCCTTTGATGGTATCCAAAATTGGTGCACAAATATGACTAAAACCCTTTATGAACTTCCTATAAAATGTTGCCAAACCATGAAAACTTTTCACATCACCTGCTATTTTTGGAGTTGGCCATGACAAATAGCTTCTACCTTTGCTAGATCCATCTTCAAACTACCTTGGAAAATGACAAAACCAAGATAGGTGAGTTCTTCCTTCATGAAGACACTCTTTTCCATGTTGATCATCAATTGTTCATCATGCAACTTCTTCAAAATCTGATCCAAATGTTGCAAATGTTCTTCCTTAGTCCTGCTAAAAACAAGAATGTCGTCCAAATATACCACAACAAATTTACCATTGAAATCCTTCAACACTTCATTCATGAGATGCATAAAAGTACTTGGGGCATTAGATAGACCAAATGGCATCACCAACCACTCATAAAGACTCTCATTTGTTTTGAATTCTATCTTCCATTCATCCCCTTGCTTTGTCCTAATTTGATGATACCCACTCTTAAGATCAATCTTAGAAAAGTACCTGGCCCCTCCCAAATAGTCCATTAGGTCCTCAATCCTTGGCATAGGGAACCTATATCTTATGATAATCTTATTAATGGCTCTAGAATCCATACACAACCTCCATTTACCATCCTTTTTAGGGGCTAGGACTATTGGGATAGCACATGGGCTAAGGCTCTTTCTTACCAATCCCTTATCCAACAATTCTTGCACTTGCTTGGCAATCTCTTCATTTTGAGAAGGTGTCATCTTGTAGGCTGCTTTGTTTGGCTAAGTAGATACTGGTATGAAGTCAATTTGATGGCTTATGTCCCTAATAGGTGGAAACTCATTAGGCATTTCTTCTACCATAATCCCCTTATACCTCTCTGATAATTGTTTCACCTCCTCAGGGACCTCTTCCTTACTAGGATCATGCAAACTAGGACTATTTTTAGGCTTCAAAATCAGAGCATACCCTTGGGTTCCTTCCTCCTTAAGGGTGTCTAGAAACTCTTTATCACTCACAATCATGACACTTGACCCAACACTCTTCTCTACATTCTCATCAAGCAATGGATCCATTCTATATTTTCTATCATTCTTGGTTATGATGAAAGAATTATTTTTACCATCATGTTGTGATTGAACATCATATTGCCATGGACGTCCTAATAGTAAATGACAAGCATCCATGGGAATTATATCACACAAAACCTTATCCCTATATTCTCCTATCTCAAATTCTACCCATGATTGTTTATCTACCAAAACTTGTTGCCCCTTATTCAACCATGATACTTTATAAGGACTAACATGAGGAAGTCTTTTCAATTTCAATTTGTCTACCATTTCAATGGAAACCAAATTTTTAGTTGAGGCTAAATCAACAATTACCTTGCAAATCTTAACATAGGCCTTGCATGTTGTCTTGAACAATGTCTTCCTTTGAGGGGGTTCTTATGTTTGAGGCACCTTCAACATGGTTCTTCTCATCATCAAACTTTCTCCTTCATGGACTGGGGTTGCACTTCCAATTGGTGAGTTAACACTTTGGCAATCTTCCTCTTGGATCAATTGGTTCCTTCTCTCTCCTCCATGAGAGCTCAAGGCTTTCTTTTTAGGACATTTGAAGGCTAGATGTCCCACTTGGTTGCAATTGTAGCACCTTCTTGTGAAGACATTAGGACCTCTCCCTGGTCCACCAAATCTACCCCTTCCATTGGGCCTCCTTCCTCTAAAGCATCCTCTAGAACCTGATCCTCCATTTTTCTCTTGGGAACTAGATTCCCCTTGACTTCTTTGGGACTGATTTTTGCCTCCAAAATTGCCCCTACCTCTGAAATTTCTACCACCTCTTCCTCTGTTTTGCTGCTCACCTTTCCTCTTCAACTTCTCTTCATCCCTTAATGCTACTTGAAAGCATTTTTCCATAGTTTCAGGGGTTAATAAACTAATTTCATCTTGGATATTAAACCTCAAACCATTTAGATACCTTGCTACTTTACCTTTTTCATCCTCCATGTATCCACAATGAAGAGAGAATTTGTGAAACTCCTCGGTGTAGGTGGCCACATCCAAATCTCTTTGCTTGAGATTTTGCATCTTCTTGTAGATCTACACCTCATAGTCTGATGGAAGGAATTGGGACTTGATCCTCTCCAACATTCTGCTCCATGATGAGATCATACTCTTCCCATTCTTTACCCTCTCACCTTGGGTGTAATTCCACCATGTAAGGGCAGCACCTTTGAGTTTAATTTTTGTAAACTTCACCCTCTTGTTTTTAGGAACTTCTTTGTATTCAAAGTAGTCATTTATGGCCTCAATCCACTCCATGAATTCATCAGCATTCATCTTTCCACTGAACATGGGAATCTCCATTTTAGCCTCTGAAGAATCCTTGCCAATTGCCTTGATGGCTTCAAGGAAATGCTTTTGATCCGCAGGTACCTCTACCTCTTCTTGATCTTATTCTTCCTCCTCTTTTTCTTCTTCTTCATCAGAACCTTCATCTATCCTCTTCCTTATCCTCAATGCCTTCAACTCTGCTTGGAGTGCTTCCTTGACTCCACTTTTGATCTTTTCTTCCATCTCCTTGAACTTCTTAACCACTTCAGTGGTCATTCCCTTTGGAGGCATATTGCTAGCCTCTCCTTCACTCTACTTTGTTGACATATACTAGGTCTTACACAACCAACAATAGAACCTTTTATTGCTCTAATACCACTATGATGTAGAGGCAATGGAATAGTTGGAGAATAGCAAACTAGTCAAGGTATTAACTACACCCAAAAAACCCAATTTCAAAGATCAGTTTGTAAAAGTGGGAACAACAGTTAGGGACTCTGAATTCTTCATGGAAAGTTTGATTAGACATGCATTGGAACCCATTCCAATCATTGGTAAAGGCATGTTAAACTCAGAACTAGTACTTCCTTCACAAACCCAAGAAATTGCTTGTAGCCCTAGAAAAGAGAACAATCATCAATAACTTTTGTTGCAGACTTCAAATATAGATCTTGGACAATCAGGAGATACCCATTTGGACTCACTATCATATATCCAAAACTAGGTATAGGTTGTTTTGGATGGTATGACTCAACCTTTAACTCCTCTCAATGACCTAGAGCCCCAATTAGGCCAAAAATACAAAGAGACCCCTCTAAAATTCATGTACAAAACCTAACCAATGATTTGAGCACTTAGAATACATATCAAAACTATGGATTTTGTGGGTTTTAGGGTCCCAACTTGGACTATAACTTATTAGTCCTCTTTTGTTCTTCCTCTATGTCTCTAAACATCACCTAACACATGAGAATGTTGGGTTTCCTCAAAGAAATCTCCTCCTCCCCAAGTTTCCTTCTAGAAAATCATCATAACACACTAGTATAGACCTACTACAACCCATTCAATTGATCAAAAGTGAATCAAATCAGTGGAATGGCAAGAAAATGCATGATTTCTATCAAAACCCTAGTCTAGATTATGGCGGACAATTTTTAGAAAAATGCAGATTACTCACACACAAAATAGTTTCAAGGACTCTAACCAAATTCAAAAGAGACTTAATTCATATCTCTACCATTCCACCAACTCATGCCTTATGACACTTCCGTACAGAAGAGTACTATAGATTGCAACAACGGTTTTACACAGAAAAGAACAAGAAATCTGAGTTTCTTATTGTTTTTCTCCCACCAAAAATATTCTCTCTTTACAACCATCATGGCATAGATTTAAGAAGCCTTCTACAATACCTTTGGATAGTTAGAGGGTAGTTGGGATTGATGAAACTATATAACCATCAAATTTCCTCTGTGCAACTACCCTATTTTTAGGACTACAACTGTCTTGTTTTGAAATTGAAACTAATTACAACTTTTGGCATAATAGCATCGATTAGTTTATGACTTGTCAACACCTTTGACAATGTCATTAAGCCTTTGAGAAAGTCTACCACCCTTTAACCCATACCAAAAAAGGCTTACAATGTGAGAAAACATATGACTGCCCCTATGTTTCTATGACTACCTTTTTACATGCCTTAGAAGGATTACAAATAGAACTGCCTATTACACCTTATGACATCAACAAGAATGGACATGGTCATTATTAAAACATGAAAATGGTCTTCAAGACCTTATGGAATCAACAAGACAAAATGAACATCAAAAACAAGACATAAGTCCTTTAGTCTTCTTGGTGCTCCTGCACCACATATTCACCAAGGCTCTTCCTAAGGACACATTTGAGTATCTCTGGGAGAAGTTAGGGGTTATTTCCCCTACTTTGTTGAACTAGATGCATAAGGAAGTGCATTAGTCCAATGTGATTCAGGAGTCATTCTTTTGTGGACTGATAGTGGAGGCTACCTCTTAGGGGGAGAAGGTAGTGGCATTGAAGAGTGTTGTAGTTAGGGGGAGGTATTCATAGTATCTAAGAACAATACAAGTATGTGCAATATCATATTCAAAGGGAGAAAGATTGAGAAAGGTGTGTCACACTTTTCCATTGATGTCAAAGGGGGAGATAGTTCATGTGAATAAAAAGGGAGAGTAAGATGTATAAGAGAAAGGGGGAGAGTGAGACTAGTGTAGAATTGTGTCATGATAGTTTTTCACATCATATATTTCCATCAATGATAAAGGGGGATATTGTTATAAGTATGTGCTAATCAGTGTTCTCATTGATGTCAACATGTTGTATTTGTTGCAAGTACAAGGTTAACCAGTGTTTTCATTGATGTCAACATACTCATATTGCATTAATGAGAACGATTGGATGAGCTATGTGCTGAGGATATTCAAAAAATTAGTCTCAATCAGGAATAGTGAAGAACAGTGATGATCTTAAAGTAAAAGGCCAAGATAAGATGAAGATCAAAGGATGTGGTTTAAAGGGTTTTCAGATATGAGTCTTGAGATGATCCAGTCAATATCTCAGAGGTCCGCATGAAGACATGAAGAAGTTGTGATCAGTCAAGTAGAACTGGTTTCGAGAGATGCTCCGGAGTGACAGAGTGTTACAAAAGGGTCCGGTGAGAACCGTAAGTGCATTGCCCTAATCTACAAATTGGAAGGAGTGTTTGGGATGTCCTTGTGATGTGTCATCTCAATTTGTTCATGGTTTGGAGGTCCGAAAGCAACTTTCTCAGTTTGACAGTGGCGATAGACTGTGTTCTTGAAGTTCTGAATGAAGAAGAAAATAATTCTAGTAAGTAGAGGAAGTGCGGATGTTCCTGGTCATTCAGGCAAGCCTGTGAAGGTTGTTGGATCATGTTGAGGATGCGTTGTTGGTCCGCATTACTGTTAGAGCCCAGAATTGGAGATATACTTCTAGATGAAGATGTTCTTGTTCAGGCTGGCTGATCGAATGAGTTATTCATCTTGCAAATGTTCTTGTGGATGACTGTCGACTTAGATGATTGTCCCTAAGTCAATGCCTTGTATAAATAAAGGTTTGTGAGTTTATTTCAAAGTGTGTCATGAAGCGGATGAGTGTGTTATAGAGAAAGAGCGAAAGGTAGAGTAGGTGTGTCTCGAGCTTAAATGGAGCTAATCCAAACATGGTAAAGATGTCAATCTCTAGTTCAAGTTTGTAATACTTGTTATCTTGTAGACAGTGTGTCTCTTGTAGGTAGTGTTGGTTTTTCTTCTGAATCAGCATTAGGATTTGCCACTTCTAATGCACATGCAGATTCAGCCAACTAAATACAGGAGGTTGCATGAGCTGCCTCCCCTTCACTTCTGGTTCTGCCGCACCAAGGGGGGTATCCCTATAACTCAAGATGTAACCTTGACTAGCTCAAAGATAGAAGGATCTAACTTGACAACAACAGGCAGAATACTCTCATGTATGGACCAAGATCTGCATGATAGATCACAAGGCTGGCAACATTCTTGGACATGATGTCTGGTTGGGTATGAGAGCATGCAGGGGGTTCCTAATCCTACTCCTACAACTAACAGGTGGAAGTATGAAATGGTTTGATATGAATTCTGGATGCAAAGCTGGACATGGTGTATAACCTCAACACAGAGCTAGGCTGGTGCCTATCCAGGGCTTGGAGTCGGTAGACATACACCTGTGAATGATCAGCATGAATAGCTAAAACCAGATTTCAGGGGGATACACATGATATCTGCCTTACAGATATCTCCCAATAAAGAGTGTCGAGTTATCTCTACTTATGGCATCCCTACTGCAGTATACCCTTCCCAATGTTCAACCTGAAAACAGTTTAATCTACCCCTTGAGCAGAAGTTAAAAGATCAAACATTCAACATAGGAATTCTATGCTCTAGAATCTAAACATTACCCAAATATCCAGATTCAGAAGAAGAATACATGCAATACTGGAGACAGAATTAACACAACACATGCTAAGATAGCATTACTCATATAAAATCAACCATGAAATCAGTGGATTAATGCCAAATCGTACAACAGGAGATACATAAACTCACAAGTTAGACTGTACAGAGCAACCAGATCAGCTGGTTTTGGATTATAGAGCCAAAAATCCTCAACTTTCAACCACCACAAATGAGTAACACTTCCTGCTTATAACAGCCAGGTAGTGTACCACAGCAATTAATTACATGGTTGACCAAAAATCCCGCCAGATACACAGTATCAGGAAAATGGCGCTCAAACACTACCAGACTGGCGCCCAAACATGAATGCAGCAGGTAGGGGAGGAGACAGGAAGATATCTCGAGCCCTGCGCCACTGTCCGCTGATGTACACCTTCAATCGGGTACCAGATCCGCCCATACCTCTGCAACCTTCGCCATCAATGGCGCACCAACCCGCGGCCTTGGGAAAAACATCTAACAGTCGATCGCAACCATTTCCCACTGAGATTCATCATCATGTATTCGAAAATGCAGGATATCAATTATCCCACATGCACCCCACAGCAACCTCTTTAACATTTTATATACTAGGTCATGAGCATATATAATGTCGGTGCTTTTGCTCCTGACGACACTAGTATAAGACTTCATCATCATCATCCTCCAGTAGCATGATATCCTGTTGCTTGAAATATCACCCTGACGTCAGCATCATATCGCAATATCACCTGCATGATAATCGCCTTTATCGGCACAACCTGATCCATCAGAGGAACATCCTCCTGCTGCCCATACCAAAAGTCTGGCCGATGAACATCCTGATGACATCATCATCATATCCTACTGACGTCATCATCATATCTGCCTACTGCACACCTCCTCATATCCGGATGATGTCATCATCATGTTTGCAAATATCGGGAGATCTCCTCAAGATGATCAGTGTTAGAAATATGACCCCTCCCCAGACCTTGATGACGTCATCATCATATCCACATCAGGATGATATTCGGAAGACAACCGGAAATTTGGAAATATCATCCTGATGCACAAATATCAGGTTGCACTGTAGCTCCACTATAAGATCGGGGCGATAGACGAATATGATGATGCTTGAAAAGATCACCCCCACTAGATAATGCACGAAGCCGGCAGGCGGATATTTCCTTGATATCAGCATCATCATGACGCTGGAACAAACATACACCCGGGTGATATGAACATATCACCCCCTCCTTCAGAAATATCATGATGCAGATAGGCAGAAAGATATCACCCTGTCATAAGAATGACGTCAGCATCATCAGGATGAGAAAACAACGAACATGAAGTGATACAACATCATCAGTATGATATTGACTAAGATCATCCTAACGTTCAAAATATGATGACCCCAGTGAATATCGGGTCACACTTAGAACTCTTCAACAACATCATCAGGATGATCATAACCAAGATCACCCGATGATAAAAATATCACCCCGGCGAAATATCATGAAGGCAGAAAATATGATGACCCCCGCAAGCAACACGGTGATAACTGGAAATATGATGATGATGATAACGACCCTTAAGAAAAAACAAGTCAGGTCGAACAACTCAAAGAATAACCCCTTCAGAATATCGGGGCAACATCATCATCATGTTTGGGCAAGGTGATAAATGGAAGATCACCGGATACTTGAAAAATCACCCCTGCAAGCAAATCAGGGCGCACTGTAGCTCATCAGCAGGATCAGGATGATATCCAAACATCACCCGATAGTGAAATATGATGATCCTGATGAGAAACCGGTCGACGGAGAACATGATGATGCTGACCACCATCGAAGAAAAGATGATGATGAAGACCTCCTCCTCAAAGAAAATATGATGCTGCAGCTGAAAAATACTGAGGAGGTCCAACACTTAGAACATTTTTTGGATACTTAGGGAGAGTGCCTGCATGAAAATTGCTCAAAAAACTGCCAGTCAATTCAGGCACTAACACTGGCTCTGTCTGGGGACGTGCAGGTGCAAGACTGCAGCGAGAACCCCAGATCTCTAGGATGCAGACCAGTCCCTTATCCATTGGGCACAGAGTCAAATACTACACCGACCTGCATCACCAAACACACTTGATGGCCTAAGGCCACCAAGAAAAGAAAAACATGTATCTCCCTTTGTCAAATATCTTGTTTTCATCTGCATGCACTGGGTCAAGCTTGGAGATACTACAAAGATCCACCCACAAACAAATCTTGTCATCTGCATATTCAACCCTCTGATTTGGCTTGTCATCATCACCCTTGTGCAGATAACCCTCAGCATCATGTGACATGTGGGTGCAGAATGTATCAGGCAATGCATACTCAAATGGTATGGAACACAGGTTATCATCTATATCATCATCATGCATTGCAACATGATCTCCTAGCTGGACTGAAAATAGGAAACACTCAAAGTCCACCACACAACTAGGAAGATCAGGGCTCATTGTATTATATGCTGGCACATCAAAAGAAAAGCCTTCAAAATCACAATTGTGCACATCATGTACACAACAATCAGCAGCACCAGGCTGGAAAAGATCAGGCTCTGGCATCTCTCTCAAATCAGGCACATTTTCACAGTCACTTACCTGATGTATGTTGTTTCCTCTTTCATCAGGATGAGAAACAGAATCCAAGCCAAAAATAGTGTCTAGATCCTCACCATACTCAGACAGATCCTCATCACCATATGTGTCATAAATGGGTGACCCAGGTGCATCAATTTCATCATAGTATGCCATTTGTTCATGGGCAGCAGAGCACACCTCTTCATCACCAATGGATTCACTCTATGGAGGAGTATCAGCCTGTGTGTCATAAGCAAAACAGCCATCAAATGAAAAACAATCATGCTCTGAACTAGCACTTATTTCAATTTCTGACTGCTCTTCATGATCTCCATGTGTTTGAAAGGTAGGCAATGGGTCACACATAGGACTGCTTCTCTGTTTGCTTATATCTTCTCTGTCTTGAGTACAATACTCACAATTGTCTCCACAGGTCCATTCTAAAAATTGCTCATTGCTGTCCACAACCTCGTTATTGTTTTCATGGTCAGCTGCCTCATCATTGCAATGGGAATCCTCATTAGTCCTTTCACTGGCATCCTCAACTGGTGAACAATCCAGTTGAGCAGTATTGTTAGCATTATGTTCAAATACAGCAGTCTCAACCTCTATGCTTTTATTTTCATTTTTATCTGCACATGATGCCATAATCATTTGGTCATTTGCAGCTTCATAACCATTTCTCACACCAAGGCCTGGGGAGAGGGGTTTCAGCAGGTACACATTTCTGATTTTTTCTATCTTTTCTATGAACCTGTATGCCATCTGCATACTTGTCACCTTGAAATCCCTCAGTATTGCACTAAAGCCCTCCTCAAAAGCTTTAAAGAATATGCCAACACAGGCTGAAATATCAGGTCTGAAGACTTCTGGGATCTGTGAAAGGGCTATTGCAAACCTATGACTGAAAACAACACATGGCTCTTCATCTTGTTTTCTGATTCTCATCAATCCTGCAACAAGATCAGCCAGTTTTTTTTTTGCAAATTCCTCCTTGAAACAGTCAACAAGCTCATCCCAACAGGCAAAGGATTTCTTTGGAAAGTTCAAATACCAGTCTTTTGCTTTTGCATCAAAGGACCTAACAAAAAACCTCATCCACATATCCTCATCTCTGAATGAATATTTTCCCATAAAACTTTGAAAATTTTGGATATGTGCATTCCCATCACATACATTGTGACCACTAAATCTAGGCATCTGACAGTATATCCTAGCAGGCATAGTTTCTACTTTATAATCCACCCATGACAAATCCAGTTGGTCATACAAAGGATCAAAAGGGCTAACAAGAGGTTTAGCTTTCTGACTGGCAGACACAACAGGGTTACTGCTTTTTAACTGGGCCTGCTCAGCCTCTAAGAATATCAACCTATTTCTTATCTCTTCTATTCCTTTATCCAACATTTCACCACTGAGTATGGGATAATTCATACTTGGATTCATAAAAATCCTACTCTTAGACATCCTTTGTCTGTCTAAGACCTAAGGCTTCCCCTGGCATCTAACCTATGCAGTAAAACAACAAATAAAGGGGAAGGAACAAGGTACCTTTTCTCATACAGATGCAGAAATATGTACATCTTTCAACCAATAACATAAATTTATCTTTCATGTGCATTTGGATCTTTTTTGCAGAGTCGCCACCTCTCCAGAGAGGACAAAATTTTCAATAGCTGAAAGCTACTTTTCCAGGTTCACTCCACCAGCAGAGCAAAACTTCACCAGAGACTGTAGGATATCACTTTACATCAACATCCCCAACGGAGTCGCCATTTTGTTGGTGACTCAGATGGGTCACAGATATATTACTGGAGATGATTAGATAGTACTTTTACTTCCCATTCCCCAGCGGAGTCGCCAATTTGTTGGTGACTCAGATGGGTCACAGATATATTACTGGAGATGATTAGATAGTACTTTTACTTCCCATTCCCCAGCAGAGTCGTCAATTTGTTGGTGACTCAGATGGGTCACAGATATATTACTGGAGATGATTAGATAGTACTTTTACTTCCCATTCCCCAGCGGAGTCGCCAATTTGTTGGTTTTTCTTCTGAATCAGCATTAGGATTTGCCACTTCTAATGCACAGGCAGATTCAGCCAACTAAATACAGGAGGTTGCGTGAGCTGCCTCCCCTTCACTTCTGGTTCTGTCGCACCAAGGGGGGTATCCCTATAACTCAAGATGTAACCTTGACTAGCTCAAAGATAGAAGGATCTAACTTGACAACAACAGGCAAAATACTCTCATGTATGGACCAAGATCTGCATGATAGATCACAAGGCTGGCAACATTCTTGGACATGATGTCTGGTTGGGTATGAGAGCATGCAGGGGGTTCCTAATCCTACTCCTACAACTAACAGGTGGAAGTATGTAATGGTTTGATATGAATTCTGGATGCAAAGCTGGACATGGTGTATAACCTCAACACAGAGCTAGGCTGGTGCCTATCCAGGGCTTGGAGTCGGTAGACATACACCTGTGAATGATCAGCATGAATAGCTAAAACCGGATTTCAGGGGGATACACATGATATCTGCCTTACAGATATCTCCCAATAAAGAGTATCGAGTTATCTCTACTTATGGCATCCCTACTGCAGTATACCCTTCCCAATGTTCAACCTGAAAACAGTTTAATCTACCCCTTGAGCAGAAGTTAAAAGATCAGACATTCAACATAGGAATTCTATGCTCTAGAATCTAAACATTACCCAAATATCCAGATTCAGAAGAAGAATACATGCAATACTGGAGACAGAATTAACACAACACATGCTAAGATAGCATTACTCATATAAAATCAACCATGAAATCAGTGGATTCATGCCAAATCGTACAACAGGAGATACATAAACTCACAAGTTAGACTGTACAGAGCAACCAGATCAGCTGGTTTTGGATTATAGAGCCAAAAATCCTCAACTTTCAACCACCACAAATGAGTAACACTTCCTGCTTATAACATCCAGGTAGTGTACCACAGCAATTAATTACATGGTTGACCAAAAATCCTGCCAGATACACAGTATCAGGAAAATGGTGCTCAAACACTACCAGACTGGCGCCCAAACATGAATGCAGCAGGTAGGGGAGGAGACAGGAAGATATCTCGAGCCCTGCGCCACTGTCCACTGATGTACACCTTCAATTGAGTACCAGATCCGCCCATACCTCTGCAACCTTTGCCATCAATGGCGCACCAACCCGCGGCCTTGGGAAAAACATCTAACAGTCGATCGCAACCATTTCCTGCCGAGATTCATCATCATGATATTCAAAAATGCAGGATATCAATTATCCCACATGCACCCCGCAGCAACCTCTTTAACATTTTATATACTAGGTCATGAGCATATATAATGTCGGTGCTTTTGCTCCTGACGACACTAGTATAAGACTTCATCATCATCATCCTCCAGCAGCATGATATCCTATTGCTTGAAATATCACCCTGACGTCAGCATCATATCGCAATATCACCTGCATGATAATCGCCTTTATCGGCACAACCTGATCCATCGGAGGAACATCCTCCTGCTGAGCCCATACCAAAAGTCTGGCCGATGAACATCCTGATGATGTCATCATCATATCCTGCTGACATCATCATCATATCTACCTACTGCGCACCTCCTCATATCCGGATGACGTCATCATCATGTTTGCAAATATTGGGAGATCTCCTCAAGATGATCAGTGTTAGAAATATGACCCCTCCCCAGACCTTGATGACGTCATCATCATATCCACATCAGGATGATATTCGGAAGACAACCAGAAATTTGGAAATATCATCCTGATGCACAAATATCAGGTTGCACTATAGCTCCACTATAAGATCGGGGCGATAGACGAATATGATGATGCTTGAAAAGATCACCCCCACTAGATAATGCACGAAGCCGGCAGGCGGATATTTCCTTGATATCAGCATCATCATGACGCTGGAACAAACATACACCCGGGTGATATGAACATATCACCCCCTCCTTCGGAAATATCATGATGCAGATAGGCAGAAAGATATCACCCTGTCATAAGAATGATGTCAGCATCATCAGGATGAGAAAACAACGAACATGAAGTGATACAACGTCATCAGGATGATATTGACTAAGATCATCCTGACGTTCAAAATATGATGACCCCAGTGAATATCGGGTCACACTTAGAACTCTTCAACAACATCATCAGGATGATCATAACCAAGATCACTCGATGATAAAAATATCACCCCGGCGAAATATCATGAAGGCAGAAAATATGATGACCCCCGCAAGCAACACGGTGATAACTGGAAATATGATGATGATGATGACGACCCTTAAGAAAAAACAAGTCAGGTCGAACAACTCAAAGAATAACCCCTTCAGAATATCGGGGCAACATCATCATCATGTTTGGGCAAGGTGATAAATGGAAGATCACCGGATACTTGAAAAATCACCCCCGCAAGCAAATCAGGGCGCACTGTAGCTCATCAGCAGGATCAGGATGATATCCAAACATCACCCGATAGTGAAATATGATGATCCTGATGAGAAACCGGTCGACGGAGAACATGATGATGCTGACCACCATCGAAGAAAAGATGATGATGAAGACCTCCTCCTCAAAGAAAATATGATGCTGCAGCTGAAAAATACTGAGGAGGTCCAACACTTAGAACATTTTTTGGATACTTAGGGAGAGTGCCTGCATGAAAATTGCTCAAAAAACTGCCAGTCAATTCAGGCACTAACAGGTAGTGTGCCTCCTTGTGAGCAGTGTGCTCAGGCGGTGAGCCCTAATTGGCATGTGCCATCTATTTTTCTTATTCTTCTAACAGAGAATAATCCTTGGGTTAATCACCCCATGGTTTTTCCCTTGACTGGGTTTTCCACATCAAAATCTTGGTGTCTAATGTGTTGATGTTTATCTACTCTTGTGTTTATGCTTCAGCTTTCATGGATGGTTAATTGACATGCTATTAAATAACAAAGAAGAATCAAGTGTTTGAAGTAATAGCAAGTTTTTGTACAACTGTTTCACCCCCCCTCTCAGTTGTGTGCCCTAGATCTAACAATTGGTATCAGAGCCAAGTTCCTCTAAAAGGAGCTTAACCGCTTGAGGAGATCTAGGATGTCGTCATACAAAAAGGATAGTCTAAAGTTTGATGGAGCCAACTTCTCTCTCTGGAAAGGTCACATGAAATGTCACTTGGAGTGTATGGGAAAAGCATAATTGTCAATGGTCACAAAGGCATATGTACCTCCACAGGGTGGTCTGACAACTCTAAATGAAATCACAGATGCTGAAAATAATCTGTAGATAAAAGAAGCTCTTCTAAGTGCCTTAACTGACTCAGAGCTCTCAAATGTTATTGACCTACCAACTGCCTATGCGATTTGGATCAAATTGGAACTTCTGCATGAAGGAGATGAGTTTGTTAAGAGTGAAAGGTTGCAAAGTCTCAAAGGGAAATTTGAAAGGTTGAAGATGAGAGATGATGAAAATATCACTACCTTTATGCCAAGAGTAAATGAGCTGGTGTGTGGAGTTAGGAATGCTGGTGGAGTTCTAGATGAAAATGAGATTGTTTGCAAAATTCTCAGATCCCTTCCTGCTACCTACAAAATCAAGGTTGCTACCATTGATGAATTCAGAGCCCATACAACTGTCACAAGAGAGCAATTGGCTGGCAAACTGGCTGAATTTGAAATGACTGAGTTTGGACATGATCCCCCCAAGACTAAATCTGCATTCAAACCCAGTGCCTATGTGAAAGGCAAACAAAGATTTGATCCGGGAGAAAACTCTTCAAGGAAGCTGTCATGGTATGATCAAGCAAGGAAAGACATGGAAGAGGAAGAAGCTGAAATAGCTCAACTTGAAGCCCTCATTGCAAAAAGATTACCAAGAGGATCTGGTAAGTATGAAGGAAAATTACTTTTTAAATGCTTTAACTACAATAAGATTGGTCACTTTGCCTCAAGATGTCTGGAAAGATCTACAAGGTCAAACTCTAACAAACAAAGGTTCCAAAAGAATTGCTATTATGTTCATGAAGAAGCTGATAATGAAGGAGTAACAGATGATGAATCAGAGATAGGAGACAAATCTAGAAATGAATGGGTGTTTATTGCCATCAAGGAAGAAGAACCAATATCCTCTAAATCTATCAATCATAAGGTTGTAGAAAGAGCTTTGGCTGCCCATGTTGAAGAAAAGGATGATTGGGTTATTGACAGTGGATGCTCTCACCATATGACAGGTGACAAGAACAAGTTCTTAGATTTAGAAAGGTATGAAGGAGGAATGGTAAAGTTTGGTGACAATTTTGCTAATAGAATCAGAGGTAGGGGAACTATCTCTTTTGATGGAAAGAGTAAAACTGTTAATGTACTGTATGTTGAAGGATTGAAGCACAATCTTCTCGGTGTTGGACAGCTGGTAGACAAAGGTTATGATCTCCGTTTCAAAAATGGAAGATGCAGGATCTTTGAAAGCTTCGAAACTGAGATTACATCTAGTACTCAAACAAAAGGTAATATCTTCCATCTGGTTGGTTCTAATAAAAGTTGTTTGTTTGTTCAAGTTGATCAGAGTTGGTTATGGCATAGAAGGATGTGTCATGTAAATTTTGACATCATCAAGATAAGCAATACTCAGGCTGCAAGAGATCTTCCAAAATTGGTGAAACCTACAAATAGTTTGTGCAAAGAATGTCAGCTAGGTAAACAAAGCAAAGTGTCTTTCAAAAGCAAGGATCAGTCCTCTACCAGATTATTGGAATTAGTTCATACTGATCTATGTGGTCTGACAAGAATCAAGAGTATGCAAGGTGCTAGATATCTCATGTTACTAATTGATGACCATTTTCGGATGATGTGGGTTACCTTTCTAAAAGAGAAATTAGAAGCCTTTGAGAAGTTCAAAATCTTCAAGGCTATGGTAGAGAATCAAACTAGATTGAAACTAAAATGTCTGAGGTCTGATAGAGGTGGTGAATTCACATCCAGTGAATTCATAGACTTTTGTGAGAAGCATGGTATAAAGAGACAGTTGTCTGCTCCTAGGACTCCACAACAGAATGGAGTAGTTGAGAGAAAGAACTAGACCATCCAGGAAGCATCCAGGACAATGATGATGGAAGCAAATGTTCTTCAGATGTTTTGGAGAGAAGATGTTAGCACTGCAGTCTACACTCTCAATTGAGTTCAAATTAGAAGCAATACTGGTAAGACTCCCTATGAACATTGGTTTGGCATCACTCCTACTATGAGATATTTTAGAGTATTTGGTAGCAAATGTTACATTAAAAGAGATGAAGATCTAGGAAAGTTTGATGCTAGAATTGATGAAGGAATTTTCTTTGGTTACTCCACTCAAAGCAAAGCATACCGGTGTTACAATAAGAGACTGAGAAAAATGATAGAAAGTACAAATGTGAAGGTTGATGAAGGTATTGAGAAGCCCTCAAGATTTTATGAGTATGATGAAGATGATCAGAATGATATTCTGGTTCAAGGAGCTCCATCCTCTCCTAAAAGTCAGATTCAGACTGAGCCGGTAAATTAGGAAGAAGAGACAGGTCTAAATGAGCATGATCAAGAAGTAGAAGTGCAAGAAACTCCCAAAGTTTCAAGGTATATAAGACTGAACCACTCTAAAGATCAGATCATAGGTGACAAAAGCAGAGGTGTGCAAACTAGAAGGAATGTTGCTCAAAATTCAGATGAATGTTGTCTGATTTCAAATATTGAACCTAAGACAATAAATGAAGCATGCAATGATGAAAATTGACAAAAGCAATGGAAGAAGAATTAATACAAATTGAGAAAAATCATACTTGGGAACTTGTTTCTAGACCTAGTAACAAAAATGTGATTGGAACAAAATGGGTCTTCTGAAACAAACTAAATGAAGTTGGTGAAGTAATCAGAAATAAGGCCAGATTAGTCTGCAAAGGCTACTCTCAAATAGAAGGGATTGATTTTGAGGAAACCTTTGCTCCAGTGGCAAGAATTGAAGTAGTCAGACTATTTCTTGCATTTACTGCCTTCAAAGATTTCAAGGTATACCAGATGGATGTCAAGTCTGCCTTCCTAAATGGTGACTTAGAAGAAGAGGTGTACATTGAACAACCAGATGGATTTCAGTTATCTGAGCATGGTGATATGGTTTGCAAATTAAAGAAGGCACTATATGGTCTAAAGCAAGCACCAAGAGCATGGTATGAAAGGTTGGATAAGCATCTTGTGTAGATTGGTTTCAACAAAGGTATTGCTGACAGTAACTTATATTTTAAAATTGATCAAAAAATATTTTGATTGTTGAAGTATTTGTTGATGATATCATCTTTAGAGGAAAAGATAGCATGTGTAAAACTTTTTCAAATCAAATAAAAAGTGAGTTTGAAATGTCAATGCTCGGTGAAATGAATTTCTTCTTGGGTCTGCAAATTACTCAGACAGAGAAAGGAATCTTTATCTCTTAGACTAAATATGTGAAAGAACTTTTGAAGAAATTTGGAATGGAAGATTCAAAGCCTATGAACACTCCCATGGCTACCGGATGTAAGTTGAGCAAAGATGATGACTCTCCCAAGGTGGATCAGACAAAATATAGGTCAATTATTGGAGGACTATTGTATCTCACTCAAACTAGACCAGATATTATGTAGGCTGTTGGTCTTGTTGCTAGATTCCAAGTTGATCCTAGAGAATCTCATGTTAAGGCAATCAAGAGGATTTTTAGATATGTAAAGGGGACAGTTGACTATGGTCTATGGTACCCTAGAGATGTGGATGACCGGAAGAGCACTAGTGGTGGAGCCTTCTTTTTGGGAAAAAGATTGGTTTCTTGGCTAAGAAAGAAACAAGAGGCAATATCTCTGTCTACAACTGAAGTAGAATACATTGTACCAACAGGTAGTTGCACTCAAATCTTATGGATGAAGCAGATGCTAAGAGACATTAAAATAGAATATGAGAAGCCTATCACAATTTTCTGTGATAATTCAAGTGCAATAAATATTTCTAAGAATCCAGTGTTGCATTCTAAGACCAAGCACATATCTATCAAGTTTCACTTTCTGAGAGAACAAGTGAACAAAGATGAAGTCAGATTGGAGTATGTACCCTCCAAGGATCAGATTGTAGATATTTTTATTAAACCTCTTCCCAAGGACTCTTTTGAGTATCTCAGGGAGAAGTTAGGGGTTATTGCCCCTCTGGTGATGAACTAGGATGCACTGATGTGCATCAGTCTGGTGGATATCACAGTCATATCTTGTGATCTAGATTGGTGATGGAGAGCTGCTACTAAGGGGGAGCAGCTGGTATGATTCTGATGTGTTAGAATTGCAAGTATGATCCCTTTGCCATTGATGTCAAAGGGGGAGAGAAGACATTTGAAAAACAAGTGGTTGATGATCAAAGGAGCAGTAAAGGAAGAGAAGACATGTGAAGAGTTGTTGCTGATAGGGGGAGCTGTGACAAAAAGGAGAAGTTCTTGTCTTGATGGTTTTTCACATCATATGTTGCCATCAATGACAAAGGGGGAGATTGTTGCAAGTATAAGGTTAACAAGTGTTGCCATTGATGTCAACATACTCATATTCCATCAATGAGAAGGATTGGATGAGCTATGTGTTGAGGATATTGAGAAAATTAGTCTCAATCAGGAACAGTGAAGAACAGTGATGATCTTAAGGTAAAAGGCCAAGATAAGATGAAGATCAGAGGATGCGGTTTAAAGGGTTTTCATATATGAGTCTTGAGATGATCCAATTAAGATCTTAGAGGTCCACATGAAGACATGAAGAAGTTGTGATCAGTCAAGTAGAACCAGTTTCAGGAGATGCTCCGGAGTGACAAAGTGTAACAAAAAGGTCCGGTGAGATCTGGAAGTGCATTGTCCTAATCTGTAGATTGGAAGGAGTGTTTTAGATGTCCTTGT
The DNA here is from genome assembly GCA_027924645.1 of Cunninghamia lanceolata. Lineage (NCBI taxonomy): Eukaryota > Viridiplantae > Streptophyta > Pinopsida > Cupressales > Cupressaceae > Cunninghamia > Cunninghamia lanceolata. Next base: position 16,622,452 of record BSBN01000814.1, read on the forward strand.
GATGTGTCATCTTGATTTGTTCATGGTTTGGAGGTCCGGAAGCACCTTTCTCAGTATGACAGTGGCGTTAGACTATGTTCTTGAAGTTTCAGATGGAGAAGAAAAGAATTCTAGTAAGTAGAGGAAGTGCAGATATTCCTGGTCATTTAGGCAAGCCTGTGAAGGTTGTTGGATCATGTTGAGGATGTGTTGTTGGTCCACATTAGTGTTAGAGCCTAGAATTGGAGATATGCTTCCAGATGAAGATGTTCTTGTTCAGGCTGGCTGACCAGATGAGTTATTCATCTTGCAAATGTTCTTGTGGATGATTGTCGACTTAGATGATTGTTCCTAAGTCAATGCCTTGCATAAATAAAGTTTTGTGAGTTCATTTCGAAGTGTGTCATGAAGTGGATGAGTGTGTTATAGCGAAAGAGTGAAAGGTAGAGCAGGTGTGTCTCAGGCTTAAATGGAACTGATCCAAACATGGTAAAGATGTCAATCTCTAGTTCAAGTTTGTAATACTTGTTATCTTGTAGACAGTGTGTCTCTTGTAGGTAGTGTGCCTCCTTGTAAGCAGTGTGCTCAGGCAGTGAGCCCTAATTGGCATGTGCCATCTATTTTTCTTATTCTTCTAATAGAGTATAGTCCTTGGGTTAATCACCCCATGGTTTTTTCCTTGACCGGGTTTTCCACGTCAAAATCTTGGTGTTTAATGTGTTGATGTTTATCTGCTCTTGTGCTTATGCTTCATGCTTTCATGGATGGTTGATTGACATGCTATTAAATAACAAAGAAGAATCAAGTGTTTGAAGTAATAGCAAGTTTTTGTACAATTGATTCACCCCCCCCTCTCAGTTGTGTGTCCTAGATCTAACAGTATTGTCATTGGTGTCAACTATGTCTTCTAATGTTGTTGTTATTGTTTGATTGAAATATTGTGGTAAAGTTATTGAATACCTTGAAGACGTGCTAAGGATGATAAGAATATAGTTCTAATGTTTCATTTCCAAGTTCTTTTGACAAAATTTGTTCTTCAAAGGAAACAATGTGTTGTAGAGTTGTTCTGGCTTGCAAAACAATGCTAGTATTTTACTCCGCATTTCTTCGTTGTTGAAAATATACTTATGCAGTTTTGTTCAGGGATTTTCAAAGTTGCTATGTTTCAATTTTGAGGTGTTAATTGGTTGTATAGATAAAGTTATGTGGGAGTGGACAATGTTTCTAAATTGAGTAGAGGTGATTGAGAGAAATTGTTTTGCTCCGCATTCCTCCATAGATGTGTTTCTTGGTTCAGAATTCTAGAATTATGTTTGTAATGCATATATCTTTCTTTAGTTCAAGTGGTTCATGGTTTGGTGCTCTGCAAGCTATCTTTCCTAATTTATAGTTGTTGTTAGTGCAGTCCAGGTGTTTCAGTGTGAATATTCTTCAATTGAGAGTTTCTAAAGTTGTTGTAGATGTTTTTGTTGCTTTTTCAAGTGCTTGTGGAAGTCTCTAGATCATGTTTGTGCTTAGTGTTTGCTTCACGAGTTTCCTTTTTAATCTTACTGAAGCATGTGCCCAAAGATCCTCGTGTCAACACCAGTCTTAGCTGACCTAGTTGTTTACACTCTTTGCGAATGTGCTTCATGGATTATGGAAATGTGTTGAAGCGTGTGAAGATACTTTTAGGTCCAAGCTAAGATGTTAAGTGTTCTACCTTCATTCCTTTTCTCCATGGAAATGTTTAGGTCCAAACCTAATTTGAATTGTATATGTTTTCTGACCTTAAAGACTATTCCAAAGGTTGTAGAATGTGTTGGCGACCTTGATGTATGTTTTAAGGTTGATGATTGATATAAATAATTGTAAAGGATTCATGTGTATGTGCGATAATGTGAATATGAGGATGTTTGTGTTGTGAGGCTGCAAAGGTGATATGTATTCTACTTCATTGGAACTAAACTTAGACATGTGGTAGATGCTATCATATCAGTTCATGGCATTGAGCCTTTTCTTTTTGTAGTGAGCTCTTTTTGGCAGTGAGCATTTCTTTAGATAGTGAGTCCTTGGGAAATGATCCCTTTGGCAGTGAGCCTCCTTGTAGTTTGGTATTGATACTACTATATATTATGAGCTAATCCTCACTGTGGTTTTTTCCTTTTAGGGTTTTCCACATCAAAATCTCGTATTCTCTTGTGCATGGTGTTGATGTGATTAAGTTTATATTATCTGTTTTTCATGTTTGATCTTCATAACATAATAAGGGTTTAAGTGGTCTATTGTGAATGAGATTATGTTTCTAAGAGTTTAAAGTTTGTGATAAAACTAATTCACCCCCCTCTTAGTTGTCTTGTGCATTTAATAGTGTTTGGCTGAAGATTCTAAGTTTCTTTCTTTGTTTTCTCTTGCATGTTTAACTTTTTATCCTTTCCTTCATGATCTTTCCTATAAACACTGAAGGATCAAGATTTGCTTTGATGATGTGGATCTTTCTCGAGTGATTAAAATGAATTTGTTGAAACAATGTGGAGGTCACGACCTTCATGGCATGAATCCAAGGTCTTCCAAGGATCATATTATAATTGGTTTCTTTGTTGATAATATAGAAGTCTATAGGAACTATTTTATACATTAGACTGAGTCATAGGATGATCTTCCCAATTGTTTGAATGTTGTGACTATCGTATATCCTTAAGGTGGTAGCTTGTTGTTTTATGCCCGTTTTACTATATCCCATCCTTTGCAAGAAGGAATTTGGTAAGAGGTTAAGTGTCGATCCTTCATCTACTACCACTCTTTTTATGATGACCTCTTCAACTTGAGCTTGTATGTATAATGGTGAATCCTTATTCTTATTTCCTTCATCTTTTAGGAGTTTTGAAATGTCAAATGTGAGAGGGGTTGGTTCATCTTGTGTTGAGCATCCCACTTCTAATATTTCCAAGAATTTTTTTAGTGTGAATGGGAGAACAACAATAGGTTTATTACTTGTGAGAAAACATTTTCTGTTTGGTTTGTTTGTTTGTCTTCTTGGATCACAAACACTTCCTAGTTTAGTTCCACATGATCAGAATTTCTTTGATTGAAATTCCCTTTTTTGTCCTAAGGTTCTTTGTCCTTTCTTTGGGATTATAAGAGAGTGAGAATCTTTTTTTGATGTTCTGAAGTAAGCTTTCAAATAGCTTTTTTGTACCCATAGTAGGTTTTCATGTTATGACATTTTGTTCCATGGAACCAACAATATGTGTTAGGATCATAGGAGAAATGACTTTGTCCTTGATTTCCTTTTTGACACCATTTATCATTATTTGGGACTCTCCTTACAACATTGATATCTTTGTCTATGGAGATGTTTGAGGTATTATTTTTAGCTCCTTTCAACTCTTTAATTTTTCCATTAGTGTCATAAGTCCTTTGGCCACTATCGATGGTTGCTTGGTCAATCCTTAAAGCACTTTCCAGGGCTTCTTCATATGACTTGTAAGGTAACTTTTAAACATCTTCTCTCATATCCTCATTTAAGGCAAGTAAGAAAAGATCTCATAATTCATGATGATCCATGTTTGGAGCACTTTTCAAAGAATAGAGAACTTGTCTCCATCAAGTGAAAAAATTAGCTACTGATTCATTTGGTTCTTGTTTCATGGCTACGAATTCTCAGATTTCTATCTTCACGAGTTTGTTCATGTCAAAAGCCATGAAAAACTCTCCAATTAGTTGTATAAATGAATGTATTTAAGCCTCAAGTAGGTGATAATACCAATCCAAAGCCATTCCTTCTAATGTCTTTTTGAAGATTTTGGCGACAACCCCATCCCAAGGAAGGAGTTCTCTTAATGTGGTTATGTAAGCTTTAATGTGTGAATTGGGATCACCCTCTCCTTTGGACTTTAGGAGATCAGGTAATGGTTGAGGTAACAAAATGTTTCTTATGATTAGGTCTAGTGGCTCCTTTAAGTAATCCAAGTATGTTCCTAAAAAGGCACTTTACAATTGAGGAGTTGATAGCATTAGTCCCATGGGAGGGTTTTTGTAACCCAATGTCATTATCTGATTTGCTTTCTTTCCTAGCATTGTTTGATAGCTCTGAGGAGGGTTCCCATTTGGGAATGTGTCATTACTCCCATTTCTTGGGTAGTAGTTAAGGTAAGGGGGATTTTGAGATGCCCCTGGTCCTGTTCAATTTTGATATTTTCGTATGACTTTTGTCTTCTCTCTGGAGTAGGTTCTTGGTGCAATCACATTAGGAGGGTTCACAGAATGAACTATTTGGACTATGCAGTAAGAGTAAACACAATGGAAACAACTCAAGGAAATGGAATAAAATGTAGATTCATTCATTCATTATATCATAGAATTTAAATACAATCTGGCCAGTAACATGTGGGCTTGCAATCTGGGCTCACAGGCCTGATTACATACATGCACAAGATAAAGCTTTGAAGCTCCTTCGCACAAATCTAAACTAAGAACTATGAATCAATTTATAACTATTGAACTAATTTCCTAAGGATCTATTACATCTTTATATATCATCTCTAGATGAATAGATTCCTCTACGTCGACCAAGGAAGGTCACAAACTCCAATGAAGAGTTGTAACATGTTCACAGATAGGTCAGACCTAAATGCATAGAAGACTTCCTAAAATGAATGGAAAAATGTGTGGACCCTTGGAGAAGGTCAGCCATGAACCAAAGGACATTGAATGATGTCTCATTGAGATCCACAAGTTAAGGAATGATCCACAAGCCTTCTCCTTTAGTTAATTAATAGGAACTGCTAGGATGCTCTGCTCTGAGAAAATAGTTGATCTTTTGATAGCGATATCTTTTTGGTAACTAATCCAAATGCTCTGAATTCTTGATATGATGTAGATGAATGAATGTAGATATTAAGTCGAGATCCGTAAGATGTGAATTGCCAAAACTAGACCACAAGCTGAAAACTGCTACTGATTGAACTGAACTAGAAAAATGAAAGAACTTAAATGCAAATATTTTTAGTTGATGAAAGATTACTCTTAAACCAAGGATGCTCCTACATCAGGCATCTAAAGTTATTGAAAAAATGAATCCCTCACTTTGCTAGGGCTAGGGGAGAACCAAGACAATCCACCTCAGCCTTAGAAATCCATGTTGAATCTTATTCTAGTCTATCTTTCCACTTCACAAGATATCCTTTGTATTGTCTTCCTCTAGTGCTACATCCAACTCTATTGTCTAAGATGTCTTTGATCTGCTCCAGTGCTTTGTGTGGTAACTACTTCTTCAAGTCTTCTTCCATGCTATCATTCAACTCTATTTCATGATACTGATATAGGTTTGCAATGTTAAAAATGGGTGATATACCCAATGTCTTTGGTAATTCCACTTCATATGCATTTCCTAAATCAAATTTCCTAAGTATCCTACAAGATCCAAACTTCTTCATCTTCAACTTGTTATATGTCCCAACTAGAAATATTTCTTTTCTCAAGTACACTATCACTTCATCTCCAACTTCAAATTCCTTATGTCTTCTCTTCTCATCATCCTTCTATTTGTACTTATTGTTCATATCATCCAAATGATTCTTCACCTAATTATGCACTGTCTTCATGTGATATGCAAATTCTTTTGCTTCTGCACTCCATTTTTCTTTTGTACGAATGTCTCTCAATTCTACTACTCCTCTAGGATTCACTCCAGTAACAATCTCAAAAGGTGTTCTTCTGGTACTCCTATTTACTGAATTATTGAATGCAAACTCTACTTGTGAAAGAATCAAATCCCAACTTCTAGATTTGTCTCCAATCAAACATCTCAACAAGTTTCCCAAACTCCTATTCACTACCTCTATCTGTCCATTTGTCTGTGGATGAAAAGTTGAACTAAATTTCAAATCTATCTTCATCTTTCCAAAGTGTTCCAAAAGTATCCAACAAACTTTGTATCTCTGTCTAAAACTATACTCTTAGGTAATCCATGCAATCTCACAATCTCTTTGAAAAATAGGTCAGCTACATGCACTGCATCAATTGTCTTCTTATAAGGTATGAAATGAGCCATCTTTAAAAATCTATCAACCACTACAATTATTGAATCATGTCCCCTCTTTGTCTTAGGTAATCCTATTACAAAATCCATGCTTATGTCTTCCCAAGGTCTCTCCGGTACTATCAAAGGTTTATACAATCCAGTGTTCTGACTACTCCCTTTTACAACTTGATAAATGCTACAACTCTACACAAATCTCTGAACATCCTTATGTATATGAGGCCAAAAGTAATTTTCACTTACCAAGTCCACTGTCTTGTCAATGCCAAAGTGTCCTACTAATCCACCACTAGCTTCTCCTTGATCAAATTAACCCTCATTGAACTTCTAGGTATGCACAACTGACTTCCTTTGAATAACATATCTTCTTGAATGAAATAGTCCAACCACCTACTTCTATCTATTACAATAGGTTCTTTACATGCATTCCAAGGATTTGCAAAATCAATGTCTCCCTCATACATGTTCTTCATTTCATCAAAACCCAACACTTTAACTCTCATCTCTGTCAACAAGTTTCTTCTTCTACTCAAGGCATCAACAACTTTGTTTGATTTACCACCCTATGCTTCAACACAAAAGTATAACTCTGCATGAACTCTACCCATCTCATATGTCTCTAATTCAACTTACCTTGACTATTCAAATATTGCAAAGCTTGATGATCTATATACAACACAAACTACTTAGGCAACAAGTAATGTCTCCACTTCTTCAAGGCTTGAATTATGGCATAGAACTCTTGATCATAAACTGAATAACTTTTCCTTGCATCATTCAATTTCTCACTGAAATAAGCTATAGGTCTACCTTCTTGACTTAACACTACTCCAATTTCATTTCCACTTGCATCACAATCAACTTGAAATACCTTATTGAAATCCAGTAATGCCAAAATAGGTCGCTCTGTCACTTTCTACTTTAACAACTCAAAACTCTTATCTGCTCCAGATGTCCAATTGAAATCCTTTCTGTCACCTCTCATTGTCTCTGTCATAGGGTTACAAACTGAACTAAAATTTCTCATGAACTTCTAGTAGAAACTAGCCAATCCATGAAATGATCTAACTTCTCCAATGCTCTCTGATGTAGGCCATTCAACAATTACTCTCACTTTCTCAAGGTCCATCTTAAATCCTTTCGCAGAAATCACAAATCCCAAATATACCAACTCTTCCTTCATGAAACTACACTTCTTGATGTTTATTAGCAATTTCACCTCTCTCAGTCTCTGTAAAACTTGTCTAATATGCCACAAATGTTCTTCTTTTGTTTTACTGAAAATTAGAATATCATCCAAGTATACAATAACAAACTTACCCAAGAATTTCTTCAGAACTTCATTCATCAACCTCATGAAAGTACTTATTACATTTGTCAGTCCAAAGGGTATCACTAACAACTCATACAATCCTTCACTTATCTTAAAAGCAGTCTTCCATTCATCTCCTTCTCTGATTCTGATCTGATGGTATCCACTCTTCAAATCTATCTTTGTGAAATATCTTGCTCCACTCAAATAATCCATAGTATCATCCATCCTAGGTAAGGGAAATCTATACTTAATTGTGATCTTGTTTATTTCTCTAGAGTCAGTACACATTCTCCATTCTCCATCCTTCTTCAGTGTTAACAAAGTAGGTACTACACAAGGTTTCAAGCTTTCTTAGATCAAACCTTTCCTCAACAATTCTTGTATCTATCTATTCAATTCTTCATTCTCTGTCGGTGTCATTCTATGTGCTACTTTGCTAGGCAAACTTGCTCCCAGTATAAGATCCATGTAATGACTGATACTCCTTATAGGTGGCAATCCATCTGGTACATTATCTGATATCATGTCTTCATACTTTGTCAGCAATTCTCTTATCTCATTCGGTTCAGTCTCTTGCTTCCCTACTTCAGGCATTTTAGGAATCAAGGCATAACACATACTTTCCTATTTCAAACCATCTAAAAATTTCCTTCCATCTACCAAACAGATTCTAGCATTTCCACATACCACATCTTTAGGATCATCTTCTAAAGGAATCAAAGTAATTCTTTTCCCATTTTCTATTATAGTATACGTGTTCTTTCTCCCATCATGTATAGCTTTTCTATCATACTGCCAAGGTCTACCCAACAAGATATGACAAACATCCATAGGTATAATATTACACAAGACTTCATCATGATAAGATCCAATATGAAATTTCACCAAACATTGTTCACTCACTAGTACCTTATGATCATCCTGAATCCATGCTATCAGATAGGGCTTAGGGTGTTTCAATGTTTCCAACTTCCGCCTAGTCACCATCTCCTCTAAAACTAGGTTATCTAAACTACCACTATTAATTACAACTTTACAACACCTACCTCCAAATTTTAATTTGTTCTAAATAGACTCTTCCTCTATGGTGGTTCTTCATTTGTCTCTACTTAAAATAGTGCTCTCCTCATCACAAGTGATTCTCCTTTCTCTAGTTTGCCAGTTGAACATGGGTCATCTAATTCAATAGGTTCTTCTTCAACATAGGTTGTTCTTCCACTATTCTCTATCCTCTCATTTGTACTACCCTGATTACACTCAAATGCTCTATGTCCTTCACCTCCACACTTGAAACAAGTACCTCTAAATGTCCTCTTATCAAATCCTCTTCCTTCTCTTCTATATCCTTCATTCTGGTATGTACTAGGGTTTCCTCTCTAGTAAAAATTTTTGTCATCTCTCCAGTATGCATTGTTATCTCTGTCATCCTTCTTAAATGAGATGTCAAACTTGTTCTGCTCTAGAAATGATCTATCTCCTCTAGAAAATGTCCTACCTCTTTGAAATTTACCTCCTTTACCTCTGTATCTTTGATCATGTCACTTATTCATCTTCTCTTCAACTTTCAGGGCAAATTGATATGCTTTTTCTAAAGATGTCATCCTTACCAAACTTATTTCTTCTTGAATATTCAATCTTAACCCATTGATGTATCTAGCCACTTTCTCTTTGCTTGCTTCACCATGTCCTATCCTTATGATCATCTTATGAAATTCTTTAGTGTACTCTTTCACAGATTTCTCCTTTTGTCTTAAGTTTTGCAATCTTTTCAACAATTCCAACTCATAGTTAGTAGGTATAAACTGATTCTTCAACTTTGTCACCATTCGGTCCCACTTTGTAATCTTTTCTTTTCCTCTTTTATTTGTTTCCAACTAAACTTCTTTCCACCATATAGTAGCATGTCCTTTCAACTTTATCTTTGTAAATTTTACCTTCTCTAGATCTTCAATCTCTTCATATTCAAAGTATTCTTCCATATCATTTATCTAATCAATCAATTCTTCAAGGTTCAAATTACCAGTATAATTTGGCACATCAACTCTTGGTCTCTTTCCAATCTTCAAGATAACTTGTAACATCTTTATCTGATCTAATTCTTCTTCTTCTTGACCTTCTAGGGTTTCACCAATTTGTTCAGCAGATCAAAATTCCTCTTCATCATCACTTTCAACATTAGGTCTCAATGTCAATCCTCTTCTCCTATCTTCTTCAATAGCATCTAATTGAATTCACATTATTCTCATCAATTCCATCATCTCATCCATTCTATTAGACATCATACCAATAGGAGAAACTCTCCATGATGGCATCTTCCTAGGATCAAGTGCAAACTGCCTCAGGTTTGGTGATCGAGCTACAAGTAACAACTGTCTCCTAGTCAGAGATCAGTTGCACACAAGTAACCTGCCTTGGATCAATGATCTACTCAAAATAGGACCTTATGGAATCCCCTTGACCAATTCACTCCAAAGAATTAAACTTTCACTCTGATACCACTTGGTGCAGTCACAGTAGGAGGGTTCACAGAATGAACTATCCAGACTGTGTAAAAAGAGTAAACACAATAGAAACAACTCAAGGAAATGGAACAAAATGTAGATCTAGTCATTTAGTATATCATAGAATTCAAATACAATTTGGTCGGCAACATGTTGGCTTACAATCTAGGCTCACAAGCCTGATTACATACATGTGCAAGATAAAGCTTTGAAGCTCCTTCGTACAAATCTAAACTAAGAACTATGAATCAATTTCTAACTATTAAAATGCTTTCCTAAGGATCTATTACATCTTTATATGTTATCTCTAGACCAATAGATTCCTCCATGTCGGCCAAGGAAGGTCACAAAATATAATGAAGAGTTGTAACGTGTTCACAGATAGGTTAGACCTAAATGCATAGAACACTTCCTCAAATTAATGGGACAATGTGCAGACCCTTGGGGAAGGTCAACCATGAACCAAAGGACATTGAATGATGTGTCATTGAGATCCACAAGTCAAGGAATGATTCACAAGCCTTCTCCTTTAGTTGATTAATAGGAACTGCTAGGATGATCTGCTATGAGAAAATAGTTGATCTTTTGATAGCGATATCTTTCTGGTAACTAATCCAAATGCTCTAAATTCTTGATATGATGTAGATGAATGAATGTAGATGGTAAGTCCAAATCCACAAGATGTGAATTGCCAAAACTTGTCCACAAGCTGAAAACTTCTACTGACTGAATTGCTTGAATTGAACTAGAAAAATGAAAGAACTGAAATGCAAATGTTTTTGGTTGATGCAAGATTACTCTTGAACTAGGGATGGTCCTACATTAGTTCTTCTTCTTCTAGAGTTTTGATTCTTTGTACTAGTGTTGTAATTAATTCTATAGGAGTGGGACCTCTAGGCATTTCCTCATTTCTAGGATTTTCCCTATGAGTGTTGTCATGATTCTGTGTTTCTTCTCATGCAACATTTTCTCATTGATCTTCTCATAGAACAACTCTCAGGGCTTCTCAAACATCTCTTGCTTCTTGTAAGTTTCTTTCCAACCTTACTTCATCATCAAGATGAGTACTTGAGGTTCTTGTGGATGGTTGATTTGGGAGGTGGATTTCTGACCTCATCTATATTCTTTTTTCTTTATGAGGTGTGTTTGGTATGGTAGGGTTATGCTCCCATGCAAGATTGTTGAAAGACAAAGAACACCTAGGTTCCCTTCGGTCTTGTTCATAGTTAGAGTCTTCATAATCATAGCAATTTGAGATTGGGGGAATTGGGTTAGGTGACACACACCTATCGAAAGAGGGAGTTTTTGATTCCCTAGAGGGAATATTTCCTAATCTTAGGTTTGGATCTTATATATTCAAGAGTGCCATAGACACCACAGAATAAATGGAATGAGTGAAGGTGAAAGTGATGAAAGTGGAAGCGGTGAAGATGGTTGCGAAGAAGAAAGTGATAATGTTTGAAACCTTTGAAGTTGAAATGCCAAATGATGATGTTTAAGTGGAATATGAGCATTTGGGAACACAAAAAGCATAAACAATCTCTTCACATCAAGTTCACCATAATATGTACACTCAAAATCATGACTCGGTGGCCTAAGATGGTTGAGTTAGCTTTGGCATACACATAAACCCTCTCTCCTTGCCATGGGGTGAACCTCCACATCACTCTCACTCTCATGGAAGTAGCTAATCAAGATGAGGCAAGACATGGGGGTGGTTTGGCTCATTGGAGAGATGGACTTCATAGAGAGGGGTCAGCCAATCTTGAGGCCTGTGTTGTTGGGTGTTTGTTTGAATGCAATATTTTGTGACCGTAGTTGTAAAGATAACTATATGGCCTGAAGGGTCACTAGTCATCATTCTCCTATTTGGTTTTTTGATGTTCCAATGTTGTGTGGGTTGACTATTGTTCTTTTTGATGCTTTGTTCAAGTTGTCATTGTTGTTTGTGTTGTTGGATGATTGCTTGTTGTTTTTGAAGTTGTCTAAATCTTTCCTATTGTTGTTGAATGAATAGTTGGTCTTGTTGTTGTCTAGGGTGAATCTCCTCTATCTTGTTGAGGATTGCCTTTACCCACTCACCTCTAAGTCTAGGGTACATTTGTGAGCCTAAACAAGAGAGAGATGGTTTAACCTAACCTTGACTCTATAAGCACAAAAATCACGCACAACCTCCACGAGGACCCCTATGATGATTTTAATCTTTGTCACGTACATGTAAGCATGAAATAATGTCATCTAAGAAGCAGACCTCTTGATGACGTGTCTTCTTTCTTGTATTGTGTTGTTTCCTCTTTGTTGATTTCTTTCCCTCCCTGTTCGCAACATTTTTTGATACGTTTTGCAACACTTGTCGATTTGGGTTTTTTGAGCTTTTGACCTTACTCCTGAGCCTTGTAAGTAAGCCTTGTAAGTGTCTTGCAGGTGAGTTTTCACCTTTCCCCTATGTTTTTCATCCTCTTCATGCCCTAGAATCCTTCTAAAGGTTCCCTTATCCATCTCCCACTTTCATTTTTTAGCTTCACTCAACCAATCCAAATCTCCCCCTATTATTTCTGGATTTGCCTTGGGAGATCCTACAAGTTCAAGTGGAGATTTGGATTCCTACACATGACTGACCTGTTTTCAGAGGTGGAACACCTCATTTTCCTTTCTTCTATCATTTCCCACCATGCAGTTCTTTAGAAAACCTTGTCTTGCCTGGATCTCCCCTGGGTGACCTAGGGTCGCCTAGGGGTGACCCTACTAATGAAATGGGTGACCCTGTCACATTTCTAGTTGCAGAACTTGAGTTTCTCACTCAATTTAGCTCCATTTTGGCCATTTTTTCTAGTTCACATAATTTTTTATGCCTAATATGGAGTTGACTATTTCATGTACCCACACATGCATACTTAACTCCATTTGATCTAAAATTAACAACTCAATCAATCTCATGCATCCTCTCAACTCTAATTCATCTTTAGTGATAAGCTATGTTTAATTTATCACTCCATAGTTAGCTGAGTTCACGAGGTAATCAACCTTGTTAACTCCCCAATCATCCTTGTTAACTCATCAATCAAATGAGTTAACTTCTCAAACAATCCCATTCTTCAAACCTATAAATACTCCCCTACCTCAAGCATAAAGGGAGGCAAATTCATTATGCACACAACTCTTGCCAATTTTTGCTCTCTAAATCAGCATTCTAATGCTCTCATAGGGCGAAGCTGCCTTTTTCTCTATTCATTGTTCAACCAAGAATCATTATGCTACTTCATTCAATGCTAGTGTGCTCAATCAAAGCTCTCATTGAGCTCTTTCAAGCTTCAACAAGCCTCTTTTTGCTTCTTTGTGTCATTTTTCTATCGAGAGGTCTTCTTGTTGCTTCAAAAGAACTTGAGGTTGCCAAAGTCAAGGATTTTTTAGGGTAGTGGAGTCACATAAATCTTCATTCTTTCAGGTTCCTTTATTGCTTTATTCAATTCATAGTAATTAGAAAACCAAAAATTGCTCTTGGGAATAGTAAATCTTTCTTTTTTCCTTGATAGTTAGATCTTGCATGTTAGAGTGATTGTTTTCATATTCCTAGATCTAGACTATTTGTAGAAGCAATTTCCTTTTTTAGATTAGATTATTTTAAAACAATCGAAAACCCAAAAATATAGATTAGACTTTTATTAGGAAAAGTCATATTAGCTTGCATCCATATTTCCCTTTTATAGACTAAAGAGCGCTTTTCATTTCCAAAATACTAAAAAAAGCACAAAAACATGTTTACATATCATTTAGCTTTGCATGCATATAGAAACCCTAGAAAAAGACAAACTTTCAAACCCTCGATAACATCATGAGGTAAACCATGATAAAATGATTCAATCAAACCCTTGATCACATCACAAGGTAAATACAAGACAAAGCATAGACAAACTCTAGGTCAACTAAACCCGAGCTCAAAACCCCAAGTCTAGTTAAGGTTGGTCATTACACATTTATTTCAATCTTGGCTCACAAATGTGCCTAGGAGTGAGAGGTGAGTGGGTAAGGGCTATTCTTAATGAGATTGAGGAAATCAATCCACGACAACAAGAAGAGACATTTACGTTACCACAACAAGATCCATTTGTCCTCTTATTAATAGAAGAGCAAAGACAACTCCATATACAATGAGAACTCATTCAATGAATTGAAAGACAAGAGGACATAAATGAAAGAAACCACTTACCCACACAAATTTGGAATAGAAGAAACCTCGACAGGAGAAGAGAAACTAGTGACCCTTCGGGGCAAAGAGTTATCTCTACAACAACTGCAATTGAATGAAATATTCAACTTAGCACACAAAAACAAAGGCCACAAAACTTGCCAACCCCTCCCCACAAAGTCCAACTCTCTAATGAGCTAGACCCCCACTATGTCTCACCTCCTCTCGACTGGCTACTTCCACAAGAGTGAAAGTGACATGGTGGATCTCCTCGTGGCAAGGAGTGAAGGATCTGTGTGCATGATAAAATCTAACCCGACAGCCCCAAGCAATTGAAGTCACAATTTTGAGTGTACATATTTTGGTGAACCTAACGTGAATTACAGAATCTTTTGGTTCTATAGTTTGAATTCCCATTTCAAATGCTTCAAATATTCATCTAACAAAAGCTTCAAAAAAAAATTATGCTACTCTTCATAGTCGCTTCAGCCACTTCAGTTTCTATCGTATATGCCATCATCTATTCCATTTCTTCTGTGGTGTCTATGGCACCCTCAAATATGATGGAACCTAACTTAAACCAATGGAATATTCCCACAAAAGAACCAAAAACTCCTTCGTTTGATAGGTATGTGCTGCTGCATCTTGATGCACCAATCACCAATTGTTACAACTACTAAGATTCAAATTATGAACTAGATAAAAGAGAATCCAGGCATTCTCTATCTTTCAACAACCTAGCTTGGGAAAATAATCTAGCCATACCAAATGTGCCACATAATGCTAGAAGGATAAGGTTAGAAATACATTGACCTGATCAACCTTCCACAAGCACATCAAGCACTCATCTTGATGAGGAAGTCAAATGATTAGAAAAACATCTATAAGAAGCAAAGGATGCTCAAGAGGCATTGAGAATTGCCTTGTAAGAAGAGAAAAGAGAAAATGTTCCATGAGAAGAAGCATATCACCATGAAAATACTCAAAGAGAAAATCCTAGAAATGAAGAAATACCTAGAGCTGCAACTCCTATAGACTTAGTCGCAACTCTAGTGCAAAGGATTACAATCTTGGAAGTAGAGAAAGCTACTCCAAAAAGAAGGCAAAAATCTCATGAATAGGACTAGGTGGCATCTCAAAATCCACCTATCTCAATTACTATTCATGAAACACTAGTAACGATACATGTCTGAATGGAAATCCTCCTGTTCAAAATAATCAAACAAATCCGATGATGGGTTAGCAAAACCCACCTATGGGGTTATTGTTGTCAACCCCATAGTCTCAAAGTTCCTTTCTTGGAACATATATTGAGTATTTGAAAGAACCTCTTGATCAAAACATAAGAAGTGTGTAGCTACCTCGGCCACTACCAGATCTCCCAATGTTTAAGGGAGAAGGAGATCCAAACTCCCACATTAAATCCCACACCATGGTGATAAGAGAACTCCTCCCTTGGGATGGGGTTGTAGCAAAAATATTTCCAAAAATTCTTGATGGCATAGATCTGGATTGGTACTATCACTTACCAAAAGCTTCAATTCACTCATTTAGACAACTAATTAGAGAGTTTGTCATGGCATTCAACATGAACAAACTCGTTAAAATAGGTATCAGAGAATTCCTCACAATGAAACAAGAGCCAAACAAATCTATAGCCCACTTTGTCACTTGATGGAGGCAAGTCCTATATTCTTTGACTAGTGCTCCAAACATGGATCATTGAGAACTATGTGACCTCTTCTTACATGTCCTTAACAAGGACATGAGGGAAGACATTCAAAATTTTTCATACAAATCTTATGAGGAAGCATTGGAAAGTTCTTTAAGGATTGACTAGGTAGCCATTGATAGTGGAAGAAAGGTCTATGGATCAAATGGAAAGTTGACAAAGGAAGACACAGGAAACAATGCCTCTATCATTAAGATCCTTAAAAAAAATTAGGAATGCAACCATGGACGGTATGACAAATCAACCCCCAATCAAGAAAATAAGAGATGATTACAGTGGGAGAGATTACTAGCCTACTAATGTAAATGCCATAGATCAACCTAGGAACAACGGGTACTACCCTAGAGACACTTATCAAAATTGGAACTGCAATGGAAACAAGAAAGGAAATGACCAAAGATATGAAAGACCCCCATATGAGTTCAATCAATTTTTTTCTTTTCATAAAACAAGGGGGAACAACATAAAATCTTGTAGAGAATATAATAGATTCATAGCAAGGTTACCGGAAGACCAGCAACACTTGTTCATAGAGATATTCTTGAACCCACAAGAGCTCACACCAGATAACAAGGACACAAGACAAAGTCAAGCTCCAATAGCCTCATAAAATGCCAAGATGAGAATTTATCAGGATTCCTTCCCTGCACATAAAGACACAGAAACAATGAATCAAAACAAGATAGCTCAAAGTAGTAACCTTGAAGTCCTACTGCAACTAGGACAAAAAGGAGAATCTAGGATGATGGTATTAGTCGAGATTATGCACAATGAAGGAGAAGAGGAACACCGTGAGGATGAAAATGAGAAAATAGAACCATATAGAGGTATCATTTTGGTAGTGGAACCTATACTAGCTCTGATTGGACCTTATAAACTAATAGAAGATTTAAAGAAGATATATGCCCATATCTCGTTCATTGACTTTCTTAGGAACTCCCCTTCACATCGCTTAGTGTTACTAAAAGCAATAGGTTTAAAATACCTCGACCAAATTACCCCACTACCTAGTGAACAAATCAATCATGTGGACTATGACATCAGTCCACTAAACTCAGACCTCAAAGATCCAGGATTCTTCTTTGACTTACAATAGATGCCCTCCGAGGTAGAATTAACCAAAAAAGGAGACCCTATCATGTATCTTCAAGAATGGATCTACGGTACTTGCATCAACAAGACCTTAATTGATGATGGGGCAGTCATTAACATAGTTCCTTTCTCCCTATTAGAGAGGATGGGCTATGGGCACACTAATATCACTACATCGTGAGATACTCTAAGCAAATATGATAATCTAAAGGTTGCCACCATAGGTAAGATTACCCTTCCAGTGACCTTGGGACCTAAAACCATTCCTACCACATTCTACATCATAGACAAAGACATGAGATATAATTTGATTCTTGGAAGACCGTGGATACATAGAATGAAAGTTGTTCCATCCACATTATTTCAAGAAGCTTGATTCTTACACGTAGGGAAAGTATACATCACAAGGGGAGACCCAGAACCTTTTAGCATGTTAAAATCAAACACACAAAACAAATGTATAGGTATCCCCATATACTATGAACTCCCTACCAACAAATTGACCATCTCTAATCCTACACCTCAATTGATATGCATCAAATGAATGGAAATCCCAGAAAAGACCATAAACGTTGCAGAGATCAAAACTTTAGAGAATGAGGCCTTGCCAAAACAAAAGAAAATGGTCCCCAAAGAAAAAACAATTGAGATCATGGAATGGGTAAAGAGGAATGGACCACTCCAATTCCCCTTGGAAGTACTCACGATTGACATCCAAGAAGCCTACGAACTTTTCCCTTGCATAGGAGAAAAAGTGCATAGAACTAAAGGTCCGGTATTCAAGACAACCACATTAGACTTAAGAAATATAGAATCACATGCAATCTCAGATGGTGAGGAAGACATGATAGAAAGCTACACTCCACTAACACCCTTAAGTGAATCATGTGTCCCTAAGACACTAGAAGAAACAAAATCTTATGAGCCTCTCACCCCAATAAAGGATTCATATCGACCATTGACACCCATGGAGGAGGTGCATTCTATTGACAATCGATCAACTAATGCCATAGGAATGCTACCTAGGATGTTCATGGTGTCTCAACTGCAAGAGAAGTCAACCACCTCTGCCTCGGTTCAATCGAATGAACTCAGTGAGTGGGAAGCACCTCTAGTACAAATTGAAATGGTTGAAAGACTTCCTGATGAAGACGAAGAAAGTGAAGGTATTTTTCATAGAGAATGGAAGATGAGAGTGTTGGTCAGTGTTGATGACCCTGTCATTTTTGAACTACAAAAGAGTTACATTAGATATGCCATGGACTTAAGACTAGAACCAAATGGGAGGACAAGTATACTCTTTGTCCCTCTTGATGAGAAAAGGGAGCCACAAACTCCCGTTGAGTTGTTCCAAAATTTCCAAAGAATCCAAGAGAGACCAAATGAAAAAATCTACATGCAAGAATAGTTTGACCTATTAGCAAAGTTATTAAATTGTGATGGAGTCCTATATTGGACAATGCCAAGAGAAACCACCGAGTTGGTAGCAATAGATTCAAATGACAAACCTTACATAATAGGAGAATTGGTCTTGAGAAGAGGTAGCATGAAGAATAAGAAAAGAAGACAAAAAAGAGAATTTTCAAAAGACTAGAAAGGTCCTTACATGGTCAAAGAAGACATAAAAAATGGTGCCTATCTCTTGTGCACAATGGAGGGAGAGGAATTTGGTAAAACAATCAATGCCTTTCACCTCAAGAAATATTATGTCTAAATTTTTTTAAAAAAGTCATAAAAACATAAAAATACAAAAAAATTATAAAAAAATTAAAATGTCAAAAACAATTTATTTCTTGCATTTTAGTATCATTCTGTTCACCTTGCATTACAATCAGTGACTTTCTCTTGTACTATTTTCTTTTCAATAAGGAGTCTAATATTGCCTGGATATATGTCATCCTTTTAGGACCTAGAGATTCCCCATTTTCACAATCGCCATTATCCCCTTTTCATTCTCAGTGATTCTAATCAAAGCCTAGCTCTTTACTTTACACTGATCCCAGTTTTAATGAGTCAAGATGTTAGGTCTAAACAAAGTCAGTATTCAAGCCTACAATGTTCAAAGGAATCTTGCAAGTAGACCTTTCCAATTCTTCTCTAGTAGTAGAGAAGTCTAACCAGATTACAAAACTTTAGGTGGCACTCAACCCCTTATCTTTCCTAGCCAAAAATGTCAGGAGGATCAAAACTCTAAAGGAAGAAATCTAAAATTTGAGTGAATAAAAAATAATGAGTGATCAAAATAGAGTATTGAGAGATCAAAGCATCGCATATCAAAAGTTACAAAAAGCATTCATTTCCTGAAAACTCAAAAATCCAAAGAAAATGAGAAAATTCAAGTGAGGAAAATACAAAAAAAGAGTGAAAGAGAGAAGATTGTTGAATGTCCATACTCTTGGGTGGAGATCAGTCTAAGCTCGAAGCCTCAAGAGTGACATTATAACAAAGAAAGAAAGGTATAAAGCACACACACGCACTAGCTGAGAAAAACCAAAGAGTCTAGTAGCCTCTAGGATCATCTTCTACCAAGGGAACCTTGTTCTTTCCTATTTACCCTTTACCTTGGGTCTACCTTGCTTGCCATCTATGATCTAAGTCTAGTGAACAACAATAAAATTTGTTACTTGTCTAAGTCAAAAACTTGTCAGATTGTCTTATCTAGATAAGGATCAATGTTTAGCCTTTAGCAAAGCCCAAAATTAGAAGCACTCCATTTTCACTCCCACTCCCTGCTTGAGTTAAAAATACTATCTCACAACCTTGAATAGGTTTCTTATATCAAGACAACTCACAATCCCCTAAATTGAAAATCATATTAAAGGGTAGTCACAGTGTTTGTTCCACATTGCATTCATGCCAAAATAAGGAAAAGAGTCTCAAAGTAATAAAGTCAAATGTCATATCTCATGACCTTCAGTAGAAGTAAATGTTTCATTTCAGCGTTTCTTATGTTCATACATTTTCATATCGTAAACTGCATCTCATAGATATGCCTTAAAAAATTATAAAAAATATGTCATTGTTATCATACTTGCATTGTTTAAGAGTTGAAAAGGTGAAACACATAATCAAAAAAGTTCTCAAACCTCTAAAACATGCACAAGAAATGAGTACAAATTTGATAAACAAAAACCATAAAAGGATAAACTTTCATAGATACACCTGAAGTTTACATATACAAGAGTATCAAAGAGCTAGGACAAAATGCTCTCAAAGGAAGTAGAAGCTCCCCATGCAAGGGGACACAATTTCAAGAAAGGAAGTCAAGGTTAGTTCCCTCCAATACAACCCTTAGGACTTTAGATCCTCTATCTACGAAGACCACCCGTTGCTCCATGAGACCTATAGGAACAAGGTGCTCTACTATGAGCATGTGACTGTAAAGGTCCTGCCATACTAGCATCTCGTTGTCCAAAACTAAGATGAGCCATCTCTTGGAACATCTGATTCTCACCCTTAAGGGTGTGAATCTCATCCTTCAAGTCTGCATTCTCCTAACATCCATGGTAGACAAGAGCAAAAATGTCTGTGTGTCACCCAATAGTAGGGGGAATACAAGGATCATCTAAAAGATGGTCTTGAGTCATCCTAGTGAAGGGAGAAGCCAAACCAACATTAATCTCATGAACAAAATCCATCCACTCTCTAACATTACCTGAAATAGTGAATTGAAAGAGGAAAACAAGTCAGCTCCCCATGAAAAGAGAAAGGACAAAAGTTTGAAAAACAAACAAACAAAACTCACATAGATCACCTGGTTGCCAATTAGGGTCAAGTTGTCGCATCACCTCATCCAAATGAGGAGGTTAGGGAACAATAGGATGACCCTCAGGGATGTTTGGTGCATCATCAGTAGCATCAAGACCCTCATCCTACACATCCTCGAGTAAGCCCTCATCTAACAAATCATCACCATTAGGAATATAGTCCTCATTAGTAGACTTTGAATCCACAACCACAATGAGAGATTGGGAAGAGTCCCTCTCCCTCCCCTTTGTCCTCCTCTTGGAACTCTAGTAATGAAGACTCCATGAGTCAAAGGAGTCCAAACAACTCACCTCTGTGCAATCTCACCCATCTCTTGAACAATCCTATACGAAGTGGACACTGGGGGTAAGTCCTTAGGGAAGTCCTTGGCAAACTAATATGAAATGCAATCAACATGATGGGCCTCAACTAGACCATTATGGTCTAAAATCTTAGATGCTCCATGAAAATATTCTTTGACCTTGCCATCATGGGCCCAGGATCCCTCCATGTCACGATAAGGATTGAAAACCACATGTCCTCATCTGTAAGAGAAGCAACAATGGGTAAAGAAGCATCAAAGTGACCTACATGCATCCACCTAGCTGCTCTTGGTAAACATCTTTCTGGAATCAGAATGAACTTCTGATAGGGCCTGATGTGCTCAAATATCCATGTCATGATCAAAGAAGAGTGGCTAAAAGCTAGAGCCCCTTGCCGCGAAATACAGTTCTAGAAGTCCCTGTAGACCATGGCCTGGATATCCGGTCTCCAAGCATAGACTGTGCCCTCCTCAGTACCATGAATGATGGGTGCCCAATACCATTTCAAATGAGTTGAGGTCTTGTCTCTAGATAGTCTCAAGGCAATCAAGCCAATCAAGAATCTACTCAGAAGTGGGATACAAAGTCGAGGCACAGAAGTGAGCTGAACTCCTATCTAATCCCTGGGATGAATAACCCCCATGAACTCTTCCCAGGATGCCTCATCCTTGAAGGACTCACTAGCTAGAAGGACTAGAGGATGTCCTCTGACAAGAACCCCAAGTATGTGATACACATCAGACAGAGTGATGGTCTACTCTCTAGAGATCTATGGGAACCTAAATGTGTTTCTATCTACATCCTAGTAGGTCATAATATCACAACATATGTAGGACATAGGGTGAATAATAGGCACATGAAAAACTCTACCCAGACCTACTTGCCTCAAAATGGTACAGTCCTCATTACTCAATGAAGAAAACATCACTCAGAGCCATCCCTACTCTCAGCGTGTATTCCATCAAATTCACATGTCCTGCAAGATCAAAAGAGAACTTTAGATCAAATCTCATAAACTCATAAAAATCCCTAAAAATCACAAAATTGTAGAAAATGTTACACAAAAAAAGTGTATAACCCCCCAAAATTGCAATAAACAGGTGAATCTAGTAGCCAAAACAAGTTAGATCAAAGTGAAACAAGCATCATAAAACATGAAATTTTAGTCAAAATCAACCCAATAAGGTTGCCCCTGGGTGACCCAGATGTTCTACAGGATCTCCCCGGGGCGATGCTACTGTTAGACAAGATCTCCCCTAGGTGACCCTGCTATCAGACAAGATCTCCCCTGGGTGACCTACCTAACAAAAGGGGCAACCCTAGAGGGAGATCCCTCAATCAAAAAAAGCTCTAAAAACCTCATTTCTCGACCGATTTCAGAAAAGGAAAAACCTATTTTACTCTAAACGATGAAACAGGGACAATGAAACAAGAAAAATGAACAAAAATAGACAATTTCCAAAGATTTTCACAAAATTCAAACTAGGGTTTAGATAAGGGTTTTTCACTGTTTGCATACCCAATTCTCCATGGCTAAAGAAGAGGTGGCCATCTTTGCAATCTCCTCAATGATAACTTTCCAATGACTGCTCACACAATTTCATCACTGTTTCGCTTCAATCTCACAATTTGACTTTCTTTGTTTGCCCTTGGCTTAGTTTCATTTGTGCATTTTAGACTAGTTCTTTGCTTTTATGCATCTCTTTCATGCGTCATTTTGTGTGCTTTCATTCCTATACGTCTAAACCGACAAAGGAAAACAACTAGTCAAACTCAAACGATCCATGGTAAGTTCATCATTTTAGTTTTCATTATTCATTTCAATACATTTAAATGTTGGACTAACACTAGTTATTGTAGGTACAATTGTGGAAAAATTGACAATAGGTAAGGCCTAGTTTGGGAATGGTACCTACCTTTCATGTAGACTATTGTCCTTGAGGGGGCAAATATGTACACACAAAAGTCACGCACAACCTCCACGAGGACCCCTATGATGATTTTAATTCTTGTCATTTACATGTAAGCATGAAATAATGTTATCTAAGTAGCAGACCTCTTGATGACATGTCTTCTTTCTTGTCTTGTGTTGTTTCCTCTCTATCGATTTCTTTCTCTCCCTGTTTGCGACACTTATCGATTTTCATTTTTTGAGCTTTCAACCTTGCTCCTAAGCCTTGTAAGCATCTTGTAGGTGAGTTTTAACTTTTCCCCTATGTTTTTCATCCTCTATACCCCCTAGAAGCCTTCTAGAGGTCCCTCCTATCCATCTCCTACTTTTAGTTTTCAGTTTCACTCAACCAATCCAAATCTCCCCCTATTTTTTTGGATCTCCCTTGGGAGATCCTACAAGTGCAAGTGGATATTTGGATTCTTGCACATGACTAACATATTTCTAGAGGCAGAATACCTCCTTTTCCTCTCTTTTGTCATTTCCCACCATGTAGTTCTTTAGAAAACCTTGTATTTCCCAGATCTCCCCTGGGTGACCTAGGGTCACCCCTTGGATAACCCATGGTTGCCCAAGGGTGACCCTACTGATGAAAGGGGTGACCCTATTGTGTTTCCAGCCCTAGAAAAACTTGAGTTTCTCACTCAATTTATGTCAATTTTCACCTGTTTTTCTTCCAATTTGCATGATTTTTGATGCCTAATATGGAGTTGACTATTTCATTCACCCACACATGCATAATTAACTCCATTTGATCTAAAATTAACAACTCAATCAATCTCATGCATCCTCTCAACTCTAATTCCTCTTCAGTGATAAGCCTTTTTTGATTTATCACTCCATAGTTAACTGAGTTCACTGGGTAATCAACCTTGTTAACTCCCTAATCATCCTTGTTAACTTATCAATCAAATGAGTTAACTTCTCAATCGATCCCATTCTTCAAACCTATAAATATGCATCTCCCTCAAGCACAAAGGGAGGCAAATTCATTGCGCACATAGCTCTTGCCAGTTTTTGCTCTCCAAATCAGCATTCTAATGCTCTCACAAGATGAAGGTGCCTTTTTCTTTATTCATTGTTCAACCAAGCATTGTTATGCTGCTTCATTCAACACCCTTGTGCTCAACCAAAGCTCTCATTGAGCTCTTTCAAGATTCAACAAGCTTATTTTTGCTTCTTTGTGTCATTTTGCTGTCAAGAGGTCTTCCCACTACTTCAAAAGGACTCGAGGTTGCCAACATCAAGGATTTTTGAGGGTAGTGGAGTCACACAAATCTTCATTCTTTTAGGTTCCTTTATTGCTTTATTCAATTCACAGTAATTAGAAAACCAAAAATTGCTCTTGGGAATAGTAAATATTTGGTTTTTCCTTGATAGTTAGATCTTGCATGTTAGAGTAATTGTTTTCATATTCCTAGATCTAGACTATTTGTAGAAGCAATTTCCTTTTTTTAGATTAAATTATTTTAAAACAATTGAAAACCCAAAAACATAGATTAGACTTGCATTAGGAAAAGTCATATTAGCTTGCATCCATATTTCCCTTTTATAGATTAAAGAGCACTTTTCATTTCCAAAATATTAAAAAAAGCACAAAAACACATTTGCATATCATTTAGCTTTGCATGCATATAGAAACCCTAGAGAAAGACAAAATTGCAAAGCCTTGATACCATCATGAGGTATACCATGATAAAATAATTCAATCAAACCCTTGATCACATCACAAGGTAAATACAAGACAAAGTATAGCCAAACCCTAGGTCAAAACCCCAAGTCTAGTTAAGGTTGGTCATTAGACATTTATCTCATTCTTGGCTCACGAATGGGCCTAGGAGTGAGAGGTGAGTGGGTAAGGGCTATCCTCATCGAGATCAAGGAGATCAATCCACAACAACATCAAGAGACATTTACATTACCACAACAAGACCCATTTGTCCACTTATTAATAGAAGAGCAAAGACAACTCCAAATACATCGAGAACTCATTCAAGGAATTGAAAGAGAAGAGAACATAAACAAAAGAAACTTCTTACCCACACAAAGGTGGAATAGAAGAAACCCCAATAGAAGAAGAGAAACTAGTGACCCTTTGGATCATAGGGTTATCTCTACAACAACTACTATCGATTGAAACATTCAACTTAGTACACAACAACAAAGGCTATAGAACTTGCTGACCCCTCTCTGCAAAGTCCAGCTCTCCAACGAGCTAGACCCCCGTCGTGTCTCACCTCCTCTCGACTGGTTACTTCCACGAGAGAAATAGTGACATGGCGGATTGCCTTGTGGCAAGGAGGGAAGGGTCTGTGTGCATGTCAAAATTTGACCCGACAACCCCAGGCAACCAGAGTCATGATTTGAAGCCTACAAACTCAACCTAGGGTTCTGACTTAGGGTTTGTGCAACCTAAGGTTTGACATTGTTTGTCCTTGTGTTGAAACAAAGGGGTTTGACTAACATTGACTAAGATTGACCTTGTGTTGGGACCAAGGGTTTGTAAACCTTCTACAATACTAATGTTTTTGTTCTTTTCTATTTTTGTATGCATGTAAGCCTATATGAGTGCAAAACATTTTTTTGTGCTTTTCAATGTTTTTTTTCAAATCAAAGTGCTTTATCTTAATCTAGGAATTATAAAATGTATGCAAACAAGTATGATATTACCTAATTTAATGTAATCTGTGTTTTTGGTTTGATTTTTTGAATAAGTGGATCAATTTAATCTAGAAATGGAAATTGCTTTTAATCTATAAACTTTGGAAAGGGAAACTAGTTTAACAATGCAAATCTACTTTGTCTATCAAGGAAAAGGCAACATGTATTTACTTATCCCAAGAGAAAAGTTTTGATTATCTAATTACTATGAAATGAAAAAAAGCATGAAGGAACCTAGAGACATGTGAGCCTCCACTACCCTCAGATATCCTTGTATTGGCAACCTCTAATCCTCTTGCATCAACAGGGTGATCATCTTGGAAACAATAAAAAAAGAGTATCAAAAGAAGCTTTGAAATGAGCTCAATGAGAGCTTGATAAGCACTATGGCTTACGATGTGAGCACTATATGGACACAAAATGAGCTTTTAGAAAATCTAAGTGAGATTACAAATGAAAACAAAAGGCTCTAGCATCATGTATGAGCATGAGAATGATTAATTTAGAGAGCAATAACCTGCAAGAATTGTGTGCACAAATAAAATTGCCTCCCTTTGCGCTTGAGGGAGGGGGTATTTATAGATGACAAGAAGGGATGATAGGTGAAGAAGAAGAAGAGTTAACTCAATTTGATTGGAGAGTTAACTTAGAAGACACAAGAGTGATCTTGGCTAAAATTGGAGTAATCTATCTAATTATAACTTATCACTCAAGAATAAGTGAAGAAAGAGGAATGCATGAGAATGCATTGGAATACATGGGTTCATAAATAAAGATGAAAAAGAGATAAATATGCATGTGTAGGTCCATGAAATAGTTATATCTATCTTTGGCATGAAATTCCATGCAAACAAGAAGAAAAATGGGTGAAAATGAAGTTCTTTTGAGATAGAAACTCAAGTGAACTCATAGCTAGAAAACATGACAAGGTCACCCATGGGTCACCCCCTTCACTAGTTAGGGTCACCCGGAGGCGACCCATGGGCGACGCTAAGAGAAAGGCACCTGGGTGAAAGTCCATGGTGGGAGATGGAAAAGCAGGTGAAATAAGGGGTTTTGCCTCCAAAAATAGGTCAATCATGTGTCAAAAACCAAATCTCCACTTGCAAAAGTAGGATCTCTCTTGGGAGATATGGAAATAATAGGGGGAGATTTGGATTGGTTGAGTGAAACTAAAAACCAAAAGTTGGAGATGGCTTGGGAGGACCTCTAGAAGGCATCTAGGGGTGTGAATTGATGAAAAACATTGGGGAAAGGTAAAACATACCTACAAGATACATACAAGGCTTAGGAACAAGGTCAAAAGCATAAGAAATGCAAATCAACAAGTTTTGAAAAGTGTCAAAAGTGAAGAGAGAGAGAGAGAGAGAGAGAGAGAGAGAGAGAGAGAGAGAGAGAGAGAGAGAGAGAGAGAGAGAGAGAGAGAATGACAAAGGGGAAACATCACAAGGAAGAAGAAAACACACATCACCAAGAGAATTGTTGCTGAGAGAATGTTATTTCATGCTTACATATATGTGAGAAGGATTTTGACTCATCATAAGGGTCCTCATGGAGGTTGTGTGTGATTTTGGTGCTTACATTCATGGAAAAAGTTGTTTAGGTGGATTAGCAAAGTTTGATGATGAATCCTCTTATGAGAAAGTTGTTGAATGCATTCCAAAATTGATTCCAAAGATTTCATGATCAAATTCTTCCTAATTTTAGAGATATAATCATTTTGTGATCAGTGCTAACATTTTGGTGAAGTTTTAAAATTTCAAATTTCATGAGGTTTGAGGAAGAATGGTTTAGTGGGCAGATCAGTGATGTCAGCATGCATATCTCTACAAATTTTCAAGAGAGTCTAAGCTCCTAGCGAAGAGGTATTGCTGAAGTCAATTTTTAGCCTCAGCACCTATCATAGTTGGACAATTGAAGTTTTCCATCTCCTTAAGAACACATAAATGGTGACAATAAACAAATACAAACCCCAAGTAGGTCAAATTCTAGTTCAAGATTACTATGTAGATCTTTCTTCTTACTCTTTGTGGGATTGCTATGAACCATAATTCTTACTTCATAGGCTTGGCATATACTTCATCCACATTTCATTCATGTTGTCACATTTGTGATGGTGACAACTCTTTAATTGGAGAGAATTTGATATGAAAACAAAGTGTAGACAAGAAAAAATTATAGGGACCATAATTTGTTTGGGAGGGGCAATGACCATGACCTTATACAAAGGCACTACACTTGGAGTGGTACTTCACATACTAAAACTAAGTACATGGTTATTGGGTACACTTTTTTTGTTTGCAAGAACCTTTTCTTGGTTTGTGTGGCTTACTTTTTAGGCCCCAGTTTTGAAGAAGTATCTAGTTCAAAGAAAAAAAAATCATTAAATACTAAAATATTTAATTTGATTTCTTCTCCCCACATTTATGTCAAACTGAGTTTATTGAAGTGCAAAGAAAACATTGAAAAATAGACTTCTTTCTAAGGTGTCGCCTCAGCCTCTGAGGGAGTGATTAGGAAGTTTGAACATTCCCATTCTCTGTATTGTAACATGAAAACAACATAAAGTAGTTTTTGGGAGGGACGCTGCATATAGAGTGGGAAGAAGGTTCATAAAGGGGAAGTAGTCATTTCCAGATAGAGAGGGCGAAGGTGGCCTTAGTAAAAGAAGAGGCAATCTTTGAAAGGGAGATTAGGGACACTAATGGGAGGAAGAAAAGTGCGGCCATGGTGAAGGGATAGAGTTCACAAATGGAAGTGGAATCCCTCATGAAGAGGCATCAATAGTGGAAACTGATCGAAAGGAGATATAGTTAGCTAGTAGTGGAAAATGGAGAAATTGTTGTCATTTGATGTATGTTAATTTGGTTTGTAAATTGAAGTGTTTGTTTCATTGCAATCTTGTATTGTTGAATGGAGGCAAAGCATTACCTATTCTATTATATTGTATTTGTGAATGTTTTATTGAGAGAAGGAGCATTGGAGTTTGAATGTGCATGTAGATTGGAGAGGGATAGAAGTCTTCTACAGATTCATTTTATAAATTGAATACAATTGAAGTCATTTCTATTTCAATCTTGTGTGTTGATACTTTAAGTTTGTGGGAAAAAAATTGCCCATGTAAATCTATAATTTGTGTGTGTTAAGAAAGAGGGAAGAGATCCTCTACATTATATCCCCATGAGGTGAAGAATGTAAAATATGGCTCTAGGCAACATTACATTGAATGCCATAAATGTATTTTGCAAGAATACATATGATGTTTGCTTAGAGAAACTATTTAGAGTTGGAAAAAATTGAGAGAGTTTATTATTGAGGGACTTGACATCTAGTTGTAGGTTGAAATAGAACATTCATAGGTGCCACGAACTCTGAGAATTGCTATGTCAAAGTTTGGTAGTTTTTGGCTCTTAGGTCTCTTAAGAGACCTTACTGGAACCTTGTATCTTGGAAGGATTGGCACACTTGGGGAATCAAATGAGGCCTCCCCTAGTATTTTCTCACCCCACTTGACATGTTATAATAGTTGATTCAACCTCACAAGGTGAAGAATGTAAAATATGGCTCTTGGCAACACTATGTTGAATATAAATGATATATTTTGCAAGAATGCATCCATTGTTGGCATGGTCAAACCATTTTGAGTTGACAAAAGATGAGAGAGGTTATTGTGGAGGGGCTTTACATCAATATTTAGGTAGAACTAAAACATTCACATGTGCCATGGACTTTGAGAACTACTCGATCAAAGTTTGACCTTTTTTTGGCTCTTAGGTCTCTTAAGAGACTTTGCCAGAACCTTGTAGTCTAGAAGGATTGACACACTTGGGGAATGAAAAAAGACTCCTCTATCATTCTCCCACCCACCTTGATATGTTGGCATAGTTAGTTTGGACCCATGAGGTCAAGAATGTAAAATATGGCTCTTGGTAACATTATGCAGAACATAAATGATGCATTTTGCAAGAATGCATCCATTGTTGGCATGATCAAACCATTTGAGTTGACAAAAAATGAGAGAGGTTATTATGGAGGAACTTGATGTCTAGATGTATGTCAAAATAGAACATTTGTAGGTGTCATAGATTTTGAGAACTGCTCCATCAAATTTTGGCAATTTTTTACTTTTAGGTCTCTTAAAAGACTTTACTGAAACTCTATAGCCTAGAATAATTGGCACACTTTGGGAATTAAAATAGGCTTCCCTTAGTATTCACTCACCCCACCCTAACATGTTAGTGTAGTTGGTTTGGTCCCATGAGGTGGAGAAGGTAAAATATGGTTCTTGGCAACATTATGTTGAACACAAATGAGGCATTTTGCAAGAATGCATCCATTGTTGGCACAATAAAACCATCTTGAGTTGAAAAAAAATTGAGAGAGGTTATTATAGAGGGAGATGACATAGATTAAGGTAAAAATGGAACATTTGTAGGTTCCACAAATTTTAAGAACTGCTTTGTCAAAGTTTGGTAGTTTTCAGTTCTTATGTCTCTTAAGAGACTTTACCAAAACCCTATAGCCTGGAAAGATTGTCACATTTGGGGAATGAAACAAGGCCTCCCCTAGAATTCATCCACTGACCCAACATATTTACATCATCAGTTCATCCCTAGGACGATGTGGAATGCAAAATTTAACTCCTAGCACCTTTTCACTAGATGAAACTAAAGCATTTTGGAACATTACATTCCTTGCCACCAAAGGAAAATAAAATTGATTTAGCAAAAAATAAGGTAGGTATTTTAGGTGGAATTGACATCCACCTATACATGCAAACAAGACATTCCTATGTGCCATGGTTTGAGAGAATAATCAGTCTAAAGTCTAGCACCATTTTTGTCTTAGGGGCTCTTAAGAGATTGTCTTGGTCCAATGTATCCCAGAATGGTCAAGAGGATTGCCACTGAAAAGATACCTCCCCTCGCATTCACCCACCCACCCCAATGTGTTGGCATAGTTAGTTCAATCCTAGAAGGTGTGGAATGAAAAATTTCACTCCTACCACCTTTTCATTGGATGAAACTAAAGCATTTTGGAACATTCCTTTCCTTGCCACCACATGCAATGAAATTGATTTAGGAAAAAATGAGTTCAGTATTTATAGGTGGATCTGACATCCACCTATACATGTAAACAAGACATTCCTAGGTGTGATGGTTTGAGAGGACAGTCGGTCAAAGTCTAGCACCTTGTTTATCTTAGGGCTCTTAAGAGATTGTCTTAGTCTAATGTAGCCTAAAATGATTAGGAGTATTGGCAACTAGAAAGACACCTCCCCTATCATTCATCCACCCACCTAACATGTTGACATAGTTGGTTTAGTCCTAGGAGGTGTGAAATGAAAATTTTCATTCCTAGCACCTTTTCACTACATCAAACTGAGGCATTTTTGGAATATTGTGTTCCTTGCCACCATAGGAAAACAAAATTGATTTTAAAAAAACTAACTTAGGTATTTATAGGTGGACTTGACATCCATCTATACATTCAAATAAGACATTCATAGGTTCCCACGCTTTGAGAGAACAATCGGTCCAAAAGTCCTAGCACCCTCTTTTGTCTTAGGGCTCTTAAGAGACTATATCGATCCAATGTAGCCTAGAATGATCAAGAGGCTTGGCCACCAAAAAGACACTTCCCCTAGCATTCACCTACCCAACCCAACATGAACATTGGTCTAGAAGGTTCTATCCCAAGAGGTGTGGAATGTAAAATTTCACAAGTACCACATTTTCACTAGATGAAACTAAAATAAGGATAAGCAAGATTAATGAATGCACTATAAGGAGACACCGCAAAATATAGTAAATCTTCATTAATTAAAGATTATATAAACATGATTATCATGAATGTGAACACAATATATAGTAATGTGAAGATTTTAACATGTAATTATGCACTTGTACCTAGATCCCCTACAACCATCAATCATTGAATCCCTAATGATATATGTACTATAATGAGTAGGATCTAAAATATCATGAGATATTTCAACTCATTTGCAACATTTATATCATTATAATGAATTTATGTTAAGAATAAAGATAATTTTTAGCTAGATAAACATAGCATGACAAATAATGTAAATCATATTCATCAAGAAATCGTGCATCATTATTATCCTAAATAGATAAATCATTAAGATAAAGGAAGAAGCATTGTACTCATTAAGTTTAATAACCTCATCACATGATTCATAAACCTTGTATGTATCAACAAAGTTAGAGATAAGATGTACTATATGTATATGTAGTATTGGCTCACAAATAATATATATATGTATTAGAAACATACCTTGAGAAGTGTACATTTATTTTGCATAACTAAAGGTGGTTAAATTTATAGTACATAATATATTAGTTTATACCTTAAGAAGTGTACATAACAAAAATCTGTGTCATTCCACTAAAAATGGACTCAAAATAGAGCTAAAAATTTACATAAAGCTTTATATCATAAAACATAATAAAAGGAATAATAAACCATTGTATGTTGAATTGGTAATAAAAAAATATAGAAGGTGAAATTAAGGTAAGGGAAAATGTCAAAGTAGAAGGTGAAATGTTAATCATGCCAAACATCTCTCTCTCTCTCTCTCTCTCTCTCTCTCTCTCTCTCTCTCTCTCTCTCTCTCTCTCTCTCTCTCTCTCTCTCTCTCCTCTCTCTCTCTCCTCTCTCTCTCTCTCTTCTCTTCTCTCTCTCTCTCTCTCTCTCTCTCTCTCTCTCTCTCTCTCTCTCTCTCTCTCTCTCTCTCTCTCTCTCTCTCTCTCTCTCTCTCTCTCTCTCTCTCTCCCTAAGGATATGGTAGACCCATAGAAGACGAAATGAGGATAAGCAAATCATGTCAAACATGTAGAAGCTGAAATGAGGATATGTGAAGCATGGAAACCATATTGTAAGGTGAAATGAGGACAGAAAATCATGCCCAACATGTATCTCTCTATGCCTTATAATACCTACATTATAATTGTAGCGAAAGCCTAGTTGAAGGAAAAATAAATTTTGGCCAAGCCCATATGTTGTTCCTAAATTAAAGAGTGATGACTTATATGGCCCCCATTCTTGTATTTAATTGTACTTGAAGTTGATACTTGGTCTTGTTGCAGTAAAAACTACGAGTTTATATTTGTAGATGATCTTCCCCTATTTGAAAAGATGTATAGTTTAGGGAGCTATATTGATATACACATAGAATACAACATTTGATGAGGTTGTTGGAATAAATTTAAAATATAATATAACTATTAGAGGTCAACAGATTGAATTTCGAAGTACATATTGGTGTTTTGAATTCTTTATAGTTAGGACATTTATGATTAAAACCAACCAAGAGAAATTAGATTTGTTGTATCTTGAACCCTAAGCTCTATATATATCTAATTGTTTGTCATTTGTATGGGTTGGAAAATAAGCTATTGGGACCCTTAATAGATAATTTTCTTATTTAAGTTTATGTTTTTTAGTTTTTCTAAACTAATTCATGATGTTTTAAGTTTATATATATAATCCATTTGAGTATGGCAAGTAGAAAACTAAGTGCTTGATTATATACATCTTTTGTATTGGGAAATAAGAAGTTTAATATGTCCAATCTATGCATGGAATATGGTGACATTGATTATAGTTGTTTTGATTAATTAACTAACTATAACATCATATGTATATTTCAATGAACAATAATCATTAAGATAATCCATTATCCACATTAAAATTCATATATATTTTTGCATACCATGAGTAAATACAAAATTATCTCATCATAATTATCCTTAAATCATAGTTTGATAAATATAATTTAAAATTCATACTGATGCATCTAACTAGTAATAAGTTAAAGATAACATAAATAATTTTATCCAAAAATTGGGCATGACATCCCCTCCTCCTTAAAGATCATCATCCTCAATGACTAGTTCAAACATTAACAAAATAAGAACATTTTTAAAATAAAAAATTAAATTAATCAAATAGATGAAGAAATCTTTGGTGGAATTTTTCATAGTCTTCCCACATGGAACTATCCTTTGAATATTAGTCCCATTGGACCTTTCACTTAGTGACTTCTCTGTTACACAAGCAGAGCTTGTGAACCTTGAGCACTTTGAGAGGTTCAATCATGACCACCCCTGGATCCAGAACTTGAAGAGCATTCCAATCAAGCACATGATTAAACCTAGACACATACTTTTAAAATAGGATATATGAAAAACATTATGCATGTGAGAAAGAGAAGGTGGTAGAGATAGTTTGTAAGCAATTGGGTTGATTACTTCTAGGATCTTGAATGGACCTACATATCTAGGTGCCAATTTGGCTAATTTACCAAACTTTATCAAACTTTTCTAAGGTTTGAATCTTCAAAGCACTTTATCTTAGAATAATTCTTGATTTAGAAATACTTTTCCATGTTAATGAGACATGCTTCTACTCCATATCCTAGCATTGTTCCATCAAACTTTGATAAGGTGATTTTCTTCATATCCCTAGCAATTTCATTAGTTAATTGTGTCCTTACATTAGCTTGAATTACTAGTTCTTCCTGGTTCACCCAATTTTCCTTGGATTCACCATGTTCTTTGTGAGCACAATGCTTTTTGTCTTGTCACTCATCATCTCCTTGGTTTTTTCCCTTAGTACCCTCTTGGATATCTGGTCCTCTTACTTCGTGCTCTAAGGCCCCTAACGTTTCTTTGGTAAACAGGGACAAAAATAAGTTTATTCATAAGTGGACTTATCCATCCTTATTTAGATATGGTATTATAGGAATACAAATCACTATCAGATAGAGGAAACTTTTTGGGTTCTTCTTCTCCATCAAAATCTAACAATAAAAGCTTCTAGGTAAGATGTTCATGTAGGTACTCCTCTATCACCTCTTTGTTTAAAACTAGTGCATTTTGTCCTCACCCAAAAGGCATTTAATGAGTTGCCAATGGTTTTTTTGGTTTAAACACATTGGATATTGAAGACTTTAGTTGTTTTTCCTTCTCCAACTTGATTCATTCTAAGGTTGTTGCCAATGTTTCAAATCGGAGAACCAGGCCTCTCCTTCATAGTTCATAATTATTATAGTTTTGACTTTAGTTTTTGATCGATTAGTTTTCTTTTTCTTTCCACTCTTTTTCTTTGTCTTTGACCCCTCCCATTTCTACTTTTAAAGAACAACATCACTAGGGTTAGGTTTAATAAACACAATGTTATCTACATTAATGACTTCTTGCGAAGTAAGCTCATAGGCACAAGTGTTTAAACCATGCTCTTGTTGCAAGTATGAGGTGAACCAGTATTGTCATTGATGTCAACATACTCATATTGCATTGACAAAAGGAATTCGATGAGCAGTGTGCTGAGGATATTGAGAAAATTAGCCTCAGTCAGGAACAGTGAAGAACAGTGATGAGAAGAAGGAAAATGTATTGTATAGGATGTGAACCGGAGGATGCGGATTAAAGGGTTTGTAGATATGAGTCTTGAGATGCTTTAGTCAATATTTCAGAGGTCCGTATGAAGATCTGAAGTAGTTGTGGCTGTCGGTGTGGAACCGGTTCCAGTAAGTGTTTAGAGGTGACAGAGGATCACAGAAAGGTCCGGTGAGGTCTGGAACTGTATGATCCTAATCTACAGATTGGAAGGAGTATTTGGGATGTCCTTGTGATGTTTCATCTCGAGTTGTGTATGATTTGGAGGTCCGGAAATACCTTTTACATTATGACAGTGGCGACAGACAGTGTTCTTGAAGTTCCGGATGAGGAAGAGAAGAGATTCCAGTACGTAGAGAAAGTGCAGATGTACCTGGTCATTCAGGCAGGCTTGTGAAGGTTCTTGAATCATATTGAGGTTGTGTTGTTGGTCCGCATTGATGGTAGAGCCCAGAATTGAAGATAATATTTCGGATGAAGTTCTTGCTCTGTTTTGCCGACTGGATGAGTTGTTCATCCTGTGAATGCTCTTGTGGTGGCCGACCAGATGTGTTATTCATCTTGCGGATATTCTTATAGTTGATTGCCGACTTAGATAAGTCGATGTCTTGTATAAATAAAGGTTTGTGAGTCCATTTGAAGTGTGGGATGCGATGAAGTGAGTGGTGTGGTGAAGAAAAGCATGAAAGACAGAACAGAGGTTTTTGGGCTTAAATGGAACTGATCCAAACATGGTAAAGATGTCATTCTCTAGTTCAAGACTGTGATTCTTATCACTTTGTAGACAGTGTGTCTCCTTGTAGGCAGTGGGCCTCTTTGTGAGTAGTGTGCTCGGGCAGTGAGCCCTAATTGGCAAGTGCTATTTTTGTAATTCCTTATTCTTCTAACAAAGAATAATCTTTGGGTTAATCACCCCGTGGTTTTCTCCCTTAACTGGGTTTCCACGTCAAAAATACTGTGTCATGTGTTTCTATTTCATAGTATTGTTTGTTTGTTTGATTCAATGTTTCTTGGATTAATAAAGTTCACAAAGAGAAATAATTAGGATAACTGATTCACCCCCCCTCTCAGTTATCAACAATTGGTGTCAGAGCCAAGTTCCTCTGAAAGGAGCTTAACCGCTTGAGGAGATCTAGGATGTCGTCATACAAAAAGGATAGTCCGAAGTTTGATGGAACCAATTTCAGTCTCTGGAAGGGTCGCATGAAATGTCACTTGGAATGTATGGGAAAAGCATACTTGGCCATGGTTTCAAAACCATATGTACCTCCACAAGGTGGTCTGACAACTCTGAATGAAATCACAGAAGCTGAAAACAATCTACGGACCAAGGAAGCTCTTCTAAGCGCATTGAATGACTCAGATCTCTCAAATGTTATTGACCTACCAACTGCATATGAGATCCTGACTAAACTGGAACTTCTGTATGAAGGAGATGAGTTTGTCAAGAGTGCAAGGTTGCAAAGTCTGAAAGGGAAATTTGAAAGATTGAAAATGAGAGATGATGAAAACATCACTACTTTTATGCCAAGAGTGAATGAACTAGTGTGTGGAATTAGAAATGCTGGTGGAACTCTGGATGAAGATGAGATTGTTTGCAAAATCCTCAGATCCCTTCCTGCTGCCTACAAAATCAAGGTTGCTGCAATTGATGAATTCAGAGCCCACACAACCATCACAAGAGAACAATTGGCTGGCAAGCTAGCTGCATTTGAAATGACCGAGTTTGGAGATGATCCTCCCAAGATTGAATCTGCTTTCAAAGCTAGTGCCTATGTGAAAGGCAAATAGAGATTTGATCCAGGAGAAAACTCTTTAAGGAAGATATCATGGTATGATCAAGCAAGAAGAGACATGGAAGAAGAAGAAGCAGAAACAGCTCAACTTGAAGCCCTCATCGCAAAAAGACTACCAAGAGGATCCAGTAAGTATGAAGGAAAACTACCTTTTAAGTGCTTCAACTGTAATAAGATTGGTCATTTTGCTTCAAGATGTCCAGAAAAATCTGCACGGTCTAATACTAACAGACAAAGGTTTCAAAAGAACTGCTATTATGTTCATGAAGAAGATGACAGTGGAGTAACAGATGATGAATCAGAACTAGGAAGCAAATCTAGAAATGAATGGGTGTTTATTGCCATCAAGGAAGAAGATTCAATGCTCTCTGAATCTGTCAATCACAAGGTTGTGGAAAAAGCTTTTGCTGCTCAAGTGGAAGAAAAGGATGATTGGGTTATTGACAGTGGATGTTCTCACCATATGACCGGTGACAAGAATAAGTTTTTGAATTTGGAAAGGTATGAAGGAGGAATGGTAAAATTTGGTGACAATTCTGTTGGCAAAATCAGAGGTAGGGGAACTATTTCCTTTGATGGAAAGAGCAAAACAGGTAATGTACTATATGTTGAAGGATTGAAGCACAATCTTCTCAGTGTTGGTCAGTTAGTAGACAAAGGCTATAACCTCTGGTTTAAGAATGGAAAATGTAGAATCTTTACAAGCTCCGGAACTGAAATTGCATCCGGTACTCAGACAAAAGGTAATATCTTTCATCTGGTTGGTTCAAATAAAAGTTGTCTGTTTGTTCAAGTTGATCTGAGTTGGTTATGGCATAGAAGAATGTGTCATGTAAATTTTGATAACATCATTAAGATAAGCAATACTCAGGCTATAAGAGATCTTCCAAAATTGATGAAACCTACAAATAGTTTGTGCAAAGAATGTTAGCTCGGTAAACAAAGCAGAGTCTCTTTCAAAAGCAAAGATCAGTCCTCTACCAGATTGTTGGAATTAGTACATACTGATCTCTGCGGTTCGACAAGAATCAAGAGTCTGCAAGGTGATAGATATTTCATGTTGTTAATTGATGACCATTCCCAGATGATGTGGGTTACCTTCCTAAAAGAAAAATCAGAAGCATTTGAAAAGTTCAAAATCTTCAAAGCTATGGTAGAGAATCAAACCGGATTAAAACTGAAGTGTCTAAGGTCTGATAGAGGTGGTGAATTTACATCTAGTGAGTTCATTGACTTTTGTGAGAAGCAGCGTATAAGGAGACAATTGTCTGCTCCTAGGACTTCCACAGCAGAATGGAGTAGTTAAAAGAAAGAACCAGACCATCCAGGAAGCTGCCAGGACAATGATGTTGGAAGCAAATGTTCCTCAGATGTTCTAGAAAGAAGCTATCAGCACTGCAGTCTACACTCTAAATTGAGTTCAAATCAGAAACAATACCGGTAAGACCCCCTATGAACTCTGGTTTGGCATCACTCCTACGGTGAAATATTTCAGAGTATTTGGTAGCAAGTGTTATATTAAAAGAGATGAAGATCTAGGAAAGTTTGATGCTAGAAGTGATGAAGGAATTTTCTTGGGTTACTCTACTCAAAGCAAAGCATACCGATGTTACAATAAGAGACTAAGGAAGATGATAGAAAGCACTAATGTGAAAGTTGATGAAGGAATTGAAAAGCCCTCAAGATTTTATGAATTTGATGAAGATGATCAAGACGGTGTTTAGGTTCAAGGAACTCAATCCTCTCTGGTAAGACAGAGTCAGCCTGATCCGGTAAATCAGGAAGAAGAGATAGGTTTGAATGAGTCTAATCAAGAAGCAACAGTGCAGGATACTCCCAAAATTCCAAGGTATGTAACACTGAACCACTCTGAAGATCAGATCATAGGTGACAGAAGCAAAGGTGTGCAAACTAGAAGGAATATTGCTCAAAATCAGGATGAATGTTGTCTGATTTCAAAGATTGAACCTAAAACAGTAAATGAAGCCTGCAATGATGAAAACTGGACCAAAGCAATGAAAGATGAATTGATGTCAATTGAAAAAAATCATACTTGGGATCTTGTTCCCAGACCTAGAGACAGGAATGTGATTGGCACCAAATGGGTCTTCCGAAATAAATTAAATGAAGCTGGTGAAGTAATCAGAAACAAAGCTAGATTGGTCTGCAAAGGCTACTCTCAAATAGAAGGAATTGATTTTGGAGAGACCTTTGCTCCGGTGGCAAGAATTGAAGTAGTCAGATTATTTCTTGCATTTGCTGCCTTTAAAGACTTCAAGGTATATCAAATGGATGTCAAGTCTGCCTTCCTAAATGGTGACTTGGAAGAAGAAGTTTACATTGAACAACCGGATGGATTTCAATTGTCTGACAATGATGATATGGTCTGCAAGTTGAAGAAAGCATTGTATGGATTAAAACAAGCTCCAAGAGCATGGTATGAAAGGTTGGATAAGCATCTTGTGCAGATTGGATTTAGCAAAAGTACTGCTGACAGTAACTTATATTTCAAAATTGATCATGAAAACATTTTGATTGTTGAAGTGTTTGTGGATGATATCATCTTTGGAGGAAGAGATAGTATGTGCAAAACTTTTGCAAATCAGATGAAATGTGAGTTTGAAATGTCTATGCTTGGTGAAATGAATTTCTTCTTGGGTCTGCAAATTACTCAAACAAAGAAAGGGATCTTCATTTCTTAGACCAAATATGTGAAAGAATTGTTAAGGAAATTTGGTATGGAAGATTCAAAGCCAATGAACACTCCCATGGCAACCGGATGTAAGTTGAGCAAAGATGATGACTCCCCAAAGGTAGATCAGACAAAATATAGATCAATGATTGGTGGATTATTGTATCTCACTCAGACCAGACCAGATATAATGCAGGCTATTGGTCTTGTAGCAAGATTCCAGGCTGATCCTAAAGAATCTCATGTTATGGCAATCAAAAGAATTTTTAGATACTTGAAAGGAACAACTGAGTATGGTCTATGGTACCCTAGAGATCTGGATTTCTCTCTTCATGCTTACACAGATGCAGATTGGGCAGGAGATGTGGATGATCAGAAGAGCACCAGTGGTGGAGCATTCTTTTTGGGGAAAAGATTGGTTTCTTGGCTAAGCAAGAAACAAGATGCAATATCTCTGTCTACAACTGAAGTAGAATACATTGCAGCAGCAAGTAGTTGCACTCAAATCCTATGGATGAAGCAGATGCTAAGAGATATTAAAATTGAATATGCGGAGCCTATCACAATTTTCTGTGATAGTTCAAGTGTAATTAATATTTCCAAGAATCCGATATTACACTCTAAGACTAAGGACATATCTATCAAGTTTCACTTTTTGAGAGAACAAGTGAACAAGGAAGAAGTCAGGTTGGAGTATGTTCCCTCCAAGGATCAGATTGCAGATATCTTTACTAAACCTCTTCCCAAGGACTCTTTTGAATATCTCTGGGAGAAGTTAGGAGTCATGGCCCCTCCGGTGATGAACTAGGATGCACTGATGTGCATCAGTCCGGTGGATATCATAGTCATATCTTGTGATCTAGATTGATGATGGGGAGCTGCTACTAAGGGGGAGCAGCTGGTATGATTCTGATGTGTTAGAATTGCAAGTATGAGCCCTTTACCATTGATGTCAAAGGAGGAGAGAAGACATGTGAAAAACAAGTAGCTGATGATCAAAGGGGGAGCCGTAAATGAGGAGAAGACATATTGCTGATAGGGGGAGCAGTGACATAAAGGAGAAGTTCTTGTCTTGATGGTTTTTCACATCATATGTTGCCATCAATGACAAAGGGGGAGATTGTTGCAAGTATGAGGTGAACCAGTATTGTCATTGATGTCAACGTACTCATATTGCATTGACAAGAGGGATTCGATGAGTAGTGTGCTGAGGATATTGAGAAAATTAGCCTCAGTCAGGAACAGTGAAGAACAGTGATGAGAAGAAGGCAAATGTATTGTATAGGATGCGAACCGGAGGATGCAGATTAAAGGGTTTGTAGATATGAGTCTTGAGATGCTTCAGTCAATATTTCAGAGGTCCGCATGAAGATCTGAAGTAGTTGTGGCTGTCGGTGTGGAACCGGTTCCGGTAAGTGTTCAGAGGTGACAGAGGATCACAAAAAGGTCCGAAACTGTATGATCCTAATCTGTGGATTGGAAGGAGTATTTGGGATGTCCTTGTGATGTTTCATCTGAAGTTGTGTATGATTTGGAGGTCCAGAAATACCTTTTATATTATGACAGTGGCGACAGACAGTGTTCTTGAAGTTTCGGATGAGGAAGAGAAGAGATTCCAGTACGTAGAGAAAGTGCAGATGTACTTGGTCATTCAGGCAGGCTTGTGAAGGTTCTTGAATCATATTGAGGTTGTGTTGTTGGTCTGCATTGATGGTAGAGCCTAGAATTGAAGATAATCTTCCGGATGAAGTTCTTGCTCTGTTTTGCCGACCGAATGAGTTGTTCATCATGCGAATGCTCTTGTGGTGGCCGACCGGATGTGTTATTCATCTTGCAGATATTCTTATAGTTGATTGCTGACTTAGATAAGTCGATGTCTTGTATAAATAAAGGTTTGTGAGTCCATTTGAAGTGTGGGATGCGATGAAATGAGTGGTGTGGTGAAGAAAAACATGAAAGACAGAACAGAGGTTTTTGGGCTTAAATGGAACTGATCCGGACATGGTAAAGATGTCATTCTCTAGTTCAAGACTGTGATTCTTATCACTTTGTAGACAGTGTCTCTCCTTGTAGGCAGTGGGCCTCTTTGTGAGCAGTGTGCTCGGGCAATGAGCCCTAATTGGCAAGTGCCATTTTTGTAATTCCTTATTCTTCTAACAAAGAATAATCTTTGGGTTAATCACCCCATGGTTTTCTCCCTTAACCGGGTTTCCACGTCAAAAATACTGTGTCATGTGTTTCTATTTCATAGTATTGTTTGTTTGTTTGATTCAATGTTACTTGGATTAATAAAGTTCACAAAGAGAAATAATTAGGATAACTGATTCACCCCCCCCCCTCTCAGTTATCAACAGCTCTGATACCACATGTAATGAATGCCTACCTATTCCTAAAAAACATTCTAAATTCTACTAATAAGAACACCAAATTTTTTTACTAAAACATAATTAATACTCATAATTACATCATATGAGATTCATAATTAATAATTTTCATTTCATAAATCAATAAATGAATAAATAATCATTCATAAAATATTACAATGTAGAAATCACATCCTAATGCCATATTTTCAAATTTACAACTTTCATAAATACATCATATGAAATACAAATAATGGCTTTAAGTAGCCAAGTCTTCAACATTCTTCAATTGCAAGAGGGAGAGAATCACTTGAGTGTTGTACCTCCAACCATAGACAAGCATTCTCTTGCACACCTTCCAACAAGTACATCATGCCATCTGAGAACTAGTGTTGTGCCCTATCACATACAATATGTCATACGACTCTAAAATCCCTCTAGCTAAGTATGACACAATTTGATTGTCATGCAACTATAAAGACACGGTGAACTGACAATGCAAGCAGTGATTTTGCATTATTTTGGCCAATTTGTTTTATTATTCAAATTACAGATTCAAAAA
Source organism: Cunninghamia lanceolata (assembly GCA_027924645.1). NCBI lineage: Eukaryota > Viridiplantae > Streptophyta > Pinopsida > Cupressales > Cupressaceae > Cunninghamia > Cunninghamia lanceolata. The sequence goes on from BSBN01000814.1 coordinate 16,664,796, forward strand.
TGAAGATGTGTGTTGTGTTTACACACCTCTATCTCAAAATTGTTAACAAGAATAATTTATCTCACATACAAACATACATAAAAGTATTATATCCCAATATAAGCATATATGTTTTAGTATAAATAATCCTATCATTGGCTTGGCTAGATGACTTAAGATTTTATGCCAACTATAAACCCATCTAGTCAAGAAGGTGATAGAATACAAATTTAAAACCAATGAATAAAAAGGAAACTACCATGCATTACTATGCATTCCCAACATTTAATATGTTTGACAATCTTATCATAAATTTCCTAGACTTGTGTCCTTAATACTCAAAAGTAAAAGAAATTACCTTTTACCTTTATCAGAGGGTTTTATAAAATTTTAATCAATTGAACAAATTCACAAAAAAGACAAATCATAAAAGAACTATCAGGTATTCACAAAAGTTATTAAATTCAATACTATCCTCATTCTTGGTTTTCCTTATTACCATTCTAATAATGGCATGAATATGACGCAGTCAAGGTAGGAGGGTCCAATGAAGGACTATCCAGCCTTGTAGCCTTAAACAATCAACACCATGATCATAACAAAGATGTAATGGAAACATATAGCTAACAACAGAATGATAAGAGATATTCGTAAACACATGACACAAGATTAATCCTGGGAAAACCCTCAAAGGGAAAAACCCAACCTTCTGTTGGCACCTTCAAATTTTGCAAATTTGAAGTGCCTATATCCTTTCGATGTGTCAATAGAGGCTGGGTTGACATGCTACTCAATCTACCCTGGAGCCCACCTTCACCAATTAAAATCTTGTAACTTAGAAGTCATCTTGCAAATCTATTTGGTAGGATGTTTTTTGACACATATAGTAGCATGCCTGCTTAGTTTCATGCTTCCAGGATGAGTTTTGTTGGGCTATTTAATGTTTTTCTGACTGCGACCGAGCTAGATTTGGTGTTCTAAAAAGTTTCAAATCTCACAATTCTGAAGGTGACCCATTTCTCGCTTTGGTCCAAAACTTCTCCAATTCTAGTTTTACCAAAATTGAAGATCATATGATGCATTATTTTAATGTATTTCAATTGCGGCAAAGGCATCCGACATGCCAGTTTACAAAGGAGGTCCTAGAAATCATTCGGCGATGCAAATTTTGAGGAAATGGGTTTGCTCTAAATAATTAATAATGGCCCTGTGCAAATTTTCATGACCCTCTAATATCTTGTCTACCCACAATGGAAATGCATTGTTTGCTTGGGAGAGGAAATTAGAAATTACCATTTGCCAAAGTCTAAAAATGCAATTTTAAAAATATTTATTGGAATATTTTAATGATTTAAAGGCAAATGTTATAAATTAAATATTATAACATTATGTTATAATGCTAAGGTAAAAAAATAAAGCATTTGACTGCCTTATCGCACCATCGCATGATTATTTATCTCTCCATTTCTCTATTGTGCAATGGTACGAAATCACCATTCCAGAGTAGTTTTTGACCTACACCCCTCTATGCAAAAACTGAGGTGTTTCGCTCTCCACTGAGGTATTTTTGGAGGCCTTTCAGGTAGATTCAGGTAGGTAGTGTTGTAGAGTGGACTACTGATCACATTTTTGGTCTTCCAGCTAATTTTTGGAGGCTCTATTTGGCCCAAAATTGCTGCTTCATGTTGTTGATGGGTGTTTTAGCACACAACAACGCAGGTATGATTGTTGGTATCACACCTCTCTTGAAAAGTATCCTACCCTAGGTAAGACTACTCCAAGGTTTCTACAGCTAGGTCTTAGCTTGCATGGAATAACTTCAATGGAATGTCTAGCTATAATAACAAGGGGTCTTACACGAAATGCAAGGTTTATGGAAGATGGCAACAATGTATATATAGAAACCCTAGTGGTTCATACTGTAAAGTCTAAAATTTTCCAGCAGATGGGAAATGAAATGTTGCTTATAACCTAACCTAACAAACTTGATATAAATAAAATGCAAAAGGAAAAGGGGAGAGAGAAAGGTTAAGAGATCCTAAATGATAGTCACAATGGAGTAAAATGATGCAGATAGACAAATACTTTCAATAAACCATTCCCTATTTCATCAGGATAGGAAATCCATAATGTTGGAAGACATGATGCAATCTTCAAAGGATCCTTATGATTTTCAAATTACATTCACTCATTAAACACCATGACAATGGCACAACTTAACTAGTGGAATGCAACAGAACTATATTCAATGACAGGGCCCAAGCTAACTATACATAGCAACTTACCATCAACAAGCACTAATAGTATGGACCAAAGCATTCATCAGATATCTTAACATTTATCCATCATTACAAAAGCACAACTAATTAAATTTAGATTGATATGAACCATGAAAACCAAAGAGGATAACACATAAACACAAATTCCTAGCAACCTACAAAACTTGCTTTGTATTGATCATAATTTGGTAGAGTCTTAGCAATTCACTATCAAATCTTCCTTACAAATGAGAGAAAAAGATGGCCCTTTTATAGACAAGGCACCATACCAAGTTTTTCAATGGATGGTGTGTTGGCAAGAGACACTGTGTGGCTTCATAAGTGTTGTCATTGATGGCAACAAAGTCTATCCCACACATCCGCAATACATAGCATGCCCATACTGGAAGTCAGATTGAAGATTGTTTTGGTTTAGTGAACAAGAACAAAGTATGTAACAAGGTCCAACAATCAGGTTTGGATCTCTCAGATGGTGTAACTCAGCAAGTTGCGGACTTGGACAAGTCAAGAGGGGTATCATGACTACCATATTCTAGAGATTTAGCCTCTAGTGATAAAGCATGAAAAAGATATGAGCATCTGAGTGTTGGGTTCCAGTCAGGCAAAGTATAAAGAGAAATAATTTAATGATAGAGTATCAGACTTCAATCCGGATGAGTAAAAGGTGTTGATCAATCAACTTGTGGAATTATACATTGTTGGCCAACATGATTAATGACTTCTATGCCTATGTTTTTGATACACATCACAAATCAAGCATGGATTTAGCTGACAGATCAGTAACTTGCAAATATCTTGAGTATTCCTATTGCCGACTAAAAAGTTGATGAAATCCTTGATGCAGATATATATACCAAAAGGATTCCAGTATCTAAGGGTGTGTGTGAACAAGTGATGAAATAAAGTGTGAAGAAAAGTAGGGATAAGTGTGAGAACAATAATTCAAGTCTGGTATGTGACAGAGCAACAACATTAAAATAGAGGAAGAATGAAGTGCATCAAATTAGTGTATTGTGCCTAACCGGAACTAAACTCCTGCATTTGTAGATCCTTCTCATCAGTTCAAACACTTTATTACCTTCCGTAAGTTTTGTAGACAGTGAGTCTCTTATCGACAGTGTACCTCTTGTGACCAGTGTGCTCAAGCAGTGAGCCCTAATTGGCAAGTGCCATTTTGTAAGTTCCTTTATTCTTTTAACAGAGAATACAATTTTGGGTTAGTCACCCCATGGTTTTTCCCTTAACAGGGTTTCCACGTAAAAATCCTTGTGTTATGTGTGTTGATTTTATTTCTATTCTTATGATTACATATGCTTTCATGTTTTGATGCAACACTGTTTATTAAGATAACAAAAGAAAACAAAGTTAAGGAAATTTTGAGATAACTAATTCACCCCCCCTCTCAGTTATTTGCCTTGTTTCCAACAATTGGTATAAGAGCTAGGTTTCTCTAAACAAAGCCTAATAGCTTGAGGAAGATCTGGGAATCTCAATGGATGCATATGGTATGAAGGAACAACTTCAGTCTACCCCAGATGATCTTGAACAATCCCACTCTGAAGTCAAGAATTTAAGAGAAAGACTCAAACAACCTGATGAACTCATAAATGAGCTAAAAGAAAAACTTAGCATTTCTGTGAAAAAGAGAAAGGAACCACTTCAAAAATTAGCCAATTAGAGTGAAGTCAATGATACTAATGAAGATCTGGATGAGAAAAATAAGCTATGTGAAAAGTTGTCAAAAGAAGTCATTATGGTGAGGCATGAAATGGAATTAGGGGTTATGAGGTTCACTCAAGAAATTGAAGAAAAAAGAAAGATTGAAAATAATCTAAAACAATCCCTTAAGGAGAAAACAAAGGACTGCCATAAAATGGACAGAATAATTAGGCATCTTGAATCTAATCTTGAAGAAGCTAGAGACAATGAAGAACAACTCGAGAATCAGATAGACACTCTTAAACAAGATATTCAAACAACAAATGAATAGAAAGAGAAATTCAAGATAAGCTCATCCCAACTTGAAGTTCTTCTTAAAATCCAAAAGAGGGTAGATGATAAGCATGGCTTGGGATATGAGAAAGGTGAAAGCTCTGGATCTTGTCAAAAGAATGTTGGATCAGGTAATCAAAGAAATAGACCTAGAAGACCTCCGGTAAGGCAACCAAATGCCCAAAGATATCCATCCTTCAATGGATACTACTTCAATTGCAACAATTTCAATCATAGAGCAACTCAGTACAGGGGGAGAATGAATCAGAATAATCCATCCTTCTCTGGACAATGTTTCAATTGTAAAAGATATGGTCACAAATCTCATGAATGCAGAAATATGTAAATAAACAATTCATTCAATGGTAGATGCTTTGCATGCAATAAAATGGGACATATGGCTAATCAATGCAGATCAAGAGGATATCAATCAAATAAGCAAAGGAATGTTGTATGTTACAATGGAAATAGATCCAGTCATATTGCCAGATTCTGCAGAAGCAGAAATCAGGATAGAAAAGGTTCGGTGGAACATAATCAGAAACAAGATAAGGGAAAAGGTAAAGTAAATACCAATGAAGTTCAAAAGGAGATAAGCAAGATTTGGGTAAAGAAGAGTACAGAAAATATTGGAGATGGATCCACACTGGGATCCAGTGCTAATATTCCTTCTAGAAACTAAAAAGGGTAAGCTTTGGCTTAGGGGGAGTCACAAAGAAAAATAATTTCCCCCAGCCAGTTAGCTAGTGTCTAAATTTGGCACATTGAGTAAACATATGTCACTGCAGATTAAAGGGTTCACAGAAAAACATCTAGATAACCTTCAGTCAAAATGTGAAAGATCTGCATGAAGTTTTGAAAGATTTCTAACCACTCAAGCTAATCTGGTTCCAACAACTATCCAGTAAAGTGAGATTTTCACAGACAGATTTGGTATGATTCAAAATTGAAATTCTTTGATCTATGGACCCATGGCTTGATTTAAGAAAAGAAGATACATTGTCAATCCTCACTAAAAATGATTCTAAGTTTAGCGCAATGATTTGAGAAGATCTCTCTCAAAATAGGGCAACAAGATAATTTAGGTTGTGCATTTATTACAAAAGGAAATTAGGGTTTGCACAAGGAAAAAGGGTTCTTTCACTCATTATTTGCACACTTGCACTCATGAAGATGAAAAGAAGAGCTATGCAACAAAGTTTCTACAATTCACTCAAGATCAACTAGAAAATTGAATTCAACCAGCGACTTGTTTTGGCTCCTATTTCAAACCCTAAAGCATGAAAAGATACTTCCATTCTAAAAATCTCTCTCTGAATCTCTTGCAAAATGGCTACTCCCATGGTTGTCAAGATCACTAATAGGCTGCATCCTAAATTCAAGAAACACCCTTATAAATCTCTAGAAGTTGATCCTTTAGGTGCATTTTCTAGTATTCCGCTTGGGGTATTGCATTGAGAAGATGTTAGGGTCTATATCCATGCCAACATTGAGGAATTTAGAGACTCAAAATTGATGGACATCTATCACAAACAACTAATAGATGAGAGTTTTGAACTCAAACCTGAATTCAAGGCCCTCCAAGATAAACACTTCAGACATTGTATACACTTTCCATGTTTTACAGAAGATGATTGGGTCTGGTATGTCCTAAGCAAGATGCATGATAATTTTATGTGGCTAATGAGGCCCTTCAAGATAACTAAAGATGACATCAGGGCAGTGACCGGACTGCATGCATCTGGTGGGTTACCTGCACTTAAATCTGTGAAGAACCAAACAGTAACTGAAGCCACCGGATCTAAATTTGACAAAAGAGCAATGACCATAGATGACATCACAAATCTGGATGTTAATTTTCCCCCAATGATAATCAGGTACAAGATATATTATTCAAGCAGGGAGAATTCTGTGTCTAGCACATCAATTTATGCAGTATATCAAATGTTGAGGGAAAATGCAAACTATGATCTATGTGAGCTTCTTCTAAATCAACTATTGAAAAACCTATAGAAGATCAAAAAGGATAAGAAGAACTCCTTTAAATATGGTAGCCTAATACTATGTTTGTTCTTCTATTATATGAATGAGCTACCTGGATTACATGGTTGGGTATGGCAAAATGACAAACTAGTTGCAATTCAGATTAGAGACTATATGTATGGACTTGGTGATGCTCAAGCCCGAAACACAGCTCTCTAGGGTTACTTCAAGAGCTTCCAAAGCATGATGCAAGCCAGAGAGAGAATACCTCAATCCATAGTTGAGAAATATAAGGACACAGTGTACTTCATGGTTGACACTGACCAATGCCTAATGGAGGCAGTTGAGATGAGAATTGTGTGGATAATGACTATGGGATATGAAGTCGATGAAAAAATCTTGGAGCTTCATATTCAACATCTGCTGAGCCAACCCAAGGACACTGAGGCAGAAAGGTTTGGAACCTTTCAAGAGCTAAGTGTAAAAATACATGTTGAGTTAAGACAGCCAGAAATAAAGAGGAAAGTAAGAAGGGAATTTGAGGAAATTGCTAAAAGATTTGGCCTATCAAAGGAGGCTGTGGATGCAAATAGAGAGAAGATGGAGAAGGCTAAGAAAGAGAAACAAGAAGAAAAGAAAGGAGATGCTCCGGTACAAGCCTCCTATTGGACTAGATCTTCTAAGAGCTCTGCACCTACCACTCCTAAAAGCTCAAAGGCTTCCAAACTGGAAGTCAAGACATCCAAAAAAGGAGAAAAGAGGACAAAGACCAAAGCCACAAGGTCATATACAAGCCTTACAGATTATGAAGAAATAGAATCTGCTGAGGAAATCAAGAAAATGAAGAAGAAGAAAATATCTAGGAAATTATCTGCTAGTAAAAATGAGGAAGAAAAGGCAGAGGAATTTGTTGAAAAGCCCACTCTTTCCATTGATGACATCATCAAGGCAATTACTGTGGATAGGAACCTATAGTCAGTAATAGAGTTCTATGATGAATACAATGATACTAACAAGAGGATTTTGGAAGAAGCTCCTGTCAGGTACCTGAACATTTACAATAAAGCTTTCATTGATATTATATCATTAATTCCTAAGAGTCTAGAAAAGGTACTTGAACTGAGAAAAGAGAATGCAAAGGCAAAAGACCTAGAGATTTGGGAACAAATAATGATTCAGCTTTATCCTTCTATCACTCTAAAACAAATGGACATGATTTTTAAGGACTGTAATGATGAGTTCTGGAGTAAGGCAAGAATGAATAAACTTATGCTTGGAGAAACTAACCAAGTAGCAAGTGAAACAAAAGATATCCTCCAGAATGCTTTGAAAAGATTCAATCTTCCTATTATAGAGGAAACAATTGAAGAACCTTCTACCATGGATGTTGAAGGATTAAATGTAACCAATGAAGAATCTTCTTACAAGGATGTAGAAGGATCAAAAGAAATAGATGAAGAGAAGTCTAAGGACTTGGATTCCTCTGTTCCAGAAGAGGAAGTTCATGAAGCAATAAACATCAGTGACATCTCTCCTCCAAATCACACTGTAGACATTCCATACTCTAAAGCTGAAGGAGAAGATAGAAGAGAAGAGAAGGTGATTCAAGAAGAAGAGGTTAAGGGAAAAGAAGAAGAACAAGCAGAAAAGACTAATGATGACTGTTCTAATATCCCAAAAGAAATGAAGACTCAATCACCAGCAAGAGACACTATAGAGGTAGTAAAGAATGTCTTAAACAAAGAAATGATGGAGATAGATGAACCTGAGCTATTTCAAGGGCCACTAAATTTTGACTCTCTCTCTCTCAGATTCAGAAAATGAAAATAGCATCTTTTGCTCAAGCCAAAGAAAAAGAAAAATTCCTAAAATCTCACATGGAAGACTGTGAACTGTTGGAGATTGCATCTGAGATGCTAGAAAATATCATGCCATCCTTCCAAAAGGATCCTTCAGCCTCACCATCTGGTAACTTGAAATCTTTGGTAAATTTTGTTAGAACTCATTTTGAATCTCTAGAGAAATTAGCAGAAGCAAATGTCTGGAAGGAGTTTCTAGGAAAAAGATTCACTGAAGTGCAAGGACTGATTGCTAATGATAGGAGGACCCTTGACATTGGAATAAATAGCATTGAAAATTCTCTTAAAGATGGTGGGGATATATACAAATTTTGTTTATCTTGGCCCAAAGTGATAGAGGACATTGAGAAGATAGTGAAAGAACAAGAACGTAAACTGTCAAGTTTATCTCAGAATTTTGAACCCCTTACTACCTCTCTAATGAATCAAGAATGCCAAGCTATTGTTATCATCAATGAAATAAAGAGGTTGGACAAAGAAAAGAAGAACATAACGAACAGAATGGGTGAACTTAGAGGAATAATTATCCCTAAGTTAGAGGCAATGCATGAGGCCTTGATAGATGCTCAAGCTACAGCCCAAACCAGTGATCCAGTAGATTTAAGAAGAGCAGAAGCATATGCATTTTTTTTGAGTGGTCACATCTCCATTTTGGATAGAATGAAGTAGAGCTGGGCCATAGAGTTTGTATAGTTGAAGGCCACTTTTGCAGATATACTTAAGTATATGTAAGTATAACATACATATATATATACTTATGCAGTCGTGTATAGGATAATTTTTGTAAAATTATTAGTATGTAGATTCCACCCTTTGCCATTGATGTCAAGGGGGAGTGAGGAGTAGTAAAAAATGTGGAATCCAACTAAGGGGGAGCTCCGGTAAAATAGTACAAAAGATAGAGCATCAGCCAAGGGGGAGTTTACTGTGACACTTAGTCATTTTTCACTAAGTATTGCCATCAAATGCAAAAGGGGGAGATTGTTGGCAAGAGACACTGTGTGGCTTCATAAGTGTTGTCATTGATGGTAACAAGGTCTATTCCACACATCTGTAATACATAGTATACCTATACCAGAAGTCAGATTGAAGATTATTTTGGTCCAATGAACATGAACAAAGTATGTAACAAGGTCTGATAATCAGGTCTAGATTTCTTAGATGATGTAACTCAACAAGTTATGGACTTGGACAAGTCAAGAGGGGTATCATGACTAATGTATTCTAGAGATTTAGCCTCTGGTGATAAAGCATGAAAAAGATATGAGCATCTGAGTGTTGGGTTCTAGTCAGGTAGAGTATACAGAGAAAGAACTGACTGACAGAGTATCAAACTTCAATCTAGATGAGTAAAAGGTGTTGATCAAGCAACTTGTGGGATTCCACATTGTTGGCCGACATGATTAATGACTTCTACACCTATGTTTTTGATATGCATCACAAATCAAGCATGGATTCAGCCGACAGATTAGTAACTTACAAATATCTTGAGTGTTCCTGTTGCTGACTAAAAAGTTGATGAAATCCTTGATGCGTATATATATACTAGATGGATTCCAGTATGTAAGGGTGTGTGTGAACAAGTGATGAAATAGAGTGTGAAGAAAAGTGGGATAAGTGTGAGAACAACAATTCAAGTACATTATGTGATAGAGCAACAACATTAAAATAGAGGAAGAATGAAGTTCATCAAATCAGTGTATTGTGCTTAACTGGAACTGAACTCCTACATTTGTAGATGCTTCTCATTAGTTCAAGCAGTTGATTAGCTTCTGTAAGTTCTGTAGACATTGAGTCTCTTGTAGGCAGTGTACCTCTTGTGAGCAATGTGCTCGAGAGGTGAGCCCTAAATGGAAAGTGCCATTTTGTACTCCTTTATTCTTTTAATAAAGAATACAATCTTGGGTTAGTCACCTTGTGGTTTTTCCCTTAACAGGGTTTCCACAAAAAAATCCTTGTGTTATGTGTGTTGATTTTATTTTTGTTCTTATGATTACACATGCTTTCATGTTTTGATGCAACAATGTTTATTAAGATAACAAAAGAAAAGAAAGTTAAGGAAATTTTGAGATAATAGACTCACCCCCCCTCTCAGTTATCTGCCTTGTTTCCAACACGATGGAGATTAATTCGACACCAATAGTCCATATTACATGGCATTTAATGAAGTATAGTAATTAGTTACATTTTTGGATTTGCATTTGTTCTTTAGGAAAAAGATAAAAATAGCTTGCAAATACATTTAATCTAGACAAAATAGATACCCATTTGGTTGTACATGATGAAAAGTCAATTTTCAAGGCCTAATAAAGCCAAAATAGAGTCACATGACACTTGAAAACTTGAGCTGATGTGGATTCACAGGATTCCAAGTGTTGAATGGACCAAGAGGAGTATGTGGTACTTTATTAGTTAAGATATATCCAACTAGATGCTTGTTAGACTAATTCTTGATGACTGGACAACTGGAACAATTATATGTATGTCTTGGACATTGGACTGGATCTACAGGAACTACCATGAAAGAAGCATAATCTTCAATGTCTTCCAGCTCTTGAGACTCATATTTATCATCTTTGACATTATATTGATCTTCTCTTATAGTTGTAGGAGCAATTTGGTTGATAGAATGTCGATTCTACATTTTTTGGTCAATAAGGGACCTCTATGTGTTCATCCTTCGAAGACAGCTCCAATTAGCTCCAACAAGCTCTTTTGTACTCTTAGACCTACAATAAACAAGACCAAGCATCAATTTCATCATAAACAAGTTATTTTCCATCAATTTGGATCAAAACATGTCCATTTGCAGTCATGGATCAGTCAAAAACAACCCATTGACAATGTCACTTTCTCTATTAACAACCTCTTAATCTAATGATTTTTACATGATTTTCTACATTTTTAACCATTTTCAAGTACCCATTTAGCCAATATATTGAACTAGGAAGTTTTTCAGTCATTAGGATCCATTTACAGACTTTAATTTCATATTTTTCTAGCCTTTTCTGTAAAAAGCAACATTTTGGGGGTCACAGACTTTTCATGTGCAGTGGCATTAATTATCGTAAAATGTGCCAAAATCCACACAAACTTGATAAAATGTTCATAATGATGTGATAAATGATTGTGAAATTCAATTTCGTGAAGAAAATCTAATTTTCACCTTGAAAAAACTTAATTTTAGGCCAAAATGTCAAAAAGTGTTGATTTTGGGGTCTACCGACCTAGCGGGGATTTTGTGGGTCACAGACTAAAATTTGGTGCAATACAATTCTAGCATAGGTTGGAGAGGTTCATTTTTACTACAAAATACTTTTGTGCTACTTTTGGGTGCCACCGACTTGCACGAGTTTGAGCTTGGACCGACTAATAGCATAAGGTCAGTCGGGGTGGATTGTAGCGAAAGTCAGTAAGGTCGATTCTTAGTGCAAAACATAATAGGCTCAGTCAGCGGGGGTTTTCAATGCAACTGACCAGCATGGATTTCTCTATCTACCGACCAAGTGCAGTGAAGGCAACTATTAGCACAAGTTGGTTGAAGCCCGTTTTAGCGCTTTTCTTCAAAATTGTCTCAGCGGGGATTTTTGGTTTGACTAACTTAGTAGTATCTTGGAGGGAGGTCAATCAGAGGCAAATTTAGCATGAAAGTTGGTAGAAGGCATTTTTAGCGTAAGATTTGGAAATGTCTAGGGTGAAAGTATATTTAAAAATATATTTAAGTATAATCAGGGCTTTAGGGCCATATATCAAGGTGAAAGCTTATGGACCCCTTATTGAAATCTAATGGAATTTGACATGATTTTGCAATTATAAGATCTAGAAAACACATCCTGAAAAAGCAATCTCAAGGGCAATATCTGGTGACATGGGATTTTGTAGCATTTAGCGCAAAAAGGCAATAAATGGCTATTTCTTAAGCACAAGACCACCCAAGACACCTCCAAATCAATCAAGCACAACATCAAATGATTCTAGACATGCAAAATAATCAAATCTAGAACAAATCATGCATTCTAAGCACAAATTCACTTTTTCATCATCATAAGCAAGAGAGGTCGAGACTCCAAGCCAAAGAAAAAGAGGGAGTCTCCATTTGGCAAAATGGGGCATGTGTGCAAGGCACAACAAATGGTGACTCTGTTGGGAAATGCTCCAGAACATTTCAATAATAAACTTTTAGTTCAGACCTAGAATCTTTGTGTTTCCCACATGCTAGACAAGAGAACATGATATCGTATCAAAGAATCAAAGACCACTAACCAGTGCAACCATCCATATCCTGAAAACTTGAGTGTGTGCAATTGCATTCATTCCCATCCCTTGGCAACTACGTTCACCCAAGATCCTTCATGCTAATCTATGAATTTGGGACTATTTTACCACCAAGAGAATGCTCAGATGCTGAGATGTGATGAGCCTTGATAGAATTGAATGATGATTCTTCCAGTAACAACTCTTCTACAGTGATATTCTTTCTTGATAATGCCTTTGATGATCTTGAATGCTAATACTCTTCAAATAATATTCTTCATATGAGAGTCTTCAAATGATAATATTCACATTGATACTTTGTGATGGGTTTGGTGTTGAAAAACACCTTTTATTTTTACCCAATAGGCTAGCAGTACTTAGTATCGCCTGCCACCCTCATCTAGATCTACAAAACTAATGTTGGTGGTAAAAATAGGGAACCAAATGTTTCACTTAACACAAGATCACCCAGACTCACTTAGCTACCTCAAGATTATTTAAAGTGAGAGATATATGGCTAGAAAATACTTCAGGTGCACCAACTAACAACTCTTTTTCAATGAATAGACATCATACTCCCTGATATAATGGTGGAACCCACAGGAAGACCTAAGCAGAATTTTGACTTCTCAAAGAAAGACCATAGATAATTTACCCAACAAGGAAGCACTTGCAGGTCTGCACAACTGCCACCACATTCGAGAAATGGAGAATCCAAGCAAAGCAAGTGCAGAAGCGAAAAGCAAAGCAAACCACTCTAACCAAAGCAAATAGAAAGAAGAAAGAACAACTAACAACTAAGGAAAAATAGAAAGCATAAACTAAACTAAACAACAAGAAACTAACTAAAACCTAAGTAAAAACAAGCAAGACTATGTACAAAAACTTTGAGCAGCAAGTATTTACACTACCTCATGATTTATTTCTTAGGGTATGCAAGAGTAAAAAGGTGAAGGTTAGTGTCCTAAGTCTAGTAAATTCATCTTTGTACTCTGAAAAGTGAGGTAGAGGCATGCCAGGTTCATGTTCAGATTACAAATTATGCAGGATCAGCAATTGGGGGAGTTCATTCAGGCCATGATCAATCCAAATGCAAGTTGTCTTACCTAAATCACCATAATTAAATTGATAATTGGAACTGAGTGGAGAAAGGGAATATACAACCTAATTTGTAGTACCATCAGTTGGACATGGAAGTTCATCACCTTGCTGCATTGTACAAATGCCTTCTAATCTTTGAGAGGTCTCAACTTGTGTTTGGTCATATCCTATTCTAGAGCACTGAATGATGCAACAACTTCCCAACCAAATAGGAAGTCTAGACAACTTTCTTCAGAATGTGGATCATCTGGATGAACTCTGCATGAAGTGGCTAAAGCAAAATTTGACATGTGTGGTGAATTCCTATGTAGCATCATATCCTTGCTCATTGTTGATATCAACTCAATAATGTGATCAATTGATTGACATGAAAAAGCTTCCAAGATATAACTTTGCAGGATAGTTTGATTTTTATTCTTAGATTGTGGATTTCTACTTTCATTTGTCATCAATAGGTCAGTATCAACCATGTGGAGCTCTTCCTTTATGCAAGTATGAATAGGATCAGTCTGATGAACATATGATATACTTGAATCTATTTTACCAAAATTAGTCATATGCTCCAAAGCAACTCCCTCTATAGTGATCAACAATCCTTTTATCTCAGTTGTTGGCTGATATGAGATTGAAAATTCATTGTCTACAGTAGCAACATGGTCTCCTCCTTCCTCTATAGCTTGATCTATGATGTCAATGCTGCCTTGAAGTGGTGTACTATCTTCTTCTTCATTTGACTCAGCTGAAAACACTGTGGGAGTAACCATAGTGATTTGATATGACCAATCTTTGTAGTTCACCATGCTGATATACTCATAAGCTTGATCATTTTTCATCAAACAATCATATTGTGGCTCAAGCGTGTCAATTGGAACAATTTTTTGTATTGCTGTCCATGATTGTTCTTCATTTGGAGGACTGATTTCTTCTTGTTCTTGCATATTTCTGATTTGAAGAACCTATTGTTCTAACTCTAAACTATCAACAGTCTGAAATAGACTGTTGTTCTCCACCTCTGCAGTAACAAACTCAAGTTTAGAACTTGATATATGTAGAGCATTTGATTGCTGATCTGCATCCTCAACATGATTGTTTACCAAATTTGATTGATCATCCGCCTTATGCACATCTTTAGTAGTAGAAATCTGATCTTGCATCTTGCTATGTTCATTGCCTTGGTTCAACAATGGCTTTGTTCAGCCCTCCTTCTAGCGCCAATTCTATTGATGGGTGTTTTGGCACACAACAACATAGGTATGATTACTAGTATCACACCTCTCTTGAAAATTATCCTACCCTAGGTAAGACTATTCCAAGATTTCTACAGCTAGGTCTTAGCTTGCATGGAATAATTTTAGTGGATTGTATAGCTGTGCCAACAAGGGGTCTTACATGAAATGTAGAGTTTATGGAAGATGGCAGCAATGTATATGCAAAAATTCTAGTGGTTTAGATTGTAAAGTCTAAAATTTTCTAGCAGATGGGCAATGAAATGTTGCTTATAACCTAACCTAACAAACTTGATATAAATAAAATGCAAAAGGAAAAGGAGAGAGAGAAGGGTTAAGAGATCTTAAATGATAATCACAACAAAGTAAAATGATGCAAATAGAGAAATACTTTCAATAAACCATTCTATGTTTCATTAGGATAGGAAACCCACAATGTTGCAAGAAATGATATAATCTTCAAAGGATCCTTATGATTTTCAAATTGCATTCACTCATTAAACACCCGAACAATGGCACAACTTAACTAGTGGAATGCAACCGAACTATATTCAATGATAGGGCCCAGGCTAACTATACACAACAACTTACCATCGGCAAGCACTAATAGTATGGACCAAAGCATTCATCAGATATTTTAACATTTACCCATCATTGTAAAAGCACAACTAATTAAATTTAGATTGATATGAACCATGAAGACCAAAGAGGATAACACAAACACAAATTCCTAGCAACCTGCAAAACTTGATTTGTATTGATCACAATTTGGCAGAGTTTCAACAATTCACTATCAAATCTTCCTTACAAATGAGAGAAAAGGATGGCCCTTTTATAGACAATGCACCATACTGAGTTTTTTAATGGACAGTGGAGATTAATTCAACACCAACGATCTAGATTACATGGCATTTAATGAAGTATAACAGTTAGTTATATTTTTGGATTTACATTTATCCTTTACAAAAAAGACAACAAATAGCTTGCAAATACATTGAATCTGGACAAAATGGATACCCATTTGGTTGTACATGATGAAAAGTTAATTTTCAAGGCCTAATAAAGCCAAAATAGAGTCACATGACACTTGAAAACTTGAGCTGATGTGGATTCATGGGATCCCAAGTGTTGAATGGACCAAGAGGGGTATGTGGCACTTTATTAGTTAATATATATCCAACTAGATGCTTGTTGGACTGATTCTTGATGACTGGATGGCTAGAACAATTATATGTATGTCTTGGACATTGGACTAGATCTGCAGGAACTACCATGAAAGAAGCATGATCTTTAATGTCTTCTAGCTCCTGAGACTCATCTTTATCATCTTAGACATTAAAATAATCTTCTCTTATAGGTGCAACATCAATTTGGTGGATAGAATGTCGATTCTGCATTTCTGGGTCAACAAGGGACCTCTGTGTGTTCATCCTTCCAAGACGGCTCCAATTAGCTCCAACAAGATCCTTTGTGCTCTTAGACCTACAATAAATAAGAACAAGCATCAATTTCATCATAAACAAGTCATTTTCCATTAATTTGGATCAAAACATGTCCATTTGCAGTCATGGATCAGTAAAAAACAACCCATTGTCAATGTCACTTTCTCTATGAACAACCTCTTAAATCCAGTGATTTTTACATGATTTTCTGCATTTTTAACCATTTTCAAGTACCCATTTGGCCAATATATTGATCTAGGATTTTTTTGCAGTCATTAGGATCCATTTGCAGACTTTAATTTCATGTTTTTCTAGCCTTTTATGCAAAAAGTAGGATTTTAGGGGTCACGGACTTTTCATGTGCAATGGCATTAATTATCGTAAAATGTGCCAAAAATCTACACAAACTTGATAAAATATCCATCATGATGTGATAAATGATTGTGAAATTCAATTTTACCAACAAAATCTAGTTTGTACCTTGAAAAAACTCAATTTTAGACCAAAATCTCAAAAAGCGCTAATTTTGGGGTCTATCGACCTAGTGGGGATTTTGGGGGTCATAGACTAAAAGTTGGTCCAATGCAATTCTAGCACAGGTCAAAGAGGTTCATTTTTAGTGCAAAATGCTCTTGTGCTACTTTTGGGCGCCACCAACTTGCGCGATTTTGAGCTCGGAATGACTAATAGCATAAGGTCGGTCGGGGTGGATTGTAGCGCAAGTCAGTAAGGTCAATTTTTAGGGCAAGTCGGTAAGGTCAATTTTTAGTGAAAAACATAATAGGCTCAGTCAATGGGGATTTTCAATGCAACTGACCAGCATAGAATTCTCTGTCTACCGACCAAGTGTAGTGAAGGCAACTATTAGCGCAAGTCGGTTGAAGCCCGTTTTAGCGCTTTTCTTCGAAATTGTCTCGGTGGGGATTTTTGGTCTAACTGACTTAGCGGTAGCTTGGAGGGAGCTTGGTCAAAGGTGAATTTAGTACAAAATTCGGTAGAATGCATTTTTAGCACAAGATTTGGAAATGTCCAAGGTGAAAGTATATTTTAAAATATATTTAATTTTAGAAAATATGAAAGTATAAGTTTAGATATTGAATTTCTTATACTTTAAATATTTTTAAATATACTTTCAAGATGTTTGAGATGGGTTCTAGATCCATAGGATTTCATACGCAGATTCTTGAATTTTGAGGTTCCACCAAATTTCAGACTTAGCCATTTTTTAGGATTTTCAAGGTTTCAAACTTAGCCAAATCAGGGCTTCAGGGCCATATATTAGGGTGAAAGCTTATGGACCCCTTATTGAAATCTAATAGAATTTGACATGATTTTGTAACTGTAATATCTAGAAACTAAGAACTTCAACATGAGACATCCTGTAAAAGCAATCTCAAGGGCAATATCTAGTGACATGGGATTTTGGAGTAAAATGCAATAACACCCAATTTTAGTGCAAAAGGCAACAAATGGCTATTTCTTAAGCACAAGACCACCCAAGACACCTCCAAATCAATCATGCACAACATCAAATGACTCCAAACATGCAAAATACTCAAATCTGGAACAAATCCTGCATTCTAAGCACAAATTCACTTTCTCATCATCATAAGCAAGAGAGGTCGAGACTCCAAGCCAAAGCAAAAGAGGGGGTCTCCATTTAGAAAAATGGGGCATGTGTGCAAGGCACAACACATGCTCCAAATCCATCCCCTGACCATTCCTAATGCTTGGGTAAGGATTTTAAGTGTGTTTGTGATGAATTCTGGGTGGCAGAGTGACAAAAAACACCATTGCATCAAGAAAAATGACCTAGTAAAGATAAAAAATTGAATTAGAAATCACTGCAATGTATTCTTTATGTTCTTTAGAGCTAGATGAAATCATTGAGAAGTTGGAGAAGAAGCCTCAGGGCTTCATTTTCTAGCAATGTAGAGGAATGAAGAGCCTTTAGTTGGGCTCGTGCAACAGTGTGAAATTGGTGGTTTTCGGCAACTACAAAGTAAAAGGTGAAAAAATCAAAGGGGAAAATTAAATTTGAAACATTAGGCTCCAAGTTTTATTTATTATTATTTTGTTTTCCCCTTTGTGATATATAGCTTTTAATTTCCTCGGGCTCATTGGTAGCAACTTGTGATATAAGACTCACCTAATTGCTAGGATGTAATAAATTTTTAGGGCAACATGCTCTTGTTTCTATAAGAGAGCAGGTTGTTCCACTTTGTAGGGGATTTTTTCTTCTAGGCTTTGGATACAAGGTGTCGACATTTTGGGAAGTATCTTTCTGTAGGAGAAGGTGACTAGATTTTGGGTTGTAGAGGCATATTTTGTTGTGTAAGTGAATAATTTCTGAATGCTAGTTTTCTTTCCAGGTTGAGTTATATGAGTAACACATTCTGTGTAGATCACTTATGACTGTCTCCTTAGGTGTAAGCATTCTTATTTTGAATGAAGTTGCTAAGGATTTCTAAATTCTTCAATGTATATTTGCTATGTTGCATGTCTAATTTTTTGCATCTATTCAAGGAGAAGATTAAATTAGCTTTAGATCAGATATGGGGAAAATGTGTTGCATCAAAGGATAAGTGAAGAATATGGTCATGGGCGATTCTCTTTCTTGGACAAATTGTTGTAAAGCAGTAATTTTATTATTTATAGTCCTCTGGTTATGAATTTTTCCTATCATAAGGAAGTATTTATATTGCTAGGTCTGACTCTGCTTCCTAGATAAGGCACCGATCTAGAACTTTATTTGCCTAAAGGTCCAAAAGAACAATGCATTTAAAGACAAATCATTCAAACCATTTTATGTTTTATTTTATTTAGGTTTGGGTGTTGCATGTTCTCAGATTTAACCAGTTAGATAATCCAAGTATATTCCCACTCTAGGGTTTATCTTACAAATCTTGGTGCATATGTCAGAGCATTCTGCCTGAGTTAGTCAAAGATAAATCTTTTGGTTGTGAATAAGGGAATACCCCCTTAGCTATGGCAGAAATTGAAGAGTAGAGGAGACAGAGAGTCAGTCTCCTATTTACTAGCCACTGACTTGAGGTCCCTGTGGATAGAAGATGGCAACTTTTTAGGGGAACTTAGACAATCAGCTGGGAACACCAATAGATTGGTGACTCTACTTGGGACAGTGATAGATCTATAAGTAAAGAGTCAAATAATTTAATGAGTCTTAACATCTAGTTTAGATATTGAAGTTTTAGACCTAGAAGAGGCTTTGTTGCAACAAATTTAAAAGAATTTTTTTGTGGCTCTACTATTGGAGAAAACCCATAATGAAAGAATGCTTTAAAGAGATTTGTGTTGTTTGAAGCTTAGTCCTCTATGAAAAGAGGTGACAATTCTATTTCAAGAACCTAATAAAGGATACAGAAAAGTTCCAGATCTACAAAATTTTTAGTCAGGAAGAAGGTTAGCAACTACTACAAGTTTCCAAGTATTCTCATAAATTTAAAGAAAGTATTATTATGTTTGAAAGTAGTTTATGAGAAGTCTTCAAGCCTTAAGATGATAAATGATTCCCTATTAGGTGAAATAGCACTAAGAAAGGGAAAGGATAGCAATACTGAATTTGTATACTTCTGTGATAAAAGTTACAGTTAGCACTATGTATAAGTATGCTTGTTTTGTTTAGAGCTACTCATGGTGAATAGACCTTAAACATAGTTGAAACCAGATTTTGTACTTTGTAAAGGGTTTAAGGTCATATGTTGTATAAGGAAGCTAGGAACTATGTGAATAATAGTTGCATTACTGTGAATTTTTTTGAAAAGGCATATCAAAATGCATCAATGTATACATCCTTGTATGGTTCCTAGTGCAACCATGGTTTGTGATCAGCCCCAGCCAGGTATTCAAAGAAGTTTT
The DNA here is from genome assembly GCA_027924645.1 of Cunninghamia lanceolata. Lineage (NCBI taxonomy): Eukaryota > Viridiplantae > Streptophyta > Pinopsida > Cupressales > Cupressaceae > Cunninghamia > Cunninghamia lanceolata. The sequence goes on from BSBN01000814.1 coordinate 16,684,790, forward strand.
AGCACTGAAAGATATAAACCCATCAATTTCAGTGGCATTGATGGTTACCCAAATGTTATTCCACCTAAGTTCAGAGATAGATTACCAAAATTTAGTGGTACAAGGAATGAATTAGCAGCAAAACACTTGCAACAGTTCGGTGATCTAATGGATGATTATGAAGTTGACCATGAAGATGTAATCATGAGATTGTTTGTCCAGTCCTTGAAGGATGAAGCAAGAGAGTGGTTCTTAAACTTGCTACCACATTCAGTCAGCTCTTGGAATGAATTTAAATCAGCCTTCAATGAGCAGTTTGGTGAAAGAATATTTGAGTTTTCAATTATCAGTGATTTCATGGATATCCACATTGAAAAAGATGAATTAGTTTCATCCTTTAACCTTAGATTCATAAAGGAATTGAAAAGAATTCCTAAAAAAATCAGACCTAATGATGTTTTAGATTTACTCATTTATTTGGGTGCATTTAACAAGAAAATGAGATACAGATTGAGAAGTGAGGATCCAACAAATTTACATCAGGATTTTGAAATTGCAATGGACATTGAAAAGGTTTCAAAGTATGGAATGAGTAGAAGTCTCAAGCCTAAAATGGTGGGTTGTCATAAAGAGTTCTATGTAGCTAAACAATGCAAGTTGGAGGTTATGAATGGTTACCAAATGAATTATCAGTTTGCTGCCCTAGTTTATGATTCATTCCATGACTTGGGCTATGTTTCTCTTAATGATAAATTCAAGCCAAAACATGATGCAAGGAACATCATATATCCAACTGTTGATCACATTGATCCTATTATTAGAAGTGAACAATATGGTGATAGTATGCAAATGAATGAAGCAAATAGGTTTGAAAATATGGTTATACCTGTGTCTAGTTTAATAAATGTTCATGATCAGCTAATAGACACAATGCACATATATGAAAATGGTGCTCTAAATCCATCACATGATCAAGTAATAGAAAATACTAAGGTTACGCATCAGACTTGGCCCAGTCAATGATGAGGCAAGAGCATTTTCAGGTAGTGAGGACATTCCATTAAATTGTGCAATTGATTGTTTCTCTTCTGGCAAAGGTACAACAAAGCTCCAATGGCAGTCTTGTGGTGAGAGTTATTCAGATGATATGTCCAATGATTGTTATTTTGTTGTTCACATTGGAATGAATGGTGTGGATAGCATAAGCTCACTCTCAAAAGATCAGGGGATGAAGAATAATGAATGCATGAATAATGGGGCATCATTTTTTCTAATTGAAGATATCAAAAGGGTTGAAGAATCCTCATATCAAGTAGTGTTGAAGTCTATTGACATGGCATAAATCTCAAACCTATATGTGATAGAGTCAGAGGATGAAATAAGTAATAATGCTAATTATGATCATTTCTTTGAGGGTATTAATCATCTTCCTAACATAGAGGAATTTATGTTTGTTGAGGATTCACATGGTGAACAAGTAGAAGATGTAAATGAATCATTGACATATAGCTCAATTATCGCATTATTCAACAGTACTTCTGAGGACATGAGACCATTTGAGGGTCAAAGTGAAAACCATGGTGAAAATATGATGAAGGGGGTAAATCATAAAACATTCAACAACAGAAATTGCACACAGAAAATAGAACCTCCTTTATTGATTTGTACAACTTATTACATTACAGAAGCTCAAATATAATAAGAGGAATCAACCCTCCACAGGCTGCAACACATTACAGCTTCCTATTCCCTGACTCTAGAATCACCTACCTTCTGTAACCCCAAATTAGCTAGGGTTTCTATTTTCCCAACTATTCTTGACTCTATGCTTCCCCCCTAAACTCTACTACCACCCAGGGTTCCCAAAAATGGTTATTAATAGCCTTTTTGGTGGCCAACAACCTAATTTTGAAATTTGCATCTCCCTCCAAAAATAGGTCAACTTCCGGGAGCCATAACTTTTGATCTGGGTGTCTGATTGACAAATTGTTTTATGCGTCAAAAAGCTCACGGAGTACTCTATGTGCTAAGAACTTGCTCTATCGATTCTGGCCATTTTTAGGCCCATAGGGGGCCATTTAGTGCCTCAAACCTAAGTTTGAATAATTTTCAGGCATTTTTTAGGAAACAAAAACTTTAATATCTTTCAGCTCACAAATAATTTTTATGTGATTCCTTCGCCAAAGGTCTTATATTTCTGTTATGTAACTTCCTGTAAATTTTCACTTCAATCTGTGCCCAAATGCAAACTTTCTAAAAATACCAGGTTACTATTTTTAGCAGTTTAGAAAAACTGAAAGTCCTACATCATTATTCAAGCGATTATGGAACTGGAACCACAAATTTTGAAAAGAAATGGAAAGAATATCAACAATTTTGAAACACATCTTTTTTTGGGTGATGCAAGATTGCCCTCACACCACTGGATGCTCCTACATCAGACACCTAGGGTAATTTGAGAAGTGACCCTATCACGTCTCAGGTGTTTGTGTGAGGAAAACCCAAATAGTCAACCTCTGCCTTAGACAACCAAGAAGAATCTTCAACAGTTCTTCCTTTCCATTTCACCAGATATTCTTCATATTGCCTATTCTGAGTACTTCTTCCCACATGGCTATCCAAGATCTCTTCTATCTCCTCCGTTGAAGTAGATGCCGGAATACTCCACTGTTCTTCTGTTGTTCCATCCTCTGTGCCACCCTCATGATATTCTATTATATCAACAATGTTGAACATAGGGGAAATATTAATCTCACTTGGTAACTCTACCTCATATTTATTTCCTGAATCATGCTTCTTTAGGAGTCTGCATGGTCCAAATTTCTTCATTTTCAACTTATTGTATGTTCCAATTGGAACCTTTCTTTTCTCAAGTGAACCATGACTTCATCTCCTACCTGGAACTCCTTATACCTCCTCTTCTGATCTACCTTAGCCTTGTACTAAATATTCATCTTATTAATGTGCTTTCTCACCTCTTCATGCAAATTCTTCAGATGTTCTCCAAAGTCTTCAACCTCAGCACTTGTCTTTTCTCCTTTGTCTAGATTCCTTAACTCTGAAGCATTTCTTGGACTATTTCCATATACAATCTGGAATGGTGATTTATTAGTACTCCTATTGATAGAATTATTGTAAGCAAATTCTACCTGTGGTAAAATCAAATCCCATCCCTTGGGCTTATCTCCTACTAAGCATCGTAGCAAGTTACCCAAACTCCTATTCACTACTTATGTCTGTTCATCAGTCTATGGATGGTGTGCAGAACTAAACTTCAAATCTGTCTTCAACTTCTTCCATAATGTCCTCCAAAAATAACCAACAAACTTGGTATCTTGATCTAAAATGATGCTTTTTGGTAGACCATGTAGTCTCACCACTTCCATGAGAAATAACTCTACAATATGAACAACATCATTAGTCTTCTTACAAGGAATAAACTGTGCCATCTTTGAGAATCTGTCCACCACAACAAAAATAGAATCATGCCCTCTATGTGTCCTTGGTAAACCAAGAACAAAATCCATACTAATATCATTCCATGGCTTCTCTAGTACAGGTAATGGTTGATACAACCATGTATTCTAACTTGTTCCTTTTGCCATCTGACATACTCTACAACTCTGCACAAACTTCATCACAACCTACTGCAACTGTGGCCAATAATAATTTTCACTAACAATAGAAATGGTCTTATCTCAACCAAAGTGCCCAGCCAATCCTCCACTATGCTTCTCCTTAATCAGGTTCTCTCTCATGGAACTCCTCAAAATGCACAACTGGATTCCTTTAAATAGCATGCCATCTTTGATTATGAAATCCAACCATTTTGTCCTGTCCAAAGTAACGAGGTTCCAAACAAGCTTTCCAGGCCTCTGCAAAATTTGGATTCTTAGGATACAAACTTTTGAGCTCATCGAACCCAACAACCTCTATCTTCATTTATGTCAACAAATTTTTCCTTCTGCTCAAGGCATCTGCAACTCTATTAGACTTCCCACTCCTATGCTTCAAAACAAAAGTATAGCTCTGCAAAAACTCAACCCATTTTAAGTGCCTTTGGTTCAACTTCTCTTGACTATTAAGATACTGCAAAGCCTGATGATCAGTATATAAAACAAACTCTTTTGACAACAAATAATGTCTTCATTTCTTCAAAGCCTGAACTATTGCATAAAATTCCTGATCATAAACAAAATACTTTTTCTTGGAATCATTAAGCTTTTCACTAAAATAGGCAATGGGCTTACCTTCTTGGCTCAAAACAGCTCCTATACCACTACCACTAGCATCATAATCTACCTAAAATACCTTATTGAAATATGGAAGTGCCAAAACAGGTTGTTCTACGACTTTCTACTTCAATGTATCAAAGCTCTTGTCTGCTCCTTTAGTCCATCTAAACTCTTTTCTATCCCCTCTCATTGTCTCAGTTAGGGGTGCAAAAATGCTACTAAAATTCTTGATAAACTTTCTGTAAAAACTTACCAAACCATGAAAAGATCTTACCTCTGTTGCACTCCTGGGCGTAGGCCATTCAATGATAGACCTTACTTTTTATGAATCCATGTTAAGACCTTCCTCTAAGACAACAAATCTAGGTATACCAACTCCTTCTTTGCAAAACTACATTTCTTTAGATTAATCAGCAACTTCTTCTCCCTCAGCTTCTCTAGAGCTCTTCTGATATGCATTAGATGCTCATCCCAAGTCTTACTAAAAATCAAAATATCATCCAAATAAACAATAACAAAACTTCCCAAAAATTCTTTTAGTACCTTGTTCATGAGCTGCATGAATGTGCTCAGTGCATTGGTTAGCCCAAATGGCATTACTAACCACTCATACAAACCTTCCTTTGTCTTAAAGGCTATCTTCCATTCATCTCCTTCTCTGATATGGATCTAATGATACCCACTCTTTAGATCAATTTTTGTGAAGTACTTGGCTCCACTCAAACAATCGATGATGTCATCCATTCTTGGCAGTGGAAATCTATACTTAATCATTATCTTATTGATGGGTTGAGTTTCTGTACACATCCTCCATTCTCCATCCTTCTTTAGTGCTAGTACTGTAGGTACTGCACATGGACTTAGGCTCTCCCTTATTAGTCCCTTCGTCAACAACTCCTAAACTTGTTTGTTCAGCTCTTCATTCTCTATAGGGGTCATTCTGTGGGCTACCTTGTTTGGCAAACTGGCTCTTAGTATCAAATCCATTTGATGACTTATCTTCCTTACTAGTGGTAAACCTTCTAGTACATTATTAGAGATAATGTCCTGAGATTCTTCCAACATATCTGAGACTTTTGCTAGTACATCTTCACATTTCTCTTGACTGGTCTTAGGAATCAATGCAAAGCAATGACGCTCATACTTCATACCTTCCAAAACTTTCCTACCATCTACCAAGCAAATTTTGGTAGTACTACATACATTTTCTTCCACCTCCTTCAAGAGCTTCAACTTATGATGAACTCCATCCTTTCTTAGGGAATATGTGTTTGCACGGCCATCATGGACAGCGCTCCTATCATACTACCATGGCATCCCCAATAGCATATGACATGCATCCATCTGTATGATATCACACAACACCTCATCATGGTAGTCACCAATCTTGAACTTCACTAAACACTGCTCATTGACCAAAGCTCTATGGTCCTTCTACAACCATGTAATCCGATATGGATGTGGATGCTTTATTCTTGTCAACTTTAACTTGTCAACCATCTCCTCTGAAACAAGATTATCAATGCTTCCACTGTCAATAATAATATCACAACACTTACCTTCACATTTGCACCTTGTGTGGAATAAACTCTTCCTCTGTTTGGGTTCTTTCTCCTCATTCAGCAAGGTTCTTCTAACAACTAGGGTTTCTCCCCTTTCAGTATCTTCAGAATGCTTAGAATGTGCATTTTCATCTACATGTGCAACTCGTGCATTACCTTCAAGTCTTCTATTTGTCCTTCCTTGATGTTGTGGACACACATATGCTCGATGCCCTTCTTCTCCACATTGGAAACAGGTTCCTTTGAAACCTCCTCTTCCAGGTCCTTGCCCAGGTCTGCCTCTTCCTCTTCTTCTTTGCTCACCATTGTTCTAGTCATGAGGGCGGTAGGTATTATCCCCTCTTTGATTTCAACTAGTGCCTGCTTCTTCACTTTTTTTTGGATCTTCATTATAGCCTCCATAGGGTCTTCCACCAGTCCTTCCACCTTGACCTCTTCGCCTTTGCTTTCTATCAAATCTTTTGTTTAGCTTCTCTTCTACCTTTAGGGAAAACTAGTACGCATCTTCTATGGTGGTCATTCTAACCAGGCTCAACTCCTCTTGAATACTTGTCCTCAACCCATTAATGTAACAGGATATCTTCTCCTTGTTAGGTTTTGCATGGCCTGTCCTGATAGTAATTTTATAAAACTCTTCTATATACTCCTTAATAGACTTGTTACCTTGCTTCAGTCCTTGTAGCTTCTTCAAGAACTCCATCTCATAGTCCACAGGAATGAACTGCTTCTTCAGTTTCTCCACCATTCGATCCCATCTAGTGATCTTTCCTTTTCCTCTTCTATTCCTCTCTAATTGGACCTCCTTCCACCAAATATTGGCATGGCCCTTCAACTTTGTTTTTGCAAACTTAAGCCGATCTGGGTCCTCCACATCTTCATACTCAAAATACTCCTCCATGTCATTGATCCAATCAATAAGCTGTTCTGGATTCAAATCTCCAGAATATGTAGAAACTTTGATCTTGGGCCTCTTTTTGATCTTCAAAATGGCCCTCAACAACCTAACTTTTGCAGGATCTCTGGTAGCTTCTTGTTCTTCCTCAGATAGCTCTGCTTCAGCTTCATCTTCACTTTCTTCTCTTGTCCTCGGCTCAAACCCTCTTCATAGCTCCTCTTGCAATGCATCGATTTGCCTTTGTAGGGCTCTAAAACCCTCTTCTATCAAAGCATTCCTCCCAACATGATTTCTTCGTGGAGGCATCTTGGTCTCCATAGCATACCCACAACCTCAGGTCCTAGTGCAAACTGCCTCACGATCGGTGATCTGTCTACACACTCAAGAATCCTTGCTCTGACACCACTTGATGAAGGGGGGTAAATCATAAAACACACAACAACAGAAATTGCACACAGAAAATAGAACTTCCTTTATTGATTTGGACAACTTATTACATTACAAAAGCTCAAATACAATAAGAGGAATCAATCCTCCACAGGCTATAACACATTACAACTTCCTATTCCCTAACTTTAGAATCGCCTACCTTCTGTAACCCCAAATCAGCTAGGGTTTCTATTTTCCCACCTATTCTTGACTCTATGCTTCCCCACTTAACTCTACTACCACCCAAGGTTTCCAAAAATGGTTATTAATAGCCTTTTTGGCAGCCAACAACGTAATTTAAAAATTTGCATCTCCCTCCAAAAATAGGTCAACTTCTAGGAGCCATAACTTTTGATCCAAGTGTCCGATTGATGAATCATTTTATGCGTCGGAAAGCTCACGGAGTGCTCTATATGCTAAGAACCTGCTCTACTAGTTTCAACCATTTTCGGGCCCATACAGGGCCGTTTAGTGCCTTAAACCTAAGTTTGAATAATTTTTAGGCATTTTTTAGGAAACAAACACTAATATCTTTCAGCTCGCAAATAATTTTTGCGTGATTCCTTCGCCAAAGGTCCTATATTTCTGTTATGTAACTTCCTGTAAATTTTCACTTCAATCTGTGCCCAAATGCAAACTTTCTAAAAATAGCAGTTTACTATTTTTAGTAGTTTTGAAAAATTGAAAGTCTTACATCATTATTCAAGCGATCATGGAACCAGAACCACAAATTTTGAAAAGAAATGGAAAGAACATCAAGAATTTTGAAAAACATCTTTTTTGGGTGATGCAAGATTGCCCTTACACCACTGGATGCTCCTGCATCAAAATAAAGGTAAAAATGATAAAAGAAATTAGAACCTTGTTTTGAAGTGAGTGGATATAAGGAAGATCATATGACTTTATATAATGATTGTGATGAGAGTTTTTCATGAAAATATGTATTGGGGGATGTCCCCAGATTTGTGTGAACCAGTTTATGAAGTTTTTAACATGGATATAGGTCATAATTTCAAAGTTGAACCAGAATACTTTCCTAAACAAGAAATGAATGTTTTTATGCATGATATGGATGTTGATGATTTAGATATGTGCCCTTGTAAGATTAGATGTATGTAGCTAGAGAAACTTGTGCATGAAAACTTTATTTTTCATACAGTTGAGAGTTTGAGTGAGGTACACAAAAATGAAAATAAAAATTTCCTCTTTGATCTGCAAACTTATGATGAAATAAGACCTAATGATCCTAGCTCTATGGTGGACTATGAGTGCTTTTAGTTTTCAGTTCAGCTAGGAGATCATTTTATAATGCATAATAGTGACATAGATGATGAGAAGTGCTATATGCCATATAAGAATGCATTGTTTGATGAATATGGCATACATACATTACTTGATGGCAAAGGGTATGACAATATGTGTGGTTATATGCCTGATTTTAAAGCGCAGAATGACAAAGGTTACATTGATAGTGATAGGTTCAGAGAAATGGTTAGAGATGTTAGTGACAGTGTATATGATCAGGGAGATTTTAGTCATGTTTTCATATTATGTTTAGGTCGATCAAATTAGAATCAAGTGTTTGATAGGGGAAAATATTGGTTCTCCATTTTGGTGGCCTGGGGCCACCAAATGAAGTTTGAAGTCTGATTTGTAGAATGAAGTATATAGTGGTCAAGTAGGCTAATGGAATAGGCACCTGGTCTACATCCTGAAGATCTGGGATCTCGCCATGCTGCAAGAGGCATGTGTCCCCAAGCAAGAGCTATGATCACTACTCATTATATTAGAATTTCAAACCTCATTCCATCTACCTATAGGGATTTTCATGTGCTAGGTCGCAACCTAGGTTTAAAAAACATTCATACAACATCATTCTTCCATGTCTTCTTTCTCCTTCTTCTATTATGTCTTCTGCTTCTACCCTACTATCTTCTAGACTTAAAACACCTCTGTGTCTTCCACACTATTCATCTCTTTGCATACTTTCTTCACACACTTCATCACTACCTTGAAATAATTCTTTACCCTTGATTTATATCCTCCACAAGCCTTCAAAACATTATCAAGTTAGCCTAATTGTAACGGGTAGTATGAAACATGTAGAAACTAGTAGGTCGGCATCCAACACTTTGCAATGCTCCGTGAATCATGGAAACTTGATGCAGTTCTCCATGAAGGTTAGATATGTCCCAAATTACCTTAAATGATGTTCCATTAGGATCTGCAAGCCATAGAATTGCTCCACAAACCCACTAGGCTTCAACTGAACACCAACTACTCTGCTCTATGAAAATATGTAATCTTCTGATAGTGATATCTCTTAGTAGACAAATCCAAATGACCTAAAATTTGAATATGATATAGATGATGATATGTAGATGCTAATTCCTACCCTGCATGCTTTGATGTAATAATGCAGTAAAATATGGTAATCTCCAAGGTCTCATCTAGGCACTCTGCATCTCAATCATTAACTATCCCAATGTACTTGAATTACTTCCGAATGCTACTGCATCAGACTCTCAAGGTTAATTGAAAAGTGAGCCTCTTCACTTTGGTTTGTATTCTGTCATAATAAATGCTATCTCTTAGGATAAGGTTAATGGTGTATTCACAGGTACTTGCAACTGTCTCAAGTTTGGTAGTTTGTTCAAGTCATCCATGCAAACTGCCTCAAGTTTAGTGATTTCTTCACAAATCATTGTACTGCCTCATGGTCAGTGGTCGGTACAGGTCCTCTCTAGACTTCCTCAAATTTTTGGTGATCTAAATTTGGCACTCTAATTGTAAGTCATTGCACTGCCTCAATGGTCGGTGGTCTGAGCAAGTCATCTTTGCAAGCTACCTCAAAGTCTCCATTTTGCGATGGTCAAGGTTTGGTGGTCTGGCTACAAGTTGCAACTGCCTTTCAGTTTGGTGTTCTATTGACAAAAACTTGTAGGCTCCTTCAAGATCAATACTAACTTCAATCAATTAAGAGTTATATAGCCTCAGCATCCTTTGAAACAATCATTTTCTTCCTTGTTCAGTAAATACATTCTTGAATTTCCTCTGTAATACTTTCTATCCTCCAGTTTGTTACTCCCCATGTTTGAAATTTTACTAAAGCACCCATGCCTTGGAAAATTTTCCATTCTTTATTTTCCACTTTCCTTCCCTTTCCCTAAGTTAGGTTTTAGTTAGCCATTTTCTTGCATTGTTAGAAATTCTTTATGCTTTTGAACTAAAGTTGGTGGGTTCAAGAGTTCATGAACCACTCAACTTCCTGACTATCCTTTGAGTCTAGTGTCTAAAGTTCCTTCTTGCATTAGTCTTGGTCACTTGCCTTGAGTAAAGTCTTTGTTGTTGGGAGGTTAGATGTTCTTTGAACTTTTGAACTCTCAAAGTTATGGTTCAAAAGTTCCAAAAATGACCAAATTGGTGAATTTGAGTGCCTACTAATCATGTGGCACCTTTTTTTGAGCTGGCATGTAGTATAATGAAAAAACACTTGTCACCTCACATTTAATTTGAAATGCATACAAATGCATTAGCACATTTATTGGAGGGAAACCAAAGGGGATTTTTACAATTTTTGAAACTTGATACACCGCTAGAATTTTATGATATTTATGGATGAGTTATGAGAAGTGATGTGAAATTTGAATGAATTAACCATCTCACTTGAAGTTTTCATCATTTCACTAAGGAAATGCATTGTAGAGAAAGGAACAGCTAATCCACTACGTGCAAGAAATCCATAGAATTCTAAACTTACAGGTTAGCATGATTAGCCCTCTCTATCTCATTTCTTTTCCTTCCTTTGTTATAAAAGCACAACATTCCTCTTGGGTGGTGAAAATATTCTATTTTCATGTATCTGTATAGAGATTCCCCTATGAGTGCATTGTATTTCTCCATCATATCTATGAATGCTTTAGAGTTTCTAGTTGGTTGGTTCCTCAAGTTTGTGAAAATGATATTCAAATTTCAAGGAGCCCCTATGGTTCCTATTGTGGAAAATGGGTTGTCTGGTGTGAGATATACAGAGCTGGGTCATATTGACCTCAAAGATTTCTGGAATAGGATGCAACCTAAGGGTTGAACCACCCTAGATAACAAAATTGTGAGTAGTAGTTTAGATGGAGCCAGGTGTTTTCCACTTGTAGTGCGTTGTCCTGATTTAGTGGTTGCTTGTGCTAATAACTATTTCCTAGAATCTTAGGAGATAAGAGCCTCATATGGATCTATTTTTTCCAAAATCAATTTTGAATCAATTTCCCTTGCTTTGAATTTGGATGAGTATGAGGAGAATGTTGATGTCTCGGTGTCTTATGCCTAGGGGTATTATAATGAAAGAAAAGATTGGTGCCAAAATTACATTGCTAAGACCTGGCTTGAAGCCGAGAAAAAGGGAAAGTCAAGGATCCCTACTAAATTAAAGAGGAGTCATTTCAAGGAAGAAATTTTGGCTATGATTACTCTACTGAATCATGTAGTTGGGAACTCTAAGTCTAATTCTTTTGATTATTGGATGTGTAGATTTATCTTTCTTATCTACAGAGATCACCATATTGATTGGGCAAGAATAATTAGTGAATGTATGCATGAGCAGCTGGTCAATTTCCTGTAGAGTGTAAAATTTCACATGTGTTCTCAGATGGTGTATGTGTTAGCTCATAGAGAGGTTACCTAGCCTAGTTTAAGAGCCCTAGGAGATCATGTCATTGGCACACCTATGTATCACACTTTCCCACAATTGGAGAGAAATGAAGGTATGAAAGATTTTTGGTGTGTTAATGACACCTTTTCTGTGTCTTTAAAAAAGAATTGAGTGTTCACTAGAATGATGGTTTTCTATAGAGGCTTCTTCCTTGGTTATGAAAAGCAGGAGCTTCTATGTCCAGTTTGATCACTTCTCCTACCTTAGAATTGGGGCTTATGAAAATGTTGCATTGAAATTTCCATAGTCCCTGTCAGATTACCTTGTATTCTTAGAGGTGTGTCGTCAAATGGTGACTATGACTACAAAGTACCACGCAATGAAAAAGAAAGGTTATTATTTTCTTGTGACACTTTCCTTCTATTCTTGTAAAAGTAATGACAGTGCAAGGAGTGTAGATAAATTAGTTTCTAAATTCAATCTTCATAGTTTGTTGGCTTGAGTAGCCTTTGATAGAAAGAACTTTGTGAAAGTAAATATGCATGGAGGACATTCTTATCAACATAAGCCCCAACTCAAAGTCTTCTAGGAGGATAGTTTGAATGAAAGGGAAGTGGAAAGGAGGAATTGGATGAGGTTAAGTACCATTGATTAGGTCTATGCTTTTGAACTATCTATGCGAGTTCCTGACATGGTTGATGATAACTCTAATATTCTGGATGAAGGTTATCATGATGTTTCATTGCAACCCTTGCATCATGTGAAGTGGTTAGAGAAAGAGACCACTGATGTTAAATTCTACTCTTTTAATGTGTTAAGAAGAACAAAGAAATGGTTGAAAGGGAAGATTAAAGAACAAGCTAGTTCAGTAGCACCAAAGGACTCATCTTCTCAGGGTTAGAATAGAGATCAAACCATTCATGCTCGTAAGAGGTCATCTATTCCAAATCCAAATCTTTAGAGAGTTGTCTCACAATTGAATGGAGATGGTGAACAACCCCCTGAGGAGAGCAATAAGCTAAAAACAACATGTGAGCAAGATAATCAACCAGTGAAGAGCAAAACTAGATTGGTTACTTCTCCATCAAAAGTAGACCATGTGCCCCTTATTAATAATCTTGTAAGTAATAGTGATTCCTTGATTTTCACTCAGTTAGGAGAGGAGAATGTGCTGCAATCCTTGTTGAGCACCCCAAATTCACCTAATTTAAGTGAGCCTCAAGAGTACAATCCTCAATCCGTGAATATGGATGGTGTAGTGAGTGTGATTGGTATTGCTAACATCCCCTCCTCATCTCCTACTTGGTTAAGAAAAGAAGTTGAAAAGAAGAAAATGCATACTCCAATGGTGGATACCAATATAGATACTATGGCCAAGTTACTACAGGAGGCTCCTAAGCCCAAATGTGCCAAAAGAATGTCAAGAATGGTAACTAATTATATCACAAGAAACTAGTTCTTGGAAATTGCAAATCCAGTGGAAAATAAGAGTGAAAATGAAGTGATTAAGGTTGATTTCAATATGAGTAGAGTAGACATGGGACCCTCGACCATTGAGGGAGATATCTATCATGCTAAGTATTCGGTCATCAATTTATCAAAAAGAGTCAAGAAGGAACAAGAAGAGAACACTAAGTTGCATGCACAAGTAAGTTCCTTGTCCATGTTCATTTAGTCAATTTTAAAGATAACATCACCTTCAGCCAGTGCCTTGCCTGATATGAATGTTAGTGCCCCTGACCCTAATATATTGCAACAAATAAAAAGATCACAAGCCCTAAGTAGTGTTGTTGAATAGTGGATAGAAAAGGTGACCCTAGATGGCTTAGTTTTCATTGAAGAAGCCTATAAGCTATTTAACCTCATTTCTAGTAAAAGAGAAACCTTAATTGTTGATTTCCAAACTATCAAAAGTGACCGCAATAGCTTATCCTTAGTCTAAAAAGAAATACAAGATAAGGCTGAGATGGACATCAGTATTTTGGTGGCTGAAGAAGTATTGAGTGATCCTAAGGAAATGAATTTTGTCACTTGTGTTGATGTGATTGAATGGAAATTATATATTGTCGAGACACTTGAAGATGAAATGAGAAGCACTCCTATTATTTATTATAGAGAATTAAATGATATTAAAAGTGATTTCACCATCTTAGAGATAGTAGTAGTTGGAGATGATGATGATAAACTACTTGATGTCAAAGAGATCAAGAAAAATTTCAAGAAGATGGTGAAACAAGAGATGGTGAGTTATAATGTGATCACAATAGAGTCAGTTGGAAAAGTTGAAAGGGTATCTAATTACGTCAAGATGTTTAAGAATGGATTGGATGACATGCACAAAAAGATGATTCAGGCTAACAAGACATTGAGTAAGAAGAAAATCTAAATCAGCATGACTAGAAGCCCCAGTGGTTTGGCCTTGTCATCAATCATCAATAAGTACAAGTCTTACAAGGTGAAGCTAACAGCACATGCAGCTCAAATGGTGCAAGGAAACACATGCAATTAAGGTGAACAGATGAAGGAGAAGGAAATGACACAAGAAGGCAATGCTAAAGAAGAAGACATGGTAATCATTAATTAATTCTCTTTTATTATGCTTTAGTATATTTCATATTTGGTCAAAAACTATTGGCTCTGGAGGGCCTTTATTTTTAAGTGATGTTTAATATTTAAACTTCTTTTAATTGGTTGTCTTCAAGAAGCCATTAGGTTTTAAAAGAAAGTTATTGGGGACTTGGCTATACATTTAATTAGCTAGTTGATGTATGGATCTTTTAGCAAACTTTGTGTTGGTGATAGATCAAATTTTTCTTTCTATTCAATTTATTTATTTATGAAATAGAAATCAATAAAGTAGAGTTTTGGATGATCATAAATTATGTGTTATGATTGTTTAAACTTTCATTCTTCTTATGTTGGATGTATTTCTATTGATGTTGATGGCATTTATATATTGAAGTGGTTGGATATCTTTAATTCTTTGCTCACTACTAAGAATTATCAATCTTTTGGTATATGGTTCATGGTGGTAATTGTATATTGTATGGTATATTTCATTGATGATTCATTGAAGTTGATGTGGTGGAATTCTTTGAGCTTCTATTAAGTGGGTTAATATTTGCATATATATTGCCTTTATTGCTTTTTGGTTAAAAGCACCATCTTTATTTTTCTTTTTAGTTAAAAGCAATAGTAGTTTTTCATTCATTGGACATCAATCGAAGGTAGCTACACCTTGTAAAAGAAGAAAAGAATCTTTGTAAAATACCATTGTAATAAGTTTAGTTGTTGTTACATTTGTCATCTATATGGGTGTGAGAATATAGAGTTAGGTGACAAATTTGTTAACCAACACAGTTCTAGCTGCAACTCCTTCCACACACATCAAAATCTTCTGGTTCCTTCTCTGCATACTCTGCTCCTATAATTTCCTCTATTTCTTTATCCATATTTCCTTTACTCTGATACACAAACTTTCTCTTGTACTAGTTCCTTAGTTGTATAGTCTACAACATAATTCTCCTTAAGATCAATGCCTCACCCTCTTCTAGTTTCTTTGTTGAAATTGATGATTCAATAGGTTATAATTCCTTTGCATAAGTTAGCTCTGCATTATTTACTACTCCTCCAGTAATATCCTCTTGGTGACATTCAATGGTTGATGCTTTTTTCCTCTATACTTGAAAAAAGGTTCTCCTCCTATCAAATCCTCTATCATCCCTCTCGTATCCTTCATTGTGGTAAAAATAATGGCTTCCTCTGTTACTACAGTGGAATCTTCTATCATCTCTCCCTCTGTTTATGAATTACTATCTTTGTTTTGCATTGCGTGTGGTCTTCCTTATCTGCATCTTGATCCATATCCTTCTTTTCCTCCAACACACAAATACTTTATCCTATACACCCTTTTGAACATACAAGTAACTGATTTCTCATCTAATCCATCAATCCATCCATAATCCATCTGCATACAACATGTCATAGGCTTTCTCCTCTGCCTTTGTTTCCAACACATCTTTTCAGAGTGATTCCTTAATCCACAGAACTTACAAGTGTATAGATCCCAACACATTTCATTTCCATATCCATGCCTATTACAATAAGAACAATGCATACTTTTCCTTCCTCGAGTAGATTTGTTTGAACATGTGACAACATCTCCATCTATTTTACCTTTGATATATCTAAGGCCTTCATTTCTTGATCTCATTACCAACTCAATAGGCTCTGTATTTCCTTACTAATATTTTCCCAATCCTTTTCCTTCATATCCCATCCTTTTCATGATCTTGTAATAAACATTATTAACACCATCACCAACAATTGCATATTTAGTTACATTGTTGTCTTCAATCTCACATTCTACAGAAGCTTCTATAGTATCACACAAATCATTACTATCACAAGAAACATCACAAAGTTTAGGCTTAGATCTTAGACTTTCATTCTCTTCCCTGCATGCTACAAGTGACTGCTCTAACTAATTAACTTGTTATTTCAATCCAGATATTTCACTTCCTTGTAAATTGTTTTCCTTTTTCAACTTCTCCAAACTTTAGTTTAGATCTATGTTCCTCCTTTCAATCTGACTAAACAACTTGCATCCTTCCAATTCTTCAAAACTTATTTTGACATACTAAAACAACTTTAGTTCTTCTTCTAATTCTACATTCCACCTTTTTACATTTTCTAATTCTTCTTCAAGAGAATCATAATTGCCTTCTCCTAGTTCCTATATCTTCTCTTCTAACTCTGAGTTGTGCCTTTTGATCTTACATAATTCTTCTTCCAGAATACCTTTCTTGCATATTAGGTTTTCATTTTCTTTCTTCATTATCTTTCCAATCTTCCCCATTGAAACAAATTATACAAACAACTCAATGTGAAATGCTTACTCAAATCTTTCTTGCCTTAATCTTTCTTCTGTGGTGATTCTTGTTATACTTTATGGTTTCACACTTTCTTCCAACACATTCTTTCTTCCTAATAGATCCACAACCATCCTAATAGATTTGCAACTTGCTCTACAGATTCACAACTAGCCTAATAGATTTGCAACTAGTTCTAATACCACTTGATGCAGTGAAGGTAGGAGGGTCCAATGAAGGACTGTCCAACCTTGTAGCCTTAAACAATCAACACCATGGTCATAACAAAGATGCAATGGAAACACACAGCTAACAATAGAATGATAAGAGATATTTGTAAACACATGACACAAGATTTATACTGGGAAAACCCTCAAAGGGAAAAACCCAACCTTCAAAGATCACTTCTCATTATATTAGAATTTCAAACCTCATTACATATACCTCTACAGATTTTCATGTGCTAGGCCATAGGCCAGGTTTACAAAAGATTCATAGATCATTCTTCCATGTCTTCTTTCTCCTTCTTTTGTTTTGTCTTTTGCTTCTACCTTGCTTTCTTCTAGACTTAAAACACCTTTGCATCTTCCACACTATTCACCTTTTCACATACTTTCTTCACACACTTTGTCACTACCTTGTAACAATCTTTTATCCTTCATTTATATCCTTTGCAAGCCTTCAAAACATTATCAAGTCGGCCTAATGGGTAGTATGAAACATGTAAAAACTAGTAGGTTGACGTCCATCAATTAGCAATGCTCTACAAATGATGAAAACTTGATTTAGTTTTCCATGAAGGTTAGATAGGTACCAAAGTACCTTGAATGATGTTCCATTAAGCTCTGCAAGCCATAGAATTACTCCACAAATCTATTAGGCTTCAATTGAACACATACTGTTCTACTCTGTGAAAATAGGTAATCTTCTGATAGCGATATCTCTTAGCAGACAAATCTGAATGACCTGAGATTTGAATATGATATAGATGATGATATGTAGATGCTAATTCCTACTTTGCATGCTCTGATGTGATAATGTAGTAAAATGTAGTAATCTCCAAGATATCTTCCAGGCACTCTGCAACTCAATCATTAATTGTCCCAATTTACTTGAATGACTTTTGAATGCTCCTACATCAAACTCTTGAGGTTAATTGAAAAGTGAGCCTCTTCACTTTGGTGTATATTCTATTAGAATCAATGTTGTCTCTTAGGATAAGTTCAATGGTCTATTCACAGGTACTTGTAACTACCTCAAGGTCGACGGTCTGTTCAAGTCATCCATGCAAATTGCCTCAAGTTCAGTGATCTATTCACAAAACACTATACTGCCTCATGGTTGGAAGTTGGTATAGGTCCTCTCTATAGACTACCTCAAGTTTCTAGTGATCTAAATTTGATGATCTTCTTGTAAGTCATTGCACTACCTCAATAGTCAGTGGTTTGAGCAAGTCATCTTTGCAAGCTACCTCAAAGTCTCCATTTTGCAGTGGTCTAGGTTTGGCAGTTTGGCTACAAGTTGCAACTGCCTCTCCATTTGGCATTCTGTTAACAAATGCTTCTAGGCTACCTCAAGATCAATACTAACTTCAATCAATTTAGAGTCAAATAACCTCAGCATCCTCAAGACCAATCATTTTCTTCCTTGATTCAATTAATATATTCTTGAATTTCCTCTGCAATACTTTCTATCCTCCAGTTCTAGCTACAACTCCTTCCGCACACATCAAAATCTTCTAGTTCCTTCTCCACATACTCTACTCCTATACTTTCCTCTATTTCTTTATCTATATTTCCTTTAGTCTGGTACACAAACTTTCTCTTTTACTGGTTCCTTAGTTATCTAGTCTACAACAAAATTCTCCTTAAGATCAATGTCTCACCCTCTTCCTGTTTCTCTGTTGAACTCGATGATTCAATAGGTTCTTCTTCCTCCGCATAAGTTACCTCTGCATTATTTACTGCTCATCCAGTAATATCCTCTTGGGTACATTCAATGATTGATGCTTTTTGCCTACATACTTGAAAATAGGTTCCCCTCCTATCAAATCCTCTATCATGCCTTTGGTATGCTTCATTGTGGTAAAAATCATGGCTTCCTCTATTACTACAATAGAATATTTTGTCATCTCTACCTCTATGGTATGAATTACTATCCTTTTTTTGTGCCACATGTGGTCTTCCTTCTCCACATCTTGATCCATATCCTTTTTTTCTTCCAACACACAAATACTTCTGCCTATACACCCTTTTGAACATACCAGTAACAAATTTCTAATTCAATGCACCAATCCATCCATAATCCATCTACATTCAACTTGTCATAGGCTTTCTCCTCCACCTTTAATTCCATCACATCTTTTCAGAGTGATTCCTTAATCCACAAAACTTAAAAGGGTATAGATCCCAACATATTTCACTTCCATGTCCATGTCTATTACAATAGGAACAATGCATACTTTTCCTTCCCTGACTAGATTTGTTTGAACTTGTGACAACATCTCCACCCTCTTTACCTATGATATATCCAAGGCCTTCATTTCTTGATCTCATTACCAGTTCAGTAGGCTCTGTAATTCCTTGCTAATATTTTCCCAATCCTTTTCCTTCATATCCCATACTTTTCATGGTCTTGTAACTGACATTATTAACACCATCACCAACAATTATAGATTTAGTTACATTGTTGTCTTGAATATCACTTTCTAAAGAAGTTTCTATAGTATCATACAAATGATTAGTATAACAAGAAACATCACAAAGTTTAGTCTTAGATCTTAGGCTTTCATTATCTTCCCTGCATGCTACAAGTGACTGCTCTAACTAATTAACCTATTCTTTCAATCTAGATATTTCACTCCCTTGTAAATTGTTTTCCTTTTTCAACTTCTCCAAACTTTCCTTTAGATTTATGTTCCTCCTTTCAATCTGACCAAACAACTTGCATCCTTCTTCCAATTCTTCAAAAAATCTTTTGACATACTGAAACAATTTCAATTCTTCTTCTAATTCTACATTCCTCCTTTTTACATTTTCTAATTCTTCTTCAAGAGCATCATATTTTCCTTCTCCTAGTTCCTTTATCTTCTCTTCCAACTCTGAGTTGTGCCTTGTGATCTTATACAATTCTTCTTCCAAAATATCCTTCTTGCATATTATGTTTTCATTTTCTTTCTTCATTCTCTTTCCAATCGTCCCTATTGAAACAAATTATACAAACAACTTAATGTGAAAAGATTACCTAGATCTTTCTTTCCTTGATATTTCTTCTATGGTGATTCTTGTTATTCTTTAGGGTTTCACACTTTCTTCCAACACATTCTTCCTTCCTGATAGATCCACAACCATCACAATAGATTCACAACCTACTCTACAGATTCACAACTAGCCCAACAGATTCGTAACTAGCTTTGATACCATTTGATGCAGTCAAGGTAGGAGGGTCCAATGAAGGACTATCCAACCTTGTAGCCTTAAACAATCAACACCATGATCATAACAAAGATGCAATGGAAACACATAACTAACAACAGAACGATAAGAGATATTCATAAACACATGACACAAGATTTATCCTAGGGAAACCCTCAAAGGTAAAAACCCTACCTTCAAAGATCACTTCTCATTATATTAGAATTTCAAACCTCATTACATATACCTCTGGGGATTTTCATGTGCTAGGTTGTAGCCCAAGTTTACAGAAGATTCATACAACATCATTCTTCCATGTCTTCTTTCTCCTTCTTCTCCTATTATGTCTTCTGCTTCTGCCCTACTGTCTTCTAGATTTCTCTACCTCTTAGACACTATTCATCTCTTCACACACTTCATCACTACCTTGAAACAATCTTTTATCCTTCATTTGTATCCTCCACAAGCCTTTAAATCATTATCAAGGTGGCCTAATTGTAATGGGTGGTATAAAACGTGTAGAAACTAGTAGGTCAACGTCCAACACTCAGCTCTGCAAATAATGGAAACTTGATGTGGTTCTCCATGAAGGTCAGATAGGTCCCAAATTACCTTGAGTAGTGTTCCATTAGGTTCCACAAGCAATAGAATCACTCCACAAACCCATTAGGCTTCAACTAAACACTGACTTCTCTGCTTTGTGAAAATAGACAATCTTCTGACAACAATATCTCTTAGCAAACAAATCCAAATGACCTAAAATTTGAATATGATATAGATGATGATATGTAGATGCTAGTTCCTTCTTTGCATGCTCTGATGTGATAATGTAGTAAAATACAGTAATCTCCAAGGTCTCTTTTGGCACTCTACAACTCAATCATTAACTATCCCAATTTACTTGAATGACTTATGAATGCTCCTGCATTAGACTCTCAAGGTTAATTGAAAAGTGAGCCTCTTCACTTTGGTTTGTATTATGTTAGAATCAATGTAATCTCTTAGGATAAGTTTAGTAGTCTATTCACAGGTACATGCAACTACCTCAAGGTTGGTGGTCTATTCAAGTCATCCATGCAAATTTCCTCAAGTTTGGTGATCTATTCACAAATCACTATACTGCCTCATGGTTGGCGGTTGATATAGGTCCTCTCTGTAGACTACCTCAACTTTTTGGTGATCTAAATTTGACGCTCTACTTGTAATTCATTGCACTGCCTCAATGGTTAGTGGCCTGAGCAAGTGATATTTGCAAGCTGCCTTAGTCTCCATTTTGCAATGGTCTAGGTTTGGTGGTCTCTCTATAAGTTTCAACTACCTCTTAGTTTGGCGTTAGATGTTGACAAACACTTGTAGGCTACCTCAAGATCAATACTAACTTCAATCAATTAAGAGTCAAATAGCCTCAGCATCCTCCAAAATAATCATTTTATTCCTTCATTCAGTCAATACATTCTTGAATTTCCTTTGCAATACTTTCTATCCTCTAGTTCTCGCTGCAACTTCTTCTGCACACATCAAAATATTCTGGTTCCTTCTCCACATACTCAACTCCTATACCTTCCTTTGTTTATTTATCCATATTTCCTTTACTCCAATACACAAACTTTCTCTTGCACTAGTTCCTTAGTTGTTTGGTCTACAACAAAATTCTCCTTAAGATCAATGTCTCACTCTCTTCTAGTTTCTCTATTGAAATTGATGATTCAATTAGTTCTTCTTCCTTTGCATAACTTAACTTTACATTATTTACTTCTCTTCTAGTAATAGCCTCTTGGTGACATTCAATGCTTGATACTTTTTGCCTCCATAGTTGAAAATAGGTTCCCCTTCTATCAAATCCTCTATCATCCCTTTGGTATCCTTCATTGCGATAAAAATAATGGCATCCTCTATTACTACAGTGGAATCTTCTATCATCTCTCCCTCTGTGGTATGAATTACTATCCTTTTTTTGTGCCACATGTGGTCTTCCTTCTCCACATATTGATCCATATCCTTCTTTTCCTCCAACACACAAATAATTCATCCTATACACCCTTTTAAACATACAAGTAACATGTTTCCAATTTGATCCATCCATCCATCCATAATCCATCTACATACAACCTATCATAGGCTTTCTCCTCTACGTTTTATTCTAGCACATATTTTTAGTGTGATTACTTAATCCACATAACTTACAAGGGTATAGATCCCAACACATTTCATTTTCATGTCCATGTCTATTACAATAAGAACAATACATACTTTTCCTTCCCTGAGTAGATTTGTTTGAACTTGTAACAACATCTCCATCCTCTTTACCTCTGATATATCCAAGGCATTCATTTCTTGGACTCATTACTGGCTCAATAGGCTCTGTAATTCCTTGTTGATATTTTCCCAATCCTTTTCCTTCATATCCCATCCTTTTCATGATCTTCTAACCATCATTATTAACACCATCAGCAACAGTTGTAGATTTAGTTACATTGTTGTCTTCAATCTCACTTTCTAAAGGAGCTTCTGTAGTATCACACAAATCATTAGTATCAAAAGAAACATCACAAAGTTTAGGCTTAGATCTTAGACTTGCATTCTCTTCCCTGCATGCTACAAGTGACTGCTCTAACTAATTAACGTGTTCTTTCAATCCAGATATTTCACTCCCTTGTAAACTATTTTCCTTTTTTAACTTCTCCAAATTTTCCTTTAGATCTATGTTCCTCCTTTAAATATGACCAAACAACTTGCATCCTTCTTCCAACTCTTCAAAACTTCTTTTGACATACTCAAACAACTTCAGTTCTTCATCTAATTCTTCATTCCTCCTTTTTACATATTCTAATTCTTCTTCAAGAGCATCATATTTGCCTTCTCCTATTTCCTTTATCTTTTCTTCCAAGTCTGAGTTGTGCCTTTTGATCTTACACAATTCTTCTTCCAGAATATCCTTATTGCATATTAGGTTTTCATTTTCTTTCTTCATTCTCTTTCCAATCTTCCCTATTGAAACAAATTATATGAACAACTGTGAAAAGCTTACTCAAATCTTTCTTTCCTTGATCTTTCTTCTTATACTTTAGGGTTTCACACTTTATTCCAACACACTCTTCCTTCATGACACATCCACAACCATCCCAACAAATTCGCAACCTGCTCTATAGATTCACAACTAGCTCTTATACCACATGATGTAGTCAAATGAGGGTCTAATGAAGGACTGTCCAACCTTGCAGTCTTAAACAATCAACACCATGATCATAACAAAGATGCAATGGAAACATACAACTAACAATAGAATGATAAGAGATATTCATAAACACATGACACAAGATTTATCTGTGGAAAACCCTCAGAGGGAAAAACCCAGCCTTCAAAGATCACTTCTCATTATATTAGAATTTCAAACCTCATTACATATGCCTCTAGGGATTTTCATGTGCTAGGCTGTAGCCTAGGTTTACAAAAGATTCATACATGATTCTTTTATGTCTTCTTTCTCCTTCTTTTGTTATATCTTATAGACTTAAAACACCTCTGCGTCTTCCAAAGTATTCATCTCTTCACATACTTTGTTCACGCACTTTGCCACTACCTTGAAATAATCCTTTATCCTTCATTTATATCCTATGTAAGCCTTCAAAACATTATCAAGTCAGCCTAATTGTAACGGGTAGTATGAAATGTGTAGAAACTAGTAGGTCGGCATCCAACACTTGACAATGCTCTGCAAATGATGGAAACTTGATGCAGTTCTCCATGAAGGTCAGATAGGTCCCAAATTACCTTGAATGATGTTCCATTAGGCTTCGACTAAACACCAGCTACTCTGCTCTATGAAATTAACTAATCTTTTGATAGCGATATCTCTTAGTAGACAAATCCAAATGACTTGAAATTTGAATATGATATAGATGATGATATGTAGATGGTAATTCCTGCTCTACACACTTTGATGTGATAATGTGGTAAAATGCTATAATCTCCAAGGTCTCTTCTAGGCACTCTGCAAGTCAATCATTAACTATCCCAATTTACTTGAATGACTTCCAGATTCTCCAACATCAGTATAAACCTGTCTTGATGTAATACAAGGTATAAAAGGCAATTTAATATTCAAAAATTTAAAATAACACTATTTTCACAACTCATCTTGTTTTGATGTTGGGTTCTCATTATGGAGATGCAAGTTCAAATCTCCATAGAGACATCTAATGTTGAAATCTAAGTTGTGACTCTTGGTCTTCCATAGTTGGCTTCTAATGTGGATGTAGTTTCTAAATAAAGTGGATTTCTAAGTAGTGACTCTTGGTCTTCCATGGGTGATTTCTAATGTGTTTTCTTGTAAAGAGCTTGTATAGGCCTCATGTCGATGCTTGTATGAGTAGAATATTTGTAAATGATATGCAATAAAAAATGTCCTAATAGACTCTACTCACCTATGAGCTAATCTTTGTCTAAAAGCAAATAACAAAGTTTGTAAATATGAAAGACTACATACATAAACATGTATACTTAAAATAATCCTAAGTTCTGCATACAATAATTGCTATAATATTTTGGTTTATAAAACCAAGGTCTAAGAGTGTAAATGGACAAATACTTTTTCCATTAAAGGTATGAACAAAACAATACTTCCTTCTTCACATTATTATGGAATCAAATGAAAGCACAACCAAATAAACTAGTATAACAATTTGGTCTCTTAACTATAGCAATCAAATAATTGTCTAGACCAGTAATCTTTATGCAATGACCCTCACGAATTTAGTCAAAACTAGGTAGATTTGTGAAAATAAATTTCTCATTCGATATTCCAAATCTTCAAATACTTAGACCATTATATATATATAGACATATAAGATCTCAATACTTTGAAAGGTGATCATGCATATGAAATTATACCTAAATAGGGTGATTTAAATGTTTCTCATTCATAATTTAGGGTGCAAAAATTAGTTCATATTGAAATCAATAAATGATATTTGACACATAATTTAAATATATAGAATGTTGGCTAAATAAATCAATACAAAGATTACTCATTTCTTTCTTTACTGCTAGAAGAGAGTTGGTTTAATATGGCTGATAAGGTCGATAGGTTATGAATTCATACTAGTATACTATTCAAACTAGAGGGTTAAATGAAAATTGAAACCCAAAGATTATACAAATGGAAACCTAAAAATGCTCGATAATTGTAGACCACATTTACATTTCCTTTGCAGACTAGTAATTGGTCAAGCAACAATAACTTAAACTCATATTCTTGGGGTTTGTTTGAAGTCAAAGATAAATATAAAACAATGAATGAATTGTTATTATTTGAGAACTAACTTGTTCTCAATGTAGACTTAAATATAATCAAAAGGAAATAAACAAATCTTAGTCATTATCATACATGTTCTCTTTCAAGTTCTACATATATATACTCACAATGAAGACAAACCTATATCTGGCTGATACCTTCTTTATTATGAAAAATAGTGGATCATCAAACTCCAGACCTAATATGGTTATTCCAATTGTATAACAAATGTGATTAAAACACAAGTTCATCTGGGCTTCAACTAAACCATGGTTTACAATTTCTTGACCCTAAAAATGCCTTAAGAAATAACAAGATTACTAACTTTACACATACCACTTGTTGGTTTTTCTTCTGAATCAGCATTAGGGTTTGCCAGTTCTAATGCACAGGCAGATTCAGCCAACTGAATACAGGAGGTTGCATGAGCTCCTCCCCTTCACTTCTGGTTCTACTGCACCAAGGGTGGTGTCCCTATTTGATAAAAGTATGACCTTGACTAGCTCAATGACAGAAAGGTATAACTTGACAGCAACAGGCATAATACTCTCACGTAAGGACCAAGATTTGTATAACAAATCACAAGGTTGGCAACATTCTTGGACATATATGTCTGGTTGGGTATGAGAGTATGCAGGAATCCTAATCCTACTCCTACAACTAACAGGTGGAAGGATGAAATGGTTTGATTTGATTTTTGGATGCAAAACTGGACATGGTATATAACCTCAACACAGAGCTAGATTGGTGCCTATCCAGGGCTTGGAGTCGGTAGACATACACCTGTGAATGATCAACATGAACAACTAAAATTAGATTTCAGGGGGATATACATGATATCTGCCTTACAGATATCTCCCAATACAGAGTGTTAAGCTGTCTATACTTATGGCATGCCTATTGTAGTATACCCTTCCCAATATTCAATCTGAAAATAGTTTAATCTACCCCTTGAGCAGAAGTTAAAAGATTAAACATTCAACACAGGAGTTCTGTGTTATAGAATCTCAGACATTCCTTGAATGCCTGGACTTAGAAGAAAGATACATGTAAAACTGGAGATAGAATCAGCATAACACATGCAAACATAGCATTATTCATATAAAATTGACCATGAAATCAGTGGATTCATGCACAAACGTACAACAGGAGATACATAAACTCTCAAGTTTTGCTGCACAGAGCAACCAAAACCAATTGTATCTTATTACAGAGCCAAAATGTCCAATTTTCAACAACCTAAAATGAGTAACACTTCTTGCTTATAATAGCCAAAGAAGCGTACTCAGCATTAATTACATGGCTTTGACAAAAAAATTGCCAGATACAGATCCTTCAAAGGAATGGCGCTCAAAATTTATTGCTGCAGAGACAGAAAGTAGACAATGGTGGCCTCGAGGCCTGTGCCACCATCTGGAAGTCCTCACGCCAAAAATCAGGTACATGACTGTTCAACAACTCGCCCATGCCCCAGCTACAGTCGCCATTGATGGCTCAACCACCCACAGCCATCGAGAAATCAGTCGCAGCAATCAAAATAAAGTTCCCACCAAAAAGCATTTACCATAGGTTCAAAATAATGCAGGGAGATTAATCCCACATGCATGGTGCAGAGACCACCTTAGTAGTTTAAAAGCATAGTCACTTGCATAATAGGTGTCGAGCGCTTTTGCCATGCTCGACACATGCTCCTTCACCCAAAAGCCCATCGCCCAGACCCAGGCCATCGGCCAACTCCCAAATCCTCCTGCCGATCTATCAAGTCTCACCGACGACACCTCCCGAAAGCCTACAACTTCCATATCGGCCAGAGAAGAACGATCGGCCAACTCCACAAAACTCATCCCGACATCAATAGTCTGGCCAATGACCACAAACTACACTTTGCACCCCTGTCGGCGTGACTCCCTCCATCGGAGCATCCAAAAATCCTCTGGCCAACCTCAACAGTCTCGTCGACCGTTTCACTACATTCCCCTCATCGGCCAGAGACTGACCATCAGGCTAACTCTCCAGACTCCCACCGACAATACGAGTCTCCCCAATGGCCACCAAAACATACTTCATCGGCCAGACAACAACTATTGGGCTAGCCCAAAATTCCCTCGCTGACATACTAAGTCATCCTGATGGTTCACTCCAAACACGCCCATCACCAAGACATAGACCATCGGCGTAACAGAAAAGATGCTCATCGACAACACAACTCACGCTGATGGACCCTGGCCTCCTCCTTCCGTCAGTATGACATACACCATCGGGCAAGTCAAAAACTCTTTGGCCAATCACACAAAGTCACACCGATGCTCGTTCCAAATCCCTCCATCGGTGATATCAACACTATCGGCCAAACCCAAAGCTCCCCAGCCGATGGACCAAACTCTCACCGATGAAGTCTCCACATTCCTCGCCTGTCGGTATCACCAAAGCCATCGGCGAACAACAAAATGCCTACACCGATAGAACTTGTCACCTCGATAGACACATCCTCCTTGGTCCCATCGGCCAAGCCCCCCATCATCGGCACAACTCAAAACACTCACGCCGACAATACAACACACGCCGATAACATCCATCGGCCAAACACAAATAAAGCTTGCCGACGATGAATATCACACCGATGGCATTTCCATCGGCCAAACCAAACACATCGGAGGGAACAAAAAATAGCTTGCCGATGATGCCGATCACTTTGATGAACCAAAAACATAAAGCTCTGAACCTTTGAACCATGAACTGGTTCAAACGGATGGTTCAACCGAGAAGTTCAACGCCAAACGGAGCACTTCAAAAAGAACATTTTCTGAACACAAACACAAAGCCTTGAACCGTTGAACCATGAACCAAAAGGGTTCAATGCGATGGTTCAAAACGATGGTTCAATCATAATCTGAGCACTCAAAAAGAAGTTTCGCCGATAGAGAAAGTCACAGCGATGAACAAGGAAACTTAGGGCCCAAAAAGAAAAAACCCTCCAACATCTGCGCTCAGATCCAGACCAAAATTAGTGCCAACACCACTACTAGTTCCAAAATGTCCCAACAATAATAGAGAGTAGACCTATTATGATATTATTCCTTAACAAAATAAATAATCCCCAATACCAAATCAATATAAGTATAATGCGGTTGGTTTTATAACCCAAAACATCCAAGAAATAGAGAAAAAATCACTTTATTTCTATAGACACCTGAAAATGTCTTGACCCTACAAGCCACTTTCCCACATCATTGCATCACTAATTATCCCTTCCACCAAA
The DNA here is from genome assembly GCA_027924645.1 of Cunninghamia lanceolata. Lineage (NCBI taxonomy): Eukaryota > Viridiplantae > Streptophyta > Pinopsida > Cupressales > Cupressaceae > Cunninghamia > Cunninghamia lanceolata. Next base: position 16,713,371 of record BSBN01000814.1, read on the forward strand.
TCAATTGAATAAGAATTCAATCCTAAGCCATTTATCCTTATCTATTCATCCCAATTATTTACTCGTAATAAATTAATTTATTTAATTTATTACTATACCTTAGAACATCATTCAAATTAATTATATAAATATCCTAATATTTATTTGGTTAAATTTCCTCACTCCCTAACCTAGATTAATTAAATAAAATACACTTATTTAATTAATCTCCCCAGCCTATAGCCTAAACCTAGCCTAATTAAATAAATAACATTTATTTAATTAGCTACTATACCCTACCTAGCCCCTAGACCCAAATTAATTAAGTAAATTCTTAATTAATTAATCCTAACCACTAATTAACCCTCTCACTAATTTCTAATAGCCATATTAATTAAGTTAATCACTTAATTAATTAGGCTAAACCATCATTAATCCATCTCCCACACCCCTTGAATAAAAGCAAGTTTTTAGTCAAAGGAGTCACATGTGTCTCTACCTTACCTTTCCTCTTCCATGAAAGAGCTCTTTTTAATAAAAATAGCTGACACATGTCTTTGCCAAAAGCATGCATGTGCCACATGTCATCCCACTCACCCATAAAATACAATTTTTATTCCACCTCCCACATAAATGATTTTTTTATTCACTCACAAGTCTTAATCCTTATTAATGCAAAGCCTTCCCAAGGTGAATTTAAAATTCAAAAATAATAAGAACCCTCTATTTTTGTTGATTAAATCCTAGCCGTCCATCTCATCATTGCATCTCCACCCTTGGATTTCAACTTTGAATCTCCACCCTTGATCTAAAATCCTCCCAAAATGCTTATAAATACAAGCTCAATCCAAGCTATTTTTATCTCATCTCATTTGCATCTACATTATGCTAAAATATCAACCCACGTGCTAGCAAAAATCCTTGCTAAATCCATGTTGAGTTGAATTAATAGAGCAATCCACATACTATTCATATTTGGGTAAAGCTAGGAGTTGAGTTGGGTGCATCAATTTCCTCCACCTTATCGAGGAGAAAGGAGAATGTTAAGACTTGAAGGTATAAGCATTTTATTTCATATTTTCTTCATGTTTTTAGTCTTTGCATCTTTCCTTCATCTTCATTTGGCACACCCAGTGGGACCCCTATCCCTATAACTAACATTTTTTGTGAGTTTTTTTTAAGTTTCTTCTTATGCAGGTTGGTTTAGTGCCTTCGGTAGCCAGTTTAGTGCTTGTGCTTCATGGTTCCGTGCCTGTGGCATCTCTGTCAGTGCCTATAGTTTCTAAAAGGAAGCTAGGTGTGTGGAAATCGCTTCCTACACTAATCTAATGATGGGAGGAAAGTGCAAATTCAAATTTATCCTAACTATTACAGCAACATTAAACCATTAAAATGAGATATTGCAGCAAACACATAATAGAGAAGGTGAGACAGAAGAAGAGAGACACAAGATATACATGGGGAAAACCCTTATCAGGTGAAAAACCCCACACTCCAAAACCTGCATAATGTATTATTAAAACAAAGAATGTTTACAACACACTTGCAATGCAAACTCTCAGGAGTCTTTAACACTCGTATCTAGAGACAAACTAGCAACATAATAGTACCTATCAAGCCTATAATACATCTCCTTCTCCAAGCACCTATTTATATAGAATATACAAGGCAAAATTGGTCCTATCTTGGAATGAGCGTCCAACTTGGCCTCATGGCCCAAAACCCACACCTAAGGACACTTGGTCAACATTGTAGAATGTTCTTGACACTTGTCCACAACTCCTATCCCAAAGAGGTTGCCTATTTCCAAAATGGGCTATGACAGATGCTCTTACGACTCTTATGACCATCATAGATTTTGTCATAGCGGTTACAACTTAGAGTTGTAAGAGAATTTGTCATACATAGGCTATAAATAGTATATTCTCTTGCAACATGTCACAGTCCACCTTGGGGCACCCAAACATACCTTTCAAAGATGTCTCATGACACATGTCTTCACCTGTCCTACAAGCTTCTATTTTTTATGCTTACATGTCATAACTTCGTCATAGGAATCCGTCATAACCGTTTCAGTCAAACATTCCCTTACACAACATCCAAGATGCCGACACATGGTAAAATACTCCTACCAAAAAATGGGATGCCTATCTCCTCATGTGAGGACAAAATTACAAGCTGTCATCTTCCATGTAGAATGACACATCACAGTGCCACATCCCACGAAATGACAATATGGAATTTACAATTAATTTATAACATAGGCAATGAATTAATAAATACAATCATAAATAATGCAAGGAATTACCAAGGTTGAGATACCTTAATTCCCAACATTCTCCCACTTGTCGAACACCTTGTAAGAGCCAATAGAATAATAGGATTTAACTGCTATAGGATGAGAGGCCCATAGACTCCAAACACCATCTGAACTTCTCTATGCCCATTGGCTTCGTCAATGCATCTGCAACATTCTTAAAAGTATCTACCTTGTCCATATTTACCTTCCCATCCTCTACCATCAATATGCTTTGTTCTGGCATGGAAAGTTGGATTCTTCACAAGGCAAATTGCACTCTAACTGTCACAACTAATCGTAATTTGACCTGCATTAACACCAATATCTAAACACAATCTTTTAAGCCAAATGGCTTCCTTACAAGCATGAGTTGCTTCCATATACTGAACTTCTCTTGTGGAAAAAGAAACCATAGGTTATCGCTTACTCATCCAACTAATCACACCACCAAATAGTGTAAACACATAAGCCCTGGTGGATCTCCTTCTGTTAATGTCACCTACCCAATTAGAATCCACAAATCCATGACTACAAACTAAATGTGGAGGTCCTGTAGCCTTTCCATGATAGCAAATGGAATACTCAGAAGTACCCCTCAAATATCTGAACACTCACTTAACTGCATCCCAATGTACTCATCTAGGATTAGCCATAAACCAACTAAGGACTCCCACTACTTGGGCAATGTCTGGTCTTGTGTAGACCATAGCATACATCAAACTACCAACAACACTAGCATAAGGTACTCTGCTCATGTACTCCACCTCACTAGGAGATTTTAGACAATCATTAATAGACAACTTTGTCCCTAATGAAACATGAACACTCAATGGTCTACAATCTGCCATGCTGAACCAGTCCAGCATGATCTTCACATACTTACTCTGGATTAACTAAAGTTTTTTGTTATTTTTGTCTCTTCTAATTTCCATTCTAAGAATGTACCTGGATACCTCTAAATCTTTCATTTCAAACTATGCTACCAACTGAAACTTAAAATCAAAAATCATATTCTTACCTTTCCCATTGAGAAACATATCATCAACATATAATGCAACAATGAGAACACAATCACCAGCAAACTTATAATACACATAATAATCTAATTTCAATCTTAGATAACCAATTGAAAACACAAAGGCATCAAACTTCAAGTACCACATCCTAGGAGACTACTTCAAACCATACAAAGACTTCTTAAGCTTGCAAACCAAATTTTCTTTACCTTTCTTTATGTAATGCTCTAGTTGTGACATGTAGATTTCTTCCTCCAAATCACCATGAAGGAAAATTGTCTTCACATCCATTTGTTCTATCTCTAAATCATAAGCAACCCCAAGAGATAACATAAATCTAATGGATGTCAGCTTTACAACGGGAGAGAAAATTTCACCATAATCAATTCCCTCCACTTGTGAGTACCCCTTCGCAACCAATCTAGCCTTGTACTTTTCAACACTACCATCTGCACTGAATTTTTTCTTGAACACCCATTTGTAACCAACAGGTTTTCATCCATCAGGCAAAGGCATGAAGTCCCATGTTTTGTTCTTTTCCAAAGAAGCCATCTCATCCTCCATGGCCACCTTCCATGAGCCTACATCTTTCATGCCCATAGCCTCTTTCATAGATCTAGGATCATCAGTGTTAGAAAGTAAAGCAGAAGCACAACTAGAATCAAGTAATGAATAACCAAACCTATTAGGCTGCTTTCTTGTTCGTGTAGACCTCCTTAATGGCTAAGGTTGAGGTTCTACTTCTTCTTCACTTCTAGAGCTACTAGAGCTCTCTTCATCATCAAGCCTCACATGGTCTGTCAGTTCGGTCTTCTCAAGGGTAGAAGGAAACTGAACCGCATCTTCTTTCTTTTCTGACTATTCTGGTTGTAGAACAATGGAAGAGGGTGTTAGCTCTCTAAAGATAACACTTCTGCTATACAACACTTGCTCAGTCATGGGATTCCAAAGATTGTATCCTTTCACACCGACACCATAGCCAATGAAAATATATTTAACAATGTTGTTCTCCAACTTAGACCGTTTCTCCCTAGACACATGTACATATGCCTCACAACCAAAAACATGAAGATGCCTTACTGAAGGCTTCTTACCAAAGCACACCTCCATAGGTTTTTTTCCAACAAGAGCTGATGTAGGAGATCTATTTACCAGATAGCAAGCAGTGGCAACAACTTCAGCCCAAAACTTTTGTTCAAGGCTTGCTCCACTAAGCATACTCCTAGCCTTCTCCATCAGTGCCCTATTCATCCTCTCTGCAACTCCATTTTGTTGCGGGGTATATGGAGTTGTCTTATGCCTTTTAATCCCTTGCTCATTGTAGAACTTATCAAAGTCTGCCAAACAAAACTCACCACCATTGTCAGTTCTCAAACACATAATCTTTTTACAAGTTTGATTTTTAACAAAGGCTTTAAACTCTTTTTCAGTCTTGCTTCTGATAAAATAAACCCATGTCCTTCTACTGTAATCATCTATGAAAGATACAAAATATATAGATTTTGAAATGGAAGGAACATTTATGGAACCAAACACATCAGAATGAATAAGATCCAATACACCAAAAGACTTGTGAGAACTAGAGTAAAACTAAACATGGTTTTGCTTTCCATAAATGCAATGTTCGCAAAAGTCAAACTCAAGATTATAATCATTTAACCCCTCAATGAGGTTTTTATTTTTTAGGGTACATAGACCCTTCTCACCAATGTGGCCATATGTCAAATGCCATAACATAGGCTTTTCAGTAGGAAGCTTAGCTTCCAAAGCATGTGCACAACCATTAGAACTGGTTACAACATATTTCTTCACTACATGTTCAAATGGTGGGGATAAAGTGACAGCAGCTCATTTCCTTGAGTCAGAAGAACTATTGCATTGTGAAGTGCATGCCTCTAGCTGAAACAAAGTACCCCTCTGAGTACCCTTCACAAGAACCATAGATCCTCTTGTCATCTTGCATCCATCCTTCGAAAAGACAACCTACACACCTGCATCATTCAACATACTTACAAAAAGAAGGTTCCATGCAAGGCTTGGAATGTGCATAACTCCAGTGATCCCCTTCACTCGTCCATCAGGGAATTGGATTGAGACTCTTCCATGACCAACAATCTTTAGATGAGAGTCGTCACCAAGGTACATCCTTCCACCATCAAACTCTTCATATTTGGTAAACCAGTCTTGATGTGAGGTCATGTGGAATGATGTACCAGAATCAATCAACCACACATCATCAGATGCATGGGTGGCTAGGGCTACGATGAAGGCATCACCATCATCTTGTGACTTGTCAAAATTTGAATTAGGAGCTTTCTTCTTCTTTTTCTTTTCCTCTTTGTATTCCTTTCAGAAATGTCCAGTTTTACCATAGTTCCAACAAAGAGCCTTGGACTTTCCAGGAGATTGGTATCTCCCATGGGATTTGGATCTACCCTTTTCACCTTTCTTGTCCTTCTTCTTCCCTTTCTCTTTGGATCTTCCACGAATTGCAAGAGCCTCTTTGGCTGCCTTAGAAGACTTTCTCTACATCTCTTCAGATAACAATGAAGATACCACATCTTGCATCTTGAAGGTGGTAGTGGTGCTTCCGATAGCCATGACAAGATGATCCCATGAATCTAGCAAAGAACAAAGTAGGGTCATGCATCGATCCTCCTCCTCCATTTTCACACCCACAGATATCAACTATGCAATGATCATGTTGAAAGAATTTATGTGATCCACAATAGATCCTCCATCTTCAATCTTCAAAGAAAACAACTTCTTTTTTAGAAAAAGTTTGTTTACCAAGGACTTGGCCTGATAAACATCACCTAACTTCTTACAAAGATCTTTTGTTGTCTTCTCCTCATGGACATTCAACAGGATACAGTTAGCTCAGTAAAGTCTAATGAGACCTTTAGCCTTTTGAACTTTGAGGTCCCAATCAGCTTGTTGCATTGCTGTGGGTTTTACATCAGATACCATTTCCCATAGGTCACGATCAACAAGTAGGTCCTCCATCTTCAATTTCCACAACTCAAAATTAGTGCCATTGAATTTCTCAACCTCTAACCTTCCAGATGTGGTTACCATCTCCTTGTTGCAATAAGATACATAATACTCTACACAAGAATCCCACTCAACCTAAGATTAGCTCAAAAAACCCCTACCCAACAGCTAAGACCAAAACTAGCCAGGCTCTGATACCAACTGAAAGGAAGCTAGGTGTACAGAAATCACTTCCTACACTAATCTAATGAGGGGAGGAGAGTACAAATTAAAATTTATCCTAACTATTATAGAAACATTAAACCATTAACATGAGATATTGCAGCAAACACATAATAGAGAAGGTGAGATAGAAGAAGAGAGACATTAGATATACGTGGGGAAAACCCTTATCGGGTGAAAAACCCCACTCTAGAACCTGCACAATGTATTATAAAAAAAAAGAATGTTTACAACACAATTGCAATGCAAGCTCTTAGGAGTCTTTGACACTCATATCTAGAGACAAACTAGTAGCATAATAGTACCTATCAGACCTATAATACATCTCCTTCTCCAAGCACCTATTTATATAGAATATACAAGGCAAAATTTGTCCTATCTTGGAATGAGCATCCAACTTGGCCTCATGGCCCAAAACCCATGCCTAAGAACACTTGGTCAACATTGTAGAATGTTCTTGACACTTGTCCATAGTTCACATCCCAAAAAGGTCACCTATTTCCAAAATGGGCTATGACAGATGCTCTTACGACTCTTACGACCGTCATAGAATCTGCCATAGCAGTTACAACTTATAGCTATAAGAGAATCTATCATACATAGGCTATAAATAGTATATTCTCTTACAACATGTCATAGTCCACTTGGGGCACCCAAATATGCCTTTTTCAAAGATGCTTCATGACACATGTCTTCACCTGTCTTACAAGATTCTATTTCTGACTCTTACATGTCATAACTTTGTCATAGGAATCCATCATAACCATTCAGTCAAACATTCCCTTACACAACATCCAAGATGCCGACACAGAAAAATACTCCTACCACAAAGTGGGACACCTATCTCCTCATGTGAGGACAAAGTTACAAGTTGTCATCTTCCATGTAGGATGACACATCACAGTGCCACATCCCACAAAATGACAATATGGAATTTACAATTAATTTACAACATAGGCAATGAATTAATAAATACAATCATAAATAATGCAAGGAGTTACCAAGGTTGAGACACCTTAATTCACAACAGTTTCAACTAACCTTTTATGTTCTATTTGATAGTGTTTCTTGCAGGTTAGCAATTTTGGTTTGTTGTTTAGCACCTCTGGGCTCTCTGTCAGCATCAAAGGACTCTTTGTCAATGCCACCAATATCTTGTTTAGCACTTTTTGTCTATTTGTCAATGCATGGGGCTCCTAGTTTAGCACTTACAAGCTTGGGTTTAGCACATTTAGTCATGGCAAAGAAATTTTTCTTTGTTCTAAATCATTGCTAAAGTTTGCTTGTCTCCTAACTCATGTTTACAGGGTTTGTTAGCTTTAAGTGCAAATTTGATTAGCCTTGTGTTTTCCTTAACAAATCACTTGACCCATATCATTTTGGAAAAAAACATTTAGGGCTAGTTTAAACTCACATTTTATGTCATTAGTGGTCATTTTAGGTTAAAAACTGCACTCTAATCTTATTAAGTTAATCCTGCATGTTGTTTTACACCTTTCTTGATCATTTTGTGGCAGAAATAGCCTTGTTTTGTGCATTTTCATCTTTTATGTTGCATCAATACAATCAGTCCCCGTATTTGTGCATTCGGCCTTTATAGTAGCACGCAGGTATATTGTTTTTCTAACTGCGTAGTACATTAGTGCAATAGGTCTCTATTGTAATGCATTCAGTTTCTATTTTAGCACATTTTGTGTTTGTTTTAGCACATTAAGTTTTTGTCTTAGCACTATTTGTTTTTGTATCAATGCATTAAGCTTTTGTTTTAGCATATTATGCCTCTATTTTAGTGCATTCTATATTTTTTGTTAGTGCAATTAGTCTCTATTTTAGCACTTTCTATATGATAGGTTTTATACTTAGATTTTCGGCACTAACACACTTTTGTAGGTATCCAACGTTTGTCCAAGACTCAATATCAAACTAATGACTCCTTTTGTGTAGCCCTGTAGTCAAAACTTTTGTTTTATCACTAGCATTAGTTGCACACTAAGTTAAAGTAGAGGTTAATTAACTTTGTTTGTTGTGCTTGTGTTTGCTCTTGGACATATGCTCTCCCCTCACACCTTAGGGTGATCTTGGAGATCAAAAGTCTATTTGAAAATGTCTTTGTACGGTGGTCCAAGACCTTGTATTCCCTACCTATCCTACCAATGATAAATGGTATTAATGGGATGGAAACCACCATTCTCTAATTGTGGGGGTTGAAGTCGCACTTCAGTGAGTCATCGAGATATGACACTCCTACTTGAATAATTCTAGGAATGTTTATGTGATTGGTGTGTCTTCTTGTCAAAACCAGTGAAAGACAAAATCATTTTCATACATTGAAGTTAGCCATTGTGTTTTCATTTCTTGTATAGTCTCTTGCCAAGAGTTGAAACCAAGAAAAATCCAAAATTCCCTCTCAAATCAAGCAATTGTCAAACCTTAGACAACCTTTTCGCGCCTCCAGCTCTCTGTTTAGCACCTCTTGTCAGACTATTAGCACATCCTATTATACTATTAGCACCTTCTATTAGACTTTTAGCACCTCCTATTAGAATGTTAGCACCTTCAGTTGATCTATTAGCACTTTCATCACTTCTATTAGCACCTCTAGTTTTCGTGACCCATAAACATTCATTGACCAGAATTTAGTTTCCTAGGTAAAAATTTTGACCATACTTAGCATGTGGCAATCCTTGAAAATCATCCAAAAATCCTCCATCCTCTATTTAGTCCATCCTTTGTCAAAATTCAATCATTTCACATCCCTCATTTGACCTTTAGACATATCTTTATTTTTATCTTGGACATGTATCCTCACTCCATCCTTTTCACCAACATCAACATCATCCCAACTATCATCAAACCCTCTCCAAATTAAAATCCTAACATCATCCAAGCCATAGTCAAAATCCAATTCAAATCAAGTGATGAGTGCTAGGTAGCACATAAAATAATACACCTTTTTACTTCCATTTTCCATTGCTTTTATTCTATTGTCGTGGTAATTGCACCATAATAGACTGATAAGATTTGTTTTAATTACATTAATGAGAGATGAATTGCTGATGATCATGATTTTTGATTGTAGGACTAATGTGCATAAAACTAATGAAAATGTGTAGAAAAGTCTCTCTTTTTGCATCTACAGGTGCAGTTGTATGGGCAAAGGCAATTTTAAGCATATCCAGAGATGGTCCTAATAATCTTTAGAGATGACATGAAGGATACTACACCAGACTCCAATGTTTTCCTAATGTGTTGGAGGTATTTTGAAGCAAGGGGAACTAAGGGTGGATCATCTCCAGAGCCATATAGGAGTCATGAGTGTATCTCAAGATCTCCTGGCGATAGTATAGAGTCTCTGGTGCCGCTATCAGTTTACATCTCTAGAGGCAACTGTAGTGCTCCAAAGTTTACTCAGCAAACACTAGAATGATCTTGCAAAGACTCTAGTCGAATTCTAGGGATCTAATTTCTCTTTTATTGATTTTGCATGAGTTTTGAAAGACATGTTAAAGACCTACATTTAGGGCCTCGCTGCCTAGTTGTTATTTAAGTTAAGACTCCAGATTTAGTGGGACTGTTGTACCACTAAAACCTATTTTAGTTTGCATGATTTTACTCTGCAGTTAAATAGTTGTTAAAATAAGAGATTTATGATATCTCATAGATAAACTAATAGTTAGAAGAAATGGATATCTCATTGCTTGATTTGATAAATGTTAAGGTAGAAGCAGTAAAAATATAGACAGATTATTACCATTAGATTATTGTAATTTCCATTTTTCCAGATTCGACATACTTTTTTAATACAAGCATACTGATGGAATTAGACCAAAGAAAGACTATGATATTATATTTATGTACTGAGTTTTTACTTTAGTCTTTAGTCTTGAAGGCGAGGAGCTAGGGCCCACTCCCACCATCAAGACAAGAGGCTAATATCTATTTGTTTCATTGTCTTGTTTCAGATTCTATTAGAAAGATAGTTTACTACTTTCATAAAGATAGATTTATTTATGTTCAATGGTTGTTTCTAGTAAATGCATATTTTTAGTTGTGTTGATTAGGAGAGGTCAATTTCAGCAATTTATTGTTTCAGCATTGTTTTAGTATTTTTTTAGAATTTTTTCACAACAAACAAATTAGCAATATTAATCTTTGAAACAGTTAGATCAGTAGAAGTAGTTAGTGGACTAGTAACTATGGAACCCCTTATTGCAGATAGCATAGGACACAACCCTAGATTTGACACATGAAAAACATGATTAAATGTCAAGGTCCAACAACCCTTGTCATTTTTGGTGCCATTGCTAGGGACTCTTGTGTTAATGAGGAAAACTTAGTTAGTAGTCCTTTTTAGGTTAAATTGAATTTGTATGGTTAGACCTAGGGTTTCAAAAGGTAGATACATAAAATGAACATCCCAATAGCAAACTATAGGAGAAAGTAGTAGGGTGGCATAAGATCTTGTTGAAGAGGAACACTTAGAACCTTCGTTGGAAGCTACACCCCAACTTGACATTCCCTCAAATCGTCAATGTCCTTCACTCTATAAGTATTTCCAAGAACTGCAAGAAAGATACCGGGTAGATCCATTACCAAAATCCACTTCCTCAGAACCCCATACTGAATCCCCAAGAGAAGAAACACCAAACATGGATGATAATCATGATGAGAAAGATAATCAAGCTCCTAGGACCTTCTCATACCGCATTGTCCTTGCTCGTGGAGATAATGCCCCTATGAAGAACATCTCACCTGTAAACCTGCCAAACTTTAGGGGTCTTTCTTTTGAGGATCCAAATCAGCTTCTATTTGAGTTTAAAGTTGTATGCCATACCTATGACTACGGATCAGATAATCAAAAACTCAAACTTTTCCCATCAACCTTGAAAGATTCTATGATGAGATGGTTCATGGGCTTAACCCCAGACTCCGTTCACTCTTGGGATCAAATGGAAACTAAATTCCTGGGAAAATACCAGGATTACTGTAGGGTCAGAGATAAAAAGGAGTTGATTAAAATTAAACAAAGAGAGGATGAAAGCATAGAGGACTAGCTAGATATTTTCAATTTTGCCTTGAGGAGGTATGGCAATCCTGTGGCTCACCCCTTAACCAAAATATTGTTTGTAAAAGGATTAGACAGAGAATCAAAATAAGCACTAGATCTAATGGAGAGAGGGAACATTAACAAAATGGATATGCCTTCTATAGAATAACTCTGCAGAAACTATTCTAGAACCCAAGATGGAGTGAGAACCCAAATCTTTAAAGGGAAGAATGAAATAGGACAGTTAATGGAGGAGATTGCAAATTTTAAGATAGATATTCTGGTCCAACCAAATACCACATTAGATGGGATTTAGACAAACACTAGAACAAATGAACAAAGCAGAAAAGAAAAACCTCTCTCCATATATTGTCAGGTAGATGTAAGAACAAACACCTATTGAGAGAATTCCCTTAAGACAAATAAAAAATATTTCAGATTTGTGATAGGGATCACGCTACAAGTCAGTGTGATCATCTCCTAGCCTTACAAAGATTGACTAATAAAAATGACATAATAGAAGAGGAGTTGAATTACATAGGAAAAAAAAAAAATTGGCAATTTCCCTTATAATCAGTACCTAAATTAGGCTTCCTATAGGGGTCCTTCAGACTGGGGAAACAATCAATAAAATCCAATGTGGCAGGGGCCTTAGAACATTTCCCCTTGGGGACCGCAAGATTGGTCACACTAGCAATGGAAAAACTAGCATTAGCAAAACTAGCCTTGGGGAAGTAAACAATGGCCACAATAGTTCCCACAATAATTTGGATCGCGAAACATACAGCCTCAGTGGGGTCCTCAATAGGGTTATAATCAACAATACCAAGGATAACCTAGATGTTTCCAACCTCAGCAACAAATTACTAACTAGACCCCCAACACACAAGGATAGTCACAAAATGAGCCAGTTAGTCAGCCACCTTTACCAGCCCAGCCTATAGCAAATCCAAGAAATAAACAAGGAGCAATTGTTTACACAATAGAGCAAGAAAATATGGTTGGTGTCAATGTTATTTATCTCAATAACCTCCATCTACGTTCTGGGAAAGCATTTCCAAGACCACCTCCCCTACTTATAGTTGAAGTAACCAATGATGTGGAGCCTAAAAAATCTATCCACTCAACACTAGGAGGATATTACTATCAAAACTATGCTAGAAGAATAGCCCTTAGGTAACTCTAGAGTTCTTCCTAAAGGAATAGCTCCGAAGAACAAATCTAGAGCTACTTTTGTAAAGAACTCCAGCACTACTCCTGAGATAGAGAAACTAGCACCTTACCCAGAATGACCCAAACAACATGTCCCTTAGAAAACCATCCTACAAAAACAAATCCAACCTAAATATGGAATTAGAACTTCTACAAGAAATCAGACAGCTGAACATTGAAATTCCACTCTTACAAGCAATCAAGGATGTGCCTGAACTAAACCAATTCATCAAGCAACATTGTGTTAAAACTCGGGGAAGGAAGAAAAACTTCCCTGCTACCATTCATGTGGAAGGGAAAGTAGTGGACCTTCTTATGGGAGAAATGCTTCTCCCAAAATATGGAGACCCTGGGAACCCTGTCATAATTGTCTATATTTTAGGGGTAGAAATATCTAATGTTTTGATTGATTTGGGAGTAGCAATAAATGTGATGACAGTGCACAACCTAGACAAATTAGCTTTGACTGGTTTCCAAGCCACATCTACAATTCTCCAAATGGCTGACTAGTTAGTAGCTATTCCAAAGGGGGTATTAATCAATGTCCCAGTCATGGTGGAATCATGGGAATTTCTAATAGATTTTTTGATATTAGAACATAGAAACTAGTGAAATGCTTACCCCTTGATCTTAGGAAGACAATGGCTGGCTATAGCGGCAACATCTATTAATTATCAAACATGAGACATGGGCATTTCCAATGGGATAGATTTGAAGAAAATCTCTTTATACCCTCCAGTTAAACCATCAATACATTACTCAGTAAAAGTGTGGGTAGATGAGCCTAATAACATAGGAAATAGTGCCTCAGTAGCTATGGTTATCATCAAGGAACATTTGGGTGAGTTAGAAGAAGAAACAAACTATGACACAACAAAAGACATCACCCACATTCTTATTGACAAGGATATAATGGAATTAGCCCAAGACTCACAAAGAAATTTCCTTACTACTACCCATTGTACCCTTGCAAACATTATTCCTTATGGAGAAACCTATTATAGAGACTTGGCTACATTCCATATGCTTCTTCCACATTCCTGTCCTCTTAATACCATGACTCTAGGATATGGGGTAGGGACATCTATGGATCGGATTACAAAGCAGGTCATGATATTACCTGGGAAAACATTGAATATCAACACCCAGTTAGCAAAAAATAGGAAGAAGCACATCTCAAACTTCTGGTCTCCCATTCAGTAGCTTTTGCTTGGGAATACCAAGATATGGAAGGCATCCCTCCTAAGATCTACACTCATCATATATACATTGAAGATGCCAAAACTGTCAGACAGCCCCAGAGGAGATTAAATCCTACCTTGATAGATATTGTTAAGACTGAGATAAATAAATTGTTGCAAGTAGGGTTCATATATCCTATCTCATATAGTTAGTGGGTCTCACCCCTAGTCATAGTACCTAAAAAGAATGGGAAGTGGAGAGTGTGTATTGACTATAGAGAACTAAACAAAGCCACAAAGAAGGATTATTTTCCCTTACCATTCATTGACCAAGTGCTAGACAACCTTGCAGAAGAAAATTATTTCCCATTTTTAGATGGATTTAGTGGGTATAATCAGATTCAAGTAGCACTTGAGGACTAGGACAAAACCACTTTCACTTGTTCTTGGGGAAATTTTGCATACAGAGTTCTTCCATTTGGGCTATGTAATGCTCCAACTACATTTCAGAGGGTTGTTTTGGCCATTTTTTCTTAAGTGTCTAATGAGTGTATGGAAGTCTATATGGATGACTTTATGACGTATGGAGACACCTTTGAGGAAGATCTCACAAACCTAGATAAGGTGCTACAATGTTGTGAAAAAAATAAACTGTCCCTGAGCCATGAAAAATGCTTTTTGATGGTAGAGGAGGGAATTGTACTTGGACATCACATCTCAACAAAAGGGATCAAAGTAGACCAAAATAAAATAGAAGTGATAAAATAGTTACCCTCACCTAAAAACCAAATAGATGTTAGAAGATTCCTAGGTCATGCAGGATACTATAGGAGATCTATAGAGAATTTTAGCAGAATAGTTGCTCCTTTTCCCTGCTTACCAAATATGTTGACTTCTCCTAGATAGAGGATTGCCAATCAGCATTTGAAACCATTAAAGAAAAACTTACTGTCACACTTATTTTGAGGGGACCCAATTGGAATTTGTCATTTCACATACAAACTGATCCTTCAAATGAGTCCATTGAGGCAGTCCTAGGACATAAAGAAGAGGGATAAGGTATGCATGCCATCTACTACATCAATAAGAACTTACTCCAATAGAAAAAAACTATACCACAACTGAAAAAGAGTTCTTGGTAGTCATATGTACTATTAACAAATTCAAGAATTATATCACATGATACAAGATATTTGTGCATACCTATCATGCAGCTATCAAATACTTAATGAACAAACCTATAGTAGGTGCAAGGATAATTAGATGGTTGTTACTATTGCAGGAATTTGACATTACCATAGTTGACAACCCAGGGAAATTCATTTTGGTTGTTTACTTTCTATTAAGGTTGCATATAGGTGGAGAAAACCAACCAGTGGAGGACAAATTCCCATATGAACATCTCTTTGTTGTTTCTTCTACTACACCTTGGTTTGCTGATATAGCTAATTTCTTAGCTATAGGCTTGTTTCCATCTCATTTCACCTCAAAACAAAAGAAGTGATTGGTAAAAGAAAGCTTATCTTACAAAAGGGTAAATGGTTTACTATTTAAGTGTGGTCCTAACTTGATTTTATGCAAGTGCTTGAGAGATGATGAATTTTTTTATGTCTTGAGAGCATGTCATGATGAACCCTCCAGTGGACATTATTCCTCACAAAGAACCATTCACAAAGTTCTAGGAGCTGGTTACTATTGTCCCTCTCTTCATAAGGACACTAAGAGATATGTGTAGCAACGTGATCAGTGCCAAAGAGTGGTTCATCCAACCTTTACCCAGGAAATGTCACTGGAC
Source organism: Cunninghamia lanceolata (assembly GCA_027924645.1). Taxonomy (NCBI): domain Eukaryota; kingdom Viridiplantae; phylum Streptophyta; class Pinopsida; order Cupressales; family Cupressaceae; genus Cunninghamia; species Cunninghamia lanceolata. The sequence goes on from BSBN01000814.1 coordinate 16,729,116, forward strand.
CCTCAAGTAGTATTGTAACCATTTGAACAATGGGGTCTAGATTTTGTGGGACCGGTTTCTCCACCATCTTCAGGAAAACATATATTTTGTTCTGCATAGACTATCTAACTAAATGGGTAGAAGTTCAGGCATTGGAGTTTGCAAGGGAAGAAAAAGTTGTTGATTTTCTCAACAGAATCTTCTTGAGGTTTGGAGCTCCGATATCCATAGTTTCAGACAAAGGACTGCAATTCGCTTCTCAGGTAATTCAAGCTTTCATAGATCTATACCAAGTTAAACACATAAAGTCTTCACCTTACCACCCCCAAGATAATGGGTAGGTAGAGGTGACTAATAGGGAGCTGGAAAATATCCTAACAAGAACAATAGCTATGAATAGAAAGGATTGGGCTAGCAAGTTACCTGAAGCAATTTAGGCCTACAATACGACTTGGAAGTCCACAACCAAGTTCTCACCCTGTGAATTGGTTTATGGAAGAAACCTATTTTGTCCATAGAATTTGAATTGCAAACACTAAATACCTCATTGGATATTGGCCTACCATTATCTATAGTACAGCAGAATAGGATTCTTCAACTCAATGAGCTGGATGAAATCAAGACAGAGACCATATAACAAATAGAACTTGTTCAATATCAAAGGAAATAGTGGCATGACCAACACATCAAGAAGAGAACATTTCAACAAGGGGATTGGGTTCTCGTATATGATTCTAAGTTTAAGGAGTTTAAGGGGAAGTTACAAACTCATTGGATGGGACCTTACCAAATCAGGGAAGTCTATGAGAATGGAATAGTTTTCCTAGCATCCATTGATGGAGGTGAAGACACATTCTTAGTAAATGGCCACTGAATTGAGCTCTATACAAGGCTAGCTACTAAGGAAGAATTTACCAAGGACTTGTGTTTGGTGACATGGGTCACAACCTCTACCACAGGTTGAAGAAATTCAAGGACAATATAAAAAAAAATTAGAAAGGTTGAAAACCAACAAATGGTGGCCTTTCTCAAAAAAAGATGGAAAACCAGTAAATGGTTGTCTTTCTTGCTAGGGGGATTCCCTTCTTCTTGCAGGATTTCAGCAGATGATCTCTGGTGCTAACCAGACACCCAAGAGCCACTGAGACACATCTCCAAAGTAGTCTAGGAGCACCTCCAGTGCTTCACCAATAATGGAATCATCTCAAAGAATAAAGGGGAGGACCCACCTCGCCAGGAATCAAAGTGGGGACACCACATGATGAGGTCAACATGACTCGTCCTCCACTTTTGAAAAGAGAAAGTGATGAGGTCAGCATGCCACATCATTTACATAAAAAATGAAGTTGTTGCTTCCTATGCATGTCATCCCAGTTACCCCTCATGAGGTCATCTTATAACACATCATTTTTTAATCCACTCATGAGGAAAGATTTTAGACCATGTGACACTGACAATGCTAACGTCATTCCAAGTGACACAAGGGTTGCACACATGTCAAGTCACACCATGCCTCATCAAAGTCATGGCATAGCAACCATGTACATCAGGCCATCATCATGAAACATGATTCAAGTAATTTGTTCAAGTTAGTTAATTATTACTTGTCTTGTCATTTCTATTTTTAGGTGCAATTACTTTGATACGTACCCCTACCATTATTTCTCTTTTTGACCTATGCATGCCTCCTTAATTGCCACACTATCGACCTCACTCCAGAGCATCATATCATTCCCTATGATTATGACTGAGCCATTAATTCAAATTAATTAAAGTCGATTAACCCTCCCATAATCCAAGCAATTGCCATTAATAGATATCAAGCCCCCAGTTTCAGAAATTGCAGAGCTTTCCAAACCTCAAAGGTAATCTTTAAGATTCTATAGCCATAGTCTTCAAAAACAGCAGAGGAAAAGAGAAAAGAAAAGGACCTACAAAGAAGGCCAATGGAAGGTTCATTCATAAGGGGTGAAATAATACAGGAAGATGGGAGTGAAAAAGAAATTAGAACCTGAAAATGCAACAGGACTGCTACAAGACCAAGCTATAGTAGATATCTTAAGGAATGCTATGTGGTTGGAATTTCTAGAGAAATTTGAAGGATTTTAAGAGGACATTGTAGATGATTTCCTACACCACCTAAAGAATAACCAAACTATAGTATGAGGGGTCCCAATTAGTGTCTTAGCCACCATTATCAGCCATATTTTAGGGCTACCAAAATAGGGTGAGAGATTCTATCATCTCAAAACCCTGTACACTGATTTGCTTAAAAATTTATTAGTAGAAGGTGAACCTAAAATCCATTGCACTTAAGTAAGAATGAAGTCAAGGGAATTGTTAGGACCTCACTCACACAACCATGGAAATATCTAGCTATGTGGTTAATGAAATATTTTACATGTGATGGGATTCTCTCTAGTTTTAGGACCCATCATGAAGATGCTAATTTTCTTAAGGCATGAGCATGCCCATCCAGAATTTAGCATCAACCTCCCAAACTTTCTATATTCTGCTATTGTAGCATCAACAGATAAGTATCAATCGGGGAAGGGTCCCATAAAACACAACAACCTCATTTTCTTGATTGTAAAACACCATTCCCTATCCCAAACTAATGGACAGGCCTTATGTCAATCATTCTTAGATGAAAAATCTTAGGCCAAGACACCAAGTAGGGCACAGGGTGCAGAAGAGACTTCCTCTACTCAACAAGATGAGGAAGTAGTGCCTTCTACTTCTTGCTATTAGGAACCTGTGTTTAACCCTTCTCTTTACTTTGTTAGTATACTATTGCTGGACACATATGCTTTGTAACTCATCCCGTGAGTATATTGTACTATCCCACATTCATGGGAAGTAATAGTTGTTTAGATTAGACTTAGTATATAAGTACATGTTGAGGCCAATGAATGCATCCACAAATTTATTATATTGAGCTTGCTCAAAGGAGGTTACGCCCTTGAAGTGGCCTACAATCAATAAATTCCTTCTATGTTTCTACTATTTCTATTATTTCATGTATTTTTCATTATATTGTTGCAGGAGGTTCTTCTCATCTGGTATCAGAGCACTTTCTTGGGCTCACTGGGTGGAATTTCTGCCAATTTTTTTTTGCAGTGGCCTCTAGGCACTATGATATTGCGGTAGTTCTTTCTTTTTTGCATCTATATTGTTCATTTCAATTGCAGGTTTGGATCAAGGAATAACCCTATCCGCTTAACTATGGGAAGTGCCTGGGCATAGCCCTAAAACTCATTATGAGGAGTACCACAGGAACCCTAAAGTAGCTGGCCCATTGAGAGGACTTGCTAGCAAAAAGGGCAACAACCCCTACCTGATTGACTAGTTCCCATCCATGAGGTAAACCAAGAGCTGTCGTTTGTGGCAAAGCAGCTATTAGTTTTACCTGAGCCATGGAGTGAGGGGTACTACACCAATACGCAAGCCATTAGATAACATTGGTTGCTGAGTGACTCCCGTGAACCTTTAAGCTACTGAACATACCTGGGGCCCATATCTTTTGCTAGCCGACAAATCGTAGATTGAATTTGTCCAGAGTCGTTTGTAGATTCTGTTGCAGATCATTTCTAGAAAAATAATACTAATAAATAAATAAATAAATAGAAATTTCTATTTTTTTGCCATATCTTCCGTACTTTAGCCTCATTTTCTCTCAAAATTCACTGGAACCCCTAAAATTTCATTTTGCATATTTCCTTCCTTGAGGACCCTATCCCAAATTCCACTTATCGAAGCCAGAATCCCACATTTGTGTATTGTTTAGGGTTTTCCATAACTTCTTTGATTCTCACCCAATAGCCTTCAAATTTTGTCATAGTGTTCATTTCCTATTTCTGCTCCTTTGTCCCTCTTGGACAAATTTTCCCATTCTTTCACCCTGCTTCTGAAATCCCCATTTTCTGCTTCCCTATCCCTCAGAAAGTGTCCAAAACCTAGTCAAACCCCAATTACCCATCAGTGTTTTTCCCAAATCCAAATTTTCCTTTACTAAAAAAGTTTCTATTTTTGCTTTTCTAGCCTTTCCCAAAATAAAAAAATAAAAAAAAAATAAAATTCTCCTGGCTATGGTTGTCACCCACACAGGAGTAAAAAACATGGAGGATGAACTTGCAGCCCTCAAGACCAAACTCTAAGATCTGGATAAAAAAATTCTTGGCCTCAATCTTTAGCATTCAGCCATGAATAATAGATAGCATCTAGAGTCTTCTGTAGACACTAGGTTCTCTTCTTCCAGTAATTTTTGTGGGTCGAAGCTTGATTTTCCTCGCTTCAATGGTGATGATCTGACTTGATGGATATACCAGGCATAACAATATTTCAGTCTGCATAATACTTTTGATGTCAACAAAGTACCACTTGCACAAGAGCACTCACTAAACTTCACCAAACTGGCACTGTGAGAGAATATCAGACATAGTTTGAGAAACTAGCCAATCACACAGAGGGATTGTCTAATGAATTATTCAGGAGTTGTTTGGTTAGTGGTTTGAAGGATGCAATCTGATCTAAGGTTAAACTATTCCATCCCAGCACAATGATGGAAGCCCTAGATTTGGCTAAGTTGGCAGAGGACAAGATCACAACTCAACAGTTCTCCAAATCCAATTTTGTTCCATTCAGAAACATGGTTTCCCAAAGGCCTCCAATCACACCAGCTCCTAGAACAACTCCTATCAAGAATTTGACTGAAGCAGAGATACGGGCACATAGAGAAAAAGGGATTTGTTATAATTGTGATGAGAAATTCACTTAGGGACATAGATGTGTTGAGAAAAAGTTCTATCTTTTGGATGTGGATTCTCCACCTATAACTAAAGTTTATGAAGATGCTCAGGATACAGTGGTCAAAACTTAGTAGCCGCCTGTTGACCCTACTTCTCAGGAAGACCACCCAGAGATCTCTCTTCATGCTTTAGTAGGAGTCACCATCCCCCAAACCATGTAGGTCAAGGGTTACTTCAAGAAGTTCCCTCTTACAATACTCATTGATTCTGGTAGCACACATAAATTCATTGACCCTTGGATCACCAAATAGGCTGATTATTTTATCCATCCTTGCTCTATCTTTGAAGTCATGATTGCCAATGGGGGCACATTACCTTGCAAAAGGAAGTTTCAGAATGTGCATATCCCTATTGGAGATTATAACCTGTGCTCTAACATGTTTTCCTTGCCCTTAGGTGGATGTGATGTGGTTTTGGGTGCTCAATGGTTACGCACACGTGGACCCATCTTATAGGATTTTGCCTTAACTTTGGATGTAGTTTTTAGACAATGGGAAAAACACACATTGAAGGGCTTACAACCAGGGTCTTTTAGCATCATTAGTTCACATCGCATGGAAATGATCCCTAAGAAGAATTCACATGGTGTCATCACTTAGCTCCATTCCATTCGGATGCAACCATCAATGGTCTCCACTACTCCTTTAGATCTACAATGAATTTTGGATAGATATGCATGTGTCTTTGCTGAACCAGTGGGATTTCCACCTTCATGACTAGAGGACCACCATATTCAGCTCCTTCCTGGAAGTATTCCTCCCAACATCAGGCCCTATGGCTACCCATTTCACCAAAAGATAGAGATTGAGATGCTCGTTCAGGACTTACTGTAGTAAGGTATTATTCACCCTAGTACTATTTCCTTTTCTTCACCAGTTCTTCTTGTCTAGAAAGAAGATGGGTATGGTGCCTCAACATTGACTTCTAAGCACTTAATCACATCACAATCAAGGATAAGTTTCTGATTCCTATTGTTGATGAGCTTCATGGTGCTCATTTTTTCTCTGAGTTGGATCTTCATTCTGGGTATCACCAAATTTGGGTTCATGAGGATGATATCCCTAAAACAATTTTTGGCATGCATGATGGCCATGATGAGTTTTTGGTCATGCCCTTTGGCCTCACTAATACTCCTTAAACATTCCAAGCATTGATGAATAAAATATTTTGTCCCTACTTGCGGCAATTCATTCTGGTCTTCTTTGATGATAACCTCATCTATAGTAAAACATGGGCTGAGCATCTCCAACATCTGGATCTTGTACTGTAACTTCTCTCTGATCATCATCTCTATGCAAAATAGTCTAAATATGTTTTTGGCCAAGAGGAAGTGGAGTATCTCAGGCATATTGTTTCAGCCCAAGGGGTTCGAGTGGATCCTGCAAAAATAGATGCCATAAAAAATTGGCCGCATCCTTAGACACTTAAGAGCCTCTATGGTTTTTTGGGACTGACTGGCTACTATCTCAAGTTTGTCAAGGATTACAAGAAGATTATAGCTCCATTAATAGCTATGTTGAAAAAGGATTCTTTTACATGGATACATGCTGCTAAGTGTGCATTTGAAAAACTAAAACAAGCTATGTGTACTACACCTGTTCTAGCTATGTCAGATTTTTCCAAGACCTTCACTATTGAGAGTGATGCTTATGGCAATGGACTTGGTGCTGTTCCCCTTCAAGATGAACATCCAATTGCATTCACCAGAAAAGCCCTTTCTGGTAAGAATTTAGTACTCTCTACATATGAGAAGGAAATGGTGGCTATTTAGCATGTAGTACAGAAGTGGTGGCCATACCTACTAGGGAATCATTTCTACATCAAGACTGATCACAAGAGTTTGAAATATTTCCTAGAACATCAGGTCTCCTCCCTAGCACAACTGAAATGGGATAGCAAACTCATGGGTTATGACTATGAGATCACTTACAAGAAGGGTAAGGACAATATTGTGGTGGATACTCTTTCTCGCACATTTGATGACCAAGCTTCTCTTTTAGCTATTTCTATTCTTGTTCCAAATTGGTTGGAATCTATCCAGCAGGGCTATGTCAATAACTCTTCATTATCTCAAATCATCTAGTAGTTGGCCAATAACCCTTATGTTGTACTGCATTACTCTTGGGATGGTCCTTCCTTGATATATAATGGTTGTCTGGTGCTTTCCCAACATAGATCTTCAACAAGCTACCTTCTATGAACTCCATGCTTCTCCATCAGTAGGGCACTCTGGGTTCCTCAAAACTTATGAGTAGGCACAATGTAACTTCTTTTGGAAGGGAATGAAGAGGGAAATTCAAAAGATGGTGGTTAAATGTGATATCTGCCAGCATAACAAGGGTGAAATGACACTCCTTCCTAGATTTCTTGAACTCTTCCCCATCCCTACATGGATTTGGACATATATTTCTATGGATTTCATTGAGGGGCTCCCTAAATCTAGAGGAAAGATAGTGATCTTGGTTGTGGTTGATTGCCTCTCCAAATATAGTCATTTTTGTGCCCTCAGCCATCCCTATACTACCTCCTTAGTTGCACAAATTTTTATGGACCAGATCTTCCATCTTCATGGAATCCCTTCTTCCATTATCTCAAATCGTGATGCAACTTTCACCAGTCATTTTTGGATAGAACTATTTCGATACAATGGCACCAAAATGAAAATGAGTTTAGGGTATCACCCACAAACAGATGGTCAGACTAAAATTATCAAAAAATGTTTGGAAACTTATCTTTGTTTCTTCACCTCAAAACAATAGCATCAGTGGGCAAAGTGGCTCCCGTTGAATGGTGGTACAATACCTCCTACCTCACTGTATCTAAAATGACTCCATATGAAGTAGTCTATGGTTAGGCACTGCTAGTGCTCCTTCCATACACCCCCAGCAATTCACCAGTTCAAGCAGTCGACGTGATTGTATGAACCTGAGATCAGAGTTATCACATTTTGCAGGACAATCTTCATATGGAAAGAAATTGAATGAAACAACAAGCCGATCAACACCGTTCTGAGCAGACTTTTCAAGTAGGTGATATGGTTTTTCTTTGTCTACAGCCATACAAGCGATCATCCCTGAAACTCAAAGGGTGTCATAAGGTGGCTCCAAATTTCTATGGGTCATATAAGGTTCTTCAGAAGATATGGTTAGTTGCTTATAAATTGGAGCTTCCTCCTTCTTCCAGCATTCATCTAGTATTTCATGTCTCTTGTCTAAAGAAAGTTCTTGGCACCAATATCAAAGCACAAACTATTTTACCTTAACTGGATAACAAAGGATCCATCATTTTGGAGCTGGAGGTAATCCTCAATAGGCACACTCGTCAGCTTTGCTCTCGATCCATCATAGAGGTATTAATTCAGTGGCACGAAATGCAACCAAAGGATGCTACATGGGAACCACTTCTTCAAATTTAGCAATAATTTCCACATCTTAAGCTTTGAGGACAAAGCTTTTCTAAGAGGGAGGGGATGTTAAGAACCCATGTTTAACCCTTCTCTTTACTTTGTTAGTATATTTTTGTTGGATGCATATGCTTTGTAAGTCATCTTGTGAGTATATTGTATTATCTCACATTCATGTGAAGTAATAGTTGTTTAGATTATACTTAGTATATAAGTACATGTTGAGGCCATTGAAGGCATCAATGAATTTATTGTATTGAGCTTGCTCAAAGAAGGTTGCCCCCTCGAAGTGGCCTGTGATCAATAAATTCCTTCTATGTTTCTGCTATTTCTGTTATTTCATGCATTTTTCATTATATTGCTGCAGGAGGTTCCTCTCATCTCGCTAGCCATAGGGAAGGGCAAGGGAAAGAAATAAATAATGAAGGAAACACCAACTTCTACCCCTGCTACTGAGAAGAAAAATAAAGGGAAATAAGTTTTGGGAGAAGCCTCAACTGCCACATAATAGCTAGAAGAACCAATTATAGAGCAACACTTCCATATGACTCGCTCATCAAATTGAAAGATAACCTTAGCTAAGGAGTCTACTCCAACCAAGCAAACAAGGGGAGCTATCATTATGAAAGAGGAAATAACATCAACCTCTACCCAAACTTTTGGGCACAAAAGGCATAGGAAAGAAACAAGGTGAAAAGAGAAAACAAAAAGGACTCTAAAAATGCTTAAGTCTAGCAAGCATCAAATGGATGATGAAGAGTCTGATGAATTAGATGAATTCTATCTGATTAGAAGAAGAATACAAATAAGAATAGTTGAGGGAACTACTCTAGAGTCTCCTATTCATCAAAGGTCTCAGACTCCAGATCCACAACACACTCAAGCTCCGGAGTCAACAGAGAAAGGAATCCTAGCCATTTCTTCAGATTCTGAGGGTAGTGAACCAGCTCCAGAGATACAAGCTCCACCAGTGCTCTAGAGAAGCAAGAGGAAGAGACAACCTACTTAGGTTGAATAGGACACTACTCTCTTAGATGAGGTCCTCATGGGCTTCACAACTTCTATGGAGGAAGCTGGACCTTCATGAACACCAACATTTGTAGAAGTAAGCCAAGAGGAAGCTCAGGAAAAGGATACCTTAGGGGATGATGAGGATCAATAAGGGAAGCAGCTAATAATGTGGGCTAGGAAAACATAGAGACCCCTGATGAGGAAAGAATTGAAGGGGGGCAAATAGGAAGTTATGCTCACCCCTCTGATCAAGAGGATGTAGAAGTCCCTAGATAATAACAACTGATGGAAGAAAATGATAATCTAAAGAGACTATTGTGGGGAAATAACCTAATCATCACTAACCTCAGGAAGGTCATGAAAGAAAAAGAAACAAAATAGAAGTAGGTAATTGAGGAACTAACAAATGAGCTTAAAGAGAAACGAAGGATCATTCAAAAGAAAGAGGGTAAAATCAGAAAGAACAAAGAGGAAGAAGTATAGAATACCCCTAATATTGTTAAAGCCAGAGACAATGGTCTCACATTAATTGTAGCACTAATTAAAAATATACAAAGTCGGGTTAAGCAGCTGACATGGGCCGATAAAAAAATGGATGATCAGGAAGAGTTACTTCATAAGTTGACCAATCCAGCTACTACCATGGAACAAGGGACTCAAATAGATGCATATGTAGGGGTGCTCCCAATAGACATCCCTAAGGCCCAGTTTCACTAGGGAAGGAGATATTAGGAATATGAGGAATCCAAGCCAATGCTACAGCTGCAAAGGGAAGTGACTATCATGTCAAAAAAAAGTACATGCCTTAGAGGAGAAGGTCATCAAGGTAGCCACTCTCTCTGTTGAGATCATATCTTGCAAACCTCCTAGTGGAAGCTATGCTCTTTTTTTGCAAGAGAGAATCCTCCATAGGAAGATATCATTGGTCTTGTCTAATTTAATTGAGAATATACAAATAGAGGTAGACTTCATGGAGATATATGAAAAGTTCTGATGAAGATAAGGATTTCCTATGTGAATTGTATTTGCATGGTTTCTACATTAAATATTATACTTTCTTTATCAACTACTTTGTGGGAGAATGCTAACTCAGGGAATTTATGTCATTGATGAGAAATCATTAGATTTGAAATGAAAGGATGCAAGCTTACACAAAGAAAGATGCAGAAACATGCCTCTTCCTTAGGAGAGAATGCCCAAACCCCATGGGTTTTGAGATTCATTTTAGGGTAAAAATTTACTCCCCAGAAGGTAGAATAAAAATTTTGCCTCTATATCAGAAACACCCATAGGAGTGTGTTATTGAATTTGGTCTCCTCATGCACAGCGCATCCAATCAAATGCTCCCAATAGCAAAGAAAAGGTGGAATACTCTAACTACAGAGAAAAAGATGAAAGAAGTAGTGTCCCCTATCAACCTTAGGTTATTTATGAGGAAAGCTAGAGGAGTGTCCAAATTGACGGACAAATACAAACAAGATTAGATAGGTGGCCTCTTCATACCTCTCATTATTGAGCCACTGCCCATATGGGCAGAACAGATGGAAGATGCCAAATTTTAGGAATGGCTGAAGTAGGTTGAGCAGTTTAGGGGGAATAGCAATACAAATCACATTACTTGGTCCACATATGAAAAAGAGTTCAATTTGACTGATAGAATATTCCACCTCAACAAGTCTAGGCTGTGAAGTGCAAGAGGAGCTGCTAACCTTTAAGTTTGGGAGGAATGATGAGTGCCAGGTAGAACCCACAATAATACACCTTTTTACTTTATGTCACTGATGAGAAATCATCAGATTTGGAATGAAAGGATGGAATCTTACACAAAGAAAGATGTAGAAACAAGCCTCTTCCTTAGGTGAGAATGCTCAAACCCCATGGGTTTTGAGATTCATTTTAGGGTAAAAATTTACTCCCTAAAAGGTAGAACAAAATTTTTGCCTCTATATTAGAAACACCTATAGGAGTGTGCTATTGAATTTAGTCTCCTCATGCATAGCTCATCCAATCAGATGCTCCCAATAGAGAAAAAAAGGTGGAATACACTAAGTATAGAGCAAAGGATGAAAGAAGTAGTGTCCCCTGCCAATCTTAGGTTATTTATGAGGAAAGCTAGAGGAGAGTCCAAATTGATGGACAAATACAAACAAGGTTGGATAGGTGGTCACTTTAGAACTCCCCTCATTATGGAGCCACTGCCCATATGGGCAAAACATATGGGAGATGCCAAATTTTAGGAATGGTTGAAGCAGGTTGAGCAGTTTAGGGGGAATAGCAATACAAACCACACTACTTTGTCCACATATGAAAAATAGTTCAATCTGACTGATAGAATATTCAACCTCAAAAGTCCAGGCCGTGAAGTGTAGGAGGACCTGCTAGACTTTAAGTTTAGGGGGAATGATGAGTACTAGGTAGCACCCAAAATAATATACCTTTTTACTTCCTTTTTCTATCCCTTTTATTCTATTGTCCTGGTAATTGCACCATAATAGACTGATAATATTTGTTTTAATTACATTAATGAGAGATGAATTGTTAAAGGTCATGATATTTGATTAAAGGACTAATGTGAAGCAAACTAATAAAAATGTGCAGAAAAGTCTCTCTTTTTGTGTCTACTGGTGCAGTTGTATGGGCAAAGGCAATTTTGAGCATCTCTAGAGATGGTCCTAATAATATTTGGATCTAACATGAAGGATACTACACTAGACTCCAACATTTTCCCAGTGTGTTGGAGGTATTTTGATGCAAGGGGAGCTAAGGGTGGATCAGCTCCAAAGCCATATAGGAGTCATGGGTGCATCTCTAGAGCTCCTAGCGATAGTATAGAGTCTCTAGTGCTGCTATCAGTTTACATCTCTGGAGGCAACTGCAGTGTTCCAGAATTTACTTAGCCAACACCAGAATGATCCAGTGAAGACTCTAGTCGACTGTTGGGGATCTAATTCCTCTTTTATTGATTTTGCATGAGTTTTGAAATACGTTTTAAAGATTTACATTTTAGGGCCTCACTACCTAGTTGTTATTTAAGTTAAGACTCAGGATTTAGTGGGACTGCTGTACCACTAAAACCTATTTTAGTTTGCATGATTTTACTCTGCAATTAAACATTTGTTAAAATAAGAGATTGATGATATCTCATAGATAAACTAATAGTTAGAATAGATGGATATCTCATCACTTGATTTGATATATGTTAAGGTAGAAGTAGCAAAAAGATAGACAGATTATTGTAATTTCCATTTTTCTAGATTCAATATACTTTTTGGATAAAAGCATACTAATGAAATTAGACTGAAGAAAGACTGTTATTATATTTTTGTACTGATTTTTTTCTTTAGTCTTCAGTCCTTAAGGCGAAGAACAAGGGCCCACTCCCGCCATGAAGACAAGAGGCTAGTATCTATTTGTTTCATTGACTTGTTTCAGATTCTATTAGGAAGATAGTTTACTGCTTTCATAAAGATAAATTTATTTTTGTTTAATGGTTATTTCCAGTAAATGCATATTTTTAGTTGTGTGGATTAGAATAGGTCAATTTCAACAATTTATTATTTTAGCATTGTTTTAGTGTTTTTAGAATTTCCTTTCATAGTAAACAAATTAGCAGTATTAATCTTTGAAATAGTCAAATTAGTAGAAGTAGTTAGTGGACTAGTAACTATGGAACCCTTTATTGCAGATAGCGTAGGACACATCCTTAGATTTGACACATGAAAAACATGATTAAATGCCAAGGTCCAACAACCCTTGTCATCAAGATCATCCAAACCTTAATCAAATTATCAAAATCCTATCCAAACCAATCAAATCAACATTCAAATCATCCTTTAAATCAAATTTTGTGCAAGATTAAATCTAGATTTGATTCAGGCCATCCTCTAATTTATAAGGATCTTAATAACTTGTCTACCTTAAGTTCTTTTATAAATTAGTCCTATCTACCTTAGATAAATTAGAATAAGAGCTTAGACTACTCCTAAGTAAGTAGACTCTAAGGATCCTATTTTGTTTGGTGTCTTGTCTACACCAAGTAGAATAATCCCTATCCCCTTTCTTGCATAAGTATCTTAGTCTACCTTAATTAAGAAGAGGAAAATCCTTTGAAATCAACAATATCTGGATTTATTTAAGCCCCCTTTTGATTTGATTATCCTTTTCAAACATCATCAAAAGTATCTAAAGTATCCTTTTGAATCATCCACCCTATCCAAAAATCATCCACACACCCTATCATAAACTCATCCATTTTAGTCTAAACTTTTTAAAATCAATTTCTAAGGTCATATCCTTCATTCACCTACCATCACAAAACCAACCCACACTTCCCTATTGTATGCCACAAACAAGCTCCCAAGCTAGGAAGAACCAAGAAATGGAGTCACATAGGCCATATGGAATGCCAAATACCGATCAAAACAATGTCATGTTGAATCCTTTTGGAAGTCAACAAAAAACATCCAATGACGACAATGCCATGATAAATCATTGGGGAAACCAAACACAACCATCCAATAGTTACAACACCAATCAAGAAGTTATACACTTCATGCAAGACATCGATTCTATGGATTTGTTGGATCAAGTCCTAAAATTGGATCCCAATAGATACTTAGAATTCTTGATCCAAAATGGTGCCAGAGCACCAAACCAACCCTCCATTAACACATCCCAACCATCTTCATCTAGTAATGTCTCCAACACATCCCAACTATCTTCATCTAATAATGTCCCCAACACGTCACAACCTTCATCATCTAATAATTTGCCTAACACCTCTACATCAATGTCAAATCCCACATCCACATCTACATCAACCATAGCCACATCTATCCCACAAATTACCCTTAACATACCCAATAACACAACTTACACCAATGCTTCCACAAGTGTCCCCCAATTTGATTCAAACACCATCTCCTTCATGACCCAACTCTTCTCCCAAACACCACATTAAACACTCAACAACCCTAACAATAACCCACAAACATCCACCTTCATGTACATGCAACCCCTATCTCACAACCACCACATCATCTTCCACCCAAAACAATATCCAATCACTTCTACAACAACTTCAATGACTCCAATTTCAACAAAATAAAAACCCTCAACCACAACAAATACCACAAAACATCCTCCATCAACTCATCACCCATGGACAACAACAAAGTCAAAACCCACCATAGCAATAATACCTAACTTCCTCCAACACCTCATCCAAAAACAACAACAAAACATACCAACACCGCCCATCTAAGATTTATCACACATTGTTCAAAAATTGATTCAAAAGGTTGATGACATACAACATGGGCACAAAAGGAAACAATACTCCTTTGTAGATATTTGTCCATACCCTTTTTGGTCACTCCATTCATATGCCACCCTTTCCAAAGAATTTTGAAACACTAAGGTTTGACAAATACAAAGTAAAAGGGGACCCTCGAGAACATCTTAGGGAATTTTATATTTTGTGCTTGGAATTCTCATACAATGACACCTATCTCTTGAGACTTTTCCCTCAAATCCTAGGAGTACAAGCCATTGAATGGTTTGCACACCTTCCCCCAAGAACAAAAATAATTCATGAACTTGTGAAGAAATTCGTAAATCACTTCTCCTATAATTTCGAGCATGAAATATCAATGACATACCTTTGTAACACAAAACAAAAGAATGAGGAGACCTTCACTACCTTCTTGCAATGATGGAGAAGTCTCATAAGTAAGCTTCCATGGCTAATCCCTAAGAAATAATTGGACAACATGTCTGTCACAAACCTGAACCAAGATATGGGATTCCATCTCAAAATTTAATGTGCCTCAATATTCAAAGAAGTTATTTATAAAGGCACTACCATTGAAAAATCCCTTATTGCAAAAGGGGCTATCAAGATATATAAAGAAAACAATGACAATAGAAACAACAACAAGGTCAACAACAACACCAATAACTCCAACAACAACAACAATAACAACCAATCCTATGACAAACCCCACTTTTGGGGTAAGAACAAAAACACTCTCAATGATGGTGTGATAGACGTCAAAAATGTTCAAAACATACAAACCCCCTGGTGTAGTCACGGCCAGAGAGTTCATAGAATGAGCTATCCAGACTATGTAGCTAGAGTAAACACAACATAAATAACTCAAAGATATAGGACAAATGTAGATTTAGTCATTCAGTATATCATAGAATTCAAATACAGATCGGCCAATGACATGTGAGCTTACAATTAGGGCTCAAAGGCCTGATTTTAGAATATGTGCAAGACATAGCTTTGAAGCTCCTTCACACATAAATCTAAATTATTAACTATTCCTATTATCATAAACTTGATAACTGTTAGGAATTGCTTGCAGAAGATATCAATTAAATGCAAATAAAGATTAAACAAAGGAATGAAAATACACATAAATAATAACAATGAGAGACAAGTTTTAACATGGTTCACCCAAACTTGGGTTACATCCAACAACAGAGAGTCCAATATTATTATCCAGTAAATCAAATTGATTACAACCAGCAATCCTTGCAACTCAATACCACTGTAAAATGCTACAATACATCAATGGAAACCCTAACCCTTAGACACTTTTATCAAGCCTTATGTCAGTTACAAAAATAGGGTTTTTTTACATGTTAGCCAATAGAAAAATAACTCCCGATGCCTTTATAACAAGGAGCATACTAGGGGCGCTACCCCTTGGACCCCACAAGGGATGCTACCCCTTGACCCCGTTAAATAATTTGGGGGGAAACCATACTAATAAAACTGGGGTAAATTTAACCTCTGAGTCTGATTAGGCTACATATAACAACAATCTCCCACTTGGAGACTGATCATAACACTGCTGACCCTGTAGATCCCACTAGAAATAAGCACCTTGGACTCTATTATTCTAATTTTTTGTTTTTAGTCTTGAAGACCAACCGAAGCTGAAGAGGAGCTCAACTTCTCCCTTGTTACTTCCTTTGTAAACATATCCACTAGATTTTCATCTGTATGGATCTTTTCTAGCCATAACTATCCATCATCCAACACTGACTAGACGAAGTGATACCTCAACTATATGTGTTTGGTCTTTGAATGTAAGGCAGAATTCTTTGCAAGATGTATGTCACTTTGGTTGTCCATAAACAAATAATTGTTAGCCTATTATTTTCCCAATTCTTCCATGAAAGATTGTAGTCATATAATCTCCTTCCTTGCCTCTATTGTAGCTACATACTTTGTCTCTGTGGTGGATAAAGAAACCACCTTTTGCAACCTGGAGATCCAACTCACCATTGTCCCACCTATAGTAAAGGCATAACCTATAGTACTCCACCTAGTATCAATATCCCCTACCAAATCTGAGTCTACATAACTTGCTAAATCAGTATTAGAGCCCCCAAAACATAAGTGTTTATCAGATGTACCTCTCAAATATCTAAGAATCCAGTTTACCGCATTCTAATGTTCTAATCTAGGATGAGTCATATACCTTCTTACGACTCCTACATGTGCAATATCTGGTCTCGTGCATACCATGGCATACGTTAAACTTCATACAGCTAAAGCATATGGTACCTTGGACATTTTTCTTCCTCCTATTGTGTCTTAGGACACATATCCTTAGTCAATTTCAATTGACTAGGAAAAGGTGTAATGACAGCTTTTGTAATCTCCATATGGAACCTCTGCAACACCTTTTCAACATGATAAGCCTGAGATAGAGTTAATTTTTTGTTCTTCCTATCTCTGCAAATTTTTATACCAATGATTTGTTTTGCTTCCCCCAAATGCTTCATAGCAAATGATTGTGCTAACTGTTGTTTTAACTTTCTTATGTGATCCATGTTAGATCCTGCTACAAGCATGTCATTAACATATAAACATAAAATAATGTAGTTGTCATTATCCAACCTCTTAAAATAAACACAATGGTCAGAATTACACCAGCCATAGCCTTGCTCAACCATAAAACTATCAAATTTCAAATACCATTGTTGAGGTGCTTGTTTCAATCCATATAAACTCTTCTTCAATCTGTACATCAGTTTCTCCTTACCTTTGAGCTCAAATCCCTATGGTAGTTCCATATAGATCTCCTCCTCCAAATCACCATGGAGAAAGATAGTTTTTACATCTAGCTGTTCCAAATGTAAATCTTCAAAAACCATAATACTTCAAATAGTGCAAATAGAAGTCATCTTGACAACCGGAGATAATATCTCATCCAAATCAATAACTTTTTTCTGTGCAAATCTTTTTACAACTAACCTAGCTTTAAATCTTTTCTTGCCTCCATCTTCCTCTTTCAACTTATAAACCCATTTGTTTGGTAAAGACGTTTTACCTGCATGCAACTTACATAATTCCCAAGTCTAATTTTTCAACGAATCCATTTCTTCTTTCATTGCAAGCTCCCACTGAACCTTTGTATCCACCTGCATAGCTTCATCATACCCTTCCAGTTCACTAGAATCTATTAACAAAATAGAATACAAAGAGGGAGAAAACCTTTTACAAGGTCTACTTAGCCTTGTTGACTGTCTAACATTCACTGGAGTTTGTGGTATTTCTTGTTGTTGTTGCGGAGCATGAGAAACCACTAGAACATCACTATCTGGAGTATCATCCAGCACCACATAATCCTTTTCTTTCTTCTCATGCTACTACAATTGATCTTTGTAAAACACCTTCTCATTGAATACAACATCCCTACTTCTCACAATTTTCTAATTTTCAAAATCCCAAAGCCTATAACCAAATTCATCAATGCCATATCCAACGAAGGTACATTTTTTTATTTTACATCCAGCTTGGTTCTATTTTAAGAATCTAAATCTACAAATGCTTCACATCCAAAGGTTTTGAGGAAAGAATAACTCACCTTCTTACCTATCCATGCTTCCTCTAGAATACCATAGCCCAAAGGAACTAAAGTACCTCTATTAATTAAATATATAATGCTATTGACAGCCTCTACCCACATGTTTAAAGGCAGCCCAACATGCAATCTCATGGTCCTTGTACTCTCCATTATTGTCCTATTCATGCATTTAGCCACTCTATTTTCCTATGGATTCCTTGGAACCATTTTCTTCCTACGAATTCTATTAAAGGAACAGTAATCCTCAAATTCTTTGCTGCAATACTCACCACCATTATCAGATTTGAAACATTTTAATCTTTTACCCATCTCATTCTCAACCAAGCTTCTCCACTTTTTAAATGTTTCAAATACATTAGATTTCTACCTAAGGAAATAAATCTAAACCTTCCTAGTTGCATGTTCTATGAATGTAACATAATACCGAGAGTCACCGAGAGAGGATACCTGAGCCGGTCCCCATATATCTATATGCACAAGCTCCAACTTTTCATTTTTCTTTTGCTTCCCATCCTTGAGAAAACTGACTCTATTTTGTTTACCATACACACAACTTTCATAGAAATCCATATTAATACATTTTAGACCTAGTAAAAGTTTCTTAGAATGAAGTACCTTTATACCTTTTTCAATCATATGCTAAATTCTGTTATGCCACAGTGTTGTCTCAGAACCTTTTAGTCTCTTCCTACGAACCTTAAACAACTGTTCCTGAACCTGTTTGTTTTTCTCTACAACAACTAAAGTAGAAGGAACAGTATGACCTGTACAAAGATATAATGTGCCTACTTTCACACCTTTTTCTACTATTAAGGCACCTCTTAAAACCTTTCAATTTTTATCAGTAAATGTAAAATGCAACCTTCATCAGCTAGCTGCCTTGCTGAAATTAAATTCCTACTCAGCCTTGGAACATGCCTTACCTCTTGTAGTAGCCAATGATTCCCATTCTGCAACTTAATCTTGATTCTTCCCTTTGCAACAATTTTATAGGGTTCATTATCTCCCAAATAAACCAACCCAAAATTCCCTTGGACATAATTAAGAAAATAACTTCGATGGGGCATAGAATGAAATGAGGCCCCTGAATCTAAAACCCATGATTCATCGGCATTATCTAAGGAAAGAATCAAAGTATCATCTTCAAATTTATTACTTATCATATTTGTCTCCTTATTGTTGGGAATTAAGGTGTCTCAACCTTGGTAATTCTCTACATTTGTAATGTTTGTATTTATTATTCAATTACCTATGTTGTAAATAATTGGAAATTCCACTATCATATTGTGGGATGTGGCACAGTGATGTGTCAATCCTACATGGATTATAACAACTTGTTATTTTGTCCTCACATGAGGAGATAGGCATCCCACTTAGTGGTAGGAATATTCTTCCATGTGTTAGCATCTTTTATGTTGTGTAAGAAATGTTTGACCGAAATAGTTATGACGGATTCCTATGACGAATCTATGACATGTAAGAGTCGAGAATAGAAGGTTGTAAGACATGTAATGACATGTGTCATGAAGCATCTTTGAATGAGGCATATTTGGGCACCCCAAGGTGGAATATGATGTGTTGTAAGAGAATATGCTATTTATAGAATGTTATGATAGATTCTCTTACAACTGTAAGTTGTAACCGTTATGACAGATTCTATGACAGTCATAAGTGTCGTAAGAGCATTTGTCATAGCCCATTTTGAAAATAGGTGACCTCTTTGGGATGGGAGCTATGGAAAAGTGTCAGACACATTCTACAATGTTGACCAAGTGTCCCTAGGTGTGGGTTTTGGTCCAAGATGCCATATTGGACACCCATTCCAAAAAAGGTCCAAGATTGCCTTATATGTTCTATTTAAACAGGTGCTTGGAGATGGAGTTTGTATCACAGGTTTATAGGTACTGTTATTCTTCTAGATTGACTCCAGACATGAGTGTTGAAGACCATTGAAGCTTGCATTGCAAGTGTATTGTAAACATTCTTTCAGATTTGTTAATACATTGTGCAGGTTTCTGAGTGTGGGGTTTTTCACCCGATAAGGGTTTCCCCCACCATAAATCTTTGTCTCTCTTCTTCTGTCTACTTTTTGGTTCTTGTGTTTTTCTACTATATCTCATATTAATGGTTTAACATCACTGTAATAATTAGGATAAATTTGAATTTGCATAGCCCTCTCCTCAATAGGTTAGTCTAGGAAGCGTTTCCGCACACCTAGCTTCCTTTCAGTTGGTATCAGAGCTTGTTCACCTTTGGTCGTAGTTGTTAGGTAGGGGTTTTTTGAGCTAATCTTATATTGAGTGGGAGTCTATGTAGAGCATTCTGTATCTTATTGAAGCAAGGAGATGGTAAGTACATTAGGAAGGTTTGAAGTAGAGAAGCTTAACGACAGTAATTTCAAGCTGTGGAAGCTCAAGATGGAAGACATGTTAGTTGACTGAGACCTTTGGGAAAGTGTGAATGGAACTAGACTAGCTACAATGACTCAAGATGAGTGGGATCTCAAGGATCAAAAGGCTAAGGGTCTCATAAGACTTACTCTTCCTGATTCTATGTTGTTAAATGCCCATGAGGAGGCTACTACAAAACTCCTTTGGAAGAAGTTGGGGGATGTGTATCAAGCCAAATCCCTTGTCAATAAACTTTTCCTAAGAAAGAAGTTGTATTCTCTTCGAATGGAGGACGGGGGATCTGTGGCTGAGCATATGAATGCCTTTAACATGCTAGTTGCACAATTGACATCTATTGGTGTAAAGATGGAGGAGGAGGATCGGTGTATGACCCTACTTTGTTCTCTGCCAGACTCATGGGATCATCTTGTCATGGAAATCAGAAGCACCACATCCACATTCAAAATGGAAGAGGTGGTTTCTTTGCTGTTATCTAAAGAGATTCAGAGAAAGTCTTCTAAGGTAGTTAAAGAAGTCCTTGCAGTTCATGGAAGACCCAAGGAGAAAAGGAAGAAGGAATAGAAAGCTGAGAAGGGTAGATCCAAATCCTGTGGGAGATCCAAATCTCTTGGAAAGTCCAAGGCTCTTTATTGGAACTGTGGAAAGATCGGTCATTTCTAAAAGGAATGCAAAGAGAAGAAGAAGAAAAAGAAGAAAGCTCTTGATTCAAATTCTGACAAATCACAAGATGATGGTGATGCCTTCATCGCAGCCCTGGCAACCCATGTATCTAATGATGTGTGGCTGATTGACTCTAGTGCATCATTCCACGTGACCTCACATCAAGACTGGTTCACTAAGTATGAGGAGTTCAATGGTGGAAAGGTGTATCTAGGTGACGACTCTCATCTGAAGATCATTGGTCCTAGAAGAGTCTCTATCTGATTCCTTGATAGTTGAGTGAAGGGGATCTCTAGGGTTATGCACATCCCAAGCTTAGCACAGAACTTGCTTTCTATAAGTAGTTTGAATGATGCAGGTGTGCATGTTATCTTTTTGAAAGAAGGATGCAAGATGACTAGAGGATCTATGGTGCTTGCTAAGGGTACTCAGAGAGGTACTCTATTTCAGTTCGAGGCATGCATTTCACAATGCAATAGTTCTTCTAACTCAAGGAAGAGGGTAGTAGTCACTTCATCCCCACCATCTGAACGAGCAGTGAAGAAATCTGTTGTTTCTAGTCTTGATGGTTGTAATTGTGCATTGGAAGTTAAACTTCCTGCAGAAAAGATAATGTTATGGCATAAGAGATTTGGCCACATTGGTGAGAAGGGTCTACGTACCCTGAAAAATAAGAACCTCATTAAGGGGTTAGATGATTGTAATCTTGAGTTCAACTTTTGCGAACATTGCATTTATGGAAAACAAAACCGTGTTTAGTTTTACTTGAGTTCTCATAAGTCTTCTAGTGTGTTGGACCTCATTCATTCTAATGTGTTTGGTCTTGTTAATGTTCCTTCTTTATCAAAATTTGTATACTTTGTATCTCTTATAGATGATTATAGTAGGACATGGATTTATTTTCTCAGAAGCAAATCTGAAGTCTATAGCAAGTTTAAGGAGTTTAGAGCCTTTGCTGAAAATTAGATTGGTAAAAAGATTAAATGTTTGAGAACTGACAACGATGGTGAGTTCTATTCTACAAAATTTGATAAGTATTGCAAGGAACTTGGGATTGAAAGATACAAGACAACTCCATACACCCCGCAGCAAAATGGAGTTGTAGAGAGGATGAACAGGACATTGATGGAGAAGGCTAGGAGTATGCTTAGTGGAGCTAGTCTAGAATAAAAGTTTTGGGATGAACCTACTGCCACTACTTGCTATCTAGTGAACATATCTCCTACATCAGCTCTTGTTGGAAAGACACCTATGGAGCTGTGGTCTAGTAGAAAGCCTTTAGTAAGGCATCTTTGTGTTTTTGGTTGTGAGGCATATGCACATGTGCCTAGGGAGAAGCGGTCAAAGTTAGAGAACAAAGCTGTTAAATGTATCTTCATTGGCTATGGTGTTGGTGTGAAAGGATACAACCTTTGGGACCCTGTGGCTAAAAAAGTGATGTATAGAAGAAGTGTCACCTTCAGAGAGCTTACACCTTCTTCCACTGTTTTGCAGCCAGAAGAAAAAGAAAAGAAAGAGGATGTTGTTCAATTTCCTCTTACCCCTAAGAAGACTGAACAAAAAGACAATGTTGAACCTAATGATGAGGAGAGCTCTAGCAGCTCTGAAATCTTAGATGAAGAAGCTGAACCTCAACCTCAACTCTTGAGAAGGTCTACACAGATAAGGAAGCAACTTGAAAGGTTTGGTTTTACATTGCTTGATTCTAGTTGTGCTTATGCTTTGCTCACTAATAGTGATGAACCTAGAACTATATCAAAGGCTTTGGATATGAAGGATGCAGGTTCCTGGAAGGAGGCCATGGAGGAAGAAATGACTTCTTTGGAAAAGAATCAAACTTGGGACTTGGTGCCTTTACCTCCTGGATGGAAACCCATTGGATGCAAATGGGTGTTGAAGAAGAAGATTGGTGTAGATGGCAGTATTGAGAAGTATAAGGCTAGATTGGTTGCGAAGGGGTATTCACAAGTGGAGGGCATAGATTATGGTGAGATCTTCTCTCCCATTGCAAAGATGACATCCATTCAATTCATGTTGTCTCTTGCAGTAGCTTATGACTTGGAGGTAGAACAGATGGATGTGAAGACAAGTTTCCTTCACAGTGACTTGGAGGGAGAAATCTACATGTCACAGCCAAAGCATTACATGGTAAAAGGTAAAGAAATTTTGGTTTGCAAACTTAAGAAGTCTTTGTATGGTTTGAAGCAATCCCCTAGGAGATGGTACTTGAAGTTTGATGCCTTTGTGTTGTCAATTGTATTTGTTAGATTGAAATCAGATCACTGTGTTTATTATAAGTTTTATGGTGATCGTATTCTCATTGTTGCACCGTATGTTGATGATATGTTGCTCATTGGGAAGGGTAAGAATATGATTTCTGATTTTAAATCTTAGTTGTCAGCTCAGTTTGAAATGAAAGATTTAGGGGCTGCCAGGTACATTCTAGGAATGGAAATCAGAAGAGACAGAACTAACATAAAACTTTGGTTAAGTTAGAGTAAGTATGTTAAGACCATGTTGGACAGATTCAACATGGGAGATTGTAGACCATTGTGTGTTCCCATTTCTGTGGGGACAAAGTTATCTGTTGAGGATTATCCAAAATCTCCTAGTGAGGTGGAGGACATGAGCAGAGTACCTTATGCTAGTGTTGTTGGTAGTTTGATGTATGCTATGGTCTACACAAGACCAGACATTGCCCAAATAGTGGGAGTCCTTAGTCGATTTATGGCTAATCTTGGACGGGTTCATTGGGATGTAGTTAAGCGAGTGTTCAAATATTTGAGGGGTACTTCCAAGTATTCCATTTGCTATCATGGTAATGTTTTAGGACCTCTGCATTCTATTGATATTTGTGGATTCGTGGATTTAGATTGGCTAGGTGACATTCACAGTAGGAGATCCACCAGTGCTTATGTTTTTACATTGTTTGGTGGTGGTATTAGTTGGATGAGTAAGCAACAACCTGTTGTTACTTTGTCCATGACAAAAGCTAAGTATATGGTAGCAACTCGTGCTTGTAAAGAAGCCATTTGGCTTAAGAGATTGTGTTCTGATATTGGTGTTGATGTAGGTCAGATCACAATTAGTTGTGATAGTTAGAGTGCAATTTTCCTTGCAAAGAATCCAAATTTCCATGCTAGAACCAAGCACATTGATGTTTAGTTTCACTTTGTGAGGGACATGGTTAAGGATGGAAAGGTAAATTTGGAGAAGGTAGATACTTTGAAGAATGTTGTAGATGCGTTGACGAAGCAAATGGGCACAGAGAAGTTTAGATGGTGTTTGGAGTCTATTGGCCTCTCGGCCTATAGTAGTTAAATCTTGTTTTTCTATTGGCTCTTACAAGGTGTTCGACAAGTGGGAGAATGTTGGGAATTAAGGTGTCTCAACCTTGGTAATTCTTTGCATTTGTAATGTTTGTATTTATTATTCAATTGCTTATGTAGTAAATAATTGGAAATTCTACTTTTTCATATTGTGGGATGTGGCACGGTGATGTGTCAATCCTACATGGATGATGACAACTTGTTATTTTGTCCTCACATGAGGAGATAGGTGTCGCACTTAGTGGTAGGAATATTCTACCATGTGTCGACATCTTTTATGTTGTGTAAGCAATGTTTGACCGAAACAGTTATGACAGATTCCTATGACAAATCTATGACATGTAAGAGTCGAGAATAGAAGGTTGTAAGACAGGTAATGACATGTGTCATGAAGCATCTTTGAATGAGGCATATTTGGGTGCCCCAAGGTGGAATATGATGTGTTGTAAGAGAATATGCTATTTATAGCATGTGTATGATAGATTCTCTTACAGTTGTAAGTTGTAACCGCTATGATAGATTCGATGACGGTCGTAAGTGTTGTAAGAGCATCTGTCATAGCCCATTTTGGAAATAGGTGACCTCTTTGGGATGGGAGCTATGGACAAGTGTCAGAAAAATTCTACAATATTAACCAAGTGTCCCTAGGTGTGGGTTTTGGTCCAAGATGCCATATTGGACGCCCATTCCAAGAAAGGTCCAAGATTGCCTTATATGTTCTATTTAAACAGGTGCTTGGAGATGGAGTTGTATCACAGGTTTATAGGTATTGTTATATTGTTGGATTGACTCCAGACACAAGTGTCAAATACCATTGAAGCTTGCATTGCAAGTGTACTGTAAACATTCTTTCAGATTTGTTAATACATTGTGCAGGTTTCTGAGTGGGGTTTTTCACCTGATAAGGGTTTTGCCCACTGTAAATATTTGTCTCTCTTCTTCTGTCTACTTTCTGGTTCTTGTGTTTTGCTACTATAACTCATGTTAATGGTTTAACATCACTGTAATAGTTAGGATAAATTTGAATTTGCATAGCCCTCTCCTTAATAGGTATTGCCTTCTTGTTTGTCTCATTCTTTATTCTTCTAAGACCAGAAATCTTTCTTTAGATGACCTGGTTTCCCACAGTACCAGCAATCCTTCTGTCCTCTGGATTGGGACCTCCTGTCCTTTGATTTTCCTCATGACTTCCCATGACCTCTAGAACCTTTTCCTCTCTCCTTTGATATGCCCCTACTTTCTACATTCAAAACATTACTTGATGTGGACCCTCCTATGCTTTTCTGTCACATTTCCTTGCTAAGGATAACACCAACAACATCATCAAATTTCAAAGTATTTGAACTAGAGATAGAGTTACTTACAGCCATTACCAAGCTATTCCAACTTTCTGGCAAATAACATAATATCAAGAGAGCCCTCACCTCTTCATCAAAACTTACTTTTATAGAAGTTAACTAACTAATAATCATATTAAACTCATTTAAATGATCTGTCATAGATCCACCTTCAATCATTTTCCAATTAAAAAAATGCTTCATGAGAAATACCTTATTTGAGGCTAAGGGTTTTTCATACAATTTAGCCAAAGCTTTCATCAAACCATCTGTTGTCTTCACTTCCATTATATTGAATGCCACCAATGGTGCCAGGCACAACCAAATGGTTCCTAGTGCCTTTCTGCCTAGAAGATTCCAATCCTCATCGGTCATTGTTGCCATTTGCTTGGCTATTCCTTCCAATGGCCTCCATAAATCCTTCTGATAGAGATAATCATCCATCTACATCTTTCGTAACTAATAGTTCTACCCATTGAATTTATCTACTTTCAATTTACCCTTGTCTGCCATTGGTCCCACTCAACTGTGAGATGCCCACTCAACCATGAGACCTTCCTGTAGATGATAATCAAACACAACTCGCTCTGATACCACTTGTTAGGAATTACATACAGAAGATATCAATTAAATGCAAATAAAGATTAAACAGTGGAATGAAAATACACAAAAATAATAACAGTGAGAGACAAGTTTTAATGTCAAACCCAGGCTACATCCACCAATAGAGAGTCTAATATTATTATCTAGTAAATCAAACTGATTACAACTAGCAATCCTTGCAACTCAATATCGCTGCAAAATGCTACAATACATCAATGGAAACCTTAACCCTTAGCCTCTTTTATCAAGCCTTATGTCAGTTACAAAAATAGGTTTTTTTATGTTAGCCAATAGAAAATAACTCCCGATGCCTTTATAATAGGGAGTACACTAGGGGTACTACCCCTTGACCCCGTTAAATAATTTGGGGGGAAACTACATTGATAAAAGTGGGGTAAATTTAACCTCTCAGTCTGATTAGGCTCCATATAATAATAATTACTTTCCTAAGGATCTATTACATCAATATATATCATCTCTGGTATAAAAGGTTCCTCCGCGTTGGCCAAGGAAGATCACAAACTCCATTGAAGAGTTGTAATGTGTGTACATGGATAGGTTAGACCTGAATGCATAGAATACCTCCGCAAATGAATGGAATGATGTGCGGATCTTAGGGATGGTCAGCCATGAACCAAAGATCATTAAATGATGTGTCATTAGGTTCCAAGGATCAAGGAATGCTCCATAAGTTTTCTCATTCAATAGGGTCTATTAGGGTGCTTTGTTATGAGAAACCAGTCGATATTTTGATAGCAATAACTTTTCGGTACTTGATCCAAATGCTTTGAATTATGGATATGATGTAAATGAATAAATATAGATGCTAAGTCCACCTTAGTAAGATCTAGAATGCAACTGTGGTAGAATGTAGACCAAATACAGAAACTACTACTGACTGAACTACCTGAATTAAACTAGAAAATGAATGAAATAAACTAAACTACAAACAAACTAAAATGCAAATGTTTTTGGTTGATGCAAAGATTGCTCTTTAACCAAGGATGCTTCTGCTTTAGACATCCAGGGTTATTAAAAAAGTGAGTCCCTCACTTTGCTGGGGCTGGGGAAGAATCAAGATGGTCCACCTCAGCCTGAGAAATCCAAGATGAATCTTCTTCTAGTCTATCTTTCCACTTCACAATGTATTCTTTGTATTGTCTTCCTCTAGTGTTGCATCCCAACTCTGCTGTCCAAAATTTCTTCAATCTGCTCTGGTGCTTATTGTGGTAACTATTTCTTCAAGTCTTCTTCCATGCTGTCATTAAACTTTACTTCATGATACTGATACAAGTCTGCAATATTGAAAATAGGTGAAATACCCAATGTCTCATGTAGCTCCACTTCATATGCATTTCCTAAATCAAAATTTCTGAGTATCCTACAAGGTCCAAACTTCTTCATCTTCAACTTGTTATATGTCCCAACTAGAAATATTTCTTTTCTCAAGTACACCATCACTTCATCTCCAACTGCAAATCCCTTGTGTCTCCTCTTCTCATCTTCTTGCTCCTTATACTTCTTGTTCATATCTTCCAAATGCTTCTTCACCTAATTATACATTACTTCCATATGTACTACAAATTTTTCTGCTTCTATACTTCTCTTTTCTGCCATACTGATATCTCTCAACTCTGCTACTTCTCTAGGATTCACTCCAGTAACAATCTCAAAAGGTTTTCTTCTGGTACTCCTATTTATTGAATTATTGTATGCAAACTCTATTTGTGAAAGAATCAAATCCCATCTTTGTGTCTTCTCTCCAATCAAACATCGCAACAAGTTTCCCAAACTCCTATTCGCTACTTTTGTCTGTCCATCAGTCTATGGATGAAAAGTTGAACTAAACTTTAAATTTTTCTTCATCTTCTTCCAAAGTGTCTTCCAAAAATATCTAAGAAATCTAGTGTCTCTGTCTAAAATTATGTTCTTAGGTAATCCATGCAATCTCACAATCTCCTTGAATAATAGGTCAGCTACATGCATTGCATTAGTTGTCTTCTTACAAGGTATGAAATGAGCCATCTTTGAAAATTTGTCTACCACCACAACTATTAAATCATGTCTTCTCCATGTCTTAGGTAATCCCATCACAAAATCCATTCTTATGTCTTCCCAAGGTCTCTTTGGTATTGTCAAAGGTTTGTACAATCTAGTATTCTAACTACTTCCTTTTGCAACTTGACAAACTCTACAACTCTACACAAATTTCCTAACATATTTATGTATCTGAGGCCAATAGTAGTTTTCCCTCACTAATGCCACTATCTTATCAATGCCAAAATGTCTTTCCAATCCACCACTATGTTTCTCCTTGATCAAATTGTCTCTCATTGAACTTCTAGGTATGCATAATTGATTTCCTCTAAACAACAAATCTTCTTGAATGAAATAGTCCAACCACTTACTCCTATTTGTCACAACAGGTTCCTTACATGCTTTCCAAGGTTCTACAAAATCAGTCTTTCCCTCATACATGTTCTTCAATTCCTCAAATCCCAATACTTCAACTCTCATATATGTCAGCAAGTTTCTTCTCCTACTCAATGCATTAACAACTTTGTTTGATTTTCCACTCCTATGTTTCAACACAAAAGTATAACTCTGCATGAAATCAACCCATCTCATATGTCTCTAATTCAACTTACCTTGACTATTCAAATATTGCAAAGTTTGATGATCTATATACAACACAAATTTGTTAGGCAACAAGTAATGTCTCCACTTCTTCAGGGCTTGAATTATAACGTAGAAATCTTGATCATAAACTAAATATTTTCTCGGTGCATCATTCAACTTCTCACTGAAATATGATATAGGTCTACCTTCTTGACTCAACACTGCTCCAATTGCACTCCCACTTGCATCACAATCTACTTGAAATACCTTATTGAAATCTAGTAATGCTAAAATAGGTTGCTCTATCACCTTCTGCTTTAACATTTCAAAAAATTTATCTGCTCTTGATGTCCACTTGAAATCTTTTCTATCACCTCTCATTGCCTCTATCATAGGGTTACAAACTTAACTAAATTTTCTGATAAACTTCTGGTAGAAACTAGCCAATCCATGAAATGATCTAACCTCTCCAATGCTCTCTGGTGTAGGCCATTCAACAATTGCTCTTACTTTCTCAGGGTCCATCTTCAATCCTTCTGTAGATATCACAAATCCCAAATACACTAGTTCTTCCTTCATGAAAGTACACTTCTTGATGTTTATCAACAATTTCTCTTCTCTCAACCTCTGCAAAACTTCTCTAACATGCCTCAAATTATCTTCTTTTGTCTTACTAAAAATTAGAGTATTATCCAAATATACAATCACAAACTTACCCAAGAATTTATTGAAGAGTTCATTCATCAATCTCATGAAAGTACTCGGTACCTTTGTCAATCCAATAGGCATCACTAACCACTCATACAATCCTTCATTTGTCTTAAAAGAAGTCTTCCATTCATCTCCTTCATTGATTCTGATCTGATGGTATCCACTCTTCAAATCTATCTTTGTGAAATATCTTTCTCCACTCAAACAATCCATGATATCATCCATCCTAGGTAGAGGAAATCTATACTTAACTATGATCTTTTTTATTGCTCTAGAGTCAGTACGCGTTCTCCATTTTCCATCTTTCTTAGGTACTAACACTGTAGGTACTACACAAGGACTAAAACTTTCTCTGATCAAACCTTTCCTAAACAATTTTTGTATCTGTGTATTCAACTCTTCATTCTCTGTCGGTGTCATTCTATGTGTTGCTTTATTAGCTAAACTAGATCCTAGTATAAGATCCATGTGATGATTGATACTCTTGATAGGTGGTAATCCTTTAGGTACATTATCAGATATGATGTCTTCATACTCTATCAGTAACTCTCTTATCTCCTCCATTTGTGATTCTTCAGTCTGCTTCAATGCTTCAGGCTTCTTAGAGATCAAAGCATAACACATATTCTCATGTTTCAAACCATCCAAAAATTTTCTTCCATCTACAAAATAGATTATAGCATTCCAACATACTTCATTCTTAGGATCATCTTCCAAAGGAATCAAGGTAATTCTCTTTCTGTTTGATGTTATAGTTTATGTATTCTTTCTCCCATCATGTATATATTTTCTATCATACTGCCAAGATTTACCCAACAAGATATGACAAACATCCATAGGCATAATATCACACAAGACTTCATCATGATAAGATCCAATATGAAATTTCACCAAACATTGTTCACTCACCAGTACCTTATGATCATCTTGAATCCATGCTATCTGATAGTGTTTAGGGTGTTTCAATCTTTACAACTTCAACTTAGTCACCATATCCTCTGAAACTAGATTATCTGAACTACCACTATCAATTACAACTTTACAACATTTACCTCCTGATTTACATCTGGTTCTGAATAAACTTTTCCTCTACGGTGGTTCTTCATTTGTCTCTACTTGAAATAGTTCTCTCCTCATCACCAGTGATTCTCCTTTCACTAGCTTACCAACTGAACTTGATGATCCAATAGGTTCTTCTTCAACATAGGCTGCTCTTCCACTGTTCTTTGTTCTCTTGCTTGTACTTCCTTGATTACATTCAAATGCTTTGTGTCCTTCACCTCCACACTTGAAACAAGTTCCTTTGAATGTCCTATTATCAAATCCTCTTCCTTCTCTTTAGTATCCCTCATTCTGGTATGCACAGGGTTTCCTCTCAGGTAAAATTTTTTGTCATCTCTCTAGTATGCATTAGTATCTCTGTCCTCCTTCTTGAATGTGATGTCAAACTTGTTCTACTCCGGATGTGATCTATCTCCTCCAGAAAATGTTCTACCTCTCTGAAATTTACCTCCTCTACCTCTCTATCTCTGATCATGTCTCTAATTCATCTTCTCTTTAACTTTCAGGGCAAAGTAATATGCTTCCACCAAAGATGTCATCCTTACTAAACTTAGTTCTTTTTGAATGTTCAATCTCAGTCCATTGATGTATCTAACCACTTTCTCTTTTCTGTCTTCACTATGTCATGTCCTTATAATCATCTTATGAAATTTGTCAGTATACTTCACAAATTTCTCCTTTTGCCTCAGGTTTTGCAATCTCTTCAACAACTCTAACTCATAGTCAGCAGGTATCAATTAATTCTTCAATTTTGTCACCATCCTATCCCACTTTGTAATCTTTTCTTTTCCTCTTCTATTCCTATCCAACTTAACTTCTTTCCACCATATAGTAGCATGTCCTTTCAACTTTGTCTTTGCAAACTTCACCTTCTCCAAATCTTCAACTTCTTCATATTCAAAGTATTCTTCCATGTTATTTATCCAGTCAATCAATTCTTTAGGGTTCAAATTACTAGTGTAGTTTAGTACATCAACTCTAAGTCTCTTTCCAATCTTCAAAATAGCTCACAACATCTTGACTTGATCTAATTCTTCTTCTTCATCACCTCCCAGGGTTTCGCCAATTTTTTCAACATATTGAAATTCCTCTTCATCATCACTTTCAACATTAGGTCTTGGTGTCAATCCTCTTCACCTATCTTCTTCAATAGTATCCAAATGGATTCACATTGTTTTCATCATTTCCATCATCTCATCCATTCTACCAGCCATTGTTCTAACAATGGCAACTCTCCTCAGTGGCATCTTCCTAGGATCAAGTGTAAACTGCCTCAAGTTCATCGATAAGGCTACAAGGTGACAACTGCCTCACAATCAGTGATTGATTGAGACACAAGTAACTTGCCCCAATTCAGAAATCTATCCACAGCAAGATCTTATGGAATTCCTTCACCAACTTCACTCAATTTATTCCCAAAGATTCAAACTTTCACTCTAGTACCACTTGGTGCAGTCATGGTTGGAGGGTTCACAGAATGAAATGTATAGACCATTCAACTAGAGTAAACACAACAGAAATAACTCAAAGATATAGGACAAATGTAGATTTAGTCATTTAGTATATCATAGAATTCAAATATAGATCTGTCTACAACATGTGGGCTTACAATTAGGGCTCAAAGGACTAATTTTAGAATATGTGCAAGATATAGCGTTGAAGCTCCTTCGCACATAAATCTAAACTATCAACTATTCCTATGATCATGAACTTGATAACTGCTTTCCTAAGGATCTATTACATCAATATATATCATCTCTAGTACAAAAGGCTCCTCTGCGTTAGCCAAGGAAGATCACAAACTCCAATGAAGAGTTGTAACGTGTGTACATAGATAGGTCGGACCTAAATGCATAGAACACCTCCACAAATGAATAGAATAATGTACAGATCTCAAGGAAGGTCAGACATGAACCAAAGATCATTGAATGATGTGTCATTAGGTTCCAAGGATCAAGGAACGCTCTGTAAGTTTTCTCCTTCAACAGGTGTGTCTAAGACTATTAGGCTGCTCTATTATGAGAAAACAGTCGATCTTCTGATAGCGATAACTTTCCGGTACTTGATCCAAATGCTCTAAATTCGAGATATGATGTTAATGAGTGAATCTAGATGCTAGGTCTAGCTCCACAAGATCTGAAATACAACTGTAGTAGAATGCAAACCAAAATACATAAATTGTTACTAATTGAACTACATGAATTGAACTGGAAAATGAAAGAAACAAACTGAACTGCAAAAAAACTAAAATGCAAATGTTTTTGGTTGATGCAAGATTTCTCTTGAACCGGGGATGCTCCTATATCACCCCCACACCATCTAATCCATTCACAGGTAACAATAATGTTAATATTCCTAAAGGTCAACCAAAACAAAGCAATGCACCTAAGAGGAAATTCACACCTCTAAGTGAACCAATCGAAAATGTCTTGGGGACCCTTCTTAAAGCGGACTTAATCATATTATCCACCATTCATCCTTATGACAATAACCAATTCAAACCCTCATGGTTTAACAAAAATGCCTATTGTGAATATCATCATGTAAAGGGGCATAAAACATCCAATTGCATGAGGTTGAAAATTTGTATACAAGATTTCATAGATCGTGTTGAAAAATTGATGAACCTCCCAAAAGATCACCTAATGAGAACTTAGGAGCTTACAAGGATCCACTTCCTGATCATAACAAGGGAGAAGCCTCCACCTCCAATCAATCATATCATGTCATTCCCCCTCCTTCTTCTTTCATCTTTGTTGTGGGTCACATAGAAGAATGTCCTAACTGTGTGGCTACTATCACTAATGGGCCAAAACCCCTAATTGCATCGTTACCACTCATCACAATCGCTTATCCATTCGAGAAGCCCCAACTAAGGACCAAGCTACCACCTTTGCACCCACAAAACTCCCACCCATCAACAAATATAACCTCCTTGAACACCTTGGAAAAACTCCTACCCAAATTTCCATCCTTGAATTGCTTTGCATGTCACTTCTCCACAAAGAGGTCCTTGACAAAGCATTGACAGAAACTCACATTCCTAATAACTTGAATGTGAACCAATTCCAAGACATGGTGGGACACATTTCCTTGCCTCACCATCTAACATTCTCTGAACAAGATCTCCCTACTTCTAACCCATCTCACAATGAGGCCCTAGATATCAAAGTTCATATCCACAAACATACCATCAAATGAGTCTTAATAGATGGTGGTTTTGGCCTAAATCTTTATACTCTAAAGCTAATAAAACACGTGATATTTTGATGTGGTTGTAGACTCAAGTGAAAGTATAACCATCAAAGGCTATGATGACACAGAATGTCAATATGAAGCAACTATCAAACTTCCAATCCAAGTTGGACAAAATATCTTGGAGACAAAACACCAAGTATTAGATCTTGATCTCCCCTATAACATCCTCCTTGGCTGCCCATGGATCCATCCCATGCAATTTGTTCCATCCCCTTTTTACCAATGCTTTAAATTCCCCTACAATGGGACTGAGGTTACCATATATGTCAATCCTCATCCTTTCCAATACTGTAGCTTTTTGGAAGGACATGATAAAGCATTTTCCCCATATAATAATGCCATTAAACCATCCACCTCCAGCAATAATCCAAGACCCTCCACTAATTACATCGATCCATCCAATATTGCATCCACCTCTCAACCCTCACCACCACCCAAGATCCATATCAAGTCCAACCATATGGGATGTGGGGAATACAACCTACATAGTATATTTTGTGTAGGATGACTTCTGACATCCCCTAAAGAATTTGGCAAACTTGAGTCACTAGATGGTGCAGTCACGGTCAGAGGGTTCACAGAATGAACTATCTAAACCATGCAACTAGAGTAAACACAACAGAAACAACACAAATATAGAATGCAATGGAAGATTCAAATGCTCAAAATATCATATATTTAGATTGCATATGCACTAGAAACATGTGGGCTACAATCAAATGGCTCACAGGCCTAATTCTAGTTACAATAGATATGCAAGATGTGGCAATGAAGTAACTCTTCGAAACAAAATATC
This sequence comes from Cunninghamia lanceolata, assembly GCA_027924645.1. Classification (NCBI taxonomy): domain Eukaryota; kingdom Viridiplantae; phylum Streptophyta; class Pinopsida; order Cupressales; family Cupressaceae; genus Cunninghamia; species Cunninghamia lanceolata. Next base: position 16,763,991 of record BSBN01000814.1, read on the forward strand.
TAATCTAAGCTATCATCAAATCTAAATGTCAACTATTGACTTCCTAATACATCTCAAAGATCTATATATCATCTCCAAGCTCATGAAATCCTCCGTGTCAGCCAAAAGAGGTTACAAACTCCAAAGAAGGTTGTAACATGTAGAAGGAAATAAGTTGGCCTTCAATCATGTATGGTAATGCTCTGCAAAGGCATGAATCAAGATACAAACCTCAAGGAAGGTCTATCTAATCCCTATGTGCTATATATGATGCTTCATTATGCTCTACAAGTCATGGAAGTTCTCCGCAAACCTTCTCCTTCAACTGACTATTTGAATTCTCTACCTTGTGAAAGCTAATGATCTTCTAATAGCGATAACTTTTAGAAGACAAGTCTAAATGACCTGAAGTTTGGATATGATGTAGATGATGATATGTAGATGCTAAGTCCTGCTCCATGAGCTCTGATACGAAGATGTGGTGAAATGTGGTACAAAATGCTAAAACTACAACTGACTAAACTAAACTAAAAATGAAAGAAAAGAAAGAATGCAAATGTTTTTGGTTGATGCAAGATTACTCTGCAACTTGAGATGCTCTTGCATCAGACACCTGGGGTTGTTGAAAAAATGAGTCCCTCACTTTGTTGGGGCTAGAAGAAAAACAAGGTGGTCCACCTTATCCTGAGAAATCCATGTTGAGTCTTCTTTCAGTATGCCTTTCCATTTTACCAAATATTATTTGTATTTCTTGCCTCTAGTGCTGCATCCAACTTTGTTGTTCAAGATTTCCTCTATCTGCTCTAGTTGTTGTTGTGGTAACTAGTTCTTCAATCCATCTTCAATGTTGTCACTTGATTCTCCTTCATGATACTGATATAGGTTTGCAATATTGAATATAGGTGATATACCCAATGTCTCCAATAGGTCCACTTCATATGCATTACCTGAATCAATTTATAGACCATGTCACTATGATCAGACAATTGAAATCCATCTGGTTGCTTAATATACACTTCTTCTTCCAAATTACCATTTAGGAAGGCAGATTTGACATCCATCTGATACACCTTGAAATCCTTGAAGGAAGCAAATAGAAGAAATAATCTAACTACTTCAATTCTTGCCACGAGAGCAAACGTTTCTTCAAAATCAACTCCTTCCATTTGAGAGTAACCTTTGCAAACTAATCTAGCCTTATTTCTGATTACTTCACCGGCTTCATTCAATTTGTTCCAAAAGACCCATTTGGTTCCAATCACATTTTTATTTCTTAGTCTGGGAACAAGATCCCAAGTGTGATTCTTCTCAATTTGCATCAGTTCTTCCTCCATTGCCTTAGTCTAGTTTTCATCATTGCGGGCTTCATTTACTGTCTTAGGTTCAATCTTTGAAATTAGACAATACTCATCTAAATTTTGAGCAATTCTCCTCCTTGTTTGTACCCCTTTGCTTTTGTCACCTATGATTTGATCTTCAGAGTGGTTTAGAGTTACATACCTTGGAATTTTGGGAGTTTCTTGTACTTCTAACTCTTGATTAGTCTCATTGAGACTTATCTCTTCTTCTTGTCTTACCAGATCAACTTGGCTTTGATTCTCAGAAGAGGCTTGGACACCTTGAATCTGAACACCATTCTGATCATCTTCATCATGCTCAAGAATTCTTGAGGGTCTTTCAATTTCTTCATCAACCTTCACATTTACACTTTCTACAATCTTTCTCAGTCTCTCCTTGTAACACCGGTATGCTTTGCTTTGAGTAGAATAACCCAAGAATATTCCTTCATCACTTCTAGCATCAAACTTTCCTAGATCTTCATCTCTCTTAATGTAACATCTGCTACCAAAAACTCTTAAGTATCTCATAGTGGGAGTAATGCCAAACCAGAGTTCATAAGGAGTCTTACTGGTATAGTTTCTAATTTGACTCGATTGAGAGTGTAGACTGTAGTGCTGACAGCTTCTCTCCAATAGATCTAAGGAACATTTGCTTCCATCATCATGGTCCTGGATGCTTCCTGGATGGTCCGGTTCTTTCTCTCAACAACTCCATTCTGTTGTGGAGTTCTAGGGGTAGACAACTATTTCTTTATTCCATGTTTCTCACAAAAGTTTATGAACTCACCGGATGTGAATTCTCCACCTCTATCAGACCTCAAGCATTTTAATTTTAAGCCGGTCTCATTTTCCACCATAGCCTTAAATATTTTGAATTTCTCAAGAGCTTCTGATTTCTCTTTCAGAAAGGTTACCCACATCATTCGGGAATAGTCATCAATTAGCAACATGAAGTATCTATCACCTTGCACACTCCTGATTCTTGTCGGACCACATAAGTCAATATGAACTAAGTCTAATAATCCAGTAGGAGATCGTTCCTTTCTTTTGAAAGAGATTCTGCTTTGTTTTCCCAACTGACATTCTTTACACAAACTATTTGTAGGTTTTACCAATTTTGGAAGGTCTCTTATAGCCTGAGTATTGCTTATCTTGATGATATTATCAAAGTTCACATGACACATTCTTCTATGCTATAACCAACTCTGATCAACTTGAACAAATAAACAACATTTACTAGTACCAGCCAAGTGAAAGATGTTACCTTTTGTTTGGGTACCAGATGCAATCTTAGTTCTGGAACTTTCAAAGATCTTGCATTTTCTATTCCTAAATTTGAGATCATAGCCTTTGTCCACCAGCTATCCAACACTAAGAAGATTGTGCTTTAGTCCTTCAACATACAGTACATTACCAGTTTTGTTCTTTCCATCAAGAGAGATAGTTCCTCTACCTCTGATTCTGCCAGCAAAATTATCTCCAAACTTTACAATTCCTCCTTCATACTTTTCCAAATTTAAGAACTTATTCTTGGCATCTGTTATATGGTGAGAGCATCCACTATCAATGACCCAATCATCCTTTGTTTCAACTTGAGTAGCTAGAGCTTTTTCGTTAACTTCATGACTAATAGATACAGAGGATATTTGTTCCTCTTCTTTGATGGCAATAAACACCCATTCATTACCAGATTTGTTTCCTATCTCTGATTCATCATCCGTTACTCCTTCATTATCATCTTGTTCATGAGCGTAGTAACAATTCTTTTGAAACCTTGGTCTATTAGGATTTGGTCTTGAAAATCTTTCTGGACATCTTGAGGCAAAATGACCAATTTTATTGCAGTTAAAACACTTAAAATGTAATTTCCCTTCATACTTACCAGATCCTCTTGGCAGTCTTTTTGCAATAAGAGCTTCAAGATGAGCAGTTTCAGCTTCTTCTTCTTCCAAGTCTTTTCTTGTTGTTTCATACCATGATGGGTTCCTTGAAGAGTTTTCTCCCAGATTAAACCTTTATTTCCCTTTTACAGAAGCACTGGCTTTGAATATTGATTCAGTCTTTGGAGGATCATCTCCAAGTTTGGCCATTTCAAAAGCAACCAACTTACCAACCAATTGATCTCTTGTGACTGTTGTGTGAGGTCTGAATTCTTCAATTGCAAAAGCCTTGATTTTATATGAGGCAGGAAGGGATCTAAGAACTTTGCCAATGATTTCTTCTTCACTTAGGATTCCACCTGCATTTTGAATCCCACAAACTAGCTCATTCACTCTTGGCATAAAAGAGGCAATATTTTCATCATCTCTCATCTTTAGCTTTTCAAATTTCCCTTTTAGACTTTGTAACCTTGCACATTTAACAAACTGATCTCCTTCATGCAAAAGTTCTAGTTTCCCCCAAATCTCAAAGGCAGTTGGTAGATCAATAACATTTGAGAGCTCTGAGTCAGATAATGCACTTAGAAGAGCCTCTTTGGTCCGCAGATTGTTTTCAGCATCTGTGATTTCATTTAGGGTTGTTGGACCACCCTGTGGAGGTGCATAAGCTTTTGTAACCATGGACTAGTATGCAAATCCCATACACTGTAAGTGACATTTCATGCGACCTTTCCAAAGAGTAAAGTTGGTTCCATCAAACTTCAGACTATCCTTCTTGTATGATGACATCCTGGATCTCCTCAAGCAGTTAAGCTCCTTTTAGAGGAACTTAGCTCTGATACCAATTATTAGATTTAGGGCACACAACTGAGAGGGGGGCGAATCAATTGAACAAAACTTTCTCTCTTTTATGTACCTAACTCCACATTGTTAATTAGCAGCATAATAGAAGATCAATCATGAAAGCACAATGTAACAAATTGATAGTAGAAACACATCAACACATGAAACACCAAGATTTTGACATGTAAAACTTGGTGAAGGGAAAAACAACGGGGTGATTAACCCAAGATAATATTCTCTGTTAGAAGAATAGAAAGAACAAATGGCACATGCCAATTAGGGTTCACTATCTAAGCACACTGTTCACAAGAGGCTCACTACCTACAAGAGACACACTGTCTACAAAGGAATAAGTATCACATACTTGAATTGGTAAATAGCTTCTTCACTATGCTTGAGTCAGTTCCATTTAAGCTCAAACCTTCTGCTCTGCCTTTCACTCTTCTCTTCGCTACCACATGCTCATCTCTATGAATACCCCTTTGAAATGACTTTGTAATCCTTTATTTATACATGACATCAACTTAGGAACAAACATCTAAGTCGGCAAACAACCACAAGAACATTCACAAGGTGTATAATTCATCTGGTCAGCCAGTCACAGAAAGAACACCTTCATCCGAAAGTATTTCTTCAATTCCATGCTCCAACTCTAATGCGGACCATCAACATGAACTGAACATAATCCAAGGACCTCCACAAGCTCTCCTGAATCACTAGGAACATTTGCACTTCCTCTACTTACTGAAATCCTTCTCTCCTTCATCCAAAACCTCAAGAACACAGTCTGTCATCACTGTTATAAAGGAATAGGTTCTTCTGGACCTTCAAGCCACAAACCAATCTACTTGACACTTCACAAGGAAGTCCTCAACACTTACTCCAATCCGTAGAATGGGATACTACATTTCTAGATCTCGCCGGACCTATCTGTCTCACTTTGTCACCATTGAACACTTGTCAGAACCAGTTTTACTTGAACAACCATAACTTCTCTAGATCTTTATGCAGACCTCTGAAATCTTGAATGGAGTATCTCAAGACTTATATCTACAAACCCTTTAAACCACATCCTCTGATCCTCAACCTATCTTGGACTTTTACCTTGTTGTCTTCACTGTTCCTGATTAAGACTAATTTTCTCAATATCCTCAGCACACAACTCATCCAATCCTTCTCATTAATGCAACATGAGTATGTTGACATCAATGACAACACCGGTTCAACCCATACTTGCAACAATTCATATATTGTAAAGATTGATGATCCGTATACAACACAAATTCCTTAGGCAACAAATAATGTCTCCACTTCTTCAAAGCTTGAATTATGGCATAGAATTCCCAATCATAAACAAAATATCTTCTCCTTGTGTCATTCAACTTCTCACTGAAATATACTACAGGTCTACCTTCTTGATTTAACACTGCTCCAATTGCATTTCCACTTGCATCACAATCTACTTGAAATCTGATAATGCTAACACTGGTTGCTCTGTTACTTTCTACTTCAATAATTCAAAACTTTTATTTTTTGGTGATGTCCACTTGAAATCCTTTCTGTCACATCTCATTGTCTATGTCATTAGTGTGCATATTGAACTAAAACTTCAAATAAACTTCTGGTAGAAACTAGCTAATCCATTAAATGGTTTAACTTCTCCAATGCTCTCAGGTGTTGGCCACTCAACAATTGCTCTAACTTTGTCAGGGTCCATCTTCAATCCTTCTGCAAAAATTACAAATCCCAAGTATACCAATTCTTCCTTCATGAAACTACATTTCTTGATGTTTATCAATAATTTCTCTTCTCTCAACCTCTACAATACTTGTCTAAGGTGCCACAAATGTTCTTCCTTTGTCTTAATGAAAATCAAAATATCATCCAAGTATACAATAAAAAACTTACCCAAGAATTTATTCAAAACCTCATTCATCAATCTCATGAAGTACTTGATGCATTAGTCAATACAAAAGGCACCACTAACCATTCATACAATCCTTCATTTGTCTTAAATGCAGTCTTCCATTCATATCCTTCTCTGATTCTGATATGATGGTATCCACTCTTCAAGTCTATCTTTGTGAAATATTTTTCTCCACTCAAACAATCCATAATGTCATCCATCCTTGGCAATGGAAATCTATACTTAACTGTGATATTATTGATTACTCTAGAGTCTATACACATCAGCCATTTCCATGTTTCTTCGATGCTAGCACTACAAGTACTGCATATGGGATCAAACTTTCTCTGATCAATCCTTTCCTCAATAACTCTTGTATCTATCTATTTAACTCTACATTCTATGCTGGTGTCATTTGGTGTGTTGATTTGTTAGGAAAACTAGCTCCAAGTATAAGGTGTTGTTATATGGAGCCTAATCAGAATCGAAGGTTCAATTTTCCCCACTTTTATTGGTGCAATTTTCCCCCAAATTATTTAACGGGGGAGTTATTTTTTCTATTGGCTAACATAAAAAAACCCTATTTTCTAATGGACATAAGGCTTGATAAAAGAAGATAAGGGTTAGGGTTTTTATTGAGATATTGTATTGTAGCATTTGCAATGGTATTGATTTGCAAGGATTGCTAGACAATAATATTGGACTCTTTGTTGGTGGATGTAGCCCGACTTTGGGAGAACCATGTTAAAAATTGTCTCTTGCTGTTATTATTTCTGTGTATTTTTCATTCCTCTGTTTAATCTTTATTTGCATTTAATTGATATCTTCTACATGAAATTCCTAACAAGTGGTATAAGAGCAGGTTGTGTTTGATTATCATCTGCAAGAAGGTCTCACAATTGAGTGGGAGTCTCACGACTAAGTGGGAGCAATGGCGGATGAGGGTAAATTGAAGGTAGATAAATTCAATGGGAAGAACTATTTGTTATGGAAGATGTAGATGGAGGATTATCTTTATCAGAAGGATTTATGGAGGCCGTTGGAAGGAATAGCCAAGAAACTGGCAATAATGACTGATGAGTGTTGATGATTGTTTTTACACATTCATAACAAAAGTTAAAATTCACAAAATGAACCAAAACTATCTTGAAAGATATGAATAAATCACCTAAGAGTTCTTAATCCCAAGTTTTTGTATGGTCAGGTCTTGACCTTGTTGACAATTTAGTAGGTTGATGTGAAACTATAATATTCAAGGGGCCTTACTTGATTTAAGATAATCTCTGACTTACTGGACTCAAAATCTACAAATTGTTACAACTATAGACAAATTATTCATTCCTTTACATAAAATTACTATTGTATCACAAAGCCTTGTATGATTTATAGTGAAACAAGCTTTGCCTTTCAAATTGATATGAAAATTGTTAGATATTAACACAATTCTTCATGCTTTTTTCAACTCTAAGACAATTTCCTTAAGATTTCTGCGTTTAAGCTAATTATGTCAAATGTTTGGGGAAAAGTTAGAGAAAATTAGGTTAAAAATCATTTCACTATAGGATCTAAATGTTCTGTTACTCACGTCTTTAAGAGATATAGTAAATTAATCAAATCGACATATTAAATCTTCAAATGTAGAGTCCTGAGTATTTTCACGAACACACATCAAAGATTGCAAGCTTTCAAAGGATAATACTCCAAATACTAGTAAGAGTCAGAAAACACTCTGTAATAGATGCAGAATTCCAAGTTTACTTGTATTTAAAGCACACGGTCATATAGAATTTACAATGTATGAATGACCTTTTGTTTCATTAATCAAATTTCTAGAAAACTTACAAACATTTTTACAGATAGAGTAAGGAAACTAGACATTCTACGCATTCCTTAGTGTAGACACAAATGACCTCCTCTTCTAAACTAAAAGAAATACTTCTCTATTCAAATGTTTAAAAAAATTACAAGTGAAAGCTACAATTCAAAAATCTTTGTGTAAATAATATACAAGTAGTAGGGCCTCTTATATAGAATTTGAAGCTTCATACTGCTATGGCTACAAAACTTAATCTATGGTCAGTATTCATAATTTCTTGATCAAGCGTGTACATTCATTCCTAACCATTTTTCAAAATATCTTTGTGGTATCTTTTCCTACCTCAAAGGATGCCATTGGAATCTTTTCAAAATAGGATTCCCCCTTTGACCTTTTCTATTTTGTTGACCTTTCCCATGGATACCTTTCAATTGATTCTTTCATTAGTATTATTTGCCTTTTTTTATACTTTTCTACTCCTTCAGATATATCTTGAAATTATTTGTTACACCTTCTATGAAAGTGCAATTTCCCCTGGACTCCTTGTCCATATATATTCTTGTATTATGATCCCTTCTTTCAATTTCTTCTCTTCTTTACCTGAACCTTCAACCTTCTTATATTTCTTTATCTTGGCACCTTCCTCCATTATTGAATCAATCATTTGTTTACTTAAATATGCATCTAGATTCTCCAGACATGGTACAAAGATGGCCTTGAATTATTTTAATTCCCTTTGGAGTTCATATGCTAGTACGTCCATGCATTCATGATCTATGAGCTTTTCAACTATCCTCTTATGCAACATGATCATGTTATCTTCTTTCTCCTCTAAACCCTGAGCAACTGTGATGCATCTTCTGAGACGATCATCTTCAAACCTTAACTCCAACCTAGCATGTGGTACTTGATTTGCATCTGAGGAGTAATGACTCCTTCATGTATTAATTCATCCACTCTTTCTTCAATTTTCTCTAGTTGCCCCAATTCAAACTTGCATTCTTCTTTTCTAAATTGACAATTATATATAAGCACATTGCATTTATTCTTTTCTGTTGTAGCCAATTCCCATCCTGTCACTACTTGTTTGATCACCTCTTCTCCTTCTTGCATGAATGCTCTAAACCATTCTTAAAAAATATTGGCCTCAAGCCTCTTATTTTCCATATCCTTCACTTCGTCTTTTGACAATACTACTACCTCACTGGGTAACTCTGGTATTGTAGCATTGGGATCAAATATCCCCCTAATGAATTTCTATAACTGGACAATGTGTCCTTTCAAATATTCATGTTTATCTTTATCTTTCTTTAGCATTTATGCAGTAGCCTGGTGCATATCCTCCCACTCACTTATATGTTGCTCCCTTGTTGTGTGTCCTAGGTCAAAATTGAGTATCTTGTAGTCATCTACTACTATTTCTCCTTTGGCTTTCTCCTTCTGTGTTATGTCCAAATTCAGTGTTCTAGATCCATCTAGACCCCTTTGTATGGCTGACATGGTTCTGGCCTTCCTCTTTTATTTTCTTGGTGTTGCATCTCCCAATAAACTTTTGATGTCTATGGGTACTAACTGTACCTCCACCTTTTCTCTCCTTACTTCTGCACCCAATTAGGTCGGAGCCTCTTTTGTGCTTTCAGTAGCTTTCTCTTCATTGATTACCTCTTCTTGAGGCCTTTCTACTTCTCCTTGTTCTTGTTGATGTGGACGAGGTTACTGTTGAGAGGCTGGTTCCTATACTATTGGATCATTTTGCTATTTAGATTCACCCTCATTATCATCTTCTTCAATTTCTATATCTCCTCCACCCTCATCTTCTTCCTCTGGACCTTCCTTTTCTAATGAATCCTTTTCTTCTTCCTCCTCTATATTTTCTTGTTCCATATTTTCCATGCCCTTATCCTCTATTTGCTTTTTAGGTTCAAAATTATCTTCATCAATATTCTATGTGTTCTCTTTGCTTTCAGGTTTATCTGTTGTTTCCTCTGGTGTTTCAACTTTCTTTTGTACCTTTTTAGGCATGTCATCTTTCTTTGCATGTGAAGGTGAACCTACTATCTTATCAGATTCTTTTGTCTCTTTTTCTTGTTCATCTTTGCTTTCTACATTCTTTTCTTCTTCGTTGTGTTCTCCATACATGTTCAGAATATTCAACACATCTACACCAGAAGTGCTAGCTCCTTCTTCTTCCTTAGTTTGAGCAGGTGTTTCTTTAATTACTTCTTCATGTGCATCCTCTCTTTGAGATTCTTCTATTTCATGTGCTACATCTTGCACATCCCTTATTATTTATGGAGGTACCAATGTACCAAACAGATCCACTGCCCCTAATCCTTCTTGTACATTTTCTTTCTCAGACACTTGACCTTGTTCAACTTCCATATAAGCTTGAGTATCTTGTTCCTCTTCCTCACTTGAATATTCATTGGATTCCTTTTCCTCCATGCCAATTTCTCATCCCATCCTCGAATCCACTTCCTTGACTTCACTCCCACTACTGTCATCTTCAATGTTGATAGTCTCAATGACTTTTTTGGCTTCATGCATTTTTGACCCATGCAGCGTTTCTTCAGTCAATTCTATTTTAACCTTAGTATATGTTTGTCTTTTCTCTATTGAGGTAGATGCACCAGGTATGTTACTTAATTTAGCACCTACCTGTTGTGCCCCTATAACTTCACTCTATTTTGAAGTTTCTCCTTTGGATATCCCCACTGGTATTGCCTTCATAACCCTTTGTCCTATTGACTCCTTAGTAGTTTGTGCCTGCTCTGTACTGGTATCATGACTCAATGACTTTTCTTCTACAAATGTGCCTAATGATACCACTATTGTTACCCCTAGTGCATAAGGATCCATCAATGTAGCATTTTTGTCTTTCTCAACAATCTTTGCTTCTACAATCTTCCTTTTCTTTTCATAGAAGCACTGGAGATCATCCCGATGCTCCCTCACTCTCTTTTTGCCCTTCTTTAGATATTTAGGTTCAATTACCTTAACCTTAAGCTCCTCAATTTTGTCTTTCAACCATGTCTTGGAGAACAAAATGACAGGTTTGGACAATGTTTCCAAAGATGTATTCCATGGTTGCAACCAATCAGGCTCACCATTAGGGGTAAGCCTAGCAATTTCATAATTGTGGTGTAATAACTAATCATCATGTTTAACTTCTGGGGGGACATAAATGTCTCCCATGGATCTCATTTTCTCTACTGTTAGTCTTTTGTGAGCTCTCTTTCTCACTTCTCTGTCATTCTTACAATCCGACCAAAAATCCTCAATGTGTATTTGATGTTTAAATTTAGAATCAATAGTATTTTGGATCCTGAGAAAAGGATCAAACCTCCTTGCTAACTCAAATTCCTTAAATCCATAATACCTTAACTCTTTCTCTGAGTAACCAGCCACTTCTTCACTAGAATAGGAATATCTACCAATTGCCCAAGGGAGCTTAAGATTCCCCCTGTTATACCTCTTTTTATATATTTTGAAGGCATTCAATTTCTACCTTGAAAACTCTAAAACAATCAACTTGTTAGAAGGATACCTAGGCAGCATGAAAGGTTTTCCTTCAAAGCCCTCAATTCTAATATAATTGAAGTTCTAGAATTGAATGTACCATGAACTGTGCAAACCAATTATATCCTCTGCATCTGCAGACAACCTCTTATCTTGCTCTTCTCTTAAAACGCTATCCATGTATGTATAAAATACATTGTTTACTAAAGCATACTTTCTTAATGCATTATCCTCTTGTAAATCACGATAATGGTCATATACAAGCTTTTGGTCTGGGCCATTCCCTAGGGTTCCAATTCTATCAATCCCATATATATATGGTTGAACTATTGTTGCACATGAATATAATACATACGAGGACAAATAGAAAGGCATCATCTTTTGTTTTCTTAACATTACCTATTTCCATATGGCTGTGCTAATAGCCTTAGCCCAGTAAATTTGTCCCTGTTCCTTCTTTACTTCCCTCATGAATTGTATAACATTGAACATCCAAGGCTCACACTTAGTGGCATTCCTTAATCCCACTAGTTTGCTTAACATTGTAATCATCAAATGTATCTCTTCTTTGAAGTCAATTCTTTGTAGGATCTTATGTACTCTTTCCATGGCCTTGGGTTTATTCTTCGCATTATACCAATTGTAGAAGATCTTGCTTCTACAATCCTTCTTATTATCATTGAAATCCTTATTGTATTGGTCAATATCAATATCTACCATTTTTCATTTATCTCTAGACCAAACTTTCTTGCAATCCCCTCTGTAAATAAGTCTACAATGACTCTATCCTAGTGTATTACTCTTCTGGTAACTAGGTCATATAAGTGTATGCAATCCAGACATAGGTCCTTAGCTTCCATAGATAATGGGAAACTTGCAGCTTTGTATAATCCACTTTCCCATATACACCTCATGTCAGGTGTAGTATCGGCTGCTATGATCTTCTGCAAAACATCATCCACATCATAATTCCCTATGCTAGTGTCTGTCCCTACTCCACTTGTGCCGAGCAACGAAGGGTACCCTTTGTATATTGGCAACTCCTTAATTTCTTTATGTAGCTTTCTTTCCTTTTTAATATTTTCCTCACCCCCTATATCCATCTTTTTTCTACTTTAGGGCCATCCTGTAAAAAAGCTACATTTTTTAACTTGTTGTTTTACTCTCTTACCTAGGGTTTTACCATGATTTTTTTTTTTTTACATTTACCCTAACCCCCCATTTGTCTTTTCTAGTTTTGACTTTCGTATTATTTAATCCAGACCAGGTAATTAACTATCAGACACAGTAATTTAATGCTTGCTTACATTTTAAAATGAAATTACTGATAATCACTTTGCATTTTCAATTAACTGAACTATAATGACATTCAAGATAAATACCTATATTTTTGACAGCTCAACCTTACAAACATTGACTCACTTTACCATTTTTTGATCTTTTTCTATTTCTAAAATTTTGTCTCATGATGAATTTTCATTTAATTTCTACAACAATTCCTCTTTCTATAATTTTAATTTTAACAATGCAAATCTAAAAGAAAAACAACCTTTTATTTACCCTAACCTGTTAAATTTTACCATTTTCAGTGTTTGTTCAGCATTAATTGTAGCAATCAATGCACCTACGGCTTCGGCCGTCTACTTTAACATTTTATTTTTAAACCTTCTATCTGCTAGTATACTATTTCTTGTATGTCAATTTATATTTTTTGAATATACAAGCCTACATCCAACGGGTTATAAACAATGTTACCCTTTTTCTTTATATCCGCCCTTGTATCTTTTGTTTGTATATCGTAATATATGTAAAATGAATATACACATTTATACAATTGTGACCCATACAAACATTCTTTACCTTTTAGCTCTCTGATGATGTCTTTCATTTCTTTGTATATTGGGATTGTATATTGTTAACATACAATCACCAAAACATACAAAGACTTACCTTTATTTAACTTCCTTTTGAAATCCATGTTGTATCACAGTTCCTTGCATCTTTGCTTGTATATCAGCTTGTATATACTCTTGTATATCTGTCTGTCTGTGCAATATACAACCACAAGATACAACTTGTGGGGCCCACTTTACCTACCCACTTGTATCTCGATGAAATAATAACACTTGTATCTACCCTTAGATACAAGCCTCCATACATGCAAACTCTTATACAATCATCCCAGACTTTCAATTTTTCTTAACCATATTGTATAAGCTTTTTGGATCCGTACATGTATATAAAGTGAATGCATGTTTCCAAAAAACATTAAGGTATGATGCATCATCTACATACGATTTAATTATCTTTTGAAATTTGCATTGTATGTATGCCAAAGATATAAATCTGAAACATACAACATACATACCTTTTCCCTCCCCTTAATAAAACCAAATTTTATATTCTCTTTGGGTCCACATCATGTATATCGCATTGTATATTGCTTTGTATCTTTCCTTTCAACAAACATACAACTCAAGATACAATGCGAACTTATCTATTTATCCACTCTACTTCTGAAACTTATCGGGTCTAACTTGTATACAAAGAATAAAACACTAAACACATGCATACAAAGTACCACGATAAATAAACTCGACCACTCAACGTGACTAATACAATGACTCCACATACAAATGACCTTGTACATGCAACATACAAAACCTTTCTATAATGCATTTTACCAAAAACATACATATCATGTAGAATATTGGGAATTTTAAAATGGTTCAAAAAGCAACCCTTATTCATTTTTGACAAAGAATTCATCTCTATTCCCCTCTAGCACTTAATGCTAATTTTTTTAAATTTTTAACATGGTTTGTAACCTTTACCTCTTTTCCCTTTACCACCAAGTAGGACCACACACAAGTAAAAAGCCATAGCCACAACAGGGGTCCTCATTTTGCTAAGAGGTAAAATGGGGCGTGTTGTGAGCATCACAACAATAAGGATTAGAATATTCTAGTCAAAAAGGCACTGGGAACCATTAGGTTGTGCCTAGAACCATCTGTGGTGTTCAATATACCAGAAGCGAAGATGACAGATGAACTAATGAAAGCTTTGGCTAAATTGTATGAAAAACCCTTAGCCTTAAATAAGGTATTTCTCATGAAGCATTTGTTTAATCTGAAAATGATTGAAGGTGGATCTATGATAGATCATTTAAATGAGTTTAATATGATTACCAGTTAGTTAACTTCTATAAAAGTGAAATTTGATGAAGAGATGAGGGCTCTCTTGGTTTTATGTTCTTTTCCAGAAAGATGGAATAACTTAGTAATGGCTATAAGTAACTATGTCTCTGGTTCAAATACTTTGAAATTTGATGATGGTGTTAGTGCTATCCTTAGTGAGGAAATGCGATGGAAAAGCTCAGGAGGGTCCACATTAGGTAGTGTTTTGAATGCAGAAAGTAGGGGCAGATCAAAGGAGTGAGGAAAAGGTTTTGGAGGTCATGGGAAGTCATGAGGAAAATCAAAGACAAGAGGTCCCAATCCAGAGGATAGAAGGATTGTTGGTACTATGGTAAACTAGGTCATCTAAAGAAATATTGCTAGTCTTGAAAGAATAAAGAAGGAGACAAACAAGAAGGCAATAAGGAGGCAAATGTGGTAAGTAATAAGTCTAAAGATGATTCTTTGATTCTCTCCCTAGATAATGCTGATGATTCGTGGATTTTAGATTCAGGGGCCTCATTTCATGCTACACCCCATAGAAGTTATTTTCTTGATTATGTCTAAGGGGATTTTGGGTTGGTTTATTTGGGAGATAACGAACCTTGTCAGATTGTTGGAAAGGGAAGAATCAAGATTAAGTTGCAAAATGGGAATAATTGGCTACTATAAAAGGTAAGGCATATTCCAAGGCTGAGTAGGAATTTAATTTCAGCAAGGTAGCTAGCTAATGAAGGTTGCATAGTTACTGTCAGTGATAAAAATTGGAAGGTTTCAAGAGGTGCCTTAATAGTAGCAAAAGGTGTGAAAGTAGGCACCTTATATTTTTGTACAGGTCATACTGATCCTTCTACTTTAGTTATTGCAGAGAAGAATCAAACAGGTTCAGGAACAGTTGTTACGGGTTCGCAGGAAGAGACTGAAACAATTGTTATAGGTTCTGAGACAAGACTATGGCATAATAGACTTGGACATATGAGTGAAAAAGTTATGAAGGTACTTCATTCTAAGAAAGTTTTATCGGGTTTGAAATGTATTAATATACATTTCTGTGAAAGTTGTGTATGGAAAACAAAAGAAAGTTAGTTTTCTCAAGGATGGGAAGCAAAATAAAGATGAAAAGTTGGAGCTTGTGCATACAGATGTATGGGGACTAGTTCAGGTATCTTCTCTCGGTGGCTCTCGATATTATGCTACATTTATAGATGATGCAACTAGGAAGGTTTAGATTTATTTCTTTAGGTAGAAATCTGATGTATTTGAAACATTTAAGAAATAGAGAAGCTTGGTTGAGAATGAGACAGGTAAAAGATTAAAATTCTAAGATTTGATAATGGTGGTGAGTATTGCAGCAAAGAATTTGAGGATTATTGTTCATTTAATGGAATTTGTAGGTAGAAAATAGTTCTAGGGACTCCACAAGAAAATGGAGTGGCTAAGCACATGAATAGGACAATAATGGAGCATGCAAGGAGCATGAGATTGCATGTTGGGCTACCTTTAAACATGTGGGTAGATGTTGTCAATACCATTGTATATTTAATTAGTAGAGGTCCTTTAGTTCCTTTGGGCTATGGTATTCTACAGGAAGCATTTCTAAAAATAGAACCAAGTTGGATGCAAAATAAAAAAAAGTGTATCTTCATTGGATATGGCATTGATGAATTTGGTTATAGGCTTTGGGATGTTGAAAATCTAAAAATTGTGAGAAACAGGGATGTTGTATTCAATGAGGTGTTGTACAAAGATCAGTTGTAGTAGCATGAGAAGAAAGAAAATGATTATGTGGTGCTGGATGATACTCCAAATAGTGATGTTCCAGTGGTTCGTCATGCTCTGCAATAGCAACAAGAAATACCACAAACTCCAGTGAATGTTAGACAGTCAACAAGGCTAAGTAGACCTCCTTAAAGGTTTTCTCCCTCTTTATATTCTATTTTGTTAATAGATGTTGGTGAACTGGAAGGGTATGATGAAGCTATGTAGGTGGATATAAAGTTCAATAGGAGATTGCAATGAAGGAAGAAATAGACTCCTTGCTAAAAAATCAAACTTGGGAATTATGTAAGTTACCTACAGGTAAAAATCTTTACCAAACAAATGTGTTTATAGGCTGAAAGAGGAAGATGGAGGTAAGAAAAGATTTAAAGCTAAGTTAGCTGTAAAAGGATTTGCACAAAAAAAAGTATTGATTTTGATGAGATTTTTTCTCCGGTTGTTAAGATGACTTCTATTCATACTATTTTAAGTATTGTGGCTGCTGAAGATTTGCATTTAGAATAGCTAGATGTGAAAACTGCCTTTGTCCATGGTGATTTGGAGGAAGAGATATATATGGAACAGTCCCATGGATTTGAGGTCAAAGGTAAGGAGAAACTGGTGTGCAGATTGAAGAAGAGTTTATATGGCTTGAAACAAGCACCTCGGCAATGGTACTTGAAATTTGATAGTTTTATGGTTGAGCAAGGATACAACTGGTGTAATTCTGACCATTGTGTTTATTTTAAGAGGTTGGATAATGACAACTACATTATTTTATGTTTATATGTTGATGACATGCTTGTAGCAGGGTCTAACATGGATCACATAAGAGAGTTAAAATAGCAGTTAGCACAATCATTTTCTATAAAGGATTTGGGGGCAGAAAAACAAATCCTTGGTATGAAAATTTGCAGAGATAGGAAGAACACAAAATTGACTCTATCTTAGGATGATTATGTTGAAAAGGTGTTGTAGAGATTCCATATGGAGAATGCAAAATCTATCAGCACACCTTTGCCTAGTCATTTGAAATTCACTAAGGAGATGTGTCCAAAGACACAGGAGGAGGAAGACAAAATGTCCAAGGTACCATATGCTTCAGCTATAGAAAGTTTAATGTATGCCATGGTATGTATGAGACTGGATATTGTACATAGTGTAGGAGTCATCCCAGATTAGAGCATTTGAATGCGGTAAAATGGATTCTTAGATATTTGAGAGGTACATCTAGTAAACACTTATGTTTTGGGGGCTCTCATACTAATCTAGTAGGTTATGTAGACTTAGATTTGGTAGGGGATTTTGATACTAGTCGGAGTAATACATGTTATGTTTTTACTGTAGGTGGGACAACAGTGAGTTGGATCTCACAGTTGCAAAAGCTGGTCTCTTTATCCACCATGGAGGTAGAGTATGTAGCTACAATAGAGGCAAGCAAGGAGATGATATGGCTGCAATCTTTCATGGAAGAATTGGACAAACAATAGGCTAACAATTCTTAATTTATGGACAACCAGAGTGCCATACATCTTGCAAAGAATTATGCCTTGCATTCAAAGACCAAATACATACAATTGAGGTATCACTTCATTTGATCGGTGTTGGATGATGGATAGTTAGAGTTGAAAAAGATACATACAGATGAAAATCTAGTGGATATGTTTACAAAGGTATTGACAAGGGAGAAGTTGAGCTCATCTTCAGCTTTGGTTGGTCTTCAAGACTGAAAACCAAAAATCAGAATAGCAGGGTCTAGGGTGCTTATTTCCAGTGGGAGCTACAGGGTTAGTAGTGTTATGATTAGTCTCCAAGCTAGATATTGTTGTTATATGGAGCCTAATCAAACTCGAAGGTTAAATTTTCCCCACTTTTATCGATGTTGTTTCCCACCAAATTATTTAACGGGGGAGTGTAGGGGGGTAACGCCCCCGAAGAAAAAATTGCCTATTAATTTATAAAGGTGTCGGTAGTTATTTTTTCTATTGGTTGACATAAAAAAACTCTATTTTGTAACCAACATAAGGCTTGATAAAAGTAGCTAAGGGTTAGGGTTTCCATTGAGATATTGTATTATAGCATTTGTAGTGATATTGAGTTGCAAGGATTGTAGCTTGTAATCAGTTCGATTGCTAGATAATAATATTGGACTCTTTGTTAGCGGATGTACCCTAAGTTTGGGTGAACTATGTTAAAAACTGTCTCTCGATGTTGTTATTTCTATGTATTTTTCATTCCTCTATTTAATCTTTATTTGCATTTAATTGATATCTTCTGCATGCAATTCCTAACATAAGGTCCATATGATGACTGATACTCCAGATTGGTGGAAATCCTTCAGGTACATTATCTGATATGATGCCTTCATACTCTAACAACAATTTAGTTATCTCCTCTAGATGTGATTCTTTAGTATCTGTACTTAGGGTTCCATGCTTCTTAGGAATCAAAGAAAAACAAATATTCTTATGTCTCAAACCATCGAAAAATTTCCTTCCATCAACCAAACAGATTCTAGCATTCCCACATACTTCACTCTTAGGCTCATCTTCCAAAGGAATCAAGGTAATTTTTATAGTGTAAGTATTCTTTCTTCCATCATGTATAGCTTTTCTATCATACTACCATGGTCTACCCAATAATATATGACATACATCCATCAGCATAATATCACATAATACTTTATCATGATAGATCTAATATGAAATTCAACCAAACATTGTTCACTCACTAGTACCTTGTGTTCATCTTGTATCCATGCTATCTATTGTGTGGTTACACAACACACCCCATTTTGACTTGACAAAATAGGGACCCAACTTTCTACTTGGCTTGGCTTGTGTTTTCTACTTTCTGGCGGTCTGGTAAAAGTAAGTCATGTAGGTGATCCTGCATAAATGGGCTAGGTAAGTCATCATGATGAGGTCAGTTTTTCAATGTTAATGTTTCGTGTCAATAACCTCATGATTGGATAGAGTACAAAATTCCATGTAGGTTTGCATTTTGGATCACCTTGATATTCCTTAGGAAACAAGAGTTATGGTGAGTCAAACTCATGGTCAAACCTAATATTTTGAGGGGGGGTCATATTTCTTAATATCAGTCATCTTATAAAAGATCACCTAGATCCAATTTTATCACCCTATAATCATTTGGTCTGGAGATTCGGATGTCAACTTTAGGTGATAATGACATTTATTCGTCAAACAACGTCATATATTTTGTAGGGGTCATATTCTGAATATCACCTGACATTTTGAATATCACTTTGTTGCAAAATATCACCCTAGAGCCAATATGCCGATGACATCATCCAATCCTAATAAATGAAGAAAATCACCATGATGGTGATGTCATCATTCTTTTACCTCATAGAGGTATATTTCCAAATATCCCCCCTTTTTTGCATAGCATGATGGTGATGTCATCCTAATCTTATGAAAGAGGGTCACTTTAGTTCATGGGGTGATATTGCAAATATCACCCGACATTTTAAACATCCCCTGATATAGTGAATATCACTCGATACTCTCAACATCACCTGATATTCTCGACATGACTTGATCTATCGACATAAGTTTTCCCGCTCAAAGCCAGAGGGTCATATTACACCGCGGGGGTCATATTCCAAATATCACCCGATATCTCAAATATCACCCAATCTTCCAAAGATCACCCCCTCATCATGCCGCGGCAACATTAAATGCCATAAATGCAATAGGTGGATTCCTACCAATTACGAGCACGATCTAAACACCTAGCAATGACCATTGATTTATGATAGAAGATCAATGGTTATGATTGAATGAACCATTCTTTGCCCTAATTTGCCCTAATAATGAGGATAAAAGTGAATTTCTTGCATCATTTTGCATCTACCTTGCGATAAAATGAGAATTTACACTGCAGATGTTGAAACCCTCATACGAGCTACCTACGGATGCAAATACCCTACAGTAGAACATAACACGTGGTTGTCACTAGTATTGAAGCCCATTTTCTATAATCATCACCGTAATTCAAGAGATAAGCATAATCAGGTAAGTAATTAAAAAACCCTCCTGTTGTCATTTTCTACATGTCTAGGTAGGATGTCTTTCCAGTAGGTTGAACTATAATTATGCATATCATGGTCAGATATGGATTAATGAATATAATATGCATGATGCCATAAAAGTATAATGATGTATATGAATGGATATGAATGTATCGTAAGACTAGTCATGTTCATTTCAGGAAGCCATGCCAGACGTTAGGAAGAATAAATCTGATGTAGAATTTATCAAACCTATGTTTGCTCAACCAGAAGGGGTACAATTCAAATATGTTGTCCTAGGAGATACTCATCATGGAAATATGGATATAGCGACATGGTCATCCAAGATGGGAGAAGATAGAAAAAGTACCCTACTCGACGTCGTTTTCATATCAGGAATGTGGTACACTGCTGGATTTCCCTACTCTATGGAAACTCCACAATTAGTAGTTGAGTGCGCTAGAAATTATAACCCTCAGACAAGGAGAGTGGAAAAACATGGTAGGGTGTATGCAGATCTATCCATCAAAGGGATTACAGCTACATTTAATATCCCACTGTGAAAGAAGGTAGTAAGCATGGATTTGAAGAAATTGGAGATTGAATATATAAACAACAAAAAGGCTGCAAGAAAGAGGATGTATCAATGGAGAGCGAAGAACAACCCTTACACTACCTCTACCAAATTGCCAGTGCATTTGTACAAGTTTGACTTTGATGAAGAATATCAATATGTGATTTCATTACTCAGCAGAGTGACAAGCCAGCCTGATGCTAGAAGCTTCAAAGACTAGATGTATGGGGTTATCATAATGTGTATTTACATAGATAATAAGCCATTATGGGCTAAAATGATCGATGATGCTCTAGATGAATAGGTAATGAGCCTAGGGGGTCTGGAGTGTTCATTTCATATGACCTCATATATTGTATATTCATGTGCATATAAAGGTACGTTTGATGCACTTACCATAGTCAAAAAGATTGGTGGCAGTTTGAATGATGCCCATATATGGGATCATTAACCTCAGTTACAAAGAATTAATTATCTTCCTGATTACAAATTAGTGAATGATACATTTTCCATGCATCTGGTTTGAACAATGGAGGATGATAGGACTAAAAGACTGAGCATGGAAGCTTGAGAAGTTATATACAGGCATGGTGCCTGGTTTATATAGTTTGCCACATTCTTCTACATGAGGATTGAAGGTTTTGAGGGCCAGCCCTTAATGTTACCTAGGTACCCTACTGATGGGGTAGTCCTGATGGAGTTTCTAAGATAGACATCAACAATACTGGATGCATACAAAGAAAATAACAAGATCCCCCCAGTTTTCTTTTCCGTGAATATAGGGTGGTACATGTACCCTGATTCAAAAAACATAAAGAAGGCCATAGTGGGTCTAAACATGATCAAACTACAGCCATTCCCACTGGCCATATATTATGACCCCTACGGAAGGATGCAAAAGATCCTAGGCCAGCCAGTACATAAGAAGAATTTAGAGAATTTCTAGGCAGATTGTGAGGATGAGGGTGAAGTCAGAAGAAGGAAATATCGAAGGCTAACCCACAACTAGATCAAGACATTTGATTGCATTCTAGTGCTTGCGCAATTAAA
This sequence comes from Cunninghamia lanceolata, assembly GCA_027924645.1. Taxonomy (NCBI): domain Eukaryota; kingdom Viridiplantae; phylum Streptophyta; class Pinopsida; order Cupressales; family Cupressaceae; genus Cunninghamia; species Cunninghamia lanceolata. Next base: position 16,785,868 of record BSBN01000814.1, read on the forward strand.
GAAAGATGATGGTAGGTTTCTATCAAATGAGTATGAAGAGAAGAAGGTGTATAATGACACCATTTCAGCCCCTGACCTAACGTAGCTAGAAGACATTTCATTGGATAGGTTTACAGGTGGGGTGCTGCAATTGACCCAAGCATGGGTGAATGAACAAATTAATACACTGAAGAAAAAGGGTGTGGCAGCCCCATTAGATAATAAGAGGAAAAGGAAAGAGATTTCAGATGAAGAATATGATGACTTTCTTGTAGAGAAGAGGAAATATAATGGAGAGAGGCTACCACCTCAGAAACAAAGTAAAGGACCTCCTAGAGGAAAGAAGAAAATTTATGATAATCCTAAGGGAGTGATAATTGAAAGAATCGATGTATCAGCTGAGGATGCATTTGCATCAAGACAGGCGTCAGCCTCATCTGCACCACCTCCAAAGGATAAGCAAAAGAGCAAAAGGATCCTGAGGCTGGCTGTGGAAACCACACAAGATGTGGGCCAATCCTCACAACAACATGAGAAGGAGGATATCCTTATTAAAGAGGAGCCAGTGACTAAGGAGCTTTTAGATGATGATCCTATGATATTCACAAGGAAGAGGAATGCGCCCTTAATGGAATCTACCCCTAAGAAACCAAGAACACACATGAGAGGTGAGATAAGACATGACCCTATAATGTTAAGAGCAGCAAGTAGTGAAGTGTTCAGGAAAGAATTGCACCATGAAGTGCCACTTCCTACTATCATACAATTCAAGACTGAGAAGGCTAAAGAGCAAGCCAAAGAAACCACTGGAGCAAGTCGATGCGGTCCTGTCTCACTAGAAGAGACTGTAGACTTATCAAATGATGAAGTGGTGGAAGATGTAGCTTCTTAGAAGATGGAGACCCTTGCTTCAAGTACTCGTATAACTCCACAGGGAACCACATCAGTACAAAGGGTGATAATAGAAGAGTTGAAGCAAGCGGAACAAGAAAAAGAAGTTAGCCCAGAGAAGGCATCCCAACAAATTGGGCTTGATAAGTTAATAGATTAGGTGACTAGCCCTGCAGTCATTGATCTAACATATAGGGAGGATGCAAGTCCTAAAAATCAAGCGGGTTCACCTGATAAAACAAAAAATGTTGAAGAAGTGGAAAGCCATACTTTAGGTTCACATCAGCAACAACAGGAAATACCTGTCGAACCTAAGATTGTAGAAGTCCAGGAAAAGGGAAGGAATGATAAGGACACATCAGCTGATGATGCCTTCAAGACTCATGAAACCTTTGGTAATAAGGAAACATTAGGTCATGATGACCAAAAGACTCAAGAGGTAGATCCAACAGGTGTGGATTAGAATGTGATCCAAGGTCAGGTTAGTGCACCTAGTACAGATACAATGATATCCATGGATGCAAATGTGCCTCAGGATGAGGAAATCAACAAGGTGGATGAAACAAAAGAGGATGAAGTGCAGAATCAACTACAGGATCATCATGCAGATGCACCACAAGATCCTCCACCACAAGAAGAGACTCCTCCAAAAAAGGAAGTCGAACAAGACCACCCTCATGAAGAGAATCATGAGGAAAAAATGAGGAAGTCACCTTCTCCATCAAGAATAGAAATAGATATAGGACATCAGCGTAGACATGATGATGATGATAGACAACAGTGATCCAGAAATCAAATACTCCAATGGCTTGAGAAAGAGATAAGTATAGAATTAGGTTTGGAAATTCAAGAATTTGATAATTGAACATTATTCTCAGAAACCATTATGAAGCCAAAGAGGAAGGTGAGATTAACATCTACCATCAGAAGAGATCCTGCTACGGGTAGAAGGACCACCTAGGTAGCACTTCCCATAGTTGAAAAGGAGAAAGGCAAGATCACCTTGGAAGAATTCCAGATTAGCACAGCGGATTTGGGGTTTGCCAATGAAGACCAAGAAGGTCAAGAAGGGAAACACAATAGATTCTTTAGCCCAAAGGGTGAAGAAAGTAAAGGAGAAGAATAAGCAGCATAAGGAGCACATTGCCCAGTTGCATGCATACATAAAAGGGTTAATTAACTCTGACCATACAATATCAGATCAGGCACTCCCATTGACTACAATTTCTCAAGAAGAATTCAATAAACTGGACCTCATGAAGCATGAGTCTATAATCATGAGAAAGAGGATGTCATCTGCACTTACAGAAGCTAAGGATGTAGTGAAAGCCTCTTTGCAGAGGTGGAATTCTTTGGGTATCTCAAGAAGGAAAGTTGATAAACTACAAACTGAGGCTGGGAGAAGTTCATTCTAGTTGGAGAAAGCCTTGAGTGCTTTGGAAGAAATAAAGAGCATTAATCCTCAAGTCCTAATAAACAACAAGGTACTAAATAATAACACTACCATGCTGGTAGATATTTGGAATAAAGACATCAGGTTTGAAAATGACGTATTGAAAAGGTGCACCAATAAATTAAGAGATATTAGTATGAAGTTACATGACATGATGTCATTTGAAGAAGAAATCCTGGAGGCTTTAGAGGGAAAAGTAGAAGAAAAAATTGAGAATCAAGACATAGACTTTGCTATAAAATCTCTACATAGTAACTTCCATCCAATGGCTGACGACCCTCTTAACCACTTGACTGAAGAAGCAATGAACAAGATCATGAGGATCAAGCTTAGAGTGGAGAATTACAATGAAACATTGAGCAGTAGGAAAGCCAAGTTGGAAACCCTCAGGGATAAGTTCTAAGCCCACAAGTACACCATTGCCAAAGCTAAAACTTAGGATGGTGGAGAAGTTGAAAGAGTAGTGGAAGCATATGAAAATATCCGGACAATGATGCAGGTCTGTATACAAGGCGACAATCATCAGGATGATGAAGACATAGAAAATGATGATCATGATGATCATGAAGATGAAGAAGAGGAACCTGATGAGTAGATGAAGATGCATTACAAAGGAAATATCTACATCAGGTACTTAGAGAAAATAAGTTACCTAGATGGTTGCCAGCTGGCAACCTGTGCCACGAGATACTGTTGACCAAGTCATATAGAAATATGCATCGTTGATCTTGAATTGACAAATCTTGATCATAGATCATTTGTAACCGCTCCCTCACCTTATTCTATAAAAGGTACAGGGATGTCTTATTTTGAAAATTCGAAGCTTAATTGAAATTTGTTTGCTGAAGCATCAAGGCTTATTTTAAAGTTATTGTATATGTACATGTTTTTGCATACTTAATGAAATAAAAGACCATTTCGATTACAAATCATCGTAAATCTTGAGTAGTCTATGTTTGAATGTTTGATATATGCTTTTATTTGTTGCATCCCTTGGAGTGCTCATCAGTCTGCATATATTGTCTTCATTCATCATCCTCTGAAGTTTGCATCATCTGTATCTAGCTGTGGAACATCCTGGTGAACATATGGTTTGATTTCTTCTCCTAATGATAGTATCAAGTGTGTATGTGGCTCAATAACTAAAGATTCATCATAATTTGAAGTATCATTTTACATTTCTTTTAATTTTAGGACAATTCACCATCACAATTGCAAATAATAGACAATCAGAAGTAAATTACATAAAATATGCAGACATCTTGTAGATAATTGGAAATTTATAGCATATTTGAAGTTAAAGCATGTACAATTGACAAATATCATGTAAAGATTTGAGTATAGACACATCATTTGAAGAAATATACTATGTAGAATAACTTTCTGTGTAGCATCTTTATAGAAATAGAATCCTACTAATGAATAAACGTAAGGCCCCAAAATGGAAACAGCAACACACATCAATGACTGAGTAACACTAGTTGATTAAGAACTAATCCACAGAGACTTGGGATCATGAATTCTTTGAATTCATCATATCTTTCAAGATGAGTAAAGGTTGATGTGTAACTTTTATTCTATGTTTGTTTATGACTAACATCATGATCAACATAAATTGGTGCTAGAAGGAGGGCTCGAAGCTAGAAATTCATCATTAGTAAGTCAAATTTGATGATGTAGACAGCGAGGTAACACTGAAATACCTCTTGATTTCGATCAATATGCAACGATTTGCTATTTTATGCTTGTACATGCTAATAATTTGTGAAGTTTTCAAAGTTAATCATAAATATTGCAAGATTTATAGTAAATCGTCATGAATTTGCAAAGATCAGTCCTATTTTAGGTAAATTTGTCAAAGCTTTGAGGTAATCAGCCTTAAAAACCTAATATCTAGTTGCAAGAGTCACTAAACCTTAAATATCCCCTCATATTTGCATTGTTTGTGCAAATATCCCGTAAATATCTAGTTGGTATCCCTTGCTGATCATAAAGATTACCTTTGCTAGTAAGTTTCAACCGATCTTTATAGTCAACAAGCCAATTCCCCTTAAAATTGAGAAATCCTAGCTCACAGGATAAATACCAGGTCTAGGTCTAGTGGAATATTTGAAGAATTACCTGTTAGAGGTTTCAGACCTAGAACTGTTGATATCTATCACACTCCCGGTTCTAGTGCTTCGGGAGCATCACCAGAGCATCCTCCTGTGACTCCTATTGGTTTACAGACACCTATAGGGTCACCTGTTACACCTCTGGTCCAACCTCAACCAGTCATACCTCAGGCTCAACCTCCTTTGGTTGTAATGTCTTTCTTTGCAGTGGAATCGCCTTTAACTTTCAATGCATATCATGCTTTACCAAAGAATCCTGACAAACTCTATCCAAAATATCATCCATATCAAGATGCGGATGATCATATTAGAGCTTTCAAAGAAGCATGTTGTGGAGCCAGAATAGAGCATTAGAATGTTGTATGTAGATTATTCCCTTTTTCCTTAGGGGAAGAAGCCTATAGTTGGTATATTAGTCTTGGTCAGGCTTCAGTCGGATCATGGGATGTCTTGGAGAAAGCTTTCATTGATAGGTTCAAGGTACCAATTGATCCTTCAATGAACTATCACTTATTTGCCACAATCAAACGGTTTGAAGGAGAACCTATTGCCAACTTCAATGCTAGGTTCTAGAAAATGCTATCTAAGTTAGTTGCCCCATATGTTGTAGTAGATGCAACTGCTAGGAGCATTTATTATTTAGCCCTGGATCCTTTAACCTCAATGTTCATCAAGAGAGCACATCCTGAAATCACAACTTTAACAGGAGCTTTCCAAGAAGCTATCAAAGTCAATCAGCAGCTAGTTCCTACTCCTACACTAAACATAGCATTTCCCACACTTCCTGGTTATCCAGGATATCATGTACAACCACAGCATAATGGAGCCATGATGCCTCTGGCTGTGATGCCTACACCTTTGTAGATACCTCCACTAAGTATTATGCCACCTCCAAACAGAAATGGCCAGATGATGTAGTATCCTAGACAAGTCCAGGCACCTCAGGTTGTAGACCATAATCAGAATAACAATGGATCTTCTTTCTTCAATCCTTTAACAGAAAACATAGTGGCTAAGGTTTAGGAAGAGAAAGAAGAGATCAAAGAAATATCAGCTCAGCTAAGGAAACTTACAACTGAGATCACTCACTTGAGAAGCCAAAACTTCTACTCTCAGCCTAACCAGAATAGAGGCTATAACAATGATAGACCAAATTATCTTGACAGGGAGTATAACAATAATAAGTACAACAATAATGGTAGTAATAATCCTCAAAGACAACCTAGAGTGTGGAACACTAGGCCAAACAATGGTTCTTTGCCATCACCCCTAGACAATATGCCTCCTGGTGAACCCAAATAGACTACCAGAGTCAACCTTATAGAAGCAGTCCTCACTAACTGGTACAGAATTCACAACACCAATGCACATGCAGAGTTAGACTGTCCTTAATTTAGAATTGTTGTTAGCATTTTCCAAACTGAAGTGTCTAATACTTCAGGTAGTCAACCTCAGGTGGAAGGAAATGAACTTGTTCCTTGCAGATATGACACTGCCATAGTGCTTGAGAGTTACACTCATCATCCTTATCAGCAGATGCTGCCTGCTCAACAAGATTAGACACTGACATGTGAGGAATCCGCCATGGCTTTTGAGTCAAATTATCTTTTCCCTTTTGAGGATGAAAATGAGCCTTCAAATGAACATGAGGAGGTACATGCATACCAACAGCAATATCAAGGTAAGCATAACTATAACTTGAGAAATAGTGCCAACAGACCTACTGGTCCTTTGACCTCTTCATTGCCTCCAAATAATTTCAATACACCTCCTGATCCCAAGGCGAGTAATAACCCTGGGTTCCCCAAGGTGAATGCTCAGTATTTAACACCACCAAATACAACATCAAAGGTTGTAAGTTTGCCTCATGAATTTGACAAGTTAGTCACATATTTGGTTGATGAAATGAAGAAGATCAAAATTAGCCTATCTTTGTCAGAATTGCTCAAAACTCTTGCCATCAAGAAAGCATTTATGAAATCACTAGATGATCCTATTCCTAAAGAGGATAATCATCCCTTAGGTTAGTCTAGTAATAAGGATCATGCTGTTAGAGACAATAATGTTAAACATAAGGTGCCAGATACTATTTAAGATGTAGAGACCTCCCACATGACCTTATAGAGAGATAAAAGTGAGTCACCTCCGTTCCTCCTGACCATAAGAATGTTCAGCAAAAACCTGCACAACTATTTAGTAGACTTAGGAGAATCTACTAATGTGATGCCCCTGTCTATATGGAATGCTTTAGGACTGCATCCTACTAAATCTTTGAAGAAAGTCACACAACTAGACAAAACAGAAGTAAGTGTGGTAGGGGAGCTAACTCACATCCACATGCAGTTAGCATTGGATCCTAGGATCCAGTATTATATTGACATTTAGGTAGTTGACATACCTAATACATACGGGATGTTACTTAGAAGGGACTGGTCCAAAACCCTTAACGGATATATGTCCACAGATTTTAGTCACATGTGGTTACCCTGGAAAGGGATACCAAACTAGATAAGAATAGATGTTGAACCTAGAATGAAGCACATGATCACTGAGTACAACAAAACTAATGAGATCATGTACGTAGATGTGGAACCCAGAGTTTATGACATTAGGCCCTAGACTATCAGGATAGAAGAATCCTTGATGTATGACGTGCATCATCATCATGATGATGAAACTCAGAATGACAAAATAACTGTAGAATCTGAGTATCACCCTAAGAATGAAAGTGAGGTAGACGATTACAAGAATTTTGAAAGGCACTTATTTAAGCAGGTAAAGCAATGTCAATTATTAAAAATACCTGTTAATGATATTCTAATGGATGGATGGTGCAGGTTGCATAATGAGTCACATTCGAAGAAGACCTGTGAAGCATGCATAGACATGTTGCAGCTAGAACAAGCATGTAGTGATGCATCAGCATCTTCATCATCATCATCATCAGAAGTAAGTTCATCAGATAGTGATAATGATAGTGATGCTGATTACTGTTTATTTCCTACAGGAATAGAGGAAGAAGTTGTACACCAAGATGAAAATCATGTTCAGAAGATAGAGGAGATGCTGGTATGCAACCAGAGTAATGTTAAGAGAAAAGATAAAATCACCAAGGGGAGTGATTGTTTAGTTGAATTAGACCATGAGCTATCTGATGAAGACAGAGGTAGCAATCTGTCTAAATTTGAGAAATTTCTGAAAGAAGAGATCTAGAAGATGACATAGCAGCAGAGACCTCTGCAGGATGTCTTGATTGAAGGCTGGTGCAGGTTACATGAAGTACCTCACTCAGAAACTACTTACTCACTATGTCTACATATTTTGAAAAGACATACACTACCTAGTCTAGAAGATCATCCTCCTGGTAATGAAAAGAAAGAAGAAACATCAGCTTCACAAAAGAAAGGAAAAATGAAGTCTGAGAAAACTGAGATACCTAAGTTAAAATGGATATCAAGTGGTGCAACTGCTAGAGCTGCAAAGAAAAAGGAAGGCTCAGGTAAGCCTTTGGCTGAAGATAAGCCATGGATCCTTAGATTTGATGGATCCAAGTCCAAACAAGGAGCTGGACTAGGAATAGATCTAGTTAATCCATCAGGGAAATCCTACTTGGTAGCCTACAGACTACAATTTCCTTGTACCAATAATGTAACAGAGTATGAAGCTCTAGTTCATGGGATATTGTTTTGCCTTAAGAAGAAAGTAAAAATTCTGCATGTCTATGGAAACTCAGAATTAGTAGTCAGACAGGTAAGAGGAATCTACTCCTGCAATTATAAAAAGCTATCTAATTATAGACACAGGGTATGGGACCTGATTGAAGACTTTGATGCATTTAATATCACCCACGTACCCAGAGGATAGAACCATAGGGTAGATGCTTTAGCCCAGGCTACCAGTACTTTGGAGCCACTATCTATTTTTGGTTTAAAAAGATTTTTAGTAGAGCTGGTATCAGTACCTTTTATGCTTGATAATGTAGCAAACCTCCAAGTATTCGATGATGATCAACATATCCTAGATTTCATCTCCAACAGGGATATATTTGATGCTCAAATCATAGATGAGAATAATGTAGAGGATCATGAATGGTAAGAGGAAGAAATATTCGAGTTGCCTAGCAATAAAATTCCAAAAGGTATGATAGAACTAGAGAGATCTTTTGACTTAGACAACATGTTGAAACAGAAAGATCTTCCAAAAGCTGATGGAGGACAATATTCACAAGTTAACATTGGACAGAATGAGGAAAAGAAAAATGTCCTGATAGGAAAAGTTTGCACAAAGGAAGAGTTGGAAGGAATCACCCAAGCTCTTAAAGATTACATACATGTCATTGCCTGGACCTATGATGAGCTGAAGACATATGACACATCAGACATTACACACACCATACCCCTCAAGCTAGATGCTAAGCCTTTTAGATAGAAGTAAAGGCCTGTGAACACTTTGCTGGAACCAATTATTTTTGAGGAGGCTAAGAAACTGTTAAATGCCAGGATAATATTTCCTATGAGGCATTCCACCTGGGTAGCAAATCTGGTCCTAGTGAGAAAGAAAAATGGAGACATCAGGCTATGTGTGGACTTCAAGAATTTGAATAGAGCATCTAAGAAGGATAATTATCCTTTGCCTTCCTTAGATGAGGTCCTACAAATTGTCAATGGTGCCAAAATGATGTCATTTCTAGATGGTTTCTCAGGTTACAATTAGGTAATGGTGGATAAGATAGATAGATTGAAAACTACCTTTACCACAAAATGGGGGATATTTGCATACAGGTAGATGCCATTCAGGTTGATAAATGCTAGAGCAACAGTCCAGCGAGCAATGGACATAGCCTTAAGAGGCTTAATAGGAAAATGTATAGTCATATACATGGATGACTTAATAGTGTTCTCTAAAGATAGAGGAAACCATGTAGCAGATGTCAAAAATGTGGTTAAAAAATGTGAAGAGTATGGGATATCTTTGAACCCCAAGAAATGCATATTTGGGGTGATAATAGGAAAATTACTAGGCCACCTGATAATTGAAGATGGGATTATCATTGATCCTGATAGGGTGGAGTCCATTATGAAAATACAGCTTCCTGGGAGCAAGAAAGAGCTTAAATCTTACTTTGGTAAGATTAATTTTGTTAGGAAGTTTATCACTGGCTTTGCTGAAATTGTTAGACCTTTAAATGCCATGCTCAAGAAGGATGTGAAGATTGAGTGGACACCAGAGGCTAGAGTAGATTTTGAAGACATTAAAAAAGCTATATCAGATGCTCCAGTCTTGATTAGTCCAGACTACACTAAGGCCTTCTATATTTATTCATTCACTTCAGAGCATACCTCTGCAGCAGTGTTAACACAAAGAAATGAAGAAAAGGAAGAGAAGCCCATAGCCTTCATGAGCTGCCCTTTCAAAGATTCTGAATTGAGATATATGGATGTTGAAAGGCAGGCACTTGCCTTGGTCAGAGTAGTAAAGAAGTTCAGGTACTATATTCTAAGAAATAAAGTTATTGCTGTGGTGCCTGATGCAACAGTGAAAATGCTATTAATGCAGAGTGAGCCAGGTGAAAAAAGGGCTAAGTGGATCACTGTCCTACAGGAATATGACATGGACATTACACCCATGAAGCTAGTAAGAGGACAGGCTTTAAGCCAAATGATATCAGAGATTGACCCAAATATCATGAGTCAGCAGTATGTAATCAATGAAAAGGACAGTGGAGAGTGGTACTCAAACATCAAGCACATCCTGATTACTGGAAGATGTCCTCCTAGATTACAGGCTTCACAAAGAAGAGCCTTAAAAATAAGGTCACAGAAGTATATGATGAAAGGGGGCATCCTTTTCAAGAAAATTATGAAGGGATATATCTAAGATGCCTAGAGAGGCCAGAAGAAGATAGAGTGTTATCAGAGCTACATGACAAGTTTGGAACAACACATGGGTCATCCTTGGCCACTACTCATGCTATCCTTAGGGCAGGATACTACTAGCCCACAATTTTTAGAGATACTACTGAGCCTATTAAATGTTGTCATGTATGTCAGGTTGCTGCTAACAAAGAGAGATATGCTGCTCAACCTTTGCAACTAGTGATGGAGATGCACCCATTTGCACAATGGGGCATGGACTTCATAAGACCAATTAATCCTCCATCATCATTAGGCCGCAGGTACGTCTTAATGATTACTGACTATTGTACCAGGTGGACTGAAGCAGTTAGCAGCAAGACCTGCAATGCTGAAGATGTCATCAGATTTCTGGAAAGTAATATAGTCACCAGGTATGGGGTTCCCTATGCTTTGGTAAGTGATAACGGCTCTGCTTTTGCTTCAACCAAATTGTCAAGCTGGGCTTTTTATTATGGGATTATACTTAAGTTCTCATCCAACTATTATCCCCAAGGGAACGGATTAGCTGAATCCACCAATAAAAATTTGCTAAATATCATAAAACATTAGTAGACAAGAACCCTAGGGAGTGGAACACCCTTTTGAAATATGCCTTATGGGTAGATAGAACTAGGAATAAGGCTGCATTAGGAAACTCACCTTATCAGTTAGTATATAGGGTTGATCCTATCCTCCCTATAAACTTGAAAACTCCTATACTACAGTTTGTCCAATAGTACCTAGGCATAGACAATAAGCAAGAGGTTAGGTTGCTGCAGTTGATGCACCTGGAAGAGAAAAGAAGTTAGGCAATTGATCAATTTGCCAAACATTAGGCTATTGTCAAATGCTAGTTTAACAAAAGAGCCAAGGTTAAAGCCTTCAGGGTATCAGATTTAGTCCTGATGTGGGACAAAGCCCATGAGAGGAAGGGAGACCATGGAAAGTTTGATAAATTATGGATAGGTCCCTTCCAGATTTCTAAGATATTAGGAGATAGCACTTACAAGCTTAAGAATTTGACAGGTGAGGATGTTCCATTACCAGTTAATGGACAGTTCCTCAAACCTTATTTCCAAGCCTAAGTAGCTTCATGATAGTCATGTGTATCATAGTGTATATTTGTATAGTTGTTTGTTTTGTTTTGTTTTAGTTTTGGTTTTGTTTGCTTGTTGAGTCTCTATTTTGGTTAGTCAAGATGATGCAGCTCATCACCCTATAAAATAACTATATTGTTAGGATTCAAGTGATGAGACCAAATTTATAAATAGGTTGTGACTCATTCTGAGAAGTACAAGTATAGGTGTTAAGTGAAAAATCTAAAGGGACTTCCTTTCTACCAATACAATCTCCAACCTAAATCAGCAAGTGACTATACCTTGCACACTGAGCTTACATGATGACATTAGATATATACAGATCAAATATTGAAAAATCAAAAATATAATAAAGTTAGGCCATCTAAGTAACTCTACTGAGGCTATAGACTCCTGCTGGCAGTGGGGCTCTACTTAGGGGGATTGTATAGATAACCTTATCGAGGCTATGGACACCTGCTGGTAGCAAGGTTCTATCTAGGTTGGCTATGAGGGATGCTCCCAAACTATGTAGCTTAACATCAGTTACTCATGTTTTCAACTTACTTTCAAGATGAGGACAATTAATCATTTGTACACACTTGATCCTTTGTTAGCATTGTTGCCATGATGAAAACTTTGTCATATAGAAAGATTATGATGCTTATATTTAGAAAGAGTTAGAATGCTATATAGGAATGTGTTCACCTCACTTGAATCATTGGAATTTTGTTATTTTCTTTGGTGGCAAGTTGTTGTGTGGTTACAAAACACGCCCCATTTTGACTTGATAAAATAGGGACCAAACTTTCTGCTTGGCTTGGCTTGTGTTTTCTGCTTTCTAGCGGTCTAGTAAAAGCAAGTCATGCAGGTGATCCTGCATAAAGGGGCTGGGTAAGTCATCATGATGAGGTCAGTTTTTTAAAGTTAATGTTTCATGTCAATAACCTCGTGATTGGATAGAGTACAAAATTCCATGCAAGTTTGCATTTTGGATCACCCTAATATTCCTTAGGAAATGAGAGTTATGGTGAGTCAAAGTCATGGTCAAACCTAATATTCTGAGGAGGGGGTCATATTTCTTAATATCAGTCATCTTATAAAAGATCGCCCAGATCCAATTTTATCACCCGATAATCATTTGGTCTAGAGATCTGAACGTCAAATTTATGTGATAATGACATTTACCCGTCAAACAATGTCATATATTTTGTGGGGGTCATATTCTGAATATCACTCGATATTGTGAATATCACCTTGTCGCAAAATATCACCCTAGAGCCAATATGCCGATGACATGATCCAATCCTGATAAATGAAGAAAATCACCATGATGGTGACGTCATCATTCTTTTACCTCGTAGAGGTATATTTCCAAATATCCCCCTTTTTTGCATAGCATGATGGTGACGTCATCATGATCTTATGAAAGAGTGTCACTTCAGTTCATGGCATGATATTACGAATATCACCCGACATTTTGAACATCCCCTGGTATTATGAATATCACCCGATATTCTCAACATCACCCGATCTATCGACATAAGTTTTCCTGCTCAAAGGTGGAGGGTCATATTCCAAATATCACCTGATATCCTGAATATCACTCGATCTTCCAAAGATCACCCCCTCATCATGCTGTGCAACATATGCCATAAATGCAATAGGTGGATTCCCACTGATTGCGAGCATGATCTAAATACCTAGCAATGCCCATTGATTTATGACAGAAGATCAATGGTTATGATTGAATGAATTGTGCTTTTCCCTAATTTGCCCTAATAATGAGGATAAAAGTGAATTTCTTGCATCATTTTGCATCTACCCTACGATAAAACAAGAATTTATAGTGCAGATGTTGAAACCCTTGTACGAGCTACCTATGAATGCAAACATCCTATAGCAGAGCAGAACACGTGGTTGTCACTGGTATTGAAGCCCATTTTATGTCATCATCACCATAATTCAGGAGATAAGCGTAATTAGGTAAGTAATTAAAAAACCCTCCTATTGTCATTTTCTGCATGTCCAGGTAGGATGTCTTTCCAGTAGGTTGAACTATAAGTATGCATATCATGGTGAGATATAGATTAATGAATATAATATGAGTGATGCCATAAAATTATAATGATGTATATGAATGGTTATGAATGTATTGTAAGACCAGTCGTGTTCATTTCAGGAAGCCATGGCAGACGTCAGGAAGAACAAATCTAGTGCAGAATATATCAAACCTATGTTTTCTCAACTAGAAGGGGTACAGTTCAGAGATGGTGTCCTAGGAGATACTCATCAGGGAAATATGGATATAGGGGCATGGTCATCCAAGATGGGAGAAGACAAAGAAAGTACCCTACTGGACACCATTTTCATATCAGGAATGTGGTACGCTATTGGATTTCCCTACTCTATGGAAACTCTAGAATTAGTAGTTGAGTGCACCATAAATTATAACCCTCAGACGAGGAGAGTGGAAAAACATGGCAGGGTGTATGTAGATCTATCCATCAAAGGGATTGCAGCTACATTTAATCTCCCACTGGGAAAGAAGGTAGTAAGCATAGATTTGAAGAAATTGGAGACTGAATATATAAAAAACAAAAAGGCTACAAGAAAGAGGATGTATCAATGGAGAGTAAAGAATAGCCCTTACACTGCCTCTACCAAATTGCCAGTGCATTTGTACAAGTTTGACTTTGATGAAGAATATCAATATGTGATTGCATTAATAAGCAGAGTGATAGGCCAGCCTAATGCTGGAAGCTTCAAAGATTGGATGTATGGGGTTATCATAATGTGCATTTACATAGATAATAAGCCATTATGGGTTAAAATGATCAGTGATGCTCTAGATGAACAGTTGATGAGCCTAGGGGGTCTGGAGTGTTCATTTCATATGACCTCATATATTGTATATTCATGTGCATATAAAGGTACTTGATTGCAAATTAGTGAATGATGCATTTTCCATGCATCTGGTTAGAACAATGGAGGAGGATAGGACTAAAAGACTGAGCATGGAATCTCAGGAAGTTATATACAGGCATGGTGCCTAGTTAATACAGTTCGCCACATTCTCCTACATGAGAATTGAAGGTTTTGAGGGCCAGCCCTTAAGGTTACCTAGGTACCCTACTGATGGGGTAGTCCTGATGGAGTTTCTAAGATAGACATCAACAATACTGGATGCATACAAGGCAAACAACAAGATTCTCCTAGTTTGGTTTCAAGTGAATATAGGTGGTACATGTACCCTAATTCAGAAAACATAAAGAAGGCCATAGTGGGTCTGAACATGATCAACCTATAGCCATTCCCACTGGCTAGATCTTATGACCCCTACAAAAGGATGCAAAAGATCTTGGGCTAGCTAGTACATAAGAAGCATTTAGAGGATTTCTGGGTAGATTGTGAGGATGAGGCTAAAATCAGAAGAAGGAAATATCAAAGGCTAACCCTCAACTAGATCAAGACATTTGATTGCATTCCAGTGACTGCGCAATTAAAGAAAGATGATGGCAGGTTGCTGTCAAATGAGTATGAAGAGAAGGTGTATAATGACACCATTTCAGCCCCTGACCGAACGCAGCTAGAAGACATTTCATTGGATAGGTTTACAGGTGGGGTGCTGTAGTTGACCCAAGCATGGGTGAATGAACAAATTAATACACTAAAGAAAAAGGGTATGGTAGTCACAGTAGATAATAAGAGGAAAAGGAAAGAGATTTCAGATGAAGAATATGATGACTTTCTTGTAGAGAAGAGGAAATCTAATGGAGAGAGGCTACCACCTCAGAAACAAAGTAAAGGACCTCCTAGAGGAAAGAAGAAAACTGATGATAGTCCTAAGGGAGTGATAATTGAAATAATCGATGTATCAGCTGAGGATGCATCTACATCAAGATAAGCATCAGCCTCATCTGTACCACCTCCAAAGGATAAGCAAAAGAGCAAAAGGATCCTAAGGCCGGCTATGGAAACCACACAAGATGTGGGCCAATCCTCACAACAACATGAGAAGGAGGATATCCTTATTGAAGAGGAGCCAGTGACTAAGGAGCTTTCAGATGATGATCCTATGATAGTCACAAGGAAGAGGAAGGTGCCCTTAATGGCATCTACCCCTAAGAAACCAAGAACACACATGAGGGGTGAGATAAGACATGACCCTGTAATGTTAAGAAGGGCAGGTAGTGAAGTGTTTAGGAAAGAATTGCATCATGAAGTGCCACTTCCTACCATCATACAATTCAAGACTGAGAAGGCTAAAGAGAAAGCCAAAGAAACCACTGGAGCAAGTCAAGCCGGTCTTGTCTCACTAGAAGAGACTATAGACTTATCAAATGATGAAGTGGTGGAAGATGTAGCTTCTCAGAAGATGGAGACCCTTTCTTCAAGTACTCACATAACTCTATAAGGAACCCCATCAGCACAGAGGGTGATATTAGAAGAGTTGAAGCAAGTGGAACAAGAAAAAGAAGATAGCCTAGAGAAGGCAGCCCAGCAAATCAGACTTGATAAGTAAATAAATCAGGTGACTGGCCCTGAAGTGATTGATCTAACATATAGGGAGGATGCAAGTCCTGAAAATCAAGCGGGTTCACCTGATAAAACAAAAAATGTTGAAGAAGTGGAAAGCCATACTTCAAGTTCAGGTCAGCAATAACAGGAAATACCTACCGAACTTAAGATTGTAGAAGTCCAGGAAAAGGGTAGGAATGATAAGGACATATCAGTTGATGATTCCTTCAAGACTCAAGAAACCTCTAGTAATAAGGAAACATCAGGTCATGATGACCAAAAGACTCAAGAGGTAGATCCAACGAGTGTGGATCAGAATGTGATCCAAGATCAGGTTAGTGCACCTAGTACAGATACAATGATATCCATGGATGCAAATGTACCTCAGGATGAGGAAATCAACAAGGTGGATGAAACAAAAGATGATGAAGTGCAGAATGAACTACAGGATCATCATGCAAATGCACCACAAGATCCTCCACCGCAAGAAGAGACTCCTCCAGAAAAGGAAGTATAACAATACCACCCTCATGAAGAGCATCATGAGGAAGAAACGAGGAATTCACCCTCTCCATCAAGAATAGAAATACATACAGGAGATCATGGTAGACATGATGATGATGACGAACAATAGGGATCTGGAAACCAAATACACGAATGGCTCAAGAAAGAGATAAGTATAGAATCAGGTTTGGAAATTCAAGAATTTGATATTTCAACATTATTCTTAGAAACCATTATGAAGCCAAAGAGGAAGGTGAGATTAACATCTGCCATCAGAAGAGATCCTTCTATGGGTAGAAGGACTGCCCAGGTAGCACTTCCCATAGTTGAAAAGGAGAAAGGCAAGATCACCCTAGAAGAATTCCAGATTAGCACAGTGGATTTGGGGTTTACCAATAAAGACCAAGAAGGTCAAGAAGGGAAACACATAATAGTTTCTTTAACCCAAAGGGTGAAGAAAGAAAAGGAGAAGAATAAGCAGCATATGGAGTACATTGCCCAACTGCATGCATACATAAAAGGGTTAATTAACCCTGACCATACAATATCAGATCAGGTAGTTCCATTGACTGCAATTTCCCAAGAAGAAGTCAATAAATTAGACCTCATGAAGCATGAGTCTATAATCATGACAAAGTGGATGTCATCTAAACTTACAGAAGTTGAGATGGTAGTGAAAGCCTCTTTGCAGAGGTGGAATTCTTTGGGTATCTCAAGGAGGAAAGTTGATAAACTACAGACTCAGGCCGGGAGAAGGTCATTCCAGTTGGAGAAAGCCTTGAGTTCTTTGGAGGAAATAAAGAGGATTAATCCTCAGGTCCTAATAAACAACCAGGTACTAAATAATAACACTACCATGCTGGTAGATATTTGGAATAAAGACATCAGGTTTGAAAATGATGTATTGAAAAGGTGCAGCAATAAATTAAGAGATATCAATATGTAGTTGCATGACATGATGTCATTTGAAGCAAAAATCCTGGAGGCTTTAGAGGGAAAAGTAGAAGGAAAATTGAGAATCAAGACATAGACTTTGCTATAAAATCTCTGCATAGTAACTTCCAACCAATGGCTGACGACCCTCTTAACCACCTGACTAAAGAAGCAATGAACACAATCATGAGGATCAAGGTTAGAGTGGAGAATTACAATGAAACATTTAGAAGCAGGAAAGCCAAGTTGGAAACCCTCAGGGATAAGTTCCAAGCCCACAAGTACACCATTGCCAAAGCTAAAACTTAGGATGGCAGAGAAGTTGAAAGAGTAGTGGAAGCATATGAAAATATCCAGACAATGATGCAGGTCTGTATACAAGGCAACAATCATCAAGATGATGAAGACATAGAAAATGATGATCATGATGATCATGAAGATGAAGAAGAGGAACCTGATGAGTAGATGAAGATGCATTACAAAGGAAATATCTGCATCAGGTACTTAGAGAAAATAAGTTACCTAGATGGTTGCCAGCTAGCAACCTGTGCCATGAAATACTGTTGACCAAGTCATCTAGAAATATGCACTGTTGATCTTGAATTGACAAATCTTGATTGTAGATCATTTGTAAGTGCTCCCTCACCTTATTCTATAAAAGGTGCAAGGATGTCTTATTTTCAACATTCAAAGCTTAATTAAAATTTGTTTTCTGAAGCATCAGGGCTTATTTCAAAGTTATTGTATATGTACATGTTTTTGCATACTTAATGAAAGAGAAGACCATTTTGATTACAAATCATCGTAAATCTTGAGTAGTCTATGTCTGAATTCCTGATATATGCTTTGATTTGCTACGTCCCTTGGAGTGCTCATCAGTCTGCATATATTGTCTTCATTCATCATCCTCTAAAGTTTTCATCATCTGTATCTAGTTGTGGAACATCCTGGTGAACATATGGTTTGATTTCTTCTCCTAATGATAGTATCAAGTGTGTATGTGGCTCAATAACTGAAGATTCATCATAATTTGAAGTATCATTTTACATTTCTTTTAATTTTAGGACAATTCACCATCACAATTGCAAATAATAGCCAATCAGAAACAAATTACATAAAATATGCAGACATCTTGTAGATAACTGGAAATTTATAGAATATTTGAAGTTAAAGCATGTACAATTGACAAATATCATGCAAAGATTTGAGTATAGACACATCATTTGAAGAAATATAATGTGTAGAATAACTTTCTATGTAGCATCTTTACAGAAATAGAATCCTGCTGATGAACAGATGTAAGGCCCCAAAATGGAAACAACAACACACATCAATCATTGAGTAACATCATTTGATTAAGAACTAATCCATGGAGACTTGGGATCATGAATTCCTTGAATTCAACATATCTTTCAAGATGAGTAAATGTTGATGTGTAACTTTTATTCTATGTTTGTTTATGACTAACATCATCATCAACACTATCTTGTAGGGCTTAGGGTGTTTCATTCTCTCTAGGTTCAACTTAGTCACCATTTCCTCTGAAACCAAATTATCAGTACTACCACTATCAATAATTACATTACAACATTTACCTCCTGATTTGCATCTGGTCTAGAACAAAGTTTTCCTCTACAGTGGTTCCTCAGTTGTCTCTTCTTCAAGTAGTGCTCTCATCATGACTAATGATTCTCCTTGCTCTAGATTTCCAACTGAATTAGGTGATCCAATAGGTTCTTCTTCTAGATAAGATGTTCTAGAATTGTTCTGTTGGCTTGACTAGCATATTGTGTGTTGACATTGATGTCAACTTCTTTGTGGATTAGGTGTTAAGTTGGTTGATCAGGTTCACATGAGTTTATGATGTAATATTATGTTATGATATTATTGGCAAATGACAAAGTGGCACATTATGTTGGTGGTTGTTGGAATGACATTTGTCATTGATGTCAAAAAGGTTGGATTGATGATCTTGCTTTAGGATAATTGAGTTACCTCAGAGGTTCTTTCTTGTCAATTGTCATCTGATGTTCAGGATGTGTGTCGTATGTTTCATGTCTAATTCTCAAGATCTCATGATGTTAGGATGAGTTGATGTTGTCAGAGTTTGTTCGAATGGTTTTAAAAGCTCATCTTCATATGGTGTACTTCAGTTGATTGTTCTTCATCTGTGTTGGATATTCATCAAATGTTGTGAAACAGATCAGGATCATCATCAGTTGTAGAGACTTTCATAGTGATAATGCTTATTGCTTCTGCTTAGTTCATTTGTTAGCAAAGATGAATAGACATAGTCACTATGATCAAACATCAAATTGTATTCATTAAGGTTGTTGTCTACTGTTAATTGGAAAGGGTTGCTTCATACCATAACATATTCATTATGATAGTGAGACTTGATTGAATTTTTAGGGTTTTCTATTGAAGTCCTTATTTCTAAGAGAGTTATTGTTTTATAAACTATTAAAATCCTACAATATAAATCCTAATTCATACTCTTCCCTGCCCATCCTCTTGGTATGCACTTTTTGTTTTATTTAGTAGTTGACCTACGATTGTAAGTCATGCCACTAAAGGTGACCCACTAGAGGGGTCTTAAGACATACTTTTGACTGGCCCCATCGACCCCTTTTACCATCGGTAGCGGTCACCATATGAGCACTTGGGCACTAAAATCTTATCAACAATCCTCTTTAAAAGATGCGAAGCATGATCAGTGGCTAGAATTTAAACTTTGACTCCCTCCTTTGAGCTCGTATTTTGACGTGGCTATAACTAACATATCATTGTGATTGCTTGATATGTGGACTTTTTAAGGCTGTTTTTAGCCTTTCAAAAGGTAGATTTGTTTGGGGTTTTAATGCCAAAATCTTTAAGGAGTTATTTATTATTTGGTTGCCCTCTCATGGCATTGATGACAAAAAAGGAGGTTTTTGTTTTTTCCTAAAGTGGACAAAGTGGAGAATTAATTCTTTTTGAGAGTGGTGTTAAGGTGATTTCATGCTTTCTTTTTTTATCTTCATGCAGATGGATGAGTGGATTCGAAGATGGAAAATGTTTTTTTATTTTTCTAACAGGGATTAATGGATTAAAAAATTATTGAAGATTCTTATTGCAAGTGAATGGTGATTGGAGATGGTTGTGAATTTGTTTTATGAAAGGGAGATGGGATATACAGATGAGTTTTAATGGAGGATGGTTTTATTTTTAATGATTATTATTGCAGGTGTAGAATGAGGATTGATATATGCAGCATTGAAGACATTTTTTTAGTGAGGTTTCTGAAGAGAGTATATTTGTGAATGATGAAAGGGTGTATGTGAGGAATAAGTTGAATTAGGTGATTTGAGAGGGTAGATTTTTGAATATGAAATATGTAAAGTAAGAATTTTTTTTGTAGGTGTGAATCAAGCACAAGATGAAGACTTTATGCAATAGATTTACAAAGTGAATTATGTCCAAGACAATATGCAGCTGATTGTGCAGAGACACTGAGAAGGAAATGCAGATTGAGTTGAGTGTGATTGTAAGGGGATATGCAAGTTCAATGATTTGTATTGAAATAGAGAATCCCTCTATACTCTTTATGTCTTTTTTGAGATTGTATGTTTTGCCAGTGAGGCACATTGTAACCAGTGAGGTTCTTGGCTAGTGAGGTATGTTTGTGATTAGTGAGATCATTTGTTAGTGAGGCAATGTAGCCAGTGAGGCATTGTAACCAGTGAGGTTTCCTAGTGAGGCTTAATGGAGATTAAAGTTTATAGTAGTTTTTACCCTTTTGGGGTTTTCCACTCAATCACCTATTTTATGTGTTGATTATATCTATCTCCTTGCTTTATTATTGCTTTCATATTTATCTTGTGATTCATGGTCATGTTAGAATGTTTTATTATATGAAGATCTTAGGTTGAAATTTTAGTTTTACCAGATCACTGATTCACCCCCTCTCAATGATCCTTAGTATTCCAACACGTTCTCTGTCTTCTTTCTTGTACTTCCCTGATGACATTCAAATGCTTTGTGTCCTTCACCCCCACACTTAAAATAGGTTCCTCTGAATGTTCTCTTATCAAACCCTCTTTCATCTCTCCTATACCCTTCATTGCGGTAAGAATTATGATTCCCTTTGTGGTAGAAATTTTTGGCATCTCTCTAGTAAGAATTGTTATCTCTATCTTCCTTCTTGAATGGACTATCTTGTTTGTTTTTCTCTGCATAAGATCTTTCTCCTTTGAAATATGTTCTATGTCTCTGGAATTTACCTCCTCTACCTCTCTATCTTTCCTCATGCTTCTTATTCAACTTGACTTCAATTTTTGGGGCAAACAAATATGTTTCTTCTATTGTTGTCATCCTTAGCAGACTCAATTCT
This sequence comes from Cunninghamia lanceolata, assembly GCA_027924645.1. NCBI lineage: Eukaryota > Viridiplantae > Streptophyta > Pinopsida > Cupressales > Cupressaceae > Cunninghamia > Cunninghamia lanceolata. Next base: position 16,807,605 of record BSBN01000814.1, read on the forward strand.
TCTTGAATGTTCAACCTCAACCCATTTATGTATCTTGCCACTTTCTCCTTGCTTGTTTTACTATGTCCAGTCCTTATGATCATATTATGAAATTCTTCAGTATACTCCACAGATTTCTCCTTTTGTTTTAGGTTTTGCAATCTCTTCAATAATTCCAACTCATAGTTGGCAGGTATAAACTAATTTTTTAATTTTGTCACCATCCTATCCCATTTTATGATCTTTTCTTTTCCTCTTATATTCATATCCAACTGAACTTCTTTCCATCAAATAGCAACATGTCCTTTCAACTTAGTCATTGCAAATCTCACCTTCTCCAAATCTTCAATTTCTTCATATTCAAAGTATTATTCCAAGTCATTTATCCAGTCAATCAATTCTTCTAGATTCAAATTTCCAGTGTAATTCAATACTTCCACTCTAGGTCTCTTTCCCATCTTTGAAATAGCTTTCAACATCTTCACTTGATCTAATTTTTCTTCTTATTCTAGGTTTTCTTCATTTTTATCAGCAAATTGAAATTCTTCATCATCTCTTTCAACATCATGTCTAGGGGCTAGTCCTCTTCTTCTATCTTCTTCTATAGTATCCACTCTAACTTTCATTATTTTCATCATCTCCATCATTTCATCCATCCTTCCAACCATAGTGCCTACAATAGGCATCCTCCTCGGCGGTAACTCTTCCTATGATCTGGTGCAACTGCCTCAATTTAGTGATCTAACTACAAGGTAGCAATTGCCTCACACTTGGCGCTCTATTGAAAAACACAAGTAGATTGCCTCAAGTTAGTGATTGGTCCACCACAAGATCTTCTGGAATGCCTTCACTTCCCAAAGGATTCAAAACATCACTCTGATACCACTTTGTGTAGTCACGGTCGAAGGGTTCATAGAATGAACTATCTGAACCATGCAGCTAGAGTAAACACAATGGAAATAATACAAATATAGAATTCAATGGAAGATTCAAATGCTCAATATATCATATATTCAAAATGTTTATATGCTCATAACATGCAAGCTACAATCAAAGGGCTCATTGGCCTAATTTCGGTTACAACAGATATGCAAGATGTGGCAATGAAGTGCCTCTCCAAAATAAAATATATAATCTAAGCTATTATCAAATCTAACTATCAACTACTAAATTCTTAATACATCTCAAAAATCTATATATATCATCTCCAAGCTCATGAAATCCTTTGCATCAGCCAAAAGAGGTTACAAACTCCAAAGAAGGATATAACATGTAGAAGCAAATAGGTTGGCCTTCAATCATTTGGTAATGCTCCACAAATGCATGAATCGAGGTGCACACCTCAAGGAAGGTCTATCTAATCCCTATGTGCCATGTATGATGCTTCATTATGCTCTGTAAGTCATGGAAATGCTTCGCAAACCTTCTTCTTCAACTGAGTGTCTAAATACTCTGCTCTGTAAAAGCTGATGATCTTCTGATAGTGATAACTTTTAGAAGACAAGTCTAAATGACCTAAAATTTGGATATGATATAGATGATGATATGTAGATTCTAAGTCATGTTCCATGAGCTTTGATATGAAGATGCAGTGAAATGCGGTACAAAATGTTAAAATTGCAACTAACTAAACTAAAATGAAAATGAATGAAAAAAAAGAATGCAAATATTTTTGGTTGATGCAAGATTGCTTTGCAACCTAGGATGCTCTTGCATCACAAGAAATCTCTATGATTGTCATCAAATGCAAGCCATTTCCAATATTTGAGTGCAAACACCTAATAGAGCACAATATCCTAGAAGATATGTCATCATGGTTATATAGAGATGAAGATGAAGAATGAAAAGATCTTATCCTACCTACCAAAAAGTATGAAAAGGGTCTTGATATTGTTAAGAATTTAGGCTACAAAGGACAAGGAGGTTTGGGCCTTCATGAACAAGGGGTTTTTGAGCCAATACTAGCTATTAAGAACCCTTATCATCAAGGTTTAGGGTACAGAAAACAAGAGTCTACCCCTACAGAATTGGAATATATCTTAAGTGAGGTTGCTAGAGCCTTTCCTATCATTGAAAACACTAACAAAGATGATCATCAAGACTCTTTTGAGGATTTTTCCAAGATTTTTGAATCATCCATTTGCACCATCTATAGCCTTTCCACCATGCCATTACCATCTGAAGACTTTCCACTCGTTTACCCTAAACTCATCGATTGGGACCAACAAGGACATCCAATCCTAGATGTTGCTCAAAATGACAAAGCTATTGCCGAATTAATGGGGGTTAGAGAGCATATACCATTAGGAGAAGACAAAGCTAGCTATATCATAGAACTCAACACATTCACCTACTTTAGGGAGACCTCCACTTCTCTTAGTCACAAAAATGTAAAAATAAAAAACACATCCCCTAGTGAAAACCACCATGTGGCACTTTCAAATGATACAAAAGTAAAAATAAAGGACGTACCTCCTAGTGAAAACCTCCTTGAGGTACTAGAAGATTAAAGAATTGACCTTCCAAAAGTACAACACTCTACCAAGAAAGATCACCTATTCTTGTGGAAGAATCTCAAGAGATGAGCCTTGACATAGAAGAGTCACCGAAGATCACTTTTTAGGTAGCCTTTCTCACACCAATAGAACAAGAGGCCTTTTTGGCATTTTTCAAACAAAGAAGCCATAAATTTGCATAGACATATGTCAACATGCCAGAATTAGATCGAGCATTAGCGGTTCACCATCTTACAGTCCATCTTGATGCAAAGCTGGTGAAACAAAAGCTTAGAAAAATGAACCCCCAAGCTGCATTTCTCATCAAAGCTAACCTCAAAAAGATCCTAGATGTGGGATTTATTTGACCTATTGATTATCCTCAATGAGTATCAAATATCGTGCCTATAGCTAAAGTCACTGGGGGCATCCGCATATGTACATATTTTAGAGACCTTAACAAAGCATGCCCCAAAGATGACTTTTGTTTACCCAACATCGACATCATAGTCAATTTGACAGTTGGGTATGAAATGTTGTCACTCATGGATGGATTTTTAGGATATAACCAAATCAAGATTGCTACAAAGGATCAACATAAAACAATATTTATTTGTCCATGGGAAACCTACTGGTGGGTTGTCATGCCTTTCGACCTCAAAAATGTAGGAGAAACATACCAAAGAGCCATGGAAACTATATTCCATGATTTATTCCAAAGCATCATGGAAGATTATGTGGATGACCTATTGGGAAAATAAAAAACAAGTACAAAATGCTCGGATGTGCTAACTAAAATCTTTGATTGGATAGAAGAATATAAAGTGCATCTAAATTCAAAAATGTGCATCTTTGGAGTTACTTCAGAAAAATCCTAGGCTACATCATATCCTGATGAGGCATAGAAGTTGATCTAACAAAGGTGAAAGAAATAGTTGAGATGCCTCTACCCAAGACTTTGAAATAACTATGTAGTCTCCAAGGAAAACTTTAATCCATCAAATGCTTCATTCCACAAATAGCCGATAAATACCAACCATTTCAACATCTCCTTCACAAAAATGTGGCATTTATATGGGTTGCAAATTGTCAAAAAGCCTTTGAACATCTGAAGGAATACCTTGCAACATCGCCAGTTCTCATGCCACCAAAACAAGGACAACCTCTACTATTATACATCTCAGCAACAAAAATAGTGATAATGGGCCTTGCTAGCACAAAATGATGATCAAGAAAAAGAAAGAGCCATATATTACATCACTCATACCTTAGTGGGATATGAGATTAAGTATACATCTATTGAGAGGGTGTGTCTTGCGGTTTTATTTTCATCCCAGAAATTGTGACACTACATGCTTAATCACAAAACTAAGCTCATTGCAAAAATAGACCCACTAAAGTACCCATTTTCAAAAGCAGCTCTCATAGGTCATATGGCTAAGTGGATAATGATCTTTAGTGAATTTGACATTGAATACATAGAAAGAAAGGTTATCAAAGGACAAATCATAGCAGATTAGCTAGTAGATGCACCTATCCCAACAAAACATCCACTTCTTCCAAAATTTCTAGATAAGTCCATCCTTAGTGACACCCACATCAGAATAGATAATGTAATTTGATGGATTGTACACACATCATGGATCAGAGGTAGGAATCTTATTTGTGACCCCTCAAGGAGATTGTATTTCAAAATCCTACAAAATAACATTTCCTTGTACCAACAATGTAGCTCATGGAAAATAGAATATCTCATGGTCTATGGTGATTCCCAATTGGACATAAAGCAGGTAAATAATGAGTATAAGACAAAGGATGATAAGCTCCTACCTTATAAAAGGATGGTAGATGACTTTAAGGAATATTTCCATGAAATCTAGTTTGAGCAAGTCCTGAGGCTCAAAAATAAGTAGCAGATACACCATAGGTTCTCTGGTAGATATGAACATAAATAGTTAGCAGTGTGAATTCCTCATTGAAGAATTACAGATGCCAACTTATGATGTCCCACAATTAGAATTCATTTGTGACATCATTGGACCCCTATCCTCTTGGTACTAGGACATTTATGGCTATATCTATAATAACATCTTTCCACATGATCTATCATCTGCCCAATTCTATACATTCTTCCACTGAGCTTCCTATTTCACCCTTATTGGTGATACATCATACTAAAAGAGTCTTAATGGTATCCTTCTATGGTGTCTCGATTCTAGAGAAGAAAAAACAACCTTAGAAGAGGTACATGAAGGTATATGTGGGGCACACTCTAGTGGACCTACCCTCTCAAAGAAAATTTTGAGAATAGGATATTATTGGCTGATAATGGATAATGATGCTAACTAGTTTGTTAAGAAATGCCTCCCTTGTCAATAACACAGAGATCTAATCCATGCTCTGTCACAAGAACTGCAACCCATTACAACTCCAAGCACCTTTTCATAATGGGGGCTTGACCTCATCGGTAAAATCCATCCAACATCATCCAATGGACATAAGTTCATTATCATTGCCACCAAATACTTCACCAAATGGGTGGAAGCCATTCCACTCACCTACACCAAAGGCACCAAAATAACCAAATCCATCCTCCATTACATCATATGCTGCTATGGTATCCCCCTCGCCATCATCACTAACAATGGAAAACCATTCAAAAATCAATAAGTATGAACCCTTTGTAAAAAATTCCATATCTAACACATCTTTTGCACTCCCTAGTACCCCTAAGGTAATGGTCAAGAAGAATCTTCAAACAAAACTATCTTAAGAATTCTAAAGAAGACATTTTATGAAGTTGGTTGTGCCTAGCACTTGCAGCTCAACCCTGCCCTTTGGACCTATCGAACTAGCATCCATACCCCCATAGGAGCCACTCTGTCTTCCCTCATATTTGGTTCTGAAGCCATCCTACCCATCAAGGTCAAGCTCCCCTCTTTAAAATCTCATTACAAAATCTCATTAATGAGGAGGAGTATTGGGTTTCACATCTAAATGAGCTAGAATTCCTTGATGAGAAGTACCTCAACACTCTCCACCACTTGCAAGCCTATTAGAATCACCCCCAAAGAAGTTATAACAAAAAATCAAGACCCACCAATTTGAAATAGGCAACCTTGTACTCATAGAAAATCAAAGGAACTTATAGGAGTGACACAAGAAAGGCAAGTTTGAACCAAATTGGTTGGGACCCTTTGTGATAACAACCAGTTATAGATCAGGAGCTTACTAGCTAGTAACCCCTAAGGGCCAGCCTTTGGATGAGCTAATGAACATCATGTATCTAAATAAGTTATATGCCTAACCCATCAAATATTCTAATAAAAATAAAAAAAGTAAAAAGTCAAGAAAAATCAATTGAAATAAAATCGTCTAATGGTGAAAACTACCTCAGTGGTGCCTTGGATAAGTACCACGGTGAAAACCTATTTTAGACACCATGAGTAGTGGCCAATTCCACCATCTAATAAGTCCTCAACCATCACTCCACACCATTTCCATCCCATGGATTGGTATTGTAAACACTTAACACCAAACATCCAACCATTCATCACCCACCTAAGGTAGATTCCTAACTAACTAGATCCTTGTATACACTCCTTGTATAGAAAAAAATCCAAAAATCCAAAAAAAATAGAAAATAAAAAAATAAAAAAATCCAAAAATACCAAAAAAGAAAAAAAATCCAAAAACCCCAAAAACATTTAGAAAATCTAGAGAAACCCAAAACATCACAACATTCCAAACAATCCCACATCATCACCACATACCAAAACTACATATCATCATCACCTGCATCTTAATGTGCCTTGATCCCATGGTGTTTAGTGGTAAAAAGAGGGTTTAGGTTTAGTTAGGTTTCAAAGGCAAATCCTCCCTTCACCACAAAACATTCAAGGGCACATCAACCAAGTTAAATCTCCACTAAGCAAGAGCAATCACCTATCAGGTTGAAATGCCTCTTGGAATGATAGGGAAGTTCAAATATATCAAACAATATCTCAATTTAATGCTCAATTACTCTTAAGATCCTAAATAAGAAAAAAAGTATGCAAATTAATGAATTACAGCAAATCCTTTTAGATTTAGGTGAAGGACAGAGATATTTAAGTCACTATTTTTCAAAGTTTGGAAAGCAGAATAATCAGGGACTCTGGGACTAACGCCCTAGTCCAAGGTACAATTTTTGTCATGGAATTTGGATCTCCTTCTGACACTGATCTGCACTGTATCTTCCATTTTTGGCCTGGGAAAAGTGGAGGACACGGGAACTAGTGCCCTTGTCTCGAAATGTTCATCGTTGTCCTCTTTCTTTCATATCCTAAATCCCTGTTGTATGTAACCTCCTTTCTATAACTCCACTCCGTGAAACTTAGTACTTGTAACCTATAATCACAAAGGAGTGTGGGAGGGGGTTGTGGTGTTTAGAGGCTTGCCTCAGTCAAGTCCTGGAGATACATTCAAGTCTTTCGAACATCATTCTTAGATAAGAGTGTGTATCCCAGCAGGATAGAGGAAAAATCCAAATGATAAATGATTAAAAACATAATAGATATCACCTTGAAGTGTAGATCTCATGGATGGAAGATGCTCTTCATGCCATGAGGAGATGGAGTTAAATCTACAAATACTAACATAACAACAATGCTCTGCTCTACAACACAATGAGTATTTTGAATGCTTTATAATCACCAATATACATAAAGTCCATCTAATTTCCATCTCGTTTGTAAATGAAACCTAATCATGCTTATATATGCAACTACAAACATTTCCGCTAAGAATATCCTAATTTAAACTTGAGATGTCAATATACGACCTAAATAATGGTCATAAAACTAACATTTAAATTTTGGGCAGACCCAAAATAGGGCAGGACTAGGGCGGTAGTGCCCAAGTCCACCCTGTTGTTTGTGTTCAATGATCATTAAAATAGCACCCCTAGGTCCTATTTGTCATAAGACTTCAGGGTTTTCTCATTAGGAGTCAAAATTATCACACAATATGCTCTAAATGCAATTTAAGGACCCGAGAACTAAACCTTAAGAGGGAAAAGCCCCCAAGGGGATATTTTCCAACGTAACATTTAGCCCCCACTTTAATGTATGTATAAATGCAAGGCTAATACATGCATTAAAGTAAGGTCAACAAACACAGTAAACACGCCAAGCACGAAGAAGACATGCCAAACACATTGAAGATAGTAACAAGCACACAAAACACGGAGAAGATAGTTACAGTCATGTAAAACATGAAGAAAACAAGATTGAAGACATGCAAAACATAGTGAATGCAGTGATCATTTCTTTTTTCTTTTTCTCATATATGAAATACAAATTGCAAGTACAAGGAAAATGACCACACAACCCATAGTGTAGGAGGGACTCATCGCCACTGGTCTTTAAGATTGTACATGGGGCAATAGACACACAATACAAATCTCAGAGCATAGGAGGTTCACATTTCCACAGTCTTTTAGACTACACTCGAGAACAAACACGCCATACAAATCCCAAAGCATAGGAGGGACTCATCGCCACCAATCTTTAAGACTATGCTTTGGAACAAACACCTCATACACACACATAGAAGACATAGAGAAAACATGACAGACAAGCGATGGAAGAAACCTATTGCTAGGTTCACAGCCATCTCAGGCACATTACAGGCACACACTGACAATTGCGCTTCGCCACAACAATTGCCAAAAGACACGCTTAAGGTTTAAGATAGTCTTAGATGCACTCCCTGCCTCCACAAAGGACTTTTAGAAAATGATAGGATGTGTAATCTCCTCGAGAAATACACCATCCCTGCCTCTGCAGATGGCTTAAGATAAAAAGGATACATGTGATATCCCACCTTTACAGAGGGCTTAAGATAAAAATGATACATGTGATATCCCACCTTCGTAGAGGGCTTAAATGATTGCAATAGATTCAACCTTTACAGACACAATTTTCTAGCATCTAAATCAAACAACTTACATTATATATGTCCCACCTTAAGGTGGTTTATATCATGTACCGATATCAAGTATGCTACGGTAGGAAGAAAACAGATAAGGGAATATGAGCTCTCACAAAGCCCATGCCCCCCAGAGGTGACATGTACTTTATGATCACCAAATGTTCCCACAAATACATAATTCCCTATAAGAAAAGGTGTTAGCATCCACATAATCATGATAAACAACAATGCATGTAATCATTCACATAGAAAGTTGAAGAAAACAAGATCCAAGATAGAGAAAGTGCATGGAGTAGTAGTATTGTTATGTTTTGTAAGTGCGATAAGAAAACATCAAGATCACATAGAGTGATTCTACTAGACAAGCATTGGATAATATATATCAACCCCGTCATCATGTATGGACTAGGTCTATTGTTTGATTTCTCGCTGAAGGAACACTAGGTCCGCATTAGTATAATATGTTTTTTGTCATCCGCCAACTAGATAGAACCACTAGAGGAAGGGAAACAATAAATCATGAGAGGAGAAACAAGTGCCTTAGGGATAGTCACATAGGAGGGTGCCCCCAAGTCACCAACCACAATGCTATGTCCATAAGACACAACACACAATAATGAAAATATAGGAGAATAAATATAGAAGAATAATGATACAAATAGAAGGGTCACAATAGAGGTGGTCTTCCAATATCCTTGGCCTTACAAGAGAATCAAGGGTCATCCTAGGAGTTTAAATAGCACATAACACATCATGGGGGAAATAAAACATAGAGGTAAAGGGTTAGAAATACTCACTTGCCAATATAGTCATACTAAAATTTGGAACTTGCGAGCATCTTGGAGAGATGCTCTATCATGTTTTGTGTGAAGCTTGAGTGGTTCTTATGAGAGTCTTGTTTGTTATCAGGAAGTCGATGTGATGCTTGTTTCTCAAATCCTTGTGTATATGAGACCTTTTGTTGTTTATGAGGAGGAGAACCACTATTATTTCCAACTGATGATAATCATCTTACTCTTTTCTAATTTTTAGCTAGATTTCTTTATTGAGTTCATCTACCAAAGTGACAAGGACTATCTTCTACTATCTCAATCATTTTGTTTGTCAAAATCTCTTATTTCGGTTGTTCCATTTGTCTTTGTGATGCATTTTGGCTATCTCCCAATCTTTGAAGGGATAACAGAGGAGGAACCTTAGCATAAATACTATTCCTTCATGGATGAGGTGATACTTCAATATTTTCCTTATCCACTTCTATTATTGCAATAATCTCATCATAGCTCAGATAGTCATCCTCTACTTCAAGTGTATTTTGTTCCATCATGTTATTATCGGCATTCTTAGGAAAAGGATTAGTAAAGATTTGCAAATTTTGATTTGGCAGAGCAACTGACTTATTTCCACTATCATTCACACCTGATACCTATATAACATTCAAGTTGATGAGGTCTTGTATTTCATGTTTAAGATGCATACATCATTCAATATCATGTCCTTGCTACCGATGAAAATTACAAAAGGCATTAGCATCAAAATAAGGTCTTTGCATTTTACTAGGATCCAAAGATTTAATCAAGGGAAGCTTCATAAGGTTATTACTCACATCTTGATTCATGATAGAATGATAGGATGTGGATATCTAAGTAAACTTTCTTTGTTGATATGGTGCCTTCATTAGATTAGTGATAGAAGACACATGTGAAAAATTGTTTGAATTTTGTCCATTAACCTTGATGAAAGTCTTATTATTCCTCTTAAAGTTTTTTTGTGATGGTCCACCCATGGATTGACCAAATTGAGCCGATGAGTTTTGGTCTTCATACTGACTAGGCGAAAGTTGATAATCATGAAGGGCAGTGCATAGATGTTGAAAAGAGTTGTATTTCATCAAGAGAATATCATCATGGATTTTAGGTTGTCGATTTGTCATAAATAGCTTCTAAACATCCTCATCTTTCATCTGATATTAAATTTATGAATAGAGAGATTAATACTGACTAATAAATGCAATTAACTTCTCTTTTGGACCTTGTTTGCAATGAACTAAATCAATCAAGGAGACTTGAGGTCCAATGTTTGCTTGGAAATGTTGTAAAAATTGATCAACTAACTATGAAAAAGAGTGTATTGAATTCAAAGGTAAAGACCAAAACCATTCTAGAGTCATATATTTGAGAGATCATGGGAAAAGTTTTGTTAACAAATCTTCTTCAAAGTAAAAATCACTACACATAGCCATGAATGTTGTCACATGAGCATTAGGATCACCTTTCACACCATACTTTTCAAATTGAGGAGTCTCAAGCCTCTCAGGCATAGGAGTTCTCAAGATTGCATAAGATAGGGGATTACAGACATGATAGGTTGGTATATTAGGTTGTGAAGAATTAATCAAGTTTGTTACCTTTTGTTGTAAAGAATTCATGCCTTGCAAAAGTTGGTTTAAGATGGCATCATTGGGAGATGCAGTTTGTTGTGAGGAATTAGAACCAAAGTTAGGAGGTGATTGAACTTGAGTAGTGATAAGTGGAGGTTGTGAATAGTTCAATGGTGGTTGTACATAGTGATAGGTGGAAGGTGGTTGTGAATAGTTGTAAGAGGTTGCTGAGAATAAGTGGGATGGAGAGGTGGTTGAGAATAATTATTCATAGAGGAGTTCCCCTTGGATACCAAATTTGGATACTTAAGTCCCATAGCTTTGTAATTTTGTGAATTTGTGCCATTAGATACTCCAATACCAGTGGTAGCATTACTACAAGCATTTGCATTAGTGGTTAAAATCATTGATGTAAATGTAGATATTCACGTGGTCGGTATAGGTGCCGATACTTGCATATGAGATGGTGACGACATGTTCTTAGTACCATTCGCACATTTAGTCACTGTCATGACATTATGGTGTACTATATGCATTAATCCTTGAATAAAATTAATACCATCTTGTCATTCTTTCATCAACTCTCTTATGTGGTGGATTACAGGGACAACTTCTGTTATCCTTTCATTTCCAACAAATGCTTGAAAATCGGCTAACTCTTTATCAAGTTTGTTTATTTTCTCATTAGGTACATGTGCAACCACCTCAATATTGTCCTCAACATCATGAAATACTTGATCTTCCATAGTGGTTGTTTGAAGGATAGTATCTTGCAAAATTTGTGTCTCTCCTTTTGTAAAGAAGGTATTCAATAGATTTTTGGAGGTACATATATCAGTTTCTTCAAGAGCACTAGATCCCATGAGTCTCCTACTTCTTATTAAAGGAATGTTTCTACTAGGGTAGAAGGTCATAAGACTCATACAAAAGCATGTAATACTCAATGCACAAACTAATAGAACAAAGCCTAGGAGAAGGATATGCTTAAAATCCAAAATGCTTAATTTTTCACCTTTTCTCGATGCAAATGAATGAAAGAAGAGGTGTTGTGAAAAATTTCAACAAGGATAGTGAATAATATGCCTAAGAATAGTCTAATGATGCAGAAATATCTTCCACAACATGCCTTTGATGCAAATCTAGAGTGATCACAAGTCAAAACCTAGTGAAAACACACCTAGAATATGTGATTTTTCACCAATTTTCAATGCAAATGAGTAAAGGAAGGGCTGTTGTGAGGAAAATTATGATTGAAAGTAGATTATATGCTACACCCTTAATATTGGTGTACATAGGGTTATGAATAGTCAGCTTGTGGCTATCTTAACTCCTAATTAAGTCATATTATCATTATTATATTGTTATTTAGTTGTTTAGGTCAACCTAAGGCTTCTATAGGGCTATCTAAGTTGGCCTAGGTGATATCCTAGGCATAAATAGGTATATATAGGAGGTAGTGAGTCTCATTTCATATCATATTGTATATTGGTTCTCACTGAAGACTATTGGAGGTATCCCCCTCAAAGTGGATTAGGAGGTTGCCCCCTCGAAGTGGCATATTATTATCAAGTATTTGTAGCATATTTACTATTATATTCAGATATTGTGCAAGCTGTTTCATTACAAGTGGTATCAGAGCATGATCTTGGCACCGTAGAGGCAAGATTTTTTCTCAACATTGGAGGTGATTTTGGGAAGAGCATAACTTTCATATTTTAGTAAATTTTTAAAATATTTTTAAAGTGTTTTTGGAGACCATATTAAAGAAGATACAGTCCAAATTTCAGAGGAATTGGAGCATATTTGAGCAAATTATTATAGAATTATGATTTCTACACAATTTATTTGAGATCTACATATCTCTCACATCCTACCAAATTGGAGTATAATTTGTCTTGGGTTTGTGAAGACATAATAGAGGATCCTATAGTCCAAATACTGGAGAAATTGAAGCAAAAATAAGTGAGTTATTGCAAAATTAGAGTTTCCAACAAATTTGCTCTCAAGGAAGCAAATTTGCTAATTTTTTGGATTTTTTTTTGGGTAAGTGGTATTTTGGCCCTAGTAAGTTACAGTAAAATTTTTAGAGAATTTACATTTCATTTGTGTGATTTACTTCAAAAATATTGGTTTCCATCATGACGGGGCCTGCAACAAGAGGTAAAAAGAATGCTGCCACTCCGGGGAAATCCTCTGATAAGGATGGGGAAACAATAGAGGATAGTAATCCCAATGAGGAAATAAGTAAGTTCAAGGAAGAGGTTAAGAGGGATATGTGTGACCTAAGAGGAGATATATTAGATATACGAAGCATGTTAAGCGCCTATATGAATGAACCAAGAAAGGAGTTCTCAAGCAACCAAGGTGAAACCTTCAAGTTGACTAATAATGAAACAAATTTTAATACTCCTATGGGATCTAGGAATTTTTTTCCAAAGGTGGATATGTGCAAGTTTGATGGTAAGGATCCTCTAACATGGATAAACCAAATGGAGAATTTTTTTGAAGTACATCAAATCCCATATGGACAAAAGGTCACGATGGCTTCCCTATATCTAGAACCAGATCAATTCATTTGGTATCATTGGCTTTGTACTCATCAAAGGAAAAAGGGTCTCACCATCTCATGGTCAATTTTTATAGAAGAACTCCAAGCACAATATAGCAATAGTGTGATAGACAACTTCTTCAGCCAGCTTGCTAAACTTCAACAAACAAGATCGGTTATGGATTATATTCAAAAATTCCAAAATCTAGCCTTAAGAGTGGATACAATTACAAAGGAGAACTTGAATGATTTGTTCTTGGGTGGTCTCAAGGATCACATTCAACATGAGGTACTCATGTAGTCCTAGCTCAGTAAATGAGTCTTTTATCTTGGCATGCAGGGTAGAGGAGAAGTATTTAATTCCTAGAAAGCAAGGGGCTAATATGACAAGAGAGAAAGGATATTCAACACCTCTTCCTCAACCTACTAGGTTGACTCCACAACAAATTGAGGAGAAAAGAGCAAAAGGGTTGTGTTTCAATTGTGATAGAAAATACAGTCGAGGACATAAATGTAGTGAAAAGAAATTGTTCTATATTGAAGGTCCAAGTGAGGAAGAAGAGGAGGAACCCATATTAGAGGAGGATAGGGAGTCAAGTGAGGAATCACATGATTCTCAACCAATCATTTCTTTTCATGCACTCTCAAGTTTCAGCACACCACAAACTCTCAAGGTAGTGGGTTTCTTAAAGAAGCAGAAAGTAACAATGTTGATCGACTCAGGTAGTACTCATAATTTCATCAACAAAAAGTTGGCAACTCGTCTAAATTGTTTTATATATCTAGCCCCAGAGTTTTAGGTTTTGATTGCAGATGGAGGTATAGTTAGTTGTTCAGGGAAGTGTCATAGTATTAAATTATCCATGGGATATTATGCAATATCCATGGGTGCAGCAGATATTGTTTTGGGAGTACAATGGCTTACTACATTGGGAACAATTGAGATGAACTTCCACGAACTATTCATGAGATTTCAATCAGAAGGAAAGGTAGTGGAGCTAAGGGGGTTGAAGGCAAAATCCCCATAGATGGTAAGCTCTCATCAAATGCAAAATTTTCTTAAGAAAGGAGCGGATGGATTTGTGGCCCAGCTATGTTTATTAGAAGTCTCTCAATCTAATGCTCCTACTCATCCAGATTTACAAACAATAATTGATCATCACTTAGTGGTTCTTGGAGATATGCCTAAAGGAATTTCCTCCTAAGAGGGATCATGACCATGCCATACAACTAGTTCCAGGGAGCCAACCACCAAACATCAGGCCTTATAGGTACCCACACATACAAAAAAGTGAGATAGAAAAAATTGTTGAGGAGATCCTAGAGGTAGGAATTATTAGGCATAGCCAAAGTGCTTACTCCTCGCCGGTGGTGATGGTGCGTAAGAAGGATGAAACTTGGCACATGTGTCCAGATTATAGAGTACTCAACATGTACACCATTAAAGATAAGTTTCCTATTCCAGTCATTGATGATTTGCTAGATGAATTGAATGGAGCTATGTATTTTACCAAGTTAGATCTTAGATCTGGTTATCACCAAATTCAGATTAAGGAGGAAGATATTTCTAAGACAACATTTCAAACTCATGAGGGTCATTATGAATTTTTTGTGATGCCATTCGGTCTTACCAATGCACCATCTACATTACAAAGTTTGATGAATTCCATTTTTAAGAAGTTCTTGAGAAAGTTTATGTTAGTGTTCTTTGATGATATATTGATTTATAGCAAGACTTGGGAAGAACATTTGTAGCATGTAGATCAAGCATTACAATTACTCGAAGATCATCAACTCTATGCTAAGCCATCCAAGTGTGCTTTTGGTCTTAAGGAGGTGGAGTATTTGGGACACATAGTTTCACATGGAGTAAAGGTGGACCCTAACAAAATTAAGGCTATCATGGAATGGCCTATTCCAAAAACCATTAAGAAACTGAGGGGTTTCTTGGGATCGACAAGGTACTATAGAAGATTTGTGAAGAATTATGGTCGTATAGTAGCACCCCTCACCACTCTCTTGAAGAAGGATTCTTTTCATTAGAATGAGTCCACTAATGTAGCATTTGAGCAATTGAAGGAGGCTATGTGTACAACTCCAGTGCTTGCCACTCCAGACTTCACCAAGGAATTCATTGTGGAATGTGATGCTTCTGGAAATGGGATAGGAGTAGTTCTCATGCAAGAAGGTCGACCAATTGCTTTTGAGAGTCGTCACTTAAAGGGTAAAAATTAGTTCAAAACTATTTATGAGAAGGAAATGCTAGCAATCCTTCATGCAGTTAAATAATGGAGGACTTATTTAATGGGTCGATACTTCAAGGTTAAGACAGATCATGATAGCCTAAAATATTTTTTGGAAAAAAGACTATCCTCTAAAGAGCAACAAAAATGGGTCACTAAGATGTTGGGATATGACTTTGAGATTGTATATAAGAAAGGGAAGGAAAATATTGTGGCTGATGCACTTTCTAGGAAGGATGAGAAAGATGAAGCCTTATTGTGTGCCCTTTCAATATTACAAGCAAATTGGGTGGAAGAAGCCAAAGCAGAGTGGCAAAATGATGTTGCAACAAGTAATCTCATCCAACAATTAAAAAGTAATCCTAGTAGTTCAGATAAGCTTTGTTTGAAGGGAGATATTCTTTGGTATAAAGAGTGCTTGTATCTT
This sequence comes from Cunninghamia lanceolata, assembly GCA_027924645.1. Lineage (NCBI taxonomy): Eukaryota > Viridiplantae > Streptophyta > Pinopsida > Cupressales > Cupressaceae > Cunninghamia > Cunninghamia lanceolata. Next base: position 16,823,647 of record BSBN01000814.1, read on the forward strand.
TACAAGAATTCCACTCTTAAGCACAAGATTCTCTGCTACATGAGTCCCTAGTTGGTGGTCATTCAGGATTTTTGAAGACATATCATTGGGTCAAACAAGATATTTTTTGGGAAGGGCTAAAAAGTGATGTTCAAAAATTTGTGGCTAAATGTTTAGTTTGTCAAAGAAATAAGGGGGAGACAATTAAGACACCAGGTCTCTTGCAGCCCTTATCTATTCCTAGCTAGTGTTGGGAAGAGGTATCCATGGACTTCATCATAAGGCTTCCCAAATCTAAAGGTCATAATGTCATCATGGTAGTAGTTGATCACCTCACTAAATATGCACATTTCATTGCATTATCACATCCTTTTACAGCAAGTGCAGTGGTAAAAGTTTTCTTGAAGAATATCCAAAAGCTACATGGTACACCTAAGGTTATTGTCAGTGATCATGATCCTATCTTTACTAGTCACTTTTGGAAAGATTTATTCTCATGTTTGGGTACTCAATTGGCTCATAGTTCTTCATACCATCCTCAATTAGATGGGCAAACTGAGGTTGTTAATAAATTTTTGAAAGGATGTCTACATTGTTTCACTTTAGAGAAATAATCTCAATGGGTAGATTGGCTACCACTTGCAGAATGGTGGTATAACACTTCTTTTCATAGCTCATCAAAAATGTCTCCATTTTTGGCACTTTATGGATATCATCCTCCTTCCATCACATCATCATTAAAGGTGTCACCAAGAGTTTAGGCAGTAGAGGACCACTTGCTTCATCAACAACAGGTACTTTCAAGACTCAAGGAGAATTTAGCTATGGCACAAAATCAAATGAAACAACAGGCGGACCAACATTGTAGTGAAAGAAATTTTGAAGTTGGGGATTGGGTCTTCTTGAGATTGCAACCTTATAAACAAATCTCAATGAAGCAACAAAAAAAATAATAAGTTGTCTCCAAGATATTATGGGCCATACCAAATCATGCAAAAGATTGGTAGTGTTGCCTACAAGCTAGAGTTGCCACCAACAACAAAGATACGTCCATTGTTTTTATGTTTCTTGTTTGAAGAAGGTAATTGGGTAGAATATTCCTACTCAAATAGTACTACTAGAGCTTGATGAAGAAGGAAGAATAATTTTGGAACCAGAGTACATTCTTCAAACACACATAGAGAAGCTGAGGAATAGAACCCTCACTCAGTATCTCATCCAATGGAAGAATTTACTAGTTGAAGAGGCCACATGGGAGGATGAGGAGTTCATTCAAAAGAATCCACACTTGGTTAGCATTGAGGACAATTCTTCTTTGAAGAGGGGGGCATGCTACGCCCTTAATATTGGTGTACATAGGGTTATGAATAATTGGTTTGTGGCTATCTTAACACCTAATTAAGTCATATTATCATTATTATATTATTATTTAGTTGTTTAGGTCAGCCTAAGGCTTCTATAGGGCTATCTAAGTTGGCCTGGGTGATATCCTAGGCATAAATAGGTATATATAGGAGGTAATGAGTCTCATTTCATATCATATTGTGTATTGTTTCTCACTGAAGACTATTGGAGATATCCCCCTCAAAGTGGATTAGGAGGTTACCCCCTCGAAGTGGCATATTATTATCAAGTATTTGCAACATATTTACTATTATATTAAGATATTGTGCAAGTTATTTCATTACATTATAACAGTAATATCAGCTACCTAATACAATAAAATCTATCATAACATGCATATAGTGCCAATCTAAGTCAAACCCTAATGAAAATATAGCTAAAACATGCAAATTTTCACAAATTTTTAATGCAAAGGCCTAATAGAGAGGGTCTTGTAATGAATTTGAGGAGGGGAAGAAAATAATATCCCTAATAACATCCAACTAGTGCAGTAAAATCCCTCACAACATGCTTGGAGTGCAAATCTAGAGAGACGATAAGGCCAAATCTAGTGAAAATGCAAGGTTTTCAAACCCTAGACATGAAATTTTGCAAGAAAACCACTATGATGCAACACTAATATTAGAAATAAGTCCTAATGAGTGTTTGAAAATGGTAGTAAAATCTAAAACAAGATTTTGACTACACACCCTAGCTAATGCAAAACTAGGTTGTTATGAAAAATACACAATTTCAAACAATTTTTGACAATTTAAGCATGAAAATGCAATGCAAGTGAATACTAAATGATGAATTTCTGTAATTTAAATCAGATCTAATGAAAATTATAGAAATTTGATGAAATTAAATGCTAATTAATTCAAATTATGCTAAAATGCAAGCCTAAGATGCCAAATTTTTTAATTTTTTTAATAATTTTTCGAATACGATAAGATGAATGAATGAAAATCTATCACAAAACACTTAGAAAGGTGCCAAAAAGTCCAAAAACATGGGTTCACCAAAATGTTTAGTGGTAAAAAGAGGGTTTAGGTTTAGTTAGGTTTCAAAGGCAAATATTTCCTTCACCACAAAACATTCAAGGGCACATCAACTGAGTTGAATCTCCACTAAGCGAGAGCAATCACCTATCAGGTTGAAATGCCTCTTGAAATGATGCAGGAGTTAAAATATATCAAACAATATCTCAATTTAATGCTCAATTACTCATAAAATACTAAATAAGAAAAATAGTAAGCAAATTAGTGAATTACGACAAATCCTTTCAGACTAAGGTGAAGGACAAAGATATTTAACTCACTATTTTTCAAAGTTCAGAAAGTGGAATAATCAGGGACACTGGGACTAACATCCTAGTCCAAGGTACAATTTTCATCATGGAATTTGGATCTCCTTCTAACACTAATGTACACTATATCTTTTTTCTCTATCCTGGGAAAAGTGGAGGACACAGGGACTAGCGTCCTTGTCCCAAAATGTTCACCATTGTCCTCTTTCTTTCAGATCCTAAATCCCTACTGTCTGCAACCTCCTTTTTACAACTCAACTCTGCAAAACTTGGTACCCATAACATGCAATGACAAAGGAGTGTGGGAGGGGGTTTAGGTGTTTAGAGGCTTGCCTCAGTTAAGCCCCAGAGAGACATTCTATTGGCAAGAGACACTATGTGGCTTCATGAGTGTTGTCATTGATGGCAACAAAGTCCATCCCACACATCTACAAGACATGGTGTGTCTATACCAGAAGTTAGATTGAAGAGTATTTTGGTCTGGTGACCAAGAACAAAGCATGCAGCAAGGTCCAACAATCAGGTCCGGATTTCTCAGAGGAAGTATCTTAGTAAAGTGTGGACTTGGAGAAGTCAAGAGAGTACCATGACTAATATATTCCAGAGATTGAGCCTCCGGTGATATAAGAGTGAAAAGATATGAACACCTAAGTGTTGGGTTCCTGTTTGGTAGAGTAGACTGAGGAAGAACTGACCAGCAAAGGTTTAGACCTTAAGCTAGATGAGATATTTATGGTAATCAAGTTTCTTAAGGGATCATTAATGATTGGCCAACATGATTGATGACTTCCATAAGCATTTCTTTGATACACATCACTTGGTAAGCAAGGATTCAGCCGACAAACCAAAGTTTGGGAAAATATTGAGTATTCCAGATGCTGACTAGAAAATTGTTGAAATCCTTTGTATAGATATATATACCAAATGGATTTTGATGAGAAGGTGTGTGTGGTGTGTTGTGAAGTGTGAAGAAAAGTAGAGAGCAGTGTGGAAGTAGTAATACAGGATAGGTATGTGATAGGACAGCAACACTAAAGAAGAGGAAGAATGAAGTGTAGTATATCAGTGTATTGAGCCTAACCTCAACTAAACCTCAGCATATGTGGATGCTTCTCATTAGTTCAAGTATCTTATTACTTTCTTTATACCTTGTAGACAGTGAGTCTCTTGTAGGCAGTGAGCCTCTTGTGAGTAGTGTGCTCATGCAGTGAGCCCTAATTGGTAAGTGTCATTTTGTACTTCTATTCTTTTAACAAAGAATACAATCTTGGATTAGTCACCCCATGGTTTTTCCCTTAACAAGGTTTTCCATGTCAAAATCGTTGTGTTATGTGTATTGATTTTGTTTCTTCTTTCATGGTTATGGATACTTATTTGTTTTGATGCTGCACTAGTTATTAAAGAAGAACACAAAGTTAAATTAATTAAGATAACTGATTCACCCCCCTCTCAGTTATCAACAATTGGTATTAGATCTATGTTCCTCCAAACAGAGCCTAACAGCTTGAGGAAGATCTAGGAATTCCAATGGATATGTATGGTACGAGGGATCAACTTTAGTCTACCCTTGATGATCTTGAGCAATCTCACTCTGAAGTCAATAACTTGAGGGAAAGACTCAAACAAGATGATGATTTCATAAATGAACTAAAGGAGAAACTAATTATCTCTATGAAAAAGAGAAAGGAACTTCTTCACCAATTAGCAAGTCAAAGTGAAGCCAATGATACTAATGAAGATCTAAATGAGAAGAACAAATTATGTGAGAAGCTATCAAAAGAGGTCATTATGGTAAGACATGAAATGGAATTAGGGGTTATGAAATTCACCCAAGAAATTGAAGAGAAAAGAAAGACTAAAGATAATCTAAAACAATCTCTCAAGGAGAAGTCAGACGATTGCCACAAAATGGATTGAATAATCAGGCATTTGGAATCTGATCTTGAAGAAGCTAGAGATAATGAAGAACAACTTGAGAATCAGATTGACACTCTAAAAAGGGATCTTCAAACAATAAATGAATACAAAGATAAATTCAAGATAAGCTCTACTCAGCTTGTAGTTCTTCTTGAAAGCCAAAAGAGGGTAGATGACAAGCAAGGCTTGGGGTATGAGAAAGGTGAAAGCTCCAGATCTGGTCAAAAGAACTTTGGATCAAGAAATCCAAGAAACATGCTTAAAAGACCTCTGGTAAGGCAACCAAAAGCTCAAAGATATCCATCCTTTAGTGGATACTACCACAATTGTAATAACTTTGGTCATAAAGCAAATTAGTGCAGAAGAAGACTAAATCAAACTAATTCATCCTTCTCCGAATAGTGTTTTAATTGCAAAAGGTATGGTCACAAATCTCATGAGTGTAGAAATATGCAAATGAACAATTCATTCAATGGTAGATGCTTTGCATGCAATAGAATGGGACATATGGCTAATCAGTGTAGATCAAGAGGATATCAGTCAAATATGCAAAGAAATGTTGTTTGCTACAATTGCAATAGATCCGGTCATATTGCCAAATTTTGCAGAAGTAAGAATCAGGACAAAAAGGGTCCGGTGCATCATAATCAAAACCAAGACAAAGGAAAAGGAAAAGTGAATGCGGATGAAATTCAAAGAGAGATGAACAAGATTTGGGTGAAGAGGAGTATAGAAAATGTTGAGGATGGATCTGCACCAGAATCTAGTGCTGATATTCCTTCTGGAAACTAAATAGATGAGCTCTGGCTCAAGGGGAGTCACAAAAGAAAACAAGTTCCCCTAGCCAGTCAATTAGTGCCAAAAATTGGCACATGGAAAGTTGCGGATTAAAGGGTTCTCAAAGAAACATCTAAATAAGCCTTGGTAAAGATATGGAAGATCCACAAGAAATTTAGAAGAGGCTAATCTTCCAAGATTGATCTAGTTTAACAGTCATCCGGTAAGAATAGGATTTTTCACAGTTAGATCCAGTATGATTCAAATTTGAGGTATCTTGATCTACAAATAAATGGAATGATTGGAGAAAGGTAGATAGATTGCCAATATTCACCGAGAATAACTCTAAGTGCATCTCAGTGATCCAGAAAGATCTCTTAGGACAAGGAGAGCAAAGCAACCAAAATAACTTAAGTTGTGCATTTATTACAATGTGAAATTAGGGTTTGCACAAAAATATAAGGGTTCTTTTGTTCATCATTTGCACATTTGCATTCGAGAAGAAGAGAGAAGGAGCTCTACAACTAAATTGTCTCAAACCTCTCAAAGATCAACCGTAGAAGTTGATTCATCCTACAAATAAAAGGTATTTTTCACTCTTGAATAACTCTCTCTGAATCTTTTGAAAGATGGCTACTCCCAATGTTGTCAAAATCACTGATAGGCCACGCCCTGAATTCAAAAAACACCCCTACAAATCTCTAGAAATTGATCCCTTAGGCATATTCTCTAGCATTCTACATGGGGTTTTGCATGTAGAAGATATTAGGATTTACATACACGCAAACATTGAAGAATTTGGAGAATCCAAGCTGATGGATATCTACCACAAGGAACTGATAGATGAATCACTTGAACTTAAACCCCAATACAAGGCCATCTGGGATAAACATTTCAGACAGTGCATCCTTTTCCCCTATTTTGTAGAAGATGAGTGGGTCTGTTATGTTTTGAGTAGAGTACATGACAACTTCATGTGGTTGAATAGACCATTTAAGATCACAAAAGATGCTATTAGGGTGCTAACCAGTTTGCACTCATCCAGAGGGTTACCTGTTCTCAAATTGGTCAAAAACCAAACTGTGAGTGAGGCTACCAAATCAAAATTTGATAAGAGAGCAATGACAATAGAAGATATCACTAATCTGGATATCAAGTTTGCCTCCATGATAATTGGTTACAAGATATATCACTCCAGCAGGGAAAATTCAGTACCTGGAACTGCAATTTACACTGCTTATTATATGCTAAGAGAAAATGTTGACTATGATCTTTGTGAGCTTCTCCTGAACCAATTGTTAGAGAATTTGTAGAAAATAAAGAAAGATAAAAAGAATTCATTCAAGTATGGTGGCTTGATACTTTTCCTATTCTTCTACTATATGAATGAGCTACCCAGAACTAGTGGCTAGATATGGCAAAATGATAGACCTATTACCATACAAATCAGGGATTATTTGTATGGGCTTGGTGATGCCAAGGCACAAAATATAGCACTGTGGGGTTACTTCAAAAACTTCCAAAGCATAATGCTAGCTAGAGAGAGAATCCTCCAATCTCTAGTTAAAAAATACAAAGATACAGTGTGCTTCATGGTAGACACTGATCAATGCCTAATGGAGGCAGTGGAACCGAGAATAGTGTGGATTATGCCAATGGGCTATGAGGTGGATGAGAAAATTTTGGAACTGCATGTCCAACATCTACTAAGTCAACCTAAGGACCCTAAGGCAGAAAGGTTTGGAACCTTCCAAGAATTGAGTGTAAAAGTTCATGTTGAACTTATATAGCCTGAGATCAAGAGAAAAGTAAGAAGGGAAGTTGAAGAATTTGCCAAGAGGCATGGAATATCAAAGGAGGTAGTTGATGTCAATAGAGAGAAGATGGAAAGGGTAGAGAAAGAAAGGCAAGAAAAAGAAAAAGAAAGTGCTCCAGTACAAGCCCCCTCCCAGACCAAATCCTCTAGAAGCTCTACACCTGCCACCTCTAAGAGCTAAAAAGCATCAAAACTAGAATCCTAGACATCTGAAAAGGGAGAGAAGAGAACAAAGCAAAAGGCCACAAGGTCCTATATGAGTCAGAAGGATGATGAAGAAACTGAGACTGATGAAGAAATCAAGAAAATGAAGAAGAAGAAGAAAACATCCAGTGAACCCTCTACTGGTCATAGCAAGGAAGAAGAAGTAGAAGAGTTTGTTGAATGGCCTACTTTGTCCATTGATGATGTAGTCAAGGCAGTTACTGTGGATGGGAATTTGCAACCAATTACAAAATTCTATGATGAGTATAATGACGCAGATAAAAGGATCTTGGAAGAAGCCACAATTAAGCACTTAAACATATATAATAAGGCATTTATTGAAATCATCTCTCTAATTCCCAAAAGCTTAGAGAAGGAACTTGAAATGAGAAAGGAGAATGCCAAGGCAAAGAACTTAGAGATCAGAGAACAGATTGCTATCCAACTCTATCCCTCCATCACTCCAAAGCAAATGAGCATGATCTTCAAAGATTGCAAGGATGAGTTCTGGAGAAAAGCCAGAATGAATAAGCTTATGCTTGGAGAGACTGATTAGGTGGCTAAAGAGATTGAAGACATCCTCCAAAATGCCTATAAAAGATTCAATATTCCTATTATATAAGACTTAGGTGATGAACCCTCTGTCATGGATGATGAAGGACTCAATACATCAAAGGAAGATCCTACATAGAAAAATGCAAAAGAATCAAAAGAGATAGGTGAGGAGAAAACTAAGGACCTGGATTCCTCTGTTCCAGAAGAGGAAGTCCAAGAAGAAGTAAATATCTCTCATTTGGATCCCCCTACCGACTTTGGAACTGAAGAAGAACTAAGAAAAGAAGAGAAAGCAAGTCAAGAAGAGGAGAAAAAGGGAAGAGAAAATGATCAAATAGAGAAGGTCTTTGTTGACACCTCTGAGGCCACAGAAGGAAAGAAAACCCTGTCTCTGGTAAGAGACATTGCAGAAGTTATTAAGGACTTCTTGACAAAAGAAATGATGGAATTGGATGAACCGGAGCTACTTCAAGGACCATTCAATTTTGATTCCCTCTCCCCAGTTAAGACTATGAAGATAGCATCCTTTGCCCAAGGAAAGGCAAAAGAAAAACTTCTGAAGTCTCACATGGAAGATTGTGAGCTGATAGAGATTGCATCCGGTGTGTTGGAAAAGATCATGCCATCCTTCCAGAAGGATCTTTCTCCCTTCTCATCTGGTAATTTGAAATCTCTTGTTAATTTTGTTAACACACATTTTGATTCTTTGGAGAAAGCAGATAAAGAGAAAGTCCGGAAAGAGTTTCTAGGTAAGAGATTCTCCAAGGTACAGGGACTTATAACAAATGATAGGAGAAATTTGGATATTGGAATAAAGAGAATGCTGGAGAAATAATAAAGATGGTGGAGATCTATACAAATTTTGTCTATCTTGGTCCACCGTAACATCAGACATCACCAAGAAGGTGGAAGAACAAGAGAGCAAACTATCAAGTTAATCTCAAAGTTTTGATCCTCTCACCTCTTCCATAATAAATCAAGAGTGTCAGACTATTGCAGTCATAAATGAAATAAAGAAGCTTGAGAAGGAGAAGAAAAATAGAATAAGCAAGTTAAGTGAACTTAGAGGGATAATTATCCCTAAATTAGAGGCCATGCATGAGGCCCTATGGTGCAGGAGCACCTACCTGACAGCTGGCCTTCATGAGGCAGTTAGTTAGTTTGAGTCTTGTTTATGTTTTCAAGAAGGTCTGATAAGACCAATGCATGTAATAAGGTCATGATGATCATGCTAAGATCATGCTAACCATGCTTTGCTATTTTTAGCCAGTTTGTTAGGACAGTTGTCATGCTGTAGGATCGGTTGGATCTCCCAGCCGCCTGGAGAGATTTCCCAGCCGCTTGGAGTCGGGTCAGTAGTACTCGCAGGAAAATCTATTTAAGCATGAGGATCGGTTGGTATTGGAGATCATCGATCAGGCTTTGCTGAGAGAGAGGAGAGACTGAATATTGTAATAGCATCTTTTGAAATCAATAAGAGATCCTGTTGTGTTCATCTTCTGTTTGATCTCCTTTGTTTAATCGATTTGTTGTTTTGGGTGGTTTCATGGATTCACTGATCCATTCCACCGGTTGATTCATCGGATCGGTGGAATGGCGATGTACAGTAGGTTAGGATTTAGTTTGTTTGTTTGCATGCAGGTGTGCAGGATCGCCGTCGAGAGATGTTGAGGACCCTAGCATGGGTATGTGCTAGGTCATGTTAGCTGTTAAAGTGTGGAAGATCACCCTGAAAGGGAATCGGGTCATCCCAAGAGGATCGGCGAGTTGAAAATTTGCTAAGGTTGGAAGTTCGTCAAAATGGCATCATCAAGATATTTCTGCGTATATCCTGCAGTCGCTTCGGGCATCGTCATCCGGATAAGTGGAGGTGAGCATGATGCTATCGAGTGCATGAAGTGGGTGTGCGTCGGGGTGATCATCATTAGGAGTTGCCGAGGAGGAGCGTATCGGCATAAGGTAGAAGATCAGGTTGATCGCGGGCCGAAGGAAAAGTTAAGTTTGGCCAACAGCAGGATATGACGTCATCATCATCAGGATATACGTCATCAGGATATTTCGGAGCAGCAGGATATTGAGGAGCTGCATGTGACATCATCATCATCAGGATATACATCATCAGGATATCAGGGTGACGTAAGCATAGAGGGGACGGTGCGTGGAGTTAAGGTTTGTCATCATCAGGATATATGGGAGGAACCGGATGTTCCATATCCTGCTGATGAACATGATGTTGAACATCATGATGCTGAAGATAGTGAAGGTTGAAGTTGTCGGTGAGATGAACGGTGGACGTCAGGAGGATGTTTGCGCTTGCCGAACATGATGATGCTGCCGAATATGATGATGCTGTTGACATGCGAAAGGGTGAAGGCTTGTCATCAGGAGGATATCGGTCGGCGACAGTAAATATGATGATGCTGACAGTGTAAAGGAAAATATGATGATGATGATGATGATGATGATGAAGGGTTGCGGACATCCATGCTGTGTGTTAAGGTTTTAGTGTGGATGCCTCTACATCATAGTGGTATCAGAGCTCAGCAAAAGGTCTGGGCTGTTGTGTGTTGATTCTGTCACCGAAAGGGCAGAGGTAGAGTTGATTGTGTGTTGTGTGTTGATTGAGAGGTTGACAAAATGCCTCCAAAAGGTAGTGGTACTGCAAGGGAATTGCAGGAGATGAAGGAAAAACATGCCAGAGAGATGAGGAAGATGAAGGAGCTTGCTGAAGCACTTCAAGCCAGGCTTGTAGCCCTGGAAAAGAACAAAAAGAGGGAAGTGGCAGACAGTGAGTCTGAAGAAGATGAAGATACTGTTGAAGAGTATGAAGAGGTAGCTGAAGATCTGGATGCTGAAGACCAAAGACTTGCAAAACTGTTAAAGGCAGTGCAGAGTGATAAACCTAAGGTAAAGGTTGATGTTTCCAAGTATAATGGAAGTTTGAATGAAGATGAGTTGCTGGATTGGATTGCTGCACTTGATAATCACTTTGAATGTGAAGATGTTGCTGAGGATCAGAAGGTAAAGATTGCAAAGACCAAGTTAGGAGGTCATGCTTTGGTATGGTGGGATTATGTACAATCTGAGAGAAGGAAGCAAGGGAAGTCAAAGATCACTTCATGGGATAAGATGGTAGCAAGGATCAAGGGTAAATTCTTGCCTCGGGATTATGAAATTCAGATGTTTAAGAAGCTGCAATTTTTAAGGCAGAAGGAAATGGATGTGAAGGCATATACTGAGGAGTTTTATAAGTTGAGTATGAGATCTGGTCATCATGAGAATGAGGTAGAAAAGGTGGCTAGGTACTTGGCTGGTTTGAGATTGAACATACAGGATGAGTTAGTTTTAGCTAACCCTAAGAGTGTGGAGGATTGTTATCAAATGGCAATCAAGATTGAAGAAAAGATGAATAGGGGACAAGAAAAGTCCATGAGAGGAAGAGGAAACAATATGAGGGGAAGAGGAGCAGCCCCTACACAAAAGCAAACCAATGAGGGTCAAGAAGACACTGGTAAAGGACAGGGACAGTCTGATTTCAGAGGTGGATGGAAAGGTAATTAAGGAAGATTTGGAGGTGGTAGAGGTTCTACTACATTTTCAGGAAAATGTTACACCTGTGGTGAGTTTGGTCATCCATCTTTCAAATGTCCAGAAAACAAAGGTTCATCATCCAGAAATGATAGAACAAATGACAAGAGAGTACAACTTGTACAAGAAGAGAAAGTAGAGCAAAGTGTGCAGAGTTCAAACACTTATCAAAGGGATAAGGAGCCTGAACTTTATGGATATCCTGAGAAGGGAGAAGCATTGATGCTAAGGAGAATTAGTTTGCAGGCATCAAAGGATCTGATGCAAAGAAGAGCTCTTTTCAAGACCATATGCAAGAGCAAAGGTAAAGTATGTAAGGTTGTCATTGATACTAGTTCAACAGACAACATGGTATCTCAAGAAATGGTGGATAAACTGAATTTAGAAAGGATTCCACATCAACACCCTTACAAGGCATCTTGGGTGAGTGATAGTCAATCACTTTTTGTCTATGAACAGGCATATGTGGATTTTCAGATTGGAGCATATCATGATAGAGTTTTGTGTGACATTTTGCCCATGGAATGTTGTCACCTACTGTTGGGTAGACCATGGCAATTTGACAGAAGGGTACTGTATGATGGGTATGCTAATACCTACACCCTCAAGAAAGATGGGAAGACTATGAAGTTGATTTCATTACAGGCAGATGCTGCAGCACAGGGGGCAGCCAAAATCATTTTAATGGGAAAGAAGGAATTTGTGTAGATGCCTAGAGGAGCAGGCATAAAGGCAGTTGAGGATACTGCAGGGAAAGGAGTTGTTCAGGACAACAGATTGAAGAAAGTTACAGTTTTGACTGACAGAGGTCAGCAGCAGGTACAGAAACAGGTTTGCAAACAACAACCAGTTGAGAGGAATGACAAGGATGTTGTCATAGTTGGGACTATTGTTTGTCCTATAAAGGTTGAAAGGAAGATAGGAGTGAACATTGCAGAAGTTCAAGAGGCAGTTTAGACCGAGATTCTGGTCAGACAACCTGACAAACACACAGACAACCTGAGAAAGGCCTACATTGACAGGCATGAGGATTTACTTGCCAGAAAGCAAGTTACAGTTCAGAATTCTTGGAGCAGCCAAGAGCTAGCAGAGGATACAGCTGGAACAGGTCAGAATATTGCTAAGGCAAAGTGTAAAGGTGGAGGACTTCCACAACCCCAACTCATGGGACATGAGTTCTTTTCTGTTGGGGAGTATGGTGCAGGAGCACCTACCTGACAGCTGGCCTTCATGAGGCAGTTAGTTAGTTTGAGTCTTGTTTATGTTTTCAAGAAGGTCTGATAAGACCAATGCATGTAATAAGGTCATGCTGATCATGCTAAGATCATGCTGACCATGCTTTGCTATTTTTAGCCAGTTTGTTAGGACAGTTGTCATGCTGTAGGATCGGTTGGATCTCCCAGCCGCCTGGAGAGATTTCCCAGGCGCTTGGAGTCAGGTCAGTAGTACTCGGAGGAAAATCTATTTAAGCATGAGGATCGGTTGGTATTGGGGATCATCGATCAGGCTTTGCTGAGAGAGAGGAGAGACTGAATATTGTAATAGCATCTTTTGAAATCAATAAGAGATCCTGTTGTGTTCATCTTCTGTTTGATCTCCTTTGTTTAATCGATTTGTTGTTTTGGGTGGTTTCATGGATTCGCTGATCCATTCCACCGGTTGATTCGTCGGATCGGTGGAATGGCGATGTACAGTAGGTTAGGATTTAGTTTGTTTGTTTGCATGCAGGTGTGTAGGATCGCCGTCGAGAGATGTTGAGGACCCTAGCATGGGTATGTGCTAGGTCGTGTTAGCTGTTAAAGTGTGGAAGATCACCCTGAAAGGGAATCGGGTCATCCCAGGAGGATCGGTGAGTTGAAAATTCGCTAAGGTTGGAAGTTCGTCAAAACGGCATCATCAGGATATTTCTGCGTATATCCTGCAGTCGCTTCGGGCATCGTCATCCGGATAAGTGGAGGTGAGCATGATGCTATCGAGTGCATGAAGTGGGTGTGCGTCGGGGTGATCATCATCAGGAGTTGCCGAGGAGGAGCATATCGGCATAAGGTAGAAGATCAGGTTGATCGCGGGCCGAAGGAAAAGTTAAGTTTGGCCAACAGCAGGATATGACGTCATCATCATCAGGATATACGTCATCAGGATATTTCAGAGCAGCAGGATATTGAGGAGCTACATGTGACGTCATCATCATCAGGATATACGTCATCAGGATATCGGGGTGACGTAAGCATAGAGGGGACGGTGCGTGGAGTTAAGGTTTGTCATCATCAAGATATATGGGAGGAACCGGATGTTCCATATCCTGCTGATGAACATGATGTTGAACATCATGATGCTGAAGATAGTGGAGGTTGAAGTTGTCGGTGAGATGAACAGTGGACGTCAGGAGGATGTTCGCACTTGCCGAACATGATGATGCTGCCGAATATGATGATGCTGTTGACATGCGAAAGGGCGAAGGCTTGTCATCAAGAGGATATCGGTCGGCGACAATAAATATGATGATGCTGACAGTGTAAAGGAAAATATGATGATGATGATAATGATGATGAAGGGTTGCGGACATCCATGCTGTGTGTTAAGGTTTTAGTGTGGATGCCTCTGCATCACCCTAACTGATGCTCAGACCACAACCTGGACCAGTGATTCGACAGATCTAAAGAGGGCAGAAGCTTTTGCATTCCTATTGAGTGATCACATCTCAATTTTGGATAGGATGAAGTAGAGTTGGGAAATAGAATTCATCCAGTTGAAGACAACTTTTGCATATATACTTTAGTTTATGTAAGTATAACATGTATATATACTTATGCGGCTAAGTATAGTTGGATTTTTGGGAATTTTGGTGTCTGGATTCTACCCTTTTCCATTGATGTCAAAGGGGGAGTGAGTAGCAGTCAAAAAAGTGGAATCTAACTAAGGGGGAGCTCCGGTAAAGTGTACATTAGAACAAAGCATCAGCCAAGGGGGAGTGTAGTGTGACACTTAGTCATTTTTCACTAAGTGTTGCCATCAATACCAAAGGGGGAGATTGTTGGAAAGAGACAATGTGTGACTTCATGAGTGTTGTCATTGATGGCAACAAAGTCCATCTGACACATCCGTAGGACATGGTGTGTCCATACTGGAAGTCAAATTGAAGAGTATTTTGGTCCGGTGACCAAGAACAAAGCATGCAGTAAGGCCTGACAATCAGGTCCAGATCTCTCAGAGGAAGTATCTTAGTAAAGTACAGACTTGGGGAAGTCAAGAGGAGTACCATGACTAATATATTCCAGAGATTGAGCCTTCGATGATGTAAGACTAAAAAGATATGAACACCTAAGTGTTGGGTTCCTATTTGGTAGAGTAGACTAAGGAAGAACTGACTGACAGAGCTTTAGACCTTAATCCGGATGAGATATTGATGGTAATCAAGTTTCTTAAGGGATCATTCATGATTGGATGACATGATTGATGACTTCTATAAGCATCTCTTTGATACAAATCACTTGGTAAGCAAGGATTCAGTCGACATACCAAAGTTTGGGAAAATATTGAGTATTCTAGATGCCGACTAGAAAATTGTTGAAATCCTTTGTGTTGATATATATACCAAATGGATTTTGATGAGAAGGTGTGTGTGGTGTGTTGTGAAGTGTGAAGAAAAGAAAAGAATAGTGTGGAAGTAGTAATATAGGTCTAGTATGTGACAGGACAGCAGTACCAAAGAAGAGGAAGAATGAAGTGCAGTAGATCAGTGTATTGAGCCTAACCGGAATTGAACCTCAACATATGTGGATGCTTCTCATTAGTTCCAGTATCTTGTTACTTTCTTTATACCTTGGAGACAGTGAGTCTCTTGTAGGCAGTGAGCCCTAATTAGCAAGTGCCATTTTGTACTTCTATTCTTTTAACAGAAAATACAATCTTAGGTTAGTCACCCTATGGTTTTTCCCTTAACAAGGTTTTCCACATGAAAATCATTGTGTTATGTGTATTGATTTTGTTTCTGCTTTCATGGTTATGGATGCTTATTTGTTTTGATGCTGCACTAGTTATTAAAGAAGAACAAAAAATTAAATTAATTAAGATAACTAATTCACCCTCCTCTCAGTTATCAACATATTCAAGTCTTCCAAACACCATTGTCAGATAAGAGTGTGTATCCCAATGGGATAGAGGCAAAATCCAAATGAAAAATGATTGCAAACACAATAGAAATCACCTTGAAGTGTAGATCTCATGGAAGGAAGATGCTCTTCATGCCATGAGGTGATGTAGTCAAATCTACAAATACAAACACAATAACAATGCTCTGCTTTGTAACACAATGAATATTTTAAATGCTCTATAATCACCAATATACATAAAGTCCATCTAATTTCCATTTAGTTTCCAAATGAAACCTATTGATGCTTATATATGCAATACAAACATTCCCGCTAAGAATTTTGTAATTCAAACTTGAGATGTCAGCATAGGACCTAAATAACGGTCATAAAATTGAGATTTAAATTTAGGGTAAACCCAAAATAGGGCAGGACTAGGGTGCTAGCACCCAAGTTCACCCCCTTGTTTTTGTTTAGTGATCATTAAAATAGCACCCCCTAGGTCCTATTTGTCATAAGACTCTAGGGTTTTCTCATCAGGAGTCAAAATTATCACACAAGATGCTCTAAATGCAATTTAAGGACATAGAAGCTAAACCTTAAGAGGGAAAATCCCCCAAGGGGACATTTTTTAACGTAACACATGGATATATGGTATGTAGAGAGTTTGGAATATGAAGGAAGTATCCAATACACAGGCACATAAGATGCCACCCATCCAACCCCACTTGGATAGTCCCTATTTCCTTAGCTTATGTACTTGATCCAAACACAATACACTCGATGTACATACTATCAAAGCATCATCCCTTGACACAAAATCATTAGCTATCAAACTAGATTCAACTATAACTTATGGCCTATATCCTTTTTCCCTTTGTTTGATTTATCCTAATCATCCATTAATTCCTACCTTAACAGATGCATCCTTCCTACAATTTAGGTAGAATCGCCAATCCACACCTATCTTGGAAAGAGATATAATGGTTATTTTTTTGGTTAGTTGGTTAGTTGGTCTTTTAGTTATTGAT
This sequence comes from Cunninghamia lanceolata, assembly GCA_027924645.1. Taxonomy (NCBI): domain Eukaryota; kingdom Viridiplantae; phylum Streptophyta; class Pinopsida; order Cupressales; family Cupressaceae; genus Cunninghamia; species Cunninghamia lanceolata. Next base: position 16,840,297 of record BSBN01000814.1, read on the forward strand.
TCTATCTTTTATTCTATTTGAGGATCATTTCAAAACTACCTTGATCTCATTATATCATGGTATGTGGTGAAACACCTAGAATGGGGCATGGTCATTGCTTTTGTATGTTGTCCTTGTGAGCTCTTCTCATTAGTCCAATTTAGTATTCATATCTTGTGAATAGGGTTGGTTCTAGAATATTGATCTCCTTTTGCATCTAAGGTTCCTCATACATTTTGTGTACTTAGGGATTATGCTATGGATTCTCCTCATTCTCTAAGAAAGGTTTTACTATCTTGGGCATGTATGGGATTGTCCTATTATTTGCAGGTCTAGTCCATGCAAAGGATAGATATACATCATCACCCTAGTCCTTTATACCCTAGTGAAAATATCCTCTTTGATATAATAAACATAGGATTTCTCCAAAATCATATCAACACAAAACCCATCCCTAACTAGATCCCAGATCAATATATCACCCACCCAATCCCAACCATCCTTTCCTCTCTAAAAATTTTCTCACCAAGCAAACTCTCCTTACCAACACAACCAACCCCAACTCATGTGGTTCTTATACTGGGTTTGCAAACCTACCCATGTCCCACTCCCAACCACTCAAGTAAGCATGTTCATGTTGGTTTCCATTCATCGCCCATGCTAACATCAAACCCCACACTAAGCTAATCATGTGGCTTTTATAGAATTGATGTGACATTTTCCACCAAATGACCACCAAAAACACAACCATCACACGAACCAATTCTACCCTTGCCCTACAACACACCAACCCAACCATGTGGTTCTTATAGAAGTGATGTGACATTTTTCGTCACTCACACCTACCCATACATCACTCCCTATCCCTAACCTTGGCTTTGCATTATTAATGACTAGGACTTGACCATTCCCTTCATCCTAACAAACTCATCCCATAACCATCCAACACCTAAAACAATCAGTTTTACAACTTGATTCTAACCTACCCAACCCAGGTGACCCAAGTGGCTTTATACTATAGTGTGCATCAAGTGACCGAGGATTCTACATCCACCAATCCCCCCATTCCAACCATCCACCTGTTGCAAGTATGTGCCTAATCAGTGTTGTCATTGATTTCAATATATTTTTGTTGTCATTAGTGTCAACTATGCTCTTACTTTGTTGAGGATATTGAGAAGATTTGCCCCTCTGGTGATAACAATGTATTGTAGTAGAGACTGTGCATTACATGTAGAAGAATAGTCTAGAAGAATGCTCTGCATTTATTGTAGAACAAATATCCTTACCAATGGATTGGAAGTTATTTAGAAGCCTGTCTGAAGATGTTATATTCTGAGTTTGAGCCTTTGGTATCAAGAATTGAGTGAGTTATGTTCACCAGAGTGAAAACAACTCTTTCTATGTGTTTGGTGGTAATAGGGAGAAAGTGTTTTGCTCCGTATTTCTCTGCATTGAAGTATTTTGGTCTGTGGTTCTAGAATTAAGTATGTGATGATGTTAAGTGCCTTCAACTATAATGGTTCATGATTTGGTGGTCTGTAAGCTATCTTTTACTTATGACAGTGGTTGATAGTGTTGTTCTTATGTTCCAATATGAATAATCTTACTGATAGAGTGGTTAGAGATCATACAGTTGTTCTTGGTGATTATAATGTGCTTGTGGATGTCTCCTGATCATGGTCCTACATTTGGATTGGTCTGCAAGGTGTAATTCAAATTGTGCATGAAGCATGTTCTTGAATACTTGTGTTAATATTAGTCTTGGCAGACCTGGTTGAATCCATCATATGTGGAGATGCATCAAAGATTGCAATAGCGTGTTGTAGCATGGAAGATTGTGTTTGAGTCCTAGCTAAGGCGTCGTGTGATCTGCATACATTCTTACATATTTTCCTTAGCTAAATTTTTATTAGGTCTAGACCTATTTTATGTATGTTTGTAATGCCAACCTTGGAGATTGTTCCAACAATTGATGATTGTAATGCCAACCTTGATGATCATTCCAAGGTTGATGATGTGTATAATTTTTTGTAATTGAGTCATGAAAATGTATTCAAGTGTGAAGATGCAAAGATATAAATGGAGTAAGGTAGCAAAGCAGAGCAGAGGTGTTTGTGCTTCAATGGAACTAAACTTAGGCATGGAGTAGATGCTATTATCTTAGTTCAACCTTTTGGTAGTGAGCTGCCCTTTGGGAATGAGCCACCCTTTAGCAGTGAGCCACCCTTTGGTAGTGAGCCATCCATAGGCAGTGAGCCTTTGTTTGTAGTGAGCAATTTGGGCAATGAACCTCTATTTTTTGGTATTGATATAACTTACATATTTATGTGGGCTAACACCCACCATGGTTTTTCCCTTTCAGGGTTTTCCACGTAAAAATCTGGTGTCTCCTGTGTTGTTTATCCTTTTGTGTTGAGCTTCTCATTTGGTGCTTTCATGGTTATATCTGAAGATAAGTAATTGATAAGTTGATGATCATATTTGGTTAAAAGTTTTAGGATAATTGATTCACCCCCACCCTCTTAGTTGTCTGGTGCAGTTCAATAATTGGTATCAAAACCAATTTCCTTTGAAGAAAGCCTAACAACTTGAGAAAGATCTAGTATGTCTTATAAGAAGGAAGCTCCACATTTTGATGGGACAAACTATGCTCTTTGGAAGGTATGAATGAAAATCCATCTTCTTTGTCTTGGTTATAGAGTATGGAAAGATGCAGAAACAAAATACACCATGCATCCAAATGGTTTGAGAATTGAAGATGAAATCAAAGAATATGAGGTGGATGTCAAAGCAAAGGATGCTCTATTAAGTTCCTTAAATGACTGAGTGTTGACAAAAGTTGTGGACCTTGAAACTGCAAATGAGGTATGGGAGAAGCTGAAAAATCTGTATGAAGGAGATAATTCTGTAAAAGAAGCCAAGTTACAAGGTCAGAAAGTGAAATATGAGGGTTTGAAGATGAATGAGGATGAAAACATAACAGCCATTATGCAAAGAGTTGATGAACTTGTCACTGGAATAAAGGGTATGGGAGGAACTCTCGGTGATAAGGAAGTTGTGATAAAAATTCTTAGATCACTACCAAAGTCATATGGTCACAAGGTAGCTACAATTGAAGAATTCATGACTGTGAAGACTATTGACATAGATCAGTTACTTGGAAAGCTTAAAGCCTTTGAGATGAGAGAATTTGGTGATGCCTTGCCTAAAGTTGAATTAGCTTTTAAAGCCAGTACTTCAGTAGAGATCTCTAGAGCTGAGAAACACAAGGTAGATGATGACTTTGATGAAATTGAAGCCAACTTTATTAATAGGATTCAAAGAGGTTCTGGTAAGTTCAAAGGTAAATTACCTTTCAAATGTTTCTCTTGTGGTAAAGTAGGTCATTATGCTTCCAGATGTCCTCAAAGAATTGAAAGAAATAAGAAGAAACATGAGAGTAGGCCTAGAGTTCCAAAGAAATGCTACTATGCTAGAGATTTTGATGATGAAGGGGTTACTGATGATGAATCTAATGATGCTAATACTAGTACAAATGAATGCCTATTTATTTCTATTAAAGAAGATCATGTGTCTACTAATTCTAGTAGTTGCGTGAAGGATGAAAAACCAATAGAAGAAAGTGTTTTGCCTGTTCAGGTTGAGAAAGATAAGGATGAATGGATTATTGATAGTAGATTCTCACATCACATGACCGGTGACAAAAGTAAGTTTGCAAGTTTGGAAAAGTATGATGGAGGACTGGTTAGATTTGGAGATAATGTAGCTAGTAAGATTTGTGGAAAAGGATCTATTTCATTTGATGGAAAGCATAATACTGACAATGTTCTGTATGTGAAGGGTTTGAAGCATAATCTTTTGAGTGTTGGTCATATGTGTGACAAAGGATATGATCTAAGATTCAAAGATAATGGGTGTAAGATCATGGAAAGTTGCAGAACTATGATTGCTACCAGTAAGAAGACAAAAGGAAACATCTATCAATTAAGAGGAACTAATGATTATTGTTTATTGGCTCAGGTAGATGAAAGTTGGTTGTGGCATAGAAGCATGTGTCATATAAACTTTGATAGTCTGGTAAAGATAAGTTCAAGTCAGACTATGAGAGATTTACCAAAATTTGTGAAACACTCCAACTCAATTTGTAAGGAATGTCAGTTAGAAAAGTAGACAAGGACAAGTTTCAAGAGCAAAGAATAATTTTCTACTAGTTTGCTGGATCTAGTGCATATAAATTTCTGTGGTCCTACAAGGGTGAGAAGTCTACAAGGTGATAGGTATTTCATGTTGCTTATTGATTATTATTCTAGAGTGATGGGTTACTTTTCTAAGAGACAAATTAGAAGCCTTAGAAAAACTCAAATCTTTCAAGGCAATGGTTGAGAATGAAATAGATTTGAAGATCAAATGCTTGAGGTCTGATAGAGGAGGTGAGTTCACATCAAATGAATTCAACATTTTCTATGAAGAGCATGGGATAAAGAGATAGCTGTCTGTACCTAGAACTCCTCAGAAGAATGGAGTTGTGGAAAGGAAGAACATGATAGTTTAGGAGGCTGTTAGGACAATGATGAAGGAAGAAGGTTTGCTAGAAGTCTTTTGGAAAGAAGTTATTCACACTGTTGTCTGCATTCAAAACAGAGTTCAAATGAAGGGAAATGGTACTAAAACTCCCTATGAATTATGGTATGGAAGAATTCCCATAGTAAAATATTTCAAAGTCTTTGGAAGCAAATGTTATATAAGGAGAGGTGAAGATCTAGGAAAGTTTGATGCAAGATGTGATGAAGGAATATTTCTTGGATACTCTACCAAGAGTAAGGCATATCGATGCTACAACAAAAGTCTCAAAAAGATTCTTGAGAGTGCAAATGTGAAGGTAGATGAAGGCAAAGAAAGAATATCAGACCTAAGTTGTTATGACTTAGATGAACCTATGACTATAGTAATTGAAGAGAAAGATAAGAAAGCAGACAATCAAGATGAAGAAGAGGCTCCAAAAAGTGTTGTCAAGACTCCCAGGTATGTAAGGATCAATCATTCTAAAGATCAGATTATAGGTGACAAGAACAAAGGTGTGCTAACAAGAAGAAGAGTTGCAGAGGAACAAGTTAATTACTATTTTCTTTCAAAGATTGAAATAAAAACTATGAATGAAACATGTAATGATGAAAATCGGGTAAAGGCAATGGAGGAAGAACTATTGCAGATAGAGAAGAATGAAACTTGGGAATTAATTCCTAGACTTGCTAACAAAAATGTTATTGGAACTAAATGGGTCTTCAGGAACAAGTTGAATGAAAATGGAGAAGTTGTAAGGAATAAGGTAAGACTTGTATGCAAAGGATATTCTCAAAGTGAAGGGATAGATTTTGAAGAAATGTTTGCCCTAGTAGCATGAATTGAAGCAATCAGAATGTTTTTGGCATTTGTAGCTCACAAAGATTTTAAGGTATATCAGATGGATGTGAAATCTACCTTCCTGAATGGTGAATTAGAAGAGGAAGTATACATTGAGCAACCAGAGGGATTCCAACTGTCAAATCAAGGTAATATGGTATGCAGGTTGAAGAAAGCTCTGTATGGACTCAAACAAGCTCCTAGATCTTGGTATACAAGCTTAGATAGGTATTTATTGCAATTGGGATTTAGTAAAGATAGTGTAGATAGCAATCTATACTTCAAAATCAATGATGATCAGATCTTGATTGTTGAGGTCTTTGTTGATGACATTATCTTTGGAGGAAATGAAGGAATGTGCATAAGGTTTGCTGGTGAGATGAAAAATGAATTTGAAATGTCCATGTTTGGTGAAATGAATTTATTTTTGGGTCTGCAAATTAATCAATCAGATAAAGGAATCTTCATATCTCAATTAAAGTATGTGAAAGAATTGTTGAAGACATTTGCGATGGAAGACTCTAAATCAGTATGTACTCCCATGGTGACTGGTTGCAAGTTGAGCAAAACTGATGAATCACCTAAGGCTGATCAGAAAAAATATAGATCTATGATTGGAGGATTACTTTATCTAACTCAAACCAGACCTAATATTATGCATGTAGTTTGTCTTGTTGTAAGGTTTCATGCTGATCCAAGAGAATCACATGTGATGGCAATTAAGAGAATCCTGAGATATTTGAAAGGTACTCTAGATTATGGCTTTTGGTATCAAAAGGACAATGATTTCACTCTCAGTGTTATACAGATGTAGATTGGGCTGGAGATGTTGATGACAGAAAGAGTACAAGTGGAGGTGCCTTCTTCTTGGGTAATAGATTGATCTCATGGCTGAGCAAGAAACAAGATTCAATATCTTTGTCAATTGAAGAAGCAGAGTATATTACAGCAGCATGTTGTTGCACTCAAGTATTATAGATGAAGCAAACTTTGAAGGATATAAGAGTTGTGTATGAAGATCCAATTGCAATCTTTTGTGACATATCAAGTGCCATTAACATTTCAAAGAACCCAGTGATGCACTCAAGAATAAAGCACATATCAATAAGGTATGACTTTTTGAGAGAGAAGGTGACAGAGAACGAAGTTGGAATAGGTGTCCACAAAGGATCAGATTGTAGATATCTTCACCAAACCTCTACCTAAGGATACTTTTGAGTATCTCAAAGGAAAGTTAGGGGTCATTACCCCTCTTGCTTTAAATTAATATGCATAAGAATGCATCAATCCAATGGTGTTCAAATTCCTACTTTTTGATCTGGATTGATGTTTTGAGGGCTACCTCTTAGGGGGAGTAGCTACATGTATTGGTAATAGTTGAGTTGGATCAAAGCAGCAGAATACAAGTATGCACTCTTTTCCATTGATGTCAAAGGGGGAGAGAAATCATGTGAAAAATTAGGTGAAGAAAGAATGCAGATGTGTAAAGAGAAAGGGAGAGAATTTTGTCTTGATGGTCTTTTCAGTTTTTCACATCATATGTTGCCATCAATGACAAAGGGGAGATTGTTGCAAGTATGTGCCTAATCAGTGTTGTCATTGATGTCAACATATCTATGTTGTCATTGGTGTCAATTGTGCTCTTACTTTGTTGAGGATATTGAGAAAATTTGCCCCTCCGATGATAACAATGTATTGCAGTAGAAATAGTATGTTACATGTAGAAGAACAATCCGGAAAAATGCTTTGCACTTCCTGTAGAATAAATATCCTTACCTGTGGATTAGAAGTTAATTAGAAGCCTGTCTGAAGATGATATAATCCAAGTTTGAGCCCCCAGTATGAAGAATTGAGTGAGTTATGTTCACCATAGTGAAAACAACTCTTTCTGTGTGTTTGGTGGTGATAGCGAGAGTGTTTTTCTCTGCATTGAAGTATTTTATTCTATGGTTCTAGAATTAAGTATGTGATGATGTTAAGTGCCTTAAACTACTATGGTTCATGATTTGGTGTTTTGCAAGCTATCTTTTACTTATGATAGTGGTTGACAGTGTTGTTCTTATGCTCTGGTTTGAAGAATCTTATTGATAGAGTGGTTAGAGATCGTGCAGTTGTTCTTGGTGATATAATGTGCTTTTGGATGTCACCTAATCATACTTCTACATTTGGATTGGTTCATAAGGCATAATTTAGATCATGCATGAAGCGTGTTCTTCAATACTTGTGTTAATATCAGTCGTGGATGACTTGGTTGAATCCATCATATGCAGAGATGCATTGAAGATTGTGATAGCATGTTGTAGCATGGAATATTGTGTTTGAGTCCCAACTAAGGCGTGGTGTGATCTGCATATATTATTACATCTCTTTCTTAGCTAAATTTGTATTAGGTTCAGACCTATTTTATGTATGTTTGTAATGCCGACCTTGGAGATTGTTCCAACGGTTGATGATTGTAATGCTAACCTTGATGATCATTCCAAGGTTGATGAAGTGTATAAATATTTGTAATTGAGTTGTGAAAATGTATTTAAGTATGAAGACGTGAAGATAGAAGTGAACTAAAGTAGCAGAGCAGAGCAGAGGTGTTTGTGCTTTAATGGAACTAAACATTGGCATGGAGTAAATGCTATTATCTCAGTTCAACCTTTTGGCAGTGAGCCTTTGTTTGTAGTGAGAAATTTGGGTAGTCAGCCCTGTAGGTAGTGAGACTCTATTTTTCAGTATTAATATAACTTATACATTTATGTGGGCTAATACCCACCATGGTTTTTCCCTTTTAGGTTTTTCCACATAAAAATATGGTGTCTCCTGTGTTGTTTATCCTTTTGTGTTGAGCTTCTCATTTGATGCTTTCATGGTTATATCTGAAGATAAGTAATTGATAAGTTGATGATCATATTTGGTTAAAAGTTTTAGGATAACTAATTCACCCCCTATCCCCATCTCAGTTGTCCAGTGCAATTCAACACCACCAATCCTAAACCTAACCCCCCTAACCCCTCAAAACGTCTCTAACATTCCATGTATCATGAGTAGAATTCTTCATCCCTGCCACATCTTGCATACACAACAACATCATCAGATCATAAATCACATCATAATCATAACATCACATCATAATCATAACATCACATCATCATATCATCATAGCACGTCATCATAGCAAGATTATAGTTGAAAGAGTATCAAGGTCATCTCTGCTAGCAAGCTATGAATATCAATGTCATCTCTATTGTCAAATCCCTAGTCTATGAGATGCAAATTGTGCAAAGAAAATGAGAAATGGGAAAGGATGGTCATCTAGCAGATAAAATATTACATATTAATTCATCACACTTATCCTTTGCTTGCAACAAACTAATTAAATTGATTAAGCTACAAGAAGTCCACCATAATAACATCATATCACATAATAGCATAATAAAGCATCCATAACCATCACATAAACATCCATCATAATATAACCACACACCATCCCATAATGCATCACATAAACAATAAATAATCACATGTCATCCATAGCCATAACATGATAAAAATCCATAACCCATAACCATCAATCCATAATGCACACATCACATCATAATTCATCCATACATCTATGCATAAACATAAATCATCATTAACTTTACAACATAATCACAAACCATTATGCATAAATATCCAAACATCGATACATTTACCATATGCCATAAAAACAACACAACACATCCATATAAATCATAAATCATAATCATCGTATCACAGTCATAATCCACATCAAAATCAACATCATAATCATAAAACATCCATAAGCATAAAACCAAACATCCATACATTTACCATAATACATAAAAACATAAACATCCATATCCATCATAAAACAACATAATGTATCCATAATAACATCATATAACATCATCATAGCATCATCCATAACATAATCAAAATACAAGTGCATCAATAAATACATCAAAAAAGATACAAAAATCATTATCTCATATAAATCCATATTCATCCATGTACATCACTGGTCATGATACAAAATGTGCCCAAAAGGCTATAATACATCAAAAAGCTTGAAGGAATATACAAAATCATGGCACTGAACTCTCCTAACATGAGAAAGAGTGGGAGAATGAGGTGGAGACCCCTATGGTCCCTAGTGTAATCACTAGTGGAGGCATAGTAGGAGGATACCTAATTGGCCCTGTCACCGATGGTGTCTAGATCCTCACTAGTCTGCTAACCCTTGAGTGACTCCATTGACTATAGCTCTATACTCTCTACTCAGCTAGCACAGTTGTATATGATATGCACCATGATAGTACTCTTCCTAGCATATCACCTCTTACAACTCACCCTGAAGTCATGTATAGTTAGTCCACATCTGATCCATCCCAATGCCATCAATAATCCTATACAAACGGGTGGCCTACTACTATAGATGGTGTTAGATTCAAGATAGACAACTAAGAGGGGGGGTGAATCGGTTGCCCCAACACTTTCTCTTATTAACCATTTAAATCCTTCTTGTAATTCAGTAGCATAATAATAAATCAATCATGGAAACATAATGCAACAATTCAAGAGTAGAAACACATTAACACATATGACACCAAGATTTTAACGTGGAAAACTTGGTTAAGGGAAAAACCATGGGGTGACTAACCCAATATTGTATTCTCTGTTAAAAGAATAAGAAGAACAAAATGGCACATACCAATTAGGGCTCACTGCCTGAGCACACTACTCACAAGAGGCCCACTGCCTACAAGAGACACACTGTGTACAGAATGATAAATATTACATACTTAAACTGAAGAATAGAATCTTCATCATGCTTGAGTCAATTCCATTTAAGCTCAATACTTCTGCTCTACCTTTTACTCTTCTCCTTTCTACCACACTCTCATCTCTGCCAAGATGCTTTTAAAATGACTTCACAACTTCTTATTTATACAAGACATTGACTTAGGGATAATCATCCAAGTCAGCATACTTTACAAAGCAAATACACAAATACAACTTGGCTAAATTATAAAAGACTTCATGCGAATCATCACACTATAGGCCACACAGATCTGAGACTTCTATCTTCTTTGAGGAACATGCCATGCTTCGCAGAACATCTTCAAGATCATCTGCAAGATGTGTAACTCATCCGATTGGCCAAGTTTAGGAAGAACATCATCATCTGGAAGTAATTCTTCAATTACAAGCTCAATCTTCAATGTAGACCACCAACATGAACTAGACACAATCCAGAGACCCCCACAAGCTTTCCTGAATCACTAAGAACATCCACACTATTTCTATTTAGTGAAATCATTCTCTCCTTCATCCGGAACCTCAAGAACACAATCTATCATCACTATCATATTGGAATAGATGCTCGCGGACCTCCAGACCACGAACCAATTGAGTTGTCAATTCACATTGACTTCCTAAACACTCCACCAAATTTGCAGAACAAGATATTGCATTTCTGGATCTCACCGAACCTATTTGTGTCACTCTGTCACTTTTGAACATCTACTAGAACTAGTTTTACTCATATGGCCATAACTTCTTGTAATCTTCATGTGGACCTTTGAAATCTATACTGGATCACCTTTAGACACACATCTACAAACCCTTTAATGTACAACCTCTGATCTTCATCTTAGCTAGGATCTTTACCTCACTATCTTCATTGTTCTTCTATGTTCCTGATAGGACTAATTTTCTCAATATCCTCAGCATACAACTCATCCAATCCTTGACATCAATGTAACAGGAGTATGTTGACATCAATGACAACACTAGTTAGGCCCATACTTGCAACAATCTCCCCATTTGTCATTGATGGCAACATATAATGTGAAAAACTATTTTAACCATCAAGATAAGAACTTCTCCTTACTGACTGACATAACCCCCCTATCAACAACAACCATTCACATGTCTTCTCTTCCTTTACTACTCTCCCTTTGATCAAGAACCACTTTTTGGTTTTCACATGTCTTCTCTCCCCCTTTGACATCAATGGCAAAGGGCACATACTTACATCACTTAGAATCATACAGACTGCTCCCCCTAAGTAGCATCTTCCTATCATCAATCCGGACCACAAGACATGACTGTAAGATCCACCGAACTGATGTACATCAGTGCACCTTAATTCAGAACTGGAGGGGTAATAACCTCTAACTTCTCCCTGAGATACTCAAAAGAGTCCTTAGGTAGAGGTTTAGTAAAAATATCTACAATCTGATCCCTAGAGGGTACAAACTCCAATATGACTTCATTCTTGTTCACCTGCTCTCTCAAAAAGTGAAACTTGATGGATATATGTTTTGTCTTTGAATGCAATACTAGATTTTTTGATATATTTATTGCACTTGAATTATCACAGAAGATTGTGATAGGTTCCTCATATTCCACTCTGATGTCTTATAGCATTTGCTTCATCCACAATACTTGAGTACAACTACCTACTATTACAATATATTCTACTTCTACAGTGGATAGAGATATTGCTTCTTGTTTCTTGTTCAACCAAGAAACCAATCTTTTCCCTAAAAAGAATGCTCCACCACTGGTACTCTTCTAATCATCCACATCTCCTGCCCAATCCGCATCTATATATGCATGAAGAGAGAAATAATGATCTCGAGGATACCATAAACCATACTCAACTGACCCTTTTAGATATCTAAGAATCCTCTTGATTGCCATGACATGAGATTCTCTAGGATCAGCTTGGAATCTAGCAACAAGACCAATAGCATTCATAATGTCAGGTCTAGTTTGAGTAAGATACAATAGTCCTCCAATCATTGACCTGTATTTTTTCTAATAGCCTTAGGAGAGTCATCATTTTTGCTTAATTTACATCCAGTTTCCATGGGAGTACTCATTGGTTTTGAGTCTTCCATCCCAAATTTCTTCAACAATTCTTTCACATATTTGGTCTATGAAATGAAGATTTCTTTCTTTGTTTGAATGATTTGTAGACCTGAGAAGAAATTCATTTCCCCAAACATGGACATCTCAAATTCACTTTTCATTTGATTTACAAAAGTTTTGCACATATTATCTCTTCCTCCAAAAATGATATTATCAACAAATACTTCAACAATCGAGATATTTTCATGATCAATTTTGAAGTACAAGTTACTGTTAGCAGTACCTTTGTTGAAACCAATCTTCAAAAGATGCTTATCTAGTCTTTCATACCAGGATCTTGGGGCTTGTTTGAGTCCATACAGTGCTTTCTTCAACTTGCAGACCATATCACCATGATCAGACAATTGAAATCCATCTGGTTGTTCAATATATACTTCTTCTTCCAAGTCACCATTCAGGAAGGCAGACTTGACATCTATCTGATATACCTTGAAATCTGTGAGGCCTACCATTTCATTCCCTTTTATTTGACTACTTTATTTTATTGTTGGTGACACATGATAGACTTATGGGACTGTTGATCTTGATTTGTAGGACTTTTAGACTTTATGCTTATGTGGATTTATTATGTTAGCATGTTTATGATGTGATTAGACCTTGATATTGATTCACTAATGATGTTAGACATATGATTTACATTATGATGCTATTGGAATACTATTCATGTGATTTTAGTTAGAAATTTATTATGAGACCTTATCTTTTGATGGATGTTGATATACAAATTGTAGAATTTAATTATGACGTGATTTGTTGATATTTTTATGGTCATGTGATGATGTGAGTGTATGTTTCACTTTGCTTTGGCTATTATATAGATGTGGGATTAATATTTCATTTGAGTGATTGGTGTTTCTAACGAAGCCACAGATACTCGAAGATCATCCCACACACTGTGTTGTTTTCCCATGTAAAGCCAATCTAGTTCCAAGAGGAACCAAGATCAACTATGTTTGCATGATGAATTTTTGTAATGTTGTTGCATGGTGTTAGTTGGGTTAGGTCTACCCTTCTTTTATTTGATTTTTGATTGGTGTTATAAGTTGTATTGTCAATTGAATTTCATTTTTTGAATTTTAATTTTTGAGACTGCTTTTTATGTGTTTTTACTCAACCTATGGTGCTCAAAATGGGTTAAAATTGACCTTGGGTTGTACTCCTAGGGTCTAGGGCTCATTTGGGCTTGTGTAACCTTAGGTAAACTCCCATTTGGTCACTTTAACTTCACCTTGAAGTAAAGTGACGAAAATGGAAGTTTGGGAGGGAGAGGATGAGTGGGTCAAACACTTAACCTCTTCATTTTGGTGCAGGAGCACCTACCTGACAGCTGGCCTTCATGAGGCAGTTAGTTAGTTTGAGTCTTGTTTATGTTTTCAAGAAGGTCTGATAAGACCAAATACATGTAATAAGGTCATGCTGATCATGCTAAGATCATGCTGACCATGCTTTGCTATTTTTAGTTAGTTTGTTAGATAGTTGTCATGCTGTAGGACCGGTTGGATCTCCCAGCCGCCTGGAGAGATTTCCCAGCCGCTTGGAGTCGGGTCAGTAGTACTCGCAGGAAAATCTATTTAAGCATGAGGATCGGTTGGTATTGGACATATCGATCGAGCTAGGTTGCAGAGAGTGAGACTGAGAGAGAGACTGATCATTGTATTTGCATCTTTTGAAATCAAATAAAGTGGTCCTGTTTGTGTTCATCCTCTGTTGAATTCCATTATTTGATAGATTTGCTGGTTTGGTGGTTTCATGGATTTGCTGATCCATTCCACCGGTTGATTAGTCAGATCGATGGAATGGCGATGTACAGTAGGTTAGGTTTTAGTTTGCTTTCTATTTGCATGCAGGTGTGCAGGATCGCCGTCGAGAGATGTTGAAGACCCTAGCATGGGTATGTGCTAGGTTGAGCTGATAGAGTTTGGAAGATCACCCTGGAAGTGGATCGAGTCATCCCAGGAGGTTCGGCGGATCATAACGGTGAAAATCCGCTAAGGCTGGTAGTTTGTCAAAACGGCATCATCAGGATAATTTGGTGAATATCCTGCAGTCGCTTCGGGCATCATCATCCGGATAAGTGAAGATGAGCATGATGCTATCGATTGCATGAAGTGAATGAACGTCGGGGTGATCATCATCAGGAGGTGCCGAGGAGGAGCATATCGGCATCAGGTAGAAGATCAGGTTGATCGCGGGCCGAAAAAGTTAAGTTTGGCCAACAGCAGGATATGACGTCATCATCATCAGGATATACGTCATCAGGATATTTCAGAGTAGCAGGATATTGAGGAGCTGCATGTGACGTCATCATCATCAGGATATACGTCATCAGGATATCGGGGTGACGTAAGCATCGAGGGGACGGTGCGTGGAGTTAAGGTTTGTCATCATCAGGATAAATGGGAGGAACCAGATGTTCCATATCCTGCTGATGAACATGATGTTGAACATCATGATGCTGAAGATAGTGAAGACGGAAGTTGTCAGTGAGATGAACAGTGGACGTCAGGAGGATGTTCGCGCTTGCCAAACATGATGATGCTGCCGAATATGATGATGATGTTGACATGCGAAAGGGCGAAGGCTTGTCATCAGGAGGATATCGGTCGGCACAGTAAATATGATGATGCTGACAGTGTTAAGGAAAACATGATGATGATGATGATGATGATGATGAAGAGTTGCAGACATCCATGCTGTATGTTAAAGTTATAGTGTGGATGCCTCTGCATCATAGTGGTATCAGAGCTCAGCAAAAGGTCTGGGCTGTTGTGTGTTGATTGTCACCGAAAGGGCAGAGGTAGAGTTGATTGTGTGTTGTGTGTTGATTAAGAGGTTGACAAAATGCCTCCAAAAGGTAGTGGTACTGCAAGGGAATTGCAGGAGATGAAGGAGAAACATGCCAGAGAGATGAGGAAGATGAAGGAGCTTGCTAAAGCACTCCAAGCCAGGCTTGTAGCCCTGGAAAAGAACAAAAAGAGGGAAGTGGAAGACAGTGAGTCTGAAGAAGATGAAGATACTGTTGAAGAGTATGAAGAGGTAGCTGAAGATCTGGATGCTGAAGACCAGAGACTTGCAAAACTGTTAAAGGCAGTGCAGAGTGATAAACCTAAGGTAAAGGTTGATGTTTCCAAGTATACTGGAAGTTTGAATGAAGATGAGTTGCTAGATTGGATTGCTGCACTGGATAATCACTTTGAATGTGAAGATATTGCTGAAGATCAGAAGGTAAAAATTGCAAAGACCAAGTTAGGAGGTCATGCTTTGGTATGGTGGGATTATGTACAATCTGAGAGAAGGAAACAAGGGAAGTCAAAGATCACTTCATGGGATAAGATGGTAGCAAGGATAAAAGGTAAATTCTTGCCAACGGATTATGAAATTCAGATGTTTAAGAAGCTGCAATTTTTAAGGCAGAAGGAAATGGATGTGAAGGCATATACAGAGGAGTTTTATAAGTTGAGTATGAGATCTGGTCATCATGAGAATGAGGTAGAAAAGGTGGCTAGATACTTGGCTGGTTTGAGATTGAACATACAGGATGAGTTAGTTTTAGCTAACCCTAAGAATGTGGAGGATTGTTATCAAATGGCAATCCGGATTGAAGAAAAGATGAATAGGGGACAAGATAAGTCCATGAGAGGAAGAGGAAATAATATGAGGGGAAGAGGATCAGCCCCTACACAAAAGCAAACCAATGAGGGTCAAGAAGACACTGGTAAAGGACAGGGACAGTCTGATTTCAGAGGTGGATGGAAAGGTAATAGAGGAAGATTTGGAGGTGGTAGAGGTTCTACTACATTTTTAGGAAAATGTTACACCTGTGGTGAGTTTGGTCATCCATCTTTCAAATGTCCAGAAAACAAAGGTTCATCATCCAGAAATGATAGAACAAATGACAAGAGAGTACAACTTGTACAAGAAGAGAAAGTAGAACAAAGTGTGCAGAGTTCAAACACTAATCAAAAAGATAAGGAGCCTGACTATTATGCATATCCTGAGAAGGGAGAAGCATTGATGCTAAGGAGAATTAGTTTGCAGGCATCAAAGGACATGATGCAAAGAAGAGCTCTTTTCAAGACCATATGCAAGAGCAAAGGTAAAGTATGTAAGGTTGTCATTGATACTGGTTCAACAGATAACATGGTATCTCAGGAAATGGTGGATAAACTAAATTTGGAAAGGATTCCACATCAGCACCCTTACAAGGCATCTTGGGTGAGTGATAGTCAATCACTTTTTGTCTATGAATAGGCATATGTGGATTTTCAGATTGGAGCATATCATGATAGAGTTTTGTGTGATATTTTGCCCATGGAATGTTGTCACCTACTGTTGGGTAGACCATGGCAATTTGATAGGAGGGTACTGTATGATGGGTATGCTAATACCTATACCATCAAGAAGGATGGGAAGACCATGAAGTTGATGCCATTGCAGGCAGATGCTGCAGCACAGGGGGCAGCCAAAATCATTTTAATGGGAAAGAAGGAGTATGTGCAGATGCCTCTAGGAGCAGGCATACAGGCAGATGAGGATACTGCAGGGAAAGGAGTTGTTAAGGACAACAGGTTGAAGAAAGTTTTAGTTTTGACTGACAGAGGTCAGCAGCAGGTGCAGAAACAGGTTTGCAAACAGCAACCAGTTGAGAGGACTACCAAGGATGTTGTCATAGTTGGGACTATTGTTTGTCCTATAAAGGTTGAAAGGAAGATAGAGTTGAACACTACAGAAGTTCAAGAGGCAGTTCAGACAGAGATTCTGGTCAGACAACCTGACAAACACAGGGTATGTGCGAGAAAGGCCTACATTGACAGGCATGAGGATTTACTTGCCAGAAAGCAAGTTACAGTTCAGAAGTCTTGGAGCAGCCAAGGGCTAGCAGAGGATACAGCTGGAACAGGTCAGAATATTGCAAAGGCAAGGTGTAAAGGTGGAGGACTTCCACAACCCTAACTCATGGGACATGAGTTCTTTTCTGTTGGGGAGTATGGTGCAGGAGCACCTACCTGACAGCTGGCCTTCATGAGGCAGTTAGTTAGTTTGAGTCTTGTTTATGTTTTCAAGAAGGTCTGATAAGACCAAATGCATGTAATAAGGTCATGCTGATCATGCTAAGATCATGCTGACCATGCTTTGCTATTTTTAGTTAGTTTGTTAGACAGTTGTCATGCTGTAGGACCGGTTGGATCTCCCAGCCGCCTGGAGAGATTTCCCAGCCGCTTGGAGTCGGGTCAGTAGTACTCGCAGGAAAATCTATTTAAGCATGAGGATCGGTTGGTATTGGACATATCAATCGAGCTAGGTTGCAGAGAGTGAGACTGAGAGAGAGACTGATCATTGTATTTGCATCTTTTGAAATCAAATAAAGTGGTCCTGTTTGTGTTCATCCTCTGTTGAATTCCATTATTTGATCAATTTGCTGGTTTGGTGGTTTCATGGATTTGCTGATCCATTCCACCGGTTGATTAGTCGGATTGGTGGAATGGCGATGTATAGTAGGTTAGGTTTTAGTTTGCTTTCTATTTGCATGTAGGTGTGCAGGATCGCCGTCGAGAGATGTTGAAGACCCTAGCATGGGTATGTGCTAGGTCGAGCTGATAGAGTTTGGAAGATCACCCTGGAAGTGGATCGAGTCATCCCAGGAGGTTCGGCGGATCAGAACGGTGAAAATCCGCTAAGGCTGGTAGTTTGTCAAAATGGCATCATCAGGATAATTTGGTGAATATCCTGCAGTCACTTCAGGCATCGTCATCTGGATAAGTGAAGATGAGCATGATGCTATCGATTGCATGAAGTGAATGAATGTCGGGGTGATCATCATCAGGAGGTGCCGAGGAGGAGCGTATCGGCATCAGGTAGAAGATCAGGTTGATCGCGGGCCGAAAAAGTTAAGTTTGGCCAACAGCAGGATATGATGTCATCATCATCAGGATATACGTCATCAGGATATTTCAGAGCAGCAGGATATTGAGGAGCTGCATGTGACGTCATCATCATCAGGATATACGTCATCAGGATATCGGGGTGATGTAAGCATCGAGGGGACGGTGCGTGGAGTTAAGGTTTGTCATCATCAGGATAAATGGGAGGAACCGGATGTTCCATATCCTGCTGATGAACATGATGTTGAACATCATGATGCTGAAGATAGTGAAGACGGAAGTTGTCAGTGAGATGAACAGTGGACGTCAGGAGGATGTTCGCGCTTGCCGAACATGATGATGCTGCCGAATATGATGATGATGTTGACATGCGAAAGGGCGAAGGCTTGTCATCAGGAGGATATCGGTCGGCATAGTAAATATGATGATGTTGACAGTGTTAAGGAAAACATGATGATGATGATGATGATGATGATGATGAAGAGTTGCAGACATCCATGTTGTATGTTAAGGTTATAGTGTGGATGCCTCTGCATCACATTTCCTCTTTCCTAGGTTGGGGGAGTCTTCAAGACCCTTTAATTGTGGAGGACTTAATTCCAAGCCTCTCCCACAATTGGTGAGGGTACCTTGGGATTGTGTGGGTTTACCTAGGAGGAGATGATTGGGGCTCATGTGGTACCCACTTCTCTTTTGGCTCCACCTTTCTCTCCCACATATGTGAGAGAGAGCAAGTGAATGGGAGAAAGACTTGGAGGAATGGGTGGGTGACATGTGTCACCACCCCATTCCAAGAGTCTTGCAAGTGGTTGGATGGAGGAGTCAGGAGGTGACATGTGTCACTTCCCCATCCTCAAGGCTCATGAGAGGAGCCTATTTTTATCCCTCTTGAAGAGAGGGAGGGGGTTGTTGAATCTTTTGCAATTTTTGAATTTTAATTGTTTTGGGGACAAAGTTAGAGGAGCTCTTCTCAACTATCTTCCATTTGGGCTTTATAAGGTAGGATTCAAGGCATATGCCTTTTCCTTATGATTTTTTCTTACTTGCATGTTGTGTGTGTGAGTTTCATTTTGTTGATTTTACTTTGTTGTTGTGGGAAAATTGGGTATGGGAGTTGTGAGAGCCTCTCCCTCTTAGGAGAAAATGCTCAACATGTGTGGGGTGGGAGAGGAGTGAACCTCCTTAGGGTCGCATCCTTGGTTTCATGGAGTTTTATCCTTGAGGGAAAAATTATGAATTTGAGCAATATGTGTATATGAGAAAATTGTGATATGGCTTGAGAGCCAAGAGAAAGTTGTGAAATCATGTTTAAAGTGTGGCTTGAGGCCTTGAGGGATTTATGTTTTGGGAAGTTTTTTTTGGAGTGGCACTCTTGAGTTGAGTGATGTCCACTCCCCTACCCTATTAAACTCATCTTGAATGAGTTTTTGTTATGTGAAAACCATGGGAATATACTTGTTTTTGCGTTGAGTGAATTTGTTGTAAAGTGGTGTGTGCTTACCTTGTGTGAGGATGACCTCCTAGCTTGGGGGTGACTCATGAGTGAGTCAATGGTAGGGAGGAGAGTAGTTTGAGTGGCTTCTTTTTCCCTCCTATGTGTTTTATGTAGGTTTTTGGAGCTATGAGCTATGGAAGAAATCAATATTTCATTTTGTGTTGTTAGTGGAACTCTTGAGAGAGTATGGCCAAGATTGGCCTATTGTAAATGTGTTATTTGATAGAGAGTGTTGTGCTCTCTTGTGTTGTAAAACAATAAATTTTACCTTTGAGTTGTATTTTAAACTTCTATGTAATAGGAAATGAAAGCATATATTTGCTGATTTTTATTTGATATGTGCATGAGAAAAAAAAAGTGAATACAAGTAAAATGGTTGTTCTATTTCATTCATATGTAAAATTTTTATTCAAAAAAATTAGATAGTAGTTAATGATAATGATATTTGCTCTTAGAAAAGATAGAATATATATATATATATATATATATATATATATATATATATATATATATATATATATATATATATAACCATTGTTGTTTAGTTCCAAAGGAATAAGAAAATGGTATGGTATTAAATATATTTGCCCTTGTGACAACCAAAAAAATGCCTATTTGAACTTACCTATTTTTTTATATAAAAAAAATATAGTTGTATATGTTGGCTGAGTAAAGTTCATTATCAGCATTGTCTTGTGAAAATTCAGCCAATAACAATCTGATATATATATATATATATACTCATTGCCTTATTTAAACAAATGGGAAATCTATATATACCACATTGGACATGTTAGGTATCAAAAATGCAGGTTGCTAATCCTAAGAGGATGCCACACTCTATGCTTAGATTTGCAATGTTTTTGAACTAACGTGACGGAGTCAACCTTTAGGGTTTGATGACTCCCTGCACTTTAGGTCCTACTAAACCTAGGCGGGTGAACCTTAAAAATTAAAGAAGATTGAGTGTAAGTATTATGACTAAGTAAATGGATCTACCTATAGTGGCAAATGGTGTAGGATAGATGAGAGCTTGCTAACTAATTCTATGCCTAATATCTTATGAATGATTGGTATAAATTGTATAAGCAATATCAAGGTAAATTTTATGACTATGCTTAAATAATAAAAAGGCTTTTAGATGATGAATTGAGATAAGACCAGTGCTTTGTTGGGTAAATAAAGTCAAATGGAACACTATGACTAGTATCACCTTGGAGACATAATGGCAATCCTAATTATATGGTTCTTCTTAGTAATCCAAACTAACACTTCCAGGTTACTGTGACTGATCAGAAGGATTTTAATTCCTCTAATGGAAACCAATTAATCCAATCACACAAATACAACAAATGTGCACTGACAAATTAAATATATACTTGATATATTAATTTGAATAACAAGGAAATATTGAACTGGAGACAACCATGTAATTGAATAATTTTAACAAACAATTGATGCCAAAATAAAACCACATAATCAAAGAACTTCAATTTACTTCTTCAGTAATATGCTTGCAACATGATCTTTTAAAACATTGTAAACTTCATGTATAATATCCTACTCCTGATGATATTTCAGCATCATATGTTCAACTTATATAGAACTATTTATGAAGAGACATAGCTCTTCAAAATGTCTTTTGGGAATTAACAAGATTAACATAAGAACAATAAAGATAACAATGTTAAGCTCTATTCAACCACAGGTATGTCTAGGCAATGTGATCTAGGTACTCCTAGTTGCAATGTGTATTAGTAAATTCAGTGGCATTTCTTGTGATCACATCCATCATTACCATCTTCTCCAGATGCTTGCAGGCTTCCCCAGATACAGAGTCTTTATCCTTGAGAGCTCCTAAGGCTTCATGCAATAGCATTTGATAGTCTTTACTCCATTCATCCTTGCTTTTTAGTTCTTTATCGTTTTTGAACAACATGGACACTCCTACTTTTGAAGCCTCAATACATTCTTTGGCATCATTTTCAACTAGGTCATAATATTTTTGATGCTGCTCAATCAGTTCTTTTGCACTAGAAAGGCCTGTAGTATCATAAACATCCTTGCCCTGTATCTCATGGAGTTTTTCCTGTAGCTTGTTGTTGAGCCTCTCATGCTCTTGAATTGCTTTATAATTTTTAGAATAAACATCCCAAAACTTGTTCATCCAATGCATCATGTTAACATGTCTATTTTGGAGCACTGTTGCAAGTGTGTCAATCTAGATGTGAGCAATCTAATCAATAGATGGTGATTGGGCACTTTGTGAGCTTTCTCCCTGAGTTAACCTTTTCACCAACCCTTTGAAGGTATTCTTAACAGTATCTTTTAAGAAATCATTTTCTTTTGTTAATCTCTCACAGCTTAGTTTATACACATCATGTTCCTTAATCAGCATCTGAGCCTACGCTTTGTTTAATTTTGCAATATTTATACCAATTTCTACAATGATCAAGGGGTCAGTCTCCCCTACCTTAAAAGTCATGACATGCCCAAAAGCCTTTTTAGTATCTATGATGGTTGTCTTCTTATGAGGCAAGTACAAGGCCCATATCATTAATGAATTTTTGTCG
Source organism: Cunninghamia lanceolata (assembly GCA_027924645.1). Taxonomy (NCBI): domain Eukaryota; kingdom Viridiplantae; phylum Streptophyta; class Pinopsida; order Cupressales; family Cupressaceae; genus Cunninghamia; species Cunninghamia lanceolata. Next base: position 16,862,562 of record BSBN01000814.1, read on the forward strand.
TTGTTATATTTGGTGCCCATATACACTTCTGTGACACCCTCAAGAGTGAGCTTATATTTGTCATCTGTATTATGAAAAAAACTATCAAATACCAAAGTAGAATTCAAATCAAGACCAAGGAACATCATAACACCTGCTTCTCTGAGCAGTTGTCTACCTTTACCAGGAGTCATAGCTTTCATTTCATTATCCACCGTTGTTTTTAACATATCAACTAATTATTTTTCATTGTCAGTCATGACATTATCAACTGACTCCCTGATCTCTTTTCCTTTGCATTTGTATAAAAATGATTTAAACTCCTTAGAATGAATAAATTGGTCATCTAAAATGAAAGAATCATATGCTAATTGTCTAGGGTCTTCATCATCAGGTTCCTCCTCATCACATTCTATATTAGGAGACTAATAGCTTTGTATTTTTCATTTAGACATTGTGGTTACCTACTGGTGTGGCTCTTCTTCTCCTATAGATCCCTCATCATCAGATGACAACAATTCTATCTCTACCAACTATCTTTTCTTCTCATCTAATTCTCTATTATATTTCTCAATCACTAATTCAACTTCAATTTCTTCCATATTCCTGATGATATCATCATGTGGATATGGGACATGTGTCTATCCACTAAGGTTTTGTTTTCTCCTAGCAAGATCAATGAAACCCTCATAATCAAATCCTTTTCTTGCCTTAACACATCTGCTATTGTAATGCATCAATTTATCCATGATGAGACTATAACCCTCCTTGGATACCATAGTAAAATCTCCAAAGCATAGAGTACTAAGCATGAAGGATTGTTTGTCATAGGAGCTCAAGTGTATAACATTAGAACAGTTCATTTGCCTGACTATCTCCAAGTAGGCAATTCTATCAGGAACTGTCTTGGGCAATATAAAAAGGGTGTCTTCAAAACAATAAACTCTGATCATGGTAGCATCCTCAAAACAATACCAGTCCCCCTAGTTGTGGGTAACAATAGGAGGACCACCAAAATCTTTAGGTCTAAGAAACCTCTTTATTTCATTTGAGAGTGAATATTCACAAGGATGACTGAAATATCTATACAACACTTTCACACAGTATTCTTAAAAAATGAATATATCTTGAATGGGCATACCTGCTGTCCCATATCCTTGTCCATATTTGTATAGGTGACTTTTGTCCCCTCTGGTCCATTTGAGCAACTCTAAATTCATTTGGCCATAATCCTATTCCTGGCCATAATAAAGCACCATGTGCATGAGGAGTGAGTAGTGTTCAAAAGAGACTGATGGGGCATTGTTCTTGACTACAGTCAAGCCAGAATCGATTCTTCCAAAAACAGAGGTAGCATAGTCAAATTGCCTAGCATTGTGGCACTGGATAACAGTGGCTATCACCATCAAAGGAATTGTCATGAAATTTGGGATCTCTGACCCTAGGAATTGGCCCATAGAGTATTATGTGTATTGTATGTGTTAGGGTAAAATTGGATCAATAATGAATAAACAATAATAATCAATATCAAATACCTAAAACTTCAATGAAATGGTGAACAAAAGAGATTCAAATAAACAATGAACAAACAACAAAGCAAACCTCCTTAATTCAAAGCTTCCATTGATCGCCTATCACAATCAATCTTGCATGTATGAAATAGGGCCCTCAGAGAGTGCACTTCCTTGCTATGCTTCAAGAATGTCAATTGGGAATGGCTATGATAATATCATCATGAAGAGGAGCTTCACAAAGATAGTAGTAGTGTGTAGTGCATAGTAGCGAACATGATCACAAGCAATGAAGGAATTGGTACCAAAGGCGCACTGTAATTCCTTCAGAGTAACAATACTTAAAGCTTGGATGGATGAAATGGAAGAATGAGGTTAAATTTATAGGCTTGGGAAAAGTAAGATCAACAGTATAGAAGACTTGAGAAGATCAACGATTGAGAATGGATGAGGAACATGCAATGAATAAGAAGACATGTGTCTTGCTTTCTTTTGCATGAGAGAATTTGCTAAGAATAGAAGAATGAGTTAAAGCAATTAAAAGAATATAATAATCAGTTAAGTGATTTAAAACAAGAAGAAGGGATTTGCATGAGAATAAGAAGATATTTTTCTTTATTAAATATTAGGAATATTTAATTGCATGTGAACAAAGATTGAATTATATTTAGAGATAGCTCAATTTAGAAGAAAAAGACAACTTAAATAAATATTTGATTTATTGAAATTTAGAGAAGATATTATTGGAAGAAACAATTAAATAATTGGAATTACTTAATTTAGAAGATTTTGGAGGAATTGAATAAAATATTTGATTGTATTTTATGTTTAGAGTATTGAGAGAATTTAAATAAATTTGATTTGATTTATTTAAATTTGGAGGAATGATTTGATTTAATTAAATAATTAAGAATTATTTAATTGTTTGGAAGAATTTAATTAAATAAAAGGGTTTTATTTAATTTTTACCTTAGAAGAGATAATTAAATATTTTGATATTTAATTAATTTAGAAGAATGTGAATCAAATAAATAAATTTATTTATTTATTTATTGATAGAAGAATTAGAATGGAATAAATATTAAGAATATTTATTTAGACCGAATCGTGTCATTTTTAGGCATATACAGTATGTATGGTTCAAATAATGACACATGAAATGGATGTCCATCATTCTCATTGAGAGGCACCATTTCCCCTTCTACGTTAGGCCTATGGATAGGTAATCTCCACCCATTGTAAGTGGTATCCATTCTGCAATATTCTTTGTCCAAATCTTCATTGACTATAGGAACAATGCATAGATCATCTAAATCAAACACTTCACAGATAGCATTTTTAGATAAATGTACGACTGGATCTCCTTGTAGATTGCATATGGCTTTGAGGCTAGGGTCGTAATGTTTAGCTAGGAGTATAAGGAGCTCTACATTCAGAAAGACATCAGGAATGACCAATTTGCCCAGATTCAAGTGCCATGGATTCAACACTGGGACATTTCTAAATCTTCTATTGTAATGGAATTTGAAAAGTTCATAACCTCTTATTAGAGTCCATACATTGCCAAGATATTTACACTTGTCTTCTAGTTTCTCTACTTCTGCCCTAAGTTGTGCAGACCTTTGGGCTTTGGGAGTCAATCTAGGCAATTGGTTAATTAGGTCCTGGTTTAATTTCCTTTCTTTTGTTTTCTCATCAAGACTTTTGTCAATTTTTTATTTCTTAGGTTTACTAGTCTCACCTTGTTGTTTTCTGCCCTTTCCTTTCACTAGAGTCTCCATTACAATCTTGGACAACAAATTCAAATTGCAAGCTAATGCACAGAGGTTTGTATATATGTACATGTTGTCAGAGGCAATGATCAAATTCCCCTATTTTCTCCTCCAAGTCTCCGATTGTGTGCTCCTTTCAAACAATTCTTTCAGACTTAATTGCAGTGATTTCCAATGGCATTTCAGAGGATCTCTTCCTTGTCTGCAATTAATTGTTCCAACGTTTCAATTTTTATGATCATTGTGAGATGTCACATCGTCATAACTCCCTTCATCGGTATGATTTTTGTAATGTCAGGGCTGTAGACACCCAAAATTGTCCCAAATTTGTCCATGTCTTGCCACACCTAGTCAAATACATTATCCTAGACATCATGCAGCATTTTGTCCTGAATCCCACTCTTAATCCCATTTATCCATTAGCCAATTAATTAAATAAATTTATTTATTTGATTAATTTCACATGCATAATCTCATTTATCTTATCCTCATCCCAATTAATTAAATAAATTTTATTTATTTAATTAATTTCTACATCATATCTTATCCCATCCTATTCATCTTTCAAATTAATTAAATAAATCTTATTTATTTAATTAATATCCAACTCATATCCCAACTAATTCAAATATTTTATTTGAATTAAGTCCTCACCTTTTACCACATTCCAACACTTGTCCATTTCCAATCAATCATGTGTTGTAGTACAACTTTTATCTTTCACATGCACAACTAATGGGAGCTAATTTTAGTATTTATCTACACAAGCACACCTAAGCCTTATCTTCCCTTGCCACATGTCAATTGACTACAATTTCTTAATGTGCAAAGAAACCTAACTTAATCATATCCATCCATTTCATCTAAAGCCCTAATTGATCTCAACCATCCATTTGAACCAAGCCAAGCCTATAAAATCAAGCCATCTACAAGCCATTAAGGAGACATTGGAAAAGAGATTAGGAGGGTGACATTAGAGAAGAAGGAAGGGAGATTAGAAAAGAGGGATCTATTCTTCATCTTAAACCATCATCCATCCTCTTTCAATCCATCTAGCTTGCATCTATCAACCATCAACCATCCATCATCTATCTCCTTATCAATGTTATGCTACAGAATCGAGCAATCAACACAACAAAACAATCAATCAATCAAGCTCATCTTACATCTTAGAGGTATTGAATTATTTCAGTTTAGGTTATGCATTTCATTATTTGAATCATTTCCATTTGTAAATCCAAATTTTTTGATATACATTTTGGCACGCCTGGTGGGACTCACTTTGCTTGATCTTTTTTGTAGGTTTTTATAGTAAAAATTTGCATTCATATAACCTCCATTATTGAGTTTTGCAGGTTTAATTAACTTTTTGTTGCAGATCTGCTATTTTTTTGACAAAACCCTAGGTTTTAAAGATTTCATCATATCTTCCAAATGGCTAAGATTTTTTCTACAATATTTTAGAAGAAGTTTGTTCATGATATAAGGAAGCTACAACAGAATCATTTTGGGTTTATCGTGAACTTTATGGGATTTATCACGTTTTTATGTTTTTACATAAAATCACAATTCTGAGTGCAAATTAGCACATTGTTTAGAAATTTTTACATTTTTGGAAAGCTCTTGAAATTCTAATGGGGGTCTATGTTTTACAAATTTAATTTGGAGCTCATTTATAGTGTGAACAAATTAGATCTTTGACGACTATACCGTTTCCATAAATCAGCATTTTTGGGCTCAAAACAGGGAAGTTTTCTGAGTTCTTTACATTTTCAGAAAGCTCTTTGAAAATTAATAGGGGTCTCTTCTTTTATTTTTTAATTTTTGAACCAAAAATGTATCTAAATAATCAAATCTAATTCGGCTATGTATCTAAAATTACAATTTTCCTTGTCTGATGAGCTTTTTTTTAATGCCTACATTATAATATCATTTTTTGATGTTGCAGGTGATCATAAGGAGCTTTAGCAGCAGAAATATCAATCATATACAACAGCTTGGAAATTGAAAAATAATCTGGGTGCATTCATTTCTATCTTTCATCTTTTCATTTCAATCAATCTTATTTGCAAACACATTTCGATTTGGGCATAAAATAAACAATTGTTTGCAAATTCACATCAAAAAATTGGGCTAAAACAAACCATTGTCTGTCATCACATTTAGATTTGGGCTTTAAAACAAACAAGTGCTTGCATTGTCTTCCACACATTGAATTTCTAAGGTTAATGAACCCCATGCGAGTGTGACGAAGTAAATATGTATGCTCTCTCCTCGCATCCCAACATGAACTTGGAGATCAAAAACATTTACTTGTGTTACTTTTGTTTAGCCTTAGAGAGGCCTGCCTTGGTATCCACCCCAAGGGAATGACCTCAAGCGGTACTTTCATCTGGTCCGCTACAAAAATCAAAGGATAAGGTGAAAGCCAAGTCTAACCGGTAATAGCACTCACCATACAGTGTTAACTCAAAAGGAGGTGTACCTTTGTGCATATTAAAACTCCTAGTAGGGTTAGTTAAAGACTTAAGTGGCTTGTTGGATGCTCGTGGGGTGCCGGTCCCCCAGATTTTCACTAGAACCTCCTTGTGATAGTGGCCTTGCCTTAACTAGGACTTGTTGAAGTGTCTTCACGTGCTTGCTTAACCATCATCACACTATCCCAAACTAACAACTTGCTTATGTGTCTTGCGTGAGTGATTCATGTGTGTATATGCATAATCATTTGTTTGAATATTGCCACATCAAGCTCTAAACACCCAAATGCATAAAGACAAGTCATCCTACACATTCTTCCAATAACATTCAAACCCAATCACTTTCATCCCAAACATAGCCAAGTCATCCAAACAAGCCACATCATCATCAAAATCCCTAAACAAGGGCTTGCTAAAAGGACTTAAGACAAACACTGGGTGACAACATGTTTACACCATAAGACCCAAAAATTAAATTCCAAAGGTTCCTCCAAAATCTTTGTCAAGGATCACAACCCCTAAACCAAGATGCCATTGAAACATTACAATTCTTCATCCAAAGAGCTCAACCCCATGCAAGCCAATCACCTCAACTGCAACACTTTGTAGCCCAAGTCCAACACCTTTTAGCCACTAGTCAAGCCCAACAAGCACAACAATCCTTAACCATTCACTCCCAACCTAATCCATCTTGCCACATGTCATATCCATCCACTTCCTATCAACCTAATCCATCTAGCCACATGTCATATCCATCCACTTCCTGTCAACTTAATCCACCTATCCACCAAGTCAATGCCACATCAACCTATGAACATCCACCTCAAGCTTATCTAGTCCCTGATGCCACCATTCCAATGCAATACCAAGCCCATCCACAAGGCAATCAAGTGATATCACAAGAACAATATGCAAGTCCAAATGGCCTTTTGTATATAAATCAAGTGAACACAAGTCAACCTTGCCAACAAGATCAAATGCCCACATCTTTGAGTCCACCTCAAGATCTTTTGTCTACATATCATACCATTACACCTAGTTGCCAAGACTACCAATGGCCTCCCCAACAAGCACAAGTGAGCCCAAGCCCACCTTTACAACAAGAAGCACATGGAACTCCAAGTGGCCCTTTGTACATAAACCAAGCGAGCCTAATGCAACAAGACTTAATTACCTTTGACAAGGGAGATACCAACCTACCTAGTTCATTTTATGAATACCCTCCATCATCCAATCACACACCGAGCCAACTAATCCTATCCCAACACCACCATGTGATCCTACTCTTAGTCCATTGATTTGTCCATCTTCTAAACCACCAAGCCCTCCATTACCTCCATCAACACGTTATTCTAATCCTTCACCAAAGGATGCAGCTGAGCTAGTTTTACAAAGGATGCTTGAAGAAAAACTCATTGAACTTCCTAAAGTCAAACCATGTGAAGAAAGTCCATATGATGAACATGATTATTGCGCATACCATAGGACCAAAGGCCATAATATAAATCAATGCCCAATATTTGTCCCAATTGTTTATAAGGTGTACCCACCTATAATGGGAAATCATGCCACATTATTCAAATCCCATGTGTCACCCCCATCTAGTCCAAATCCTAATCCACCCAATCCAATTAGCCCTCAACCTAATCCACCCAATCCAATTAGCCCTCAACCTAATCCTAAACATAAGCCTACAACACCATCTACCCTTATCATCCATCCATTATATTTCCCATATACTCATACCCTTGCAAAGAATGTGATCTATTGGCTACTAGCTAGGAATAAACTTACCCCATGTCAAGCACCCATTCATGAGCCTACCAATGAACTTCCAAAGGTCATGTCCAATCATATAATCTCATCATGTGGTTCGCATATCCTTAAGCCTCTTCAAGAGCCTTCCATTAACACACCTAGCCCTTTAAGCCCATCATGTGACCTACAAGCCAACAAGTCTATTCAAGAGTCTCCAACCACAAGCCTAAGTCAAGAGCCATCATGCCCTCATATCAATAACTATCAAGAGTCTATCAAGTCCACTAAAGAACCTTCCACTTTCATCCAAAGTCAAGAGGTATGTCAAGAGCATAATCTTAAACATGTGGAAATATTGAACCCTAATCTTAATCAAGATCAAAGCACTCTAAGTTCCACCTATCCATGACCTACTTATGGTTTATTTTCAAGCTATTAGCCATCACCATGACCCTATTCATGAGAAAATTTATCCCTTGTATAGCCCATTTAATCCTATTTTTGCTCATACTTATGATCAAGGCTCTATCTAAGATCATGAAGACCATGATGATCCATTTGGCCAAACTTTATCCATCTCATGATCAAGATAATATCTATGGTGTAGAAGCTATCTATGAGCACCTTGATTGTATCCATAATCTTATATCCATCCATGAGAAAGATATCCAAATTGCTCTTATCCATCCTCCATCTAGCCCTATCCATAATGAGCAAACATCCACTTGTCATAATGAGACATGTGCCTCTCAAGAACACATATGCATAGAAGATCAAACAAATAACTTGGATCTTAGTGAACACAATGCTAATCAAGATCCTAGTGATCCTCCTTCCACATCTACCATCGATTCCATTTCAAGTCCACCACCATATCCAATGGGTTTATCTACCTTCATCCATGAGTGTTTTTCCATAGGACAACAACAACCTTTGTCCTCCACTTCATCTTCTCCATCCAATAAAGAGCTCAAGTCTAGTTCCCAAAACACATCTAGTCTGTTAGTCAATCGCATCCTCCAAAACATGAACTACCAAGGTAAAGGCCTAGGCCTTTATGAACAAGATATTTTTGAGCCAAACCATGTCAATGTTCCTCCATGCTCATATGGCCATGGATACACACCCCAAGATAAACAAGGCCAAGATGTTGGTAATCCCTCCATCCATCCTAAGTCCACTTTCCATCGCACCCCCCATCATCTACCCAAAACATATGTTGCCATTTCACCTCTATCATCCTATAAATGTCAAAAGCATGTGACTGTACATCTTCTGCCATCCACTTTACCTCCATTACTTCCAACTCCTAACATCCCATTATTCACTTTACCTCCATTCCTTCCAACTCCTAATATCCCTTCATCCACTTTGCCTCCATTGTTACCAACACCTAATTATCCACTTGTCTATGAGTACCCTTACATTCCTAATCATGACCAACAAATGTACATATTGTCTAAACATAAAGCTTCCACTCATTCCACCAACCCTACTTCCATCAAACCCATGGGATTCCAAAATAAACATTTGGATTCCTTTATCCATAAAGCCAAAAATCCTACTAAAAGTCCTAAAAATCCTAATGCCTTAGAGAAACAAAGCAAAGAATCAAAGCCAAGTCCATTCAAAAAGCTATCCAAGCCCATACCTTCAAAAGCAAAGCCCAAAAGAAAAATGGTTTGGATTCCTAAGCAAATAGCTAGCAAGTCTAATGAGGCATCCTCATCCACCTCTCAAGAATCCCCCCAACCGCCTATATCCATCCAAGAGCCTATTTCCATCCAAAACTTCCATTCCCTTAAAAAATCCCACAAGAAAAGCAAAAGCACTAAAAATACTAAATCTATGTGGGTTCCTAAATCACTTCATCAACCATCTCCTAAGAAAACAACCCCATTGCTTCCTACACCACCATCCAATCAAAAGCTTCAATGTTTATCATGGTGTGTGCAACCATTGGTCATGGTTCCCTTCCACTCCGCAACACCTCCACATAACTACATCTCCCCATCTTCCATCCATTATCCTACATATCTCCCCCATGCTAACCCTATGGTCCATGCTTTGGCATAAACTTTTCATCCATCTTCATTCCATAAGCCTATATAAATCCACACCATAAGCCACTAGCCTACCCTACCATAATTCCACATTATAATCCATTATCTACCTAATCCATCTCCCATCCACGCAATCCCTTATCAACATCGATGAGCATAATGACATGGTCCATGCGAAGACATCATCCATCTCTAATGGGACACTATAACCTCTCATAGCACTAGACACTTGAGTCCCTCCTATCCATTACCATGGTGAAAACCTGGCAAACAGGCACCATGTGTAATTGTCATCCCATCTAAAAATAAAAAAAAAAATTCAAGAAAAAAAAGAAAAAAGTAAAGAGAAATCCCTTTGTCCAATGGTGAAAACCTAGTAAATAGGTGCCTTGGATTAGTACCATGATGAAAACCTGGCAAACAGGTGTCATGTGTAGGTTGATCTTCTATGTCACTTACACTTGGGGACACATTGTCTCATCCATCTTATCATTTCCAACCTATCATTTCCCATCTTATCATGTCCAATCTTGCTACATCCTACCATTACCACACCATCCTACCATCCTTAGCCATTAACCCTGTTGGGTGAATATTTTGTCGTTAACTCACTAACGGCAAAATGGGTATATCAGCCACAGCTATGATGAGACAAAGTCTCTCCTCTCAGCAAGGGGAGGTTCCCTCTAATTACTTAACTTTTGTAAATCAAACACTTATCAAATTTATGTACACTAAAAACTATGTTTGGGGTGGTTCCATCTCATCTCATTCTCTTTTTTCAGAATAGATGTTTATATTTCAAACTCTCAATATAAAACTTATAAATTATCACAATATCACAGAAACACAAAGTTTTCTGTTACCTCACTCACTGCTTGTAACCAGAACTTTTTTGAAGCAAAATGCAGCCCAAAGTCTTCACTCTTCTTCAATATGATAAAAATGATTCAAATATAACAACTTGCAGCACAAAGTCTTCAAACTGTTGTATTTTCACAAACACGAACATATAACCCACAATCGATTTGATAACACAAAGTTTATCAGAATCAAATCTAGAGCGCTCTTCAATCACTTGAAACAAACTCCACCTTTCAATTATTATCAATTAAGATTATGATAGCAAGACATAAGAACAAAACTATCACAACACAAATAATCCCAAGACAAAGATTGGAATTGAACTTGCTTTCTTGTATTGATGAATATTTGAATATTGATTTTCACAATAAGCACAAAGTCTTGATTTGCTTTTCAATTCGCCAGAGTTTTCTTGCAATAGATAAAAGATAATATTTACAAAAGAGGTCCCCTTTATTTATAGGGAAAGACCTTGAGAAAATCTAGGAAATCTATAACTACTTTGACTTATTCAAAAATAGGAGTCCTTATTGACTTGGGACTTCCTATTTTTTACATGTAATTGCATATCAAAAATGTACATGTAAAAATGTCCGAAACTGTTTTGAAAGTACATATGGAAAACAGAAAATAAACTAAGGGAAAAAATCAGCTACTTCAACTTGTGTCACCACCCTTTTTCACGTGGTCATCATACATAGTGAAGGTCGCCTGCATTTCAATGCTATCTGGTTTGAATGTGTTTTTGAAGATCATCCTGGTCCTCACTATGGCATCCCTTACTGTAGTGATTGACTTGGCATGATTGGTTAACCTGGTTTTCAAATTGTCCAAGGTTAACTGGTTGTCTAATATGTTGTCCACAGAAGTTATTGAAAATACCTTGTCTTCAAATTCCTGCTGAAACATGTCCTCAAATTCCTTAACCATTTCTTCTGCAGAAAGAAACTCGTTATCCTGTGATACCAATTTACAGGGCAACTCCTCCAGCTTATGCAAAATGTTAACATCATTTTCTTCACTGGTTTCCTTGGCAGCTTCGAGATCCTTGATCAAATTTCTTAACACATTGCTCCTGTACGTTAGAGCTTCCTTTGTCTCTATATATGAATCCCTGTTGGAAATGGCGCCAATGGATATTAAAGTGCTCATTTTCAGCTTCCTCATTTCAACCCACTTATCATGAGTATCCTCTGTGTGCTCAATATCATGAGAGATGGCATCAATGAGATCGTTGAGTTCTGCTCTTACTTTCCTCATCTTATCCGTTTTCTCAAATACCTCCTTGAGCAAAGAGATTCCCTGAGCTCGCATCCTGTCTAAGTACTCTTCAAGTACTTTTCCTCTGAGGTGAGTCTTTTCCGCTTTCAGGATGACGGGGTCTTCTACAGACACGGCCTCTGGAGTAACTGCTTCTGAATTCAACGTGATCTTTCTTACCACTGCAGTCAGCTGTTCTGCTTTTGCCTTGTAGTAGTCTTTCATTTCTTTTTCCCTGTCAAATTTCTGGATCAGGATGTCCATGGCTGACTGCATATCATTTTTAGCGCTTTCATGGGTGATTTTACCCAATTCAACCCTAGAAATAGAATAGTCATTCATGTCAAAATTTTTGATAGTTGCATCCTGTGGGGGTTTTGCTATCTCCAAAACCTTCTGCCCCTTTTCTTCAAGTACTCTCGAAAGGATCTTTGGTTTCTTCGGAGCCTTAGGTTTTGCAGGTGTCAGCTTAGTGAAGTCAAAATCATCTGGAGAGATGACTTGCTTTTTCCTCTTTGGCGTGTAAGCTGACAACCAAGGTGGCAGCAGAGAAGTATTCACATTGGAGTCCATTCCTGCCACTGGTGTTACTGGGATTGTACTTGTGCTGGTGGTAGAAACAATAGGCGGGGTGTTGGTAAAAACCGCACCTGTTACATTGGCACTTGAAACTTGCTCAGTATTCATTACAAAATGATCAAACATAGAAGTATCTCCTATATCAAATGACGAAGAAGACAAACTAGGAATGGAATCAGAAGAATGGAGAACATTTTCAAAAGTGCCCTGGGGATTATCAAAGATTATCTTAGGAGGAGAGGGGGATTCAGAGGAAGGAATGATAATGGGGGAAGCAGGCACAGGGGGTGCAATAGGTGTATTGTCTTGTGGAGACAAAGCCTCTTTATCTTGTTCCTCTGACCCCTTGTCTCCGACATCCATCTCTTCTGTAGCTGGCTCTTCAATTGTTGGATCCTCTGCCGCTGGCTCCTCAATTTCCATATCTTTCGCTTCAGGTTCCTTCTCAACAACCTTTGCTTTCTTTGTCACAAATCTGATTTTAGGATTATGTGTTTTAGAGGATGACGGAGCATCACTCTTATTCTTCATTCTATTTTCAACCTTCTTACCAGTTTGCTCTTGAATTTCAGTTTCTGAACCAGTGAGGAATTCCTTCAGCGTAATTCCTTTATCTTCCAGCCACTTATTGGTGTTGGCCAATATGGGTTCAAATCTCTTCCTTAGGGAAGTCAGCTCCTTTTGGGACCATTGGATTGGAAGTAGAGGAGTACCAGCTATCTGTTCTGCTTCATACTTGGCATCAACCAATTCGCCATCATCCACAAGGTCCTCTGGAATATCAGCAAGTCCAAGGTATTCGATTTGCTCTAGAGACAGCCTGCTATAGTCCAGTTTCCTGATGTCTTCCTCTGTTCTCAAATCTATCCAGACATCTTCCACCATGGGTTCATGGAATTGTGTTTTCCTCTTGATTTTATCCCTTACACCCCGGTAATCAAACTTTGGTCTCCTCTTGAATTTCTTCATGGTGACCAGCTGCATCTCCGTTTCCATAGCTCTTGCCTTTGCGGCAGTCAATACTGAGTATCTGCCGATTTCTACAGGAAATCTGAAGCCAGGCTTTTTGAGTTCCATCTGTTTGTTATGCACGACAATCATTTGCCTGCACAACTCCATCAAGACCAATCTATCTGAAGGAAACCTTGGAAGCATATAAGGGTAACCTTGGAAAAAGCCAACCCTCAAGTAGGAGAAAGATGGAAATTGCAAAAACATACAACCAAAACCATTAACCACTGTCCATGCCTCATCTGAGATTCTTCTCTGCTCCAGTTGGGGATTGAAAAGACACAAGAATACAGCAAAGAATGCATCATTCACTCTCCTGAAATGGTGAATTGATCCTTTCAATGTTAGCTGAGAATAGTACTGGTATACTGGGACTACTCTTCTATCCCCTTCTGACGACAATCCTGGAAAAATCCTCATGGAGGCTGCAATGTATACCAGATAGGAAGTCATGAAGAACTTGGAGGTAGTGGATACCTTCGTCAACTGATCATGCAAAGCGTTACTAATTTGCTCTCCCCAGAAAATAACCTGCTTGCCTTGGAGTATGACCTTAATAAAGGGATACATCCATTCCTGAAATTGTGAAGAGGAAGACAAACCTCTTATCCTGCTGAGGAGGGTAATCAAGTCACCAACTTCCTCCACGAAATCACTTCGAGGGAAGCTGCGTGGCCATCTAGACAAACTTGACCTCGCAATCTTCAACCATTTGTTGTTGATCACCTTCTTCGCCTTCTCTGGATTCTTATCATATTCCTTTTGAGCTTCGGTGAAATCAAGCTTCAACACCTCTGTTGCAGGAGGACACATGAACACCTTGTCAATAAACTCAGGGTCCAATCTGATTATTACATTTCCACTGGCGTCTACCACAGCTCTGATATCTTTGTTGTAGAAATGGGCGCACTGAAGAACAAATTCTGTATTGTGAGCCGCCACTGGGAAGGAGGATACCAGATGAATATTACTTTCCACTATTTTCCTCATCATAGCACTGGGGTTGCTCGACTTGGTTCTCTCTACAAACTCAGCCATATCAACATGGCCAATCTCTGTATCTCTAATATCTTCAACATTAGAGTGGACTGAGGTGATTGGGAAAACACCTTGATATTTGTACTTCATAGCTTTTGCCTTCTTCGGAGACAAATCAGTCATTTGGACGATCTTTCACTGAAGGGAAATTTGACGTCGAAAGGAGCTCCGCAGAAGAAACTGCAACAGAAATCATGATCATGCAATCAGGGAAAATATGGGCAATCTGGGAAAATTGCATGTTGACGATCACGACTATAGGAGTGCGCTTGAAAAAGGGCTATAGTGCGAGCTGGCCAAGAATCAGAGGAGAAGCGGGCTCGGGAAAATGAAATTGGAAATTTTCTAGTGTTAGGAAAATTTGAGATATTTTTGCACGGGTGGCAAAATTCGCCGCCCTTGCATGTGAGGGGTTTGATATTGTGCATCGGCGGCGAATTTTGCCGCCCGTGCAGCTTGAAAGAACCGTGAGATGGTTGGAGCGGCAATTTTCGCTGACACTGCATTTGACAACTAGCAACTTTTCTTTTCGATGTTCCGTCGGTGATTTTTGCCGACACCGCATGGGGGTTCCATATATGTACGAGCGGCGAATTTCGCCGACATTACATGGCAAGGTAAAGTGAAGTCCGGGGCGGCGAAAAACGCCGACGTTGCGTGGCAAGGTAACATCTGCAAGTTTTGAGCGCTTGAAAAAGGGCTATTCGCCGATTCAACACTCAGAGGTAACCAAAAACGTAAACACGGCAAAATTCGCCTATGTTGTATGGGAGGAATGCAATGTGGGTTTGGGAAATCTAGGGCACGCAGTCCTTAGGGTTTTCGGGGTAGAAGTTAGGGCACGCAGGTGGACAAAGATAATGACAACACAACACGAAAACACCAGACCCTAAACAAACACGAAACGTATAAAAAACCAACTAAAAACCAATCAAACGCAAAAAACCTATGATAACCTTGAAGGAAAAGTTTGAACGACGAGTGGCGAGAAGAGACTTACCCGTTCTTGAAGTGGAAACCCTAAGGATAGATCCGTCGGTGAATCGGCGAACGGTGAGATCAAACAAGCGTCGAGCGAGTCGCGCAGAAGACTTGTGGATAAGGAATGACGAATGGAAGGAAGAAAAAGCTTTTTAAAGGTTGAAACTGGAGTTGAAGCGCCTGGCACGAGTGGCCATTAATGGCACTCGACGGCAGAATCCCGAAGATCTCGTTCGGGCGGCAAATTCGGCCGCTACGACATCGCCGTTGACCAATATGCGAAGTCGGCAAAAAAGGCCGCCGATGCATGTGATGCAGTTACTCGACATATGCGATAGCGGTGATTTTACCCGCTTCTGCACTTTGGACTAAAATCGATGTAATAGCGGTGAATTTAGCCGACTTTACATCAAAACAAACAATAAACTTAAGGGATATGTAAGAGCGGCAAATTTTGCCGCTCTTGCATATCAAGAGTCAAAAATTAATTTCTTAAAAAAAACGACTAAAGTTAACAATCTAACCAATTTACGACTTGAACTTTACTCGTCGTTATTGAGAAATTAATTCAAGGAAGCGTCGTAAAAATGTCAAATGACCTCGCACGAGAACAAGAACATCTTTTCTCGATTTGCGATCTTAGAGTGTAGTTTCACGAAACGGACAAGTTTCGTGGAGTTGTCTACAAAAACGAGCGTAGTTGATTTTGAGAACAACAGCTGGCTCTAACTGGGGAACTTCCTTCAATCGAACTTTGAAACGATTGAGGGGAGTAGAATCCAGTCTCTAAGTGCCTTCATCCATGCCATTGGGCTATAGAGTCAAGCTAAAAAGAAAAAGACACAAAGACTAAATGAAAACACAAAAATAAAACACAAAACTATACAAATGTACAATTTAACTTATCTGAAACCTCAAGGATTGAAGTGCTTCAGATGATGTCCATTGTGGGGCAACAAGAATGGTGTCCCATCTTGATACTCCAGCAAGAAACTGTTTTCACCACAGAACTGATGAATGGTGAATGGACCTCTCCACAAGGAATCAAACTTTCCGTGCATCCCTTTTGGTTCTCTCCTCTTGTCCCACAACAAGACTTGATCTCCAACCTGAAACTCACGAGCCTTTGCCTTCTTGTCGAAGAGTCTCTTTACTTGATTTTGGTGCTCAGCAATGCGGTCCACCACAACAGTGCGTTGCTCCTCAAGTTCGGCCAAATACATGATCCTTTTATCAATAGAACTATCAAAAGTTCTATCTTCCAATGCCTTTACCAACTTCAATGCTGGCAATTCCAAGGTGATCGGTATCTCTGCATTCAGTCCATATAGAAGCTGAAATGGCGACATGCCTATTGCCCTTTTGGGTGTAATTCTATCTGCCCATAAAGCATCGAACAATGCCTTATGCCAAGTTCTCTGATTCTCATCAACCAGCTTCCTGATGATAGTGACCAGATTCTTGTTGCTTGATTCTGCTTGACCATTCCCTTGCGGATAATAGTCTGAAGAATGGGAAAGAGTGATCCCATGCTCGTAGCAAAACTCAGTGATCTCATAAGAGGAAAAACAAGTAGCATTGTCTGCTACAATCTTGTTTGGGATTCCAAACCTGGAAATAATGTTTTCTTTAAGAAAACTGCATACCACTTCTGAAGTGGTGTGTTTGACTGGAATAGCTTCCACCCATTTGGTAAAATAGTCTGTTGCTGTGAGGACATAGTTGTGTCCGGCACTTGATGATGGATTCACTGCGCCAATGAAGTCAATACCCCATTGCTGAAAAGGCTCCTCAATCACCACTGGTTTGAGAGGTAAGGCTGCCAATTTTGGTTTCCCAACAAACTGCTGGCATAACTCACACCTGCGTACCCAATTATACGCATCTTGGAATAGTGTGGGCCAATAGTATCGAGCTCGCAAAATCTTGTGAGCCGTTACAGGTGCTGAAAAATGTCCACCACAAGCCAAATTGTGGAAAGACTCCAAAAGTTTATCTTGTTGCGCTTTATCCACGCAACGTAAAAATACACCGTCAAGACTTCTCTTGTACAAACCATTGTCCCAAAGGACGTAGTTAGCAGCTTTTAACTTGACAGTTCTCCTTTCCTTATAAGACAAGTGAGAAGGGCACTCACCATAGGTAAGGAAATGAGCGATATTGGAATACCACTCGTCAGTTGTAGTAACAAAAAGAACAGTTGGCGTGTCCACAACTTCTTCTTCCTCGTCCCCTGTCTCTTTTGGAACATTGTCTGCGATCAATTGACACAAACCTTTACCCCGCACAAGCTTGGTAGGCTTGATATCCAGATCGAATTCTTGAATTTTAGCGATCCAGTTACCTCTCTTCATTCCGAACTCTTGTTGAGTTAGGATGGATTTGACTGTTGTATCAGGCACCATGACAACAGTGTGTGAATTTAGAATATAGAACCTGAAATGCTTAACCGCTTTGACTACGGCGTAGGCATGCTTCTCCATATTTGAATACTTCAATTCATGAGCTTTGAGAGGACAACTCATAAATGATATGGGGGATTCAACGCCTTCCTCATTCTGCTGAACCAGAATAGCTGAAAGTGTGTGTTCTGAAGCGTAACTATAGACTAGGAAATCCTTAGTGTAGTCAGGACAAACAAGAACCGGAGCATGAGCAATAGCTCTCTTGATATCCTCGAATGCTTCCTTACCTTCCGCAGTCCAACGAAAAGTGGCTTTACCCTTCATCATATTAACAATGTGACGGGTTTTTTCTGCAAACTCAGGGATGAACCTTTGCAGAAAATTCACCTTTCCAAAGAAAGAATGAATAGCAGTCTTACTTGCTGGCAGAGTGAGACTTTGAATAGATTTGACCCTCTCCGGGTCGATCTTACTACCTTCTCGGGATACAATGTGTCCGAGAAGCTTGCCTTCCGTCACCCCAAAAACTGACTTCTTGGGATTGAGTGAAATACCATTTTGCCGACAGCGCTCCAGCACTTGTCGCAAATGATGTACATGATCATGATGGTTTTTGGAGAACACAGTCAAGTCATCGAGATACACCACGATGAACTTACCCATTTCATCTCTGAAAGCAAGATCCATCGCTCTCTGAAATGTTGCGCCAGCGTTGATCAGACCAAAAGGCATTCTGCGATATGCAAATGTGCCCCGCGGTGTGGTGAAGGCGGTCTTGAACTGATCAGCTTCATTTACCTCCACTTGATTGTACCCTGAAAAACCATCTAACATAGATAGCATTTCTGAACCTGTCACTGTTTGCAATACTTGATCCATGATGGGCAAAGGGTAGTTATCTTTCAAAGAAGACTGGTTGAGATTTCTGAAATCAACACAGATACGGATTTCTCCGTTCTTCTTCCTTACAGGTACTATGTTTGAAATCCATGTGGAATGATGAATTGGAAAGATAATCCTTGCATTCAGCATCTTCTGAATTTCAGAAAGAATCGTACCTGATATCTTTGGATTGTATTGCCTCTGCTTCTGTTTGTAAGGCAACGATCCAGCTTTGAGGGGAATTTCGTGTCGAACCTCCTTAGGCCTGAAAGACTTCAGATCATCATAGGAGTAAGCCAGAACATCAATGTAATGGCGGAGGAGGGTAATGAATTTGAATCTTTCATCAGCCGTGCAGCATTTTCCGATGTTGACCATCTTAGGATCTGTTTCTGTACCCAAATTGACCTGTTCAAATTCCATGGAGGAATTCGAATCCTGCTGTTGTTGCCGCTGCTTGATATACCTGTCGTGTTTATCAAAGAGCCTCTCAAGGGAAACCAATCCTTTTGGGATTTTATTTCCTTTCAACTGTAGAAATTCTTCGCCAGTCTGTGAATCTACCTCAGAAACATATTCACGAGGTGGTGATTCGCTTCCTTCAAAGTAAAGCTCATCAAAGCTATCCATCTTTTCCAGGAAAGCAATGATCTGATTGTCACCATTGAACACCTGCCAATGGTCAGCGTTATCAGGTACGCTTGGTCGGAAGACCAGTTCAATAGTGTACTTATTTCCTTTGAAATCTTTGTGAGGCACCATGAGAGTGGCAGAAACAGCCAATGAATCTGCACGGTCATTGAACTCTCTTGGCACAGCTGAAATATTGAAAGCATCAAAATCTTCAATGCAATCCCATACGCAATTGCGATAGTGTCTCAACCTTTCATTTTTTGTTTGGTACAAATTTCCTACTTGACAAACCACCAATTCAGCGTCCCCTTGAGCATGAAGGATCTTAACACCTCTGGCACGCGCCGCTTCCAATCCGAGCAACAAGGACTCGTATTCGGCGGTGTTATTGGTATTGTCAAATTGTAGCTTGTATGAAAAAGGCAAAATATCACCTTGTGGCGATATCAAAACTACTCCAGCTCCAGAACCGGTAGAAGAACAGCTACCATCAAATTCTAAAATCCAGACTCCATCAGAATTTGATTTCTTGGACTTCCTCTGATCAGAAGATTCCTCTTCATCGGTGAGGGAAGAATCTAGAATTGCTATATCTTTACCTGAACTTTCGTCTGAAAACTCCTCTGAGTCTCCATCTGACATATCGAAGCTATCACCCGATGTAGCCTCATCTGATGAATCGGAACAATCTTCAGTAGATAGAAAATAGTTACCCATCCCCGAGGATTCAAACAAAATTTGAGCTTTGGGGTTTGATGTTTGAGTAACAATATATTTCGCTTCCTTCTCAGAAAGCAATTTCTGCATGACACCTTTAACAGGTATCCTAGCTTCAGACAAATCCATGTTCAACTCACCACCCACATCTTTGCAGAAATTACGTCCAAGGAGAATGCCGTATGAAGCTGGAACATCAGCTACCAAGACTGTCATCTTGATTCTCTTATCTGGAAAAGTTGCAAATGCAAATTGGGCATCTTTGATTTGACCCAAAAGTGGAACTTGCTTATTCTCCATAGAGAAACACCTCCCAAAAGTTTTGGTTAAGGTGAGGCCAAGGGCATCTGCTACCTTAGCAGGCATCACATTGTCTGAGGCTCCAGAATCTATTACGCAATTGCTCAATTTATGGCCATTTACTAATAGGGAAACATAGAAGGGTTCGATTTTTCCAGAAACCTCAGGGGGAGTAGTAACAAGATTGTTTTGGGTAGGTTTACTTTTAGAGGAGTCATGAGTAGCTTTGGGAAACTCTTGTCCTTTAGGGACGGTCTTATTTTTGACATATTTGGCTAATCTATCAAACTGTTCAGGATTAGCCTGTAAATATTCAACTTCAGACATTTGTATCTTAGTTCTCCTAGCATGGTCTATTATGTCGAACTGCTGAAAAGAATTAGATACGGAGGAAGAAAAACCATCACTTTGATTTTTGGTTGAAACAGCACTAGTCTGAGGATTAGAAGTGGAAGGTGCCAATTCATTAGAAACACTTACCTGTTTATTTACCACTGGGTCTTTTGACTGGAAAGGTAGTGGAGTCCCCCGTTTAGCGATCGAAATCGCCGGTTGAGATTCTTCTCTCACCTTCCCTTTATCAGCTTGAGGAGCTGACTGATTTTGAGACCTAGTGAAGACAGCATATGCTCCTTCACTCACTTCTCCCTTTTCAGCTTCGTCCTGGTAGTTCAGAAAGCTGATGGTAGAGTCACCAGCTAACTCTTCTTCTCCTTCTGTGAAGAGATTAGCACCGTTTTCATATTCCAACTCAGGTTGGAAAGAGAGTTCATTTTCGGCTTCATAGTAGCCAACAGCAGAGTTGACCGGTGCTGCCTCAATAGCAAGCTTCCCCTGAGTAGGAGGAAGACGGTTTTGCTGTCCTTGATTCCTAGCAGCAGCGCCTTGATATGAATTATTTGGGAATGTCCTCCTGGGTATATCTCGGTAAGAAGGAGACGCAGATACACCTTGGGACATTTGTCTCTTGAGAGCCAGCAATTCATTCGCTAGCTTTTGCACCATGGGATCCGTGATGCTTGTGGAATGGTTTTCAGTAGAAGAGGAGCTTTTATTTCTATTAGCGTCCCTTCTTATCTTACCCGCTAGGATAAGATCATCTTCTACTTCTGTTGCCAGAATCTGAGCCGCAGCAAGATCAGTTGGAGCAGCTCACCTCAATAGGAAACTCACCTCTGGAAGCTGTGTATTGATAAAGAAACATTTGAGATTCTCCGCTGTGGGCTCGGCAGTAGCGGGAATCCTATTCCTCAATTTGTTGAACTTAGCGATGAAATCTCGCATTGGTTCCTGAGGTTCCTTTTTCATCTGTGTCAGCTGTGCTAACAACGCATGAGCATCTTCCACAGGTTTGAACCTGGCCTCGAACTTAGTTTTGAGAGTAGCCCAGTTTGTTATGGTTTGGGCTTGGAGGTGATAGAACCAGTCTGCAGCAGCGCCTTGTAGTGTTTCTACAAAGAGTCGTACAGCCACGTCTTTGTGCTCGACACCTATTACACCGCAGGCTATACAGAAAGCCGCAATGTGCTCATCAGGATGAACTTTTCCGTCAACATAGAATTTGGGGAAATTCTTTCTTGAACTACGAGGTAGTTCATGTAATGGTGGGGTCAAGTTTAGAGGACCAAAGGTATTACCCCAAGGGCCTTGGGCTGCCATGATACGCCGGTTGAAAGGTGGTATAGCAAACCTTGGTGGTGTATGAACAGCCAAAACTCTATTATTACTGACAGTAGAAACTTCACCTGGTATTGGAGACCTGGTGTTTGTAGGGGGAAAACTCCTGGTGCGCTGAAGACGAGGTCGTGGAGTTAAGAATCCAAAATTATTCTGCCGCATTAATTCAAATGCAGGATCAATAATACCCTGAGCCCTCTTACTTCTGGTGTACCGGGAATCTGCCAGACTGTATTATACTAACCACAATATTTGCAAGAAAAATGGAAAAGAACTGAAAAATGCTTCAACTCGAAGCGTGAGGCTTCAAGTTGCGCGTTCCTTCCCCAGCAGAGTCGCCAAAAAACTGTTGGGTGAATATTTTGTCATTAACTCACTAACGGCAAAATGGGTATATCAGCCACAGCTATGATGAGACAAAGTCTCTCCTCTCAGCAAGGGGAGGTTCCCTCTAATTACTTAACTTTTGTAAATCAAACACTTATCAAATTTATGTACACTAAAAACTATGTTTGGGGTGGTTCCATCTCATCTCATTCTCTTTTTTCAGAATAGATGTTTATATTTCAAACTCTCAATATAAAACTTATAAATTATCACAATATCACAGAAACACAAAGTTTTCTGTTACCTCACTCACTGCTTGTAACCAGAACTTTTTTGAAGCAAAATGCAGCCCAAAGTCTTCACTCTTCTTCAATATGATAAAAATGATTCAAATATAACAACTTGCAGCACAAAGTCTTCAAACTGTTGTATTTTCACAAACACGAACATATAACCCACAATCGATTTGATAACACAAAGTTTATCAGAATCAAATCTAGAGCGCTCTTCAATCACTTGAAACAAACTCCACCTTTCAATTATTATCAATTAAGATTATGATAGCAAGACATAAGAACAAAACTATCACAACACAAATAATCCCAAGACAAAGATTGGAATTGAACTTGCTTTCTTGTATTGATGAATATTTGAATATTGATTTTCACAATAAGCACAAAGTCTTGATTTGCTTTTCAATTTGCCAGAGTTTTCTTGCAATAGATAAAAGATAATATTTACAAAAGAGGTCCCCTTTATTTATAGGGAAAGACCTTGAGAAAATCTAGGAAATCTATAACTACTTTGACTTATTCAAAAATAGGAGTCCTTATTGACTTGGGACTTCCTATTTTTTACATGTAATTGCATATCAAAAATGTACATGTAAAAATGTCCGAAACTGTTTTGAAAGTACATATGGAAAACAGAAAATAAACTAAGCGAAAAAATCAGCTGCTTCAACTTGTGTCACCACCCTTTTTCACGTGGTCATCATACATAGTGAAGGTCGCCTGCATTTCAATGCTATCTGGTTTGAATGTGTTTTTGAAGATCATCCTGGTCCTCACTATGGCATCCCTTACTGTAGTGATTGACTTGGCATGATTGGTTAACCTGGTTTTCAAATTGTCCAAGGTTAACTGGTTGTCTAATATGTTGTCCACAGAAGTTATTGAAAATACCTTGTCTTCAAATTCCTGCTGAAACATGTCCTCAAATTCCTTAACCATTTCTTCTGCAGAAAGAAACTGGTTATCCTGTGATACCAATTTACAGGGCAACTCCTCCAGCTTATGCAAAATGTTAACATCATTTTCTTCACTGGTTTCCTTGGCAGCTTCGAGATCCTTGATCAAATTTCTTAACACATTGCTCCTGTACGTTAGAGCTTCCTTTGTCTCTATATATGAATCCCTGTTGGAAATGGCGCCAATGGATATTAAAGTGCTCATTTTCAGCTTCCTCATTTCAACCCACTTATCATGAGTATCCTCTGTGTGCTCAATATCATGAGAGATGGCATCAATGAGATCGTTGAGTTCTACTCTTACTTTCCTCATCTTATCCGTTTTCTCAAATACCTCCTTGAGCAAAGAGATTCCCTGAGCTCGCATCCTGTCTAAGTACTCTTCAAGTACTTTTCCTCTGAGGTGAGTCTTTTCCGCTTTCAGGATGACGGGGTCTTCTACAGACACGGCCTCTGGAGTAACTGCTTCTGAATTCAACGTGATCTTTCTTACCACTGCAGTCAGCTGTTCTGCTTTTGCCTTGTAGTAGTCTTTCATTTCTTTTTCCCTGTCGAATTTCTGGATCAGGATGTCCATGGCTGACTGCATATCATTTTTAGCGCTTTCATGGGTGATTTTGCCCAATTCAACCCTAGAAATAGAATAGTCATTCATGTCAAAATTTTTGATAGTTGCATCCTGTGGGGGTTTTGCTATCTCCAAAACCTTCTGCCCCTTTTCTTCAAGTACTCTCGAAAGGATCTTTGGTTTCTTCGGAGCCTTAGGTTTTGCAGGTGTCAACTTAGTGAAGTCAAAATCATCTGGAGAGATGACTTGCTTTTTCCTCTTTGGCGTGTAAGCTGACAACCAAGGTGGCAGCAGAGAAGTATTCACATTGGAGTCCATTCCTGCCACTGGTGTTACTGGGATTATACTTGTGCTGGTGGTAGAAACAATAGGCGGGGTGTTGGTAAAAACCGCACCTGTTACATTGGCACTTGAAACTTGCTCAGCATTCATTACAAAATGATCAAACATAGAAGTATCTCCTATATCAAATGACGAAGAAGACAAACTAGGAATGGAATCAGAAGAATGGAGAACATTTTCAAAAGTGCCCTGGGGATTATCAAAGATTATCTTAGGAGGAGAGGGGGATTCAGAGGAAGGAATGATAATGGGGGAAGCAGGCACAGGGGGTGCAACAGGTGTATTGTCTTGTGGAGACAAAGCCTCTTTATCTTGTTCCTCTGACCCCTTGTCTCCGACATCCATCTCTTCTGTAGCTGGCTCTTCAATTGTTGGATCCTCCGCCGCTGGCTCCTCAATTTCCATATCTTTCGCTTCAGGTTCCTTCTCAACAACCTTTGCTTTCTTTGTCACAAATCTGATTTTAGGTTTATGTGTTTTAGAGGATGACGGAGCATCACTCTTATTCTTTGTTCTATTTTCAACCTTCTTACCAGTTTGCTCTTGAATTTCAGTTTCTGAACCAGTGAGGAATTCCTTCAGCGTAATTCCTTTATCTTCCAGCCACTTATTGGTGTTGGCCAATATGGGTTCAAATCTCTTCCTTAGGGAAGTCAGCTCCTTTTGGGACCATTGGATTGGAAGTAGAGGAGTACCAGCTATCTGTTCTGCTTCATACTTGGCATCAACCAATTCGCCATCATCCACAAGGTCCTCTGGAATATCAGCAAGTCCAAGGTATTCGATTTGCTCTAGAGACAGCCTG
The DNA here is from genome assembly GCA_027924645.1 of Cunninghamia lanceolata. Classification (NCBI taxonomy): domain Eukaryota; kingdom Viridiplantae; phylum Streptophyta; class Pinopsida; order Cupressales; family Cupressaceae; genus Cunninghamia; species Cunninghamia lanceolata. The sequence continues at coordinate 16,887,760 of BSBN01000814.1, forward strand.
CTATAGTCCAGTTTCCTGATGTCTTCCTCTGTTCTCAAATCTATCCAGACATCTTCCACCATGGGTTCATGGAATTGTGTTTTCCTCTTGATTTTATCCCTTACACCTCGGTAATCAAACTTTGGTCTCCTCTTGAATTGCTTCATGGTGACTAGCTGCATCTCCGTTTCCATAGCTCTTGCCTTTGCGGCAGTCAATACTGAGTATCTGCCGATTTCTACAGGAAATCTAAAGCCAGGCTTTTTGAGTTCCATCTGTTTGTTATGCACGACAATCATTTGCCTGCACAACTCCATCAAGACCAATCTATCTGAAGGAAACCTTGGAAGCATATAAGGGTAACCTTGGAAAAAGCCAACCCTCAAGTAGGAGAAAGATGGAAATTGCAAAAACATACAACCAAAACCATTAACCACTGTCCATGCCTCATCTGAGATTCTTCTCTGCTCCAGTTGGGGATTGAAAAGACACAAGAATACAGCAAAGAATGCATCATTCACTCTCCTGAAATGGTGAATTGATCCTTTCAATGTTAGCTGAGAATAGTACTGGTATACTGGGACTACTCTTCTATCCCCTTCTGACGACAATCCTGGAAAAATCCTCATGGAGGCTGCAATGTATACCAGATAGGAAGTCATGAAGAACTTGGAGGTAGTGGATACCTTCGTCAACTGATCATGCAAAGCGTTACTAATTTGCTCTCCCCAGAAAATAACCTGCTTGCCTTGGAGTATGACCTTAATAAAGGGATACATCCATTCCTGAAATTGTGAAGAGGAAGACAAACCTCTTATCCTGCTGAGGAGGGTAATCAAGTCACCAACTTCCTCCACGAAATCACTTCGAGGGAAGCTGCGTGGCCATCTAGACAAACTTGACCTCGCAATCTTCAACCATTTGTTGTTGATCACCTTCTTCGCCTTCTCTGGATTCTTATCATATTCCTTTTGAGCTTCGGTGAAATCAAGCTTCAACACCTCTGTTGCAGGAGGACACATGAACACCTTGTCAATAAACTCAGGGTCCAATCTGATTATTACATTTCCACTGGCGTCTACCACAGCTCTGATATCTTTGTTGTAGAAATGGGCGCACTGAAGAACAAATTCTGTATTGTGAGCCGCCACTGGGAAGGAGGATACCAGATGAATATTACTTTCCACTATTTTCCTCATCATAGCACTGGGGTTGCTCGACTTGGTTCTCTCTACAAACTCAGCCATATCAACATGGCCAATCTCTGTATCTCTAATATCTTCAACATTAGAGTGGACTGAGGTGATTGGGAAAACACCTTGATATTTGTACTTCATAGCTTTTGCCTTCTTTGGAGACAAATCAGTCATTTGGACGATCTTTCACTGAAGAGAAATTTGACGTCGAAAGGAGCTCCGCAGAAGAAACTGCAACAGAAATCATGATCATGCAATCAGGGAAAATATGGGCAATCTGGGAAAATTGCATGTTGACGATCACGACTATAGGAGTGCGCTTGAAAAAGGGCTATAGTGCGAGCTGGCCAAGAATCAGAGGAGAAGCGGGCTCGGGAAAATGAAATTGGAAATTTTCCAGTGTTAGGAAAATTTGAGATATTTTTGCACGGGCGGCAAAATTTGCCGCCCTTGCATGTGAGGGGTTTGATATTGTGCATCGGCGGTGAATTTTGCCGCCCGTGCAGCTTGAAAGAACCGTGAGATGGTTGGAGCGGCAATTTTCGCCGACACTGCATTTGACAACTAGCAACTTTTCTTTTCGATGTTCCGTCGGCGATTTTTGCCGACACCGCATGGGGGTTCCATATATGTACGAGCGGCGAATTTCGCCGACATTACATGGCAAGGTAAAGTGAAGTCCGGGGCGGCGAAAAACGCCGACGTTGCGTGGCAAGGTAACATCTGCAAGTTTTGAGCGCTTGAAAAAGGGCTATTCGCCGATTCAACACTCAGAGGTAACCAAAAACGTAAACACGGCAAAATTCGCCTATGTTGTATGGGAGGAATGCAATGTGGGTTTGGGAAATCTAGGGCACGCAGTCCTTAGGGTTTTCGGGGTAGAAGTTAGGGCACGCAGGTGGACAAAGATAATGACAACACAACATGAAAACACCAGACCCTAAACAAACATGAAACGTATAAAAAACCAACTAAAAACCAATCAAACGCAAAAAACCTATGATAACCTTGAAGGAAAAGTTTGAACGACGAGTGGCGAGAAGAGACTTACCCGTTCTTGAAGTGGAAACCCTAAGGATAGATCCGTCGGTGAATCGGCGAACGGTGAGATCAAACAAGCGTCGAGCGAGTCGCGCAGAAGACTTGTGGATAAGGAATGACGAATGGAAGGAAGAAAAAGCTTTTTAAAGGTTGAAACTGGAGTTGAAGCGCCTGGCACGAGTGGCCATTAATGGCACTCGATGGCAGAATCCTGAAGATCTCGTTCGGGCGGCAAATTCGGCCGCTACGACATCGCCGTTGACCAATATGCGAAGTCGGCAAAAAAGGCCGCCGATGCATGTGATGCAGTTACTCGACATATGCGATAGCGGTGATTTTACCCGCTTCTGCACTTTGGACTAAAATCGATGTAATAGCACCGAATCTAGCCGACTTTACATCAAAACAAACAATAAACTTAAGGGATATGTAAGAGCGGCAAATTTTGCCGCTCTTGCATATCAAGAGTCAAAAATTAATTTCTTAAAAAAAATGACTAAAGTTAACAATCTAACCAATTTACAACTTGAACTTTACTCGTCGTTATTGAGAAATTAATTCAAGGAAGCGTCGTAAAAATGTCAAATGACCTCGCACGAGAACAAGAACATCTTTTCTCGATTTGCGATCTTAGAGTGTAGTTTCACGAAACGGACAAGTTTCGTGGAGTTGTCTACAAAAACGAGCGTAGCTGATTTTGAGAACAACAAACCCACATACTTATCATGATCTTGCATCTATCCTCCTTTTGTCCTTTTGGTCTTGATGAAGACATAGGGGTAAAATGTTGAAACATGTTTGGATATTTCTTGACATACCTTCTTTCCAAACCAAGTCCTGTCCATTGACAATTTATCCATCCCATTTAAACCAATCTATCATGTCATCCCTTGGTCATGAACTTTGTCATGTAAAAATCCTAAGCATTACCACCTAGAATGGGGCAAGTTATTCTTCCAATGCAACATAGCCTTTGGAGATCACATCCTAGCTCCCTTATGATCCATCCACTATGGCGTACTCTTATCACGAGATTTCCATCTTATAGCTTATCCCCATTCATTTATCTTGAGCTTTCCACTATAGCCTACCTATCCATTTATCATGAGGCATGCATCCATCCCTTATATGGCCTATCCTCTCTTCTATCCATCCAACTCTCATGAACCTTCCATCCCATCCAACTCTCATGATCTTGCCATCACATTTACTATGAGCCCATCCTTTTATCCATCATTTGCACCTAGACTTGGTTTTCTACCTTGTCATTGGTATCTAGCACAAAGGCTACCCAAATTGTAAATCCATTGACATTCAAAACATTTCAAAAAATCTAAAAAAAAATCAAAATATTTCAAAAAATCCAAAAAATCAAATATCGAACGAAAAATTCAAGCAATAAGATCAATTCAATCATCAATTCAAAATAGTCCACTCCATCAACATTCAATCAAAGTCAAATCATCATCATCATCATCAATTCTTCCTATCAATAACAATCATTCATCTATTTCAATCAATCACTTCTTCCAGTCATATCAATCAAATCAATCTAAGCAATGATCTTAAATCCAAGTCACACTAATCCATATAAAGCAAGCTAATCAATCAAGGAACATTATCAAATCAAATCAACAAGTTTTGATCCTAATCTTGTCATGAGACCAACCAATCATCATCAATCATCATTAATGGGATATAGCGTTCCCACATCCTTGTGTTGATCTAGGGATATAGCTTTCCCCACAATGACAACACTATCTATCATTATCAATGAAACAATCAATCATTGGTTTATGACTTGACAAGGGCAATACCTTGTTTGTTTTATATCTTTTGAGCACACTGAGAACACTTACTTATGCTTAGATTGAGTGGACACTCTAATCATCACACCATCACTATCATCATTCAAAACAATCCAATCATCAAAACAATCAACCCAGTAATAGCAAACATCACAACCAAAACACATCAAGCCAAACATGAAGACAAATCTTATCAATCATCAGCATCAACACCAAAGAAAATCAACTCAAGCACATCAAGCCAACCATCAAAACAAATCCAATCACTTCAGCAAATCAAAAGTAGCTCAATCCAGCACAAATCATCCATCCTTCATCAAATCAATCTAATCAGCATTTCATCATCTTCCAACCATTCCAAACAAAGATCCAAGTGCAAGTCAATCCTTAAAGCCATACCAATCAAGATAATCAATCAATCCAAGTTATCCAAACACAATCCATGGTCTTGATCCTAGCCTTGTTGTAAGCCAAATCAATCAACCAATCAGCCAACCAACTCAGCAAACAACCTTGTGTTGATCTAGGGATATAACTTTCCTCGCAATGATAACACTCTCAGCTATCATAAATCAAATAATTAATCAATGGTTTACAGCTTGACAGGGGCAATACCTTATTTGCTTTTGTATCATTTGTGCATGCTTTCTTGCTTGCTTGTGTGTGTTATTGATGCAGAGGCATCCACACTATAACCTTCGCATACAGCATGGACGTCTGCAGCCCATCATCATCATCATATTCATCCTCATCATCATCATATTTGATTTCACTGTCAGCATCATCATCATATTTCACCTGCCGACCGATATCCTCCTGCAGACAAGCCTTCGCACTTTCGCCTATCAACAGCATCACCTTACTCGATTATCGGCAGCATCATCATGTTCGACCAGCATCATCATGTTCGACCAGCGCGAACATCCTCCTGACGTCCACTGTTCACTTCAGCGACAACTTCCGTCTTCTCTACCTTCAGCATCATGATATTTGACATCATGATAATCAACAGGATAACGAACATCCGGTTCTTCCCATTTATCCTGATGATGACAAACCTTAACTCCTCGCACCTTTCGTCGATGCTTGCGTCACCCCGATATCCTGATGACGTAGATCCTGATGACGATGACGTCACCCGCAACTTCTCAATATCCTGCCGCTCCAAAATGTCCTGATGACGTATATCATGATGATGATGACGTCATATCCTGCTGTTGGCCAAACTTAGTTTTTTTCGGCCCGCGATCAACTTGATCAACCCGATCTTCAACCTGATGCCGATACGCTCCTCCTCGGCGCCTCCTGATGATGATCACCCCGACGAACTTGCACTTCATGCACTCGAAAGCATCATGCTCTCCTCCACTTATCCGGATGACGATATCCGAACTGACTGCAGGATATTTGCAGAAATATCCTGATGATGCCGTTTTAACGAACTTCTTCACTTAGCGAAATTTCACTTCGCCGATCCTCCAGGGATGACCCGATCCACTCTCAGGGTGATCTTCCACACTCTATCTTATCAGCTTGACCTAGCACATACCCATGCTAGGGTCTTCAACATCTCTCGACGGCGATACTGCACACCTGCATGCGAACAGAAAACAAACTACAACCTAACCTACTGTACATTTCCATTCCACCGATCAGATGGATCAACCGGTGGAATGGATCAGTAAATCCATGAAACCTCTCAAACCAGCAAATCAATTTATCAATGGAATCCAACCAGAGAAAGAACACAAACAGGAACACTTTATTTGATTTCAAAAGATGCAAATACAATGATCAGTTTCTCTCGCTCTGCCTCACTCTCGCAAAGTCTGATCGATGATATGCAATACCATCCGATCCTCATTCTTAAATAGATTTCCCTACGAGTACTACTGACCCGACTCCAAGCGGCTGGGAACTCTCCAGGCGGCTGGGAGATCCAACCGGACCCTACAGCATGACAGCTGTTCTAACAAACTTAACTAAAAATAGTAAAAGCCTGGTCAGCATGATCTTATCATGATCAGCATGACCTTATTACATGCATTGGTCTTAACAGACCTTCTTGAAAACATAAACAAGACCTAAAACTACTAACTGCCTCATGAAGGCCAGCTGTCAGGTAGGTGCTCCTGCACCATACTCCCCAACAGAAAAGAACTCATGTCCCATGAGTTTAGTATGTGGAAGTCCTCCACCTTTACACTTTGCCTTGTCAATAGTCTGACCTGCGCCAGCTTTATCCTCTGCTGTCTCGTGGCTTCTCTAAGACTTCTGAACTGTGACTTGCTTGCTGGCAAGTAAATCTGCATGCCTGTCAATGTAGGCCCTTCTCAGGTTATCTCTGTGTTTGTCAGATTGTCTGACCAGAACCTCTGTCTGAACTGCCTCTTGAACTTCTGCAATGTTCAATCCTATCTTCCTTTCAACCTTTATAGGACAAGCAATAGTCCCAACTATGACAACATCCTTGTCATTCTTCTGAACTGGTTGCTGTGTGCAAACCTGTTTCTACACCTGTTGCTGACCTCTGTCAATCACAACTGAAACTTTCTTCAACTTGTTGTCTGTAACAACTCCTTTCCCTGCAGTGTTCTCAACTGCCTGCATGCCTGCTCCTATAGGCTTCTGCACAAACTCCTTCTTTCCCATTAAAATGATTTGGGCTGCCTTCTGTACTGCAGCTTTTGCCTGCAATGGCATCAACTTAATAATCTTCCCATCCTTCTTGATGGTGTAGGTATTAGCATACCCATCATACAATACCCTCCTATCAAATTGCCATGGTCTACCCAACAGTAGGTGACAACATTCCATAGGCAAAATATCACACAAAATTCTATCCTGATATGCTCCAATCTGGAAATCCACATATGCCTGTTCAGAGACAAAAAGTGATTGACTATCACTCACCCAAGATGCCTTGTAAGGGTGTGGATGTGGAATCCTGTCCAGCTTCAGTTTATCCACCATTTCCTGAGATACCATGTTGTCTGTTGAACCAGTATCAATGACAACCTTACATACTTTACCTTTGCTCTTGCATGTGGTCTTGAAAAGAGCTCTTCTTTGCATCAGATCCTTTGATGCCTGCAAACTAATTTCCCTTAACATCAATGATTCTCCACTCTCTGGATATCCATAATTATCAGGATCTCTGTTTGAACTCTGTGCACTTTCTTCTACTTTCTCTTCTTACACAAGTTGTACTCTCTTGTCATTAGTTCTATCATTTCTGGATGATGAACCTTTGTTTTCTGGACATTTGAAAGATGGATGACCAAACTCACCACAGGTGTAACATTTTCCTGAAAATGTAGTAGAACCTCTACCACCTCCAAATCTTCCTCTATTACCTTTCCATCCACCTCTGAAATCAGACTGTCCCTGTCCTTTACCAGTGTCTTCTTGACCCTCATTGGTTTGCTTTTGTGTAGGAGCTGCTCCTCTTCCCCTATGGTTTCCTCTTCCTCTCATGGACTTATCATGTCCTCTATTCATCTTTTCTTCAATCCTGATTGCCATTTGATAACAATCCTCCACATTCTTAGGGTTAGCTAACACTAACTCATCCTGTATGTTAAATCTCAAACCAGCCAAGTACCTAGCCACCTTTTCTACCTCATTCTCATGATGACCAGATCTCATACTTAACTTATAAAACTCCTCAGTATATGTCTTCACATCCCTTTCTTTCTGCTTTAAAAATTGCAGCTTCTTAAACATCTGGATTTCATAATCCCTTGGCAAGAATTTACCTTTTATCCTTGCTACCATCTTATCCCATGAAGTGATCTTTGACTTCCCTTGTTTCCTTCTCTCAGATTGGACATAATCCCACCATACCAAAGCATGACCTCCTAACTTGGTCTTTGCAATATTTACCTTCTGATCCTCAGCAACATCTTCACATTCAAAGTGATTATCAAGTGCAGCAATCCAATCTAACAACTCATCTTCATTCAAGCTTCCAGTATACTTGGAAACATCAACCTTTACCTTAGGTTTATCATTCTGCACTGCCTTTAACAGTTTTACAAATTTCTGGTCTTCAACATCCAGATCTTCAGCTACCTCTTCATACTCTTCAACAGTATCTTCATCTTCTTCAGACTCACTGTCTTCCACTTCCCTCTTTTTGTTCTTTTCCAGGGCTGTAAGCCTGGCTTGAAGTGCTTCAGCAAGCTCCTTCATCTTCCTCATCTCTCTAGCATGTTTCTCCTTCATTTCCTGCAATTCCCTTGCAGTACCACTACCTTTCGGAGGCATTTTGTCAACCTCTCAATCAACACACAACACACAATTCAACTCTACCTCTGCCCTTTCGGTGACAGAATCAACACACAACCGCCCAGATGTTTTGCTGAGCTCTGATACCACTATGATGCAGAGGCATCCACACTATAACCTTCGCATACAGCATGGACATCTGCAGCCCATCATCATCATCATATTCATCCTCATCATCATCATATTTGATTTCACTGTCAGCATCATCATCATATTTCACCTGCCGACCGATATCCTCCTGCAGACAAGCCTTCGCACTTTCGCCTGTCAACAGCATCACCTTACTCGATTATCGGCAGCATCATCATGTTCGACCAGCATCATCATGTTCGACTAGCGTGAACATCCTCCTGACGTCCACTGTTCACTTCAGCGACAACTTCCGTCTTCTGTACCTTCAGCATCATGATATTCGACATCATGATAATCAACAGGATAACGAACATCCGGTTCTTCCCATTTATCCTGATGATGACAAACCTTAACTCCTCGCACCTTTCGTCGATGCTTGCATCACCCCGATATCCTGATGACGTAGATCCTGATGACGATGACGTCACCCGCAACTTCTCAATATCCTGCCGCTCCAAAATGTCCTGATGACGTATAACATGATGATGATGACGTCATATCCTGCTGTTGGCCAAACTTAGTTTTTTTCGGCCCGCGATCAACTTGATCAACCCGATCTTCAACCTGATGCCGATACGCTCCTCCTCGGTGCCTCCTGATGATGATCACCCCGATGAACTTGTACTTCATGCACTCGAAAGCATCATGCTCTCCTCCACTTATCCGGATGACGATATCCGAACTGACTGCAGGATATTTGCAGAAATATCCTGATGATGCCGTTTTAACGAACTTCTTCACTTAGCGAAATTTCACTTCGCCGATCCTCCAGGGATGACCCGATCCACTCTCAGGGTGATCTTCCACACTCTATCTTATCAGCTTGACCTAGCACATACCCATGCTAGGGTCTTCAACATCTCTCGACGGCGATCCTGCACACCTGCATGCGAACAGAAAACAAACTACAACCTAACCTACTGTACATTGCCATTCCACCGATCAGATGGATCAACCGGTGGAATGGATCAGTAAATCCATGAAACCTCTCAAACCAGCAAATCAATTTATCAATGGAATCCAACCAGAGAAAGAACACAAACAGGAACACTTTATTTGATTTCAAAAGATGCAAATACAATGATCAGTTTCTCTCGCTCTGCCTCACTCTCGCAAAGTCTGATCGATGATATGCAATACCATCCGATCCTCATTCTTAAATAGATTTCCCTACGAGTACTACTGACCTGACTCCAAGCGGCTGGGAACTCTCCAGGCGGCTGGGAGATCCAACCGGACCCTACAGCATGACAGCTGTTCAAACAAACTTAACTAAAAATAGTAAAAGCCTGGTCAGCATGATCTTATCATGATCAGCATGACCTTATTACATGCATTGGTTTTAACAGACCTTCTTGAAAACATAAACAAGACCTAAAACTACTAACTGCCTCATGAAGGCCAGCTGTCAGGTAGGTGCTCCTGCACCAGTTATCATTTTATCTTGCATTTGTATCACATCTGTAACTTTCCAGCTAATATTCATATCTTGTGTATGTTGGAATAGCTTTTTGCATTATCCTTTGCATCTAAGGTCATATCATACCTTTTGTGCATTAGGACTTCAATGCTCTAAGTTTCCTTCCTCATACGTTAGACAAGGTTGTATTATGTTGGGGCACGAGACACAACATCACCCTGGATCCTTATACCTTGGTGCATAACGTCTAGTGTTATATCAAACATCATGGTTGCTCACCTTCATTGTAGCATAACACATCATCCATTTCTTCTATCTATTTCCTTATCTTTCTTTTACAGCCAAGCCATTTCATTTTGAGAGCATACCTGTGTTTGTCCAACCCACCTATCCTCTCGAGGGGGCATCATCATCCTATCTTTCTATCATCATCATCCTTTTCCTCTATCCATACCTTAACTTCTTTGAAATGATGTTACTCGACACAAAGCTCATCATCTCGAACATCATCTCAAAGAGGGGCAAAATGTAGACACCCAAAATTGTCCTAAATTTGTCCATGTCTTGCAACACCTAGTCAAATAAATTATCCTAGACATCATGTAGCATTTTGTCCTAAATCCCACTCTTAATCCCATTTATCCATTAGCCAATTAATTAAATAAATTTATTTATTTAATTAATTTCACATGCATAATCTCATTTATCTTATCCTCATCCCAATTAATTAAATAAATTTTATTTATTTAATTAATTTCCACATCATATCTTATCCCATCCTATTCATCTTTCAAATTAATTAAATAAATCTTATTTATTTAATTAATATCCAACTCATATCCCAACTAATTCAAATATTTTATTTGAATTAAGTCCTCACCTTTTACCACATTCCAACACTTGTCCATTTCCAATCAATCATGTGTTGTAGTACAACTTTTATCTTTCACATGCACAACTAATGGGAGTTAATTTTAGTATTTATCTACACAAGCACACCTAAGTCTTATCTTCCCTTGCCACATGTCAATTGACTACAATTTCTTAATGTGCAAGGAAACCTAACTTAATCCTATCCATCCATTTCATCTAAAGCCCTAATTGATCTCAACCATCCATTTGAACCAAGCCAAGCCTATAAATCAAGCCATCTACAAGCCATTAAGGAGACATTGGAGAAGAGATTAGGAGGGCGACATTAGAGAAGAAGGAAGCGAGATTAGAAAAGAGGGATCTATTCTTCATCTTAAACCATCATCCATCCTCTTTCAATCCATCTAGCATGCATCTATCAACCATCAACCATCCATCATCTATCTCCTTATCAATGTTATGCTACGAAATCAAGCAATCAACACAACAAAGCGATCAATCAATCGAGCTCATCTTGCATCTTCGAGGTATTGAATTATTTTGGTTTAGGTTATGCATTTCATTGTTTGAATCATTTCTATTTGTAAATCCAAATTTTTCGATATACAAGGGCAATTTAATATCTTCTTATGGCATGAACATTTGCATATGGATCAATTGCTGTGACCGTTCATCTGTCTCCTTGATGTCATCTTTTATATAAGTCTGCATCAACAAGATATTTTCAAGGTTTACCCGAAATACAAATGGGCATGGCTATCATCGGCCTGACTTACTTTATCACCATGGGAATAACATTTTACTCCGATATTGTGTCTCTGATATGAATATCGGTGAGAGTCTCATCAATGAACGTGACCATTATCATTATTGAAGCAACATAGGACATCAAGATGATTTATTTCAAACTACCTGATCATGGTTGTTTTCCCAATATCTTCCTTCACATCCTTCATCAGAGTGATCATCACAACATGTCACTGACATCTTTCATCGTTGTGAGTTATTAGTTCGGCAAGACTTGTAAGCTCTTCTTCCAACTTGTTTACTTTTGCCGATGGTAGTTATTCTTTCTAGACATCGATGTGACTTAAGCCAAAATAATGCCGCTTTATCACTAAGACATTGCAAAGTTGAAGATACTTTAATTTCTCAACCCGATGTGTATTTCTCCCCCATGATCATTGGTTTTGCCGGTTCCATAGATAGCTCGGCAAGAGTCATACTGAACTCTTTCATCTGTGTGATCTATATTGTCGGGGGGGTTTTTTGAGTATTCCCTTATAGTGTTTTCTTATGCCGATAGTCCTTGTTACTGATCAACTCGGCATGACTACAAATTTTCTCCCTGATGAAAGTTCAATAGTGTTACTTTCTTCATCGGCAATTCTTGAAATCTTCTCCCCGATCATTATTCTCATGTCGATACTCATTTCAGCCAGTTTCTCATAGAGCATGGATTGGTATAACAAAAGGGAGGTCTTGTCAAAATTAAGGAATTGAGGCCCTTCATTATATTACATTTTGAGGGGTGAGACACCCATTTGTGATGAAAGTTATGTGATTTTTATGGGATATACCAATTATTATTATGATTTTGAGCGTAATGTTTTCTGATTTGGTTGGACATGGGTGGGTAGGAATATAAGAAAATTTTAAATTTTTGTGTCCCAATAGTGGCTTTCTCTGGGATGTATACTCCTTGTGGGTATAACAACAATTCAGATCTCTTGGGGGAGTAGACCGTATATTTTATTTATTGGGGATGATGGCTTCATAGAATTGTATGGATGAAATGAGAATGGGAGATGAAAGTGATAATGATGGGGAACGGGGATGATCCTATACTACTGTACATGGAAAAAAAATTGTTATCTTTGAGAGTTTCATAGGATTGTTCATGTACTGGCAGATCCTAATCTCTCTTGATCGCCCTAGACTACTGTGCATGGAATAAAAGTATTTTGAGAATTATTTAAGGGTTGTCCATGCACTAGCAACACTTAATTCTCTTTTTGCAAGATTTTGATATCTTATGAAAAGAAAGGCTTCAAATATTGCCCATGCACAGGCAATTCCTACTTTTCTGCAGACATATTTTGCAAATAGTAAGAATCATCACCTCCTTTGCCAGTTACAACAAAAGGACCTAACCACAAAGCTTCAAACTTTCCATGCTTTCCTTTCTCCTGGCACCTAGCATTCCACATCAATACTAAGTCATTCATCTCAAATTTCTCATCTTTGGCCTTTTTGTCAAAAAGGTATTTCACTTGTGATTGCAACTTGATATTCTACCTTTGAGCCAGTCTCCTTGTCTCATCAAGTTCTACAAGATGTTCTAATCTTCCCTCCATTGGTTCAGGAATGTTTAAATCTTCTTAAAGAACAAATTTATACACTGGTAAAAGATTTTCTAATGGTATCCTTGCTTGTGTTCCATACACCAATTCAAAAGGAGATCTCCCAATTGCTCTCTTCATAGTAATCCTATTAGCCCACATAGCCATTTTCAACTTTGAATCCCATGCTTTCTTGTTTCCCTCCAACATTCTCTTTATAATTTTTAGAAAATTTTTGTTGCTAGATTTTACTTGCCCGTTTAGTTGTGGATGATAAGGGCAGCATAAGACACGGTGATGTCATGTGTACTATAGAAATTTTTGAACTCATCAGACCTAAAACACATTCTGTTATCTATAATCAACCTCACTAGAGCACCAAATCCAAATATAATATTTTCCATCAAAAAGTTGATCACCACCTTACTTATTACTTGTTTAGTTGGAATTGCTTCCACCCATTTTTTGAAGTAATCTGTTGCCACTAAAATCCATTTGTGCCCTCCACTTGACTTTTCTGCAAATTCTCCCATGAAGTCAATACCCCACTGATAGAATGGAGCCTCCACTTGCATGGGTTTCAAGGGTAATGCTCCTTGATATTTTAACTTCCTAAAAATTTCTGACATGCTTCACATTTCCTTGTGTAATGATATGAATCATTAAGAACTCTAGGCCAATAGTATCCAGCCCTTACGATCTTGTGGGCTATAGTCTTTACTAAAGAATGCCCTCCACACATACCTTCATGTAACTCTTTCATGACTTGTTTTGACTAATGTTCATCTAGGCATAGTAGTAGGATACCATCCCTATTCTTCCAGTAAAGATCTCCATCAATATATACATATTTTAAGGCTTGTAACTTAAGTGTTCTTCTCTTGTTATCATCATACCGTTCAGGGCATTTCATGTGCTTTAGCTAATATATGATGTCAGTATACCATGGAGTATGCTCAATGCTAGAACTCGTGTTATCAACATCATTAGCACTACATATCTGAGAAGCCTTGAGATTATTTTCAGCCATTAATCTAGAAAGACCTTGTCCTCTCACTAGTTTGGTAATCTAGATTTCAATATTGAACTCCTGAATTCCATTGATCCATCTGCATCTTCTACCTATGACCTCAATTTGGACCAATACATCTTTTACTGTAGCATTAAGCACATATGCTATTATTTTAGCTCCCACCAAATATGGCCTAAAATCTTTAATTGCCTTCACCAATGCATATGCCTATTTCTCAACTATGTCATATTTTAATTCTACATTTTGAAGAGATTTGCTGAAAAATGAAATGGGTTGTTCATGTCCTTCATCATTTTTCTACAATAATACTACTACAACTATATGATATGAGGCAAATGAGAATAGTTGGAATGTCTTATTGAAATCAAGGGATATCAGAACAAGGGCTTCTTTGATTGCCTTCTTAATGGTGGTGAATGCCTCTACTATTTCTGTTGTCCACTTCACTTCTGGATTCTTCTTCAACATTCTAGATATGGGACTAACAATTTCTACAAAATTTGATATGAACCTCCTGACAAAGTTGATCTGGCCAAAAAATGACTATATAGATTTTACATTCTTAGGAATGGGAACTTGGTCAATTGATTTTACTCTTTTAGGATCTATTCTTACTCCATCTTTTGAGACTATGTGACCAAGCAACTTGCCCTCTGTTACTGCGAAATGGCACTTCTTAGGATTCAATGAAATTCCATATTCTAGGGCTTTAACAAAAATTTGTTCTAAATGTGCACAATGATCCTCAGCTCTTTTGGAATATGCTATCATGTCTTCTTGATATACTATCATGATTTTATTAATTAATTCTGCAATGGCCACATCCATCGCTCTTTGGAATGTTGCTCCAACATTCGTGAGTCCAAATGGCATCCTTAAATATACATATGTTCCCCACGGTGTGGTGAATGCAGTCTTATATTGTTCTGATTCTTTGACTTTCACCTGATTATATCTTGAGAAACCATCCATCATTGACAATAGTTCACACCTGGTAACCTTTTGTAATATTGCTTCCATATTAGGAAGGGGATAGTTGTCCTTAAGAGAAGATTTGTTTAGATTCTTGAAGTCCACACATAATCTAATATCACCATTTTTCTTTCTAATAGGCACCAAATTAGAAACCCAAGAAGAATGCTTAATGGGTTTAATGATAGCTCCATCTCTTAGTTTTGTGTGTTCTTCAAGCATCTTAGGAGCCAATGTAGGATTGATAGGTCTATGTTTTTGCCTGAATGGTTTAGCATCCAATTTTAATGGTATTTCATGCTAAAAAAGATCCTCCCTATATGCTTTCAAATCATCATATGACCATGCAAATACATGTCTATACTTCCTAAGTAAGTTGACGATCATGCTCATAATTTTGGGATTGAGATTCTTTCCAATGTATACATTCTTTGGGGCTACCTGTGTCCCCAAATTAATCTCTTCAAGGTTGTTTTTCACTACTGGTGTGTCTTTCATTTAAAATCTATCATGTCCATCAAATGCATTTTCCAATGCTATGAGTCCCTTAGGCATTTTGTTTTTTTTTAGCTGAACTATCTCTTGACCAAAAAGAGTTTCTGTCCCATCATGTTCTACAAATGCATTAAAATCAATCTCTTGGTTTTCATAATGATCAGCACAATGCAGGAAGTTGATTATATCAATATCATTATTAAACACTTACCAGTTATGTACATTATCTGGGATAGTGGGTCTGGTTTTGAATTCAACTTCTGTAATACCTCCTAATGTGATATCATCCCTTTTTAATGCGATATTTGCTAGAAAATCTTCTATGATATTTTTTGATTTATCAATCTAGTTGATTGAGAAGGCATCAAACAACTCAATATCATCCCAGACAACATTTCTATATTGTTTCAACCTCTTGTTTTTTGACAAGTATTTCTCTCACCTGGGAAGTAACTAATTCTGAATCACAATATATAGCCAACTTTTTTATCTTATGCTTAGTGGCTATATTCAAACCAATGAGCAAAGCCTCATATTCTGCTACATTGTTTGTGCATCCAAATGTTAGTACAAAGGAGTATTTGAAAGTTTTACCTGCTGGTGAGATAAATAATACTCCAACCCCATTTCCCATTTTGCTACATGTACCATCAAAATACATCTTCCACACATCACTTTTCTCTTTCTTAGATTCAACATGTATCAGGTCAGTATTCTGCAATTCTGGCTAACTTTTTTTAACCTTGAAGGCTCCCAAATTTGTATCACAAAAGAAGTTTATTTGATTTTGATCCAGGTGTTCTATGATGTTCTCATATCTTGGCTCCCTACACAACTTGATCTCTTTGCCTCCCACTAGTATTGTGGCATATGATAAATCTAATTGGACATTCCCTCGTACCATTGTAGCCCATTGTCTTGATAAGAGCATTCCATAATATGGTGGAATGTCAACCACACTGATATCAATGTTATAGGTTGCTTTAGGGTATGAAGCCAGTTTTATTCCCACATCCCTCATAATGCCAATGACTGGGATGGATCTATTATCCATTGCATAACACCTACCAAATGTAGTGTCAACGCACATTCCTAGCTCATTCATGATTGCTATTGGCATGATAGTCATGGCTGCGCCTGAATCAATCATGCAGTTCCTTACTATCCTATTTTTGATTAATATGGTAGTGTAGAAAGGGTCCACTTGTGAGGGATTCTTTGTCAAGGTATCATCTACGTATACCTCAGGAATTTGGAATGTATCTTGGTGAACATTGTTTGTTCTATTCTCAGATCCTTTATTTTTTTGATTTGGTATATCTGAAATTAGTTTAACTACTGTATTTCTATATTTTTCTATCTTCATCATTTTCAAAAGTGGTATTGATATATTTACCTGAGATATTGCATGAGCAATGTCAAATGAATGGGCCATAGTCTGATCATTCCTTTCTGTCTTCATATGTTCTTTTTCTTGATTTTGTGATTTATCTTTTGTTTTATTTTTATCATCTTTTTCTGGTTCTTTAAATGATGACTTTGCATTATTCTTTTTGTGATTTTGATCTTTTATAAAGATACTCCCAAGTGTTCCTTGTTCAACATTCACTATCCTGTTCCTTAAGTTATAGGCATTTTTATCTTGAGCTATTGTAGCTATTGTAAGAGCTTCTCTTTCATTTTTAGTGGGCTTTCTCCACTGATCATATAGTGAATTTTTATAATAGGCAGGTTCCTCATAACCATCCTCCTGACCTGAGAATATTTCTTGTTTTCCCATATTGATATGATGTTTCTAGTTTCCCACATCATATTCATATCCCTCTTCCTCTGTAGAAGAATAGTCTTCATTCAGCAAATATGTTGTATCTTGCATCATGTTTATTGTGTGATTGTCTCTATTATAATTGTATAATGTTTCTTCTTGTTGTACTATTTTAGCCACCACACAGTATTCAAGCAAGTGTGGCAGATTACACACTAGACACCAAGGTTTTGTTGTGATGCTCACAACACATCCCATTTTACTTCTTGGCAAAATTAGGACCCCTGTTGTGGTTGTGGATTTTTTGCTTGTGTGTGGGTTTGCTTGGTGGTAAAAGGGAAAAGGAGGTAAGTGTTACAAACCTTGTTGAAAATAAAGAAGAATAGCATTACTTACTAGAGCAGAATAGGGGTGAATTCCTTGTCAAAAATGAGTAAGGGTTGCCTTTTGAACCATTTTAAAATTCCTAATATTTTGCAAGATATGTGTGTTTTTGGTAAAATGCACTATAGGAAGATTTGTATGTTGCATATACAAAGTCATTTGTATGTTAAGTCATTGTATGAGTTGCATAAAAGAATTATCGAGTTTATTACATCACTATACTTGTATGCATTTTACTAACACTTTATCCTTACATACAAGTCGGATTTGACAGAATTAAGAGGTGAAATGGGTAATCGGTTAAGTCCATCAGATGTATCTTAAGTTTGTATGTTTGGTAAAAGGAAACATACAAGGTGATATACAACATGATATGCATGTCGTGGACCTAAAAAGAGTATTCAAATTGGTTTTGTCGTGTTATGTTTCGTTGCTTGTACATTGTATGCTAAGATTATACATTTCGATATACATACAACACAGAGTTTAGAGAAAAATTAAAATCTGTTAAAGTAATACATTGTACCTCAATGAATATTGAAAAGGTGCATTTCACTTTATATGCATGTTGGATCCGAAAAGTTATATATTATGGTTTATAAAAAATGAGAAGTCTGAAAAGGAGGATACAAATGAGTTTGTATGTATTAGGCCTTGTATCTAAGATGGATGCAAGTATTGTTGTATTGCAGAAATACAAGTGGAAAGTAAAATGGGTCCCACCGCTTGCATATTGGGCTTGTATAATAACAATGTATACCTTAGATATACAATCCAATGTACAAGAAAAGATACAAATAAGAGATACAAGCTAGATGTGAAAAGGAAGTTAAATATAGAAAAGTCTTTGTATGTTTATGATATACATATTCGAGATACAAAGGAATAAAAGGCATCGTAGAGGATAAAGAGTAAAATGGAGGTTTGTATAAGGCTGTTTGTATATGCATTTGTATCTAATGAGACATGCAAAGAATGATATACAAAGCAAAGAAACAAGTATGGACAAAAGAATAGGGAAAGAATGTTAGTTTTGGTTTCTTACATATCAGTTTGTATGTTGAAAAGATACAATGCTAACATACAAAGAATAACATACAAAAGAAAATACAAAGAAAATGGTATGTATGCAGAAATGAACTAACGGTAAAAAGTTCAAAACTTAAACACTGAAATAGAAAGCTGAAGCTTTTGGCGCATTAATTGTTGTAATTAATACCGAGATAACACAAAAAGGAGTAAAATTCAAGGGTGTTAGGGTAAAATTAACGTTATTTGCTTTCGAATTTGCATTGCTAAGAGCTAAAAAAACTGCAAAAAAGAGAATTATTGTAGAAAATTGAACAAAATTCATCAAGGTGACAAAATTATAGCAGCTGGACAGAAGGTAAAATAGTAAAGTAAGTCAACAACAGAAAGTGAGTGGTCAAGAATTACAAGTATTTACCTCAAAACACTGTTACATTTCAAATGGTAAAAATGCATGTAAATTTCAATAATTTCATTATAAGACATAGGCATTTGTTAAATTACTATTTTAACTGTTAATTAGCTAGGTAGAGCTTAACAAATGTGAAAGTCAAAATAGAAAGGACAAACTGGGTTAGGGTAAAATGGTAAAAAAAATAGAAGTTCATACTAAAACCTTAGATAGGAAAGTAAAACAAAAAGTTAAAAGATGCATTTTCTACAGGATGGCCCCGAAGCAAAAAAAGGAAGATACAGGGGGTGAGGTGAAAAAGGAGAGGAAACAATGTAAAGAGATAGAGAAAGAAGAGTTGCCAATACACAGAGGATATCTGACATTGATTAGTTACAGTGGAGTGGAAATAGATACAAACATTAGAAATTATGATGCAAATGATGTTTTACAAAAGATTACAGCTGCAGATGCTACATCGGATATGAAGTGTATATGGGAGAACAGATTGTATAGAGCTGTAGGGTTTCCATTAGCTATGGAGGCTAGAGATTTGTGTTTAGATTGTTTAACTCTGTATGACTTATCAACTAGGAAGATAATGTTTTATGATAGACTCATTGCAGATTTATCCATAGAGGGTATTGCAAGGACATTTAGTTTGGAAATCAATGAGAAAATGACAAACATTGACATAGATCAATACAATGAGGATTTTTAAATTAATGAAAGGAATTGTAGAGCTAAGATATTTTACAACTAGTACAGCCTAGAAAACAAACCCAAAGCTATAGCCAGGTTGCACAAAAATCTGATGAGAATATACTTCAAGGAAGAAATCTACTTGATGATCACAATGTTGAGTAGACTGATAGGATTGAGAGATGGCAGAAAATGTGAGCCATGGATGTTTACTATTATTGAGTTCATGAGAGAAGGAGAAAAAGAGCAAGGACATATTCATTGGGCCAAGGCCATAAGCACAACTATATGGAAATAGGCCATGTTAAGAAAGCAAAAGTTGTTGCCTTTTTATTTGTCTTCATATGTATTGTATTCATGTGCAGCAGAAGTGAGACCATTCATACATGGAATAGATAGGGTTAGGACCTTAGGTAGTGGTCCAGGACAGAAATTGGTATATGAGCATTACCCTGATCTACAAGAGGAGAATACATTGAAAAAAATTGCTTTAGTTAATGATGTATTCTATACCTATATGGTGAGAATTCTAAGAGAAGAACCTAATAAAAGATTGTCTAAGAATGTAGAAGATGCAATTGGGTTGCATAGTTTGTGGTATTTTCAATTTCCACATTTTACTTGTATCAGAACTGAAGGATTTGAAGGAAAGCCTTTTATGCTACCTTGGTATCCTTCTGATAAATTAATTTTTCTGGAGTTTTCAAGACAAAATATGAATGCCTTTAGAATGTACAAGAAAAAGTTTAACAAGGGAAACCTTAAGCTACCTTGGGCTATAGGTAGAAATTCATGCTACAATGAGGAAGTGGCTAGTTATTTAGAGCAGGAATTGAGATATTATGGATTTGAAGAATTTGATTTAGCCAAAAAGTTTGATCCTTTCCACAAGATCCAAAACACAGTTGATAAAAAGTATAAGCATCAGATACACATTGAATATTTTTGGTCTGATTGCAAAAATGATAAGGAGGTAAGGAAGAGAGCCCATAAAATACTAAGCATTGAGCAAATGAAAACTATGGGAGATATATATGTTCCTCCAAAAGTTCAAGAAGATGGTAAATTGCTGCATCATAGTTATACAGAGGCCAGGCTTGCTCCTATTACAAAGCCTGATTGGTCACAGCCTTGGAACAAATCTTTAGACATATTGTCCAAACCAGTTATATTATTTTCATAGACATGGTTAAAAGATAGGGTTGAAGAGCTCAAAGTTGAGGGGAAGGAAATCACATATCCTAAGAAAGGGAGGAAGAGAGTAAGAGAACCTAGTGATGATCCCCAGTGTTTTTATGAGAAGAAGAGAAATATTGTAGAGGCTAAGATTATAGAGAAAGATAAGAATGCTACTTTGATGGATCCCTATGCATTGGGAATAACATTAGTAGTATCATCTGATACATTTGTAGATCCAAAATCATTAAGCCATGAGATTAGTGTAGAAGAGGCACAGACTTCCAAAAACAAAGCAGGACAACAAGTTAGAAGAGCAATACCAATAAGTATATCCAAAGGAGAAACTTCTAAAGCAAGTGAAGTCATTGGAGCACAATAGGTAGGTGTGAAGTTGAGTAATATACCTAGTGCCTCCACTACAACAAAAAAGAGATAGGCATATGTCCAAGTAAAGACAGAGTTGGTTGGGGAAATGCTGCAAGAGTCACAAGCACATGAAGCCAAACAAACCACTAAGACTATCAATATTGAGAGTGACAATAGTGAAGGTGAGGAAAGGAGAATGTATGTAGGAAGAGAAATTGAAATAGAAGAAGACTATAGTGAATTCCTAAGTGAGGAAGAAGAGATAAACACTCCGACTGAGATGGAGATTGAACAAGGCCTTGAGCATGAAAAGGAAAAGGTACAGGAAGAATCAAGGATAGTAGATCCATTTGGTACCTTTGTATCTCCTGAAATCATCAAAGATGTTCAAGAAGAGGCACATAAATTTGAAGAGGCTTAAAAGGAAAGTGCACCTAAGGAAACAATCACAGAAAAACCTGCTCAAGCAGAAGATGAAATAGAAGCTAACACTTCAAGAGTGGATGTATTGAATATTTTGAATATGTATGGTGAATAGAGTGAAGAGGAGAAGAACATAGAAAGCAGGCAAGAACAAGAAAAAGAAACAAAAGAAGAGGATACAATGGTAGGATCCCCAACACCTACAGAGCAAATTAACATATCTGAAAAAGAACAAAAAGAAGGTGAAGATACAGAGGGTGCAACCAACACAGAAGATGCAATAAAGAGGATTGAAGATGAAAAACAACTAGAAAAGGTTAATGAAAATAAAGTTGAAGAACAAATAGAGGATATAAACATAACAAATGTAGAACAAATACATACAGAGGAGGATCAAGAAAAGGAAACATCAAAGGGAGAAGGTCTTGAAGAAGAAGATGAGGCTAGAGGAGACACAAAAATGGAAGAAGAAGAAGAAAATGAAGGAGAGTCCAAAAAACAACATGATCCCATGATACAAGAGGAAGTACCTCAAGAACAATAGCCTCCACCTCAACAACAACAACAACAAGGACAACAACAATAGCATCAAGAGCAAGGGGAAATAGAAAGACCTCAAGAAGAGGTAATAAATGAAGAAAAGCTTGTTGCAGAAACAAAAGAGAATCATGCTTGGTTAGGAATAGAGATAAGAAAAGAAAAGGAGGTACAATTGGTACCAATTGATAGCAAAAGTTTATTAGGTAAAACAATGCCAAGAAAAGAAAAGAGAAAGGCTAGAACAATGTTAGCTATCCAAAGAGGTCTAGATGGATCTAGGATGTTGAACCTAGCCATACTTCAGAAGGAGAAGACTAAGGGAGAAATAACCTTAGATGAGTATAAGATACTAAATTTTGACCTTGGGCATACTACACAGGAGCAACACATCACTAAGTGGGAAGACATGCACCAAGTAATGGCAGAGAGGTTAAGAAACGATAAAGACAAACAAGGGTATTTGAATGGACATATTGTCCAATTGCAACAATTTATTAAAGGAATATTTGATCCGAATACAACAATGCCAGAATTGCCTAATGACATAGTAGTTGTATCCAGGGATGAAATAAAGGACATGGAGAATAAAAGGCTTAAGGCCAATGTATTTGATGAATGGTTCAAAGATTTTATGCAATAAGGTGAACAAGTAATAAAACAGGCAGTGAAAAGTTGGGAGGTGGTTGCAAGAGAAAAGAACAAATGCATTATACTTGTTCATAATTGCTAATTCAGAAGGGAAGAATGCAGATTTGAATTGAAACAATTAACATAAATTGAGGAAAGTGTAGAAGAGTTGATAAATGAAGGAGTAATTACACCTTCAATGGAAAATTAAGTGCCACATGTAAGATTAGAACTCAAATTTGAGGAGGATAATCTTAGAAAGTGTATAACAGTTCCTCAAGAATTAGAAGAAAGGGTGAATGATATGATTAGAGTGCATAAAAAGATAATAGAAAGACTCTTAGGTCATGAATGCCTAGATGTACCATCCTATGAATTGGAAAGAGCTTTGATAGAATTTAATACCATTTTTGCACCATGCATGGAAAATCCTGATGTATATCTTAGTAAACAGATGATTGACTCATTAATGGAGGAAAGTGCTAAAATGAAGAAGTATAAGAAAAGAAGTGAAGGATCAGAGAAGAAAGAAAATAAATTAAAGGAAGGAGTTGCACTGCAGGAGTATATATGGACAAAGAGTCCAAGAGGTGATCACACTTTTGTATAAGGTGTGATCAATAATTTCAAAACATACTTAAAGGAATAAAAATTGTAAAGGGAATAGTAGTTTTGAGAAAAGTCAAGTAAAGAGTATCAGCATGCATAAGTTAAAGAAAGGGGGGAATCTTATTTTAAAAAGATTCCAACAGCATCCTTTGAGAAGGAAAAGATACCTTTTAGATATTTTGAGAGGCGGTTAGAGATGAACATACACCATTGATTAATAATAGAGGGATCTTGACCATAGATGAAGTTTGTAGACGTAGCAGTGAGAAGTTTCAAAATCTATATAAGAAACTTTGCTACTTGTACATTAATTACACAGGGATTTTAGAAGATATCTGGCAATTGAAGTTGTTTAAACATTTTAGTTTAGAGGAGGTCGCATGT
Source organism: Cunninghamia lanceolata (assembly GCA_027924645.1). Classification (NCBI taxonomy): domain Eukaryota; kingdom Viridiplantae; phylum Streptophyta; class Pinopsida; order Cupressales; family Cupressaceae; genus Cunninghamia; species Cunninghamia lanceolata. The sequence goes on from BSBN01000814.1 coordinate 16,911,740, forward strand.
GTCTGCACTAAGGAATGTGTGGAATGTCCAGCTTTCTTATTGTATCTGTAAGATGTTGTAAGTTTTCTGTGAAATTGATTAATGAAGCAAAGAGGCATTCATACATTGTAAATCATATATGACTATGTGTTTTAAATACAAATACATTTGGAATTTTGCGTCTATTGTCAGAGTGTTTTCCTGCTCTTACTTGTATTTGAAATAATATCTCATAAAAGCTTGCAATCTTGAATGTGTGTTTATGAAAATACTCAGGACTCTACATTTAATGATTTAGTTTGTTGATTTGATCAAGTTTGTTATACTTCTTACAACATGGATAACAGAGCATGTAGATCCTATAGTAGAATGATGTTCAATTTGAGTTTCTCTAACTTTTCCCCAAATACTTGAAATACTTAGCTCAAACGTAGAAATTTAAAGGAGATTGTCTGACATTTGAAAGAAACATGACCAATTGAGTTAAATATTTGACAATTTTCATAAATATTTGAAAAGAAAAGCTTGTTTTACTATAAATCATACAAAGCTTTGTGATACAGTGACAAATTTATGCAAAGAAATGGATAATTTGCTGATCTTTGTAACAGTTTGCATAATTCAAGTCCAGTGAGTCATAAATCACCTTAAATCAAGTAAGACCCCTTGCATATTACAGTTTCACATCAACCTACTGAATTGTCCACAGGGTCAAGACCTAACCATATAGAAACTTGGGATTAAGAAATCTTAATTGATTTCTTCATATATTTCAAGACAGTTAGGTTCATTTTGTGAATTTTAACTTTTGTTATGAATGTGTAAAAACAATCATCAACATGTTTATCTTCTACCATATGTGCCCCATTTCTTTTCAGAGGGTCAGGAGTATCATTTCCATAATGTTGCTTTCTATTGTTTTCAATGGGTCTCCCATCTTTCTAATTTGTATTATATGGCATATCATGCAACCTAGGTCTTTCATGTCTATGCTAACCTTCTTGTTTAGTCTACTAAATATTTGGACTTTGAGGAGTTCTAGGGTTATCTCTTTTACTAACCATACCTATAGCTTTCCTGTTGTTATCAATAGTTAATGCCACTTTCTGTGCTTCAGCTAGGATCATAAGGCACCAATTTCTAAGTTTGTACCCTATCTTGGGATCAAATGCTTTCAGATAAATGCTCAATACTGCTGGATTAGTCAGTTTAGATCTATGTAGTATTTTGTTGTGTAATTAGAAAATTTCAGATTGAAATCATACACTGACTCATTTTGGTATTTTTTGATGCTTATTAATTCGTGCAATGCAAACTCAAGGGCATACTGATTACCATACTCCTTCTTAAATTGATTATGGAAATCTGTGATTGAATTGATTGAAGCATCAGGTAAGCTATTGAACTAGTCTCTTGCATCTTTAGTCAGAGACATCACGAATAGCCTCTTTTTAACATCTTCATAGTCCATACCAATATCTTGTATGAAAGCATTGAAGCTTCTGATGTGATCCTCAGCTGATACTGCACTGTTTCCTGTGAACTTGGGAACTATATTTCTCCAATTACTATCCATAGGGTATGGATACAATTAATATCTAGTCAGATCAAATTGGCCACATATGTTTATGAAGTTTTGAGGTGGAAAATTCATGGGTGACGGGTTAAGGTAGTAATTATATCCACCTAGATGCTGATGATAAGCATGTTGCTGTTGTGGGTTTATGTGGGGATTTATATAAGGATTTTGTGGTCTATAATACTATTGGCCAGGGGGTGGGTATGGATTAGCTATATGTTGAGAGGTGTTGTGCATAGGAGGTGGTCTAGGACTTTTAGGGAGGGTATTTTGATGACTTCCAGATGCTTGTGAATTAGAAACACCACCTATATTTTGGTGTAAATTCTGTTGTGGATTCCTCAAAGTGTTTCCCCTATGTGGAGGTACATACTTTGGGGCAGCTATTTTAGTCATATTCTTTATTTGTTGAATCTCTTGTTCTAACAACCTCTTAGTTTCCTCTATCTTGATCATTTCAAGTTCTTCATGTTGTGCTTCATTCATACTTCTTGTATTCTTTGGACTTTCATTCATTTCTTGATTTGAGAATCCATGTTTTACCCCCTCTCCCTGTTGTGACATTTTAAAATCATATTTAGCCTGCCTTTGATCAATTTCTTTCATGGCCCGTGCTTCACACTCAAATTGTTCTTAAGGATAAGGTCTATATTTTGCCAATATATCATCAGTTACTCCATTGAAATTTTCATTTGATTCATGTAGAAGTGTAAAACTATTGTGAGTTGTGATAGTTTGTTTGGTATTGTCTTCTTGAGCCTCTTGATTATTATTCTGATGAGAATAATTTGATGCTCCATTTCTCTTGGGGATGGTTCTAGTTGTTGGAGATGATTGCAATTTCTTCCCTTCCATCTTGGATCTTTTTTTTTAAATGAGTTTGGTAAACTTTTTTAACATGATCGGCGATGCTAGTGCAACACATCCTCTGGATCCATGTGAATGCTTTTGCCCAGTGCAATTAACCGGTGAAGCCACAACACAAGGGACCTCATCCCCTAGCAAGAACACTTCAAACCTGCAAGCTCATTAGCCTAGTGAAGGTGTAAAGCCTGCGATCTCGTTGGCCCAGTGGGGGTTTGAACTCTGGTGGCAGCCACTACAACCAAGTGACTTAACCACCAGACCACACCCTTATTGGCAATTTGGTGCTAACTTTCTATTATAACAAGTTCTAGAGTCACCACCTATTTTGTAAATAGGAAAAGTTTATAATTTATCTTTCTAGATTCTTCTTGCCAGCAGAGTTACCAAATTGTACTTTTGAAATTTCTGACTCTATAAAAGAGTGGTTTCTTACTAAGGTCTGTTATTTGGTCCCCAGTAGAGTCACCAATTTGCTAGATCTAAAAAATGTAGGTTGTTAATCCTAAGAGGATGCTAGGCTCTATGCTTAGATTTGCAACATTTTTGAACTAACGTGATGGAATCAACCTTTAGAGTTTGATGACTCCTTGCACTTTAGGTCTTGCTAAACCTAGGCAAGTGAACCTTGAAAATTAAAGTAGATTGAGTGTAAGTATTATGACTAAGTAAATGGATCTACCTACAATGGCAAATGGTGTAGGATAGATGAGAGCTTGCTAACTAATTCTATGCCTAATATCTGATGAATGATTGGTATAAATTGTATAAGCAATATTGAGGTAAATTTTATGACTGTGCTTAAATAATAAAAAGGCTTTTAGATGATGAATTGAGATAAGACCAGTGCTTTGTTGGGTAAATAGAGTCAAATGGAAGACTACAACAAGTGGCTTATAGTGGGTAGTAACTCTAATTGTTTAGCGCAATACTTTAGTTTATAACTTGTATAAATGTGCAGGAAAATAACTAACAAACTCTTGTTAACAATCCAATAGATAAGATCAGACTTCTTGTTATTCACCAGAAGGAAATTTAATCCTTTCTTCTACCATCCATTTGGTGCTAACTTTCTATTATAACAAGTTCTAGAGTCGCCACCTATTTTGTAAATAGGAAAAGTTTATAATTTATCTTTCTAGATTCTTCTTGCTAGTAGAGTTACCAAATTGTACTTTTGAAATTTCTGACTCTATAAAAGAATGGTTTCTTACTAAGGTCCTTTATTTGGTCCCCAGTAAAGTCACCAATTTGTTAGATCTCAAAAATGTAGGTTGTTAATCCTAAGAGGATGCCAGGCTCTATGCTTAGATTTGCAACATTTTTGAACTAACACAATGGAATCAACCTTTAGAGTTTGATGACTCCATGCAATTTAGGTCTTGCTAAACCTAGGCGGGTGAACCTTGAAAATTAAAGTAGATTGAGTGTAAGTATTATTACTAGGTAAATGGATCTACCTACAGTGGCAAATGGTGTAGGATAGATGAGAGCTTGCTAACTAATTCTATGCCTAATATCTGATGAATGATTGGTATAAATTATATAAGCAATATCAAGGTAAATTTTATGACTGTGCTTAAATAATAAAAAGGCTTTTAGATGATGAATTGAGATAAGATCAATGCTTTGTTGGGTAAACAGAGTCAAATGGAAGACTACGACAAGTGGCTTATAGTGGGCAGTAACTCTAATTGTTTGGCACAATACTTTAGTTTATAACTTGTATAAACGTGTAGGAAAATGACTAACAAACTCTTGTTAACAACCCAAAATATAAGATCATACTTCTTGTTATTCACCAAAAGGAAATTTAATCCTTTCTTCTACCTTCCATTTGGTGCTAACTTTCTGTTATAACAGGTTCTAGAGTCACCACCTATTTTGTAAATAGGAAAAGTTTATAATTTATCTTTCCAGATTCTTCTTGCCACCAGAGTTACCAAATTGTACTTTTGAAATTTCTGACTCTATAAAAGAATGGTTTCTTACTAAGGTCCTTTATTTGGTCCCCAGTAGAGTCACCAATTTGTTAGATCTCAAAAATGTAGGTTGTTAATCCTAAGAGGATGCCAGGCTCTATGCTTAGATTTGCAACATTTTTGAACTAACGCGATGGAATCAACCTTTAGAGTTTGATGACTCCCTGTACTTTAGGTCCTACTAAACCTAGGTGGGTGAACCTTAAAAATTAAAGCAGATTGAGTGTAAGTATTATGACTAAGTAAATGGATCTACCTACAGTGGCAAATGGTGTAGGATAGATGAGAGCTTGCTAACTAATTCTATGCCTAATATTTGATGAATGATTGGTATAAATTGTATAAGCAATATCAAGGTAAATTTTATGACTGTGCTTAAATAATTAAAAGGCTTTTAGATGATGAATTTAGATAAGACCAGTGCTTCATTGGGTAAACAGAGTCAAATGGAAGACTGCGACAAGTGGCTTATAGTGGGCAGTAACTCTAATTGTTTGGCACAATACTTTAGTTTATAACTTGTATAAACATGGAAGAAAATGATTGACAAACTCTTTTTAACAATCCAATAGATAAGATTAGACTTCTTGTTATTCACCAGAAGGAAATTTAATCCTTTCTTTAAGGAATCAATTAAATGAAATATTCAAGAAAAATAGATAGTATCAACTTGGAGACAAAATGGCAAACCTAATTATATGGTTCTTCTTAGTAATCAAAACTAACACTTCCAGGTTACTGTGACTAATCAGAAGGATTTTAATTCCTCTAATGGAAACCAATTAATTCAATCACACAAATACAGCAAATGTGCACTAACAAATTAAATATATACTTGATATATTAATTTGAATAACAAGGAAATACTGAATTGGAGACAACCATATAATTGAATAATTTTAACAAACAACTGATGCCAAAATAAAACCATAGAATCAGAGAACTTCAATTTACTTCTTCAGTAATATGCTTGCAACATGGTCTTTTAAAACATTGTAAACTTCATGTATTATATCCTACTGCTGATGATATTTCAGCATCATATGTTCAGCTTATATAGAAATATTTATGAAGAGACATAGCTCTTCAAAATGTCTTTTGGGAATTAACAAGATTAACATAACAACAATAAAGATAACAATGCTAAGCTCTATTCAACCATAGGTTATGTCTGGGTGATGTGATCTAAGTACTCCTAGCTGCAATGTGTATCAGTAAATTCAATGCCATTTCTCAAGATCACATCCATCATTACCATCTTCTCTAGATGCTTGTAGGCTTCCCCAGATGCAGAGTCTTTATCCTTGAGAGCTCCTAAGGCTTCATGCAATATCATTTGACAGTCTTTACTCCATTCATCCTTACATTTCAGTTCTTTATCATTTCTGAACAACATGGGCACTCCTTCTTTTGAAGCATAAATACATTCTTTGCCATCATTTTTAAGCAGGTCATAATATTTCTAATGCTACTCAATCAACTCTTTTGTACTACAAATCCCTGTAGTATCAGAAACATCCTTGCCCTGTATCTCGTGGAATTTTTCCTGCAACCTATTGTTAAGCCTCTCATGCTCTTGAATTGCTTTATAATTTTTAGAATAAACATCCAAAAACCTGTTCATCCAATGCATCATGTTAACATGTCTATTCTAGAGCACTATTGCAAGTGTGTCAATCTGGACTTGAGCAATTTGATCAATAGATGGTGATTGGGTGCTTAGTGAGCTTTCTCCCTGAGTTAACCTTTTTACTAACCCTCCAAAGGTATTCTTAATAGTATCTTTTAAGAAATCATTTTCTTTTGTTAATCTCTCATAGCTCAGTTTATATGCATCACGTTCCTTAATCAACATCTAAGGCTGCGCTTTGTTCAATTTTGCAATATTTATACCAATTTCTGCAGTGATCAAGGGGTCAGTCTCTCCTTCCTTCAAAGTCATTACATGCCCAAAAGCCTTTTCAATATCTATGATGTCTATCTTCTTATGAGGCAGGTACAAGGTCCATATCATTAGTGAATTTTCATCATTGTTATATTTGGTGCCCATATACACTTATGTGACACCCTCAGGAGTAAGCTTATATTTGTCATCTATATTATGCAAAAAACTATCAAATACCAAAGTAGAATTCAAATCAAGACCAGGGAATATCATAACACCTGCTTCTCTGAGCAGTTGTCTACCTTTACTAGGAGTCATAGCTTTCATTTCATTATCCACCATTGTTTTTAACATATCAACTAATTGTTTTTCATTGTCAGTCGTGACATTATCAACTAACTCTCTAATCTCTTTTCCTTTGTATTTGTATAAAAATTATTTAAACTCCTTAGAATGAATAAATTGGTCATCTAAAATGAAAGAATCATATGGTAATTGTCTAGGGTCTTCATCAATAGGTTTCTCCACATCACATTCTATATCAGAAGACTGATAGCTTTGCATTTTTCATTTGGACATTGTGGTTGCCTATTGGTGTGGCTCTTCTTCCCCTGTAGATCCCTCACTAGTAGATGACAACAATTCTATCTCTGCCAACTATCTTTTCTTCTCATCTAATTCTCTATTATATTTCTCAATCACTAATTCAACTTCAGTTTCTTCCATATTCCTAATGATATCATCATGTGGATATGAGACATGTGTATATCCACTGAGGTTTTGTTTTCCCCTAGCAAGATCAATGAAACCCTTAGGATCAAATCCTTTTCTTGCCTCAGCCCATATCATATTGTAATGCATTAGTTTATCCATGATGAGACTATAACCATCCTTGGATACCACAGTAAAATCTCCAAAGCATAGAGTACTAGGCATGAAGGATTGTTTGTCCTAGGAGCTTGAGTGTATCACATTAGAACAATTCATTTGCTTGACTATCTCCAAGTAGGCAATTCTGTTAGGAACTGTCTTGGGCAATATAAAAGAGGTGTCTTCAAAACCATAAACTCTGATCATGGTAGCATCCTCAAAACAATACTAGTCCCCCCAGTTGTGGGTAATAGTAGGAGGACCACCAAAATCTTTAGGTCTAAGAAAACTCTTTATTTCATTTGAGAGTGAATATTCACAAGGATGACAAAAATATCTATACAACACTTTCACACAGTATTCTTCAAAATGAATATAACTTGAATGGGCATACCTATTGTCCCATATCCTCGTCCACATTTGTATAGGTGACTTTTGTTCCCTCTGGTCCATTTGAGCAACTTTGAATTCATTTGGCCATAATCCTATTTCCTGGCCATAATAAAGCACCATGTGCATGAGTAGTGGGTAGTGTTCAAAAGAGACCGATGGGGCGTTGTTCTTAACTGCAGTCATGCCAGAATCAATTCTTCCAAAAACATGGGCAACATAGTCAAACTGGCTAGCATTGTGGCATTGGATATTAGTGGTTATCACCATCAAAGGAATTGTCATGAAATCAGGGATATCTAACTCTAGAACTTGGCCCGCAGAGTAGTATGTGTATTGTATGTATGGTTCAAATAATGACACATGAAATGGAGGTCCATCAGTCTCACTAAGAGGCACCATTTCATTTTCTACCTTAGGCCTATGGATAGGTAATCTCCATCCATTGTAAGTGGTATCCATTCTCCAGTATTCTTTGTCCAAATCTTCATAGACTATAGGAACAGTGTGTAGATCATCTAAATCAAACACTTCACAGATAGCATTTTTATATAAATGTACAACTGGCTCTCCTTGTGGATTGCATATGGCTTTGAGGCTAGGGTTGTAATGTTTAGCTAGGAGTTTGAGGAGCTCTACATTCACAAAGACATTAGGAATGACCAATTTGCCTAGATTCAAGTGCCATGGATTCAACATTGGGACATTTTTGAATCTTCTATTGTAATGGAATTTAACAATTTCATAACCTCTTATTGGAGTGCATACATTGCCAAGATATTTACACTTGTCTTCTAGTTTCTCTACTTCTACACTAAGTTCTCTAGACCTTCGGGCTTTGGGAGTCGATCCAGGCAATTGGTCAATTAGGTCCTGGTTTAATTTTCTTTCTTTTATTTTCTCATTAGGACTTTTTCTCAATTTTTTGTTTCTTAGCTTTACTAGTCTCACCCTGTTGTTTTCTGCCCTTCCCTTTCATTGGAGTCTCCATTACAATCTTGGACAGAAAATTCAAATTGCAGGCTAATGCATAGAGGTTTGTATATATGTACCTATTGTTGGAGGTGATGATTGAATTCCCATGTTTTCTCCTCCAAGTCTCCAATTGCGTGCTCCTTTTAGAAAATTCTTTCAAACTTAATTGCAGTGATTTCAAATGGCATTTCAAAGGATCTCTTCCTTGTCTGCAATTAATTGTTCCAGTGTTTCAATTTTCATGATTTTTGTAATGTCAAGGTGATTTAATATCTTCTTATGGTGTGAACATTTGCATATGGATCAATCGTTGTGACCATTCATCTGTCTCCTCGATGTCATCTTTATATAAGTCTATATCGGCAAGATATTTTTGAGGTTTATGCAATAGACAAATGGACATGGCAAGATATTTAAGGTATGATTTTTGTAATGTCAAGGTGATTTAATATCTTCTTATGGCGTGAACATTTGCATATGGATCAATCGCTGTGACCATTCATCTGTCTCCTTGATGTCATCTTTATATAAGTCTATTTCAGCAAGATATTTTCGAGGTTTATGCAATAGACAAATGGACATGGCTATCATTGGCCTAACTTACTTTATCGCTGCAGGAATAACATTTGACTCTGATATCATAAGTATCTCTGATATGAATATTGGTGAGAGTTTCATCAATGAACGTGGCCATTATCATTATCGAAACAACATAGGACATCAGGATGACTTATTTCAAACTACCCGATCATGGTTGTTTCCCTGATATCTTCCTTCACATCCTTCATCAGAGTGATTGTCACAACATGTCACTAACATCTTTCATTGTTGTGAGTTATTGGTTTGGCAAGACTTGTAAGCTCTTCTTCTGACTTTTTTACTTTCACCGATAGTAGTTATTCTTTCTACACATCAGTGTGACTTAAGCCAAAATAACACTGCTTTATCGCTGAGACATTGAAAAGTCAAAGATACTTTAATTTCTCACCCCGATGTGCATTTCTCCCCAATGACCATTGGTTTCACTTGTTCCATAGGTAGCTCGGCAAGAGTCATACTAAACTCTTTCATCAGTGTGATCTATATTGTCGAGGGGTTTTTTTGAGTATTCCTCGATAGTGTTTTCTTATGCTGATAGTCCTTGTTACTGATCAACTCAGTGTGACTACAAATTCTCTCCCCAATGAAAGGTCATCAGTGTTACTTTCTTCATCGGTGGTTCCTAAAATCTTCTCCCTAATCATTATTCTCATGCTGATACTCATTTCATCTAGTTTCTCATAGAGCATGGATTGGTATAACAAAAGGGAGGTCTTGCTGAAATTAAGGAATTGAGGCCCTTCATTATATTACATTTTGAGGGGTGAGACACCCATTCATGATGAAAGTTATGTGATTTTTATGGGATATACTAGTTATTATTATGATTTTGGGTGTAATGTTTTCTGATTTGGTTAGACATGGGTTGGTAGGAATATAAGAAAATTTTAAATTTTCCTGTCCCAACAGGACATATATATGTTGTGTATCCACTCTTCTCTATATAACAAAAAAATATATATTTGTCTCTATGCTTTTAAAAAGAAATAGGATATATATATATATATATATATCAGCAAACATAAACGAATATACCTATTGTATATACACCCAACTCGAAGTGGCGGCCATGAGAGCTCCCAACCAAGAACTTGCAACACAAAAAATGGAGAAAAGAGAGAGTTGAGAGAAAAATGGAGAAAGAAGATAATGAGAAGACAAGTTAGGGTTAGGGCTTTTCCCTTAAGGATAATATTATTTTATTTGGCTTTTAGGATAGTGGGATTTTAAATTTAGTGTTATTATTTCTTCCCTCTCATTTGATTTGGGAACTTTTATTAATTTGTTTATTTTGGGTTGCATTGGTATTGTAGATTAAAAGGGTAAGTTTAATTTTAATATGTGGTATTTTAAATTTACCATTGTGGCAATGTTATGTGGATATCTTTTTATTGTGTAGCTTAGGAATTTATTTTATTTTGGATTGGTTTTTTTCTAACTAGAATTCAAATTATTGGAGCAAATGGGAAATCGTGTTTTAGTGAACTTTATTAAAGTTTATTTTATAATTTTATTTTAGATTTGGGCAACCATGTAATTTATTTCAACCTTAGTTTTATACTAAGACCAATTTAGTTAAAATTAATATTATGTTTGGTTCTTAATGAAATAGGTTTAAAATTAATTAATTTATCCTTGTGTTTTTATCAGAAAACCTTAATGTGATAGAAAGTTTCCCTAGTGCATTAAATATTTTGTCTCCCAACATTAGTAAGGTTAGAGAGCCTTTCATGAGATTGTTGTTTATTAGAATAAACCCTATTCACGCCCATGAGGCATTATGCTACTAGATTTTTCTAGAGTTTAGGGGTTAGCTAAGTTAGTGAATTTCACCTTGCATAGGATCAAATTATTGTTTATGCCAGTTATCGACATTATGTTTTGGTATTATATATATTTCTCTTGTATTAGAATTAGACTTTTGAATTTGACTTATGTCAAGATTCCTTCATTCACCTAGGTAAACCATAGGGTTTTGATCCTCAATCCTAACCCTATTAGCAATGTTACTCATGTTGCATTGACCCCCTAGTTGGCCTTAGGGGAATACGCATGTGATTGTGTTACCCCACCCTTGTATGTCTTGTTACGCCTTATACATATTACCACTAAGCACACCTACACATGTGAGGGGGTTTCTAGGGTAGCGTGGTAAAATTTTTGATATTTCATGTCATGACCACATGACAAATGTGGACATGACACATGTGATGTGTGTCGTGACTACATGGGAAATGTGGGCATGGAAAAATCCTTGAAGGTAGTAAAGGAAATAAATAATCTGACTGCTTCAATTCTTGCCACCGGAGAAAAAGTCTCTTCAAAATCAACTCCTTCTACTTGGGAATAACCCTTGCAGACCAATCTGGCTTTGTTTCTAACTACTTCACCATCTTCATTTAGTTTATTCTAGAAGACCCATTTGGTTCCAATCACATTTTTGTTTCTAGGTCTGGGAACAAGATCCCAAGTGTGATTTTTCTCAATTTATATCAGCACTTCCTTCATTGCTTTAGTCCAGCTTTTATCATTGCATGCTTCACTCACAGTTTTTGGTTCAAACTTGAAATCAAACAATACTTTTTTGAGTCTTGAGCAATATTTCTTCTTGTTTGAACACCTTTTCTTTTATCACCTATGATCTGATCTTCAGAGTCACTCAGTCTTACATACCTAGGAGTTCTGGGAATTTCTTGCACTTCTGTTTCTTGAACAAGTTCATCCAAACTTATCTCTTCTTCCTAATTCTCTGGATCAGTCTAGATCTAAATTTTAGAAGGGGCTTGGACTTCTTGGACCAAAACATCATTTTGATCATCTTCATCACATTCATAAAACCTTGAGGGTTTTTCAATACCTTCATCAACCTTCACATTTGTACTTTCTATAATCTTCTCAATCTCTTGTTATAACATCGGTATGCTTTGCTTCGAGTAGAATAACCCAAGAATATTCCTTCATCACTTCTAGCATCAAATTTTCCAAGGTCTTCATCTCTTTTAATGTAACATTTGCTACCAAAGACTCTAAAATACTTCACAGTGGAAGTGATGCCAAACCAGAGTTCATAAGGGGTCTTACTAGTATTGCTTCTGATTTTTACTCGATTAAGAGTATAGATAGCAGTGCTTACAACTTCTCTCCAGTAGATCTGAGAAACATTTTCTTCCATCATCATGGTTCTAAATGCTTCTTGGATGGTCCAGTTCTTTCTCTCCACTACTCCATTCTGCTATGGAGTTCTTGGAGTAGACAACTATCTTTTTATCCCATGTTTGTCACATAATTCTATGAACTCTCCAGATGTGAATTCTCTACCTCTATCAGACCTGATACATTTTATGTTTAATCTGGTTTGATTCTCTACCATAGATTTGAATATTTTGAATTTCTCAAGAGCCTCAGATTTCTCTTTCAGAAAAGTCACCCACATCATCTGGGAGTGGTCATCAATTAATAACATGAAGTATCTATCACCTTGCAAACTCTTGATTCTTGCTAGACCACATAGATCAATATGTACTAATTCCAACAATCCAGTAGAAGATTGTTCCTTACTTTTGAATGTGACTCTACTTTGCTTACCCAACTGACATTCTTTGCACAAACTATTAGTAGGTTTCACCAGTCTTGGAAGATCTCTTACAGCCTGAGTGTTGCTTATCTTGATGATATTATCAAAATTCACATGACACATTCTCCTATACCACAACCAACTCTGATCAATTTGAAAAAATAAATAACTTTTGCTAGTACCAACCAAGTGGAAGATGTTACCTTTTGTTTGAGTACCGGATGCAATCTCTGTTCCAGAACTTTCAAAGATCTTACATTTTCCATTTTTGAATCGGAGATCATAGACTTTGTCCACCAACTATCCAACACTAAGAAGATTGTACTTCAGACCTTCAACATATAGTACATTACTGGTTTTGTTCTTTCCATCAAAAGAAATAGTTCCTCTACCTCTGATTTTGCCAGCAAAATTGTCACCAAATTTTACAACTCCTTCATATCTTTCCAAATCTATAAACTTATTTTTGTCACCTATCATATGGTGGGAGCATCCACTGTCAATGACCCAATCATCCTTTTCTTCAACTTGGGCACCTAGATTTCTTTCTATCATTTTATGATTGACAGATTCAGAGGGCATTGGATCTTCTTCCTTGATGGTAATAAACACCCAGTCACTTCTGGATTTGTTTCTTGTCTCTGATTCATCATTTGTTACTCCATCATCATCATCTTCATGAACATAGTAACATTTCTTTTGGAATCTTGATCTATTTGGATTTACTCTTGAAAATCTTTTTGGACACCTTGAGGCAAAATGACCAATCTTATTGCAGTTGAAACATTTGAAGGGCAATTTTCCTTCATACTTACCAGATCCTCTTAGCAGTCTTTTTGCAATAAGGGCTTCAAGTTGAGTAGCTTCTGCTTCATCTTCTTCCAGATCTTTTCTTGCTTTTTCATACCATGATAGTTTCTTTGAAGAGTTCTCTCCTAGATCAAACTTCTGTTTTCCTTTTACAGAGGCACTAACTTTGAATGCAGATTCAGTCTTGGGCGGTGCATCTCCAAACTTGGCTAATTCAAATGTAGCTAATTTTCCAACCAATTGATCTCTTGTGATACTTGAAAAAGATCTGAATTCTTCAATACCAGCAACCTTGTATTTGTAAGGAGGTAGGGATTTGAGAACTTTGGCAACAATCTCATCTTCATCCAAGATTCCACCAACACATCTAATGCCACAAACAAGATGATGGACTTTTGGCATAAATGTAGTGATATTCTTATCTTCATTCATCTTCAGGTTTTCAAATTTTCCTTTCAGACTCTGTAGCTTGGCACATTTAACATATTTGTCTCCTTCATGCAAAAGTTCCATTTTTTTCCCAAATCTCATATACAGTTTTTAGATCTATAACATTTGCCATCTCTAAATTAGATAAGGCACTTAGTAGAGCTTCCTTACCCAAAAATTGTTTTTAGCATCTCTGATTTCATCTACAGTTCTTGGACCATTCTTGTGGAGGAACATACTTCTTTGAAGCCATGATCTAATATTGCATTCCCATACATTGCAAGTAACATTCCATGTGGCATTTCCAAAGAGTGTAATTGGTTCCATCAAACATCAGACTATCCTTCTTGTAGGAAGACATCTTGGATCTCCTCAAGTGGTTAAGCTCTTTTATAGGAACTTAGCTCTGATACCAATTATTAGATTCAAGACAGACAACTGAGAGTGGGGGGTGAATCAATTGTCCCAAAACTTTCTCTTATTAACCACTTAAATCCTTCTTGTAATTCAGTAGCATAATAATAAATCAATCATGGAAACATAATGAAACAGTTCAAGAGTAGAAACACATTAACACATATGACACCAAGATTTTAACATGGAAAACCTGGTTAAGGGAAAATTGTAGGGTTACTAACCCAAGATTGTATTCTCTGTTAAAAGAATAAGAAGAACAAAATGGCACATGCCAATTAGGGCTCACTGCCCAAGCAGACTGCTCACAAGAGGCCCACTACCTACAGGAGACACACTGTCTATAGAATGATAAATATTACATACTTAAACTGAAGAATAGCATCTTCATCATGCTTGAGTCAGTTCCATTTAAGCTCAATACTTCTGCTCTACCTATCACTCTTCTCCTCTCTACCACACTCTCATCTCTGCCAAGATGCTTTTGAAATGACTTCACAACTTCTTATTTATACAAGACATTGACTTAGGGATAATCATCCAAGTCAACATACTTTACAGAGCAAATACACAAATACAACTTGACTAAATTATAAAAGACTTCATGCGAATGATCACACTGTCAGCCACACAGATTTGAGACTTTAATCTTCTTTGAGGAACATGCCATGCTTCACAGAACATCTTCAAGATCATCCACAAGATGTGTAACTCATCCAGTCGGCCAAGTTTAGGAAGAACATCATCATCCGAAAGTAATTCTTCAATTATGAGCTCAATCTTGAATGCGGACCACCAACCTAAACTAGAGACAATCCAGAGACCCCCACAAGCTTTCCTGAATCACCAAGAACATCCACACTACTTCTATTTACTGAAATCATTCTCTCCTTCATCCAGAACCTTAAGAACACAGTCTGTCATCACTGTCATATTGGAATAGATGCTTGCGGACCTCCAGACCACAAATCAATTGAGTTGTCAATTCACATTGACTTCTTAAACACTCCACCAAATCTGTAAAACAAGATATTGCATTTCTAGATCTCATCGGACCTATTTATGTCACTCTATCACCTCTGAACATCTACCAAAACCGGTTTTAATCATATGGCCATAACTTGTAATCTTCATGCAGACCTCTAAAATCTATACTAGATCACCTTTAGACACATTTCTACAAACCCTTTAATGTGCAACCTCTGATCTTCATCTTAGCTGGGATCTTTACCTCACTGTCTTCACTGTTCTTCTCTATTCTTGATAGGACTAATTTTCTCAATATCCTTAGCATACAACTCATTCAATCCTTGACATCAATGCAATAGGAGTATGTTGACATCAATGACAACACTGGTTAGGCCCATATTTGCAATAGATAGGATACTTGTGCCTTAGCCCATTATCACATAGCCTTAGCACCCCACCATAGCACCCTCTCACTACCTAGCTCAGCTATCACCTATGCCATCTCAGCCCCATCACCTCCTCCATCTCCCCCTGTAGCTCCCCCATCCACCATCCCCTGTAGCCACTGCACCTCTGCTAGAGCGCTATCTTGCTTTGCTCACAGGCTATCCTGCTCCACAGTCACCTAAGCTAATGAATCCTCATGGTGTTCACATCCTCTCCATCCTCTCCTACTACCACCTCTACTCTCTAATGTACTCAGTGCCTAGGACATAACCCAGAAGGACCTACACTAGATGGCCTTACCCCTACAAATCCCATTGCAACTATTGCCAAAAGAGGATTACCTCCTCTACCACCTCCACCATCATCACCTCCACCACCACCACCACCACCTCCTCCTCTACCACCATCATTGTCTCCATCCTCGTCATCTACATCAGTCTCTATAATGTACTTCTCCTCCTCCTCATCCACTCCTAGTTGATCTATCAGAATAGTCAATCGCATAGGCCTAGCTCTAGCCAACTAGACATCATATGCTAGTTTCATACCTGCATCTGCCACTATTGATGCCTAATCCCAATCCACCAATACTAGCCCATCAAACTCTACAATGAGTATGGTTGCCGCTAGTTCTTCCCCCCACCAACCATGATCTCACCGCACCCAAGCAAAAATAGTTGATACCTACGGCACATCCTACCGCAATTCAAACTGACACAAAACTCAATTGGGGAGGTACCAATCCAAAATGTGAGTTGTCCTTCCTATTAGATAGTGTGGTTTCTTAGTAAATGGAAGATGAGTATCATCATCTATCCACGGCTCACATCCTATGTATGGTCGTCAAGTCATTGATGTCACCTCATCAAAAGCACATTAATAGAACCTCCTGTTGCCTAACTGTTGATGTGTCAAAATGCCCATGTAAGCAAACAAATAGGGACAAAACTGTGGCATCACATGTTGGCATACTAGCCTTGTCACCTCAATATGCTCATGGTGTACCTTGCACACATGCCCCATTTCACCAAATGGGGACCCCCTCTTTTTGCTTTGGCTTGGAGTCTCAACCTTTCTTCCTTGTGATGAAGTGAAATGGTGCTTAAAATGTAGGATCTATTCTAGATTTGAGTATTTGGTATGTTTGAAGTTATTTGATTCCTTTCATAATTGATTTGGTGAAGTCTTGATTGGTTTTGTGCTTAAGAAATAGCTATTTATTGCCTTTTACACTAAAAGTGGGTGTTACTGCAGTTTGTGTCAAAATCACTAGATATAGTCCTTAAAACTATTGCTATAGGATGTGTTATGTTGGGATTCCTTGTTTTCATACCTTAGAATTGTAAAATCATGACAAATTTCACAACATTTCACTAAGGTGTCTTTGTGTTTTTATCCTGATGCATATCCCTGAAGCCTTGAAAATGGCTAAGTTTGAAGTCTTGAAACCTTGAAAAATTGGTTAAGTCTAAAATCTGGTGGATCCTCCAAAATCTAGAATCTGCTATGTTAAATCCCATGGATCCGGGACCTATCTCAAACATGCTGACAGTATATTTCAAAATATTTAAAGTATAAACTATACTTACATATATTTTTAAATATATTGTCAATCAGGGACTTTCAAATTTTGGTGGAAAAAATCCACCTTACTGCAATTAGCAAGCTTTTTCCACTCTATCGGATGCACTAAAAATGACCCCTACCAGACATTGCACTAAAAACTGATTCCGCAGGATATATCTGGTCACCTTGAAAACCTCTGCTAAGGCATTTTCAAGAAAAGCAGGTTTTTTCCATCTCATGGGATGTAGCACTCAAAAGTGTCTGCACTACACATGTCTAGTAGGACCTAAAATCCCTACCATCTGATTGCCCTAAAAAATGCCACTGGAAGGCATACATCCATTTTACGCTAAAATCGTTGACCACTGGATTGGTACTAAAAAATGCCTCAACATGATATAACTGGTTCCCCTCCAAATCTTTGCTATCTTGTTGCCTCCAAGATCCCTGCTAAAAAGTATTTGGAAGGTTAGCACTAAAATTTGATCTTACTGCATATATCCAGTAGGAGCAAAAAACCCCATTTTTTCATAATTTGAGCTAGAAAACTCATTTTTAAGGGTGTAAACATGGTTTAATTGATGAATTTGATATGAATATCATTCCTTCACATTTGTCAAGAATTTGTATCATTCTAGTATGGATTTTAAACATCTTTTGATATAAATTAATGCTACTGCACATGGATATCCAGTAGACCAAACAAGTCCTACTTTTTACAAAAATGGGTATAAAAATATGAAATAAAAGCCTCTTACTAGATCCAAATGAGCACAAAAACATCCAAGATCATCATAAATGTGAAAAGGGTAGTCAAAAATGATGAAAAAATTAGAAAATCATTTGAAAATGCTAGATTTGTGAAGTTGTTCATAATCAACAACTATCCCATATTGATCCAAGGCTGCAAATGAATGTATCTTGATCTATCCTGATGGAAAATGACTTGTTTATGATGGAATTGATGCTTGGCATTGTCAATTGTAGGTCTGAGAGGACGAAGGAGCTAGTTGGAGCCACCATGAAGGAGATAAGCAAAATCATCATTTTGTCAATCAAACCATTATTGTACCTACAATAGAAAGTCAGTATGATATCAAAGCTGATGGAGATAAGCCCTAAGAGATTAAAGATATGGAAGATCAATTCTACATCACTATTGTTCTTACAAATCTTATTCAATGTCTAGGACATGTGCACAGCTGTCTCAGCCATCCAGTCATCAAAAATCAATCCAACAAGCAACCAGTTGGATATGTCTTCAAAAATGTGACACATACCCCTATTGACTAGTCAACTCATTGGAAAAGTCATTTGTCTCATTAGACAACTCAAGAATTTGATATTTTGTCTTGTTCTCATGAGCTAAAAAGTTGTAATTTTGTCTTTTTCCTACAAGACAAAAGCAAATTCAGGAATGTAACTGCCCACCAACCAAATTAAATTCCATGTAATCTAAGCCATTGGTGTTGAGTTAATCTCCATCATCCATTCAAAAACTCACTATGATTGCCTCTCTATATAAAGGCAACCTCTCGCATTGTAAAGGAGAAAATAAGAGAAAGCACTAAAGAAGGAATTGTTGAAACTCTACCATTTTTTTGAATCAATACAAACGAAATTTCATTTGGCTTTGCCATATGAGTTTATTTTGTTGATTGGATATGGTTATCATGGTTCTTCTTCACCTTCCAAATTAGTTATTCAATTGCATTTGTGGTTAGTTATTTAGATATTTGAAGGATTTCCTATACTTACCATTGATGGCTTGCTGATTGTATGTCATTATGCATGGTTAGTCTGGGCATATTTTTATGAGCTAAGTTTGATTATGTAAGTTCATTGAACTATGCTAGGAATTAGGTGTTGGATGAATCTTTCACAGTTTGAAAACCCTTGTGTTTCCTTAGAAGATTGCACAATCTCTGTAGCATTGTGGGCTGCTTGGTTAAGTAGAGATTCGTTTATTGTTGGGAATCTATCTATCTATTTATTGATCATTTCTGTAGTTGTCCATAGGTTCTCTCTATCCCTCTCTCTCCCCTTTTCCTTTTGTATTTTATTTATTAGATCATGTTAGATTAGGTTTCATAAATTGCATAATGCTTTCACATATTTCACATTTAATGAATGCAAATTAGCAGATTGCTGGTTGTAGGTTGAAATGACATATCTTGTATTAGTCTGGGTATATATCAATTTTTCCATGCATTGTTAAATCAGAAAATTGATCAAGGTCATGTGCAACCCAACCCTAATGCATAACATTTTCTTGCATTGCATGTAAGTTCCCTTGTTGGAACAACTAATACATATCCACTGAGTTATCCTGCAAGCTAAGACCTAGTTGTATAAACCTTGGGGGAGTCCTATTCCAAAGTTTTGGAATAGGATTCCTTTCAAGAGGGGTGAGTTATCTAATATCTTACCTATGTTGTTGCATGCTAAAAACACCATCAACAGCTCCCATGCCCACACATGGAGAAGTGTCACTCCACAACCTAGGCTTGTTCCATCCAAATAAACAACTGCATGCATATCATGATACAAATCAACCAATAAACATGGCCCCCATGCATACACTACACCCTGAGTAACCATTTGCTCCATAGAATCTCCCCATCCCATAGGAAACCCACAAGAGTGTCGATCTAGCATCAATACTTTCCTAATGAGTCCACAAATGTACAACTCAAAATTGCTAAAGCGCCTCCTAAGGGCACCGCCCATAGCATCTCCCACCCGTCTATACCTATCTCCACCTGCCTCAGGGAAAAAATATGTCGCAGTGCTGTCAACCCTGTCATACAATCATACACTACTTCCTCTCCATGAATGGGGATCTCTAAGATCCTCTACACATCCTCTAGGGTGATAGTAATCTCACCCATCAGCAATAGGAATGAAGAGCTCTCACTCCTCCAGTGCTCCACCAATGTCATCATCATCATTCGATGCGTGCACAATCAAGGCATCTTTAAGATAAACAATAATCCCAGTGCTCTTAGGTAGGTCTTCTCCACCTAATTCAACCTATCCTTACGTACCATCATAGGTGGTCTTTTCTCTCATGACTGAAACCAAAAAGATCAGCCTTTTCCCAAAAACAATGCAAAGCCACTAATCCATTAACCCCTAGCACTATTCCAGTTGAATGTGCTAACAGACCTACCCATAGTGCTAATCCATATGAAGGTGCTAACAAACTTACCTATAGTGCTAATCCATTTGGATGTGCTAAACCTTTGACCCTAGGTGCTAATTAAGGCAAAAACACTATTTCATAAACCCCAGGCACTATTCCACCTAAAAGGCTAAAAAATCCAATGTTTTGGCACTAATTTAGCCAAAAGTACTAATTCATTAACCCTAAGTGCTAATCGAGATGATGATGCTAAATCCCCTTAGACCTGACACTAATAAACTTGATAGCACTAATCCACTGACCACGGGCACTAAAGCCAACCCCCTTACCCAAACCAAATGTGCTAACCTAGATGTTGGCACTAATTTTCCAACCAAATACACCATATGGCTGCGCACAAGCACTAAGGCTGCTAACCTACCCATTTCAAGCCCCATAAATGACCTAAAACTCAAGAAAGTACAAAGGAGGGTTAAGTGACATACTTGTGGTCTAGCTACAAGCAACCATTGATACTCTTGGACTCACTCAGTTTGGTGCTCCTCATGTGGAATGCGTTGTACTACCATCGCTCTCACTCTTTTCTATCAAACTCAGCAAGTTTAGGTAGGCAAATGTGGCATGTTGGGCCCACTTTGACCTATCTATAGCTGCCACATAAGCCCTAATCCATTAATTCTCTTCCCCATGCCACAAATCATACCTATTTTCACCCATTTTTTCTTCTATCAACCCCATTTCCCATCATGAACCTCTTTTTCACCATCATTCCTCCTTTTTCGAGAGCTCACCTAAAAAATTGTTTTTTTCACCCGATCTCTTGAGGGGGCATCCCTCATCCATTTCCATTCCTCCCATTAGCTAGGCCAAAATAAATTATTTGATTTGATGTCATTTCCCACTCAGTCATGATGCCGCATCAAAGAGGGGAAAAATGTAGACACCTGAAAATGTCTTGACCCTGCAAACCACTTTCCCGCATCATCGCATCACTAATTATCACTTCCACCAAATCAATTGAATAAGAATTCAATCCTAGGCCATTTATCCTTAACCATTCATTCCAATTAGTCACTCGTAACAAATTAATTTATTTAATTTATTGCTATACCTTAGAACATCATTTACAATTAATTAAATAAAAATCCTTATATTTATTTGGTTCATTTCCATCACTCCCTAACCTAGATTTATTAAATAAAACATACTTATTTAATTAATCTTCCCTAGCCTATAACCTAAACCTACCCTACTTAAATAAATAACATTTATTTAATTAGCTACCATACACTGCCTAGCCCCTAGACCCAAATTAATTAAGTAAATTCTTAATTAATTAATCCTAACCACTAATTAACCCCCTCACTAATTTCCAACAGCCATATTACTTAAGTTAATTACTTAATTAATTAGGCTAAATCATCATTAATCCATCTCCCCACCCCTTGAATAAAAAGCAATTTTTTATTCAAAGGAGTCACATGTGTCTCCACCTCACCTTTCCTTCTCCATGCAAGAGTTCTTTTTAATAAAATTAGCTCACACATGTCTTTGCCAAAAGCATGCATGTGTCACATGTCATCCCACTCCCCCATAAAATACAATTTTTTATTCCACCTTCTCCCAGATAAATGAATTTTTTATTCACTCACAAGTCTTAATCCTTATTAATGCAAATCCTTCCCAAGGTGAATTTAAAATTTTAAAAATAATAAGAACCCTCCATTTTTGTTGATCAAATCCTAGCCCTCCATCTCATCATTCCATCTATAGCCTTGGATTTCAACTTTGAATCTTCACCCTTGATCTAAAATCCTCCCAAAATGCCTATAAGTATAAGTTCAATCTAAGCCATTTTTATCTCATCTCATTTGCATCCACATTATGCTAAAATCTTTACCCACTTGCTAGCCAAAGTCCTTGCTAAATCCATGTTGAGTTGATTTAATAAAGAAATCCACAAACTATTCATATTTGGGCAAAGCTAAGAGTTGAGTTGGGTGCATCAATCTCCTCCACTTTATCAAGGAGAAAGGAGAACATGAAGACTTAAAGGCATAAACATTTTATTTTGTTTTTTCTTCATGTTTTTAGTCTTTGTATCTTTTCTTCATCTTCAATTTCAATCCAAAAATCACCCAATTTAAGAAGTAAAGTAGTGACATAAAAATCACATGATGCATATTGCAAAGATTTGATAAACCAAAATTCATAAAAGAATACATGCTTGAAATCTCAATAGAACATTTTGAATTTCCCAAGCTTATTTCCCACTATAAAATTTGTAGAGCTTTCTCTTTGTTGTCCCTCTTGCTACCTATATTCTCCCACTTTTCTTTTTCTTCAATATGGGTGGTGAAAACCCCCTAAATTTTCTCAATGAGAAATCTAGATTCCCTTAACTTGCCATTTTGTCCACCATTACTTAAAAATTGAAGTGGTTTACCATAAGAGCAATTTTTTGGAGTATATCTCCACATTTTCTTTGTATTACTCTTTCATTTAATGTAATTTAATTCTTTTAATTCCACTTCATGGAGTCTATTCAAGACACAAATTTGAAATTCAAATCCTTCAAAATAAACAACTATATAATTATATTAATATGAATATATATATATATATAATACATTAAAAATCATCATTTGGATGACTAAGGAGGAGCCGATTCGTGAAAAAATGAAGGTGACAAATTTGGTAGTAGATGGCAAGGATGAAAGCCAAGGAGGTCTAGAGGAAGCGCAGGCATGTACCAAGGTTGACCACCAAGGAATTACCGCTATTGATCTTACAAAAAAAGTTAATGAAGATTTGGAGATGATGAATGAACTAGCGATCATATGTAGATTCATTGGATCATTGGCTTGCAGAGAAAAAATAGGGTTTCGATAAGAAAGAGATGGAAATCATAGAAAATAGTAAAATTCCTCTCAAAAGGCTTTTTCATGGGAATTTTTATCTCCTCTGAATAAAGAGAAGGAATCCTACAAGGAGGCCTTTGGATGATGGAGGAAAAACCATTATATGTATAGAAATGGCAACCAAACTTTGATCCATTAAATCTTAGCCTATATGATCAACCTCTGTGGATTAGGTTGTACAATCTACCGATAGCCTACTTGTCTAAATAATTTTTGGAAAAAAATGGAAGAACTCTAGGCATGCTAATGGAAATAGACAAAAGCATCTTGGATGGTGATTCATATATCTATGCTCAGCTCAAAATTATAGTAGTCAAGAAAATATTGGAGGAAGTACTAATCTATGTTGATGGGATCCATAGGATTCAGAAGGTCAAAATTGAGGAGGAGAAAGCCTACTATCTTTGATGTAGCAAAAGAGATCATAGAGAAGAAGCTTGCAAAATCAAGCAAAAACTAAAAAATGTATGGATTAAAAAAACCTGCGAGTTAAAGAACAAGGATCAACTGCCAGCCAACAAAAGGAGAGATGGGAATTCTTTAAAGGAGATTATGCCTAACAAATCCCCAAATGGAAACAAGAAATGGAGAAGACAACAGTGAGAGAGCAATAGATGTAGACCAGGAAGGTAATAAAGAAGGTGGCTCAGGGATGTGAGTACATCGACATGGTTACCCTCTAGCTATTTGGAGAAAAAAATTGTTGAATTATTAAGTAAAGGTCGAGGATCTTTGGAGTCAAATCTAAAGATGGACTATTATAGATGGGAGGATCTGATTATATGGAGAATATTGGGGTAGTGGAAAACTTTGCCTCAGAGGATCCATAATGCTCAAGATTTAACATAAACATGTAACATAATCAAGTGATTAGTGAACAAGATGATTGAGCTAATCAAATTTTAACCAAAAGAAGCATAATCTTTTCATCAATTAAGCATGACAATCTAATCAAGATATAACAAAGATTACATTTCAATTATCAATTACAAATCTTTAGTGAGTAACCATCACTAATCAAGTACAAGATATGTTCAAGGCACCATAGTTTAATTAATAAATTACAATAGACCCTCTAGTCATAAATGCAAATACTGTATCTAGAACCAATGACATCTATCTCCATAAGCCTCAATGTATCTCATGCTTGGGAAGGAGAGCATCATCTTGGTGCTTTTCCTCCAACCACGAACCTGTAGTCCTCCACTTAACTTCCTAACTAGAAGTGGCCCTACCCTTTACGGAAAGGTTAGACATTAGAAACCATAAAGTTAGTCATCTAAGTATCTAGTGTTGTGTCCTTCCCAATGTCTCACAGTCACACACTATAGATCCACTCTAACATGTATGACACTATTGGAGACACTAGGCCATCTGGAACACTATGGACTGATAATGCATGTAGAGACAGATGCATTAGTTTGGCCAAAGATTTACATACATACATGTTGCACAATGAACATCATCATATGTACACCATCCTAACTCGACTTATAAATTGTCATGTCCTACAGTAAGTTCTCATCGACTTTGTTCTTTAGGTTTAGTATGACTGTGATTAATTTGATTCATTGTCCATATTTGGACATTCAACTCCCATCATAGGTTGGTTATGACTAAATAGGTTACTTTTGTAATGAGCAACTAGTGACTCCTTGTCACCTTGTTCCATTTTCAATTCATATGAAAATCAACCATTTTTACCACATTAGGTCTTTTATGGTTTACAATTTTGATAGAAAATCATCATATATGATGAAGTCATATTCATGGTACTCAAGGTATAGCTTGCCTTAGTAGAATAGATTGGTTTCATTATGATTAATAGCTCTTAATATCTTTATGAGCTTTAGGTGATAAACACCAATCCTATTAATTTACACTTAAGTAAAATAAAGGAATTATAACACATAAGGATAACCAAAAGGTCTTAATTTAGACACATAGAACAAATCCATATTATTCCTTTAGCACAAACAAGTTCTTACGTGATGATTCCATGATCTTAAATGATCTCACCACCTCCATAATCGAGGGTTATTAAGTACATTCTTGACAGTTTAAATAACCCTTGTATAATTTACAGTCACGTTTCCATGCATGCCAGACTTGTTAATAGTTGAAGTGTTGCAAACACAATGATATTAAGTACCTTTACAACTCTCACCACAGTTGGGGTGACTGTAAGATTAGAATACAGGTTGAATCACTTAACTGGAATCTTTACCAATTATTTGACACTTCCCATTTTGAGAGAACTTAGGCTCTAAATATGTTGTTAATTGATGAGCGTTTCATATGTTTGAAAGCATGCTCAGCTATAATGGCTTCAAGCACTGGGTAATGAATGATGTACAATGCATTAAAGTTGGGTCATAAGACCTTGAGCTTAGACATAGCAAAGAGTTTATCTCTATATAGCATGGCCTTATGGCTTCAAGCTAGTGTCACAATAAAACTATAATATAGTTGTTGGTCAACTTTTAACCCTCGAGCTTAGTCACAGGAAAAGATTACAATATTTCACTGCTCGGCCATATAGCCTTGAGCGTAGTCTTTGGAAAAGATTATTTTCCCTCATTGCTCAGCCTTACGGCCTTGAGTGTAGTGTCAAGAAAAGAGATTGTTATGTTTCATTACTCAGCTTTACAGCCTTGAGTTTAGTCACAAGAAAAGATTATGATGTTGATGGCTCAACCATAATGGCTTCGAGCCTATTCTCAAAATAGAGTTAACATGATATGGCTCAGCCTTATGGCTCTAAACCTCTAAAAGAATAATTATTTAAAACAATATTAGCTCAGTTGTATCAGCCTTGAGCTACGACTATGAGAATAATATCATAAACCATGGGCACAACCTCATAGGCATTGTGCCTCTGTATTATCTATACAACAAGAAACATCATTCCAAACACACTCTGGTAGAAGATTGACACAGTCATAGCTCATTAAACTGAAAGTAAATGGAAATTATGTCCACCATTTTACCTAGACAAGACTTTTGATAGAGATGTAGTTCTAGACCGAGTCTATTCCAAGATACTCTCACCTTCTTATCTCTAAGTGTCTTCCTAGAAAATCTTCACCACCTTCTTACCAAGAACTCCAATAGTGAACCCCTACTATCCAAAAGTCTTCCTTTACAAAATGAAAACAAAACTTGTTATCTGCTAATTCTAGCATGCCAATTTTAGTGGAAACTACCACTCCACTTGGTAGGTTTCCACAAAAAGTGGCTCTATCAAGGAATCATATGCCTAAGAAGGATGAGCTCAAAATTCTCCTTCATTCCTCAAGGTCAACTATCACAAATTATTACTATTTAATAATATTGAATAATAGGATAAGTAAAATAATTACAACATTATAGAAATCAACCTATATAGAGGTTCCCTTTAAAAGATATACATATACATCCTTACTTAAGGATAAGGGTCAAATAATACATATTTAATATTAAGCATTATCACTATAAAATTGAAATCACAAATGATTCACAACAAGATCGTCGGTTATCAGGGTCGAGTAATACTCCCCTGAAATTGACTATCATCCTTAGTCAAATGACTAGGGAATGATATCACTGAAAACAAAAGGATAATGAGAGACCTCCTCATCTCTCAACATGATTGTCTCTCGACTAGAGATGATGTTCCAAGATCATTGTCTTGCCGTCACAACTAGTCATGAGAGCACCAACAACATAATGACTTAATCTTTTCATCAATTAAGCATGACAATCTAATCAAGATATAACAAAGTTTACATTTCAATAATCAATTACAAATATTTAGTGAGTAACCATATCTAATCAAGTACAAGATATGGTCAATACATCATAGTTTAATTAATAAATTACAATAGACCCTATGGTCATAAATGCAAATATTGTATTTGGAACCAATGACATCTGTCTCCATAAGCCTCCACTTATCTCATGCTTGGGAAGGAGATCATCATCCTGGTGCTTTTCCTCCAAACATGGACTTGTAGTCCTCCATTCAAGTTCCTAACTAGAAGTGGCCCCACCCTTCACGGAAAGGTTAGACATTAGAAACCATAAAGTTATCCAAGTATCTAGTGTTGTATCCTTCCTAATTTCTCATGGTCACACAGTATAGATCCACCATAATGTGTATGACACTACTGGAGACACTAGGCCATCTAGAACACTATGGACTAACAATGCATGTAGAGATAGATGCATTACTTTGGCCAAAGATTTACATACATACATGTTGCACAATGAACATCATCGTATGTCCACCACTCTAACTTGACTTATAAATTGTCATGTTCGATAGTAAGTTCTCATCGACTTTGTTCTTTAGGTTTAGTATGAGTGTGATCAATTTGATTCATTGTGCTTATTTGAACATTCAACTCCCATCATAGGTTGGTTATGAATAAATAGGTTACTTTCGTAAGGAGCAACTAGTGACTCCTTGTCACCTTGTTCCATTTTCAATTCATATCAAAATCAACCATTTTTACCATCTTAGGTCTTCTATGATTTACAATTTTGATAGCAAATCATCCTATATGATGAAGTCATATTCATGGTACTCAAGGTATAGCTTGCCTTAGTAGAATAGATTGGTTTCAATATGATTAATAGCTCTTAATATCTTTATGAGCTTTAGGTGATTAACACCAATCCTATTAATTTACAAAGTAAAATAAAGGAATCATAACACAAGAATAACCAAAATGTCTTAATTTAGACACAGAACAAATCCATATTATTCTTTTAGCACAAACAAGTTGTTACATGATGAGTCCATGATCTTAAATGATCTCACCAGCTCCATAATCGAGGGTTATCAAGTACATTCTTGACAGTTTAAATAACCCTTATATAATTTATAGTCAGGTTTCCATGCATGCCAAACTTGTTAATAGTTGAAGTGTTGCAAACACAATGATATTTAAATCCCTTTATGGCTCTCACCATAGTCGAGGTGATTGTGTGATTAGAATACAGGTTGAATCACTTAAGTGGAATCTACCATTTATTTGATACATCCCATGTTGAGAGCACTTAGGCTCGAACTACATCGTTAATCGATGAGTGTTTGATATCTTTGAAAGCATGCTTAGCTACAATAGCTTTGAGCACTATGTAATGAATAATGTATAATGCATTAAAGCTGATTCATAAGACCTTGAGATTTGACACAGAAAAGAGTTTATCTCTATATAGCCCAGCCTTATGGCCTTGAACTAGTGTCACAATAAAACCATAATGTAGTTGTTTCTCAGCTTTTAATCCTCGAGCTTAGTCACAAGAAAATATTACAATATTTCACTGCTCGGCCATACGGCCTTGAGTGTAGTCTCAGGAAAAGATTATTGTCCTTCATTGCTCGGCCTTACAGCCTTGAGCATAGTCTCAAGAAAAGAGAGTGTTATGTTTCATTATTCATCCTTATGGCCTTGAGTTTAGTGACAAGAAAAGATTATGATGTTGATGGCTCAACCATAATGACTTCGAGCCTATTCTCAAAATAGAGTTAACATGATATGGCTTAGCCTTATGGCTTTGAACATCTAAAAGAATAATTATTTAAAACAATATTAGCTCAGTTGTATTGGCGTTGAGCTATGACTGTGAGAATAATATCATAAACCATGGGCACAACCTCATAGGCCTCATGCCTTTGTGTTATCTATACAACAAGAAACATCATTCCATACACACTCTGGTAGAAGATTGACATAGGCATAGCTCATTAAGCTGAAAGCAAATGGAAATTATGTCCGCCATTTTACCTGGACAAGACTTTTGATAGAGATGTAGTTCTAGATTGAGTCTATTCCAAGCTACTCTCAGCTTCTTATCTCTAAGTGTCTTCCTAGAAAAGCTTCACCACCTTCTTACCAAAAACTCCAATAGAGAACCCCTACTATCCAAAAGTCTTCCTTTACAAAATAAAAACAACACTTGTTATCTGTTGATTCTGGCATGCCAATTTGAGTGGAAACTACCACTCCACTTGGTTGGTTTCCACAAAGAGTGGCTCTATCAAGGAATCATGCGCCTGAGAAGGATGAGCTCAAAACTCTCCTTCATTCCTCAAGGCCAACTATTATAAATTATTACTATTTGATAATATTGAATAATAGGATAAGTAAAATAATTACAACATTATAGAAATCAACCTATATAGAGGTTCCATTTAAAAGATATACATATGCATCCTTACTTAAGGATAAGTTTTAAATAATACATATTTAATATTAAAGATTATCACTATAAAATTGAAATCACAAATGATTCACAACAAGATCGTCGGTTATCGGGGTTGAGTAATACTCCCCTAAAATTAACTATCATCCTTAGTCGAATGACTAGGGAATGATATCTCTAAAAAGAAAAGGGTAATGAGAGACCTCCTTGTCTCTAAACATGATTGTGTCTCAACTAGAGATGATGTTCTAAGAACATCGTCTAGCCATCACAACTAGTCGTGATAGCACCAATGACATAACAACTTAATCTTTTCATGAATTAAGCATGACAATCTAATAAAGATATAACAAAGCTTACATTTCAATAATCAATTAGAAATCTTTAGTGAGTAACCATCACTAATCAAGTACAAGATATGGTCAAGACATCATAGTTTAATTAATAAATTACAATAGACCCTTTAGTCATAAATACAAATATTGCATCTAGAACCAATGACATCTATTCTCCATAAGCCTTGACTTATCTCATGCTTGGGAAGGAGAGCATCATCTTGGTACTTTTCCTCCAACCACAAACATGCAGTCCTCCACTTAACTTCCTAACTGGAAGTGGCCCTACCTTTCACAGAAAGGTTAGACAGTAGAAACCATAAAGTTAGTCATCTAAGTATCTAGTGTTGTGTCCTTCCCAATGTCTCATGGTCACACACTATAGATCCACTCTAATATGTATGACACTACTGGAGACACTATGACATCTAGAACATTATGGACTGACAATGCATGTAGAGACATATGCATTACTTAGGCCAAAGATATACATACATACATGTTGCACAATGAACATCATCATATGTCCACCACCCTAACTTGACTTATAAATTGTCATGTCCTACAATAAGTTCTCATCGACTTTGTTGTTTAGGTTTAGTATGAGTGTGATCAATTTGATTTATTGTCCATATTTGGACATTCAACTCCCATCATAGGTTGGTTATGACTAAATAGGTTACTTTCGTAATGAGCAACTAGTGACTCCTTGTCACCTTGTTCCATTTTCAATTCATATCAAAATCAACCATTTTTACCACCTTATGTCTTCTATGGTTTACAATTTCAATAGCAAATCATCATATATGATGAAGTCATATTCATGGTATTCAAGGTATAGCTTGGCTTAGTAGAATAGATTGGTTTCATTATGATTAATAGCTCTTACTATCTTTATGAGCTTTAGGTGATAAACACCAATCCTATTAATTTACACTTAAGTAAAATAAAGGAATTATAACACATAAGAATAACCAAAAGGCCTTAATTTAGACACATAGAACAAATCCATATTATTCTTTTAGCACAAACAAGTTGTTACATGATGAGTCCATGATCTTAAATGATCTCACCACCTCAATAATCAAGGGTTATCGAGTACATTCTTGACAGTTTAAATAACCCTTATATAATTTATAGTCAGATTTCCATGCATGCCAGACTTGTTAATAGTTGAAGTGTTACAAACACATTGATATTTAAGTGCCTTTACAACTCTCAACACAGCCAGGGGGACTGTAAGATTAGAATATAGGTTGAATCACTTAATTGGAATCTTTACCAATTATTCGACACTTCCCATGTTGAGAGAACTTAGGCTCGAACTACATCATTAATCGATGAGTGTTTGATATGTTTGAAAGCATGCTCAGCTATAATGACTTTGAGCACTAGGTAATGAATGATGTATAATGCATTAAATCTGGGTCATAAGAGCTTGAGCATAGACACAGAAAAGAGTTTATCTCTATATAGTCTGGCCTTATGGCCTCAAGCTAGTGTCACAATAAACCCATAATATAGTTGTTGCTCAGCTTCTAATCCTCCAGCTTAGTCAGAGGAAAAGATTACAATATTTCACTACTCGACCATATGGCCTTGAGCATAGTCTCAGGAAAAGATTATTGTCCTTCATTGCTTGGCCTTATGGCCTTGAGCGTAGTCTTAAGAAAAGAGATTGTTATGTTTCATTACTCAGCCTTATAGCCTTGAGTTTAGTCACAAGCAAAAATTATGATGTTGATGGCTCAACCATAATGGCTTCGAGCCTATTCTCAAAATAGAGTTAACATGATATGGCTCAGCCTTATGGCTTTGAACCTCTAAAAGAATAATTGTTTAAAACAATATTAGCTCAGTCATATTGGCCTTGAGCTATGATTGTGAGAATAATATCATAAACCATGGGCACAACCTCATAGGCCTCGTGCCTCTGTGTTATCTATACAACAAGAAACATCATTCCATACACACTCTAGTAGAAGTTTGACATAGTCATATCTTATTAAACTGAAAGCAAATGGAAATTATGTCCACCATTTTACCTAGACAAGACTTTTGAGAGAGATGTAGTTCCAGACCAAGTCTATTCCAAGCTGCTCTTAGCTTCTAATCTCTAAGTGTCTTCCCAAAAAAGCTTCCCCACCTTCTTACCAAAGACTCCAACACTGAACCCCTACTATCCAAAAGCCTTCCTTTACGAAATGAAAACAAAACTTGTTATCTGATGATTCTGGCATGCCAATTTGAGTGGAAACTGCCACTCCACTTGGTTGGTTTCCACAAAAAGTGGCTCTATCAAGGAATCATGCACCTAAGAAGGATGAGCTTAAAACTCTCCTTCGTTCTTCAAGGCCAACTATCACAAATTATTACTATTCGATAATATTGAATAATAGGATAAGTAAAATAATTACAACAATATAGAAATCAACCTATATAGAGGTTCCCTTTAAAAGATATACATATACATCCTTACTTAAGGATAAGGGTTAAATAATACATATTTAATATTAAGGATTATCACTATAAAATTGAAATCACAAATGATTCACAACAAGATCATCAATTATCGAGGTTGAGTAATACTCCTTTGAAATTGACTATCATCCTTATTCGAATGACTAGGGAACGATATCTCTAAAAACAATAGGATAATGAGAGACCTCCTCATCTCTCAACATGATTGGCTCTCGACTAGAGATGATGTTCCAAGGACATCATCTAGCTGTCACAACTAGTCGCAATAGCACTAATGACATAACGACTTACATAAAACATAAATATTAAGAAAGGAGACATGACACATGACAACTTACGAAGGAATTTAGGACATAGAAGCCGATACTCAGATGGCTAATTAACCTTTTGCTTACTCAACATCTAACCCTTCCTCTAGGATGATACTCTCATTCCTTCTTCGAAAGATGTTTATTTTCCTGTTCACACTCAAGACCACAAGATCATGATTAGTGCATCATTATCATATCCCATAATATAAATCATTTAATTTACAAAACTAATTAACATAATTCATTACTTCATAATCAAGATTAAATTAGATATTTCCATAATATCAAATTAATTAACTATGACTAATCCTAATGATTATCATGCCAAGTTAATGATTAAGTCTAATTGTAAGTTGGGGATGTAACATATGTCCCCCCATAAGAATCATTGTCCTCGATGATTAATTGTCTTTAAGTTAAATCAACATAATAAGAAAATGTTTTCAAAAGTATAATAAAAAATGTTTTAGAAAAGATGAGGAAATCTAGCATGGAAGTCATCATAATTTTCCTAGGTGGCATTTTCCTCTACATATTGGTCCCATTAGACCTTGTACTGTGTAATTTCCTTATTTCGTAAGCATAGGTTATGTGTTTTGAGCACCTTTATGGGCCCGATCACCACCACTCCTGGGTCCTTCACCTATAGAATATTCCAATCAAGCATAGGAATTTAATTATCAATAGATTTAAACTTTTTCAAATATGAAACATGAAACACATTATGCATCATAGCAAGTACTGGCAATAGAGTAATTCTATATGCCACTGGGTTGACTTCTTCTAGAACTTCAAATGGACCCATGTATCTTGGTGCCAGTTTGGACATCTTTCCAAATTTGATGGAGCATTTTTGAGCTTTTACACTTAGGAGAACTTTATCTCCCACGGTGAAATGCCTTTCAATACACTTTGTATCCACATAACTCTTTTACCTATCATTCACTTCCGCTAGCCTTCTTTTAATCAGATGGACTTGTTCTTCCATCTCTGTTAGCATTTATGGACCAAGGCTAACCCTATCTTCTAGCTTATCCCATCTTATAGGGGTTTGACACCTCCATCCATATAATGCCTCAAATGGTACCATCTTAATAGCTAAGTGATAAGAGTTACTGTAGGCAAATTCCACTAGAGGAAGATAATCCTTCTACTTGTATTGCTGATCCATGCAATACATCCTCAACAAGTCCTCCAACACTTGGTTCACCCTTTTAACTTGTCCATCTATTTCAGGATGATAAGCAAAGCTTATGTTCAACTGAGTACCATGTGAAGAGAACAAGGTTTGCCAAAACATTGATGCCATTCATGCATCCTTATCTGAGATAATCGTTTCAGCAATGCCATGTAGTCTGAAAATCTCTTGAACAAATTTTCAAGCAATGATGGGTGCCCCATCCATAAAATTTCAAGGTATAAAATGGGAAGCTTTGGTGAGTCTATCTACCACAACCAAGATAGCAATTTTCCTATTCCTTGACATATGAAGCCCTTGCACAAAGTCCATGCTTATAATTTGTCATTTCAACTCAAGAATTTCATGAGAGTATAATAATCATGCTGAGTGTTGGTGTTCCACCTTCACCCTTTGGCATTCAATACAAGTCGCTACAAAATTTGTAGCATCCCTCTTCATTCCTTTCCAAAAATATAAAGGTTTCACATCAGTGAGTAACTTGGTTACTCCAGGATTCCCAGAATATGGTGCAGTATGAACCTCTTTCCATACCATATTCCTTAACTCTACTGAGTTAGGTATATACATCCTTCCTTTAAACCTTAATAACCCATCTGGTTCAAGGTTGAATCCTTCATATTTTAGATTCTGTGGATTCTCCTCAAGGGCTTGTTTTACTTGCTCGTAAAACTCATCTCCCTTAAATTTTTGTAGCACCCAATTTTTAAAATAAGAATGTATAGAGATCATTGAGGAGATGTGCCTTCTCCTACTCGAAGCTCAATTTTATTTTCCTTGAATATATTTAATCTCTAAATCATAAACTGAGATGAATTCCAACCATCTTCTTTGACGAGAATTAAGATGGGATTGAGTGAATAGATATTTGAGTCCCTGATGATCTAATTTTCAACTCAAAAGGTTTTCCAAGTAGATAATGTCTCCACATTTGAAGTGTGTGAATGACTGCTACCAGTTCTAAATCATGTGGGGCATAATTTTGTTCATAGTTTTTTAGTTTGTACAATTCATACACAATGACCTGTCCATCCTGGACTAGTACACCACCTAATCCTTCCTCTAAGGCATCGATAATGACTACAAATTGACCTTTTGGGTTAGGTACTTTCAATATTGGGGCTAAAGTCAATTTTTCCTTCAATAGGTCAAAGGCCTCCTGGCACTTTTTTGACCTTTCAAACTTTTTTCCCTTTCTTTGCAAGGAAGTTATAGGATGTGCAATTTTAGAGAAGCTTTTCACAAACTTCTTGTAATAAATAGCAAGGCCCATGAAACTTCAGACCTCATGTACATTTCTTGGTTCTAGCCATTCAGAAATAGCATTAATCTTAGCTAGGTCCATAGCTATTCCCTAAGCTAAAATTATATGACCCAAATATTGTACTTCTTTCTAAAAGAAAGTACACTTAGAGAGCTTTCCATATAACTTATGCTCTCTTAGTCTCTGCAGAACAATTCTCAGATGCTGTATATGTTCTTCTTCATTCTTAGAATAGATCAAAATGTCATCAAGAAATATTAAGACAAAATTATCAAGACAGTCTTTGAACACACTATTCATAAGGTTCATAAACACCGCTGGCGCATTTATCAATCCAAATGGTAGGAAAGTGAATTCATAATGTCCATATCTGGTTCTAAAGGCTATCTTATGGATGTCTTCATCCTTCAACCTCAATTGGTGATATCCAAATCAAAGATCGATCTTGGAAAATACTGTTGCACCCCTCATCTGGTCAAAAAGATCATCGATGCAAGGTAAAGGGTATTTATTCTTAATGGTTGCTTTGTTTAACATGTGGTAATCTATGCACAATTGCAAAGTGTCATCTTTCTTTTTCACAAAAATGACTGGTGCTCCCCAAGACAACACACTAGATCTAATCAACTCTTTATCTAGTAGCTCTTGTAGCTGAGCCTTTAACTCCATTAGTTATGTTGTGTTCATTCTGTAGGGGGCTTTAGAAATAGGTTCTGACCAAGGAATAATATCAATGATGAAATCAAAGGCTCTTTTAGGGGGTAACCTCGGTAGCTTAGTCAAAAATATATCCTTAAAGTCCTTGAGGAAAGGATACTTGTCCATATCTGATCTTTCCTGACCTATGGACTCCTTCATCCCAATTTCATTAAGTTTTTTGGATTCATAAAACATTAAGTCATCTTGGAAGTAGGTTTCCTCTGATTCATCTATTTTCTCCATCTTGACAAAAAAAGTTGGCATCCCTTTCTCTATGCCCTTTTCATTTGCAAGGTAGAAATTTGCCTTAATTTAACTTCATTAGGTTTCCCTTGGAGAAAGACTTTGTTTCCTAAGTCATCTAGACATTCAAATGTTTTGTCATAACAATCTACTTTGGCTTGATTTTTCCAAAGCCAAATTATCCCTAGGATAACATCATAAGAGCCAAGTGGGGCTACATAAAGATTTACTTCTGTGGAAAATCTTGGAAGTTCAACCCTAGCCTCAAACAGGCATTGCTCTACCTGAGCCTTGGTGTGATTTGCATACTCTATAGACCAAGTGTTTTCCATGAACACTACTTTTATAGGTATTTTATTTACAATTTTGGGAGAAATGAAACATTCCGTAGCACCAGTATCAATCATAATTGAAATTAGAATTCTAAATAAAATACCTATTGTCTCTACGGGAGTTATTTAGTACTTGGCTTGTCAGTTGTCCAAGGATGCATGGATACATTGCTGGAATGCCACTTGCTAAGAGGGTAAAGGGTTTCCTCTTGATTGTGCTTCCTATGATTTATTGGGACACTAATTGGCATAGTGATCTCTGCAACAAGTATATCATCCACCTACTAGTCCTCGCCTCTCTTAAGGTTTGCCATAATTGTTTCCATTCTTCCTAGAGTGGTTGTTCCTCTTTCTCTCTCCCCTGGGTTCAGTTTGTTTATTTTTGGCCCCTTTGTCATTTTTCTTAGTATTTTCCTATTTCTTCCCCTTTTTCCTTGAGGATTGAGAAGATTGAGACCAGTTATATCTCTTGTAATTTCTTTCCCTATAGGCTAACATAGCCTTTAGGTTTTGTTCTTGTCTGATGGCCTTCTCGTAGACCTGTTCCATAGTAGTAGGGTCGTGAACATTAACCTCACCCCCAATCTAGGCATTCAACCCCATTATAAACTTCTAAACATGGAACTTCTCATCTTTTTGATACTACGATGCATACTTCAACAGTTTGGTGATTTTTTCCCAGTATTCATTTATAGTTATATTAGCCTATTTCAAGTTCTGAAATAAGTTTTTTTTTTATCATAGAACAATTGAGGCAACCATCTTTGCCTAAAAAGTTCTATGAACTTGTCCCAAGTAAGGCTTGTAGACCTCAAGCCTGGTTCTATCTTTTTGTTCATCTACCATGTGGATGCTTCACCTGCTAGCTAGAATGCTCCCCACATAGCTTTCGTAACCTCATTATAATTTTTGATTTCAAAATACTTCTACATTTCCCTAAGCCATGCCTCCGCAACATCTCCACTTATGGATCCATCAAATTTAGGTGGCATGACCTTTTTCATGTCATGAGATAGTTCCATAGCCATAAGGCTCTTATCCCCTTCCTATCTAGCCATAGAGTTATTTTCTCCATGCTCACTTTGGGTGGTGTTATTGTGGCATTCCTCACCATCACCCCCATCATAAACATCTCGCCTGTCTTCTGACTGACCTCCCAATTTATGCTCAAGAGTTTCTACCCTCACCCTTGTTTCTTTTAGCAAAGTCAAGATTTAGTCTAATTTAGACTCAGATTTCCCTGAAGGTGCTCCTTCATCTTGGCTATCCTCCATTATGGTTCTAATTTGAATCTTTACTGCAATCTACTTCTTCCTGATGTTTCTAGATTAATCATGGATTAGTTTTTCCATGGTATACCATTCATTTATTTAACAAATCTATTCACATTCATGTAATCTTTGATAAGAAAGGAAAGATTGTCAAAATTTTGCCATTGCATTATAGTTTCCATTGGATTACATATAATCCTCCAAAATTACAAAATTATGTTTACACCTTGCTACTACAAGTCATTTACAATTTGGGATTGCTTCCCATATTCATAGTTTCTTTTCAATCTTAGGAGGTGAGGATACACACTGGTATTCCTCCACATCCTCCTTAAGCACATTATAATCTTTAGGGTTATTTCCCTCAGGTAGTGCTTTAGGGGTAGAGGGTGTTTCTGATGCATTAGTAGAGTTAGGGGCAGGCATCCTTTCATCTTTCCTTAACTCCTGCTTGATGTGTTTCACAACATCAACAAAAGTTTCCTTATCAGATAACCAAGCTCCTACCAGGCAACCAGTCTGTTTAAGTTTCTTCATCCTTGAGGCTCGTACCTTCAAGATATTTTGTTGGTGTAGGTAATGTCCATGTTCCCTTACCTTCTTTTGAGGTGTGGTTCTAATTTTTACCATTGTGGCATAGAACATCCAATCATTAGCATACTTAATGTTGGATACAAATAATCATCAAGTAGTGAGCTCATAAGGTCCATGGATTAAACCTGGTAGCTCTGATACCATATGTAACATCACTATCCATAATTCTCAAGATTCAACATAAACATGTAACTTAATCAAGTGATTAGTTAACAAGATGATTGAGCTAATCAAATTTTAACCAAAAGAAACATAATCTTTTCATCAATTACGCATGACAATCTAATCAAGATATAACAAAGCTTACATTTCAATAATCAATTACAAATATTTAGTGAGTAACCATCACTAATCAAGTACAAGATATGCTCAAGGCATCATAGTTTAATTAATAAATTACAATAGACCCTCTAGTCATAAATGCAAATACTATATCTAGAACCAATGACATTTGTCTCCATAAGCCTTGGCTTGTCTCATGCTTAGGAAGGAGAGCATCATCCTTGTGCTTTTCCTCCATCCACAGACTTGTGGTCCCTTGCTCAACTTCCTAACTAGAAGTGGTACTACCCTTCACAAAAAGGTTAGACATTAGAAACCATAAAGTTAACCATCTGAGTATCTGGTGTTGTGTCCTCCCTAATGTCTCATGGTCACACACTGTAGATCCACTCTAACATGTATGACTCTACTGGAGACACTAGGCCATCTAGAACACTCTGGACCAACAATCCATGTAGAGACAGATGCATTACATTGGCCAAAGATTTACATACATACATGTTGCACAATGAACATCATGATATGTCCACCACCCTAACTCGACTTATAAGTTGTCATGTCCTGCAGTAAGTTCTCATCGACTTTGTTTCTTTATGGTTAGTATGAGTGGGATCAATTCAATTCATTGTCCATATTTTGACATTCAACTCCCATCATAGGTCGGTTATGACTAAATAGGTTACTTTCATAATGAGGAACTAGTGACTCCTTGTCACCTTGGTCCATTTTCAATTCATATCAAAATCAACCATTTTTGCCACTTTAGGTCTTCTATGGTTTACAACTTCAATAGAAAATCATCATATATGATGAAGTCATATTCATGGTACTCAAGGAATACCTTGCTTTAGAAGAATAGATTGGTTTCATTATGATTGATTGCTCTTAATATCTTTATGAGATTTAGGTGATAAACACCAATTCTATTAATTTACACTTAAGTAAAATAAAGGAATTATAACTCGTAAGAATAACCAAAAGGTCTTAATTTAGACACAGAACAAATCCATATTATTCTTTCAGGACAAACAAGTTGTTACGTGATGATCCCATGATCTTAAATGATCTCACCACCTCCATAATAGAGGGTTATAGAGTATATTCTTGACAGTTTAAATAACCCTTATATAATTTACAGTCAGGTTTCCATGCATGCCAGACTTATTAATAGTTTAAGTGTTGCAAACACAATGATATTTAAGTACATTTATGGTTATCACCATAGTCAGGGTGATTGTAAGATTAGAATACAAAATAAATCACTTAACTGAAATCTTTACCAGTTATTTAACACTTCCCATGCCAAGAGCACTTAGGCTCTAACTACATCATTAATCGACGAGTGTTTGATATGTTTGAAAGCATGCTCAACCATAACGGCTTCGAGCATTGAGTAACGTATGATGTATAATGCATTAAAGTTGGGTTGTAAGACCTTGAGCTCATACAGAAAAGAGTTTATCTCTATATAGACCGGCCTTATGGCCTCGAGCTAGTGTCACAATAAAACCATAATACAGTTGTTGCTCAGCTTTTAAGCCTCGAGCTTAGTCATAGGAAAAGATTACAATATTTCACTGCTCGGCCATATGGCCTTGAGTGTAGTCTTAGGAAAAGATTAATGTGCTTCAATGCTCAGCCTTACGACCTTGAGCATAGTCTCAAGAAAATAGATTGTTGTGTTTCATTACTCAGCCTTATGGCCTTGAGTTTAGTCATGAGAAAATATTATGATGTTGATGGCTCAGCCATAATGGCTTCGAGCCTATTCTCAAAATAGAGTTAACATGATATGGCTCAGCCTTATGGCTTTGAACCTCTGAAAGAATAATGCTTTAAAACAATATTAGCTTAGTTATATCGGCCTTGAGCCACAACTGTGGGAATAACATCATAAACCATGGGCATGACTTCACAGGCCTCACACCTCTAAGTTATCTATACAATAAGAAACATCATGCCATATGCACTCTAGTACAAGTTTGACACAGTCATAACTCATTAAACTGAAAGTAGATGGAAATTATGTCCACCATTTTACTTGGACAAGACTTTTGATAGAGATACAGTCCAGAATGAATCTATTCCAAGCTACTCTTAGCTTCTTATCTCTAAGTGTCTTCCTAGAAATGCTTTGCCACCTTCTTACCAAAACCTCCAACATCAAACCCCTACTATCCAAAAGTCTTCCTTTACAAAATGAAAACAAAACTTGTTATTTTCTGATTGTGGCATGTCGATTTGAGTGGAAACTACCACCCCACTCAGTTGGTTTCTACAAAAAGTGGCTCGATCAAGGCATCATGTGCCTGAGAAAGATGAACTCAAAACTCTCCTTCATTCCTCAAGGCCAACTAGATCACAAATTATTACTATTTGATAATATTGAATAATAGGATAAGTAAAATAATTATAACATTGTAGAAATCAACCTATATAGAGGTTCCCTTTAAAAGATATACATATTCATACTTAAGGATAAGGGTTAAATAATACATATTTAATATTAAGGATTGTTACTATAAAATTGAAATCACAAATGATTCACAACAAGGTCATCAGTTATCGAGGTCGAGTAATACTCCCTCGAAATCGACTATCATCCATAGTCGAATGACTAGGGAATAATATCTCTAAAAACAAAAGGATAATGAGAGACCTCTTTGTCTCTCAACATGATTGTCTCTTAACTAGAGATTATGTTCCAAGAACAGCATCTAGCCGTCACAACTAGTTGTGATAGCACCAACAACATAACGACTTACAAAAAAAAAATACTAAGAAAGGAGATAGGACACATGACAACATATGAAGTAATTTAGAAGGACATGGAAGCCAATACTCAGATGGCTAATTAACCTTTTGTTTACTCAATGTCTAACCCTTCCTTTAGGATGATACTCTCCTTCCTTTTTCGAAGGGCATTCATTTTCTTGTTCACACTTAGGACCACAAGATCATGATCAGTGCAGCATTATCATATCCCATAATATAAATCATTTAATTTACAAAACTAATTAACATCATTCATTACTTCATAATCAAAGATTAAATTAAATATTTCCACACTATCAAATTAGTTAACTATGACTAATCCTCTTGATTATCATGCCAAGTTAATGATTAAGTCTAATTGTAAGTTGGGGATGTAACATATGTGGTCAGGTAATTTTCAAGAGGCTTCAGGATCCACTGGGGGAATGGGAATTCTTTGGTCTCATAATAAATTGGCAATTGATTTGATTGAGAAAAATCACAACTAGATGCTATGCTCAGCATGAAACCTATTGACAAATATGGAGTTTTTTCTTATCAATGTGTATGGGCCCATTAAGACAGAGGATAAATTATAGGTATGGAATGAATGAATAGGTCGAGTCAAGCTCTTGAAGAATGATATAATTGTAATTGGAGGATACTTTAATGCCATTATGGATATCAAAGAAAAAAGGGGAGGTACCAACAAAGTTAGCAAGGTAATGTTAGACATTAGGAATTTAATAAGAGAAGAAAAATTGATAGATTATGCACTGAAAAATGGGATCTTCACCTGGACAAACCCTAGAAAGGGCTTCACTAATATCTTAGAGAGACTCGATGGGTTTCTACTTGGACAAGGTTGGCAGGGTGACCCCTTTGAATGTCAAACAAGCATTCTCCATATCTCAGTCTTAGATCATTACCCAGTCTTATTAGAAATTAAAATGAGTGAAAAGATGGCCAAAGGCTATTTCAAATTTTAAAACATGTGATGGAGGGATCCCAACGTCTTAAACAAGCTCAAAGCATGGTGGAAGGAGAGTGATCATTTTAAAGGTATGATCAATTACTCTCTTATGAAAAGATTAAATTATATCAAGAGTAAACTTAAAATTTGGAATAGGGAGAGTTTCAAATATTTTTTCATTGAAAAGGAAAGAGTAGAATTGGATATGGAAAATCTCAATAAAAAAGTCATAAGGAAAGGAATGTTTATGGAATATTTTGAAAAAGAAAAAGAATTAAAGGCCTGGCATGCAAAAATTCTAGCTCAAGAGGAAACATTCTAGAAAGACAAAGCGAGAGAAATCTAGCTCAAGGATGGTGACTCTAACACTAAATTCTACCACACTTCAGTAAAGGGAAGGAGGGATAGAAATAGAATCACCTCAATCAAATTATAGGACGGTACAATCATACGTGACCAAGAAAAGTTTGAAACTAAAGTGGTTAGTTATTTCCAAAGTTTGCTGGGAGGAAGGTAAAGTATTAATAATAGTTGGGATGAGGATCTTTTGGGATGTATCCCCAATTGCATAAATGAAGAGGATAAAAGAATGCTCATAGATCTATTTACTATGGAGGAAGTTAAAATAGTCTCTTTTCAATTGGGGCTTGAAAAGATGCCATGACCAGATGATTTCCCAGCCAGATTTTTCCAAAATTGTTTACACTTCTTGGGCAATGACATCTAGAGATTGGCGGAAGAAATTATAAAGAAAAGAAGATTTGTAAAGGATTTGAATAATACAACAATTGCTCTAATCCCAAAGAAAATGGAATGCACAACCTTTATAGATTTTGGACTCATCGCTCTGTGTAACAATATCTATAAAATAGTGGAAAAAGCCCTTGCTAATAGATTAAAACTTATTTTGGACAAAATGATCTCAAAGGAACAAAGCGTCTTCACACCTGGGAGAGAGATCATTGATATCATAATTGTCACCTCTAAAATGCTTCATTCGATCTTGACTAAAAACCAAAGAGGTATGCTAATTAGGTTAGACATCAGCAAAGCCTATGATAGGGTATGATGGGATTTCCTATTTGTAGTTTTGAGAAGATTTGGGTTTGGTGAGAAATGGATAGAAATCATTGGTTCCTCCACATCCTCTCCCCAATACTTGATTTTAGTTAATGGAGCAATTTACATCTTCTTCAAAGAAACAAATGGCTTGAGGCAAGGAGATCCCCTTTCACCCTTCCTCTTTGTTATAATGGCCGAGGTAATGGGAAGATACTTCAAGAAATTATAAGAAAATCAGATCTGGAAAGGCATAAAGGTGGCGAAAGAGATAGATCCAATCTCTCATATATAATTCATGAATGACATTATTCTTTTTGGAGAAGAAACCCTAAGTGAGGTAGAGGTAATAAGAAATGCCATAAATAGATACTCATCAACTTTAGGGCAATTACTAAATAAAGATAAGTCAGAGATTTTTTTCTTCAATATCAAAAAAGTAATGCAGAAAAAGATTGCCAATACTCTTGGGTTTGGAGTAGGTAGTCTCCCAGCTAATCATCTTGGATCTCCTCTCTTCACCAGGGTGGTAAGATCCTCTCACTGGAAAGAAGTTTTGAGCAACTACAGGAATAAAATGGAGGCATGGAAAAATAAATGGCTCTTTCTATCAGGAAGAATTTTCATGATAAAGATAGTGCTCTCAATGGTCCTAATTTATGTAATGTCTTGCTTCAAAATGATTGGTAAGGTGGTTGCAGAGCTAGAAAGCTACCTCAAAAGATTCCCATGGGAAGGGGTGAAAGAGCATAGAAGAATTACATTGATTAATTGGGACACAGTGTGGGGTTCAAAGGAGTGTGGTGGTGCTAGTCTTAGGAAGATGTATCCTCAAAATATGGCACTGGGGGCTCAACTCGTCTAGAAAATGTATAAAGACCCTGATAGACTATGGTGTAGAATCCTTTAGAAAAAATATCTAGATATAGGAGACCCTTCTAGAATTCTGATGGTGGCCAATTGTAATGGTGGATCAACAATATGGAGGTTTATGTGGGAT
Source organism: Cunninghamia lanceolata (assembly GCA_027924645.1). Taxonomy (NCBI): domain Eukaryota; kingdom Viridiplantae; phylum Streptophyta; class Pinopsida; order Cupressales; family Cupressaceae; genus Cunninghamia; species Cunninghamia lanceolata. Next base: position 16,956,127 of record BSBN01000814.1, read on the forward strand.
TACAAACCAATTATAGTAGATCATATCTCTTGGAAGATAGGAAATGGAAAGAGAGCCAAATTTTGGTCTGACTCTTGGAATGAGGAGGTTCCCCTTTACATCCTTTTGGAGATGCAGGATTAGATTGCAAGCGTTGAAAGAGAAATAGGAGAATTAGTTTCAGATTATGTGGAGAAAGTAGGGGATAGCGTAGGGCTAACCTTCAAATGGAAATCCCTAAAAAATACTCTAATTCCAACCGAGGACAATCAATTGATTAAGGAGACTTTAAACAAAAGGCAAATCTAGTTGTTTGATCAAGAAGATGAGATTATGTGGTGTGGTTTGAAATCTAGAAACTACTGAGTCAAATTGGGATATCAAATCTAGACAACCCAAAGATCGAGTGTAAAATGGCTAAAGAATTTATGTTGGAGCCATCCCATTCTCCCTAAGGCTGGGGCCTTTCTTTCTATAGAATTACATAAAAGGATTCTAATGGGCAATAGATTCTGGTTGATTAGGTATGAGGGCCCAAGTATATGTCCATTATGCTTACAAGATGAAGAATCCACAAATCACCTATTGCTCAACTGTCATGTGGCCTCTCAATGTTGGGACTGGTTATTAATAGCGTTAGGATGGGCAACTTCGAGACAAAATGATCTACTTGAATTTTTAAATAGTTAACCTACGATGGGCTCCACAGCCACTTGGGGTGATACATGGACTATGGCTCCCTCCATGGTTGTGTAGCAGATATGGAAGGAATGCAACAGACATATCTTTTATGACCAAAGATTAGATGTAGAAGAGATAATAAATAATATTAAAGAAGGGATTTACAAACTAGCCAACTCAAAATAGGTTTCGAGAAAGAATAAGTCCTTCACTTTGTGGGATGAGGGGATATAGAAAAAATGGCCTAGATTGAAAACTCCCAGTGGTGACACTACAAGAAAATTTAATATCAAGAAAAAAGAGAAATGGATGAAGCCAACAAAAGGAAGATTCAAATTAAACTTTGATGGGGTGGTGAAAGGCAACCCTGGCCCAGGTGGAGGTGGTAGAATCATTAGAAATGATCAAGGGGATTGTGTGTGGTTGTTGGCTAGTAATTTTGGTATAGCCTCAAACAATAAAGCCGAATTAGAAGCACTAGCAAGAGGTATGTTGTTGTGTGTAGAGAAGGGGATCAACTATGTAGATATCAAAGGTGACTCCCAAGTTAGCATTAATGTTGTATACAAAAATGTTGTCCACAATTGGAAACTTAGAGCCTAGGTCGATAGAATTAGGAAGAGTCTCGAGCAAGTGGGCAACTTCGCAATCACACATATATATAGGGAAGCCAATTATGTAGTGGATATGCTGGCTAACATTGGGGTTAATAAAAAATTCCATAATGTGATCTTTGACTCCTCTAGCTTGTTGACAGAGGTGGCGGAGGTGGTTAGTAGGGAAAAAGCTAAAAATAGAGTAATTGTAATCCATTTGGATTCAAGTGAAGAGGTACTCCAAATGGAAAGATGACATTCCCAAAATTCAAGGTAATTACATTCTCGTCGATTGATAAGACTAGCGGTCAAAAACTTGGAACACTCAAAATAGGATGTGAAGAGGCTATGAACCATGGATAATATAATGGATCAATGGGAAGTGTGCAGTTTTGGATCCTTGTCATCAAATTGTTTGGGCTTCAAAGTGAATAGATTGCTAAACTATGATCTATGTGACAGATTATGTTAGAGATGATAGCTCTCTCAAGATTGTATTGGTAAATCAAGGAACTCATTTTTAGATTGTACAAGAGATTTACCAGATTTTAAAATAGATTTTAGAACTGTAGGGGTCTTTCTGGAGGCTCAAGTAAGATGTGAAGATATGATGGGACATGGAGGATGAAGGAACAAATTACAAACTGTTAATGTTCAAATTTGATTCACCTCTGTATTGATTAGAATGGAGATCTGTTCATGATTTAGGAAGCCTTTTTGGATGGAGACTGTAATTTTGTAAATTTGGTGCACACCCATTTGGGTCATGTGTTTTCTATTTTTTGGAATTTAACTATATGGGAGTGGACCCCTTGTCCACAACTTACCCTCTAACTATATATATATATATATTCTTTTATAGCTATTTATAAAATTTTCCTTAAATAAATAATAAATTACTCATATAGAGGATTATATCAACTTCTTAATGAAGTCTACAAGAAGTATTGCAAAACAAATAAAATGGTGTCAAACATTAAACAACTACAATTCAACTAGGAAAAATGAAAGACAGTTTGACAACATAGACAAGGAAAAATGCAAGATAAGAAGTTGACATCAATTTTCTAAAGATATTAAGACCACTTATTTAAACATAGCATAGCCACAACAACATACAAATGATGATGTTACAATGTAAAGTACTGACACACTTACAACACTAGATAATTTTCAATAACTCAAGCAAGTAAACATAAAAATTGTGTGTGTGTAGGTTCTCAAACTCATGATGTCTCACCCATTCATCCTAATCTACTTCTCTCTCTGTGGTGATTCTCTCTTGTGATACTCTCCCTCCTCATTCGTGAGGGGGAACTAGTTTCCTACATCCACCTCATTTTGCCAATGCAGCAGTTAGTCTGTTAATCATAACAATTATAACATCATATGTATATTTCAATGAACAATAATCATGAAGATAATCCATTAGCCACATTGGAAATCATATCTATTTCTACATACAATGAGTAAATACAAAATTATATCATCATAATTATCCTCAAATCATAGTTTGATAAACATAATTTAAAATGTGTAATAATGTATCTAACCAATAATTAGTTCAAGATAACATAAATAAGTTTATCCAAAAATAAGGTGTGATAATATTACACATCAAAATAATACTCTCTCTCTTATGTCCCCTTCCTCCTCTTTATATTTTATTATTTCTTTTAAGTTTAGTAGGTTTAGTCTTGGGTTTGTATTCTAGTTTAGTTTTACATTAATTCAAGTTGGTGTGTTCTTGAATTTCTATGTTCTTTCCTCAAAATTCTTTCGCTAATAGTTTACACATGAACATGCATAAGGAGGATGAATGAAATGAAATGAGTACCAAATCAAGTGAATTTAATTAGTAAAAAATTAATTGGTTGATCAAAATACAATAGGAGGAAATGCTTTATTCTTCTTTTTCACTATACTCCTATGAATGAAATAACTATCATCAACCTTTGGGTTTCCCATGTATGGCTATACCAAGTGATGTAAAATATGAAGAGATGTTGCCCATGAAGAGATAAGGTTCTTTATGGCACATTTTGTAGTTCATGTAAGCATGTCATTTGACCCATCAAAACTAACCTTTTTGGAAGGTTCACCAGAACAATGGGCAAGGTCTAGTTGTGCTATAACTTTATGTTGGGAATTAACGTGTCTCAACCTTGGTAATTCCTTGTATTATTTCATTGTATTTATTTATTTATTTATTGCCTATTGTATAATTTTAATGCAAATCCTATGTTGTCATATTGTGGGAGTTGGCACGGTGATATATCATCCTAAATGGCATATGACCACATGTAATTTTGCCCTCACGTGAGGAGATAGGCATCCCACTTAGTGGTAGGAATATTTTTCCATGTGTTGGCATCTTGGATGTTGTGTAAGGGGATGTTGACTGTAACGGTCATGACAAATTCCTATGGGGAAGTTATGACATGTAAGAGTCAGAAATAGAAGCTTGTAAGACATGTGAAGACATGTGTCGAGAAGCATCTTTGAAAAAGGTATATTTTGGCACCCCAAGGTGGACTATGAAATGTTGTAAGAGAATATGATATTTATAGCCTGTGTATGACAGATTCTATTATAGCTGTAAGTTATGACAACTATGATAGATTCTATGACGGTCATAAGAGTCGTAAGAGCATCTGTCAAAGCCCATTTTGGAAATAGGTGACCTATTTGGGATGGGGTGTGTGGACAAGTGTCAAACATATCTTACAATGTTGACCAAGTGTCCATAGGCATGGGTTTTGGGCCATCAGGCCAATTTGGATGCCCATTCCAAGATAGAGGCTATTTTGCCTTGTATTTTCTATATAAACATGTGCTTTGAGGAGGAGTAGCATTATGTGATTGACAGGTACTGTTATGCTACCAGATTGACTCTAGACATGAGTGTCAAAGACTATTGAGAGCTTGCATTGCAATTGTATTGTAAACAATATTTAGTTTTGATAATACATTGTGCAGGTTTGCAAGTGTGGGGTTTTTCACCCGATAAGGGTTTTCCCCACGTTATATCTTGTCTCTCTTCTTCTATCTTCTTTTTGGTTCTATGTGTATTGTTGCAATATCTCTGTTATATGTTTCATGTTATTGTAATTGTAAATATTAAATTAAATTTGCATAGTCCTCCCCTCATTAGATTAGTGTAGGAAGTGATTTCTGCACACCTAGCTTCCTTTCAGTTGGTATGAGAGCTTGATCACCTTTGGTCCTAGTTGTTGGGTAGGGGTTTTTTGAGCTGATCTTAAGTTGAGTGGGAGTCTGTACAGAGTATTATTAATCTTATTGCAGCAAGGAGATGGCAAGCACATCTGAAAGGATAGAGGTGGAGAAATTCAATGCCACTAATTTCAAGCTATTGAAGCTCAAGATGAAAGACATGCTTGTTGATCGAGACCTCTGGGAAACTATTAGTGGCATAAAACCTATGGCAATGTCACAAGCTGATTGGGATCTCAAAGATCAGAAGGCTAAGGGTATCATAACACTTAGTCTTGTTGATTATGTCCTGTTAAATGTCCATGAGGAGAAAACTACAAACTTGCTTTGGAAGAAGTTGGGAGATGTGTATCAGGCCAAGTCCTTGGTGAACAAACTTTTTCTGAGAAAGAATTTGTAGTCTCTGAAGATGGAAGATCTGTTGCAAATCACCTAAATGCCTTTAACATGTTAATTGCACAATTGACATCAGTTGGTGTGAAGATGGAGGAGGAGGATCATTACATGACCTTGCTTTGTTCTTTCCTGGACTTGTGGGATCATCTTGTGATGGCTATTGGGAGTACCACATCCACTTTCACAATGGATGAAGTGGTATTTTTGCTGTTATCTAAAGAGATGCAGAGAAAGTCTTCTGAGGTAGCCAAAGAGGCTCTTGTGGTTCATGGAAGACCCAAGGAGAAAGGGAAAAAGAAAGACAAGAAAGCTGATAAGGGTACATCCAAATCCCATGGGAGATCTAAATCTTCTGGAAAGTCCAAGGCTCTCTGTTAGAACTATGGTAAATCTAGGCATTTTTGAAAGGAATGCAAAGAGAAAAAGAAGAAGAAGAACCCAAATTTAGATTTTGACAAGTCACAAGATGATGGTGACACTTTCATTGTAGCCCTAGCAACCCATGCATCTAAAGATTGTTGGTCATGGAAGAGTCTCTATCTAATTCCACATGACCTTGCATTAAGACTGCTTTACTAAGTATGAGGAGTTCGATGGTGGAAGGGTGTACTTGGGTGACGACTCTCATCTAAAGATTGTTGGTCATGGAAGAGTCTCTATTCAATTCCCTGATGGATGAGTGAAGGGGATCTCTAGGGTTATGCACATCCTAGGCTTAGCACGGAACCTACTTTCTATAAGTATGTTGATCATGCAAGTGTATAGGTTATCTTTTTGAAAGAAGGATGCAAGATGACTAGAGGAGCTATGGTGCTTTCTAAGGGTACTAGGAGAGGTACTCTGTTTTAGCTGGAGGCATACATTTCACAATGGAATAGTTCTTCTAACTCAAGGAAGAGGGCAGTAGTCACTTCATCCCCACCATCTGAAACAGCAATGAAGAAATTTATTGTATCTTGTCCTAATGGTTGTATTCCTACTTTGGAAGTTAAGCTTCCTGCTGAAAAGACAATTTTATGGCATAAGAGATTTGGCCACATTGGTGAGAAGTGTCTTAGAACCCTAAAAAATAAAAACCTCATTGAGGGGTTAGATGATTGTAATCTTGAGTTTGACTTTTGCGAACATTGCATATATGCAAAATAAAATTGTGTTCAGTTTTATTCAAGTTCTCATAAGTCTTCTAGTGTGTTGGACCTTGCTCATTCTGATGTATTTGGTCCTGTTAATATTTTTTTGTTATCAAAATTGGTATATTTCATATCTTTCATAGATGGCAACAGTAGAAGAACATGGATTTATTTTCTCAGAAGCAAATTTGAAGTCTATAGTAAGTTTAAGGAGTTTAAAGCCTTTGCTGAAAATCAGACTGGTAAAAGGATTAAATGTTTGAGAACTGGCAATGGTGGTGAGTTTTGTTCTACAGAATTTGATAAATATTGCAAGGAACTTGGGATTAAAAGACATAAGTCAACTTAATATACCCCACAGAAAAATGGAGTTGCAGAGAGGATGAACATGACACTGATGGAGAAGGCTAGGAGTATGCTTAGTGGAGCTAGCCTAGAACAAAAGTTTTGGGTTGAAGCTATTCCCACTGCTTGCTATCTAGTAAACAGATCTCCTATATCAACTCTTGTTGGTAATACACCCATGGAGGTGTGGTCTGGTAGAAAACCTTCAATAAGACATCTTCATGTTTTTGATTGTGAGGCATATGCACATGTGCCTAGGGAGAAGCAATCAAAATTGGAAAACAAGGTTGTTAAGTGTATCTTCATTAGCTATGGTGTCAGTGTGAAAGCATACAAGATTTGGGATCCTGTGGCTAAAAAAATGTTGTATAGTAGAAGTGTCATCTTTAGAGAGCTAACACCTTCTTCCACTATTTTATAGCAAGAAGAAAAAGAAAAGAAAGAGGATGTTGTTCAGTTTCCTTCTAGACCCCTGAGAAGATTGAACAGAAAGACAATGTTGGACTTGAAAATGAGAAGAACTCTAACAGCTATGAAAGTTCAGAAGATGAAGTAGAACCTCCACCTCAGCCTTTGAAGAGGTCCACACAAATCAAGAAGCAACCTGAGAGGTTTCGTTATACATTACTTGATTCTAGTTGTGTTTTTGCTTTGCTTACTAACAGTGATGAACCTAGAACTATGTTAGAGGCTATGGATATGAAAGATGCAGGTTCCTAGAAGGAGGCCATGGAGGATGAGATGGCTTCTTTAGAAAAGAATCAAACTTGGGACTCGATGCCTTTGCCTCCTGGATGGAAACCCATTAGATGCAAATGGGTGTTCAAGAAGAAATTTGGTGCAGATGGTAGTGTTGAGAAGTATAAGGCCAGATTGGTTGAGAAGGGGTATTCACAAGTGGAGAGTATAGATTATGGTGAGATCTTCTCTCCCATTGCAAAGCTGACATCCATTCAATTCTTGTTATCTCTTGCAGTAGCTTATGACTTAGAGGTGGAGTGGATGGATGTGAAGACAACATTCCTTCATGGTGATTTGGAGGAAGAGATTTACATGTCATAGCCAGAGCATTACATGGTGAAAGGTAAAGAAAATTTGGTTTGCAAGTTAAAGAAGTCTTTGTATGGATTGAAGTAGTCTCCTAGGATGTGGTACTTGAAGGTTGATGCCTTTGTGTTGTCAATTGGATTTGTGAGATCAAAATAGGATCACTATGTGTATTATAAGTATGATGGTGATCATATTCTCATGATTACATTATATGTTGATGATATGTTGTTCATTGGGAAGGGCAAGAATATGATTTCTAACTTTAAGTCTGAGTTGGCAGCATAGTTTGAAATGAAAGACTTAGGGGCAACTAGGTACATTCTTGGAATGGAAATTAGAAGAGACAAAACCAAGAGAAAACTTTGGTTAATCTAGAGTAAGCATGTGAAGACCATGTTGGATAGGTTCATCTTGGAAGATTGTAGATCATTATGTGTTCCTGTTTCTTTGGGGACAAAGTTGTTTGTTAGTGATTGTCCAAAATCTCCTAGTGAGGTGGAGGACATGAGCATAGTACCTTATGCTAGTGATGTTGGTAGTTTGATGTATGCTATGGTTTGCACAAGCCTACACATTGCCCAAGCAGTGGGTTTCCTTAGTTGATTTATGGCTAATCCTAGACGGGTACATTGGGATGTAGTTAAGCTTGTGTTCATATATTTGAGGGGTACTTTCAAGTATTCCATATGCTATCATGGTAATGTTACAAGACCTCTGTATTCTTTTGATATTCATGGATTTGTGGATTCAGATTGGGCAAGTGACATTGACAACAAGAGATCCACCAGTGCTTATGTGTTTACACTATTTGGAGGTGTTATTAGTTGGATGAGTAAGTGACAACCTGTGGTTACATTGTCCATGACAGAGGTTGAGTATATGGTAGCAACTCATGCTTGGAAGGAAGCCATTTGTCTTAAGAGATTGTGTTTAGATATTGGTGTTGATGCAGGACAAATTACGATTTATTGTGACAGTCAAAGTGCGATTTGCCTTGCGAAGAATCTAACTTTCCATGCTAGAACAAAGCATATTGATATACAGTTTCACTTCATACGAAACATGGTAGAGGATGGGAAGGTAAATTTGGAGAAGCTAGATGCTTTAAAGAATGTTACAGATGCATTGACAAAGCTAGTGGGCACAAAGAAGTTTAGATGGTGTTCGGAGTCTATTGGCCTCTCAGCCTATAGTAGTTAAATCCTGTTATTCTATTGGCTCTTACAAGGTGTTCGACAAGTGGGAGAATGTTGCAAATTAAGGTGTCTCAACCTTGGTAATTCCTTGTATTATTTCATTGTATTTATTTATTTATTGCCTATTGTATAATTTGGATGCAAATCCTATGTTGTCATATTGTGGGAGTTGACACGGTGATGTGTCATCCTACATGGCATATGACCACATGTAATTTTGTCCTCACATGAAGAGATAGGCATCCCACTTAGTCATAGGAATTTTTTTCCATGTGTTGGCATCTTTGATTTTGTATAAGAGAATGTTGACTGTAATGGTCATGACAGATTCCTATGATGAAGTTATGAGATGTAAGAATCAAAAATAGAAGCTTGTAAGATAGGTGAAGACATGTGTCGAGAAGCATCTTTGAAAAAAGCAACTTTGGGTGCCCCAAGGTGGACTATGACATGTTGTAATAGAATATGCTATTTATATCCTATGTATGATAGATTCTCTTACAGCTGTAAGTTATGACAGCTATGACAGATTCTATGACGGTCATAAGAGTCATAAGAACATCTTTCATAGCCCATTTTTGAAATAGGTGACCTCTTTGGGATGGGGTGTGTGGACAAGTGTCAGATACATCTTACAATGTTGATAAAGTGTCCATAGGTGTGGTTTTTAGGCCATGAGGCCAAGTTGGACGCCCATTCCAAGATAGAGGCTATTTTGTCTTGTATTTTCTATATAAACAGATGCTTTAAGGAGGAGTAGCATTATGTGATTGACAGGTACTGTTATGCTGCTAGATTGACTCCAGACACAAGTGTCTAAGACTATTGAGAGATTGCACTACAAGTGTATTGTAAGCCATATTTAGTTTTGATAATACATTGTGCAGGTTTTCGAGTGTGGGGTTTTTCACCCGGTAAGGGTTTCCCCACATTATATCTTGTCTCTCTTCTTCTATCTTCTTTATGGTTCTATGTGTATTTTTGCAATATCTCTATTATATGTTTCATGTTACTATAATTGTAAACATTAAATTGAATTTGCAAAGCCCTCCCCTCATTAGATTAATGTAGGAAGCAATTTCTGCACACCTAGCTTCCTTTCACTTTACTTGTCTTTGTCACTAGTATTAGGATTAGAATGGGCCACAAGAGATTAAGCACTAGAAGTTGCATCATTCTTGATTCCTGCATTGTTGCTACAACTTTACCTCTTTGTCTCTCTTTCCCTAAGTCTCTCTCTCATCCTCTCTTCCTCACATCCATTCTTTCCTAATTCTCTCTCTCCCCCAACTAAACATATAATGTAAAAAGGTTCACCAAAACAATGGGCAAGGTCTAGTTGTGCTACAACTTTATTTGTCTTTGTCACTAGTATTAGGATGAGAATGGGCTACAAGAGATTAAGCACTAGAATTTGCATCATTCTTGATTCTTGCATTGTTGCTACATCTTTACTGATGCACAGGCATCCACACTATACCCTTCGCATATAGCATGAATGTCTGCAGACCAACCTCATCATCATCATCTTCGCCATCATCATCATATTCCCTAAAACCACCAACAGCATCATCATGTTTCGCGTTACACAGTCAGCATCATCATCTTTCGGACACTCGCAATGGTCCTCCTGCCGACTACTATTCACCTCCGCTTTCCTCCTAACATCATCATCATGATGTTCAACGGGCGCACACATCCTCCGGTTGCACTATTCATCGGGCTCCAGACACTAACGTCTTCATCATGATATTCAACACTACCTTCGTCAGCAGGATAACCAATATCCGGTTGTTCAAATATCCTGATGACGATCACCTTCAACAGTTTACCTTCGATGCTCCGCTAGCCGACGACACAAGCAACAGCATCATGATCTACTTTATCCGGTTGTCTTCGAAACCTCCTGATGATGCTAATACAACCTTCTGCCACGGACTTCCGCCGATACCTTAGCACTTAACGACGGCAGGATAAACTCGCATAAGGGGATATCTCAATATCCTGATGACGATGACGTCATATCCTGATGACGATGACGTCACCCAATATCCTGATGACCTCTTCAACACTTAGTCAAAAAAAAACACGAACTTTCTCTCCCGCATCTACTTCGCGATACGCGGATGTTCGGCACTTCCGATATGATGATCCTGATGCCGATACATGCACTTAGTCTATGCCTGACTTAGAACATCCTGATGCACTCGCAACATGAAAACTCTAACAGTTTCATGACCCGATCTTCTTCTTGATGCCGATGCACTCCTCCTCGGCTCTTCCAGATGATGATCACCCCGACGAACTCGCACTTCATGCACTCGAAAACATCATGCTCTCCTTCACTTATCCGGATGACGATGTCCGAACTGTCTGCAGGATATTCATCAAGATATCCTGATGATGCCGTCTTGACCAGTTTCTTCACTTAGCGAAATCTCACTTCGCCGATCCTCCAGGGATGACCCAATCCAACCTCAGGGTGATCCTCCAACTCAATCAGCTCGACCTAGCACATGAGGATGCTAGGCTCCTCAACATCTGTCGACCGCGATCCTGCACACCTGCATGCAAACAAACAAACTACCTACTAACCTACTGTACATTACCATTCCACCGATCAGATGAGTCAACCGGTGGAATGGATCAGGAAATCCATGAAACCCTCTCAAACCAGCAAATCGATTACACAAAGGGATCCAACCAGAGCAAGAACACAAACAGGATCTTTATTGATTCAAAGATGCAATACAATATGATGTTCCTCACACAGAACACTCAAGCTCCTCTGCTTAATTGCAATACTAGACTGCCGATCGATGATCTACAATCAACCGATCTCATGCTTATAAAGATTTGCCTACGAGTACTACTGACCTGACTCCAAGCGGCTGGGAACTCTCCAAGCGGCTGGGAGATCCCACCGAACACGCATCATGATAGCTGTTGTAACTAACTAGCTAAAAATAGCAAAAGCCCGGTCAGCATGATCTTATCATGATCAGCATGACCTTATTACATGCAATTGGTCTAACAGACCTTCTTGGAAACACAAACAAGACCTAAACTACTAACTGCCTTATCAAGACCAGCTGTCAGGTAGGTGCTCCTGCACCATACTCCCCAACAGAAAAGAACTCATGTCCCATGAGTTGAGTATGTGGAAGTCTTCCACCTTTACACTTTGCCTTGTCAATCTTCTGACCTGCTCCAGCTTTGTCTGCTGCTGTCTCTTGGCTGCTCCAAGACTTCTGAACTGTAACTTGCTTTCTGGCAAGTAATTCCTCATGCCTGTTGATGTAGGCCTTCCTCTCACATACCTTGTGTTTGTCAGGTTGTCTGACCAGAACCTCTGGCTGAACTGCTTCTTGAACTTCTGAAATGTTCAATCCTAACTTCCTTTCAACCTTTATAGGACAAGCAATAGTCCCAACTATGACAACATCCTTGTCATTCTTCTGAACTGGTTGCTGTTTGCACCCCTGTTTCTGCACCTGCTGCTGACCTCTGTCAGTCACAACTGAAACTGTCTTCAGCTTGTTGTCTGTAACAACTCCTTTCTCTGCAGTGTCCTGAACTGCCTTTATGCCTGCTCCTCTAGGCATCTGCACAAATTCCTTCTTTCCCATTAAAATGATTTGAGCTGCCTTCTGTACTGCAGCTTTTGCCTGCAATGGCATCAACTTAATAATCTTCCCATCCTTCTTGATGGTGTAGGTATTAGCATACCCATCATACAGTACCCTTCTGTCAAATTGCCATGGTCTACCTAACAGTAGGTGACAACATTCCATAGGCAAAATATCACACAAAATTCTATCCTGATATGGTCCAATCTAGAAATCCACATATGCCTGTTCAGAGACAAAAAGTGATTGCCTATCACTCACCCAAGATGTCTTGTAAGGGTGTGGATGTGGAATCCTTTCCATCTTCAGTTTATCCACCATTTCCTAAGATACCATGTTGTCTGTTGAACCAGTGTCAATGACAACCTTACATACCTTACCTTTGCTCTTGCATGTGGTCTTGAAAAGAGCTCTTCTTTGCATCATATCCTTTGATGCCTGCAAACTAATTCTCCTTAGCATCAATGATTCTCCACTCTCTGGATATCCAACATTATCAGGTTCTCTGTTTGAACTCTGTGCACTTTCTTCTACTTTCTCTTCTTGTACCAATTGTACTCTCTTGTCACTAGTTCTATCATTTCTGGATGATGAACCTTTGTTTTCTGGACATTTGAAAGATGGATGACCAAACTCTCCACAGGTGTAACACTTTCCTGAAAATGCAGTAGAACCTCTACCACCTCCAAATCTTCCTCTATTACCTTTCCATCCACCTCTGAAATCAGACTGTCCTTGTCCTTTACCAGTGTCTTCTTGACCCTCATTGATTTGCTTTTGTGCAGGGGCTGTTCCTCTTCCCCTATTGTTTCCTCTTCCTCTCATGGACTTATCATGTCCTCTGTTCATCTTTTCTTCAATCCTGATTGCCATTTGATAACAATCCTCCACATTCTTAGGGTTAGCTAACACTAACTCATCCTGTATGTTAAATCTTAAACCAGCCAAGTACCTAGCCACCTTTTCTACCTCATTCTCATGATGACCAGATCTCATACTTAACAGATAAAATTCCTCAGTATATGCTTTCACATCCCTATCTTTCTGCTTTAAAAATTGCAGCTTCTTAAACATCTGGATTTCATAATCCCTTGGCAAGAATTTCCCCTTGATCCTTGCTACCATCTTATCCCATGAAGTGATCTTAGACTTCCCTTGTTTCCTTCTCTCAGATTGTACATAATCCCACCATACCAAAGCATGACCTCCTAACTTGGTCTTTGCAATCTTTACCTTCTGATCTTCAGCAACATCTTCACACTCAAAGTGATTATCAAGTGCAGCAATCCAATCCAACAACTCATCTTCATTCAAGCTTCCAGTATACTTGGTAACATCAACCTTTACCTTAGGTTTTTCACTCTGTACTGCCTTTAACAGTTTTGCCAATCTTTGGTCTTCAGCATCCAGATCTTCAGCTACCTTTTCATACTCTTCAACAGTATTTTCCTCTTCTTCAGACTCACTGTCTTCCACTTCCCTCTTTTTGTTCTTTTCCAGGGCTGTCAGCCTGGCTTGAAGTGCTTCAGCAAGCTCCTTCATCTTCCTCATCTCTCTAGCATGTTTCTCCTTCAGTTCCTACAATTCCCTTGCAGTACCATTACCTTTAGGAGGCATGTTGTCAACCTCTCAATCAACACACAACACAATCAACTCTACCTCTGCCCTTTCGGTGACAGAATCAACACACAACAGCCCAGACCTTTTGCTGAGCTCTGATACCACTATGATGCAGAGGCATCCACACTATACCCTTCGCATATAGCATGAATGTCTGCAGACCAACCTCATCATCATCATCTTCGCCATCATCATCATATTCCCTAAAACCACCAACAGCATCATCATGTTTCGCGTTACACAGTCAGCATCATCATCTTTCGGACACTCGCAATGGTCCTCCTGCCGACTACTATTCACCTCCGCTTTCCTCCTAACATCATCATCATGATGTTCAACGGGCGCACACATCCTCCGGTTGCACTGTTCATCGGGCTCCAGACACTAACGTCTTCATCATGATATTCAACACTACCTTCGTCAGCAGGATAACCAATATCTGGTTGTTCAAATATCCTGATGACGATCACCTTCAGCAGTTTACCTTCGATGCTCCGCTAGCCGACGACACAAGCAACAGCATCATGATCTACTTTATCCGGTTGTCTTTGAAACCTCCTGATGATGCTAATACAACCTTCTGCCACGGACTTCCGCCGATACCTTAGCACTTAACGACGGCAGGATAAACTCGCATAAGGGGATATCTCAATATCCTGATGACGATGACGTCATATCCTGATGACGATGATGTCACCCAATATCCTGATGACCTCTTCAACACTTAGTCAAAAAAAAACACGAACTTTCTCTCCCGCATCTACTTCGCGATACGCAGATGTTCGGCACTTCCGATATGATGATCCTGATGCCGATACATGCACTTAGTCTATGCCTGACTTAGAACATCCTGATGCACTCGCAACATGAAAACTCCAACAGTTTCATGACCCGATCTTCTTCCTGATGCCGATGCACTCCTCCTCGGCTCTTCCAGATGATGATCACCCCGACGAACTCGCACTTCATGCACTCGAAAACATCATGCTCTCCTTCACTTATCCGGATGATGATGTCCGAACTATCTGCAGGATATTCATCAAGATATCCTGATGATGCCGTCTTGACCAGTTTCTTCACTTAGCGAAATCTCACTTCGCCGATCCTCCAGGGATGACCCGATCCAACCTCAGGGTGATCCTCCAACTCAATCAGCTCGGCCTAGCACATGAGGATGCTAGGCTCCTCAACATCTGTCGACCGCGATCCTGCACACCTGCATGCAAACAAACAAACTACCTACTAACCTACTATACATTACCATTCCACCGATCAGATGAGTCAACCGGTGGAATGGATCAGGAAATCCATGAAACCCTCTCAAACCAGCAAATTGATTACACAAAGGGATCCAACCAGAGCAAGAACACAAACAGGATCTTTATTGATTCAAAGATGCAATACAATATGATGTTCCTCACACAGAACACTCAAGCTCCTCTGCTTAATTGCAATACTAGACTGCCGATCGATGATCTACAATCAACCGATCTCATGCTTATAAAGATTTGCCTACGAGTACTACTGACCCGACTCCAAGCAGCTGGGAACTCTCCAAGCGGCTGGGAGATCCCACCGAACATGCATCATGACAGCTGTTGTAACTAACTAGCTAAAAATAGCAAAAGCCCAGTCAGCATGATCTTATCATGATCAGCATGACCTTATTACATGCAATTGGTCTAACAGACCTTCTTGGAAACACAAACAAGACCTAAACTACTAACTGCCTTATCAAGACCAGCTGTCAGGTAGGTGCTCCTGCACCATTTACCTCTTTATCTCTCTTTCCCTAAGTCTCTCTCTCTCATCCTCTCTTCCTCGCATCCATTCTTTCCCTAATTCTCTCTCTCCCCCAACTAAACATATAATGTAAAACATATAGAAAGTGAAAATATGGTAAGAAAAAATGTCAAACATGTAGAAGGTGAAATGTTAGTAATTCCAAACATCTCTCTCTCTCTCTAAATCTCTCTCCCCCTAAGGGTATGCTAGACCTATAGAAGATGAAATGATGATAAGAAAATCATGTCAAACATGTAGAATCTAGAATGAGAATAAGAAAATCATGTATGCACAAGTTGAAATGAGGATATGCAAAGGATGGAAATCATAGAGAAGGTGAAATGATGATATGAAAAAAACATGCCAAACATCTCTCTCTCTCTCTCTATCTCTCTCTCTCATCCTCTCTTCCTCACTTCCACCCTTTCCCTAACTCCATATCTCTCTATCATTCTCTCTCCCCCCAACTAAACATATAATGTCAAACATATAGAAGGTGAAATGAGGATATACTAGTTTATTGTTAATTTGTAAAACTTCTTTTTTCTTCAAGAATATAAAATTCTCTACTAATTGTACCAACCATGAGAAGGTGGAAGTTTTTTTGGTACCACTAATCTACATTAATAACACTACTAGAAATAAATAAATTAAAGAAAAGTAAAATGTAATCAAATCACAAAACTTAATAAGTGTACATAATATACCTTTGTGTTATTCCACTAATTCAATCTAATGAACCATGTGGATCTAATTTACTCTTTATGGTGTCAAGTATTGCTTCATGGTCAAACTTGCAAACTTTCCACAATTTCTTATTTAGTGGCCTACCCCTATATTTTATCAATTGAACATTCAATGCAACAACAAGGTTAGAATAATGAATAATTTTCCTGTGTGTCAAAGTCCTCAAACAACCACACATCATACTTTTTCATTGGATACCTTATAATCCATGTTCTAGTAACAATCATCAATCCTACACGATACTCAATGTTTTCTCCATCTATGAACATGGGTTGTTAATTTCTTTTTTGCCTCAACACAATGACATAAATAATAATATGTTCTTTCATCATTACCTTCAACTGCAATAACTACATAAACATTTCCTACATTAAATTGCACAAAAAAGATTAATTCAATAAATGATACAAAAATACTACATCATAATGTAAAAAATATTAATTTTCATTAAGTAATGCATCTATAATACCTAGGTCAACTAGATCTAAAATATGGTCAAAGTCAATTGATGATTCCATTTCATGAATTGTAGTGCTCCTAGAAGTCAATATGTCTCAAGTTGGCTTAAAGTTCTAGCACACCATTCATCCACCCATTCTTTTGACTGACACTCATTCCAAGTAAAATTTATACATGAAGAACAAAAGCACACCATATACCTCGTATAAATAGTCCATGAAGCGACATTATAGATTCTAAAAGAGTGGAACTCACTTGATCCTATCACTGTACAACAATATTCATATTTTGCAATGTTAGCTTCTTTTATCAACCAAAAAAATCTATGAATTGTAGAATTATCTTCATTACTTGGAGCCATTATAGACTTACACCATTAGATGATGGATGTTACATGTGTCAACTTTGCACTATATTTTTACTTCAACTCTTCTTATGCTAAGGCTCTTGTAATACATGTTCTAGCACCATCATGCTCCCCTTTTCCATTCCCAACCTCAAAGAAATTTCATATATGTTGAACACCACTGATTATATGCATCCTACTCAACCAATAGAACATCTATGAATTCTTAAATTGTGATGCACAATTATCTAACCATATGATATGCTACACAAACATGATGTTCTTGCTACTCAAACTACCATAGAATATCTAAAACCAACCTTGCACAAACTCTGTAGAATGTGTGGGATCATCATTAATATAAAAATGATACTTAAACTTTAAGATCTTTCTATCTTCCTTTATAATATAAGGTGCATGAATGAATGTTATATACACAAATATAACAACTTGAGTGGAGTTGTAGTACTATGATTGAACCTCATTCTATGGTTGTAGTGTATAATTCTTTCCTAAGTCTATAATTGGCATGAATCATATGAAGAGTAAATGTTGAAAGGAAGCTAGGTGTGCGGAAATCGCTTCCTACACTAATCTAATGAGGGAATATCTATACAAATTTAATTTATTATTTATCATTACAGCAACATACAACATCTAACAGAGTTACTACAGAAATACACAAGAACTAGAAAGAAGACAGAAGAAGAGAGACAAAGATTTACGGTGGGGAAAACCCTTATCAAGTGAAAAACCCCACACTCAGAAACTTGCACAATGTATTAACAAATCTGAAAGTTGTTTACAATACACTTGCAATGCAAGCTTCAATGGTCTTCGACACTCATGTCTAGAGTCAATCCAGCAGCATAACAGTACTTGTAAACTTGTAATAGAAACTCCATCTCCAAGCACCTGTTTATATAGGAAATACAAGGCAATATTGGACCTTTCTTGGAATGGGCATCCAACATGGCTTCATGCACCAAAACCCATGCCTAAGGACACTTGGTCAACATTGTAGAATGTGCCTAACACTTGCCCATAGCTCCAATCCCAAAGAGGCACCTATTTCCAAAATGGGCTATGACAGATGCTCTTATGACACTTATGATTATCATAGAATCTGTCATAGCGGTTACAACTTATAGCTGTAAGAGAATTTGTCATACACATGCTATAAATAGCATATTCTCTTACAACATGTCATATTCCACCTTGGGCCGCCCAAATATGCCTTATTCAAAGATGCTTCATGACACATGTCATCACTTGTCTTATAACCATCTATTTCTGACTCTTACATGTCATAGATTCCTCATAGGAATCCGTCATAACCATTTTAGTGAAACATTCCCTTACACAACATGGAAGATGCTGACACATGCTAAAATGCTCCTACCACAAAGTGGGATGCCTATCTCCTCATGTGAGGACAAAATTACAAGTTGTCATATTCCATGTAGGATCGACACATCACCGTGCCACATCCCACAATATGAAAATATGGAATTTAGAAATATTTACAACATAGGCAATTAGATAATAAATGCAAACATTACAAATGTAAGGAATTACCAAGGTTGAGACACCTTAATTCCCAATATTCTCCCACTTTTCAAACACCTTGTAAGAGCCAATAGAAAAATAGGATTTAACTGCTATAGGCCAAGAGGCCAATAGACTCCGAACACCATCTGAACTTCTCTGTACCCACTGGTTTCGTCAATGCATCTACAACATTCTTTAGAGTATCTAGCTTCTCCAAATTTACATTTCCATCCTCAATCATGTCTCACATGAAGTGAAACTGAACATCAATGTGCTTTGTTCTAGCATGGAAAGTTGGATTCTTCGCAAGGCAAATTGCACTCTGACTGTCACAACTGATCGTGATTTGACCTGCATCAACACCAATATCTAAACACAATCTCTTAAGCCAAATGGATTCCTTACAAGCATGAGTTTCTGCCATATACTCAGATTTTGTCATGGACAAAGCAACAACAAGTTGTCTCTTACTCATCCAACTAATAGCACCACCAAACAGTGTAAACACATAAGCACTGGTGGATCTCCTGCTGTCAATGTCACCTGCCCAATTGGAATCCACAAATCAATGAATATCAATAGAATGCAGAGGTCCTGAAACATTACCATGATAGAAAATGGAATACTCAAAAGTACCCCTCAAATATCTAAACACTTGCTTAACTGCATCCCAATGAACCCGTCAAGGATTAGCCATAAATCGACTAAGGGTTCCCACTGCTTGGGCAATGTCTTGTCTTGTGCAGACCATAGCATACACCAAAGTGCCAACAACACTAGTATAAGGTACTCTACTCATGTCCTCCACTTCACTAGGAGATTTTGGACAATCCTCAATAGACAAATTTGTCCCCAAAGAAATGGGAACACACAATGGTCTACAATCTGCCATGTTGAACCTGTCCAACATGGTCTTCACATACTTACTCTATCTTAACCAAAGTTTTCTATTGGTTCAGTCTCTTTTGATTTCCATTCGTAGAATGTACCTGGCTACCCCTAAATCTTTCATTTCAAACTATGCTAACAATTGAGATTTAAAATAAAAAATCATATTCTTACCCTTCCCAATGAGCAACATATCATCAACATACAGTGCAACAATGAGAATATGATCACCATCAAACTTATAATACACACAGTGATATGATTTTAATCTCACAAATCCAATTGACAACATAAAGGCAACAAACTTCAAGTACAATCTCCTAGGGGATTGCTTCAAACCATACAAAAACTTTTTAAGTTTGCAAACCAAATTCTCTTTACCTTTCACCAAGTAGTGCTTTGGTTGTGACATGTAGATTTCTTCCTCCAAGTCACCATGAAGGAAAGCTGTCTTCACATCCATTTGCTCTACCTCCAAGTTATAAGCTACTGCGAGAGACAACATGAATCGAATGGATGTCAGATTTGCAATGGGAGAGAAGATCTCACCATAATATATACCCTCCACTTGTGAATACCCCTTCGCAACCAATCTGGCCTTATACTCCTCAACACTGGCATCTGCACCAAATTTCTTCTTGAACACCCATTTACATCCAACCGTTTCCATCCAGGAGGCAAAGGCACCAAGTCCCAAGTTTGATTCTTTTCCAAAGAGGCCATTTCATCCTCCATGGCCTCCTTCCAAGAACCTACATCTTTCATGTCCATAGCCTCTGATACAATTCTAGGTTCATCACTGTTAGTAACCAAAGCATAAGCACAACTAGAATCAAGCAATGTAAAACCAAACCTTTCAAGTTGCTTTCTTATCTGTGTAGACCTCCTCAAGAGCTGAGGTTGAGGTTCAACTTCTTCATCTGAGCTTTCAGAGCTGCTAGAGCTCTCCTCACCATCAGGTCCAACATTGTCTTTATGTTCAGTCTTCTCAGGGGTGGTAGGAAATTGAACAACATCCTCTTTCTTTACTATTTCTTCTAGCTATAAAATAGTGGAAGAAGGTGTAAGCTCTCTGAAGATGACACGTCTTCTATACAACAATATTTTAGCCACAAGGTCCCAAAGCTTATATACTTTCACATTAACACCATAGCTAATGAGGACACACTTAACAGCCTTGTTCACCAATTTTGACTACTTCTCCCTAGGCACATGTGCATATGCCTCACAACCAAAAACATGAAGATGCCTTATTGAAGGATTTCTACCAGACCACACCTCTATGGGTGTCTTTCCAACAAGAGCTGATGTAGGAGATCTATTTACCGATAGCAAGCAGTGGCAACAGCTTCAGCCCAAAACAATTTGTTCTAGGCCAGCTCCACTAAGCATACTCCTAGCCTTCTCCATCAATGTCTTGTTCATCCTCTCTACAACTCCATTTTGCTGTTGGGTGTATGGAGTTGTCTTATATCTTTCTATCCCACATTCCTTGTAATACTTATCAAATTCTATAGAACAAAACTCACCACCGTCGTCAGTTCTCAAACATTTAATCTTTTTACCAATCTAATTTTCAGTAAAGCCCTTAAACTCCTTAAACTTGCTATAGACTTCAAATTTGCTTCTGAGAAAATAGATCCATGTCCTACTATAATCATCTATAAAAGATACAAAGTATATAGATTTTGATAATGAAGGAACATTAACAAGACCAAACACATCATAATGAGTAAGGTCCAACACACCAGAAGACTTATGAGAACTTGAATAAAATTGAACACGGTTTTGTTTTCCATAAATGCAATGTTCGCAAAAGTTGAACTCAAGATTAGAATCATCTAACCCCTCAATGATGTTCTTATTTTTCAGGGTAAGCAGACCCTTCTCACTAATGTAGCCAAATATCTTCTGCCATGACATTGTCTTTTCAACAGGAAGTTTAACTTCCAATGCATGATTACAACCATAAGACTAGAAGCAACAGATTCTTCACTGCTCATTTGGATGGTGGGGATGAAGTGACTACTACCCTCTTCCTTGAGTTAGAAGAACTATTGCATTGTGAAATGCATGCCTCCAACTGAAATAGAGTGCCTCTCCTAGTACCCTTAGCAAGCACCATAGCTCCTCTAGTCATCTTGCATCCTTCTTTCGAAAAGACAACCTGCACACCTACATCATTTAAACTACCTATAGAAAGCAAGTTCCATACTAAGCTTGGGATGTGAATAACTCCAAAGATCCCCTTCACTCGACCATCAGGGAATCAGATAGAGACTCTTCCATGACCAACAATCTTCAGATGAGAGTCGTCACCCAGATACACCTTTCCACCATCGAACTCCTCATACTTAGTGAACCAGTCTCAATGCAAGGTCATGTGGAATGATGCACCACAGTTGATTAGCCCCACATCATCAAATGCATGGGTTACCAAGGCTATGATGAAAGCATCACCGTCATCTTGTGACTTATTAGAATCTAAATCAGGAGCTTTCTTCTTCTTCTTCTTCTTCTTCTTCTTCTTCTTCTTCTTCTCCTCTTTGCATTCCTTTCAGAAAGGCCTAGTTTTTCCACAGTTCCAACAAAGAGGCTTGGACTTTCCAGGAGATTTGGATCTCCCATGGGATTTGGATCTACCCTTCTCAACTTTCTTGTCCTTCTTCTTCCCTTTCTCTTTGGGTCTTCCACAAACTGTAAGGGCCTCTTTAGCTGCCTTAGAAGACTTTCTCCGCATCTCTTTAGACAATAACGAAGAAACCACTTATTCCATTTTGAATGTGGATATGGTGCTTCCAATTGCCATGACAAGATGATCCCATGAGTCTAACAGAGAACAAAGTAAGTTCATACACTAATCCTCCACCTCCATCTTTACACCAATAGATGTCAATTGTGCAACCAACATGTTAAAAGCATTCATATGTTCAACAATGAATCCTCCATCCTCCATTCAAAGAGAATACAACTTCTTTCTCAGAAAAAAGTTTATTAACCAGGGATTTTACTTGATACACATCTCCCAACTTCTTCCAAAGTAGTTTTGCAATAGTTTCCTGATGGACATTTAACAACACAGAATCAACAAGACTAAGTCTTATGAGACCCTTAGCCTTCTGATCCTTGAGATCCCACTCATCTTGTGACATTGCAGCTAGTTTAGTTCCATTAACACTTTCCCAAAGGTCTCGGTCAGCAAGCATGTCATCCATCTTGAGCTTCCATAGCTTGAAATTACTGCCATTGAACTTCTCCACTTCAAACCTTCCTGATGTACTTGCCATCTCCTTGCTTCAATAGAAATCAAAATACTCTACACAGACTCCCACTCAACTTAAGATCAGCTCAAAAAACCCATACCCAACAGCTAAGACCAAAACTAGCCAGGCTCTGATACCAACTGAAAGGAAGCTAGGTGTGCGGAAATTGCTTCCTACACTAATCTAATGAGGGGAGAGCTATACAAATTCAATTTATTCTTTATCACTACAACAACATACAACATCTAACAGAGTTTCTACAACAATACAGAAGAACCAGAAAGAAGACAAAAGAAGAGGGACAAAGATTTACGGTGGGGAAAACCCTTATTAGGTGGAAAACCCCACACTTAGAAACCTACACAATGTATTAACAAATCTGAAAGTTGTTTACAATACACTTGCAATGGAAGCTTCAATGGTCTTTAACACTCATGTCTAGAGTCAATCCGGCAGCATAATAGTACCTGTAAACCTGTAATACAAACTCCATCTCTAAGCACCTGTTTATATAGGAAATACAAGGTAATATTGGACCTTTCTTGGAATGGGCATCCAACATGGCTTCATGGACCAAAACCCACTCCTAAGGACACTTGGTCAACATTGTATAATGTACCTTACACTTAGCCACAACTCCCATCCCAAAGAGGTCACCTATTTCCAAAATGGACTATGACAGATGCTCTTATGACACTTACGACTGTCATAGAATCTGTCATAACGGTTACAACTTACAGCTATAAGAGAATCTATCATACACATGCTATAAATAGCATATTCTCTTACAACATGTCATATTCCACCTTGGGGCACCCAAATATGCCTTATTTAAAGATGCTTCATGACACATGTCATCACCTGTCTTATAACCTTCTATTTCTAACTCTTACATGTCATAGATTCATCATAGGAATCCGTCATAACCGTTTTGGTCAAACATTCCCTTACACAACATGGAAGATGCTAACACATGGCAAAATGCTCCTACCACAAAGTGGGAGACCTATCTCCTTATGTGAGGACAAAATTAAAAGTTGTCATATTCCATGTAGGATCGACACATCACCGTGCCACATCCCACAATATGACAATATGGAATTTACAAATATTTACAACATAGGCAATTAGATAATAAATGCAAACATTACAAATGTAAGGAATTACCAAGGTTGAGACACCTTAATTCCCAACAAATGTGTCCCTGCATAAATTTAATTTCAAGTCAAACCATTGAGCTTTATGTGTATGCCTTGCATACTCATACACTAGATTTTCTTGAAAAATATAGGCATAAATGCAAATATTGGTATTTATTCAAGTTCACCAATTCACACTTTTTTGCCTCTTTTCCATATTTTAGAGTGTATGCCACTAACTTGTATTTTCCAAAAGGTACTAGTTCATTTCCAATTTCATGTGTATTCTCTATGTGTACACAAGTTCTCAAATGTTGCAAATCACCACAACTATCACATGTTCCATCAAAACATGATTTCTTATAAAATAACTTTCCATCTACTCTTTCACAAAAATGTTTGAAATGAAATCTCTTTCCAATTTAGGTGGAGCTTCTATCATACACTCCTGCAAAATATCATTAGTATGCAAAGATATATATATTTGTTGAAAAGCATCATAATGCATACAAAATTTAATATGAACTCTATAACAACAAGTTGTGTGTGTGTGTGATTATTTTTGACATAAAAAGGTTTTTACATTTCAAAATACCTTTGACTAATTTAAATTTGAGGGTAGATCTCTACAAATTTGGAGAAAAATAATGTTTGAGTCGTATACAAAAAATGCTTTGGACGTGGCACATGGTTTTGACAACCAATTTTCCTTTTTACAACATCCCTTTGATTAGGAGATACTCATGTTATTTATCCAAAATTCCTCAATTAGGGATTTTAAGGATTCATCTATGAGTTTGTATTTCTATGGAAGTCTACCAGAAAATTTTCATAGTTTATTGTTATTTGAGTCCTCAACTCTTTCACACCTCCCAATAGATTTTATAAATGTTTTTCTACTTATCTTTAGTGCTTGACACGTCTTTCTTATCAAGTGAGATTTCTTTATTTTATTGCTCATTATAGTTGATGTAATGACATGTTGTGTAGCATTACTATATTTGGTGCATGAGGTGGAGCCAATGCTTTGATATGCATTGATTAGATTTATTACAATAGATTTTTCACTATTTCTATTTCATGTTCTCATACCAAGAATCTTCATGATTGGCCTAAACTTAAGATTTTTCATCATTTCAAAAAATAATTGACATCTTCCAGTTTCACTTATGTTTTCAAAAAATATTTTCGATATCTTACTCACATTTCTTCTATAAGTGCATTCAGGAATGTTATCAGGTGTTGATTTTAGAATATTCTCATCAATTTCAATCAAAAACTTAGGATTTTTAAGAAAAATTGTAGGATGTGTTCTCAATGAAAAATTCAATTATTAGATAATTTTTTCTCATTCAACACTTGTTCAATTGGTGTAATATCTATATTCATATTTGAAAATGCATCATCATTTTCAATCGGTGATTGAGCATTTTCTACAATATCAAATTGAGATGGAAAAGATGACATACCTTCAACTTCCACATTCAATTTCTTACTTTCACAAATATTTTACATTCATTCTCTTTGTTTCTCCAAATCTTACTCTCTCTTGGATGCTTCATGATTCAATTCAATTGGCAAATATGGAGTTCAATTTCTTATTTTCACAAAGTTTTCTCATTCGTTCTTTTTTCTTTGCATTTTCGGCTTCATGCTCCTCTAGTGTTTGATTTTTTGGCATTTTCCTTGGCATCATGTTGAATTCTATATCAATCAAAAATAAATGTTCAAAAAAACAAAAACAATAATTGACAATTTATAAAATTCAAATACAAAACATGCAATTAAAACATTTTTTGTCAATGTAAGATAAAAAAATTAGTTAATTTTGTCAATCAAGTATTCCAATTCCTTAATACATGAAAAAAATGATTTTCAACATCAAATTTGATTTAAAAACATGAAATTGGAATCTTCTACATCAATACAAGAACAAAAAGTGAGATAATTTTGTCATCTAATGATTGTAGATCCTCAAAAGCATCAAAAGTATGTTTGTATGTTAGAAAAATCATAGAGAAGGGGAATGAACATAGAATGTGGGTCCAAAATCATGTGATGTGCATTTTTATAGGTCGTTGCTTAGGATTTTGAGTGATTTGAAATACAAGCATGTTATAACATAAGCACACTTTTTACTACTTTGGGAAATTCCAACCCTAAGGTTTGGACCTACCTTTTGGATGCTAAAAATGTGTTTTCAATAAATCATAGAAAATCAACTAAATCTCGAGCATGCTCTCCATCAAGTTTACACATTTTTCAATGTTAATATGAAAAATGTTAGCATGACTTCAACTTTTTATTATCTTTCTAACCATTTAATTTTTTTCTAAAATATAATAACATTAAGGTTTCCATCTTCAATTTCTTTTTCTAATGTGTTCTTTTTTGTAGAAAATCTATGTATATTATTTTCGATATCATTTTTAATGGATTCATCAAAATTTGAAACAAATTGCATTTTTAGATTTTAGACTCTATTATATACACATTGAAAAAAATAT
The DNA here is from genome assembly GCA_027924645.1 of Cunninghamia lanceolata. Lineage (NCBI taxonomy): Eukaryota > Viridiplantae > Streptophyta > Pinopsida > Cupressales > Cupressaceae > Cunninghamia > Cunninghamia lanceolata. The sequence goes on from BSBN01000814.1 coordinate 16,982,668, forward strand.
TGATTTTTGATTAGTTTTCAAAAAATTAGGAGGGAGCACACTCAAATTTTTATTTTTTTAGAAAGTGTCCACATTGAAAATTCATAAAAGTCATATTTTCATTAAAAATAACCAGAAAAATTAGGCATAAACTACATGATGTTATCTAATTTTTTATCGAAGTGATTTGTGGAATACTTTTAAAAAGTCAACATTTTAGGAGAAGCACAATAGATGCTATGTTATATTTTTCTGACAAAAATAAGAGCACTTTGTGTGCTCCCCCCTTTTGAACCTCTTAATCTCCACCATTTTTAGAAATAAATAGTACTTTAGAAACTAGATTGTGAGCACTGCAAATCTTTTTGTTATCACATCTTCTAATTTTGAGCATGGCTATCTTCAATTTCTCATCCAAGATTAGTTTTTATTGATTTTAGAAAAAAAAGTGGCTACCTTTGACCCCCTTTTGGACCCCCATTTCCATGCACATACCTGTTAGCATAAGGTTGAAAGGACTTAAATCCAACATGATATAGGTGCACTCTTCCCTTGTCTATTGAATAATGATGTATCATCTATGTTGACCAATTTTAGGAATATATGAGATTATTGAGTCCATCATTCAACATCTATATGAAATTAGTACATGTGTTTAATGCTTAGACCAAGGGATCTAACCAACCACTCAAATAAAACCTTTTAAGATATGAGTCCATTCTTATAGACATTAGTTGGTAGAATAGGAACACGATTCAATAATCTAATCTCATATTAATTTTTGTGTGAAAATTTTCCCCTAAAGTTGGGCTTCAAGATCATTAATCAAAAAGATCAATTAACTTTTCTTGACAATGATATTAATAATTGCATAATAGTTAATGTAGGGATTTCCTATCCCATCCTTCATTCTAGCTAGTATAATCAAAGAAATGAACCACCATGTTATGTGCTCAATTGATTAGTGCTTCTTACAATTAACACAAAAGTATATTTCTTAATATATAATGGTTTATTTGGTATTGATGTCCTAAAGATGTGATCAATTAAATGTTTGAGAGCTAGAAATGATGAAGATTACATGCATTATTGATATTTCTAAGATTTATATTGTATCATATTAAATTTTATATTTATTGATTGCTAGTGTATATCAATTGGTATATTGATCGATATCAATTGATATACACCAGTAATCAATACATATAAAATTTAGTATGTATTGATAGTTGGTGTACATATCAATTGATATAAATTGATTATATCAATTGATATAAATCAATTATATCAATTGATATATCGATCACTATTGAATTTGATATTTCTAAGATTTCTAGATTACATCATATTGAATTTTAGATGCAATATTGATTGATATTTCTTGGGAACCTCTATTATATCATGTATTATTTAATTTTATATCTATTTCAATTTCTAGTGTATATAAATTGATATTGATTAATATATCAATCAATGTCAATTGATATTTTTAGGGTTTCTAAATTGTATCATATTATTTAATTTTATATGAATTGATTGTTGGTGTATATCAATTGATATACACTAGAAATCAATACATATAAAATTTGATATGTATTGATTGTTGGTGTACATATCAATTGATATCAACCAATATATCAATTGATATGGATTATCTATATTGAAAGAAATATTTCTAAGGTTCTTAGATTGTATCATATTAAATCTTATGTGTATCGATTGTTGTTGTATATCATTGTTATTGTATACAAAATTGATCTATCAATTGATATATCGATCAATATCAATTGATATCTTAGGATTTATATTGTATCATATTAAATTTAATATGTATTGATTGTTGGTGTACATCAATTGACATAGATCTATTGATTTTTGGTGTATATATCAATTGATATATCAATCAATAGATCAATTGATATTTCTAGGGTTTCTATTGTATCATATTCAATTTTATATGTATTGATTGTTGGTGTATATCAAATTGTTGGTGTAAGTCAATTGATATCAATCAATATATCAATTGATATTTCTAGGGTTTCTATTGTAGTAGATTAAATTTTATAGGTATTAATTTGTAACCTCTAACTAAATTACAAACCCTAAACCTTAAATTTAGGGTTTAAAAATTACAGTTTAGGGCCTAGGTTTTATGTTTTTAGTGAATAGAGTTTTGTCTAGGGTGTTAGATTTGAAACATGAATTTACATTAAAAAACAAGCAAAAAATCCATAAAAATATTAAAAATGCATAAACATGAGAGCCACCTAACTTAAAACTTTGCAAATTAGTTCACATAAAGGGAGGAGATGAAACTGAGGTGCTATTGAGGTTGTTGGATGAGAGTACACATTCTAATCTCTTATTCCTAATCATTGTTTCTATGTGAACAAAAGAAAAATGAGGTTGTGAGGTAAAAAAATTAATACCTTTTTAGAGTGTGTACCCATTCCTAAATAGGTTCCCATTTAGGAATTGGTAGGTATTTCTAAATGGATATGTGCTATTAATGATTACCCTTTTAGGAATGAGAGACCAAAGTAGAATGGATACCTGTTCTTTATGGGTATATGTTCAGGTTTGGGCTTCTGTTCCTAAGTGCATATGCATTTTTTACAAAACACATGTGCATTCCTATTATAAAATTTTTTGCCTATGAAACTTCCACTAAAAGTAGACCCAACTTATTGCACTGACTTAGATTGAATATTACCCAAGTAGTAACATGTGTGTGTTCTTGTTAGGAATCTTTTTACCGCTAACACTTCCACTAAAAGTAGACCCAACTTCTTGCAGTTACCCTAGACATTGAATATTACCCAAGTAGTGGGAGTTCTCATTAGGTTTATGTCTAACCCTATTAAAGAGCATTAGACTTATATTAAGAGGGTATTCATATATTTATGAGAAACATTTGACATATAGGCATTTGTTGATTTTGATTAGATAGGTTAATTTGATTGTTGGAAGTCGATTAGTGGCTATTTGTTTTCTTTATTTGGTGGCGTTTCCAATTAGATAAGTAAGAGAAAACATACAATTACATTGTCTACTAATAAAGTAAAGTATATGGCTACTACACGTGCCTATAAGGAAACAATATGGTTACAATGACTATGTTCAGGAGTTGGTTTTGATTTTAGGGTGGTTAAGCTCATATAGGATAGGAAAAGTACTATTTTTTCTCCTAGTTATCACATGTAACATGCTCACACCAAGAATGTTTTGATGTATAGTATCAATTTTAAGAGATGGTGGAGAGTGGTAATGTCAAGATTCAAAAGGTTAACACTTTGGATAATGTTTCATATTCACTTATGAAACTAGCGAGTATGGATAAGTTCTCTTGGTGTAGGGAGGTCATGGGCCTTGCATCATGTACTTGATTCATGCTTATTTTTCTCTTGGTTTTTAGCTGGCAATTTCCTTTTCTCCTCTTTATTTCTTTTCATAGCCATCAAAGAGGTCTCTCTATAACATGGGTTCCATTCAAAGAGACATGTGTATCCATTTTACAATTCAGAAATGGGAAAGGCCTATGCAAGGACTTACAAGGGTAGAATATTTGGCTGATGTATTCAAATTGTATGATGAGAAGGTGGAAAAATTAATTGTGACTATCCATGGCCGTGGAATGTTTCACTTCCCAAGGATTATTTATCCATCACAAATTGTATCACACTTTCTTTCTAATGCAATGGATCTAATCCAAAATACAGAATTGGTAAGAAATTTGGGCCATATGTTTATTCAGGGTTTTCTTTTCTCTGCTGACCAATTTAATGAGGCAGTGCAAAACTATGATCTTTATGTGGGTTCTGCATTGGTTGGGGGTATTTTCATGCTTAAGCATTTTGTCTACCATCCAGTTGTGCACTGTGTTTACACTTCCTTCCTACATGATCTCCAAAATAATTGTGTAATGTCTATACAAAATGATCTCCACTGTCATGCTCGAGAGTTGGGAGAGGAATTAGAAGATGCAGCGAGAGAAGTTTTTCAAGCTCTATTTCATTTGCTACACTTCCATCCTCCTCTGTCTCCTCTGGTTATAGAAGATGATGCTCATCCTGAACCTGTGCAACAAGGCTTCCTTTTTGAAGATCTGAATGTGGTGAATTAATTTAGTCCTTTTGGTCACTATAGATGTTTTGGTATATCACTTCTTTTTTCTGATAATTGTATATGGTTATATAGTTTGTATTTAGTGGTGACATTGTCAGCTTTAAGAGGCTATATTCCTCTTCTCTTTTTCTTATACCCCTCCTCTATTTTCTATCAAAGAACATATTCTATGATGTAAAGGGGTATTATAGTTCAGTTTTTTGTTTGGGTTGTTTCTTCATGCCTATTCTGTCGAGTCTGTTATTTTGAAGGGCATTTTGTATTAAGATCTGTATCTTCTCTATTATAAATATAATATAGTTTAGGTGCTCTGCACCTTTTCTTAAAAAAAAGAAAAGAATTGTAGTACTCTAAATCTAATTTCTGAAATACTATATATTTTTTAAAATGGTTAAGGTTAAGGGGGTGAAATGCTAAGCACACAAAAAAGTGTTCCTATTTTTATCACAAAAATATAACATAGTGTCTTGTGTACTCCCCATATTTTATTGGTTATATTAGATATTTTTAAAAACCAATTGGTGGAAATATAGCCAAGAGTGAGTACTAAATTTTTTATATTATTTTATATTTTTATTGAATAATTATTTTTTGGGTAATTTTTTGAAGTGGATGCATCCTGAAAATCATATCACTGAGCATGCACATCACATAACTTGCACAAAACTAATTTAAAATGTAATTTTTTTTTTGTTTAATGTGAATATAATGAAGCATAAAAGAATCCTACAATTTGTTTTTAAAATTTTGATAATAAGGTCAAAAGTTATAAAAAAAAGCAATACATATGTATTGGAGGAATATCAAGACATTCTTCAAAGAAAATAAAAATAAATATCTTAACTTATTCAAAATATTAAAAAAGTTATATGGCTAGAAAGGTAAGAAGTAGCTCTTTATTTTGGTGGTGGTTTTGTAAAATTTTGTTGTAAAATGTGTAAACCTAATGAGGTTGAAGTTTGAATTCAAGTTGAACATTTATGTTAAAAACACAAATTTAGGACCCACAAGAGATATTCAACCCTTAGGCTTGGAAATCCAATCCTAATGGTTAGGATTATTAAAAAAGTTAATTCAAGGCATTAAAAATCCATACATGTTAAACTACGTGTGTGTTAAATTTTTCATAACGCGAATGTGTTTTGTTGAAAATCTCAAGGTTGGCCACTAATCTGTCCCCCATTTCCATGCACTTACCTAGATGGAAGAGTTCCTTGTTAATACACACATAAATTAAAATTCTTATGCTCATTCAATAGTTTACCTTGATAAGACAAATGGATTATTGATTCATAATTTAGGTTTTGTCATCTTATTGCTTAAAGTTGGACATGAGGAAGTACAACTCTTATGCCCTATCATGTTCTTCCTTTAGATACACTTGCCATACTACTTGGTTAATCATGGCTATAAAATTTGAATGTAGTACCTTTCATTATACATCAATACATAAAATTTGTCCATGTAGGAAAAGTTGTTAAGGTTCTAAGAGATTCACATGAGCTAAGTCACTTCAAAGTTGGATACTTACATAAAAGCACTAAAGGAATCTACATATGAATTTGGGATAGATCTCTATGATGCATATCACAAGAACTTAATTTTATAATTTAAGAACATAACAAGATAACAAGAAAAAACAATAAGCCCCATAATAAAAAAATTAGAAAGAAAAGTGATACAAATAGCAAAGTTCCATGTCCAAAAGGCCACTTGGATACCAAAGAAAATATCATGGTGTATCAAATGAAAGATTTTCCTCCATAAACACAAGTGAAGATAGAATAAATTTAGGTTAAGAAGGACATGTCTAATGTAACACCCATTGAAAATATGTGTTCCAAGTAAATGGATCATAAAAAATGAACACATGTAATTGACAAGGCAAGTAAATAAGAACAAGAGACAAAGATAAATGAATATAAATATGATAACTTTTTTTGGGATGACAATGATATTTTGGAGGATGGTGATCCTCCTAAGATTGCTCAATGATTCATGAGCATCCATAGCCTATATACCTATATACTTGTATTTCTAGTTTGTATTTTTCTTTCGCTTATTTTTTTGTACCATTGGCCTTTTCATTGTTGGGAATTAAGGTGTCTCAACCTTGGTAATTCCTTGCATTTATTATGTTTGTATTTATTAATTAATTGCATATGTTGTAAATATTTCTAAATTCCATATTGTCATATTGTGGGATGTGGCGCAGTGATGTGTCGATCCTATATGGAATATGACAACTTGTAATTTTTTCCTCACATGAGGAGATAGGCATCCCACTTTGTGGTAGGAGCATTTTTCCATGTGTCGGCATCTTCCATGTTGTGTAAGGGAATATTGAATGAAATGGTTATGATGGATTCCTATGACAGAATATATGACATGTAAGAGTCAGAAATAGAAGTTTGTAAGACAGGTAAGGACATCTGTCATGAAGCATCTTTGAATAAGGCATATTTGTGCACCCCAAGGTGGACTATGACATGTTGTAAGAGAATATGCTATTTATAGCATGTGTATGATAGATTCTCTTACAGCTATAAGTTGTAACCACTATGACAGATTCTATGATGGTCGTAAGTGTCGTAAGAAATAGGTGACCTCTTTGGGATGGGAGTTATCAACAAGTGTCAGGCACATTCTACAATGTTGATCAAGTGTCCTTAGGCATGGGTTTTGGTCCATGAAACCATGTTGGACGCCCATCCCAAGATAGGTCCAATATTGCCTTGAATTTTCTATATAAATAGGTGCTTGGAGATGGAGTTTGTATAACAGGTTTTACATGTACTATTATGCTACTAGATTGACTTCAGACATGAGTGTTGAAGACCATTAAAGCTTGCATTATAAGTGTATTCTAAACCACTTTCAAATTTGTTAATACATTGTACAGGTTTATGAGTGTGGGGTTTTTCACCTGATAAGGGTTTTCCCCACTGTATATCTTCATCTCTCTTCTTCTGTTTTCTTTCTGGTTCTTGTGTATTTCTATAATAACTTAGTTAGATGTTGTATGTTGCTGTAGTGATAAGGATTAAATTGAATTTGCATAGCTCTCCCCTCATTAGATTAGTGTAGGAAGCGATTTCCGCACACCTAGCTTCCTTTCAGTTGGTATAAGAGCTTGGCCAATTTTGGTCTTAGCTTTTGGGTAGGGATTTTTTGAGCTAATCTTAAGTTGAGTGGGAGTCTGTGTAGAGTATTCTGATTTCTATTGCAGCAAGGAGATTGCAAGCACATCAGGAAGGTTTGAAATGGAGAAGTTCAATGGTAGTAATAGCTCAAGATGGAAGAAATGCTTGTTGACTAAGACCTTTGGGAAAGTGTTAATAGAAATAAACCAGCTGCAATGTCACAAGATGACTAGGATCTCAAGGATCAGAAAGCTAAGGGTTTCATAAGACTTAGTCTTGTTGATTTTGTGTTGTTAAATGTCCATGAGGAGACTACTACAAAACTACTTTGGAAGAATTTGGGATATGTGTATTAAGAAAAACCCCTAGTTAATAAACTTTTTCTGAGAAAGAAGTTGTATTCTCTTTGAATGGAGGACAGAGGATCTATTGCTGAACATATGAATGCTTTTAACATGCTAGTTGCACAATTGACATCTATTTGTGTAAAGATGGTGGAGGATTGATGTATGACCTTGCTTTGTTCTTTGCCAGACTCATGGGATCATCTTGTCATGGCTATTGGAAGCACCACATCCACATTCAAAATGGAAGACGTACTTTCTTCATTGTTGTCTGAAGAGATGCAGAGAAAGTCTTCTGAGGTAGCCAAAGAGGCCCTCGCAGTTTATGGAAGACCCAAGGAGAAAGAGAAGAAGAAGGACAAGAAAGATGAGAAGGGTACATCCAAATCCCATGGGAGATCCAAATCTTTTGGAATATCCAAGGCTCTTTGTTGGAACTGTGGCAAAACTAGGCATTTTTGAAAGGAATGCAAAGAGGAGAAGAAGAAGAAGAAGAAAGCTCTTGATTTAGATTCTGATAAGTCACAAGATGATGGTGATGCTTTCATCACAGCCCTGGCAACCCATGCATCTGATGATGTTTGGCTAATCGACTCTGGTGCAGTATTCCACATGACCTCGCATCAAGACTGGTTCACTAAGTATGAAGAGTTCGATGGTGGAAAGGTGTATCTAGGTGACAACTCTCATCTAAAGATTATTGGTCATGGAAGAGTCTTTATCTGATTCCCTGATGGTCGAGTGAAGGGGATCTCTGGGGTTATGTACATCCTAGGTTTAGCATGGAACCTGCTTTCTATAAGTAGTTTGAATGATGTAGGTGTGCAAGTTCTCTTTTCGAAAGAAGGATGCAAGATGAGTAGAGGAGCTATGGTGCTTGCTAAAGGTACTAGGAGAGGTACTCTATTTCAGCTGGAGGCATGCATTTCACAATGCAATAGTTCTTCTGACTCAAGGAAGAGGGTAGAAGTCACTTCATCCCCACCATCTAAATGAGCAGTGAAGAAATATGTTGTTTCTAGTCTTGATGGTTGTAATCATGCATTGGAAGTTAAACTTCCTATTGAAAAGACAATGTTATGGCATAAGAGATTTGGCCACATTGGTGAGAAGGGTCTGCGCACCCTAAAAAACAAGAACCTTGTTGAGGGGTTAGATTATTGTAATCTTGATTTCAACTTTTGCAAACACTGCATTTATGGAAAACAAAACCATGTTTAGTTTTACTCGAGTTCTCATAAGCCTTCTGGTGTGTTGGACCTTATTCATTCTGATATGTTTGGTCCTGTTAATGTTCCTTCATTATCAAAGTCTATATATATTGTATCTTTTATAGATGATTACAATAGAAGGACATGGATTTATTTTCTCAAAACCAAATCTGAAGTCTATAGCAAGTTTAAGGAGTTTAGGGCCTTTGCTAAAAATTAGACTAGTAAAAAGATTAAATGTTTGAGAACTAACAATGGTGGTGAGTTATGTTCTACAGAATTCAATAAATATTGCAAGGAGCTTGGGATTGAAAGGCATAAGACAACTCCATACACCTTGGAGAAAAATGGAGTTGCAAAGAGAATGAATAGGACACTGATGGAGAAGGCTAGGAGTATACTTAGTGGAGCTAGCCTAGAACAAAAGTTTTGGGCTGAAGCTATTACCACTGCTTGCTATCTGGTAAACAGAACTCCTACATCAGCTCTTGTTGGAAAGACACCCATGGAGGTGTGGTCTTGTAGAAAGCCTTCAATAAATCATCTTCATGTATTTGGTTGTGAGGCATATGCACATGTGCCTAGGGAGAAGTGGTCAAAGTTAGAGAACAAGGCTATTAAGTGTATCTTCATTGGCTATAGTGTTGGTGTGAAAGGATACAAGCTTTAGGACTTCATGGCTGAAAAAGTGTTGTATAGAAGAAGTGTCATCTTTAGAGAGCTTACAACTTCTTCCACTATTTTGTAGCCAGAAGAAATAGTAAAGAAAGAGGATGTTGTTCAGTTTCCTGCTACCCCTGAGAAGACTGAATAGAAAGACAATTGTGGACCTGATGATGAGAAGAGCTCTGGAAGCTCAGAAGGCTTAGATGAAGAAGTTGAACCTCAACTTCAGCTCTTGAGGAGGTCTACACGGATAAGAAAGCAACTTGAAAGGTTTGGTTTTTCATTGCTTGATTCTAGTTGTGCTTATGCTTTGGTTACTAATAGTGATGAACCTAGAACTGTATCAGAGGCTATGGAAATGAAAGATGCAGGTTCCTGGAAGGAGGCCATGGAGGATGAAATAGATTCTTTGGAAAAGAATCAAACTTGGGACTTGGTGCCTTTGCCTCCTAGATAGAAACCTGTTAGATGCAAATGGGTGTTCAATAAGAAATTTGGTGCAGATAACAGTGTTGAGAAGTATAAGGCCAGATTGGTTGTGAAGGGATATTCACAAGTGGAGGGTATAGATTATGGTGAGATCTTCTCTCCCATTGCAAATCTGAAATCCATTCGATTCCTATTGTCTCTCGCAACAGCTTATGACTTGGAGGTAGAATAGATGCATGTGAAGATAGCTTTCCTTCATGATGATTTGGAGGAAGAAATCTACATGTCATAGCCAAAGCATTACATTGCAAAAGGTAAAGAAAACTTGGTTTGCAAACTTAAAAAGTCTTTGTATGGTTTGAAGCAATCCCCTAGGAGATGGTACTTGAAGTTTGATGCCTTTGTGTTGTCAATTAGATTTGTGAGATCAGAATTAGATCACTATGTGTATTATAAGTTTGATGGTGATTGTATTCTCATTGTTGCATTGTATGTTGACGATATGTTGCTCATTGGGAAGGGTAAGAATATGATTTCTGATTTTAAATCTTAGTTGTTAGCATAGTTTGAAATGAAAGATCTAGGGGTAGCTAGGTACATTTTAGGAATGGAAATCAGAAGAGACAGAACCAATAGAAAACTTTGGTTAAGCCAGAGTAAGTATGTGAAGACTGTGTTGGACAGGTTCAACATGGTAGATTGTAGACCATTGTGTGTTCTCATTTCTTTGGGGACAAAGTTGTTTATTAAGGATTGTCCAAAATCTCCTAGTGAGGTGGAGGACATGAATAGAGTACCTTATGCTAGTGTTGTTGGTAGTTTGATGTATGCTATGGTCTACACAAGACCAGACATTACCTGAGAAGTAAGAGTCCTTAGTCAATTTATGGCTAATCCTAGATTTGTTCATTAGGATGCAGTTAAGCGAGTGTTCAGATATTTGAGGGGTACTTCTGAGTATTCCATTTTCTATCATGATAATGTTTCAAGACCTCCACATTCTGTTGATATTCATCGATTTGTGGATTTAGATTGGGCAAGTGACATTGACAGCAAGAGATCCACCAATGCTTATGTGTTTACACTATTTGGTGGTGCTATTACTTGGATGAGTAAGCGAAAACCTATTGTTGCTTTGTCCATGACATAAGCTAAGTATATGGTAGAAACTCATGCTTATAAGGAAGCCATTTGGCTTAAGAGATTGTGTTCAGATATTGGTGTTGATGCAGGTCAGATCATAATCAGTTGTGATAGTTAGAGTGCAATTTACCTTGCAAAGAATCTAACATTCCATGCTAGAACAAAGCACATTGATGTTCAATTTCACTTCGTACGAGACATGGTTGAGGATGGAAAGGTAAATTTGGAGAAGGTAGATACTTTGAAGAATGTTGCAGATGCATTAACGAAACCAGTGGGCACAGAGAAGTTCAGATGGTGTTCGGAGTCTATGGGCCTCTCAGCCTATTGAAGTTAAATCCTATTTTTCTATTGGCTCTTACAAGGTGTTCGACAATTGGGAGAATGTTGGGAATTAATGTGTCTCAACCTTGGTAACTCCTTACATTTATTATGTTTGTATATATTAATTAATTTCCTATGTTGTAAATATTTGTAAATTCCATATTGTCATATTGTGGGATGTGGCATGGTGATATGTTGATCCTACATGGAATATGACAACTTGTAATTTTGTCCTCACATGAGGAGATAGGCATCCCTCTTTGTGGTAGGAGCATTTTGCCATGTGTCAGCATTTTCCATGTTGTGTAAGGGAATATTGACCGAAACGGTTATGACGGATTCCTATGACAGAACCTATGACATGTAAGAGTCAGAAATAGATGTTTGTAAGACAGGTAAGGACATGTGTCATGAAGCATCTTTGAATAAGGCATATTTGGGCACCCCAAGGTGGACTATGACATGTTGTAAGAGAATATTCTATTTATAGCATGTGTATGATAGATTCTCTTATAGCTGTAAGTTGTATCCGCTATGACAGATTCTATGACAGTCGTAAGTGTCGTAAGAGCATCTGTCATAGCCCATTTTGGAAATAGGCAACCTCTTTGGGATGGGAGTTGTGGACAAGTCTCAGGTACATTCTACACTGATGACCAAGTGTCCTTAGGTGTGGGTTTTGGTTTATGAAGCCATGTTGGATGCCCATCCCAAGATAGGTCCAATATTGCCTTGTATTTTCTATATAAATAGGTGCTTGGAGATGGAGTTTGTATCATAGGTTTTACAGGTACTGTTATGCTACTGGATTGACTCCAGACACAAGTGTCGAAGACCATTGAAGCTTGCATTTCAAGTGTATTGTAAAGAACTTTCAGATTTGTTAATACATTGTGCAGGTTTATGAGTGTAGGGTTTTTCACCCAATAAGGGTTTTTCCCATCATATATCTTTGTCTCTCTTCTTCTATCTTTCTTCTGGTTCTTGTGTATTGCTGTAATAACTCTATTAGATGTTGTATGTTGCTATAGTGTTAAGGATTAAATTGAATTTGGATAGCTCTCCCCTCATTAGATTAGTGTAGGAAGCGATTTCTGTACACCTAGCTTCCTTTCATTCATTACACCATGTCTATCATGTTTTACATACTATTTCATGTCTATATCTTGTTTCATGTTTTCCTTCCCCTACTTGGGGGATATTAGCATTTCTTTTTACTTGACTTCTTTTCCTTATGTTGAAGGCACAAGACAACTAAAAGGGGGGGGGGGTGAATCAGTTGTATCAAAACTTCAAACCCTCATAAGCATAATCACATCCACATCAGTTGATTTACACCCTTAATCTGTTATGAAGTTTAAACATGAAAAGCATATAACAGAAACTTAAACATATTAGCACCATGCAAAAAAAAAACCTGATTTTTATGTGGAAAACCCTAAAAGGGAAAAACCACGGTGAGGATTATCTCACAATATAATGTAGTAACAATACCGAATTACAAAGGTTCACTACCATAGAGAGAATGTTCACTGCAGGGGACTCACTGTCCAAGTGGACTCACTACCTACTAAAAAAGAAAAAAGGAAGAAAAGAATGGCTCACTACCAAACTTTAAACCAATATAGATGCATCTAACCTATGCATGAAGTTCAGTTCCAATGAAGCTCATTATATACACCACAACATACACAACACCTTTGCAACATCACTAAAAATTGTAGACACCTTCTGCTCACTACATTTGGTAGCCTAACAAATGAAAGCCCTTGTTACCCTGATAAAATTTGCATCACCACATCATATCCCCCATTCGTACATGCATCCACAAATCTTTAACACTTATTTATACCATCATTACCTTTGAAACAATCTTCAAGGTTGGAAATGTTGGAAACAATGTAGATAACTAAGAGGGGAGGGTGAATCAGTAATCTTAAATAATTTAACTTTCTGTTCTTCTTTGACAATTAGTGCAGTATCAAAACATATAATCATACATAACCATAAGAGTAGAAAAGAAACCAACACACATAACACAAGGATTTTTACATGGAAAAACCACAAGGTGACTAACCCAAGATTGTATTCTCTGTTAAAAGAATAGAAGTACAATATGGCACTTGCCAATTAGCGCTCACTGCCCGAGCACACTGCTCACAAGAGGCTCACTACCTACAAGAGACTCATTGTCTACAAGATATATAGAAAGTAACTAGATGTTTGAACTATTTAGAGGCATCCACATATGCTGAAGTTCAGTTCTAGTTAGGCTCAATATATTGATCTGTTGCACTTCATTCTTCCTCTGCTTAGTGCTACTGTTCTGTCACATGCTGAACTTGTATAGATGCTTCACACTACTTCCTAATTTTCTTCACATACAATTCCACCAACAACACACCTTCACATCAAAATCCATCTAGTATATATATCCGCACCAAGGATTTCAACATCTTTCTAGTCAGCATCTGGAATACTCAAGATTTTCCCAAACTCTGGTCTGTCAGCTGAATCCATGCTTACTAAGTGATGCGTATCAAAAATATAGATATAGAAGTCATCAATCATGTCAGCCAACCATGAATCATCCCTCAAGAAGTTTGATCACCATCAATTTCTTATCCGGATTAGAATCTGATGTTCTACTAGTCAGTTATTCCTTAGTCTGCTCTACCTGTCAGAAACCCAACACTTAGATGCTCATATCTTTTCACTATTTCATCATTGGAGGCTCAATCTCTGGAATGTAGTAGTAATGGTACTCTTGTTGACTTCCCCAAGTCCACACTTTGCTGAGATACATCTTCTGAGAGATCTGGACCTGATTGTCAGACCTTGCTGCATGCTCTGTTCTTGCTCACTAGACCAAAACACTCTTCAGTCTGACTTCCAGTAAAGACCTATTATGTGTTACGGATGTGTGGGATAAACTTTGTTGCCACCAATGACAACAATAATGAAGCCACACAGTGTCTTTTACCAACAATCTCCCCCTTTGGCATTGATGGAAACACTTAGTGAAAAATGACTAAGTATTATAACAGGCTCCCCCTTGGCTGATACTCTATCTTATGTACACTTTTACCAAAGATCCCCCTTAGCTAGATTCCACATTTTTCACTACTCCTCACTCCCCCTTTGACATCAATGGCAAAGGGTGAAATTTGCACACCAAAATTTGCAAAAAGTAACTTATACATAGCCACATAAGTATATATACAAGTTATACTTACATATACTTAAGTATGTCCACAAAAGTGGTTTTCAACTGGACAAATTTTGTTGCCCAACTCTGCTTCATCCTTTCCAAAATTGAAATGTGGCCACTCAACAAAAATGCAAAAGCTTCTGCCCTTTTTAAGTCTACCAGATCACTAGTCCGGGCTATAGTCCGAGCATCAGTTAGGGCCTCATGCATTGCCTCTAACTTAGGGATAATTATCTCTCTTAGTTCACTCATTCTGCTTATTCTATTCTTCTTCTCCTTCTCAAGACTTTTTATCTCATTTATTGTGGCAATAGCCTGGCAATCTGGATTCATTATAGATGAGGTGAGAGGATCAAAATTTTGAGATAAACTTGACAGTTTGCCCTCTTGTTCTTCCACCTTCTTTGCAATGTCTGTTGTCACTGTGGACCAAGATAAACAAAATTTGTATAATTCTCTGCCATCTTTAAGAGCATTTTCTAGGCTCTTTATTCCAATATTCAGATTTCTCCTATCATTTGCTATGAGCCCCTATACTCTAGAGAATCTCTTTCCCAAAAATTCTTTCCAGAATTTCTCTTCTGGTGATTTCTCTAATGAATCAAAATGTGTGCTAATAGAATTAACAAGAGATTTCAAGTTACTGGATGAAGAGGTCGAAGGATCCTTCTGGAAGGATGGCATAATCTTCTCAAACACACTGGATGCAATCTCTATCAGCTCACAGTCTTCCATGTGAGACTTCAGAAGATTTTATTTTGCTTTAGATTGAGAAAAAGATGCTACCTTCATTGTCTGGACTGGAGAGAGAGAGTCAAAATTGAGTGGTCCATGGAATAGCTCTGGTTCATCTAATTCCATCATTTCTTTGGTCAGGAAGTCTTTAACTACTTTTGCAGTGTCTCTTGCCAGAGACAGAGTCTTCTTTCCTTTTGCAACCTTAGAACTATCACCTGGGGTCTTCTCTGATTGATCTTCTTCTCTTCCCTTTACCTCTTCTTCTTAACTGATTTTCTCTTCTTTTCTTTCTTCTCCTTCAGTTTCAAAGTCTGTTGGGGATCCAGAAGAGAGATGTTTACTTCTTCATGGACTTCCTCTTCCAGAATAGAGGAATCCAAGTCCTTAGTCTTCTCTTCACCTATCTCCTTTGACTCTTCTACAATTTTCTCAGTAGAATCTTCCTTTGATGCACTTAATCCTTCGACATTCATGGCAATAGGTTCATCACTTATGTCCTCTATAGTAGGAAGATTGAATCTTTTATATGCATTCCAAAGGATGTTTTCAGTCTCTTTTGCGACCTGATTAGTCTCTTCGAGCATAAGCTTGTTCGTTTTGGCTTTGCTCCGAAACTCAACCTTGCAATCCTTGAAGATCATGTTCATTTGTTTTGGATTGATGGAAGGATAGAGTTGAATAGCTATCTATTCCCAGATCTCCATATCCTTTTCCTTGCCATTGTCTTTTTTGTGTTCAAGTACTTTCTCTAAACTCTTGGGGATTAGAGAGATGATTTCAATGAATGCTTTATTATATATGTCTAAGTACTTAACTATAGCTTCTTCCAAGAGCCTTTTGTTTGTGTCACTATACTCATCATAGAATTCAGTCATTGGTTGCAGATTCCCATCCATAGTAACTACCTTGATGACATCATCAATGGAGAGTGTAGGTCTTTCAACAAATTTTTTTGCTTCGTCTTTATTTTTTTGGCAAATGATTCCACAAAAGTTTTCTTTCTCTTCTTCATTATCTTAACCTCCTCATCTATCTCTGTCTCTTCATCATCCTTGTGGCTTGTGTATGACCTTGAGGCCTTTGTCTTTGTTCTCTTCTCTCCTTTTCTGGATGTCTTTGCTTCCAGTTTTGAGGATTTTGAGCTCTTAGAGGTGGCAAGTGCAGAGCTCTTTGAGGATCTAGTCTAGGAGGGGGCTTGCACCGGAACACTTTCTTTTTCTGCTTCTTGTCTCTCTTTTTCTGCTCTTTCTACCTTCTCTCTGTTGGCATCAACTACCTCCTTTGATATGCCATATTTCTTGGCAATTTTCTCTACTTCCTTCCTGACTTTTCCCTTTATTTTAGGTTGCCTTAGTTCAACATGAATTTTCACACTCAATTCTTGAAAGGTGCCAAACCTTTCAGCCTCAGGGTCCTTAGGCTGACTTAGTAGGTGTTGGATATGTAGTTCTAGAATTTTCTCATCCACCTCATAGCCCATTGGCATAATCCAGACTATTCTGGGCTCTATTGCCTCCATTAGGCATTGATCAATGTCTACCATAAAACACACTATATCTTTATATTTTTCAACTAATGTCTGAGGAATTCTTTCTCTGGCCTGCATCATACCTTGGAAATTCTTGAAATATCCCCAGAGAGTTGTGCTTTGAGCCTTGGCATCACCAAGCCCATACATATAGTTTATGATTTGTATGGCCACAGGTCTATTATTTTGCCATACCCAACCAATGGATGTGGGTAGCTCATTCATATAGTAAAAGAATAGACATAGTATTAAGCCACTGTACTTAAATGAATTCTTCTTATCCTTCTTTATTTTCTGTAAATTCTCTAATAGTTGGTTCAGGAGAATCTCACAAAGATCATAGTCAGCATTTTTCTTTAGCATTTCATATGCAGTGTATATAGTAGTTCTGGATACTAAATTCTCCCTGCTGGAGTGATAGATTTTGTATCCAATTATCATAGAGGTAAATTTGATATCCGGATCTATGATGTCTTCTATTGTCATTGCCCTCTTGTCAAATTTTGATCTGGTAGCCTCACTTACAGTTTGGTTTTTGACTGATTTGAGAGCAGGCAACCCACCAGATGAGTGCAATCTAGTTACTGCCCTAATGGCATCTTTTGTGATCTTAAATGGCCTCATCAACCACATGAAGTTGTCATGCATTCTACTCAGAACATACCAGACCCATTCATCTTCTACAAAATAGGGGAAATGGATGCAATGTCCAAAATGCTTATCCTAGATGGCCTTGTATTGGGGTTTAATTTCAAATGTTTCATCTATTAATTTCTTGTGATAGATATCCATCATCTTGGATTCCATAAATTCCTCAATGTTGGTGTGAATGTATACCCTAACATCTTCTACATGCAGAACCCCATGCGGAATGCTAGAGAATACGCCTAGGGGATCAACCTCTAGGGATTTGTAAGTATGTTTCTTAAACTTAAGGCACAGCCTATCAGTGATCTTAACAACATTTGGAGTATCCATCTTTCAAAAGATTCAAAGAGAGATATTCAATAGCAGAAATACCTTTTTATGCTTCTAGGGTTCACGATAAGAGCTGAAAAGATCGTTGGTTGAATTGAATTCTGCAGTTGATCCTTGAGAGGGTTGAAGCAATCTTGTTGTAGAGCTCTTTCTTTCTTCTTCTCAAATGCAAATGTACAAATGATGAACAAAAGAACCCTTTTATTTCTGCACAAACTCTAATTCCATATTGCAATAAATACACAACTTAAGTCATTCTGGTTGCCTTGTTCTCCTTGTTCTGAGAAAGATCTTTCTAGATCACTGAGATGCACTTAGAGTTATTCTCGGTGATTATTGACAATCTATCTTCATTTCTCCAATCATTCCATTTATCCGTAGATCAAGATATTTCAATTTTTGAATCATACCGGATGTAACTGTGAAAATCCTATTTTTACCGGATGACTATTAAACCGGATCAATCTTGGATGATTAACCTCTTCAAAACTTTGTGCGGATCTTTTATATTTTTACCAAGGGTTATTTAGATATCTCTTTGAGAACTCTTCAATCCACAACACTCCATGTGCCAATTTTAGGCACCAATTGACTGGTTGGGGGAAATTGTTTTCTTTTGTGACTCCCCTTAAGCTAGAGCTCATCTATTTAGTTTTCAGAAGGAATATCAATACTAGATTCTGGTGCGGATCCATCCCCAACATTTTATGTACTTCTCTTCACCCAAATCTTGTTCATTTCCCTTTGAATTTCATCTACATTCACTTTTCCTTTTCCTTTATCTTGATTTTGGTTATGATGCACCGGACCCTTTTTGTCCTGATTCTTACTTCTACAGAACTTGGCAATATGACTAGATCTATTGCTTTTGTAGTAAACAATATTTCTTTGCATATTTGTCTGATATCCTTTTGATCTACATTGATTAGCCATATGTCCCATTCTATTGCATGCAAAGCATCTACCATTGAATGAATTGCTTATTTGCACATTTCTACATTCATGAGATTTGTGACCATACCTTTTGCAGTTAAAACACTGTCTAGAGAAGGATGAATTAGTCTGATTTATTCTTCTCTTGCACTGATTTGCTTTATGACCGAAGTTATTGCAATTGTAGCAGTATCCATTGAAGGATGGATGTCTTTGAGCATTTGGTTGCCTTACCGGAGGTCTTCTAGGTTTGTTCCTTGGATTTCCTAATCCAGAGTTCTTCTGACTAGATCCAAAGCTTTCACCTTTCTCATATCCCAAGCCATGCTTGTCATCTACCCTCTTTTGGCTTTCAAGAAGAACTTCAAGTTGAGAAGAGCTTATCTTGAATTTTTCTTTGTATTCATTTGTTGTTTGAAGATCCCTTTTAAGAGTGTCTATCTAATTCTCAAGTTGTTCTTCATTATCTCTAGCTTCTTCAAGATTAGATTCTAGATGCTGATTATTCTATTCATTTTGTGGCAGTCTTATGACTTCTCCTTAGGAGATTGTTTTAGATTATCTTCAATTTTTCTTTTTTCTTCAATTTCTTGGGTAAATTTCATAACCCCTTATTCCATTCCATGTCTTACCATAATGACCTCTTTTGATAGTTTCTCACATAACTTGTTTTTATCATTCAGATCTTCATTAGTATCATTGACTTCACTTTGACTTGCTAATTGTTAAAGTAGTTCCTTTCTTTTCTTCACTAAGATACTTAGTTTTGCTTTGAGTTCATTTATGAAATCATCGTCTTGTTTGAGTCTTTCCCTCAGGTTATTGACTTCAGAGTGAGATTGCTCAAGATCATCTAGGGTAGACTGAAGTTGTTCCCTCATACCATACACATCCATTGAGATTCTCAGACCTTCCTCAAGCTGTTAGGCTTTGTTTAGAGGAACTTGGCTCTGATACCAATTGTTGGAAATAATGTAGATAACTGAGAGGGGGGGTGAATCAGTTATCTTAAACAATTTAACTTTATGTTCTTCTTTGAAAATTAGTGCAGTATCAAAACATATAAGCATACATAACCATGAGAGTAGAAAAGAAATCAACACACATAACACAAGGATTTTTATGTGGAAAACCCTGTTAAGGGAAAAACCACAGGGTGACTAACCCAAGATTGTATTCTCTGTTAAAAGAATAGAAGTACAATATGGCACTTGCTAATTAGGGCTCACTGCCTACAAGAGACTCACTGTCTACAAGATATATAGAAAGTAACCAGATGTTTGAACTAATCAAAGGCATCCACATATGCTGAAGTTTAGTTCTGGTTAAGCTCAATATATTGATCTGTTGCACTTCATTCTTCCTCTACTTAGTGTTGTTGTTCTATCACATACTGAACTTGTATATCTACTTCACACTACTTCCTACTTTTCTTCGCATACAATTCCACCAACACCACACCTTCACATCAAAATCCATCTGGTATATATATCCGCACTAAGGATTTCAACATCCTTCTAGTCGGTATCTGGAATACTCAAGATTTTCCCAAACTCTAGTCTGTTGGCTGAATCCATGCTTACTAAGTGATGTGTATCAAATATATAGATATAGAAGTCATCAATCATCTTGGCCAACCATGAATGATCCCTCAAGAAGCTTGATCACCATCAATTTCTTATCTGGATTAGAATCTGATGCTCTGCCAGTCAGTTCTTCCTTAGTCTACTCTGCCTGTCAGAAACCCAACACTTAGATGCTCATATCTTTTCACTCTTTCATCACCAAAGGTTCAATCTCTAGAATGTAGCAAAAATGGTACTCTTCTTGACTTCCCCAATTCTGCACTTTGCTGAGATACATCCTCTGAGAGATCTAGACCTAATTGTCAGACCTTGCTGCATACTCTGTTCTTGCTCACCAGACCAAAACACTTTTCAGTCTAACTTCTGGTAAAGACCTATTATGTTCTACAAATGTGTGGGATAAATTTTGTTTCCATCAATGACAACAATAATGAAGCCACACAATGTCTCTTGCCAACAGGAAATACAATCTCCAAGGTCAACAAACACACAATATTTGAATTAGGTCTAGACCTACACATTCCTCAGCACAAGGGAATGAAGGAAAACCACTTTATGCCTTAGCTTGGACCCAAATCTATCCAGACACACTACACAAAACTCACATAATAATCAAATCAACTCCTCAATCAATGCAAGCATTCAAGGCCGACCAAACAATATAAACATAAGGAATTCTTGATCACATGCTTCCACAATCACAACCATAACTTGTGGACCATACATGGGGTTTTAACACAATCTAGAAACATCCACAAACATATTGAAGTCACCTAGAAACTAACAAATTCAAACACAACAACTTTCACATGAGCACAACTTTCACCTAAACACAACAAATTTCACCTGAACTCAACAACACTATCGAACTCTGCCACACAATAAATCTCTTTCCGGAGCACCAAATCATAAAATTTTTGTAATGAAGATAGGTAAGATCCTCATGAACACATATCTAGAACCTCAGCCCCTAAAAACTTTCTGTTGAGGAATGTGGAGAAAGAAACTTTCTCCTAGACACTTTTGCACAACTCAGAAACACTGTCAGATATTGTTCTCAAACTGGTGAACATAACTTTCACTTCAGCGCAATCTGGAGCATCAAATTCTAGATTTAACATCATCAAACACTTCTTGATAAAATATCCAAACTACACATGTATATCTCCAACATGGGAGAAATATGGAGCAAAACCTCAAATAGTATTTTGTAAGCTGGAAGACTCTTCAACACATTGTTTCCAGTATTAATTATATTTTCTCAAAAGCACTTGAAAACACAACAACATGATCAATCTACTAACATCATCAGCACCTCTACAAGGTACTCAGATCACTTTAACAAAACAACTTAATCAAATAGTGATAGTAACATCAGAAGACATAGTTAACACCAATGACAACACAAACATGTTGACATCAATGACAACACTGATTAGCACATACTTATAACAATCTCCCCCTTTGTTATTGATGGCAACACATGATGTGAAAAACCATCATGACACAACTCTACACCAATCTCACTCTCCCCCTTTCTTTTATACATCTTACTCTCTTTCTCTCCCTTTATTTTTCATATGAATTCTCTCCCCCTTTGTGGTGCTGGAGCACCTTCATAAACTGATGCTTCATAGACTAATTTATGGAGTTTGATTAAATTTTAATGGTTCAACATTGTAATAAGGTTATTTGAGTCATCTTTCATGTGTTAAGATCCTAGGAGGGGTTTAATGTTTAAGTCTTATGTCCATTTTTGACAAATTGTCATACAAAATGTAAAATTTTAAAAGATGTAAAATGAAGGTGAAAAGTCATTTGGCTCTTAGTTCGTTCCAAGGAAGTTAGGAACTGAATAGTCAAGTTGGAATGCCTTTAAAAGGCCTTGTAACCATTAGGAATTCATGGGTGATTGAAGATTTGGAACATGGAATGAGAAAAAACACTATTTTCTGTATTCCTCTTCAGAAATTTACTGTTTTCTTGCATGGTACGGCCCAGTACGGGCAGGAGGACATTTATTTTTGATTTCAAACAAAAGTTCTTTCAATCCCTACTGCTTGAAGTTTGTCTCATGCATTTTGATTGTATTTTGAATTAGTTATTGTGATTTTTCCAAGAAATGGTTAAAACCCTGATCTAGGGTAGCAGTCAATAGTTTAAATGAAACTTCTTGGGTACTGTGTATAAGGAAGAGCCCACTAGTGAATGAAGAGATGTATAAAGGCTTATATTTTTATATGACAAGGTTTTAGTTCGAATGATCAAGGTTTGTATAAGATTTGATGATGCCCTAGTGCTGTTTCCCTGAGTTTCAGACTGTGACAATCACCAAATAAGACTGAAAGTGCATATATTTGAAGTGTCCTGTCAAATAGTTGTAAATCTCTTGGAGTTCATAGAAGAAGAAGTCATTAATGTTATTAAAATTCACATTGGACATTGAAGAATCCTTGGTTGAGGTAATTTGGATCACTGTCCTGTTAGAACAGACTGTAACAGTCCTGTCAAGGTCATGTTTGATATGGTTTAGAGATGCCCCTTGTTGAATGGTCACAAAACCCTTGAAGGAATTAATTTAGAATGTTGTTTGGATGCCATTTAATCCCCATGGAAGTTTGAAGAAACCATTTGATAAGAGTTGACATAGTGCTTAAGAAGTGTTTGTTTCAAGAAGCCTAGTTAGGCCTAAAACTCAAATTACTAGTCATTATTTGAAGGACATGTTACAAAATAGGTGCCACCAAGAATGGAGCATGTTGTGAACAATGGAAAAGGGTATTTGAAAAGTAAAGTTGTTTTTGGTTTTGAGGTGTATAGAGAAAGTTATGTTAGAAAAAGCCTTTGAGCAGGGCTACTAGGAAGAAGCCTATCAAGGCACTGTCAAAGTGCAGTCAATCTGTAAGTTTGTTGTCCACTGTCCTCACAGGTACTGAACATAGTTATTTGGTTACAGACCATGTATTGGTTATGTGTTGAACAAGTTTGTGTTGGTTGGTTATAGTATGAGTGCCATAATTGCACATTAAGAACAGTCTATGAAGGAATGAGATTGAGAGACTGAGTTTTTCTTCCTTTACCTTTGCATCACTTTGACATCAACGGCAAAAGGTGACACATCTTTCTCAAGATTTCTCCCCCTAATTATGATACTAAACATACTTTCACTTTTCTCAATTGCTTTTAATAGTCTCCCTTAGGAGTACACACCATCATGTACCAACTCTTACTCCCCCTAACTACAACAATCATTAATGTCACTACCTATTCCTCTCCTCCAACACTAGTCTAGAAAAGAATGAATCTTGAAATTCACTAGACAGATGCATTTACTTATGCATCTAATTCAAGGAGGGGTAATAACCCCTAACTTCTCTCAGAGATACGCAAATGTATCCTTAGGAAGAGCCTTAGTGAATGTGTCAACAACCTAATCCTTTGTAGGACATACTCCATCTTCACTTCATTCTCTGCAACCTTCTCTCTTAGAAAGTGATACCTAATTGAAATATGCTTTTTCCTTGAATACATCACTAAATTTTTTGAAATTTTAATAGCACTTGTATTATCACAGAAGATAGGAATTGGATCATCATACTCAACTTTGATATCCTTCAAGGTTTGTCTCATCCATAACAACTATGTACAAGAAGATGTAGCTACAATGTACTCTGCCTCTGCAGTAGATAAGGACATTAAATCTTGCTTCTTTCTTAGCCACAATATAACTTTGTTTATTGTGAAAAAGGGGGAAATGATAAAAGGGTTAAATCCTCCTTTCACTACAAATATTCAAGGACATATCAACCAAGTTGAATCACACTTTTGCAAGAGGATTCACCTACAAGTTAGGCTATCACTTGGAATGATGTGGAAATTTAGAGATTGTTAACTAATGTATCAATTAAATGCTCAAATCCTCTTAAAACCCTAATTATGCAAAATAGTAAGTAAATGATGAATTATGACAAATGCTTGCAAATTAAGGTAGTAGGTAGAGATTAGTTACTGATGGTTTTTCAAATTTTGAGATGCAGAATACTCAGGGACACTGGCATTAGTGCCCCTATCCAAGGTGGTGTTTTCTTCATGGAATCTTGATCTCCTTCTGACATTGATGATCACTGTATTTTCTATTTCCATCTCGGGAGATGTGGACACTGGCACTAGTGCTTGAGTCAAAGGTAAGGTCTTCTTTGGGATGTAAGAGCCTTTTCAGATATTGATTGTTATTGTCCCAATGTTTCTGTGTTTTCAACCTCAGAGTACACTGGCATTGGTGCCCAAGTCCAAGCAGTGCTTTTCTTCAGAGATCCAGAATCTACACACTCTGTTGTTGTTTCCTTCAACTCCACTCCATCAAGATGTGACACCTATAACCTACAATTATAAGGAGAGTAGTTGGGGGTTGTGGTGTTTAGAGTCTTGCCTCAGTCAAGCCGCAGAGAGACATTCAAGTCTTCTGATTAATAGTGTCAGATAGAGAGTGTGTATCCCTATGGGATAGAGGAAAAAACAAATTGATAAATGATGCAAACACAAATAGATATCACCTCAGAGTTGTGGATCTCACATAGATCAAGACTCTTCAACACATGAGAAGATGAAGCGAAATCTGCAATAACAAACATAATAACAATGCTCTACTCTACAACAATGAATATCTTGAATGCTCTAAAATCATAAGTTTTCCAAAAGTTCACAATCATCTTCTAGTTTACAAATGAAACCCTAAACATGCTTATATATGCAACTAAACACATTCCCACTAAGAATTTCATAATTAAAACTTAAGATGTTGGCATGGGGCCTAATTAACAGTCACAAAACTGACATTCAAATTTGGGACCTTCCTGAAATAGGACATGACAAGGGTGCTAGTGCCCATGTCTAGAGGTCCTTTTCCAAGGTAGGGCTAAGTGCCACAATGTCCTTCATGCCCCATGTAACATGGGTTTTAGGTCATTTTCTTCCCGGAGTCAGAATGAACATGTATGATGCAAAATAAGGGACCCAGGACCTAAAACTAGGAGGGAACAGTCCAAGGAGACATTTTATGACATAAGAAACTCTATCTTCAAAAAAGAATGCACCACCACTTGTACTTTTCATGTCATCTACACATCTGACCTGTTGATCATGACGTTAGTCATAAGCAAACATAGAATAAAAGTTACACAACAACCTTTACTCATCTTGAAAGATACAATGAATTCAAACAATTCATAATCCCAAGTCTCCGTGGATTAGTTCTTAATCTGCTGATGTTACTTAGTGGTTGATGTGTGTTGCTATTTTCCATTCAGGGGCCCTACATTTGTTTATCAGTAAATTTTGTTCCTATAAAGATGCTACACAGAAAGGTCATTCTACATAATATATTTCTACAAATATTGTGTCTATACTTAGATCTTTGCATGATATTTGTCGATTGAACATGCTTTAACTTCAAATATGCTATGGATTCTCATTTACCTATGAGATGTCTACATATTTCAGGTTATTTCCTTCTGATTATCTATTATTTGCAATTGTGATGGTGAATTTATGAAATTAAAAGAAATTGAAAAGAATACTTCAAATTATGATGAATCTTCAGCTATTGAACCACATACACACTTGATACAGTCATGAGGAGAAGAAATCAAACCATATTTTCACCAGGGTATTCCACAACTAGATATAGATGATTCAAACTTTGAAGGGTAATGAATGAAGACAATACATGCAGACTGATGAGCACTCATAAGGATGCATAAAATCAAAGCATGTATCAAGAATTCAAACACAGACTACTCAGGATTTATGATGATTTATAATCAAAATGGTCTTCTCTTTCATTAAGTATGCAAAAACATGTATGTTTACAACTTTGAACTAAGCCCTGATATTTCAGCAATCAAATTTTAATTAAGCTTCTGAATGTTCAAAATAAGGCATCTCTGCACCTTTTATAGAATAAGGTGAGGGAACAGTTACAAATGACCTATGGTCAACATTTATCAATTAGAATCAATGGTGGACATTCCCTTTTGACTTGGTCAACTATCTCCCATGGCACAGGTTGCCAGCTGGCAACCATCTAGGTAACTTATTTTCTTCTAAGTACTTGATGCATATATTTCCCTTATGGTGCTTCTTCATTTACTCCTCAGGTTCTTCTTCTTCAACATCATGATCATCATGATCATTGCTTTTTGTGTCTTCATCACCCTGATCAATATTGCCTTATATATGGACCTGCATTATCATCCTAATATTTTCATATGCTTCTACTATTCTTTCAATTTCCCTGCCATCCTGAGTTTTGGCTTTATTGATGGTGTGCTTGTGGGCTTGAAATTTATCTTTGAGGGCTTCTAACTTACCCTTCCTGTTGCTCAATGTTTCATTATAGTTCTCCACCCTGACTTTGATCCTCATGATCTTGTTCATTGCTTCTTCCGTCAGGTGGGTCAGAGGATCATCAGCCATCGGCTAGAAGTTATCATGCAAAGCTTTTATGGCAAAGTCCACGTCTTGTTTTCAATTTTCCCCTCTACTTTTCCCTCAAGGGCTTCTAGGACTTCTACTTCATAGGACATCATGTTGTGCAGTTTCACACTGATATCTCTTAATTTACTGCTACACTTCTTTAGTACATCACATTCAAACCTGATGTCCCTATACCAAATATCCACTAGCATGGCAGTGTTATTATCTAGCACCTAATAATTTATCAGGATCTGAGGGTTAATCCTCTTTATTTCACTCAGAGCACCCAAGGCTTTCTCTAACTAGAATGACCTTCTTCTGGCCTCATTATGTACTTTATTAACCTTCTTCCTTGAGATACTCAAAGAATTCCACCTTTGCAAAGAGTCTCTCACTACTTCCTTAGCTCCCATGAGTGCTGACAGCATCCATTTTCTCATGATCACCGACTCATGCTTCATAAGGTGTAATTTATTAACCTCCTCTTGAGAAATTGTAGTCAATGGGACTGCCTGATCTAATGATATATTGTTAGGGTTAATCAACCCTTTTATGTATGAATGCAGTTGAGAAATGTGTTCCTTATGCTGCTTATTCTTCTCCTTTTCTTTCTTCACCCTTTGGGTTAAAGAATCAATTATATCCTTCCCTTCCTGACTCTCTCAGTCTTCATTGGCAAACCCCAAGTCAACTGTGGTAATCTAGAATTCTTCTAGGGTGATTTTGCCTTTCTCTTTCTCAACAATGGGAAGTGCTACCTGGGTGGTCCTTCTACCTATAGCAGGATCTCTCCTAATTGCAGATGTTAATCTGGCTTTCCTCTTAGGCTGCATGATGGTTTTCGATAACAATGTTGAAACATCAAACTCTTGAATCTCAAAACCTGATTTCGTACCCATTTCTTTCTCAAGCCATTGAGGTACTTGATCTCTGGATCCTTGGTGTCTGTCATTATCATCATGTCCACCCTGATCTCCAGCATCTTTCTCAGTTCTCAATGGAGAGGGTGATTTACTTATTTCTTCCTCATGATATTCTTCATGAGGGGGATCTTGTTGTATTTCTTCTTCTTGAGGAACTTCCTCTTGCGGGGGAAGATCTTTCAGTGTATCTACATGCTGGTTCTAAACCTGATCTTTTACACCCTCCTTTTGTGTCTCATCCACTTTTGGGATTTCCTCATCCTAAGGCACATTTGTATCCATGGATATCATTGTGTTCGTACTAGGTGCATCTACCTAATCCTAGATCACATTCTTCTCTGCACCTGATGTATCTACCTCCTAAGTCTTTAGGTCATCATGACCTGATGTATCCTTATCACTTGAGGTTTCTTGAGTCTAGGCGGCATCATCACCTGATGCGTCTTTATCATTCTCTTCCTTTTGCTAGACTTCTACTATTTTGGGCTCAGATGGTATTTCTTGTTGTTGTTGACCCATATCTGGAGTACGACTCTCCACTTCTATCTGTTTGACTTCCTCAATATTTTCTATTTTATCAGGTGCACCTACTTGATGTTTGGGACTTACATCCTCTCTATATGTTAGGTCTATCACTATAGGGCTAGTTACCTAATCAACTAAATTATCAAGCATGATTTGTTGGGCTGCCCTCTCTGGGCTATTTTCTTTCTCTTGCTCTGTTTGCTTCAACTTTTCTAACACCACCATCTGTGAGGATGGGGTTCCATGTGGGGTCATATGAGTGTTAGAAGAAAGGGTCTCCATTTGCTGAGAAGCTACATTTTGTACCACCTCATCATCTTATAGGTCCACAGTTTCCTCCAATGAGAAAGGACCACCTTGGCCTGCTCTGGTGGCTTCTTTTGCTTTCTCTTTAGCCTTCTCAGTCTTAAACTAAATGATGGTAGGAAGTGGCACATCATGTTGCAATTCATTCCTAAACACCTCACTACCAGCTCCCCTTAATACTATGGAGTCATGTCTTATCTCACTCCTCATATATGTTCTCTATTTTTTAGGTGGTGACACCACTAGGGGTGCCTTCCTCCTTGTGATCGTCATGGGGTCATCTCTTGTAGGCTCCTTATTCACTGGCTCCTCCTCAAGAATGATATCCTCTTCCACATTCTATTGTGAGGTTTGACACTTATCTTTTACTGCTGCAGTCTCCACAGCTGGCCTTAGGATCCTTTTTGTACTTGGTTTATCGACTAAAGGCTATGTAGATGAGGCCGATGCCTATCCTGATGTAGATGCACCTTCAGCTAGTATATCAATTCTTTCAATTATTACCCCCTTGGTTCACTATCAGTCTTCCTTCCTCTGGGGGGTCTTTTGCTTTGTTTCTGAGGTGGCAGCCTTTCTCCATTAGATTTTTTCTTCTCAACAAGAAAGTCATCATATTCTTCATCTGGAATCTCCTACCTTTTCCTGTTGTTATCTACTGTGATGGCCACACCTTTCTTCTTCAATGTATTGATTTGCTCATTTACCCATGATTGGGTCAACTACAGTACCCCACCTATAAACTGATCTAATGAAATGTCTTCAGGTTGTGTTAGGTCAACAGCTGAGATGGTGTCATTATACACCTTATTATCTTCATACTCATTGGACATGGTCTTGCCATCATCATTCTTTAATTGTGTAGGCACTGGAATGTAGTCAAATGTCCTAATCTGATTGAGGGTGAGTCTCTAATATTTTCTTCTTCTGACTTCAGCTTCATCCTCACAGTTAGTCCAGAAATCCTCTAGGTTCTTCTAATGTATGGGCTTCCCTGTGATCTTTTGCATTCTTCCATAGGGATCATATGATCTGGCCAATGTAAATGTTTGTAAGTTCATTAAGTTCAAACCTCATATGGCCTTTTTTATGCCATCTGAACCAGGGCATATGTACCACCCTATAGTTACTGGAAACAATATTGGAGGTATTGTCCTGTTTTCTTTGTATGCATCCAATATAATTGATATCTGTCTCAGAAATTCCATCAGGACTACCCCATCAGTAGGGTACCTGGGTAGCATTAATGGCTATCCTTCAAAACCTTCTATCTTGATATAGGAAAATGTGGCAAACTGGATGAACCAGGCAACATGCTTGTATATAACTTCCTGAGCTTCCATGCTCAGTCTTTTGGTTCTATCTTGCTCCATTGTTCTGACCAAATGCATAGAAAATGCATCATTCACTAATTTGTAGTCAGGGAGATAGTTTGTTCTCTGCAACTGAGGATAATGGTCCCATATATGGGTATCATTTAAACTGCCACCAATCCTTCCAACTGTGGTAAGTGCATTAAATGTTCCTTTATAAGCACATGAATATACAACATATGAAGTCATGTAAAATGAACACTCCAGGCCTCCTAGGTTCATCATCTGCTCATCTAAGGCATCACTGATGATTTTAACCCATAATGGCTTGTTGTCTGTATAAAGACACATCATGATGACTCCATACATCTAATCCTTGAAACTTCCAGTAGTAGGCTGGCCTGTCATCCTGCTGAGAAGGGCAATCATATACTGATACTCATCATCAAAATTAAATTTGTACAAATGCACTAGTAGTTTGGCAGAGGTAGTGTAAGTGTTGTTCTTTGATCTCCATTGGTATATCCTCTTTCTTGCAGTCTTTTTATTATTTTCATATTCAATCTCTAGTTTGCGCAGATCCATACTGACTACCTTCTTCCCAACTTGGAGGTTGAAAGTAGACATAATCCATTTTATTGACAATTCTTCATAAACCCTACCATATTTTTCCACCTGCCTCGTCTGAGGGTTGTAATTTCTGGCAGATTCTATTATCAATTCCAGAGTTTCCATGGAATAGGGAAATCTAGCCACATACCGCATTCCTGATGTAAATATGGCATCTAGTAGGGTACTGTCTTTATCATCATAGATCTTGGATGACCATGCTACCAAATATCTGTTTCCCTGATGAGTATCTCCGATGACACCATACTTGAACCGCACTCCCTTAGGTTGAGCAAACATAGGCATAAGAAATTCAGACTCAGACCTGTTCCTCCTAATGTCCACCATGGATTCCTGCAAAGAACATGACTGGTCTTACCATAATATTCTTATGTGTGCATACAACATTATACATTTACGTCATCATGTATATTATACTTATTAATTTTTATTTCATCGTGATATACATAATTATAGTTTCAAACCACCAAAAAAGCATACTACCTGGACATGCAGAAAATGACAACTGGACGGTTTAATTACTTACTTGATAATGCTTATCTCCTTAATTAATCAAATGATTATGGAAAAGGGAGTCAAATGATGATGATCACACACTCTGTTATGCTATATGTTGTATGTTTGTTCACAGGTAGCTCATATGAGGGTTTGAACATCTGCCCTGTAAATTCTTGTTTCTTCACAAGGTAAATGCAAAATGACCTTGTAAATTCACTTTTAACCTCATTCATAGGGAAAATTAGGGAAAAATCGGGTTAAATTGATCAAAACCATTGATCTTCTGCATAAAATTCATGGATGTTGCAAAGTGTTTGCATCATATTCACAATCGGCAAGAATTCACCTACTGCATTTATGTGCATTAAATGTTACGAGGCAAGAGGAGGGGGGTGATCTTCAGAAGATCAGGTGATATTTGAAATATGACCCCCTCTGTATAATATGACCTTTCACCTTTGAGTGGGAAAACTGATGTCAAAGAATCGGGTAATGTTTGTAATATGACCCCTCAAAACTAAAGTGACCGCCTTTTGAAAGATCAAGATGACATCACCTTCATGTTATTTAAAAGGGTGATCGTTGGAAATATACCTCCATAAGGTAAAAAGGATGATGATGTCACTGTCAGGGTGATTTTCTTTGTTCATCAGGATTGGATGACGTCATCAGCATATTGGCACTGGGGTGATATTTTGTGACAGGGTGATATTTGAAAGATCAGGTGATATTTGAAAGATTGGGGGATATTTGAAATATTGGGTGATTCGAAATATGACCCCCGCAAGATATATGAAGCTATTTGACAGGTAAATACCACTATCACATAAGATTGACATCCGAAGCTCCGGACCAAATGATTATTGGGTGATAAAATTGGATTGGGGTGTTCTTACATAAGATGACTGATGTTAAGAAATATGACCCCCCCTCAGAATATCAATTTTGACCACGACTTTGACTTCTCATAACTTTTGTTCCCTACGGAATATCACGGTGATCCAAAAAGCAAACTTGCATGAAATTTTGTACTCTTTCCAATCATGAGGTTATTGATATGAAATATTAACTTTGACAAACTGAACTCATCATGATGACTTACCCAGCTCCCTTATTCAGGGTCACCTGCATGACTTACTTTTACTAAACCACCGAAAAGTAGAAAAAACACAAGCCAAGCCAAGAAAAAAGTTGGGTCCCTATTTTGTCAAGTCAAAATGGGGCGTGTTGTGTAACCACACAACTTGCCACCAAAAAAAACAACCAAATTCCAATGATTCAAGTGAGGTGATCACATTCATATATAGTGTTCTAACTCTTTCAAGTATAAGCATCATAATCTTTCTGAATGACAAGGTTTTCATCATGGCAAAAATGCTAATCAAAGGATTAGGTGTGTGCAAATGATTAATTATCCTCATCTTGAAAGCAAGTTGAAAACATGAGTAACTGATGTGAAGCTACATAGTTTGGGAGCATCCCTCATAGCCAACCTGGATAGAGCCTTGCTACCAGTAGGCATCCATAGCCCTAGCAAGGTTATCTATACAATCCCCCTAAGTAGAGCCCCATTTCTAGCAGGCGTCTATAGCCCCAGTAGAGTTACTTAGATGGCCTAGTTTTATTTCTTCTCTATTTTTTTAATATTTTATAGTCTATAAATCTGATGTCATCATGTAAGCTCAGTGTGCAAGGTATGGTCACTTGTTGATCTAGGTTGGAGATTGTATTGGTAGCAAGGGAGTCCCTTTAGATTTTTCACTTAACACCTATACTTGTGTGTTCAACAAACCCAAGGCTGTTAGGTGAGTCATTGTGAAAGAATCACTTTGGTCAAGAAAAGGCACCCTGATGAAAAGATACCATAGACCTAATCACAAGTACTTCTCAGAATGAGTCATAACCTATATATGAATTTGTTCTCATCACTTGAATCCTAACAATTTAGTTATTTTCTAGGGTGATGAGCTATAATATCTTGACTAACCAAAACAAAACCCAACAAGCAGACAAAACAAAACACAAAACAAAACTATACAAATAACCATACAAATATACACTATGATACACATGACTATCATGAAGCTAACTTAGGCTTGGAAATAATGTTTGAGGAACTATCCATTAACTAGTAATGGAACATCCTCACCTATCAAGTTTTTAAGCCTGTAAGTGTTGTCTCCTAGTATTTCAGAAATTTGGAAGGGACCTATCCAGAGTTTATCAAACTTACCATGATCTCCCTTCCTCTCATGTGCTTTGTCCCACATCTAGACTAAATCTGAGATCTTGAAGGCCTTAACCCTAGCTCTTTTCTCAAACCAACGTTTGGCAATAGCCTGATGTTTGGCAAATTGATCAATTACCTGACTTTTTTTCTCTTCCAGGTGCATCAATTGAAGCAACCTGACTTCATGTTTATTGTCTATGCCCAGGTACTCTTGTGCAAATTGCAATGTAGGAATCTTTAGGTTAATAGGGAGGATGGGATCCATCCCATATACTAAGTGAAAAGGAGAGTTTCCTAGTGCATCTTTATTCCTAGTTCTGTCTACCCACAAGGCATATTTATAAAAGGTGTTCCACTCCCTAGGGTTCTTTTCTATTAACTTTTTTATGATATTCAACAAATTTTTATTTGTGGATTCTGCTAATCTATTCCCTTGGGGATAATAGTTTGATGAGAACTTCAATATGATCCCATAATCGAAAGCCCATCTTGACAATCTTGTTGAAGCAAAAGCAAACCCATTATCACATACCAAAGCATAGGGAACTCCATACCTGGTGCAAATATTACTTTCCATAAATCTGATGACATCTTCAACATTATAGGTCTTGCTGCTGATAGCTTCAGTCCACCTGGTACAGTAGTCAGTAATAGTTAAGACCTACCTATGGCATGAAGATGATGGAGGATTAATTGGTCCTATGAAGTCCATTACCCATTGAGCAAATGTGCGCATCTCCATCACTAGCTGCAAAGGTTGACCAACATATCTCTCTCCGTTAGCAGCAACTTGACACATATGACAGCATTTAATATGTTCAGTAGTATCCTTAAAAATTGTGGGCCAGTAGTGTCCTACTCTGAGGATAGCGTGAGTAGTGGCCAAGGATGACCCATGTGCTATTCCAAACTTGTCATGTAATTCTAATAGCACCTTGTCTGCTTTTGGCCTTTCTAGGCATCTTAAGTATACCCCTTCATATTTTTTCTTGAAAAGGACTCCCCCTTTCAACATATACTTCTGTGACCTTACTTTTAGGGCTCTCCTTTACAAGACCTGCAGTCTTGGAGGACATTTTCCAGTAATTAGGATGTGTCTGATGTCTAAGTACTATTCTCCATTGTCCTTTGCATTAATAACATACTGCTAACTCATGATATTGGGATCAATCTCTGATATCATCTGGCTTAATTCCTATCCTCTTACTAGCTTCATGGGTGTAATGTCCATGTCATATTCTTGTAGGACAATGAACCATTTAGCCCTTTTCTCACCTGGCTCACTTTGCATTAATAGCATCTTCACTACTGCATCAGGTACCACAGCAATCACTTTACTTCTCAGGATATAGTGCCTAAACTTCTTTACTGCTCAAACCAGAGCAAGTGCCTGCCTTTCAACATCCATGTATCTCAGTTCTGCATCTTTGAAAGGGCAGCTCATGAAGGCTATGGGCTTTTCTTCCTTTTCTTCATTTCTCTATGTTAGCACTACTACAGAGGTATGCTCTGAAGCAAATGAATAAATGTAAAAGTCCGTGGTGTAGTTTGGACTGATCAGAACTGGAGCATCAAATATAGCATTTTTAATGTCTTCAAAAGCTACTCTAGCTTCTAGTGTCCACTCAATTTTAGCATCCTTCTTGAGCATGGCATTTAAAGGTCTAACAATTTCTGCGAAGCCAGTGATAAATTTCCTAACAAAATTAATCTTACCAAAGTAAGATTTGAGCTCCTTTTTGCTTCCAGGAAGCTACATTTTCATGATGGATTCCACCCTATCAGGATCAATGATAATCCCATTTTTAGTTATCAAGTGGCCTAGTAATTTTCCTGTTATTACCCCAAATATGCATTTCTTGGGGTTCAGGGATATCCCATATTGTTCACATTTTTTAAGCACATTTCTGAGATCTTCTACATGGTTTCCTCTATCTTTAGAGAACACTATTAAGTCATCCATGTATATGACTATGCATTTTCTAATTAAGCCTCTGAAGGCTATGTCCATTGCTCACTAGAATGTTGCTCTAGCGTTGATTAACCCTAACGGCATGCGCCTGTAAGCAAATATCCTCCACTTTGTGGTGAAGACAGTTTTCAATCTATCTATTTTATCCATCATCACCTGGTTATAGCCTAAGAAACCATCTAGAAATTATATCATTTTGGCACCGTTCACAATTTACAGGACCTCATCTAGGGAAGGTAAAGGATAATTATCCTTTTCAGATGCTCTGTTTAAATTCCTGAAGTCCCCACATAATCTGATGTCTCCATTTTTCTTCCTCACTGGGACTAGGTTTGCTACCTAGGTGGAGTGCCTCACAGGAAATATGATCCTAGCATTTAATAGTTTCTTAACCTCCTCAAAAATAATAGTTTCCAGCAAAGCATTGATATGCCTTTGCTTCTGTTTGAAAAGCTTGGCATTTGGCTTGAGGGGTACGATGTTAGTGATGACTGCGTGTCATAAATTTTTAGCTCATCATAAGTCCAGGCAATGACATGGATGTAATCTTTGAGAGCTTGGGTTATTCCTTCTAACTCTTCTTCTGTGCAAACTATAGACACCTAAAATTGACTTGCTCTGTAAACTAAATTCCCGCATCTCTACACCACCAATTATCCCTCCTATTAATTAAATAAATTCATTTTATTTAATTAATTTATCCCTAACCATCTATCATCTATCCTTTGTGATCAATTAATTCACTTAATTTATCACTATACCTTATAACTATATCCTCATTGATTAAATAAATATTCCTAATATTTACTTAGCTAATTTGTCCATCTCCCTAAATCCCTATTATTTAGATAAATCATTCTTATCTAATTAATCTACCCTACTAATCAACCTATCCCTATCATAGTTAATTAAATATCGATTATTTAATTAACTACCCTAGCCCACCTATCCCCTAGACCTAAATTAATTAAGCTTAACACTTAATTAAACCTTGCTTAGCCCATCCTTCCACACACCTTTGAATAAAAATCAATTTCTTATTCAAAGGGACAAATCTTCCTTACCCCTCATTTATCACCCTCTTACACATGTAAGAGTACATCTTCACATCACATAAAAGTGAATTTTTAATTTACACTCCCCTATGAGGTGAATTTTTAATTCACTTGTCATATCCACTCTTCCCAAAAATGAATCTTTAAATCATTTTTATCCTCCACACCTTTCCCCCATGTGAATTTAAAATTCACAAATAATGAGAGCCCTCCAATCCCATTGACCAAGCTTCAACCCTTGATCTCTCTCATCCACTCCCCTTGTGACACTTGTCACAAGGCTATGGCTTCAATCCAAACCCTAACTCTCATTCATTTCTAGCCCTTGATCTCAACTTTTGATCCTCACCCTCCATCCTCTTTTCCAAAAATCTATAAATGAGACCATCACCCAAGCCATTAGAAGAAACTTCTTCATGCATAAAACCTCTGTCAAAATCTCTCCAAAATCCTCTTATCATACCATCATAATGCCCAAATCACTCTAGCCATTTCATCTAATCTATCAATCCATCATACAATCTCTTGTCTACATTGTGTTGAATGCATTTGACCAATCCACATTACATCAAATAGGGTAAAATTTGAGGAGCTATCGGGTGTAACTCCTTCCCGCTATCTTGGATTTGTGGATCAAAGTGAAGGTATAATCGTTTGTGTTTGCATTTGATTTATATTTCAACATTAATTTTGATTTCATAGATCACATTGGCATGCTCGGTGGGACCCACAAGGTCCCAATCTAACTTTCTTGTCAGTTTTTTTGTGGTGAAAGACATGTTTTTTCCAAATTAGCGCCATCTCTCTGCTCAGTGGAGCCATTTTCGTTGCATTTTAGCACTATTTTTAGCACGGCAATCCCCTCATCTTTGACTCAAATCTAACACTCTTTTTCTTGTTTTCTGGCTTTTCTAGCATTTTATCTCTTGGTTCTTGCAGGTTTTACACAGAAACAAGCAGAAACTATGGCAAAATTTTTCTAAAATCATCCATTGACCAACTCTGTGTCATATTGGCACTATTGTCACCCAGTTCAGTGCCATCTTTCTCACTGCAGACTGTAAACTAAGGCAAAAACATAGTTTAGTGCTATCTTGCCTCTGTATTGATGCTATTTTATGTATTAGCACTATCTTGCATCTAGATTGGCGCTATTTTTTGTATTGGTGCTATTTTCTATATTAGCGCTATTTTCTGGATTAGCGCTATTTTATGTATTAGCACTATTTTCTGTATTAGCACTATCTTCTATATTGGTGCTATCTTGCCTCTGTATTAGCGCTATTTTTTGAGACTAACTTTTAGGTTCTATGCAAGGACTAACAACTTGTTTGCAGGTCATCAACATCATCTTGAGGACACTAACAAGTTTTTGCGGGGTTTTTCATCTTTAGTTTAACAAACATTTCAATTGTAACTTAAAACGAACCCTTGCATGTTAGCTTGGACAAACATTTTGATTTCAAACAAACAATCAAATCTTTGTGTGTGTGTGCATTAGCTTAGAAAACATTTGAATTTGGTGTTCTAAAATTGACAAGTGTGTGCCAACAACTATCAAAAATTTTCAATTTTGGGCTTTAAAAGAACCACAAATTGCATCAATGAAATCATTGGATTAAAAAAAATAACAATCTGCATTCTTCACTCATATAATCAAGAAAATCAATCTAATTGGTGTGAAGTGTTTTCGTGATTTGTGCTTCTAGTGTGAAAAGTGTATGCTCTTCCCTCACACCATTTGGTGACCTTAGGAATCAAAAGCTTCTCACAACACTTGCATTAATCACCCCCAACATAATCTAAAGAACTAAAATGAACCATGTTTAGTGTGATGCAAGCACGAACAATACATATGCTCTCCCCTCGCATCTTTGTATGAACTTGAGGATCAAAAGTATTTTTGTGGTTGTATTACTTTTGTTAATCCTTAGAGGGCCTACCACCCTGCTTCAAAAGGTGGGAATGACCCAAGCAACAACAAGCTAAAGCTAAGCTCTTTCAAGCTGCTATATAAATTAATGTGTTTCTGATGAAAGTCACAAGCAACAGGTGTTGTTGTGTTATACCAACAACCAACCTCCCCTAAAACCCTCCAAGGCATAACCCTTGGAGGCTGGGAGACTCCATAATGGAGAGTAGCACTACTGCATGTATAACCACCTGAATGAAAGCACTTACTACGAATCTTTGTTTTAGTGGCCCAAATCCCTCTACTTGTTCAACAAGTATTGTCCTTTCTTTACCTTAGGTTGTGCATGCTTGATAAATCTTTCATAAACAAAACCTTTGGCCATTGTGTTTTCTTGCTTTTTTGTTTGTCTACTTGCAAAGAAAAATTAAATTCATCCATCAATCCAACCATTCACATCCTTTAATGCCATTCCTCTCTATTTCAGCTCTATTTTCCATCTATTTGAGTGCCTTCTTCATCCATGTCCAAATATCAAATTTCCCCATCAAAAACATCAATTTTATAAGCCCATTTTCAAAAAAATTCCAGTCGGGGGCACCCCCCCTCACATCAAGCCAGGTTTTCCTCCCAACACTGCTAAACCATCCCCCCATTTATCAAATCCCATCAATTAAGCTTGTCAAATCCCTTTATTTGAGCTTGATCAAATTCATCATAATCCACTTCATCCCTAGTCATAATCATCTTCATAATCCTTAATCCAATTCATTATCATCATCTTAATCCCATTCTTCCATCCATTTGATCAACATTATCCAAATCCTCATCCCAAAATCAAGCCCAAGTCAAAATCATAACATCAATCCAAAACCAAAATCAAATCCAACATCAATCATCCCTTATCCATTGTCAACTCTAATTAAACATTCCAATCCCTAATCCTTAATCAAAGATCATATTTTGCAAATTAAACCTTGGTTAAGGACCTAGTCTCCTTCATCCTTCATCAATCCCCTCATCCAAAAGCCCAACCATAATTATCCACATCATTAACAAAATCTCCCAACATAATTATCAAACTCCAAATCTGAATCAACCCAATCAAAAATCAAGACCTTAATTGATCACCTAATCAAATCAACCCAATCAACCCTCTTGCTTAAGATCATTAGTCTATCTTAAGCATAGAGAACCATTCATCAAAACAAATCAAATCAAATCAAATCATCCTAAGGTCTTGAAATTTGATCCCCAACATCACAATCATCCATTATCCTCCATTTCATCTCATATCTCTCCAACAAAATGGATCCTTATGTAGCAATGCAACAATTACAAAGACTTAGAAAAATCTATAAGAACATGGATCCTAATGCTAAGGAAAAATGCAAAAATGACATTAAAGATATACCCTTATCACACCTCATCATTGGAGAATCCCAAACCCCTACCCCATCTTCATCATATCAACCCTCATGATATGAACCCTCAACATCCTACATATCCACACCATTGACCTCATACCAACCTCCATCATATCAGCAAACACCCTACATTTCATCCCCATCAACATCATATCAATCTTCATTCT
Source organism: Cunninghamia lanceolata (assembly GCA_027924645.1). Classification (NCBI taxonomy): domain Eukaryota; kingdom Viridiplantae; phylum Streptophyta; class Pinopsida; order Cupressales; family Cupressaceae; genus Cunninghamia; species Cunninghamia lanceolata. The sequence goes on from BSBN01000814.1 coordinate 17,022,435, forward strand.
TTCAAACTTCATCATATCAACCTTCATCCTATATACCGACACCATTGACCTCATATCGTCCTTCATCATATCAACCTTTACCCTCATATCAATCTCCATCCCCTTACACATCCATGCCATCATACCTATCCAACCAATCAATACCTCCAACTTATCCATACCCCAACCTTTGTCATGATAACTTTGATCAAGGGAACACCAATCTATCACACCTTATATCTGAAATCCAAAGCTTATATCAATAACCATTTCCCCACACAAATCCCCCATCCTCTAATCCCCATCCTATCAACCTTAATCCATTACCCTACCTACCTTACAATCCATCAATCCCACCCCCCCAACACAATATCTCCCCAACCTTACCAACCTTAATCCATCATCTTATGTATCTCCCAATCCACCAACCCCCATCACCCATACACCATCTAATCCACCATCAAATCTTCCAAATCCTAAGCCCACGACATCCAAAGAATCCTTGTGGGATTTCCTCCAAAGAACATCACCAAGTAAAACAAAGGAATCCCCCAAATCCTCCACCCCTCCAACACCACCATCTAGTCCAACACCTATCCTTGAACCCATCCATGAACCATCACAACCCAATCCCATCACCCACCTATCCATTCTCAATCTGAATCCAACATCATCCACCATCATTATCCATCCATTATATTGTTCATCAACCCATACACTCATGAGGATACCATCCATTGGCTATTAGCAAGGAATCAAACACCCTCATGTAATCCAACACCCACCAAAGCTCTTGAAAAATCTCCTAGCATAAGTCAAACACCTTTCACATCCATCCAAGAAACTACCATCACCCCCACTTCTCTCCAAACACACGAGCCATGTCAAGAATCAAATCCAAAGCATGTTGAAATATCAACCCCTTCTCCTAATCAAGATCTAACCATCCCATCCCAAATCCATCTCCTTATCCACTTGGACAAAGCACCTTCATCTGTAGTGACTCCCTCCTAGGAGGTGAACAACTCCCTTCCACGACCTATCCTCTTCCAAAAAATAATAGACTCACGTCTTGTTTCCAAAGCACCAAACATCCCATCGCATGTCGCATACTCCAACATATGAACTATCAAGGAAAAGGCTTAGGCCTTCACGAACAAGGCATCTTGGAGCCCATCCACACCACATTCCATCCATCTTCACATGGCCTTGGCTATACACCCCAAGGTAAACAATCTAAACATGTTGATACCATTCGCCCACCTTCCAAAATCCATTCATCCAATCCCAAACATGGTGCACCTCATCGTACTCCCAAATCATATGTTGCCATCCCTCCTCCATTGTCATATCATTTGCAAAAGCATGTGACTGTTCATCTTCCTCTATCAAATTTACCTCCACTACTTCCAACTCTAAATATCCCTATCAAATCCACTTTACCTCCTATGCTACCAATGCCAAACATCCCTATCCTTAAATCCCCTCATCCGTTTATCCATAAATCCACTTTTAACCCCTCCACCCATAAATCCCCTAAAATCCCCAATCAAGACCAATGAAAGCACATATCATCCAAACATGAAGTTTCCATCAAATCCATGGGATTCAAAAATTTGAATGTCTTGACTCATAAAGCACAAAAGCCTAAAAATGTTATCCCGTCCAATCAAAATGAAAAATCCAAAAGGCTATCAAATCCCACACCACCACAAGAAAAAGAAAAAACAAAAATGGTGTGGATCCCTAAATAAAAAGCACCAAACTCTAATGAGGCATCCACATCCCAACCCACCCCAAAATCCCAAACATCCCTCTCCCCATCTAAAAATCCCATAAATCCCAAGTCTATTTGGGTCCCTAAAACCCCAAATCGACCATCCAAAAATCCCCTATCCTGATCCCCATTACTCCCAACTCCACATCCAAAGTACAAGCTTCCAAATACATCACGGTGTGTGTAACTGTTGGTCTTGGTTCCCCTCCACCACTTGACATTCCCGCATACCCCCATTTCTCCATCTTTCATCCACTATCCTACATATCTTCCCCATCACATTCCTATGGTCCATGCTTTTGCATAATCCACATCATAACCCACATAGTCCACATCATAATCCGCATAATCCACACCATAATCCACTACCCACCATACATTCCATCTTCTCCTATCTACCAACATCTATGCAATCATCATCCAAACATGGGACCATCTTCACCTTGCTATGGAAATAGACGCTAGACTCCCCATTCCATCAAAAAAGCAAAAAATCAAAAAATCAAGAAAATAGTAAAGAGAAAAATCTACCCAATGGTGAAAACCACTCTTAATGGTACCTTGGGCAAGTACCATGATGAAAACCCCTTGTGGGCATCATGCGTAATCCCTTCTCCATCCATTTTGTACCCTACACTTGGGGGCAAAACCATATCCTTCATCCACAACCATGACATCCTTTTGCATATCCTATCCATGTACCCTTATCCTATCATATTCCTATCCATTACCCCCTATTTATCCTATCATTTCCCATCCATCATATCCATTATATCTTTCTTTTACCATCTCCCACCTTAGATCTTGATAAAGACAAAGGGCAAAATATCAACAACATGCTTTGGAGACCTCTCGGCATACTCCCTTTGTAAGTATATCCTCCATCCATCTACTACAAAGTCCATCCACTCAAACATGAACCCATCATGCAAAATCCTAAGCATTGGAGCATATGATTCCTTGCAACATAGTCCTTGGACTAAATCCTTATCCCCATCTCTCATCCATCTATCATGAATCTCCTCTCTATCACCTTCCACTGACAATCCCTCCATTTACTTATCATGTATCCCTACTAGATCCTTCATCCCCCATCCTACCCCTTTATCTGCATGTATCTATCCATTTATCAAAGTCTCCTGTCCATTATCCTTTCATCGCCAATCCCCCAACCCAACCCCATCACCTTCACCTCTAGGCTTGGTGTTCCCTTGTCATTGGTATCTAGCGCAAGGGCTATCTAAATGAAATTCAATACAACCATAATAATAAATCATTCCCTTTCCAAAATCTCAAAAATCCAAAAAAATTAGAAAATCAAAATCCAAAAAAATCAAAAAATCCATAAAATCCCAAAAATATCCATCACAAAATCAACATTGCTCCATCAACATCTCATCATCTTCCAACATCCTCAAAATCACCCAAATCATCCAACACATCATCATCCCACATCATCATCACAAATTAGAACTACATATCATCACCACCTGCATCTTAATGTGCCTTGATCCCGTGGATACAAGGTATGTAGGTAGTTTGGAATATGCAGGAAGTTTCTAGTACTCAGGCACATAAGATGCACCCATCCAACCCGCTGAGCTTACACTAGATCCAAGCATCACATAACCTATCAAAGCATTGTCCCTAAATAAAAAATCATCAACTATCAAATCAGCATCAACCGCAACTTGTCACCATCATATCTTGAGCCAATCTTACAACATCAACTAAGCATGATCCAATCATCAATTGATTCCTACCTTAGGATATATCTTTCCTACAATAGGTAGAATCTATCAAATCATTATCCATCTTGGCAAGAGATACAATGGCTACTTGTTTGGTTCGTTGGTCTTTTTGTTTTTGATTTTTATCTTTTGTCCTATTCAAAGATCACATCAAAGCTACCTTGATCTCACTATATCATGGTATGTGGCGAAAACATCTAGAATAGGGCATAGTCTTGCTTTTGTATGTTGTGCTTGTGGGTTGGTCTCATTACTCCAATCTAGTATTCATATCTTGTGGATCATAGGGTCGGTTCTAGCATATTGATCTCCTTGTGCATCTAAGGTTCATCATACCTTTTGTGTACTAAGAACTTATGCTATGAGTCCCCTTCCCTCATCTAGACAAGGTTGTACTATCTTGGGCATGCATGAGATCATCCATTTGTCTACATGGCTAGTCCATGCAATGTTGGATAAACATCATCACCCTGGTCTTCTATACCTTGGTGAAAATATCCACTTTGCTATATCAAACCTAGGATTGCTCTAAATCATTTTCAACACAATGATCATCCACCAATCAATCTCCCAACATTATCATGCTTTCATCTCGCCCTTTATCCTCCAACCACTTCTACCAATCTATTCCATCCATTTCGAGAGCACAACCATGTTCTTGCAACCCACCTATCCTCTCGAGGGGGCATCACCCTTACCAATTATCCCCAAACCTTACCCTATTCTTCTAAGCCAAAATCTTTTTTCTATCCAATCCAACTCCATGTTTTAACTTCTTTGAAATGATGTTACTTAGCCGCAACACCATCTCAAAGAGGGGCAAATGTAGATAGATAAAATTGACTTGCTCCACAAACCAATTTCCCGCATCTATACACCACCAATTATCCCTCCTATTAATTAAATAAATTTATTTTATTAAATTAATTTATCCCTAACCATCTATCATCTATCCTTTGTGATCAATTAATTCACTTAATTTATCACTATACCTTATAACTGTATCCTCATTGATTAAATAAATATTCCTAATATTTATTTAGCTAATTTGTCCATCTCCCTAAATCCCTATTAATTAGATAAATCATTCTTATCTAATTAATCTACCCTACTAATCAACCTATCCCTATCATAGTTAATTAAATATCAATTATTTAATTAGCTACCCTAGCCTACCTATCCCCTAGACCTAAATTAATTAAGCTTAACACTTAATTAAACCTTTCTTAGCCATCCTTCCACACACCTTTGAATAAAAATCAATTTCTTATTCAAAGGGTCAAATCCTCCTTACCCCTCATTTATCACCCTCTTACACATGTAAGAGTACATCTTCACATCTCCACATAAAAGTGAATTTTTAATTCACACTCCCCCATGAGGTGAATTTTTAATTCACTTGTCATATCCATTCTTCCCAAAAATGAATGTTTAATTCATTTTTATCCTCCACACCTTTCCCCATATGAATTTAAAATTCACAAATAATGAGAGCCCTCCAATCCCATTGACCAAGCTTCAACCCTTGATCTCTCTCATTCACTCGCCTTGTGACACTTTTCACAAGGCTATGGCTTCAATCCAAACCCTAACTCTCATTCATTCCTAGCCCTTGATCTCAACTTTTGATCCTCACCCTCCGTCCTCTTTTCCAAAAATCTATAAATGAGACCCTCACCCAAGCCATTAGAAGAAACTTTTTCAACCTCTGCCAAAATCTCTCCAAAATCCTCTTATCATACCATCATAATGCCCAAATCACTCTAGCTATTTCATCTAATCTATCAATCCATCATACAATCTCTTGTCTACATTGTGTTGAATGCATTTGACCAATCCACATTACATCAAATTGGGTAAAATCTGGGGAGCTATCAGGTGCAACTCCTTCCCACTATCTTGGATTTGTGGGTCAAAGTGAAGGTATAATCGTTTGTGTTTGCATTTCATTTATATTTCAACTTTCATTTTGATTTCATAGATCGCATAAACTTTTCCTATCAAGACATTTTTCTTTTCATCATTCTGTCCAATATTAACTTGTGAATATTGTCCTCCATTAGCTTTTGGAAGATCCTTCTATTTCAGCATGTTGTCCAGATCAAATGCTCTCTCTAGTTCTATCATTCCCTTAGGAATCTTATTGCTAGGCAACTCTAATATTTCTTCTTCTTCCTAGACATGATCTTCTACATTGTTCTCATCTATGATCTGTGCATCAAATATATCTCTGTTGGAGATGAAATCTAGGATATGCTAATCATCATCAAATACTTGGAGGTTGGTTACATTGTCAGGCATAGAAGGTACTGATACCAACTCTACTAAAAATCTTTTCAAACTAGAAATAAATAGTGACTCCATTGTGTTAGAAACCTGAGCTAAAGCATCTACCCTATGATTCTACTCTCTGGGTATGTGGTGGTATTGAATGCATCAAAATCTTCAATCAGGTCCCACAACCTATGTCTGTAATTGGACAATTATTTATAATTGTAGGAGTAAATGCTTCTTACCTATCTCACGACTAATTTTGAGTCTCCATAGACATGCAAAATTTTCACTTTCTTCTTAAGGAAAAATAGTATCCCATGAATTAGAGCTTCATACTTTGTTACATTGTTGGTGTAGGGGAACTACAGTCTGTATGTTGCTAAGTAGGATTTTCTAGATGGATCAACAAGATCTATCCCTACTCTAGCTCTTTGTTTCGACTTGGATCCATCAAATCTAAGGATCCATGGCTTATCTTTAGCCAAAGGCTTATCTGAGCCTTCCTTTTTCTTTTCAACTCTGGCAACTGCACTACCTGATATCCACTTCAACTTTGGTATCTCATCTTTCTCAGACTTCATCTTTCCTTTCTTATGTGAAACTGAGGCTTCTTCTTTCCTTTTATCACCAGAAGGTAAATCCTTTGGACTAGGCAATGTCTGTCTTTTTAGAAGATGTAGACACAGAGAGAAAGCAGTCTCTGAATGAGGTGCTTCATGTAACCTGCACTAGCTTTCAATCAAGGCATCATGTGGAGATCTTTGCTATTGTGTCATCTTTTCAATCTCTTTTACTAAAAACTCTTCAAATTTGGACAAATTGTTGCCTTTGTCCTCATCAGATAACTCATAATCTGATTCAACTAAATAATCACTCCCTGGGGTGATTTTCTTTTTCCTCTTAACATTACTCTGGTTACATACCAGCATTTCCTCTGTCACTTGAATATGACCTTCATCCTATTTTATGGATTCCCCTGTTCCTATAGAAGACAAACAAAATTTAGTATCACTATCACTGTCTGCTGAACTTACCTCTGATGATGATGATGATAGTGATTCATCACTGCATGCTTGTTCCAGCTCCATCATATCTACGCATGCTTCACAAGTCTTTTCAGAATGTGACTCATTATGCAACTTGTACCAGCCATCAATTAGAATATCATTAATAGGTATCTTTAATAATTGACATCGCTTTACCTGTTTAGATAAGTGCATTTCAAAATTCCTGAAGTGATCTACCTCATTTTCATCCTCAGGCTTACAATCAGGTTCTACAACTATTTTGTCATCCTGAGAGTCATCATCATGATGATGAACATCATACATCATAATTTCTTCTATCCTAACAGTCCATGGCCTAATGGAGTAAACTTCGGGTTCCACATCCACATACATGATCTCGTTGGTTTTGTTATATTCAGTGATCATGTGCTTCATGCGAGGCTCAGCATCTATCCTTATCTAGTTTGGTATCCCTTTCCAGGGCAACCACATGTGACTAAAATCTATGGACATGTACCCATCAAGGGTTTTTGACCAATCCCTGCTGAGTAACATCCCATAGGTATCAGGTGTATCAACTACCTGAATATCAATATAATACTAGATTTTGGGATCTGATGCTAGCTGCATGTGAATTTGAGTTAGTTCTTCTACCACACTCACCTCTGTTTTGTCCAATTATGTCACTTTATTTAAGGATTTAGCAGGATACAGCCCTAAAGCATTGCATATGGATAGGGGCATTACATTGGTAGAGGCTCTTGAGCCTACTAAACAGTTGTGCAAATTTTTACTAAACATCCTTATGGTAAGGAGGAAAGGAGGTGACTCACTCTTGTCTCTATATAAGGTCATGTGGGAGGTCTCTACAGCTTGAACAGTAGCTGGCACCTTGTGTTTGACATTAGGATCCCTAGCAGCATGATCTTTACTACCAGACTGACCTGAGGGATGACTATCTTCTTTCAGAGTAGGATCATCTAATGATTTCATAAATACTTTCTTGATAGCTAGGGTTTTAAGCAACTCAGACAAGGATAGGCTGATTTTAATCTTTTTCATTTCATCTGTCAGATAAGTGACCAACTTGTTAGATTCATGAGGCAGACTCATAGCCTTTGGTGTTGTATTTGGTGATGTTAAATATTGAGCATTAACCTTGGGAAATCCAGGGTTGTTACACACCTTGGGATCAGGAGGTGTATTGAAATTGTTTGGAGGCAAGGAAATGGTCAAAGGATCAGCTGTCCTATTTGCATTATTTCTTAGGTTGTAGTTATGTTTACCCTGATATTGTTGTTGATAGGCATGTACCTCCTCATGTTCATTTGAGGGCTCATTTTCATCCTCAAAGGGGAAAACATAATTTGACTCAAAAGCCATGGCTGATTCCTCACATGCCAGGGTGTAATCTTGGTGAGTAGGCACTATCTCCTAATAAGGATGATGCATGGAACTTTCTAGCACTAAGGAAGAATCATATCCACAAGGAACAAGTTCATTTCCTTCTACATGAGGTGGATTTCCTAAAGTATTGGACACTTCAGTCTGGAAAATACTAGCAGCAATCCTGAACTGAGGACAGTCTAACTCTACATGTGCATTGGTGTTATGAATTTTGCACCAATTAGTGAGGGTTACTTCTAGAAGGTTGACTCTAGTAGTCTGTTTGGGTTCACCAGGAGGTAAATCGTCTAGGGGTGATGGCAAAGAACCATTATTTGGCCTAATGTTCCACACTCTAGGCTATCTAGGAGGATTGTTAGTACCATTGTTGTTGTAGTTATTGTTGTACCCCCTATCAGGATAATTAGGTCTGTCATTGGTATAGCCTCTATTCTAATTAGGCTGGGAATAGAAGTTTTGACTCCTTAGGTGAGTAATCTTAGTAGTAAGTTTCCTTAACTGAGCTGATATTTCCTTGATTTCTTCTTTCTCTTCCTAAACCTTGGCCACTATGTTCTCTGTCAGGGGCTTAAAAAAGGAAGATCCATTGTTGTTATTGGACTGATCTACAACCTGAGGTGCTTGTATTTGTCCTGGATACTGTAACATCTAGCCATTTCTATTTGGAGGTGGCATGATACTCAGTGGAGGTATCTACAAAGATGCTAGGATGACAGTTGGAGGCATCATGGCTCCATTAGGATGTTGCTAGGTAGGATATGTTGGATAACCAAGAAGTGTGGGAAAGGCAATATTTGGTGTTGGAATAGGAACTAACTGCTGACTGAATTTAATAGCTTCTTGGAAAGCTTGTGTCAAAGTTATGACATTAGGATGTACTCTCCTAATAAATATGGAAGTTAAAGGATTTAGGGCTGAATAATATATGTTCCTAGCAGCTTCATCTACTACAAAATAAGGGACAACTAACTTAGATAGCATTTTCTAGAACCTAGTGTTGAAGTTAGCAATAGGTTCTCGTTCAAATCATTTGATTGTGGCAAATAAATGATAGTTCATTGAAAGATCTATACGTATTTTGAACCTGTCTGTGAAAGCTTTCTCTAGGATAGCCCATGATCTGACTGAACCTTGACCAGGACTAATATACTAGTTATAAGCCTCTTCCCCTAAGGAAAAAGGAAATAACCTGCATACAACATCCTGATGCTCAATTCTAGCCCTACAGCAGGCTTCCTTGAAAGTCCTGATATGATCATCAGCACCCTGATATGGATGATACTTTGGACAAATTTTGTCAAGGTTCTTTAGCAAAGCATGATATGCATTAAAAGTCAAATGTGATTCTGATACAAAGAATGACATTGCAACCGGTGGAGGTTGAACCTAAGATATGACAGGTTGAGGTTGGACCTGAGGTGTGACAGGTGATCTTGTAGGTATTTGTAAGCCAATAGGAGTTACAGAAGGATGTTCTGGTGAAGCTCCTGAAGCACTAGAACCAGGAGTATGATGGATGTCTACAGTTCTAGGTCTAAATCATCTGACAAGTAATTCTTCAAAGATTTTGGTGGATCAGGACCTGGTATTTGGCCTGAGAGCTAGGATTTCTCAAATTTAAGGAAAGTTGGTTGGTTGACTATAAAGATAGGTTGGAATTTACCAGCAAAGGTTGTATTTATGGTCAAAAAGTAAGACTGATTGGATATTTACAAAGTATTTGCATGAACAATGCAAATATAAGGTGATATTGAGTTTTGGTGACACTTACAACTGGGTATCAGGTTTCTAAAGCAGATTACCTCAAATCTTTGACAAATTTACCTGAAATAGGACTGATCTTTTACAAATTCACGATGATCGAGTACAACGTTCGCAATATTTATGATCAATTTTGAAAACTTCAGAAACCATTAGCATGCACAAGCTTAAAACAATAAATCTTCACGTATTAATCAAAATCTGGAGGTATTTCAGTGTTACCTTACTATCTGCATCATCAAATCAGACAAAACCTACTGATGATGAGCGGGCTCTCCTTCTAGTGCCAATTTATGTTGATCATGATGTTAATCATAAGAAAACATAGAATAAAAGTTACACAACAACTTTTACTCATCTTGAAAGATACGATGAATTCAAAGAATTCATGATCCCAAGTCTCCTTGGATTAGTTCTTAATCTATTGACATTACATAGTGGTTGATGTCTATTGTTGTTTTCCATTTAGGGGCCTTACGTTTGTTTATCAGTAAATTTTGTTCCTGTAAAGATGCTACATAGAAAGGTCATTATACATAGTATGTTTCTAGAAATATTGTGTCTATACTTAGATCTTTGCATGATATTTGTTGATTGAACATGCTTTAACTTCAAATATGCTATGGATTCTCAATTACCTATGAGATGTCTACATATTTCATGTTATTTGCTTCTGATTATCTATTATTTGCACTTGTGATGGTGAATTTATGAAATTAAAAGAAATTGAAAAGAATACTTCAAATTATGATGAATCTTCAGCTATTGAACCACATATACACTTGATACAGTCATGAGGAGAAGAAATCAAACCATATTTTCACCAGGATATTCCACAGCTAGATACAGATGATGCAAACTTTGAAGGATAATGAATGAAGACAATACATGCAGACTGATGAGCACTCCAAGAGGACGTAGCAAATCAAAGCATGTATCAAGAATTCATACACTACTCAGGATTTATGATGATTTGTAATCAAAATGGTCTTCTCTTTTATTAAGTATGCACAAACATGTATGTTTACAACAACTTTGAAATAAGCCCTGATATTTTAGCAATCAAATTTCAATTAAACTTCTGAATGTTCAAAATAAGGCATCCCTACACCTTTTATAGAATAAGGTGAGGGAGTGGTTACAAATGACCTACGGTCAAGATTTATCAATTAGAATCAACGGTGGACATTCCCTTTTGACTTGGTCAACTATCTCTCGTGGCACAGGTTGCCAACTTGCAACAATCTAGGTAACTTATTTTCTTCTAAGTACCTAATGCATATAATTCCCTTATGGTGCATCTTCATTTACTCCTCAGGTTCTTCTTCTTCATCATCATGATCATCATGATCATCACTTTCTGTGTCTTCATCACCCTGATGAATATCGCCTTGTATATGGACCTGCATTATCATCTTGATATTTTCATATGCTTCTACTATTCTTTCAATTTCCCCGCCATCCTGAGTTTTGGCTTTATTGATGGCATGCTTGTGGGCTTGAAATTTATCTCTGAGGGATTCTAACTTACCCTTCCTATTGCTCAATGTTTCATTATAGTTCTCCACCCTGACTTTGATCCTCATGATCTTGTTCATTGCTTCTTCTGTCAGGTGGGTGAGAGGATCATTAGCCATCGGCTCGAAGTTATCATGTAGAGATTTTATGGCAAAGTCTGCATCTTGGTTTTCAATTTTCCCCTCTACTTTTCCCTCAAGGGCTTCTGAGACTTCTACTTCATAGGACATCATGTTCTGCAGTTTCACACTGATATCTCTTAATTTATTGTTGTACTTATTCAGTACATCACATTCAAACCTGATGTCCCTATACCAAATATCTACTAGCATGGCAGTGTTATTATCCAGCACCTGATAATTTATCAGGATCTGAGGGTTAATCCTCTTTATTTCACTTAGAGCACCCAAGGCTTTCTCTAACTGGAATGACCTTCTTTCAGCCTCATTTTGTACTTTATGAACCTTCTTCCTTGAGATACTCAAAGAATTCCACCTCTGCAAAGAGGCTCTCACTACTTCCTCAGCTCCCGTGACTGCTGATAGCATCCATTTTCTCATGATCACTGACTCATGCTTCATAAGGTCTAATTTAGTAACCTCCTCCTTAGAAATTGTAGTTAATGGGACTACTTGATCTGATGATATATTGTCAGGGTTAATCAACCCTTTTATCTATGAATGCAGTTGAGCAATGTGCTCTTTATGCTGCTTATTCTTCTCCTTTTCTTTCTTCACCATTTGGGTTAAAGAATCAATTATATCCTTCCCTTCCTGACCCTCTTGGTCTTCATTGGCAAAACCCCAAGTCGACTATGGTAATCTGGAATTCTTCTAGGGTGATTTTGCCTTTCTCTTTCTCAACAATGGGAAGTGCTACCTAGGCAGTCCTTCTGCCTATAGCAGGATCTCTCCTAATTGTAGATGTTAATCTAGCTTTCCTCTTAGGCTGTATGATGGTTTCTGAAAACAATATTGAAACATCAAACTCTTGAATCTCAAAACCTGATTCCGTGCCTATTTCTTTCTCAAGCCATTGAGGTACTTGATCTCTGGATCCTTGGTGTCTATCATTATCATCGTGTCCACCCTGATCTCCAGCATCTGCCTCGGTTCTCGATGGAGAGGGTGATTTACTTATTTCTTCCTCATGATATTCTTCATGAGGGGGATCCTGTTGTATTTCTTCTTCTTGAGGAACTTTTTATTGTGGGGGAAGATCTTGCGGTGTATCTAGATATTGGTCTTGAACCTGATCTTTTACTCCCTCCTTGTGTGTCTCATCCACTTTGGGAATTTCCTCATCTTGAGGCACATTTGTATCCATGGATATCATTGTGTTCGTACTATGTACAGCTACCTGATCCTAGATCACATTCTTCTCTACACCTGATGTATATACCTCCTAAGTCTTTAGGTCATCATGACCTGATGTATCCTTATCATCTGAGGTTTCTTGTGTCCAGGGGGCATCATTGCCTAATGTGTCTTTATCATTCCTGCCCTTTTGTTGGACTTCTACTATTTTGGGCTCAGCTAGTATTTCTTGTTGTTGCCAACCCATATCTGGAGTATAGTTCTCCACTTCTGTCTGTTTGACTTCCTTAATAATTTCTATTTTATCAGGTGCACCTGCTTGATGTTTGGGACTTACATCCTCTCTATATGTTAGGTCTATCATAGCAGGGCTAGTTACCTGATCAACTAACTTATCAAGCCTGATTTGTTGGGCTGCCCTCTCTGGGCTATGTTCTTTCTCTTTCTCTATTTGCTTCAAATCTTCTAATACCACCATTTGTGAGGATGGGGTTCCTTGTGGGGTTATATGAGTGTTAGAAGCAAGGGTCTCCATTTGCTGAGAAGCTACATTTTGTACCACCTCATCATCTTATAGGTCCACAGTTTCCTCCAATGAGAAAGGACCACCTTGGCTTGCTCTAGTGGCCTCTTTTGCTTTCTCTTTGTCCTTCTCAGTCTTAAACTGAATGATGGTAGGAAGTGGCACATCATGTTGCAATTCTTTTCTGAACACTTCACTACTAGCTCCCCTTAATACTACGGGGTCATGTCTTATCTCACCCCTCATAGATGTTCTCTATTTTTTATGTGGTGATGCCACCAGGGGTGCTTTCCGCTTTCTTGTGACCATCATGGGGTCATCTCCTATAGGCTCCTTATTCATTGGCTTCTCCTCAAGAATGATATCCTCTTCCAAATTTTGTTGTGAGGTTTGACCCTTATCTTTTACTGTTGCAGTTTCCACAATTGGCCTTAGGATCCTTTTTGTACTTGGTTTATCCACCAAAGGCTATGCAGATGAGGCTGACGCCTATCCTAATGTAGATGCACCTTCATTTGGTATATCAATTCTTTCAATTATTACCCCCTTAGGTTCACTATCAGTCTTCCTTCCTTTGGGGGGTCTTTTTCTTTGTTTCTGAGGTGGCAGCCTTTCTCCATTAGATTTTCTCTTCTCAACAAGAAAGTCATCATATTCTTCATCTAGAATCTCCTACCTTTTCCTCTTGTTATCTACTATGATGGCCACACCTTTCTTCTTCAATATATTGATTTGCTCATTTACCCATGATTGTGTCAACTACAACACCCCACCTGTAAACAAATCTAATGAAATGTCTTCAGGTTGTGTTAGGTCAGGGGCTGAGATGGTGTCATTATACACCTTATTATCTTCATACTCATTAGACATGGTCTTGCCATCATCCTTCTTTAATTGTGCAGGCACTTGAATGCAGTCAAATGTCTTAATCTGATTGAGGGTGAGTCTCTGATATTTTCTTCTTCTGACTTTAGCTTCATCCTCACAGTCAGTCTAGAAATCCTCTAAGTTCTTCCGATGTATGGGCTTCCCTATGATTTTTTGTATTCTTCCATAGGGATCATATGATCTGGCCAATGGAAATGGTTGTAAGTTCATTAAGTTCAAACCTCCTATGGCCTTCTTTATGCCTTCTGAATTAGGGCATATGTACCACCCTTTAGTTACTGGAAACAATACTGCAGGTATTTTCTTATTTTCTTTGTATGCATCTAGTATAGTTGATATATGTCTCAGAAATTCCATCAGGACTACCCCATCAGTAGGGTACCTGGGTAGCATTAATGGTTGTCCTTCAAAACCTTCTATCCTGATATAGGAAAATGTGGTAAACTCAATGAACCAGGCACCATGCTTGTATATAACTTCCTGAGCTTCCATGCTCAGTCTTTTGGTTCTATCTTCCTCCATTGTTCTGACCAAATGCATAGAAAATGCATCATTCACTAATTTGTAGTTAGGGAGATAGTTTGTTCTCTACAACTGAGGATAATGGTCCCATATATGGGCATCATTTAAACTGCCACCAATCTTTCCAACTGTGGTAAGTGCATTAAATGTTCCTTTATAAGCACATGAATATACAACATATGAAGTCATGTAAAATGAACACTCCAGGCTCCTAGGTTCATCATCTGCTCATCTAAGGCATCACTGATGATTTTAGCCCATAATGGCTTGTTATCTGTATACAGACACATCATGATGACTCCATATATCTAATCCTTGAAACTTCCAGCACTAGGCTAGCCTGTCATCCTGCTGAGCAGGGCAATCATATAATGATACTCATCATCAAAATCAAATTTGTACAAATGCACTAGTAGTTTGGCAGAGGCAGTGTAAGTGTTGTTCCTGGATCTCTACTAGTATATCCTCTTTCTTGTAGTCTTTTTATTATTTTCATATTCAATCTCTAGTTTGCACAGATCCATACTGACTACCTTCTTCCCAACTTGGAGGTTGAAAGTAGATGTAATCCCTTTTATTGAAAAATCTGCATAAACCCTGCCATGTTTTTTCACCTGCCTCATCTGAGGGTTGTAATTTCTGGCACATTCTATTATCAATTCCAAAGTTTCCATGGAATAAGGAAATCCAATTGCATACCACATTCCTGATGTAAATATGGCATCCAGTAGGGTACTCTCTTTATTATCATGCATCTTTGGTGCAGGAGCTTCAATTTTAGTCATTTTTTGACTATATCATTTTGTGACCTTGTTATTTTGGTTTTTCCTAAGGCTTTGAAAGCCATTTTCTTGTTTTGTAATAAAGACTTAGTCATTTGATTGACTAATCCAATATAAAGTTAGTGAAGGTCTATTTTATAGGTATGCTCCTTTGAAACTTAGTGTTTTTTTGAAGAAAAGCTAGTTCCAACATTTCACTGCCTCTCATGGGCAGTTGTATGGAAGTGGAGAGGCTCCAAAAACTTTCCAAAAACTTTGATTTGTATAAACATGCCAAGAATGAATGGAGAGGAGTTTTATAAGGTAAAAACTATGTTTTTATGCTTTTTGTTGAAAATAGCCATTCTGTATAGCCTGGTACGGACTGTTCATGAACTAAAATTTTGGAAATGTGTTAGGTTTACAAAATAGCTTTCTTTTGCGTCTGATTGGAGCTCTTGACACTCCTGTAGAAGGTAGAATCAATCCAATTTGCAAAAACTATTTTGAAACCTCTTAACTAGGGTTTGTGTCCAAAAATGGTGAATTTTTCCTCTACTGAAAGTATCACCCATTTTCAGAAGGATGGAGGAGACTAGGTTAGGTTTTATTGTTTTCCATGGTCTGTAGGTTGAAGAATCCTCTTCCCAGTGTCTGGTATGACTCTAACTAGTCAAAAATAGTGACTAGTTGGCTGGAAGTAATGGACAGCGTTGCAAATGCCAATGACAGTCAAAGGGAAAAATAGATATATGTTGGTTTTGGTGTCTTATGGTGATGACAAGTCTATATGACTATTTGGATTATCTTGTGCATGCCAGTTTGGTACCTTTCTTTCATACAACCTTCAGAAGTAGGCCTTTTCATTGAAAAGAACAGTTTGTTGTTATTATGACCTGTGACAGAGTACGGCTCTGTAGCTTGGAGGACAAGTGAAATTTTATAATGGGCTTTGGAAGGTGTAAAGTATGTTGATTGCCTTTTGAAGGTCTGAGGAGATATCTTTGTGTAGTCATTCTCAAGGCTACAAGGAAATAGTCCCTTTTGGCACTGTTACAAGATAGTCACATGGTAATTTGCTGTCCACAGTCCTGTATAGTACATAATTTTAGTCATTTGGTCAGTAATGTCTTGTTGGTCCTGTCCTTGGTAGATACATGTTATGCTTGGTGTGAAGATCCTTATTGATAAAGGAGTTAACACTGGTTTTGTTGTTCATAAAGGCTACAAGAAATAAGCCTTCTGAGGCACTGTCAAAAGACAGTCATACAGAGATTTGTTGTCCATTGTTTTAGGAGTAGAATAAAGTTTCTTGGTCAGAGACCTTGTTTCATGCATGTCATAAACAAGTATATGTCAATTGAGGTTGTTGTCCATGTAGGTAGAGGTATTGGTAGTAGTGGTGAGCTCCTAAAGGTGGGTTGTGATTCTAAGTTGGGTTGAGCTGTGACTCCCCAAAGTGAGTGTTGAGTAGCCTGTGTGGAGGACTTTAGAGGGTGGTCCTAGGCTAAGTTAATTCCCAGAATAGCCTTGTGTAGGATTGTAATCACAAACACCTTTGTAAACCTCTTAGAGGAAGTATAGGATCTAAGTTCATTGAGTAAACTTCAATAAACACTACCTTTACCTCTGCATCATATTGGTATCAGAGCCAATATTCTGATTGGAAGCAGTGGATGTTAGAAGAGGAAATTGAAACAGAGGCTAGTACAATGCCTCCCAAGACAATGAGTCAAGATGCCATCAAGAAGTTGGTGGAAGAGATGGTTGAAGCAAGACTGCAAGAAGCAAGATTGCAAGAAGCAAATTTGCAAGAAGAGAAGAAGTCTAAGGGCAAGACCAAAGAAGAGGGAAGTTCTTCTGACACAAATGAAGAAGTAGATGCAGAAGAGAGTCCTCAGGAGTAGGACATGTCTGCAGATCAGAAAGCTTTCCTGAATTCACTTAAGGGTGCTCATGGAGACAGTGGTGATCCCAAGATGGATGTGCCTACCTTTCATAGCAAGTTGGATGGAGATGCTCTCACTGATTGGATAGAAGCTATGTGCAACTTCTTTGATTACAAGGAGTTCAATGACAGCAAAAAGGTCAAGTTTGCCAAGACAAGGCTGAGAGGTTCTGCACTTGTATGGTGGAACTATATGCAGAGTGAGAGGGAGAAGATTGGGAAGAGTCCCATCACTAAATGGAGCAGAATGGTGGCTATGCTCAGAAGCAAGTTCATGCCACCTGACTATGAGATTCAAATCATAAGGAGGTTTTATAATTTGAGACAAAAAGACATGGATGTAGCTGCCTACATAGAAGAATTTCATAGACTCGGTATGAGGGCCAATCATAATGAAGATGAAAAAGGGATGGTGGCTAGGTACCTGAATGGACTGAAATACAATCTACAAGATGAGATAAGTTTAGTGTTACCAAAGACAGTGGATGAATGTTTCTTATTGGCCTCCAGAGCAGAGGAAAAGCTGAGAAGGAAGGGTGAACAAAGTGCCAGAGGTAGAGGTGGAAGAAACCTAAGAGGAAGAGGCAATTTTGGCCGTGGACAGTTCAACAAAACTAAAAATAATAGTCAGGAAGAAACACAATCAGAAACAGAGCATAGAGGAGGCTTCAGAGGATAGAGAAGTCATAATGTCAGGGGTAGAAATGGTGGAGGAGGTAGAGGACCAGGAGTCTTCACTGGAAGATGTTATGGCTACAACCAAGTTGGCCATACAATGAACAAATGCCTAGGGAAAGCCAGCAACTCTCATGACAGTGGGAAGAGAAATCAGTTAGTGAAAGATGATGACTATGAAAGTGTGAATTCACCAATGGGAAGTGCTGCACCTATTCTAGATGGAGAGAGTATGATGATCAAAAGGGCTATGTTGAAGATGCCATTGAAGCAAGAGCTCCCTCAGAGAAAGAATCTTTTTAGAACCCAAGGCCTAGCCTATGGGAAACTCTGCAAAATCATAGTGGATTCAGGGTCTACTAAGAATGTGGTATCCACTGAGATCGTTGAGAAGTGCAAGTTGAAGAGGCTGCCTCATATTAGTCCTCACAAGATCTCCTAGTTAAACAAGAACCAAAGTTTCATGGTGGAGGAACAAACTTGGGTTGAATTTGCAATTGGTGACTACAATGACAAAGTGCTATGTGAAATCATCCCTATAGATGCATGTCACCTGCCTCTTGGTAGCCCATGGCAGTATGATGTTAAAGCTCAGAATGATGGTGAGAAGAACACTTATGTCATCACCAAGAATGGAAGAGCATTCAAAATGGATCCTTTGTTGGAGCAGCCCAGGGGGAAGGAAAATAACAGTAGTGTCATGTTGGTGAACGGCAAAGAGTTCCTAAATCTCTTGAAGGAGAATGATAACCAGGGGTATGCCTTGGTCATGAAGCCCAAGAGTGGAATAGATCAGCAGGAACAAAAATAGAAGGAGATTCTATTGGAAGTATAGCAACTTCTAGATAAGTATCAAGACCTTGTGGTAGAGGAAGTTCCCAACTCCTTACCACCCATGAGGGATATTAGTCATCAAATTGACTTAATACCTAGTGCTACATTGCCTAACAAGGCTGCATACAAGCTAACTCCACAACAAAATGAAGAGGTGGCAAGGCAAATTCAAGATCTCTTGGAGAAAAGGCTGATTAGGAAGAGTCTAAGTCCTTGTACAGTTCCAAGTGTACTTGCTCCTAAGAAGGATGGAAAGTGGAGGCTATGCACAGATTCAAGGGCCATAAACAAGATCACCATAAGGTACAGATTCCCAATACCAAGGATTGAAGATCTCTTGGATTATCTAGGAGGATCATGCTATTAATCAAAGATTGATTTGAAATTTGGATATCATCAAATCTGGATCAGATAGGGAGATGAATGGAAGACTGCTTTCAAGACCAATGAAGGTCTTTATGAATGGCTTGTTATGCCATTTGGTCTTAGCAATGCGCCAAGAACATTTATGTGCCTGATGAATGAGGTATTAGTTAAATTCATTGGTAAATTTGTTATTGTTTATCTTGATGACATACTAATCTTCAGCAGGACAAGGGAAGAGCATGTGAAGCATGTTGGTCAGGTGTTGGAGAAGCTGTATGAGCACAAGTTGATGATCAACTTAGACAAATGTGAGTTCATGAAAACTAAACTTGTATACTTGGGATTTGTCATTTCTAATGGCTATTTGAAGATGGATCCCTCTAAGGTTGAGGCTATTCTCAGTTGGCCTACCCCAAAAATAGTGGGAGATGTGAGAAGTTTCCATGGATTGGTGACTTTCTATAGGAATTTTATCAGAGGTTTCAGTCACATTAGTGCTCCCATCCTCAACACCATCAAGGGTGGAGTCAAATGTAGATTCCAATGGACAAAGGAAGCTGATGATAGTTTTGAGTTGTTGAAAACAAAGGTGGCTGAGTTACCTACTTTAGTCCTCCCTGATTTTGATAAGGTGTTTGTTGTTGAGTGTGATGCAAGTTAGCAAGCTATTGGTGTTGTTCTCAGCCAAGAAGGACATCCAGTGGCATTCTTTTCAGAAAAGTTGAATGAAACCAAGCAAAGGTATTCTACCTATGACTTAGAACTCTATGCAATGGTGCAAGCTCTTAAGAAATGGAGACATTATTTTGTGCCCAAAGAATTTAGTGTGTTTACTGACAATCATACTTTAAGCTTTCTAAACAGTCAAGAAAAATTGAACCATAGACATGTTAAATGGATGGAACAGCTACAAGTTTATACCTTCACAATTAAGCACAAAAGAGGTGTCTCTAACAAGGTGGCTGATGCATTGAGTAGGAGGTTGCTTCTTATTCATGAAATTTAGTTAGAAAGCATGGGTATTGACTATTTAAAGGAGTTGTATAAAGAAGATTCTGATTTCAAAGAGGCTTATGATGTTTGTGTGAACTTGGCTAACACATTCCATGGAGAGTATGCAGATTTTGTTTTGTAGGAAGGCCTCTTGTTTAAAGGCAATTTGTTGTGTGTCCCTAAGTGCTCCATGCAGGACAACATCATCAAGGAGAAGCATAATGGTTCTTTAGGAGGACATTTTGGCTTAGACAAGACACTAGAAAAAGTCACAAGGTTCTATTTTTAGCCAAAGGTGCAATCAGATGTAAGGAAGTATGTAGCTAGTTGTGCAATCTATCAAAGAGCCAAAGGTGTGTCTTCAAATGCATGTCTATACTAGCCCCTTCCCATTCCCAATAGACCTTGGGAAAATATCAGCATGGATTTTGTGCTTGGGTTACCCAGGACAGCCAGAGGGGTGGATAGTGTGTTTGTTATTGTTGATAGGTTCAACAAGATGGCTCATTTTGTGCCATGTAAATGCACAAATGATGCATCTCATGTTGCAGGTCTATTTTTTAGAGAGGTAGTAAGGATACATGGTTTACCATTGTCCATTGTAACTGACAGAGATTCTAATTTTGTAGGTCACTTCTAGAGGACCTTGTGGAAGAAGCTGGGCACATAGTTGTCCTTTTCATCAGCCTATCATCCACAAATTGATGGTCAGACTGAGGTGGTTAATAGATCACTTGGAAACCTTCTAAGATGCCTTACAAAGCAGCATGGTTTGGCATGGGACTTGGTTATCAGTCAGGCTTAATATGCCTACAATGATTCAAGGAATAGGAGCACTGGTAAAAGTCCTTTTGAGATAGTTTATGGCTTTCATCCAAGAGGGCCACTTGAGCTAAAGGATCTCCAGGGTTGGGATAGAAGGAGCGCACTTGGTGAAGAGTTTGCTAGCTCCATGAAAATAGTCCATGATCAAGTCAAGTTGCAACTAGAAAAATCAGTCACAAAGTACAAAGAAAAGGTAGATTTGAAGAAAAGAGAAGTACAGTTCAAAGTTGGTGAGTTAGTTATGGCATATCTGAGGAAAGAAAGGTTGCCAAAGGGTCAGCCAACTAAACTCTTGATGAAGAAGATTGGGCCATGCAAAATAGTGCACAAATTCGGTCCAAATGCATATGAGATTGAGCTACCAGCTGACCTTGGTATCTCTTCAATTTTCAATGTTTGTGATCTTTTCCCTTTCAGACCTCCATTGCCTGGTGAAAGTGGATCAGATGTGGTGGCTGAAGATGCTGATTGGATCAAAGATTTGCCTCCAAGCAAACCTTTACAGTTGGAGTGCATTCTTGATTCCAAAGTTCTCAAGAAGACTCGAAGAGGTGTCTATAAGGACTACTTGGTGAAATGGAAGGATATTCCTGAATCAGAGGCCACCTAGATGACTAAAGTAGATATCTTGAAGCATGGCATGACACTTCAACAACTGGCAACTCAAGGGACTTGAGTTTTTCCCACAGGGGCAGTATGGTGCAGGAGCTTCAGTTTTAGTCATTTTTTGACTATATCATTTTGTGACCTTGTTATTTTGGTTTTTCCTAAGGCTTTGAAAGCCATTTTCTTGTTTTGTAATAAAGACTTAGTCATTTGATTGACTAGTCCAATATAAAGTTAGTGAAGGTCTATTTTATAGGTATGCTCCTTTGAAACTTAGTGTTTTTTTAAGAAAAGCTAGTTCCAACGTTTCACTGCCTCTCATGGGTGGTTGTACAGATAGAATGGAAGTGGAAAGGTTCCAAAAACTTTGATTTGTATAAACATGCCAAGAATAAATGGAGAGGAGGAGTTTTATAAGGTAAAAACTGTGTTTTTCTGCTTTTTGTTGAAAACAACCATTTTGTACGGCCTGGTATGGACTGTTCATGAATTGAAATTTTGGAACTATGTTAGGTTTGCCAAACACCTTTATTTTGCATTTGATTTGAGCTCTTGACACTCCTGTAGAAGGTAGAATCAATCCAATTTGCAAAAACTATTTTGAAACCCTCTTAACTAGGGTTTGTGTCCAAAAATGGTGAATTTTTCCTCTATCCTCTGAAAGTATCACACATTTTCAGAAGGATGGAGGAGACTAGGTTAGGTTTTATTGTTTTCCATGGTCTACAGGTTGAAGACTCCTCTTCCAAGTGTCTGGTATGACTCTAACTAGTCAAAAACAGTGACTAGTTGGTTGGAAGTAATGGACAACGTTGCAAATGCCAATGACAGTCAAAGGGAAAAATAGATATATGTTGGTTTTGGTGTCTTATGGTGATGACAAGTCTATATGACTGTTTGGAATATCCTGTCCATGCCAGTTTGGGACCTTTCTTTCATACAACCTTCAAAAGTAGGCCTTTTCATTGAAAAAAATAGTTTGCTGTTATTATGACCTGTGATAGAGTACGGCTCTGTAGCTTGGAGGACAGGTGAAAGTTTATAATGGGCTTTGGAAGGTGTAAAGTATGTTGATTGCCTTTTGAAGGTCTGAGGAGATATCTTTGTGTAGTCATTCTCAAGGCTACAAGGAAATAGTCCCTTTTGACATTGTTACAAGACAGTCACATGGTAATTTGTTGTCCAGAGTCCCGTATAGTACAAAATTTTAGTCATTTGGTCAGTAATGTCTTGTTGGTCTTGTCCTTGGTAGATACATGTTATGTTTGGTGTGAAGATCCGTGTTGATAAAGGAGTTGATGCTAGTATTGTTGTTCATAAAGGCTACAAGAAATAAGACTTCTAAGGCACTGTCAAAAGACAGTCATACAGAGATTTGTTGTCCACTGTTTTAGGAGTAGAATGAAGTTTCTTGGTTAGAGACCTTGTTTCATGCATGTCATAAACAAGTATATGTCAATTGAGGTTGTTGTCCATGTAGGTAGAGGTATTGGTAGTAGTGGTGAGCTCCTAAAGGTGGGTTGTGCTTCTAATTTGGGTTGAGCTGTGACTCCCCAAAGTGAGTGTTGAGTAGCCTGTGTGGAGGACTTCAGAGGGTGGTCCTAAGCTAAGTCAATTCCCAGAATAGCCTTGTGTAGGATTGTAATCACAAACACCTTTGTAAACCTCTTAGAGGAAGTATAGGATCTAAGTTCATTAAGTAAACTTCAATAAACACTACCTTTACCTCTGCATCAATCTTGGATGACCATGCTACCAAATCTGTGTTTCCCTGATGAGTATCTCCGATGACACCATACTTGAACTACACTCCCTTAGGTTGAGCAAACATAGGCATAAGAAATTCAGACTCAGACATGTTCCTCCTGATGTCCGCCATGGATTCCTGCAAAGAACACAACTGGTCTTACCATAATATTCTTATATGTGCATACAACATTATACATTTATGGCATCATGCATATTATACTTATTAATCTTTATTTCATCATCATATGCATAATTATAGTTTCAAACCACTAGAAAAGCATACTACTTGGACATGTAGAAAACGACAACAGGAGGGCTTAATTACTTACCTGATAACGCTTATCTCCTGGATTAATTAGATGATCATGGAAAAGGGAGTCAAATGATGATGATCACATGCTCTATTATGTTGTATGATGTATGTTTGTTCACAGGTAGCTCGTATGAGGGTTTGAACGTCTGCCCTATAAATTCTTATTTATTCGCAAGGTAAATGCAAAATGACCTTGTAAATTCACTTTTAACCTCATTCATAGGGCAAATTAGGGCAAAACTGGGTTAAATCGATCAAAACCATTGATCTTTTGCACAAAATTAATGTATGCTACCAAGTGTTTGCATCGTATTTGCAATCGGTGAGAATCCACCTACTAAATTTATGTGCATTAAATGTTATGAGGCAAGAGGAGGGGGGTGATCTTCAGATGATCGAGTGATATTTGAAATATGACCCCCTCTGTATAATACAACCTTCCGCCTTTGAGCGGGAAAACTGATGTCAAAGAATCAGGTAATGTTTAAAATGTTAGGTGATGTTTTTAATATGACCCCTCAAAACTAAAGTAACCCCCTTTCGAAAGATCAGGATGACGTCACCATCATGTTATTTAAAAGGGTGATCATTGGAAATATACCTCCGCAAGGTAAAAAGGATGATGACGTCACCGTCAGGGTGATTTTCTTTGTTCATCAGGATTGGATGACATCATCAGCATATTGGCACTAGGGTGATATTTTGTGACAGGGTGATATTTGAAAGATCAGGTGATATTCAAAATATTGGGTGATATTCGAAATATGACCCCCGCAAGATATATTAAGCTGTTTGATGGGTAAATACCACTATCACATAAGATTGACGTCCTGAGCTCCGAACCAAATGATTATCAGGTGATAAAATTGGATCGAGGTGATCTTACATAAGATGACTGATGTTAAGAAATATGAACCCCCCTTCAGAATATCAGGTTTGACCAGGACTTTGACTTGTCATAACTTTCATTCCCTAAGGAATATCGGGGTGATCCAAAAGGCAAACCTGCATGAAATTTTGTACTCTTTCCAATCATGAGGTTATTGATATGAAATATTAACTTTGACAAAATGACCTCATCATGATGACTTACCCAGTTCCCTTATGCAGGGTCACCTGCATGACTTACTTTTACTAGACCACTGAAAAGCAGAAAAAACACAAGCCAAGCCAAGAAAAATTTGGGTCCCTATTTTGTCAAGTCAAAATGGGGCATGTTGTGTAACCACACAAAATGACCCTATCTACATCTATGTAGGCACTTAGGGTGAAGTCATTGTTCTTAGAATACCACAAACCATGATTTGGAGTTCCCTTCAAATACCTGAATATCCTCTTCACTACCATGACATGTGACTCTCTAAGATCTTCTTGAAATCTTGCCACAAGAAAAATTGCATGCATGATATCTAGTCTAGTAACAGTTAGGTATAGCAGTCCTCCAATCATTGATCTATATTTTCTCTGATCAGCCTTAGGGGATTCATCATTCTTTCTCATCTTGTAACTAGTTGTCATGGGGGTACAACTTGGTTTAGAATCTTCCATTCCAAACTTCTTCAATAGTTCCTTGACATACTTTGATTGTGAATTGAAAATGCCCTTATCTATCTGATTAATTTGTAGCCCAAGGAAGAAGTTCATCTCTCCACACATTGGCATCTCAAATTCTTTTTGCATTTCATTTGCAAATCCCTTACACATACCTTCATTTCTAGTGAAGATTATGTCACCAACATAGACCTCAACAATTAGGATTTGATCTTTGCTTACTTTGATGTACAAGTTACTATCTACAGACCCTTTACTGAATCCCTACTGCAACAAATACTTGTCTAACCTCGCATACCAAGCTCTGGGAGCTTGCTTCAATCCATACAATGCCTTCTTCAATCTGCATACCATATCTGGTTTGTCTAACAACTAAAATCCATCTAGTTTCTCTATACATACTTCCTCTTCCAATTCACCATTCAGAAAAGTAGACTTCACATCCATTTGATATACCTTGAAATCCTTATGTGCTACATAATCCATAAACAACCTAATGTTGGAAATTAAGGTGTCTCAACATTGGTAATTCTCTGCATTTGTAATGTTTGTATTTATTATTCAATTGCCTATGTTGTAAATAATTGGAAATTCCACTTTGTCATATTGTGGGATGTGGCACGGTGATGTGTCAATCCTACATGGATTATGAGAACTTGTTATTTTGTCCTTACATGAGGAGATAGGCATCCCACTTAGTGGTAGGAATATTTTTCCATGTGTCGGCATCTTCTATGTTGTGTAAGGAATGTTTGACTGAAACGGTTATGATGGATTCATATGACGAATCTATGTTTGTAAGACAGGTAATGACATGTGTCATGTAGCATCTTTGAATGAGGCATATTTGGGTGTCCCAAGGTGGAATATGATGTTTTGTAAGAGAATATGCTATTTATAGCATGTGTATGATAGATTCTCTTACAGCTATAAGTTGTAACCGCTATGATAGAATCTATGACGGTCGTAAGTGTCGTAAGAGCATCTGTCATAGCCCATTTTGGAAATAGGTGACCTCTTTGGGATGGAAGTTGTGGACAAGTGTCAGATACATTCTACAATGTTGATCAAGTGTCCCTAGGCATGGGTTTTGGTCCAAGATGTCATATTGGACACCCATTCCAAGAAAGGTCCAAATTACCTTGTATGTTCTATGTAAACAGGTGCTTGGAGATGGAGTTTGTATCACAGGTTTATATGTACTGTTATGCTACCGGATTGACTCCAGACATGAGTGTCGAAGACCATTGAAGCTTGCATTGCAAGTGTATTGTAAACATTCTTTTAGATTTGTTAATACATTGTGCAGGTTTCTGAGTGTGGGGTTTTTTACTCGATAAGGGTTTTCCCCACCGTAAATCTCTCTCTCTCTTCTTCTGTCTTCTTTCTAGCTCTTGTGTTTTGTTGCTATATCTCATGTTAATGGTTTAACATCACTGTAATAGTTAGGATAAATTTGAATTTGCATAGCCCTCTCCTTAATTGATTAGTGTAGGAAGTGTTTCCGCACACCTAGCTTCCTTTCACCTAATAGCCTCCATTTTTTCCATCGGGGTAAAGGTTTCCTTGTAGCCTATTCCTTCTACTTGTGAGTACCCCTTACACACTAGTTGTGACTTGTTCCTTACCACTTCTCCATTCTCATTCAACTTGTTCCTATATATATACCCACTTAGTTCCAATCACATTCTTATTCTTTGGTCTTGGGACAAGTTCCCAAGTTTGATTCTTCTCAATTTGCATTAGTTCTTCTTCCATAGCCTTAATCCAATACTCAGCCTTGCATGCCTCAACCATTGTTTTAGGTTCAACTTTGGAAAGTAAACATAAATTTACTTGTTCTTCAGCAGCTCTGCTTCTTGTCAATACACCTTTTCTCTTGTCACCAATTATTTGATCTTAAGTGTGATGCCTCTGCACATATTTGGGAGTTCTAGGATCTTTTTTTAGAGCTTCTTGTCCTTCAACTTGTACTTCTATTTCTGGAACTTCTTGTTCTTCAACATGTACTTCATTTTCTTTAGTTTCTTCTTTTTCTCCACAAGAAGACTCATCTTATTCATATGCATTAATCTCTAAAAACTTTTGTATATCTTCATCAACCTTAACATTAGCACTTTCAACAATCTTTCTTAGCCTCTTATTATAGCAATGGTAATCTTTACTTTTCTTAGAGTATCTAAGGAAAATATCTTCATCACATCTTGCATTAAACTTTCCTAGTTCTTCATCTCTTCTTATATAACAATTTGCTTCCAAAAACTTTGAAATATTTAGCAATGGGAGTCCTTCCATACCATAGCTCATGGGGAATCTTTGTGTCATTTGTTTTCACCTATACTCTAGTCTGTATGTAGACAACAATATGAATTGCTTCTCTCCAATAGACTTCTAGTAGGTTTTCTTCCTTTATCATTGTCCTTGCAGCTTCTTGAATAGTCATGTTCTTCCTTTCAACAACTCCATTATGCTGAGGAGTTCTAGGTGCAGACAGATGCCTCTTTATCCCATGATTCTCACAAAACATGTTAAACTCATTAGAAGTAAACTATCCACATCTGTCAGACCTCAAACCTTTGATTTTCATATCGAATTCATTTTTAACCATTGCTTTAAAAGATTTAAACTTTTCTAGGGCTTTTGATTTTTCCTTAAGAAAAGTGACCCAAGTCATTCTAGAGGAATCATCAATAAATAACATGAAATACCTATCACCTTGGAAACTCCTTACTCTGGTAGCACCACATAGGTTTATATGCACCAACTCTAATAATCCAGTAGATGACTAATCCTTGATTTTGAAGCTTCTTCTTGTTTTCTTTCCAAATTGACATTCCTTATAGATAATAGTAATAGTCTTTGTTAACTTTGGTAGATCTCTCATAGGTTGGACTAAACTTATCCTTACTAGGCTATCAAAGTTAATGGGACACAATCTCCTATGTCATAGCCAACTCTCACTGATTTGAGTCATAAGCCAGTAACTAACACCACCTTTAAGATGATAAACATTTCCACCTGTCTTCTTTCTAGTAACAATTACTATTCTGGAGCTTTTTCTGATATCACATCCATCATTCTAAAACATAAGATTGTAACCCTTGCTACACATCCATCCAACACTCAATAGATTATGTTTTAATCCTTTGACATAAAGTACATCATAAGTGTTATTCTTTCCTTCAAAACTGATTGAACCTTTTCCACAAGTCTTAGTAGCTTCATCACTACCAAACCTAACTAATCCACCATCAAATTTTTCAAGTTTAATAAACTTACTCTTATCACCTTTCATATGATTTGAGCATCCACTTGTTGATGGTAGTTTTAGTACACAACAATGTAGGTGAAATATAGGTATCTCACCTCTCTTGAAAAATGTATCCTATCCTAGATAGGATTGCCCCAAGGTTTATACAACTAGGTCTTAGCTTGCATGGAATAACTTAAGTAAAATGTACCAACTGTACCAACAAGGGGTCTTACATGAAATACATGGTTTATGAAATATGACAACAAAGTATATGTAGAAACCCTAGGTGGTTCAAACTTTGAAGTCTAAAATTTCAGCAGATGGGCATGAAATGTTGCTCAAACCCTAAATCTACCAAACTTGATGTAAATAAAATGCAAAAGGAAAGTGAGAGAGAGAAGGAATAAGAGAAATCCTATAGACAATTACAAAAATGATCAACACACAGATGGATAGATTCCCAATAATAAAAAAATCTCTGCTTAACCAGGCAACCCACAATGCCATAGAGACTATGCAATCTTCTAAGAAAATGCAATGATTTTCAAATCATGGAAGGTTCATCAAACACCCAATTCCTGGCATAGCTCAATGATATCACACAATCGAACTTATCTCATGAAATATGCCTAGACTAACCATGCACACTGACATACAATCAGCAAGCCATTAATGGTATGGACTAGAAATCCATCAATTATCTAAATGATTAATAACAAATGCAATTGAATAACTAATTTTAGATTGACATGAACCATGAAATCCAAAATGAGACAACATAGAAACACAAATTCCCAGCAACCTGCAAAACTTGCTTTGTATTGACTAAATTATGGCAGAGTCTTAGTAATTAATTATCAAATTTTACTTACAAATAAGAGAAAAGGATGGCCCTTTTATAGAGAAGGCACCATACTGAGTTTTTGAATGGATGGTGGAGATTAACTCAACACCAATGGTCCAGATTACAAGGTATTTAATGAGATACATCAGTTTGTTGCATTTTTGGATTTGCATTTGTCCTTTAGGAACAAGACAAAATACAGCTTGCAAATACATTGAATCTAGACAAAATGGATACCTATTTGGATATACATGCCAAGGATCCACTTTCCAAGGTGGAATGAAGTCAAAATAGAGCCATATGACATGTGAAAACTTGAGCTGATGTGGACTGATGAGATTGCTCATGCTGATTGGATCATCTTGTTGCTTGCCACCTTTGAGTCATCTAATAGGACAAATGACTTCTCCAATGAGCTGACTAGTAAGGGAGAGTATCTAGCACATATTTGATGACTTGACATATCCAATTAGATGCGTGTTGGATCATTATTGCATGACTGGACTACTGAGACAACTATGAACAAGTGTGAACATGTCTTGGACATTGGATTGGAAGTGCAGGAACAACAGTGATGTATACTTGATCTCCTATGTCTTCAAGCTCTTGATACTCATCTTCATCATCTTGGACATCATACTGACTTTCTCTTGCAGGTGCAACAGTGATTTGGCTGATATAATGTTGATTCTGCATTTCTAGATTAGCAGGGTACCTCTATATGTTCATCTTTTTAAGATGGCTCTAGTTGGCTCCTTTGTCCTCTTAGATCTACAATCAACAAGGCCAAGCATCAATTTCATCTTATTGAGTCATTTTCCATCATTTTGAATCAAAAAATATCTATTTGCAGCCTTAGATTCATCTAGAATAGCTCATTGTTAATGTCACTTTCTCTATGAACCTCTTGAATCCAATTATGTTTCACATGATTTTCTACATTTTTTTACCATTTTCAAGTACCCATTTGGCCAATATGATGACCTGGGATGTTTTTACAGCTATTAGGATCCATTTGGGGACTTCTATTTCACATTTTATAGCTTTTTTTGCAAAAAGAATGAGTTTTGGGGGTACTGACTTTTCAGGTGTAGTGGCATTAATTGTTGTAAAACATGCCCAAAATACACACAAACTTGCTAAAAATGTTCATGATGATGTGATAAATAGTTGTACAATCCACATCCACCAAGAAAATCCAAGTTTCACTCTCAAAAAATGAGTTTTTTGGCTCAAATTAGCAAAAAAGCTATGATTTTGGGTCCTACTGACTTAAGGCAGCGGAGGTCAAATTTAGTGCTAAGTTCACTTCATACCTTTGATGGGGATTTAGGCTTAGAATGACTAATTTTTATAGAGTGATGCTTCATGAGGTCAGTCGGTTCACTTTTTAGCATAGGTTCGTGGGGTTTGTTTATAGCACTAAGTTTGCTAGGTGTAGTCGATAGGGATTTTGGGTCCAACTGACTAGCGCGACTTTCACCTCCCACCAACCTAGCATGATTTTTAAGTTCCTCTGAAAAATGTTAGTGCGATACGATTTTAGTGCAAGTCGGTAGCATTCATTTTTAGCACAAAGTCAGTGGAACCAACTTTTAGCACAAAGGCGGTGAGCGGTGATTTCAGAGCTAAAGTATGTGAATGAGTCCAACGCTGATATCTAGTGGCACTTGATATTAGCACAAAAGGTAGTAAAGGTCAATTTTATTGCCAGATTTTGAAGTGTCCTAGGTGTATACTATAAATATTTTGAAATATACTATTAGGATGTTTTAGATAGGTTCCAGATCCATAGGATTTGATATGCAGATTCTAGATTTTTGAGGTTCCACCAAATTTCAGACTTAGCCATATTTAGGGTTTCAAACTTAGCCAAATCAAGGCTCTAGGACCATGCAACAAGATGAAAGTATATAAACCCCTTAGTGAAATCTTGTGGAATTTGACATGATTTTACAACTCTAAGACTTGGAAACCAGGAATTTTAAAATGACACATCATGCGGAAGCAGTTTCAAGGGCAATATCTTGTGATATAAGATTTTGGAGCAGAATGCAGTAAAACCCAATTTCAGTGCAAAAGGCAACAAATGGCTTTTTTTTTTTAAGCACAAGACCACTCAAGACACCTCCAAATCAATCATGAAAGACATCAAATGACTCTAAACATGTGAAATGCTCAAATTTGGAACAAGTCCTACACTCTAGCTAAAATTTCACCTTCTCATTATCATAAGGCATAAAGGTTGAGACTCCAAGTCAAAGAAAAAGAGGGGGTATCCATTTGGAAAAATGGGGCATGTGTGCAAGGCACAACACCACTGTCAATGACTCAGTCTTTTCACTTCTAGCATGAAAAGCAGATATTACAGTGCCTTTAGGGTTACTCCATGCTTTCAGATTCTTTTCCTTTACACAGCTTCCAGAGTTAGCAGAACCAGTTTCATCTCTTATGGAAATAAATAAGTATTCATCATCATTATCATCCTCAAAGTTAGATTCATCATCAGAAATGTTTGCATAGTAATTTTTCTTAAGCATTCTTCCTCTGTTTTCCTTATTCTTAATTCTTAGAGCTCTATCTCGACACCTTGAAGCATAATGACCTATTTTTCCACAACTGAAACACTTAAAGGACAACTTACCATTGAACTTACCACTACCCTTTTTCATCCTTCTCACAAAGTTGGCTTCCACTTCATCAAAGTCTTTCGGTTCTGATTCAATAGTCATCTCTATTTTACTAGCTTTAAAATTTGTTTCATCTTTTGTAGTTCCACTAGGTGTACCAAACTCTCTTATTTCAAAAGCAGTTAGTGTGCCAAGAAACTGATCTTTGGTGAATTTACTCAAGTTTTGTAATTCTTCAATAGAAGAAACCTTATGACTGTAATCTTAGGAATAGTTCTCAGTACCTCCAATATTACTTCTTGATCATCTATATTTCTGCCATGTCCCTTGATGTCATCGACTACTTCATCCACCTTCTATAAGTAGCTTGTAATGTTTTCATCTTCAGACATACACATGGTCTCATAAGTGAGCTTCAAATTCTGCATTTTAGCATGTTTAACCTTTTCATATCCTTCATAGACACTTTCCAAACTGTTCCAAATCTCATTAGCAGATTTCAAATTCACAACTTTCACCAACTTCGAATTAGTAATTCCACTTAAGAGAGCATGTTTTT
The DNA here is from genome assembly GCA_027924645.1 of Cunninghamia lanceolata. NCBI lineage: Eukaryota > Viridiplantae > Streptophyta > Pinopsida > Cupressales > Cupressaceae > Cunninghamia > Cunninghamia lanceolata. Next base: position 17,055,065 of record BSBN01000814.1, read on the forward strand.
CCTTACCATCTATTTCGGCATCTTTGATTTCATCTTCAGTATTTACACCTTTCTCAAGTAAAGTGTAATTGGACCTGACAGATTTCTAGAACTCATAACCAAGAGAAATTAGAAAGGCTTCCATCCTTACCTTCCATAGTGCATAATTTGATCCATCAAACAAAGGAATATATTTTTTGTGTGATATCCCAGATCTACAATCAAGTTGTTAAGCTTCCTTCAAGGGAAACTCACTCTAACCAAGCTCTATTTGAACAAAATTCAAAATAAAAGAAAAAAATACCCCCTTGCATGATTTGTAACTCCTATTTGACTCTTTCTCTTCTCTCTTTTTACATGATATGAGGGCAACTTATGATTTATTTTAACAATTATTAGAGTAATATAATTTATTAATTATCCTAATAAGTGTTATAATAAATTACATGATGGTCTTTTATTCTAACAAGTATTAATGGTAATTTAATTAATCAATTACCCTAATAATTGTTAAAATATTTAAATGATAGTCTTTTGATTATACAAAAATGGAAAAAGGTCTAATGATAATGTCATTTTGACTACTTGGCATCAATCCTAAAAAGGTGCAGGTTCATGATAATATTCTTACTCTAGCTTATGAAAAGACCTTGTTTTTCCTTACCCCTCATAGGCTTATGATGTAACTCTTTTACCTTAAACACTAGAATGTGTTTGACCACGGGCAAGGTATTATTTCATTTAATTTTTCAATGATTTTGATAAAAGTCATAAACAGACATAAATAATTCTTCTTTAGCCTTGGGCTTTGACTCCCTCTTTTAGGGATTCTCTTATGAACAAAAGAATGCTAACCCTAATTATGAGCATTTTTTATCTCTTCACTCTTTTCATCTTTCCCTTCTTCTAGGTTTGGAGCACCACCATGGATGAAGTTTGCAGCTTTGAACTGGGTCTCATTCTAATTGTTTCACCTTGCTCTACTGGTAAGCACTTTTCCTATACTTACTGCTATGCTGCTACTTTAATGATCAAAACAGTAAGAAACCTTGATTTTTTCTCTTCATACTGGTGAATGATATTGTTACATACTCTAGTTTCCTTGCTTCCTTTGATGCAAACTATGTGATATATTATTCTTTTCATGGTGGCTATGCATAAATAAAGGAAAACCCTGCTTTCTCTGCTGAAGATAATAAAATACTTCAGCAAAACTTATGAACATGTGTTTCATTCTTTGTCTCTGCTATTTCATCCTATAACAAACTAGAGGAACGATTACTTTTCTGTGTATGCTATCTTATGAGAGGCCTGTGAAACAAAATAATGACACCTTCTCCTATCTCTGTCTACTATTTTAATGGAGGGAAACAGTGAAAGGATAAGGTTTATCTTTCCATCTTGGCTAGGGTTTCATTCCTATCATGTTGTTTCATTACTTTTCTTCATTGTGGCTCTGGATGGTAAGTTGTTTACATTGTTGTTGTTGTGTATGAAGACTATGAAACTTTGTCTTAATAGAAAAACTGTGAACACTTCTGTATTTCTTCCTCTAATGAAAACTATGCAATATACTTAAAAAACATTGGGGTTTCTATGCATACTATTCTTTCTTTATTTGCTCTTATGGTGTACACAATAAAAGTGGGAAATCTCACTCTCTGTGATGACCCTTGCTAGGGTTTACTTGTAGTGTGAAGAAAATCTTTGTTGTTCTCTTCTTGTGTTGATGTATAAAGTCATTGCTATACTGTTCTTCATGAATATTCATTGTTGCTCAAATGACTTGGTCAACTTCTCTTCATGACTATGTATGACTGTTACCCTACCTTGTTGATGCCACCACGACTATTCACAGACTTTGTTGCTTGCTTCATAATAGGTGATTGATGTCGTTACTAGAGGTGACTGACCTTTGTTGTATAGACCGCTCCTTATCTTGTATTCTCAGTCACTTATGTTGTTGACATCCTCACATGATTGTTCCATATTATTTTGGCATACCTTACTTCATCCTTTATGCATTGTATCTCTGTTAGTCCTCTTTATGCTATGACAGTTCAAATGACTACTCTCTACTGCTATTCCTTTGATTGCATTATAGTAAAAAATGTTGTTATTTCATTGCTTTGTAGGACTCATAATGTTGTTCAATCCTTGACATAGACAATTGACCCTTGGTAAAGCATTAGGCTAGTCATGGATTTGATACAGTTCTTTTAGATATGTAGAATTTATGAACTCGATCCTATGGATCTTGATTGTAGTATGGAAAAGGCTCATGTATCCTTGTGACTGTTGCCATAATGGCTTATATGACTTTTCTTCTCTTTGTATACTTTGTCTTCCTCTCATGATAGTCATTGCATGATTGTGCATATCACCTAAAAACCCTTGTTCTTTGATTTGGAAAGTAGGGCCTGCTCTCCGTCCATGCATTAGTTATTGTCCATTCATCTCCTTTTGTACTGTTATTCCACAACCTTCTTTATAATGCTCACTATCCATATATCGTTATCTCTTTGTGTTCTCTTTGTGCATCTAACAAGGTATACTAAAGCCTTTGAATCCTCTGCTCCATCACCATATTCATGCATACACTCCAAGGATAACTTGATGTATTTGAAAACCTAAAGTTGTTGATGTCTTGCTTTTTGACTATTGTCATACCTACCTTTAGGATTGTTTCATTTCACTTGAGATTAGTGTGAGAAGAGAACCATTACTGTCTCTATCTATTATTCATTGTGAAGACCTACTGAGGCTAATGGTCTTGAGGTATGTTGTGACAATATCTTTATCTTGTTCATTTTAGTCTTTATGATCATTCCACCTGCATCTGATGGAACATGACTTGATCTATTTTATCTTCTATAACTTCTGAGATGATGGTCTTCCTTGTACCTTATTTTCTTGAATACCTTCTTGAAGTTTATAGCAATCATGAAAGATTGTCCTTTTTGTATTTTCACTTCATGCTTTGACTGCTCCATACAAATTGCTATAGTCTTGGTTTGATGATGTCATTCCACATTTGTTTGGACTACTCCCTAGCATTGAGACTATTCTATATTTGTTCTTGCTTTGTGATGAACTATCTGTGATAGTCATATTGACTGTTCTTTTGCATTATTCATATCTCTTCATGCCCTCTGAAGGTCAGCAGTTCCTCAATGCTTCTTCAACCTACTATTCATGTGCATGCTACTATTCCTTATGTTCCTTTAGGATTGTTATGACAGATTCAATATATGTCATTAATGATGTCTTCAAGTACTTGTACATGCACACTCAGAACACAAGTTAGGGAGAACAATAGAGGCAAAATCCTCTCTTCTGATTACATGATCTTCACTTCTTGCATCTTCTTGTGGCTATATATCTACATCTGGGAGCTATTTATCTCTTTCATTTTCTTGCTTAGATGCTTATGAAAAGATGGCATGTACATTTGATATTATTACATATGGGAGTGAAAGGGTATACTAAGCTCTAACATGTTTCTTTCTCTCTCTTGCAGGTACCTCTAAAGATAGCAATGGAGAATCTGAAGATGGTGCTGTCACTAGTGGGAATTTGTCATCTCAGGCAATGACAAATCCCCTTTTCCCTCTTCTATGTTTCTTCTTACTTCAGATGTATATGTGTTCTTTAATTTCATTTTTTATAGTCAATTCCCACAGCTTGTGTGGGAACTTGGTTCACATATTTTCCTTGTGAATATAAGTAGTTGTTTTATGCAATGATTTGTATATTGTTTTTCTTTTGTAAACTATTCAATTGCATAAGGAAATACTTATGAAACCTATTGTATGATACAGTTGCTTATAATCATGAGTAGATTTCATAAATTTGTGTATCTTTATCATTTGATACTTGAATCAATTGTAATGAATAGACCTGAAACAAACTGAAACTCATAGCTTAGTTTCCCTACCTACTTTGGGATGTCTCCCACTCCTGTGGGATGCCCTTCCCACTTTTATCTCTAGGCTCTTGTAGCAACTCTTATTGAGTTGCTACATGATTCTGGTAAAAGTGATGACTGGAATGGCCTTCTACCTCAATAGTAGGCCTTCTAAAGCTGGTTGTGAGCCTTCATCCTTCCTTACTCTTCTTTCTTTCCTCTTGACTTAGATACCTAGCCTAAGTTTATGTTGTACCTATCTCCTCTTCAAGATGGAAAACAAACAGTGTTGTCTTAGCCTGAACTATTTGGGTTGAAATGCACAAATAGGTAACAGTCTAGACCTAAACATTCCTCGACACAAGGGAATGAAGACAAACCACTTTATGTCTTAGCTTGGACCCAAATCTATCCATACACACTACACAACACTCACATAATCATCAAATCAAATTCTCAATCAGCGCAAAAATTTAAGGTCAACCAAATAGTGTAAACATAAGGAATTCTTGATCACATGCTTCCACGATCACAACCATAAATTGCAGACCATACATAGGGTTTTAATACAATCTAGAAACATCCATGAACATCTTTAAGTCACCTAGAAACCATCAAATTCAGCCACAATGACTTTCACCTAAACACAACAATTTTTACCTAAACTCAACAACACTATCGAACTCTGCCACACAATAAATCTCTTTCCGGAACACCAAATCACAGACCTTTTGGAATGAGTATAGGTAAGATCCTCATCAACACATATCCATAACTATAGCCCCTGAAACCTTTTTGCAGAGGAATGTGGAGCAAAAAACTTTCCCCCGGACACTTCTACACAACTCAAAAACACTGTAAGATACTGTTCTCAAACTGGTGAACATAACTTTCACTTCATAGCAATCCAAAGGATCAAATTATGGATTTAACAAGATTTCAAATACTTCTTGACAACATATCCAAACCACACACTCAGATCTCCAACACAGAAGAAATGCGGAGCAAAACCTTGAACAATATTCTGTAAGCCGGAAGACTCTTCAACACACTATTTCCAGTATTAATCAAATTTTCTCAAAAGCACTTGAAAACTTAGCAACAAGATCAATCTACTAACATCATCAGCACCTCTACAAGGCACTTAGATCACTTTAACACAACAACTTAATTGAATAACAACAACAACATCAGAAGACACAGTTGACACCAATGACAACACAAACATGTTGACATCAATGAAAACACTGATTAGCACATACTTGCAACACCTTATTCATGTCCTCTTTATTTACTATGCATACCTTATTTTTATTTCTTGTTTGATGTTACCTTATTCATTTCTCTACTTCAATTCCTATTTTTATGATTATTATTCATCCTTATGCTCACTTTTTACCATGATTGTTTACTTATGCTTTTTATGCATATACTTTTATGATCACATCTCTTACATACTTGGATCTAGTGATTATGCTATCTTTCTATTTATTATCCTTATCATGATTCATCCTGACTATATTATTCTTATGGGCCCATGTTTATTACTTGCATATTATGTATCCATCTTGTGCCTCCATTGCCTTCTCATCCTCTTACATGGGGAGGCATCATATTTCCCTCCATATGCACTCACATTACATTAGCCATCCTATTATATTGAGGGCATCTTGCCCCCTTTCTCCATTGTGTTATTATTGTCTTGTCATGAGAGATATCTTATTACATTGGGACATTATGATTTTCCCAATATCACTTTTTTCTTGCATGCTTGATTATATTCCTAGAGCTATCTTTACCATAGTAGAGGCATCATGTCTTCCCCTGTCCTATTATATGTTCTTGCATGCCTCATCATGTTATAAGAACCACATTGGGGATGTCATGCCTTTCCCATATTGCTTGCATTGCATCTCTAGGGCCATTTTCACCTTGTCATTTGCCCATACTAGAGGCACCATTATCCATTGATGTTTAAATCCACTCCATGTACTTTCACATCTATCCTACTATATGTCATTTATCCTTGTCACATGATGTAATCATGACACTAATTTATTGTACATAGTTCATATGCTTATATGCCTAGAGCTTACTTTTACCTTTCAAGTACTATTTTTTCCTCTCCTCTAATTCCTTGCATCCAATATACAACCAATTAAATTGTAGTTATGTCCTATTTCTAATACTCCTTTATGGAGCTTATAGATAGTTATAGGTGCCAATGCAACCATGCATTACTATTTCTAGATAGAACTTCATTATATGACATGGTAGTTCATAGTATACCTAGAATATGCCACATCACTTTTTGTATGGGTGGAATTTCCTAACCCTACTACTTTTTCATTTTTCTAAATATCTTGAAAGCATGATTGTGATTTGTGCTTATTCAACTACTAAGATAGATGCTACCCATTGCATACTCTTTCTTTGGTTTGTATATCTATGGAGTACACATGCCAAGGATGAACAACATGAAGAGATCTAGTGGGGTCCATTACTTTACATAGACTCTAATATCCTTTTATGTTTAAATATTTAATTTACATGCATGTTTGTGAGCACTCATTTATTTTGAAATATATTCATTTACGATTCACATGCACCTCAAACTAGAGATAAAATGTAATGGTGAAATTAGCATACCCATGCTAATTCATGTTTAGTTTTTGGCCCATTTTGAGAGAATGTCTTAATATAACTACATGTAGCAACATGTAGCACACTTTTTTTCTAAGTTTACCTCCCTCCTTGATTCATATCCACCCTCATTTACTCTTTCTTACACACATTTCATGCATTTGCCCTTATTTTTTCCATATCTACACATATTCCCATTCATTCAACGTATAAATAACCTATATTTCCATAGATTCATCCTCTACCTCAAGATCACCTATTCCATATTCCAGGTCATTTCCACAATGCATTAGAGTGATCTTGCATAATCCAAACTTGACCCAAAATCAAATTTTAAAATCCAAATGACCGGTCCTCTCAGTCTTTTCTTGTAGCTATTGGGAGCTGACTTAGTACACACTTGTGTGATGCTTTGATATGTCTTGTTATTTAAAGATATTCATTTGAGCATTAATTCATCATCTACTTATCATCTAAAACTTTAGAGCATACAAGGAGTATTCAATAGGAACATTTCAATTTGGAGCTTTAAAAGGAGCAATATTGTGCATCATAATCAATATCTAGATCACTTGAATGTTTTCTTGTTGTTTGTTGATCATTTTCATGACTATAAAGCTAGTCCAAAAAAGGAGGTCGACCATGGAGAACTTGACCATTACGATTTGATGATCTCCCCAAGGTATTTTTAAATACTTCCAATCCTAACAAACAATGAACAAAGAATCCAGTGAATTAGATAGTAGAGGTTTGCACTATCCCAGATCAAGATCGCATGTCAAAGATTAGCTTTGTGTGGCAAAGAATTGATCTAGAGCCATGGGTTCAACCTTTAGTGTGCTAAAATTTTACATAGAGTTCTAAACAACAAGTACATTAAGAACATCTATTTTTCTATCTCTAAATAAGTATCTACACTACATCAACCTATTATTTTCATTGCTATTCTCAAAATCAAATACACAAATCCCTCACATTTAATTTCTTAAATTAACATATAATATTCTAACGCATTTACCCATTTAACTCTTAAATTACCTAAATAAATTTATATTTATTAAACATTAATTATTTAACATAAGGAAATGATATTTTGCTTTACAGTATTATGCATTCTTTATATCTAGTTTATAATAGAATTTGTGTACTATTTATATTGAATACAAATTATAACATATCATAATACTTGCAGTCATTTTTAAAAAATGATTCTAAAATCAAACTGTTTCATCACAAGTATTGCTGAATTCACCTTTCCCTACCCAATTTTGTTCTATAGGTGTATTCTTTAACACATTAAAACAGGTGCAGGATCACCAAAAAATATCAGTAGCCAATCACCCAACTCTAATCGAAAACCGTTCTTGAACTGAGATCTCCTCATGACATAACATGACACCGTATGCAGATATTACTCCTACGCCACTTCATCCTCCTCTCTTCAACTATCACTGTTTCTCTTCATAGAAAATTCCACACATTTCACAATCAATTGTACTTCTGGTCAAATCTAAACTACACTCTTTAAAACCCATCTATTTCTTCTCATTAGTCCTCGCATGCAGAAGGTTTTCTTGTTTTTCAAGATGCCTTAGCACTAAATAACAGTAAAATATAGCATATTAAATTCAAGAAACATACAAAACAGAGCTGCCAAGTGGTGTTATGGAGACAAAAATTGAGCAATCTGTCCAAGTCATGCGACTTCTGCTATTCAACAGTGACAACCATTCTGTCCATACACCCAATCAATTTCTTTATCACTCCTTTGACAAAATCTTAGTCCCAAAAGCAGCCAAATTCTGTGACAGTTGGCCGCTAAAATTGTTTGGTAGGTGTGGGTGAGATTCTGGCTAACATTATACCAGCTGTAAATGCCCAAATGTCGCTGCACACGATTCAGACGTCTCAATCACCGAACTTTGAAAATGCAGGCAGAGTTAGACTGGCTTTTAGATTTAGACTTTTGTCTTTTTATCTGGTCTCTGCAACTATTCCATTTCAACAACAATTTCCATTAAATGCAGAGTTTTGAGCTTTAGTCATTATCAGCTCTCATCCAAAGACCATTTCTGTGGAAAATTGTACGCAGGTTAGTTGGAGAGGAGTAGGACTACCAAATTCCCGTCTGTCCAGGTGGGCTGAAGCGTAATAAATGTACTTTTCACTTAGTCTTCATAGGTTTTTTTTAGATATTTAATTCATTGTGGTATACTTGTCAAACAAAAATATTTTGTATTTAGTGCCTTATATCTCCTTTTTTTCTTGCATAATTTGTTTACAAGGAGTAGATAATAGCTCTTTTTAATGGAGGATAATAGATTTGAAATGAGAATACAATTTTTTTTATATATATGTGTGATGGTAAGCTAAATAAGTAAAATTATAATAACCATTAATTATTTTAGGACTAAAATAATAGAAAAAGATATTATCTAAGTTAAAGACATCAAATTTCTACATTCTTTTTTTGTTCTCTAATTGTTGATGATAGATCATAGATTATGATTGGTGACAAAAATTATTACAAGGTTAAATCTAAAAACACTCATATACAAAATTATTTGAGGTAACGTGGTAAAAAAATGTGGAAATTAAATAAATAAACAAAGGTATTTTATGAAAAAAATGATGTTGATATACTTTGACATATGGCTTGAGTGATTTGTTAGTATGCAGAAAAAAAGGATAATAAGATCAATGCCTTAGAATCACTCAACCAACCTAGGTCACTTGCACAAATCACAAGTTTGACCCTAGGAGGAATGGATAAAACAAAGATTTGGACCAATCTATGGGAGTGCCAATGAAAATGTAGGTGTGGTTTGTGTTATGTGTTGAGTTTTACTAGAAATAATGTCATTTATACACTTGTCATTGCATAAAAAGGTCTATGTTGTTTAGAATATAACATAGACACGACGAGTTAGACTCCAACACAACACATGAACTGTATCCTTGCTAGGGGTGACCACCTAGTCACTCCCACTCTCATGGCAAGAGCTAGTCTACTGGAGGTATAACCACGGCGTTGTTCTATTTGTGAGGAAGTAGAGCATCATGGATCATAGTTGGGTTGATTCTATGATGTGTATTTGTGTATGTTTGGGAAAAAGTGTTATGAATGTTGTGATGTTGATGAAAACACGCAATGGCTATTGTGGTTGTGATTATAATATGACCTAAAGGGTCACTTGTTCTAAGCCTAGCTCAAAGACTATTTTGCTCGTTTATGATGCAAACAAAATCTAGCCTCCTTTGTTCATTTTAAATTATAACGCCCCACCAAGAAACCCCAGAGGACAACACTAAACTAGGTCAAATTAATGGAATAATTTTTTTTAAAGCAAATAATAATACAATGCATAATATAACATAATAATCTAAACCTAGGTCCTCCAAGGTTCCTTTGTTACATCCCTTTTTTTATTGGATTCAGTTTTACTACTTACTTTTGTTAAATTCATAAATAGTATAGACATGTGAATATGTTTGAATCCATGGAAAATGATGTTATGGTTAGATAGAATTGACTTTATGAACTCTTGGATTTATCACTTGAGAATGATCAATCTAATGTTATGAATTAAAAATATCTTTTCAATATGAAAATGAAATGATATGATATAATTATGTCTAGACTAGAATATTGGTACTCTGACCACAAATTGTATGTGAGATTGTTATGATAGGAACAGATGGAACAGGTTCTCCATGAAACAAGAGAGAGAAGGTATCTTCGGGAAGGGGAGAATAGGCTCTAGAATATCAATGGGTGTTTGACACTGAGTACGAACATCAGGTAGTTAAACCTAGTTATCTTAAGGTAAATATTGATTTTGGTTAAGTCTATTATAGATGAGAACGTCAAAGATTGTATGAGTAGGTCACTCTTTTTTATGTCATTGTGGGAAAAACGATGTAGTCTGTCCAGACATCGTTGTCGTGATGAGTTTGGTCAATCGACATCTATGTCATACGATGGGTCCTGTTAAGTTGTTCGATGTAAAATGTCGACAGTAGTTCATAGAGGGGGGAGATTAAGAACTCAACCCCAGAATGTCGACCGTAAACTTTGTTGTTGCGGTTGTGTAGTTGCCCAATTGTCATCATTGTCGTAGCATCCGACGTGCGTGTGACGTAAATGAAATATATTTTTATTCGACGTGAATGACGTCGAGAAATGGGCTGTCGTCTTGAAACCGGCAAAAACAATGCCACAAATCTATGTGATTTGCAAAGTGTTTTATCACCGATTGAAAATTGTAATGTTAATGTATAAATAAAGTATATAGTCATATATCGATCACTAAGTGAAAAATAAGGTTTTTATGTGTTATTAATGGTCGGGCAATGTTCAAAAAGATTGATAAAGGTTATTATTTATTGAAGTCACTATGTATCATAACTATGTAGCCATTTTTGAGCTCGAGCTGGGATGATAATGTAAGTGAGTCTAAAACATCTCATGATGATTGATAATCGATCTCAACTAGTGTGTTAAGTCGTTAAAACTAACTTGCCACCTTTCGATGATGCCATGACAGTGAATGTGTATGTTGAGCTGAAAATAATGCTTCTGGGCTGTCGTGGAAGGCTATAGGTTTTCGAGCAAGTTTAAATGCTCATCATGGGGGATAACACCCGAGTTAGTTAGGGTGAGTAATTCAGTTATTTTTCTTATCTTGCTATCGTTAAGAAGGGAGGGGAGTCTAGTAAAAGAGGTAGGGAAAATAGAAAGATACGAAAAGGGAGTCTGTGGGAAGATGAGCTGAAGGAGCTAAAAGAATAGAAGTGGGAGACAATAACTTCAAAGGCTTCCATTCAGGTTTTCATCCTACCATTCTTAGCTAATCATTACTGGTTATGTGCACCAAAATGTGAATGTCACTGTCAAATAAGAGTAAGGATTATTAAGTATCTTTTCTGCGATGATATCTAAGACTGGTTTATCTTTTAGAAACTTATGGTTTTCCTCTTAAGTAAACAAAGGTTATGTTTCCTTTTAGCACGATAGAATACATGTAATCCATAGTTTTGTTGGCGGCCATTATTTTGACTACACAGAGAATTCTTGCTTCAATACTGAAGCTTGTTAAGCCATATCCATCTGCTTAAAGAATTAAAATTAGCTGAGTTTAAAACTTGTTCAGTTCAAGCTAGTTTGGATATTGCTGAATAGCATGTTCGACCATGTATCTGGTCATGTTATATCAATTAGTAATTAGCTTATAGTGAAACATGAAAGTATGAGTAAAACTAGCAGAGAGAATGAAAGATTTGTGTTGTAGAATATATAGCATGCACTAAGAGTCCACTCAACCTACTATAGGATAAAAGAACCTCTTTAGCTCAGTATAATAGAGTCATCTGTTATGGCTATGGGTGTTAACTTCTTTTAGACCACCTTCTACGAGATTAAGCCGTATTGTAGACATTAAAAGTTATTCATGTGTGTTGTCGTAAGGAAGGCTCTACGAACAATATTTTGTATAAAGCTTTCAAACATGGCAAGGTAACAAAGTCTTCGAACATATTATAGACACTTTTGGCCAAAAGATGGTGACTAATAAAGACTTACCTAGATTCCTACTTTTAGTACTAAATATTAATCTGATAAGAATAGAACAATTTTACTATTGTCAGTGTTATCGGTTAAGAATTACTTTTCAAGTAGAAGTCAATTGATGATTTTAGTATGCTTAGACTTAAAGTCTAATTAGGTTGTTCCCTTGCCAACATAGCAATATGGCGACTTGATTAACCAAAAAAATTGAGTTAGGATTGTTTGAATAGGGATCAAATCCATTGGTCACTCGAAATTAGTAACAAATACTGACAAATCTAAAGCTGGAAGTCATACCTTGACCACAATAGTGGTAATGACTCTGAGAGTCTAAAAGTTGCAATATGTCAAACTAATATGCATAAAAGCATGTAGAGCCGGAAAGGCTAAGAAATATACCAAAATCTCATAGCTGTAGGATTGCGACAAATTCAAGTCGAGTTTGGGAGGGTAAACGAGATGATTACAATGATACATCACTAACCACCATTAAATCCTTTGGCTAAGGTAATGCACTTGCCTCTAATGCATTATCAGTTCACCATGACTGGATGGTCATGCTAGACTAGAGGGTATCTAGGGGTGCATGATAACAAGTTGCAAAAGTCACAACACCAGTACTCAAATGGCAAACACCATTGGTCGTCTTAAGTCTGTCCTTTTCGAGTAGGGTAGGCCCACTTCCAGTTAGGAAGGTGTGTGAGAGACCGACAATCTGTGGTTGGAGGTAAAGCTCCCCGAAGATACTTTCTCTTCCATATTCTAGAGGCATGCCGAGACTTGAATTGTGAAGGTCGACAATCGAGATGCAATGACTTTGGTAAGATTTTATTTTGTAATTCCCATAATGAAAATATTTATCATATTGTTGAAATGTTGTAGTTGATAGACCCATTGTGTGTAATATAATCTGCACGAATCTTATCTAAGCAATGAATGTGCCTTTATGTTTCAAAAAAAAATTATCTAGCTTTTTACCTTAGCAAATTTTAACCTTATGGTCAAACCTAGATTTTATGATGGAAATAAGTTTGGATGTTACGTATGGTATCAGAGCCAACGAGGTTCAACATTAGGGCTTATGAGTCCACTAAGCTGACTAAGAATCAACATTATGTGGGTAGCTAATGTTTTGATTTACTGTGCCAGGATGGTACGACTCAAGAAAACTGCAAGGAAGTCCTTTGCTGGTATGGAACGTTACCTGCAAGCTAAGCAGAAACATCTTGCGATGATTAAGACTATCAAGAAAATGAATAATGAAAAAGACATTTGGCTAGATGATGCGGAAACCCTTGCCAATGCCTAGACACAACTCAAACGAATGAAAAGAGAACTCCTAGAGACATCTAGGATGGCAGCTTGAATTATGATCAATTCTTGTCCTATTAGTATACCAATGATCATGAGGGATCCCTGTATACCACCTATAGATGAAATCATTGTAATATCATCTGATAGTGAATCTGAGGGTTATACACCCCGTGAATATGTGTCAGACAATGAATCCGAAGTTTACACCCCACTTGTAAACATTGAGTGAAACATGAAATGTATCTATCCTCAAAGAATGTACATACTATTGTGCAAAATATAATAAAGACAAAATTTGTTTTGTGAACATCTATGGCTATGAGCAAATGTTATGTTATGATAATATTCTAAATGATAAATCTAAGAGCTAATTAGTACTTGTTAAAAATAGGTGAGAAAACAAACAAACATGGATCAATCATAATTTAATGAGAGAGAAGATCAGGAAGGTCACAACTCTCAGGTCAACTCTACCGATAAATTGGATAGAATTCTTATTATGCTTGCCAAAACTAAGGAAAGATTGGGCAAATTGGAAAAGAAAGTGAATGAAACTAGAAATACCGAGGGTGAAAATGAGTATTCTAATAATGCAAGTAAAAGTAGGCAACGTGAACATGGCACAACAAGTGAGAACCAGGAGGATAGTGAATCTCAGAGGGAGACAAAAGATAAAATTGCACTGGAATTGATGCAGAGGCACCCACACTATAACCCTAACATACAGCATGGATGTCTGCAGCCCATCATCATCATCATCATCATCATATTTGACTTAACACTGTCAGCATCATCATCATATTTCACCTGCCGACCGATATCCTCCTGATGACAAGCCCTCGCCTGTTCGCATGTCAACAGCATCACCTTATTCGATTATCGACAGCATCATCATGTTCGACCAGCGCGAACATCCTCCTGACGTCCACTGTTCACTTCAGCGACAACTTCTTTCTTCACTACCTTCAACATCATGATAATCAACAGGATAAAGAACATCCGGTTCCTTCCATTTATCCTGATGATGACGAACCTTAACTACTCGCACCGTCCCCTCGATGCTTACGTCACCCGATATCCTGATGACGTATATCCTGATGACGATGACGTCACCCGCAGCTCCTCAATATCCTGCTCTGAAATATCCTGATGACGTATATCCTGATGATGATGACGTCATATCCTGCTGTTGGCCAAACTTAGCTTTTTTTCGGCCCGCGATCAACCCGATCTTCTTCCTGATGCCGATACGCTCCTCCTCAGCTCCTCCTGATGATGATCACCCTGACGCACTTTCAGTTTATGCAACCAACCGCATCATACCGATCTCCTCTTACTCGGATGATGATGCCCAACGCGACTGCAGGATATTTGCAAAAATATCCTGATGATGCCGTTTTCATGAACTTTTCAACTTTAGCGGATTTTCGCTGTTCTGATCCGCTGAACCTCCTGGGATGACTCGATCCACTTCCAGGGTGATCTTCCACACTTTATCAGCTCGACCTAGCACATGCCCATGCTAGGGTCTTCAACACCTTTCAACCGCGATCCTGCACACCTGCATGCAAACAAACAAACTAACACCTACCCTACTGTACATAACCATTCCACCGATCAGACGAATCAACCAGTGGAATGGATCAGTGAATCCATACAGTCACCAAACCAGCAAATCGATCAAATAACGGAATTCAACAGAGGATGAACACAAACAGGATCACTTTATTTGATTTCAAAAGATGCAAATACAATGATCAATCTCTCTCTCTGTCTCACTCTCGCAAAGTCTGATCGTTGATATATGCAATATCAACCGATCCTCCTGCTTAAATAGATTTTCCTACGAGTACTACTGACCCGACTCCAAGCGGCTGGGAAATCTCTCCAGGCGGCTGGGAGATCCAACCGGACCTACATCATGACAACTGTCCTAACAAACTCACTAAAAATAGAAAAACATGGTCAGCATGATCTTATCATGATTAGCATGACCTTATTACATGCATTTGGTCTTATCAGACCTTCTTGGAAACATAAACAAGACTCAAACTAACTAACTGCCTCATGAAGGCCAGCTGTCAGGTAGGTGCTCCTGCACCATACTCCCCAACAGAAAAGAACTCATGTCCCATGAGTTTAGTATGTGGAAGTCCTCCACCTTTACACTTTGCCTTTGCAATATTCTGACCTGTTCCAGCTTTGTCCTCTGCTGGCTCTTGGTTGCTCCAAGTCTTCTGAACTGTAACTTGCTTTCTAGCAAGGAAATCATCATGCCTGTCAATGTAGGCCTTTTTCTCACATACCCTGTATTTGTCAGGTTGTCTGACCAGAACCTCTGTCTGAACTGCCTCTGGAACTTCTGAAATGTTCAACTCTGTCTTCCTTTCAACCTTTATAGGACAAGCAATAGTCCCAACTATGACAACATCCTTGTCATTCCTCTCAACTGATTGCTGTTTGCAAACCTGTTTCTGCACCTGTTGCTGACCTCTGTCAGTCAAAACTGAAACTTTCTTCAACCTATTGTCCTGAACAACTCCTTTCCCTGCAGTATCCTCAACTGCCTTTAGGCCTGCTCCTCTAGGCATCTGCACAAACTCCTTCTTTCCCATTAAAATGATTTTGGCTGCCCCCTGTACTGCAGCATCTGCCTGCAATGGCATCAACTTCATAGTCTTCCCATCTTTCTTGATGGTGTAGGTATTAGCGTACCCATCATACAGTACCCTTCTATCAAATTGCCATGGTCTACCCAACAGTAGGTGACAACATTCCATAGGCAAAATATCACACAAAATTCTATCCTGATATGCTCCAATCTGAAAATCCACATATGCCTGTTCAGAGACAAAAAGTGATTGACTATCACTCACCCAAGATGCCTTGTAAGGGTGTGGGTGTGGAATCCTTTCCAAATTTAGTTTATCCACCATTTCCTGAGATACCATGTTGTCTGTTGAACCAGTATCAATGACAACCTTACATTTTTTACCTTTGCTCTTGCATATGGTCTTGAAAAGAGCTCTTCTTTGTGGGGATTCTTTGTCAGGTACCTTCATGGTAGTCACTGTTCTTCTCATCATCAGAGACTCTCCACTCTCTGGGTATGCATAATTATGAGGCTCCTTATCCTTTTGATAAGTGTTTGAACTCTGTGCACTTTGCTCTACTGTCTCTTCTTGTACAAGTTGTACCCTCTTGTCACTAGTTCTATCATTTCTGGATGATGAACCTTTGTTTTCTGGACATTTGAAAGATGGATGACCAAACTCACCACAGGTGTAACACTTTCCTGAAAATGTAGTAGAACCTCTACCACCTCCAAATCTTCCTTTATTACCTTTCCATCCACCTCTGAAATCAGACTGTCCCTGTCCTTTACCAGTGTCTTCTTGACCCTCATTTGTTTGCTTTTGTGTAGGGGCTGCTCCTCTTCCCCTCATATTGTTTCCTCTTCCTCTCATGGACTTATCATGCCCTCTATTCATCTTTTCTTCAATTCTGATTGCCATTTGGTAACAATCCTCCACATTCTTAGGGTTAGCTAAAACTAACTCATCCTGTATGTTAAATCTCAAACCAGCCAAGTACCTAGCCACCTTTTCTACCTCATTCTCATGATGACCAGATCTCATACTCAATTTGTAAAACTCCTCTGTATAGGCCTTCACATCCCTTTCCTTCTGCTTTAAAAATTGCAGCTTCTTAAACATCTGAATTTCATAATCCCTTGGCAAGAATTTACCTTTGATCCTTGCTACCATCTTATCCCATGAAGTGATCTTTGACTTCCCTTGTTTCCTTCTCTCAGATTGTACATAATCCCACCATACCAAAGCATGACCTCTTAACTTGGTCTTTGCAATCTTTACCTTCTGATCCTCAGCAACATCTTCACATTCAAAGTGATTATCCAGTGCAGCAATCCAATCTAATAACTCATCTTCATTCAAACTTCCAGTATACTTGGAAACATCAACCTTTACCTTAGGTTTATCACTCTGCACTGCCTTTAACAGTTTTGCAAGTCTCTGGTCTTCAGCATCCAGATCTTCAGCTACCTCTTCATACTCTTCAACAGTATCTTCATCTTCTTCAGACTCACTGTCTGCCACTTCCCTCTTTTTGTTCTTTTCCAGGGCTGTAAGCCTGGCTTGAAGTGCTTCAGCAAGCTCCTTCATCTTCCTCATCTCTCTAGCATGTTTTTCCTTGATCTCCTGCAATTCCCTTGCAGTACCACTACCTTTCGGAGGCATTTTGTCAACCTCTCACTCAACACACAACACACAATCAACTCTACCTCTGCCCTTTCGGTGACAGAATCAACACACAACAGCCCAGATGTTTTGCTGAGCTCTGATACCACTATGATGCAGAGGCACCCACACTATAACCCTAACATACAGCATGGATGTCTGCAGCCCATCATCATCATCATCATCATCATATTTGACTTAACACTGTCAGCATCATCATCATATTTCACCTGCCGACCGATATCCTCCTGATGACAAGCCCTCGCCTGTTCGCATGTCAACAGCATCACCTTATTCGATTATCGACAGCATCATCATGTTCGACCAGCGCGAACATCCTCCTGACGTCCACTGTTCACTTCAGCGACAACTTCTTTCTTCACTACCTTAAACATCATGATATTCAACATCATGATAATCAACAGGATAAAGAACATCCGGTTCCTTCCATTTATCCTGATGATGACGAACCTTAACTACTCGCACCGTCCCCTCGATGCTTACGTCACCCGATATCCTGATGACGTATATCCTGATGACGATGACGTCACCCGCAGCTCCTCAATATCCTGCTCTGAAATATCCTGATGATGTATATCCTGATGATGATGACGTCATATCCTGCTGTTGGCCAAACTTAGCTTTTTTTCGGCCCACGATCAACCCGATCTTCTTCCTGATGCCGATACGCTCCTCCTCAGCTCCTCCTGATGATGATCACCCCGACGCACTTTCAGTTTATGCAACCAACCGCATCATACCGATCTCCTCTTACTCGGATGATGATGCCCAACGCGACTGCAGGATATTTGCAGAAATATCCTGATGATGCTGTTTTCACGAACTTTTCAACTTTAGCGGATTTTTGCTATTCTGATCCGCCGAACCTCCTGGGATGACTCGATCCACTTCCAGGGTGATCTTCCACACTTTATCAGCTCAACCTAGCACATGCCCATGCTAGGGTCTTCAACACCTTTCAACCATGATCCTGCACACCTGCATGCAAACAAACAAACTAACACCTACCCTACTGTACATAACCATTCCACCGATCAGACGAATCAACCGGTGGAATGGATCAGTGAATCCATACAGTCACCAAACCAGCAAATCGATCAAATAACAGAATTCAATAGAGGATGAACACAAACAGGATCACTTTATTTGATTTCAAAAGATGCAAATACAATGATCAATCTCTCTCTCTGTCTCACTCTCGTAAAGTCTGATCGTTGATATATGCAATATCAACCGATCCTCCTGCTTAAATAGATTTTCCTACGAGTACTACTGACCCGACTCCAAGCGGCTGGGAAATCTCTCCAGGCAGCTGGGAGATCCAACCGGACCTACATCATGACAACTGTCCTAACAAACTCACTAAAAATAGAAAAACATGGTCAGCATGATCTTATCATGATCAGCATGACCTTATTACATGCATTTGGTCTTATCAGACCTTCTTGGAAACATAAACAAGACTCAAACTAACTAACTGCCTCATGAAGGCCAGCTGTCAGGTAGGTGCTCCTACACCAGGAATTATCAAAGGATATGAAAAATATTATTCCCCCCAAATTCGATGGAACGAAAACCGGAGATACAGCAAAAGCTTGGCTAACTGAAATGGAGAAGTATTTTGAAATCAAAAACTATTTTGAGATTACAAAGGCAGTCTGGGGAGCATATCAGCTATCTGGAAAAGCATCCACCTTATGGATGAACCAAAAAATGGAGCTAGATTTAAGCCCTTTGAAGGTGACATGGAATGAATTTGTGGAACTTTTTTGAAAAAGGTAGTTGCCACAGCTTTATTTTGATCAAAAGCTAACAGATTTCTAAAATCTCTGGCAAGGTGATTTGTCTATGGTTGAATATGCAGAGAAATTCACTAGATTGTTAAAGTATGTACCTTAGTATCAAAAGGATGAAAGATTTCGGATAAGGAAATTTATTATGGGTCTCAATCCTCAGATTGGTGGGGAGGTAGAGGTGCACGGTTTGACCACAATGGACCAAGTTTATGAGAAAGCAATTAAGCAGGAACAGAAGATCAAATCCATTTTTGCCTACCATGAAAAGAAGCGTAAGAGATTTGATAAGAACTCAAATGAACAGACATATAAGAAGAAGAACAATAAAGGATATGGAAACAGGAGGTTTGATAAAGGAAATCAGAAAAATAAAGGAGGATTTGGTAATGAGCGAAGAAATGAAGATTTTAAGAAAAATGACCATTTTAAGAGGAATGATGATGCTATGAGTAGACCACCTGAGAAGAGGGGACCAATTGGAGGTTGTTTTACATGTGCTGGAGATCATTATGCCAACTGTTGTCCTAATAAAAAGTAGAATGAGCAGCATAGGAACACGGTACTACCTTTGCAATAGGAAGCATTTTAGCAAAGGATTCACGCCGCCCTTGACAATTGACAAGATGAATATCAGATTACTCCCATTGAGCTGGCAGGTACTTTATTTGGAGTCCCCGATTCTATTCTGATTGATACTGGTGCAACAGAAAATTTTGTGTCATTTAGAGTTTTAAGTAAATTTCCTAGAAGAGCTGGTTATATGTCAAAACCATGGACAATTGAATATGCAAATCACTCAAAGGCTCAGGTAGAGCAATGCTTGTTTGAAGCCAAGGTTGATATTTCAAACTTTTCAACTGAGGTAAATTTGTATGTAGCACCTTTAGGGTCCTACGATGTCATTTTAGGAATGAATAGGTTGTGGAGACATAGGGCCAAGGTGGATTGTTTTTCTAAAACAATTGAATGTTTAGATGATAAGGGAAATAAAGTTAATTTTTAGGGTATTCAAAGGGAAACAAAGATTAGGCCTATTTCATCAAAACAATTAAAAAGGGCTAGGCGTAAAGGATGTCAACTCTTTACAGTCAAAATGGACCTAGTAGAGGAAGTATTGGAGAAGCAATCTTTTGAGGAAAAATACCCTTATCTTCGCAATTTTTGAGATGTGTTTCCTGAAGAGCTACCTGGTTTGCCTCCAAAAAGAACCTTTGATTTTGCCATAGATATTAAACCAGGATCTGAGCCAGTTTCTAAAGCTCCGTACAAAATGACCACTACTGAGCTTATGGAATTGAAGGCTCAATTATAGGACCTATTGACCAAAGGCCTAATTAGGCCAAGCATATCACCATGGGGAGCTCTGGTTATTTTCATCAAGAAGAAAGACAAAACCCTTAGACTGTGTATAGATTATCGGATGCTAAATAAAGCAATGATAAAGAATAAATATCCACTGCCACGTATTGATGATTTATTTGATCAAATGCATGGTGCTGCAGTATTTTCTAAGATAGATTTGAGATCTAGATACCACCAGTTGAGGTTAAAAGATGAAGATATTCATAAGACCGCATTTAGAACTAGGTATGGTCATTATGAGTTTACTGTGTTACCATTTGGGTTAACTAATACACCAACCACTTTCATGAATCATATGAATAGTGTTTTCAGATACTGCCTTGATAAGTTTGTTCTAGTTTACTTGGATGATATTTTGATATATTCCAAAAATGAGGAGGAGCATAAACAACATCTTCAAATTGTTTTGCAACGTTTAAGGGAACACAAGTTGTATGCGAAACTCTCGAAATGCACTTTCTTCCAGAAAGAAGTGCAGTATTTGGGACACACTATATTAGCTGAAGGGATATCAGTTGACCCAACTAAAATAAAGGCTATTATAGAATGGCTTGTACCTTCCAATGTCTCAAAAGTATGAAGTTTTATGGGTTTGGACGGGTATTACAGGAAATTTGTTCTAAATTTTTCAAGTATTGCTAGCCCAATCACTTCTTTGCAAAGGAAAGGAAAGTGGTTTGTATGGACAAGTGAATGTCAAAAGGCATTCGATTTATTAAAAGAAAAGTTAACAACACCAATTCTGAAAGTCCCTGATCCCGAAGGGCAATTTGAGGTTATTACCGATGCCTCTGGAGAAGGTTTAGGAGGCGTGCTTATGCAAGATGGGCGTGTAATAGCCTATGAATATAGAAAGTTGAAAACTTATGAGTAGAATTACGCTCCTCATAATTTAGAATTGGCAACAATGATTCACGCCCTTCAAATGTGGTGACACTATTTATTGGGAAAGACTTTTATACTGAAAATAGATCATCAAAGTCTTCATTACATATTTTCGCAACCCCATCTCAATGCAAGACAAAGGAGGTGGTTAGAGATAATATTAGATTATGATTTTGAGATTAGTTATATCAAAGGTAAGGAAAACCTAGTGGCTGATGCTCTGAGTAGAAGAAGACACATAGCTTCTATAGTCTCCATTCATGCTAATTTTAAGGATCTAGTATTGCAAGGATTATCTGGAGACGAATACTATGAATAGGTTAAGTAAGCTCTACAAATCAATCCCAAGGATTCAAGATATGATGGATTCCATTTTGAGTTAGATGGATTAATGAGATTTAAGGGAAGAATCTACATTCCTAATTATGTAGAACTAAGAAACCTAGTATGGAAGGAAGTCCATTATGCACCTTATTCTGGACATCTAGGAGTAACAAAACTTCTAGCTGATGTCAAACCACTATAATTCTAGAAAGGGTTGAAAAGTGACGCTGCAAAGTTTGTGGCAAGTTGCTTGGAAATTCAAAGAGTAAAGTCTGAACACCAACATCTTGCCTGATTGTTATACCCACATGATATCCCAGAATGGAAATTGCAAGTCATTAGTATGGATTTTGTTCAAGGATTACCTATGTCCAAAAGCAGACATGATGCAATTTTGGTCGTAGTGGATAAACTAACCAAAGTAGCACACTTCATTCCTAGAAATTTGACAGATGGAGCTCATGTTTTGGAAGTTTGTTCAAGAAGTGTTTAGATTGCACGGGGTACCTGAAAAGATTATATCTGATAGAGATGCTCGAATAACCTCCAGATTCTGGCAAACTTTATTTTCAGCACTAGGGACTAAACTTAATGTGAGCACCGCTTATCATCCTGAAACTGATGGACAAACAGAAAGGGTTAACGAGGTCCTAGAGGATCTACTAAGAATGTATTGCATGGATCATTAATACAGATGGGGGGAATATCTACCTCTTGTTGAATTTTCCTATAATAATTCCTATCATTCTGCCATTAAAATGCCACCGTTCGAAGCATTATATGGAAGGAAATGTAGAACTCCTATAAGCTGGGACAAGCTGGAAGATAGGATAAGCATTGGTCCAGAAATGCTAGAAAATATGGAAGAAAAAGTGAAAATAATTAGAAAAACATTAGTAGAAGCCAACGACAGGCAAAAAAGTTATGCAGATCGTAAATGAGTGCCTAGACAATTTTCTATTGGAGAGAAAGTTCTCTTGCAAGTGAAACCCCATAAAAGCTCAATCACGTTTGGAAAATCTTCAAAGTTGGCTCCCCGATATGTGGAACGTTTTGAAGTCCTCAAGATTATCAATCGAGTGGCCTACAAAATTGCTCTACCTCCAACCTTGTCTAAAATGCATAATGTTTTTCATGTTTCATACCTAAAGAAATATTTTGTAGGTAATGACCACATTCTTAAATGAAATTCTTTACAGATACAAGAGCCATGAGTGGTTGTGATCAAGCCACTCAAGGTACTCAAAATAAGTAAACTCCATTTTTCTTAATCGAGAGGTCTTGCAATGCAAAATTTAGTGGGACCAATATGGTGAGGATAGTGCCACTTGGGAAAACTATAATGACATCCACCAAAAGTTTCCTTATCTTTTTAAAAAACATTAATGATAGACTATAAAAGCTTGTTTCATGTTAAAATTTTGTTTTGATAAACTCAATCATCGGGGACAATGATTCTTTGGGGTAAAGATATGTTACATCCCTTTTTTTTATTGGATTTAGTTTTACTACTTACTTTTGTTAAATTCATAAATAGTATAGACATGTGAATATGTTTGACTCCATGGAAAATGATGTTATGGTTAGATAGAATTGACTTTATGAAATCTTGGATTTATCACTTGAGAATGATCAATCTGATGTTATGAATTAAAATATCTTTTCAATATGAAAATGAAATGATATGATGTAATTATGTCTCGACCAGAATATTGGTACTCTAACCACAAATTGTATGTGAGATTGTTTTGATAGGTACAGATGGAACAGGTTCTCCATGAAACAAGAGAGAGAAGGTATCTTTGGGAAGGGGAGAATAGACTCTAGAATATCAATGGGTGTTTGCCACTAAGTACGAACATTAGGTAGTTAAACCTAGTTATCTTGTGGTAAATATTGATTTTGGTTAAGTCTGTTATAGATGAAAACGTCAAAGATTATATGAGTAGGTCACTCTTTCTTACATCGTTGTGGGAAAAATGATGTAGTCTATCCAGATGTCGTTATCATTATGAGTTTGGTCAATCGACATCTGTGTCGTATGATGGATCCTGTTAAGTTGTTCGACGTAAAATGTCGACAATAGTTCATAGAGGGGGGAGATTAAGAACTTGACTCCAGAGTCTCGACTGTAAAATTTGTTCTTGTGGTTGTGTAGTTGTCCAATCATCATCATCGTCATAGCATTCGATGTGCACGTGACGTAAATGAAATATATTTTTATTCGACGTGAATGACGTTGAGAAATGGGTTGTCGTCTTGAAACCGGAAAAAATAATGCCACAAATCTATGTGATTTGCAAAGTGTTTTATCATCGATTGAAAATTGTAATGTTAATGTATAAATAAAGTATATAGTCATATATCGATCACTAAGTGAAAAATAAGGTTTTTATGTGTTAGTAATGGTCGGGCAATGCTCGAAAAGATTGATAAAGGTTATTATTTATTGAAGTCACTATGTATCATAACTATGTAACCATTTTTGAGCTCGAGCTGGGATGATAATGTAAGTGAGTCTAAAAGATCTCATGACGATTGATAACCGATCTCAACTAGTGTGTTAAGTCATTAAAACTAACCTACCACCTTTTGATGATGCCACAACAACGAATGTGTAGGTTGAGCTGAAAATAATGCTTTTGGGCTGTCGTGGAAGGTTGTAGGTTTCTGAGCAAGTTTAAATGCTCATTGTGGGGGATAACACCCGAATTAGTTAGGGTGAGTAATTTAGTTATTTTTCTTATCTTGCTATCATTAAGAAGGGAGGGGAGTTTGGTAAAAGAGGTGGGGAAAATGAAAAGATACAAAAAGGGAGTCTATGGGAAGACGAGCTAAAGGAGCTAAAAGAATAGAAGTGGGAGACAATAACTTCAAAGGCTTCCATTCAAGTTTTCATCCTACCATTCTTATCTAATCATTACTGGTTATGTGCCCCAAAATGTGAATGTCACTGTCAAATAAGAGTAAGGATTATTAAGTATCTTTTCTGCGATGATATCTAAGACTGGTTTATGTTTTAGGAACTTATGGTTTTCCTCTTAAGTAAACAAAGGTTATGTTTCCTTTTAGCACAATAGAATACATGTAATCCATAGTTCTGTCGGTGGCCATTATTTCAACTACATAGACAATTCTTTCTTCAATACTAAGGCTTATGAAGTCGTATCCACCTACTTAAAGAATTAAAATTAGCTGAGTTTAAAACTTGTTCAGTTCAAGCCATTATCGGCCGTCTGAGAGTGAGGTATCCATAACCTCTTGATTTCAACTATCAGCCCTGTGTTTAGATATTGTTGAATCGCATGTTCGACCATGTATCTGGTCATGTTATATCAATTAGTAATTAGCTTATAGTGAAACACGAAAGTATGAGTAAAACTAGTAGAGAGAATGAAAGATTTGTGTTGTAGAATATATAGCATGTACTAAGAGCCCACTCAGCCTACTGTAGGATAAAAGAACCTCTTTAGCTCAATATAATAGAGTCATCTATTATGGTTATGGGTGTTAACTTCTTTTAGACCACCTTCTGCCAGATTAAGCCATTTGTAGACATTAAAAGTTATTCATGTGTGTTGTCATAAGGAAGGCTCTACGAGCAATATTTTGTATAACCCTTTTGAACATGGCAAGGTAACAAAGTCTTTGAACAAATTATAGACACTTTTGGCCAAAAGATGGTAACTAATAAAGACTTACCTAGATTCCTACTTTTAGTACTAAATATTAATATGATAAGAATGGAATAGTTTTACTATTGTCGGTGTTATCGGTTAAGAATTACTTTTCAATTAGAAGTCGATTGATGATTTTAGTATGCTTAGACTTAAAGTCTAATGAGATTGTTCCCTTGCCAACATAGCAATATGGTGACTTGCTTAACCTAAAACATCAAGTTAGGATTGTTTGAATAGGGATCAAATCCATTGGTCACTTTAAATTATTAACAAATACTGACAAATCTAAAGCTAGAAGTCATACCTTGACCACAATAGTGATAATGACTTTGAGAGTCTAAAAGTTGCAATATGTCAAACTAATATGCATAAAAGCATGTAGAGCTGGAAAGGCTAAGAAATCTACGAGAGTCTCATAGCTGTAAGATTGCGACAAATTCAAGTTGAGTTTGGGTGGGTGAATGAGATGATTGCGATGATACATCACTAACCACCATTAAATCCTTTGGCCAAGGTAATGCACTTGCCTCTAATGCATTGTCAGTTCACCATGACTAGATGGCATAACTTGTGGATGGTCATGCTAGACTAAAGGATATCTAGGGGTGCATGATAACAAGTTACGAAAGTCACAACACAGTACTCAGATGGTAAACACCATTGGTCATCCTAAGTCTGTCATTTTCGAGTAGGGTAGGGCCATTTCTAGTTAGGAAGGTGTGCAGGAGACCGACGGTCTGTGGTTGGAGGTAAAGCTCCATGAAGATACTTTCTCTTCCATATTTCAGAGGCATGCCAAGACTTGAATTGTAAAGGTCAACAATCAAGATGCAACGACTTTGGTAAGATTTTATTTTGTAATTCTCATAATGAAAATATTTATCATATTGTTGAAATGTTGTAGTTGATAGACCCATCGTGTGTAATATAGTCTACATGAATCTTATCTAGGCAATGAATGTGCCTCTATGTTTTAAAAAAAATATATCTAGCTTTTTACCTTTTCAAATTTTAACCTTATGGTCAAACCTAGATTTTATGATGGAAATAAGTTTGGATGTTACATCCTCAACTGTGCTACTCACAAATCAAGATTACAAGAACAAAGGTTATGTAAAGAGATACAAATGGAGATACATCCCAATTTACAAATAAATGATAAGAGATCTTCTCAAACATGAGCAAGACATCTCTCATGCATTTACAAGCATCTATACTAAGAACCATAAGGTCGTCCTTAGCATAGTGGAAAAACATATGCTTTGCTCTAGTAATCTGCTTAGTTAACAAACATGTATCCGTGCATCTAAAAGTGAACATTAGTTCCACAAAGGTTATCAATAAACATAAAATAGAACTATATACTAGCCTAAGGCCCTAAGGGGCCGACCTAATGTCTCAGGGCTCATGATGGCCTTGCCTACGTATATGTAGCGCAGAGACTTCAAAGTTTGGGACTTGAACTTGCAACCATAAGATGGTCTCATACATGATATCAACATCAAGCTTAACTACAACTCAATTCACTTTGTTATAAGATGAAAGCATAAGATTGTGACGAGTCTAATGACTTAAGTACATATTGAATAAAGCTAAGAGAGATTCCACCACAAGGCAAGTACCTCCTTTACATTAGATAAAAGGGAATAAAATAGACTTAGAGATATTTAATGGTTAAAGTAAGATGAAGATATACCTCACATTGTTCCCATAGTGTCAAACAAGATTCCTCAAACTTAAATTCAAGTTGATCAAGCTTACACAATCTTAAGGCAACAAGTTACTTTATTCAACATAAGTCATTATAAATAAAGACTAACACTTTAGTGGGCTATAAGAATTGTACAATAAGATGATATATTTATATATGTAGTAATAATTTATTCATCTAACAATACAAACACACTCTCCATACAACGTTTATAATGATGTTCCAAATGAAAATAGATTCTTATACACTCATCTAACATTGGCAAATATAATGCTATAAATCTGTTTGAGAATCTTATTTTTTTTTATTTATAAACAAAGGTTTAAGTCTACCTTTACTAAATGGACCACATCTCACCTACCCACTTCCAATAGATAATTGAGAGGTAAAATAAAATGCCACACTATGGAATCTAAATACAATTACTCATATGCGGTCTATAGGAGCAAGTTAAGTGCAATCCAAAGATGAAATAGGTATTTCTAGATTCAAGGTAATTACAAAGCACTGTATAAGAGAATTATATCTCTATCGCCATAGTAACAAATGTTGGCAATCACATTGGTTTGTTTTACATGCCCAATGAAACACATAGGAAGACGTAAGGCTAAAATTAGTGACCTAGTCAACAATTTATGGTGATTGTTGTGACAATTTCTATAAGTTTTCTCTTAACATAAACTTGATAAACTCTCATATTTTCAGTTATCAAATAATAGTGAAGTAAATCTAGAAAGAAAGAAAGAAAAACGTGCATACTTGAATGTCGTTCTTGAGATAGTAGAGCTCCTAAAAGGCATTGCCAACCAACCTTGCCAATGTGGATCGAACTACACTCCCTCATTGTTGTTGAAGAAAGGTATCCAAAAACCCCACAAAATAGAGTCAGAAAAAACCTTGTTCTCAAGCCATCACTTTGTACGAAGAAATGTAATGTTGTAATGTTGTCCAGAAGCCTGTCCATCTTGAAGCTCTGTTAGGTGAGCTTGAAACTGTAGGATGGAATCCGTGTCTGGCTGTAGTTCTGGATTGTAGAGTTTGTGACTCTGAATTGAAGTTGCTGGTTTGCCATTGCACAACATCCAAATTCATCATTGTATGACGTATAATATATGTTGGTGGGCTGGAGGATTTTGCTTGCTATCCAAAATAAAGCTACAGCAATGTGGATACCATAGAAAAAAAAAGCACAAACACAAGAGAGAGAGCAGAGTACATAGAAACAAGCAATAATATATTATATTTTCCTCTTTTCAAAATTACATTCAAAACTTCATACACATTTAATGGCAAAGTTGCTGCTCTATTTTCTAATTTGCCCAATCACTGGACCTTCCACAAAACATTCACCTTCTATTCTCTGCTATTCTGTTGTTTCCTTCTGTTGTAATCTTCTTGTTCTCTATTGGAACATTCCCCTTACATTTGTTGTAGGCTTTCCTTCTCTCTGTCTTTTTCTCTCTAACTTTTCTTCTGCTACTGTAGGCTATCTCTCTTTCATTCCATATGGTCAACTATTTTCCCTCTCTTTTTTCTCACTCAAACATGCCCAGTAAAAATTGGCGCTTACCCAAATTCAAAATCAACTACCATCATAAATTTTATGCCAACAATAACTACTGGGCAGGGGCATCAGATGGAGGATCCCAAAACTGACGAGAGGCTGGCTGCATTTAATAGTTTAACAGAAGATTAATTTTCCAACACTCCCCCTTAATTTGAAGTTAGATGTCATTTTACAATTTTCTTTCCAGAACTGATCTCTAGAGTTATACCTTTGCATTTGCCTTTTCGGAGCAGATCTCCAGAGATGTTTCTGCCATTCTGGATCACCTATGGAACTCTTTTCTACATCTCCAGAGCACTCTATATGCATCTCCGGAGCTGACTTCCTGCATCTCTGGAGCTCTATTTATGCATCTCTGGAGCTATACAAACTTTCCAGGGTTGAACATATGGAGCTCTGATGTTGTTTTTCTAGAGCTAAACCTCCAGAGCTGTCTACTTTCTAGGGTTGCACACTTCTAGAGCTGTCAACAATGCTAAGCCTATCTCTTAGGCTTTCAAAAGAATCTTTTGGCAATGCCTTTGTAAAAATGTCAATGAGCTACTGCTCAGATCTGCAATATTGTAACTCAATCTCTCCTTGTTCTACCAACTCCCTTATGAAATGATAATGGATCTCAATGTGCTTGTTTCATCCATGGAAGACTGGATTCTTTGTCAAGGCTATTAATGAAACATTATCACAATGAATGGTTGTACCATCTTCTTGCTACTCATTCAAGTCTGCAAGGATCCTTCTCAACCAAATAGCTTGACATGCTACTGTATTTGCTATAATATACTTAGCTTCTGTTATAGAGAGAGAGAGAGACAATGGGCTACTTCTTAGATGCCCATGATATCACACTTGAACCCATATGAAATACATAGCTGGATATGCTCTTCTAGTCATCTACATTTCCTACCCAATCACTATCCATGAAACCAACCAACTCAAACTCATTAGAAACACCATATAAAATGCCATAACCTGTTGTGCCATTCACATATCTCAGTATCCTCTTTCCTGCTTGCCAATGTATATCCTTAGGCTTCTCCATGAACCTAGAAATCAGGCTTACAACATACATCAAATCAAGCCTAGTGGTTGTCAAGTACATGAGGCCTCTGACCATGCTCTTATAGAGGGTTGGGTTTTCTTCCTTGCTTCTGTCCTCTTTACTCAATTTTAGACCTATAGCTGTTGGTGTAGGGGTAGGTTTACTATTCTCCATTTTAAATCTCTTCACAATCTGTTTGGCATAGTTAGTTTGCAAAATAAATATGCCATGCTCTATTTGTTTGACCTCAATGCCAAGAAAATACTTTAGCAGACCTAAGTCTGTCATCTCAAACTCATTCTTCATTGCCTCTTTGAAATCAACAATGAAAAGATCACTATTGCCAGTAAAAATTAGATCATCTACATACAAAACATCAATCAAAATATTACCTTCAGCTTCTTTGATGTAAAGAGTGGGCTCACAGCTGCTTTTGCTAAAGCCATTACTCACTAGATATGAGTCTATTCTGTTGTACCATGCCCTAGGTGCTTGTTTCAGCCCATAGAGGGCTTTCTAGAGCCTATAAACATTGTCCTCTTGCCCTGGGACTTCATAGCTAGGTGGCTGCTCCGCATACACTTCCTCTTTCAGCACTCCATTCAAGAAAATTGACTTTACATCCATTTGAAACATGTTCCACTTGTGTTGGGCTACTATTTCTATGACTACCTAAACTGTTTCTAGCCTTGTAACTGGTGCATATGTCTCATCATAATCTCTTCTAGGCTGTTGTTTGTACACTTTGACAACCAGCCTTGCCTTATGTCTTTCAATCTTTCCTTCAGCAGTAGACTTGGTCTTATAGACCCACTTAACTCTAATCACTTGTTTACCCTTGGGTAAATTAGTTAGCTATCATGTGTCATTCCTCTCTATGGTATCCAACTCTTCATCAATGGCCTTACACTATTTCTCTTCTTTCACAACTTCTTCAAAGTGCATTAGATCACTACAAGAAAATAATGCAAAATCCAAATTCTCATCCATATTAGCATACCTTGTGCTATCATAAATCTCCTTCACACTCTTTATCCTTTATGGCATAAATGATGTGAGTGTAGGGTCTAAATTGTAGCCTTCAAATTTGCTGTAGTTCTGACCTCCAGAGCTACTATACTGTTGACCTCCAAAGTTGTTGCTTTGCCGAACTCTAGGGCTGCAGATCTTTAGAGTTGCAGACCTCTGAAGCTGCTGATCTACGAAGCTGCTATGTTGTTGTCCACCTCCGGAGCTGCTCTACTGAACACCTCCAGGACTACTGTTCTCCAATGCTCTACGGTAGTTTCTTCCCGAGTTGCTACTCTCTATAGTTCCTCTAGAGTTGTTGTCCTCCGGAGCTTCTTCATCTTAAAGGGGTATTGTAACTAAAATAACTGTGGTGCTGTCCACCATTCCATCCCATGCTTCATTCTTGATGCAGAGCATCAAGGACTGAGAAAGACACTTCAAAACTTCAATGGAAAGGGCTCTCTAGATTCACTATTTTCTTTGACAGAGATCAAACCACCCATGAGGAAGAGTTGTAACACAAAAATATAATTGTTCATGACACAAGAGTGAGTGGGCTTCAAGACTCATATCACATGATACCTACTCCATCTAACATTCCATCCAACCCACTATGCAGGGCATACAGGACAACAGTCTCATAGACAGTCACAACACTACTGCTCCACTAGAAAGACAGACTCAGTATCTTCCTTGGGGTGATGTCCATTAAGGAGAACTCAATCTCAATCATGCCTAATCAGTAACATGCCACACATGCCTAGTGCCTTCCTTGACAAATCAATAACCCAACAAATCTAACTAATACCTTCTTTGTGGTGACTATTTTCAGTGAGGACTGACAGAGTTTGAAATAGGCAGAAAGAATAGTTTCATGGAAGATTTTGTCTTACCTTCTCTCATAGGATCATTGCTAGATCTAGAGCACCTTAAACCATTGTTAATGACTGGTATTTCACAAGGATTCCACTCCCACAGTCGATGGCCATCACCTAAATTGTTGCTATCCTTCTCCAAGTTCCAACACAAGACTCTGCAGGGTCATCTACATGGTAAACTCAACCCAAACTATCCTCCTGCTCCAAAACCTTTAGAAGAGCTTGCATTAACTACTATACAACCCATTCCACTGATCAAAAACATAAAAGATCAGTGGAATGAGGAGAAATCCATCGGGTTGTTCAGGAAATCCCTAACTCAGGGTTTAAGGCAGTTTGTGGGAAACCAATGATTTCTCCCACCTAGTTTTGTGTCAAGACTTCAAAAAGATTCAAAGAAAAGCTATTTTGATCCACTAACATTCCAATACATTCATGAGCTATGATTGTTCTGTACAAGGTCAGGTATGGGCTGGAAACAACAGAAAAAACACAGAAATGCAGGAAAAATAGTTATTTCTTCATTCTTATTCCACTTCCACCGAATGTCTCTGCACAATGAACCTTTTTTTTCTTAAAAATAAGCCTCCTACATTTGAATCAAGAAGTATGGGAGTGGTTGGGGTCGATGAAACTGCCCCAACCATCGAACTTCTTTCTTGTTTCTAACTGCAGCAACTAGTAACTATCTTGTCTTGGACTGTATCGACTGTTTATGTTTAAAAGATGCTCCCTAACATTAGGTTAACCTTGGACAAGGTTCTAACATACATTTGAAATGCTAACAACCAAGAGAATTGCCTCCTACACACATTAGAAGGGCTACAAACTTATATGACTACCTTTACAATATGACTATCCTCCTTAGGACTTATAACATGAGAATAGGTTTTAGATATTTGGACATAGTCCTCTTACAAGCATGGCATTCAAGCCTTATTACAACATGGAGATGGTCTCAAGGACCTTATTAAACCAAAAAAAACTACTTGAAGATTAAGTAAAACCTAGATATCTTGGTGCTCTTGCACCATACTCTCCAGCATGATGAAAACTCTTGTCCCAAGAGTTATAGGTTCTTCTCTAAACATTCTTCAATCTTGTTGGAATGTTCCTCTGACTGGTGACAGGAAACATGAACTCTCCAAGGGTTATCCTTCTCCTTCTCCAACCTGCATGGCTCCTACAAACAATGTTAGCATCATAAAACCTATTTTGGTGTCCTTGTCTAGGACCCTGCTGCTGCAATGCTTCTGTTCTTCCCATCTGGAGGTTCAAATTTATTCCTCCCTATACTATCTGTTGTTTGCCTTCCTTCTTCTACCTCCTTATAGGGTAGTCAATGTCCCCAATCTTGACATAACTCAAGTCCCAAACCTGCTGTTCTTTAGGACTGTCTTCCACCTTCCTCTGCTGCAACTGTTCCGGTTGTTTCCCATCATCCTTAACTGACACATTCAACTACAATTTCTCTCCAAAATAGATAGTAACATGTTCCTTCTTGTCTTCACAAGGTAAAGGTACTAGTTTAAACTTTTTCCCATCTTTATGCACCAAATAGTTATTAGTATAACCATCATGAATTGTCCTCCTCAAGTGTTGCCATGGTCTACCCAAAATTACATGCCCACATGTCATTGAAATGACATCACATAAAATAGAATCATGATATGGACCAATGGAAAAATCAACATATGCCCTCTGATTAACCATTACTTGTTGTTCTTGACTTACCCAAGTGGCATTGTAAGGACTAGGATGATCAAATGTCTTCAATCCCAAATTGTGCACCATTTCCCAAGAGACTAAATTATCATGTGAACCTAAATCTATAATCAACTTGCATATTTTCCCATGGCTTAAACAATTAGTTTTAAAAATGGATACCTGTGGTGTTTGCTGCATTTTGCCTTTTTCCACCATGAGCATTTCTCCAACCATTACTGGAGAGGCTAATGACATTTCCTGGTCTTCTTGCTTCTCCTCTTCTTGTGCCAAATGAACTCTTCTATCCTGGCTCTTATCAGCATCATCCTTCTTAGGACATTTGAAAGACGTGTGTCCCACTTCATTGAAATGATAACATCTACCTATGAATACTCCTCTACCTGATCCAAATCTACCTCCACCTCTATATCCACCTCTCTGATCTGCAAAAAACTCTTTGCCTTTCTCATTGTTGTTCTATACTTCATTAGTAAGTCTGCCCCTACCTCTATATCCTCTTCCACTACCTCCTTGTCTTTCTTGCTTCCTCTTCACCTTCTCTTCAGCCCTTATGGCTAACTGAAAACATTCTCCAAGTGATTTTGGTACTGTCAAACCAATCTCATCTTGCAAGTTATACCTAAGTCCATTAAGGTATCTTGCCACTTTCTCTTCTTCATCTTCCAATCCTCCTCTAATACTAAGCTTATGAATTTGCTCAGTATAGGGCATAACATCCATGTCCTTTTGTTTCAAATTCTACCTCATCCTCTTTGTTTGAATGGAGTAATCAGATGGAAGAAATTGATCCTTCATCATATCCTTCATCCTACCCCAAGAAGTGATTCTTGTTCCACCTCTGGCCACTCTTTCTATTTGCACACTACTCCACCATGTAAGTGTTGTTCCTCTCAGTCTTGTTTTTGCAAATTTAATCTTCTTCTCATCACTCATTTCCTCAAACTCAAAGAAATTTTCTAGGGCATCTATCCACCCTAATACCTCTTCACTATCCATCTTCCCCTGATAGATAGGTAACTCTATGTTTGCCTTTGTTCCACTAACTTGGACTGCCTTCAGCAATCTCACAAATTTCTTTTCTTCAGGATTCAATTCATCCTCAGGAGGATTCTCATCTGCCTCCTCATCTCCTTCTGAATCATTTTGTTCATCCCTTCTAGGATTCTTCTCCAATGCTTCCAACCTTACCAAGATTGATGCATTCTCCCTTCTCACTTGCCTTAACTCTCTTTCCCTTGCAGCATCCTGTTCTCTTGTATCCCTCAACTCTTTTTCTCTAGCCTCTAAGGCTTCCCTCAGTTCATTGTTCTCCCTAGCCATCTGATTCTTAGGAGGCATCCTTACACTTTCACAAACCCTTACTGTTTCACAAGATCCTACTACTCCCTCAAGGATCTACTAGTGGCTCTGATACCACAAATGATGTAGAGCATCAAGGACTGAGAAAGACACTTCAAAACTTCAATGGAAAGGGCTCTCTAGATTCACTATTTTCTTTGACAGAGATGAAACCACCCGTGAGGAAGAGTTGTAACACAACAATATACTTGTTCATGACACAAGAGTGAGTGGGCTTCAAGACTCATATCACATGATACCTACTCCATCTAACATTCCATCCAATCCACTATGCAGGGCCTGCAAGATAGCAGTCTCATAGACTGTCACAACACTACTACTCCACTAGAAAGATAGACTCAGTATCTTCCTTGGGGTGATGTCCATTAAGAAGAACTCAATATCAATCATGCCTAATCAGTAACATGCCACACATGCCTAGTGCCTTCCTTGACAAATCAATAACCCAACAAATCTAACTAATACCTTCTTTGTGGTGATTGTTTTCAGTGAGGACTGACAGAGTTTGGAACAGGAAGAAAGAATAGTTTCATGGAAGATTTTGTCTTACCTTCTCTCACAGGATCATTGATAGATCCAGAGCACCTTGTACCATTGTTAATGATTGGTATTTCACAAGGATTCCACTCCCACAGTTGATGGCCATCACCTAAATTGTTGTTATCCTTCTCCAAGTTCCAACACAAGACTCTGCAGGGTCATCTACATGATAAACTCAACCCAAACCATCTTCCTACCTCCAAAACCTTCAGAAGACCTTGCATTAACTACTATACAACCCATTCCACTAATCAGAAATATAAAAGATCAGTGGAATGAGGAGAAATCCATTGGGTTGTTTAGGAAAACCCTAACTCAGGGTTTAAGGCAGTTTGTGGGAAACCAACAATTTCTCCCACCTAGTTTTGTGTCAAGACTTCAAACAAGATTCAAAGCAAAGCTATTTCAATCCACTAACAATCAAATACATTCATGAGCTATGACTGTTCTATACAGGTTTGGGTATGGGCTGGAAACAACAGAAAAAACATAGAAATGCAGGAAAAATAGTTATTTCTTCATTCTTATTCCACTTCCACTGAATGTCTCTACACAATGAACCCTTTTTTGCTTAAAAATAAGCCTCCTACATTTGAATCAAGAAGTATGGGAGTGGTTGGGGTCGATGAAACTGCCCCAACCATTGAACTTCCTTCTTGTTTCTAACTGCAACAACTAGTAACTATCCTGTCTTGGACTGTATCAACTGTTTTATGTTTAAAAGATGCTCCCTAACATTAGGTTAACCTTGGACAAGGTTATAACATACCTTTGACATGCTAACAACGAAGAGGATTGCCTCCTACACACATTAGGAGGGCTACAAACTTATATGACTGCCTTTACAATATGACTGTCCTCCTTAGGACTTACAACATGAGAATAGGTTTTAGATATTTGGACATAGTCCTCTTACAAGCATGGCATTCAAGCCTTATTACAACATGGAGATGGTCTCAAGGACCTTATTAAACCAAAACAAAATACTTGAAGATCAAGAAAAAACCTAGATATCTTGGTGCTCCTACACCAATTCTCAATAAACTCAACATCCCTACTAATCACAACCTTTTTGGTGATGGGATTATACAGTTTGTAGGCTTTTGAATCTTCACTATAGCCTATGAAGATACATTTCTCACCTCTATCATCAAATTTATGCCTCTTCTCTTTAGGCACAAATGCATATGCCACACACCCTAAGATTCTTAGGTGTTCAACACTCTATTTGATGTTTGTCCACACCTCTTGTGGAATCCTATCATGAACAGGCTTTGTAGGACACCTATTCAATAGGTAAACCACTATTGCTATAGCTTCACCCCAAAAATCATGTGATAGTCCTTTTGCTTTTAGCATGCTTGCTGCCATCTCTTGAATGGTTCCATTTTTCCTTTCAGCCACTCCATTTTGCTGTGGAGTATACCTAGTTGTAAATTGCTTTTCTATGCCTTCATTCATGAAGAAATTCAAAAATTCCTTAGAGATATACTCTCCCCCTCTATCTATTTTTAGGGCTTTGATATAGTGGTTGCTTTGCTTTTTAGCTGATGCCTAAAACCACTTGAATTTCTCGAAGGCTTCTGATTTGTTCTTCAAAAAATAAACCCAGATTTTTCTGCTGTAATCATCTATGAATGTCATAAAATAAGTATTTCCAGCCAAGGTGTGGGTTTTCATGGGACCACACAAATCTGAGTGCACCAACTCCAATGGTGCTTTTGCTCTCCTAGAATACTTTGATTGAAAGGGTTGTCTATGTTGCTTTCCTAAAATGCAGGCTTCACATTTTCCATTGGGCTCTACAATGTTTGGTAGCCCTCTAACCATGCCTCTCTTGGACAATAAACTCAAACTAGAAAAACTTAAGTGCCCATACCTCAAATGCCACAATTTGGATGGGTCTTTGATGATTGTCCTAAAGGTTGATTGCTGTCCCACTGCTGTGAGCACTGAAGATAGTGCTGGAAACTATGCTAGAGATAGTGCCAGTGATGGCACCAGAGACTCTATGTGTATTCTAAGAGGAAACATTCTATTTCTTGTCATCTGCATTGCTACGATCACTTTCTTAATGCCTCCTTTGTCAAATATTATGCACTCTCCATTTTCCATCAGGATTTAATAACCATTTTGGACCATCTGTCCAATGCTCAATAGGTTATGTTTTATGCCAAGGGTATAATATACATCCTGGATCTTCCTCCTTTGACCATTCTTGGACTAAATGTTGATTGTACCTTTTTCCATGACAGGAACTTGTTCATTGTTTCCCATTTTTATTTTAGTCTTAATGTTGCTATCTATGGAGGCAAAGAAGTTTTTATTTCCACTCATGTGGTTGCTACAACCACTATCTAGATACCATACTTCATCACTACTCCTCTCAACAAGGTTGCAAACAATAAATACATTTGACTATTTTTCATTTTCAGCCTTGTTCTCATTTGCTACATTAGCATTTTGGCCTCCATGATCTCATTGTTTCTTTCTACACTCACAATGACCAAACTTATGATAGTAATAACATTGAATATTGCTTTTGTCATACCTCTGATTAGAACTGTTCTTCTTCTTTTCTTGATAGCTTGGCTGTGAGCTGCTTGCCTCTTCTTGGCTATTTGAAACTCCTCTTCTAGAGTTGCTTCTTCCTCTACCTCTTTGACCTCTACCATTGCTATTTATTCCTCTTCCCCTACCTCTTGCATTAGTTTGAGCCTTGAAGGCTTGCTCAAGGGAAGGAGCGGATCTATTCAACTGCTACTCATGGATTTGTAGAGATCCCATCAACTCATCCACTATCATCTTGGACAGGTCCTTTATCTCTTCAATGGTTATGACAATAGGGTCATATCTAGAAGGTAGACTCCTTAGGATTTTCTCAACAATCCTTTGATCACCCATGGTTTCTGCATTTATCCTTAGCTAATTTATCATGGTAGAAACCCTAGTGTGAAAGTCTGAAATAGACTCACTCTCCTTCATCCGTAGGGTCTCAAAATCTCTCTTAAATAGCTGGAGTTTCACTGATCTCACCTTATCAGTTCCCTTATAACTATTCTGCAATATTTTTCATGCCTATTTTGAGTAGTTTTCTGCTACAATGTGGGTGAAAATAGCCTTTGTCAAGGCTGCATCAATTAGACTGAAGGCTTTTGCATCCTTCATTCTTGTTTCCTTTAATTGGTTTCTTTGAGCATTAGATAGGGCTGCATAAGTTGCTGGGTCTGTGGTGTCTATGAACCCATTGATGACTAACTCCCATAGGTCATTAGCAACCAATATAGTCTTCATCTTCTTAGCCCAGATGTCATAGTTCTGTCCATCAAAATTTGGTGGCTGCTACCATCCTTTGTTGTCCCCACCTGCCATGCTTCTCAAATCTGAGAAGGTTGATAATGCCTAGACAAACTAGGGCTTATATAAAACACCCACAAAGAGTTTCTAACTGCCCAGTAAAATAGGGCTCTGATACCACTTGTTGGCAGGCAGGGGAATTTTTCTTGCTATCCAAAACAAAGCTATAGCAATGTGGATACCACAGAAAAACAAACACAAACACAAGAGAGAGAGCAGAGTACATAGAAACAAGCAATAATATATTATATTTTCCTCTTTCCAAAATTACATTCAAAACTTCATACACATTCAATGGCAGAGCTGCTGCTCTATTTTCTGATTTGCCCAATCACTGGACCTTCCACAAAACATTCATCTTCTATTCTCTACTATTCTGTTGTTTCCTTCTGCTGCAATCTTCTTGTTCTCTGCTAGAACATTCCCCTTACATTTGTTGCAGACTTTCCTTCTCTCTGTCTTTTTCTCTTTAACTTTTCTTCTGCTACTGCAGGCTATATCTCTTTCATTCCATACGGTCAACTATTTTCCCTCTTTTTTCTCACTCAAACATGTCTAGCAAAAATTGGCGCTTAGCCAAATTCAAAATCAACTACCATCATAAATTTTTTGCCAGCAATAACTACTGGGCAGGGGCATCAGATGGAGGATCCCAAAACTGACGGGAGGTTGGCTGCATTTAATAGTCTGAAGGAAGATTAATTTTCCAACAATATATTCACTAATCTGCCCATTCGTGTCTTGGTTGTAGTCTAAAAGTATGACAATGATATCTATCTATCTTTGCTCTTAGAACTTGGAAGATAAATCAGTGTAGTTTTTCCTATTTTGGAATCATTACCTCCTTTGCATGGGATCACAACTTTTCACAATAAATTGCAGTTCTTTTCTGCTAGCAAATCATACTCCTTTATGCATGACACATTGTATTTTAAATTGCACCATATGGTATATCTTAAATAGCACACTTCATTCTAAAAAAATCATATCACCCTTTTTTTATAATTTTCACCACCTCACATAATAAATTGCACTATTTTCATTTTCAAGTCGCAGCCTTTAGTGTATGCTTTAAATCACACCTTATAGTCTAATAACAAGTTACTCCTCTCTTAAACAAATCATATCATTTTTTTTCTTTTAAACTACATTATATATTCCATATTTCATTTAAGACATTTTTATCTTATATGTATGGAGTTCTTTACTTTGGTCAACCACCTCATTAATATACAAAACAAATCACATCCTTTTTTTAAATCGCTTCCATATGATATTTCTTTGGCTCATAAGTATGTCTTCTCACAATAATCTTAAGCATTTCTTGGCTATTCTTCATTATCATTAAATGATATTATTTCTTTTAATAAACTTATTATTTTATATGTTGATACTTGATGCCTTTAATGGTTTTTATGGCTGCCTTCGAATCCCATCATTTCTTGCAAGTATAATTCATGTTCAATCTATATTACACCCTTATCCAATAGCAACCTGCAACCTTTCAGATCTCGTATATTTTATTCAAGTGAAAGATATCAAAAGCACAACATTCCAATTTGTAATCAAGCATTTTTCTCTCTTCACATGTTCGCATTCCTTAAAGGAATCCCTCATGCAAACTACTGAATAAATAGTGTGGATTGCTGCAACATTAAACATCAATGTTGAATGCTCCTTAATCAATTTGTTCTCCTTCACACTCTCAACATCAACTCTTCTATTTCTTTTTCAAGCAATTACCATTGCTGATATAATTCTCACTTGCAGGTCTCATGATTAGTTTGAATAGTTATAATAAAGACCCACAAACCTCCACTTTTTCTCAATCAATCATAATAAGATACGAAGCATAAGTAATGCATGAAAACACAAATACATTCATCAAGACATATTGTTTACATGACAAACATATAAAGCACACATGGAGTTAATAAATGAAAAGCATATTAAGCATGAATCCAACACATCAGCGTGAAGCATATGCATGAGTGTATGCAATAATATACAACATCAACTGCTTAACATCATTAGCACATACCTTTAAATTTCCCTATTATTTTACCTTCATCTCCAAGTTCCAAAGCCAACTACCTACACATTCATGGTGAGAATGGAGGGGCACTACATGAATGCATTGTTGTATGAGCCCTTGTTGGTCAATGATTCTTTGTTGATGTTCTTTGGCTTCTCTTCTTTGTTCTATGTTTTGTTATATGAGAATTGGTTGACAGACGTTCTCCCTAATCTCATCTAAGACAAATTTCACCCAATCTTCCCTAATGCCTAGGCACATCAAATGCTAGACAAAAGGAGGAAAACTTGATTTATTTTGTTGAATGTTTATATGGTTTGACTTGTTGACTTCATTGACCTTGTCATGAAATCGAGGTTCTTCTTGATCTCTTGATTTTATTTTTATATTTTCTAATGTTTCTAGTATTTTTTTATGAATGCAATCCTATATAAATGCAAAACAACTTTTGATTCATTTTTTTGAATTTCAAATGATTTAATTACTAAGAAAGT
Source organism: Cunninghamia lanceolata (assembly GCA_027924645.1). Taxonomy (NCBI): domain Eukaryota; kingdom Viridiplantae; phylum Streptophyta; class Pinopsida; order Cupressales; family Cupressaceae; genus Cunninghamia; species Cunninghamia lanceolata. Next base: position 17,096,520 of record BSBN01000814.1, read on the forward strand.
GAAAATGTCTGCAAACTATATGATTTTTGTATGTAATCTAAACTATGTTAAATTTGTATATTTTTGTAGATTCATTTTGAAATGTAATCTAATGAAATGGAATTAATCTAGTAAAACAAATAAAGTTAATCTATGAAATTAATAGGAAAATCTAATCTATGGAAGCAATTTAACACTACCTATCAAAAGAAAGAAAAAAATGAAGTTTTACTTTCCCAAGAGCGAGATTTGATTTTTGAATTACTACAAAAGATTGAAAAAACTTGTTGAATTAGGTGATGATGCCTGGAGTGAGTCCTCAAAGGTCATTTTTGGTAGTCGTCTCTTCCTTTGCAACATTAAGGTCATCCTCTTAGCAAGAGGGGCAAAAACGGAGATATGAAAAGCAAATGGCTATGAGATTTGAAGCTATGAAAATTGAAAACCAATTGAATTGACCATATGTATCTTATGGGAAAGCAAATGGATTGAGCAAGTGAAGGTATGGTTGAAAATAAAAGGGACACAAGGTCCTACATTGAGCATAAAAATGCCATGGGGGAAACTATTTGCAAAAACTTGAAAAAACCAAGAATTCAATAATGAATTTGCCTCCTTAAATGCACTAAGGAGGTTGTTATTTAAAGGTTTTAAATCTACACCAAAGGTGGTGGTGATTGGGGAGTTAACAAGGATTCATTGAAGAGTGATATAGCTCTGATCAGAAGTGAGCAAAGGTTGGAGAGAAGATCACAAAAGATTGATTGAAATATAACAAAAGACTAATTGAGAGTTTACAATAGAGTGATTGGGAGATAAGAATAGACTGATTGGGAATCTAAGAATAGTTAGGAGAAATGACCAATTAGTTATGCATGAAGGAACTCGCAATCAAGAGCTAAAAATAGAGTCAAACTAGGCTAAAACTAGAAGAAATCATGCATAGAAAAAATGTTAGGGTCACCACTTTGAGGAAGTGGGTCACCCCTTTTAGCGGGGAAAATTTCTCCTAGAGATACTACTTAAGTTGTAGGGTCACCCCTAGAAATCTTAAAGGCAAAAGGGGCAAAGTAGGCCAATGGCTTGGACATGTGGTTAGAAGGTGGAAAAGTGGTTTTGGATGCTTCATATAATGAAGAGCATGCATGAAAAGTGGGTCACCCCTTTTAGTAGGGAAAATCTCCCTAGGAGATCCCACTTTAGCTATAGGATCTCCCCAGGAGATACTACAGGTCATAGGGGTGATCCAACTAGAATGGACCTAACAAGTGAGGTATGTAGGACCTTAGAAGGTTAATTGGATGGTTATGGAAGAATGAATGATGAAATAAACCTTTGGGGGAAGTCAATTCCTCTCTTAGGATGTGGATTGACCATGTTGTCAGGGTTAGCAAGTGACAAGGGGTGATTTGTTAAAAATGGGTTAGGTGGATGGCAAGAAAGTGTGCAAGACCTTAAAAGGCTAGTTTGAAGGTTAGGGAGGCACAAAAAAAGAGAAAAACATTCAAAAACATGTCACCAAGAAAGAAGTTATTGAGAGTTATATATAATTTTCATGCTTACATGTACATGATTAGGACTCGAGATCATCATCAGTCTATCATGTAGGCCTATGTGCCTTTTTTGTACTTACATATTTGCCCCCTCAGGGATGATAGTCTACATGAAAGGTAGGTACCATTCCTAAACTTAGATTTTACCTTTGTCATTGTCCCACATTTGGACCTGAAATAAAAAGTATTAGTTTGACTTTATAATGTATTTTGAATTAATCACTGAAAAGAGAATGATGAAACATACCATCGATGGGTGAGTTTGGAGTATACCTTAACTTCACTTGACCTTGATGTGAAGACCTATAAGAATGAAGAAACACAAAATGAAGACATGGAAACTACTACACATGATAAACTAGACAAACTTACTTTATTAATGAAAGTTAAGCTAAGAAGGAAAGAGAAGGAAGAGGTAGATCAAGAGAAAGAGAGAAAAAAGCAACAGATTTGTGCAAGTGAATAGTGAACAAAGAGATATCGATGAAGAGATCAAAAATATGGTTGCTGACCTACCTCTTGTGGACCACCAAGTACAAAAAATGAGAAAATCCTCTCCTGAAACCCTAGATTTTCTTTTATTGATTTTACTTGAAAATGTTTTCCATTCTTGTGTTTTATTATTGCATTTGTTGGAAAGGTATAGGACAGATAGGAAAATCTACTACAACTCACTGCAAAAGGAGTGTGGAGCACAAGGCCGACAATATAAGGTTGTTTTATAAGGGACACATCCCTAGTACATTAAAATGTTTAAAGACAGTAAATTAGGAATATAAGATTTAAGTGAATAGAAGAATATATATGATAGAGCAGAGGCTTAGACCTACAAATGCAATACCTATTGATGATAAATACATATATGGAGATATAAGTATTATGAACTAACTTTTGGTTGTTTATGATGTATATGATGTATTCTGTATGATAATAAATTACTGCACTATGTTAGATCTTTCTACATTTATATGATATTCTTCTGCTGTCTAGTCTGGCATATAAATTGACTATAGAAGATTAACCTAGGCTTAGATATCCAAACTGTGTCCTACTATTTCTTGCCAACATTTGGTTCTATTGCTAGGACCCTAGACAAAGCAATGAAGAATAAACAAGATAAACAACTAGAAGAAAAGGGCGGAATAGAAAGAAAAATTAAAAAGAGATAGAATTTTTTTCATGTGATCTGCGTAACAATCTCTTAGGTCCTGCCCTTGTGAGAGGGGGGTAGGCACCTAGGGGATGATAAATGGAAAGTGGGGGGGGATCTGAAAAGACCCCTAAAAATATGTAACCATTCAAAGAAAGCCAACCATGGGATACATAAGGATTAATGTAATACCACATCACAAACACCATGGCCAAGGGAGATAACAAGAAGTTAACAGAAATTAATGAAAACATAGAATTAGCAATGGAAATGAACATGGAGGATAAAAGTAAAAAATAGACCCAGAAACATTAGGAAAGGTACCGTAAGAGGATGGAGAAGGCATAATAAATGGAAATGGAACATACCATGAAGACAGTGGTAGAAAAGGAGATAGAGGAAGAAATTGAGTGCGCTAATAAGGGTGTTGTTGCACATGTCACTGTGGGTGCAACCAAAAAACAAAATACTAATTCACCTAATTTTGAGAAAGCAGATGAGCGTACCATAGGGGTTGCAGCCAATATAATAGAGATAGATATATACCACACTCTGGGACAAATGAGTTTACACATTAACAAGGAAATAGAGATTCTAAAAAACCTAGAAGGGATCCTTACCTCTTATGACAATTCTAGGAAGACATGGGAAGAAGAATGTAATAGAATAAAAAACCCAACCCTACCACCATTAAGGAGGGCACCACATATTCAACCTGACTTCTCTAATTATATTTAGATGAAGATTGATGAAAACTAGGAACAAATACTAAATCCTATAAAGAATCTCCAACCCCTAAATTTTGATGTGGAGTACTTAGAACAATTGGTGAACAGAAGTGTGAGGATAATAAGGGAAGAAGAAGTACATGAAGTACCTGATAACACCAATTTCATATCAATTGGAACATGACAAAAAAATGAACTGACACCACTAACCAATGGAATGTCACTAATAAATTAAAAGTTATCCCCTAGAAAAAATGACACTTTGAAGAGGTACATGTTGGAATTAAGGAACACTGAGAGGGGTGGTGAATCAATGTTTTGCAAAACTTAATATTATGTTCCTTTAACAATTTACCATTTATATTCAAAAGAAAGAAGCATAAATAGAAACAACAAGATCATAACACATGAACACCAGGATTTTACGTGGAAACCTGGATAAGGGAAAAACCATGGTTGTGGTTAACCCACAAGAATTTATACTCTGTTCAAAGTATTACAAATGGTAAGGCATATGCCTTCAAGCACACTGCCCAGAGCTCACTGCTCAAAGAGGCTCACTGCCTATAAATCAATTACAAAAGTTCACTGGAATGTTTAAACTAAGGAATAGTATCTAACAATGCAAGATTACAGTTCCGGTTGAGCTTAGTACATTGACTTTGCACACTTCATCCTTCTCTACCCCGTTTCACTGCTCTGCCATGATTCGAAGCTTAGATCTCTTCACTACACACTTGATTCTGCTATCCTTCACACTTATTCCTTCATATTCACATCTCCACACCATGAAATACTTGAACTCATTGATTATATATATCTGCTACATGAAATTGAATCAAATGCAGTCAGCCTTAAGAAAAACTTAGACTTTTTAAGAACACTATTTTGTTGGCTGAATCAATGCACAAATACTGATGTGGATCAAAACCTATGTATCCAAGTTAGCTTACATGTCAGCCAATACCACTGGATCTCACAAATTACTCAACTAACAACTTTTCCTAATCCACACAATGATCAAACACCAAGTCGGCCTATTCTCCACTAGACTGAACTGTTTAACCAGAACCTGATACTCAGATGCATGTAACTATCAATCCCTTCATCACTGGAGGCTAAAATATTAGATTTAGGTAGCCCTGACATCCCTAAACATTCCCTCAGATCTGCAACACAATATGATTACTTGTGGAGAAATGTGGACCAGAATGTTAAACCCTGTCATATGCCATGTTCCTGTCTATCTGCACTTAGACAAATCTGCAATCTGACTTTTGGTATGATCCATTGCTGAAATGTGGATGTGCAAGATAGATTTAGTTTCCATTAATGACAACATCTGACATGCCTAGTAGTGTCTCTTGCCAACAATCTCCCCCTTTGGCATTGATGGCAACACTTAGTGAAAAATGACTAAGTGTTAGAACATCTCCTCCTTGCTATGTGCACTTGTGATTTCCAATGCTCCCCCTTTGATGAATTCTTCATTTTTTACTGCTTTTCTTCTCCCCCTTTGACATCAATGGCAAAGGGTGGGATCCGCATATCAAAATTGATGCAAAAAATTTATGTACATGGGTCAAAACTCCAAGTATATACTTTTGCATATGAACACACAGTCCTTAAGCCTTATTCATAAAAAAAAAAGATATCACTAAAAATGTTTTTCAAATGTGACAATTCACTATCCCAATTCTTCTTTATGCTATCCAAAATGGATATATGCCCACTGAAGAAAAATGCTTGTGATTCTGCCTTTTGAATGTCAGTAGGATCACTAGTAACAACAACAGCTTGGGATTCTGCCAATATATCATACATAGTCTCCAACTTAGGGGAAATCAGTCCCTGGAGCTCATCCAATCTGCCCAAAACTTTAACCTTTTCCTTCTCCAAATCATCCAATTCATTCCACAAACTCACTACTTGGCATTCTTTGGTTGCTATAGACTCAGTTAAAGGACTATAGGACTGAGAAATGTTAGATAGTTTGAGCTCTAAGTCCTTAAACTTTTTCTCAGTATCTTCAATAGCTTTAGACTGATTTAGACAAAACTTATAAATCTATGCACCTTCAAAGAGAGCATTTTGAATACTCTCTACACTAGTATCAAGCACTAATCTATCATAGCTAATTATTTTCCTTATTTCAACAAATCTCTTCTCATTATATTTATTTCTTACTTTAACTTCTGCTTACTTCTCTAAGGTTTCAAAATGAGTACTTACAGACTTTATCAGACTCTTCAACTGACTGGAGGGAGAGTTGGATGAATCCTTTTGAAAGGTTGGCATAATCTTTTCCAGAATTTTGGAGGCAAGACCAAGCAACTCACTGTCCTCAATGTGAGTTTTCAGAATCTCCTCTCTTTCTTTTTCTTGTGCCACAAATGCTAACTTCATCATTTGTAGAAGGGAAAGAGTGTCAAAATTGATAGGTCCTTGAATCAGTTCCATCTTTCAAATCCTTACTGGTACTGTCATCTTGTTTTTTCTCTTTAATATTCTTTGTTGTTTCTCCTTCTTGTTCATCCTTTTCTTTTTTCTCTTTATTCTTCACAGAGTCATCTTCACTAGGAGCATCTACTTCTGTATTCATATCTGTATATTCTCCAGCAGATTGGTCCAGAGGAATTTGAGTGTCCTTTGCACCATCAAAATTAACTTCCTCTACCATCTCTTCATCTCCTTTATTTAGCATTTCATCTTCTAGAGTAGAGATGTCAGCTTGTTGTTCACTTTCTTTCAACTCCTCAACATTTGGAATGGAGGAATTAACTTCATTGTTAGCATCTTCTTCAACAGTGGGAAGATTATGCCTTTTCAATGCATTCAAAAGAATCTCCTGAGTATCTTCAACTATCTTATCAATCTCTCCCAGCATGAGCATATTTATTCTGATCTTACTCCTAAAGTCCTCTTTCACTTCTTTGAATATCAAGTTCTTTTGATCTGGAGTAATTTGAGGACATAATTTTATTAGCACAAGCTCCCAGAGCTCAAAATATTTAGCTTTTGCATTCTCTTTTCTTATTTCTAGAATTTTTGCAAGGCTTTCCAGAATTTCAGAAGTTATTTCAAATAAAGTCTTATTATAGAAGTTCAAGTATTTGACTGTAGCTTCCTCCAAAACACTCTTGTCAATATCATTGTAATGATCATAAAATTTAGTCATTGATTTCAATTTTCCATCTATAGTAACTGACTTAATGATGTCATCCACAGAAAGAGTAGACTTCTCAACATAGGCCTCTATCTTATGCCTTTTACTTGACTTTATGCATCTGGAAGGCTTCTCCTTAGACACTTTAGCAGATTTGGTGCCTGAGGACTTCAACTCCTTAACCTCATGATCTGATTCAGTTTCTTCTTCATCTAGTTTCTCCATACTGACATACGTTCTTTTGCCCTTTACCTTTATCCTTTTTCTTTCCTTATTGGTAGGTTTTTCTGCAGCAGGAGAAAGTGACACACTGGAGGTTGAACTAGAACTCCTAGTAGACCTTGCTTGAGAAGTGGATTCCACCGAAACATTTCTTTGTTCTATGTCCTCTTTCTCCTTCTCAACTTTCTCTATCCTTTCCCTATTTTGTCTCACAACTTCTTTTGTTATGCCAATGCTTTCTACATAGATTTCAACTTGTCTTTGAATCTTTCTCTTAGATTCAAGTTTTCAGAGCTCAACATGCAGTTTCACACTGAGTTCACTATATGTCCTAAATCTTTCAACTATGGTGTCCTTTTGGTTTACTCAGTAGGTGTTGAGCATACATATCCAATACTTGCTCATCAACTTCATACCCCATGGGCATGATCCACACAGTTCTTGGTTCAACTGCTTCCATTAAACACTGATCTATATCCACCATAAAACATACTATATCCTTGTATTTTTTAACCACAGATGTAGGGATTCTTTCCCTTGATTGCATCATGTTCTAAAAATTCTTGAAATATCCCCAAAGAGCAGTCTTTTGGGCATTGGAGTCACCAATCTTGTTCAAGTTCTCTCTTATTGTATGGCAACAGTCTTAGCACTGGTCCAACACATGCTTTTCTTGCTAGGTAACTCATTCATGAAATATAAGAACAAACATAATGCCACTGTATCATACTTGAATGTATTCTTCTTGTCCTTTTTGATCTTGTTCAGGTTTTCCATCAGCTGGTTCTGTAGCAACTCACACAAGTCATAGTCAACATTCTCTCTCAACATCTGATAAGATGCATAGATAGTTGTACTAGATATAGAATTCTCCCTACTGGAATGATATATCTTGTATCTAATCACCATTAATGCAAATTTGACATCTGGATCAGTGATGCCATTAATTGTCATTGCCCTTTTGTCAGACCTTGAACCGGTAGTATCAGTTATAGTATGATTCTTTACTAACTTCAACATTGGCATTCCACCAGATGAGTTCAACCCTGTCATGACCTTGATGGCATCCTTAGTGATCTTGAAGGGTTTCATTAACCACATAAACTCATCATGCAACTGACTTAGCACATACTAGACCCACTCATCTTCATCAAAGGATGGAAACTGTATAATCTGAATGAAATGTTTATCTTGTAATGCCTTATACTCAGGTTTAAGGCCGTGAATCTAATCCCTCAAGTGATTCTTGAACAAATCTACTAACTTCAAATCCCCAAACTCATCTATGCTAGCATGAATATAATCCCTAATATCTTCAACGTGCAACACACCATATAGAACACTTGAAAAGGCACCTAATAGATCGACCTCTACTGATTTGTTTAGATGCTTCTTAAACTTTGGCCTAGGTCTCTTAGTGATATTCACAACCAGAGGTGTAGCCATTTCAAAAAGATCACAAGTTCAAAGCTTTGTAGAAAAATACCTTTTTCTCCACAAGATTAGGGTTGGCTGATGAATTCCCCTGTCGTACTTTGAATCTTTGAAATCTTAGCTCAAGCACTCTTCTTCTTGTTTTCTTCAAATGCAAAGTGATTCAAATGTTGAAAGAATGACTTTCTATGCTCCACAAGACCTAATTTGCCATTGTAATAAGTGCTCTGCCCTAATACATCTGGTTACACTATTTCTGCATACAGTCAATCTTCAATTGCTCCACAATCAATCGTATTAGCTTCTTTTCTTCTAGAAATTGCTTTAACAAATCTAAAATAGACTTCTTTATCTTCATCCATCATGCCAGATTTAGGCACCCACTTACTAATAGGGGGAATGAGATTTTCAATACAGCTCCCCCTAAGCTAGAGATCCTGTTTCAATTCCCAGAGGAATTAACAACACTAGATTCTGGTACGGACCCATCACCATCATTCACTTCACCTTTCTTTACCCATGTTTTGTTCATTTCATTCTGGATCTCATTCACATTTACTTTACCCTTGCCTTTATCTTGTCCCTACAACTTTTGGTTTCTATTTACCAGACCTTTTCTGTCATCATTCCTGCTTCTATAGAATCTTGCAATATGACTAGATCTATTGCAGTTAAAGAACACAACATTTCCTCTTGATCTGCACTAATTAGCCATGTGTCCAAATCTATTGCATGCAGAACAGTAGCCATTGAAAGAATTGACATTTCTTCTATTATTAGAGTAGTTCATCATCATACTTCTACATTCATTGGATCTATGACCATACCTTTTACAATTGAAGAATTGACCAAAGAAGGATGGACCACTTTGATTCACTCTACTTCTACACTGAGTAGCTTTATGAACAAATTTATTGCAATTGAAACAATTTCCATTGAAAGATGGATACCTTTGGGCATTAGGTTGTCTTACCGGAGGTCATCTAGGTCTGTTTCTTTGATTCCTTGATTTAGGATTTCTTTGACCAGATCCAGAGCTTTCACCTTTCTCATATCCTAGACCATGCTTATCATCTACCATCTTCTAACTATCAAGCAACACTTCAAGTTTAGCTGAGCTTATCTTAAACTTCTCTTTATATTCATTTGCAACTTCTAGGTCATGTTTGAGAATAACAATTTGCCTTTCAAGTTGTTCCTCATTATCCCTGGTTTCTAAGATCAGACTCTAGATGGCCAATTATTCTATCCAATCTATAGCACTCTTCAGTTCTTTCTTTTAGAGACTGATTCAGGTTTTCCTCAATCTTCTTCCTTTCCTCAATTTCCTTGGTTAGTCTCATCACTCCGGATTCCATCTCATGTTTTAGAACAACAACTTCTTTTATCATCTTCTCACACTCCTTTGTTTTATCCTTTAGAGCCTCATTCATATCATTGTCTTCATTCTAATTTCCTAACTATTGAAGTAGCTCCCTCCTCTTTTCATTGGATTTGTTCAGTTGTCCTTTTAAGGTTTCAATGAAATCTTTAGCATCTTTAAGGTTCTCTTGTAGATCTCTAATTTTTACTCTAGACAGGTCAAGATCATCTAAGGCTACTTGAAGCTATTGATTGATACCATCAGAGTGCTTGAATGAACCCATTGAAAACACCTTCCCAGATCTACCTCAAGCTGTTAAACTTCTTCTAAGGAACCTTGCTCTAATACCAATTGTTGGAATTAAGGAACACTGAGAGGGGGGGTGAATCAGTGTTCTACAAAACTTAATATTATATTCCTTTAACAATTTACCACATTTATTCAAAAGAAAGAAGCATGAATAGGAACAACAAGATCATAACACATGAACACTAGGATTTCTACGTGGAAACTCAGTTAAGGGAAAAACCACGGTGGGGGTTAACCCACAAGAATTTATAATCTGTTAAAAGTATTACAAATGGGAAGGCACATGCCTTCGAGCACACTTCCTAGATCTCACTGCTCAAAGAGGCTCACTACCTACAAATCAATTACAAAAGTTCACTGAAATGTTTGAACTAAGGAATAACATCTAACAATGCAAGATTACAGTTTCGATTGAGCTCAGTACACTGACTTTGCACACTTCATCCTTCTCTACCCTATTTCACTATTCCGCCATGATCCAGAGCTTAGATCTCTTCACTTTGCACTTGATTCTACTATCCTTCATACTTATTCCTTCATATTCTCATCTCCACACCATAAAATGCTTGAACTCATTGATTATATATATCTAAGCTACATGAACTTGCATCAACTGCAGTCGGCCTTAAGAAAAACTTAGAGACTTTTTAAGAACATTGTTCTGTTGGCTGAATCCATGCACAAACACCAATGCAGATCAAAACCTCTGTATCCAAGTCACCTTACATGGCCAATACCACTGGATCTCAAAAATTACTCAACCAACAACTTTTCCTAATCTGCATAATGATCAAACACCAAGTCGGCCTGTTCTCCACTGGACTGAACTATTTAACCAGAACCCGATACTCAGATGCATGTAACTTTCAATCCCTTCATCACCAAAGGCTAAAATCTTAGATTTTGGTAGCCCTGACATCCCTAAACATTCTCTCAGATTTGCAACACAATATGATTACCTATGGAGAAATGTAGACCAGGATGCTGAACCCTATCATATGCCCTATTCTTGTCTATCTGAACTTAGACAAATCTACAATCTGACTTCTAGTATGATCCACTGATGAAATGTGGATGTGTAAGATAGATTTAGTTACCATCAATGACAACATCTGACATGCCTAGAAGAGTCTCTTGCCAACAGTACAACCCCCCACTAGGCATCACCCCATGTGTCCTATAAATCAAGAAGAATTTCAACACAAGAGAACAATGAAGGATTGAGTAAACAAAAAGAGAAAGAAGAACAGTTTGTAAGAGATTGTGAGGTAGTATTAGGAAAGGAATATTTTGATATATAATTGAGAAGAGACAAAGGAAGAAAAAAAAAACCTTACCACATGAAACTATTAAGAAACACAAAGAAAGACTAAATAAATCTTACCACAAAGAAAGAAAAGAACAAACACAATCTAAAATGGATTCTCCTATCAAGTTGCAAGTGTTTGGCAAGGATACCATGGAGGCTATAGAACATATATTCATATTGGAATCAATTTGGTAGAGAAAGAACATAAATAGAGGCCAAACTAGTAATTTGAATTTGTAGGGACTCTAAGGAACAACGCCTTGAATTGGTATAGAAAAACCTATCCCAATCATGACAAAGAATGGGATGAGGTCAAGAAATAATTCCTAGATAACTTTGAATGTTCATAAATTCCTATGAAAGGAGTTAGTAAGATGAGGGACTTAGTACAACAAAAATGAGAATTTATAAAGGAGTTTGACAAGAGATTTAAGGAAGTCTCTAGAAATTTAGGCAAACCCTTAATTGAGAAACAATAGATTGAATGGTTCATTTCAGGAGTAGTTCTAGAAATCAAAACATCTCTAGATAGAAAAACATTCTCTACTTACTCTAAAGTAGTAACTTTAGCCTACTACATTGAGAATCAAACCTAGAGAAGGACAAACAAAGATAAAGAAAATACACAATTCAAAAAACTAAAATTAGAATTAGAGAAATTAAATCTAAACCAAAAAATATTGTCAAGGAAAGAAAATAGTCCACAGAAATAAAGACATAACATATGGTGTACATATTGCACTAAGGAAGGACACCTAAGAAATGAGTGTCTCATGATAAAAGGTAAAAAGAAGGTTGTTTGGTGCACTCACGGTAGGAGGGTTCACATAATGAATAGTCTAGATCATGCAGCAAGAGTAAACACAATGGAAACAACTCAAAGATATGAAACAAATGCAGATTCAGTCTTTTAGTATATCATATAATTCAAATACAAATTGGCTAGCAACATGCGAGCTAACAATTAGGTCTCACAGGCTTGATTATAGAATATCAGTATATGCACAAGATATAGCTTTGTAGTTCCTTCGCAAAGAATTTGAAATATCCACTATCTCTAAATTATGATGAACTTGATAACTACTTTCCTAGGTATCTATTACATCAATATATATCATCTCCAATACAAAATATTCCTCCACGTCAGCCAAGGAAGATCACAAACTCTGATCAAGAGTTGTAATGTATGTACACGGATAGGTCAGACCTAAATATAAAGAACTCCTCCACAAATGAACAGAATGATGTGCGGCTATCAGGGATCATCAGCCACAAACCATAGATGATTGAATGATGTGTCATTAGGCTCCATAGATTAGGAAATACTCCGCAAGTCTTCTCCTTCAACCGATTGTCTGAGACTGTCTGAATGATCTGTTCTAAGAAAACTTTTGATCTTTTGATAGCGATATATTTCTGGTACCTTAACCAAATGCTTTGAATTCTAGATATAATGTGTATGAATGAATATAGATGTTAATTCTAACTTTGCAAGATCTGAGATGCATCTACAGAAAAATACAGACCAAAATATAGGAACTGCTACTGATTGAACTACTTTAACTGAACTGAAAAAAACAAACTAGAATGTAAACAAACTAAAATGTAAATGTTTTTGGTTGATGCAAGATTTCTCTTGAACTAGGGATGCTCCTACATCATACATCCAGGGTTATTGAAAAAGTGAGCCCCTCACTTTGCTAGGGCTAGAGGGAAACCAAGACAATCCACCTTAGCCTGAGAAATCCAAGATGAGTCTTCTTCTAGTCTTGCTTTCCACTTCACAAGATATTCTTTGTACTATATTCCTCTAGTGTTGCATCCAACTCTACTGTCCAAAATGTCCTCAATCTTCTCCGTTGCTTATTGTGGTAACTACTTTTTCAAGTCTTCTTCAATGTTGTCACTAAACTCTGCTTCATGATACTGATATAGATCTGCAATATTAAAAATAGGTGATATACCTAATGTCTCCGGTAGCTCCACTTCATAAGCATTTCCTAAATCAAACTTTCTGAGTATCCTACAAGGTTCAAACTTCTTCATCTTCAACTTGTTATATGTCCCAACTGGAAATCTTTCTTTTCTCAAGTATACCATTACTTCTTCTCCAACCAGAAATTCTATCTATTCTTCTCATCTACCTTCTCTTTGTACTTATTGTTCATCTCCTCCAAATGCTTCTTCACCTGATTATGCACTATCTCCATGTGTCCTCCAAATTCTTCTACTTCTACACTTCTCTTTTCTTCCATACTAATGTCTCTCAACTCTGCAACTCCTCTAGGGTTTACTCTGGTAACAATCTCAAAAGGTGTTCTTCCTATACTCTTATTAACTGAATTATTGTATGCAAACTCTACTTGTGAAAGTATCAAATCCCAACTTCTTGCCTTCTCTCCAAGCAAACATCTCAACAAGTTTCCAAAACTCCTATTCATTACCTCTGTCTATCCACCAGTTTGTGGATGAAATGTTGAACTAAACTTCAAATTTATCTTCATCTTCTTCCAAAGTGTCTTCCAAAAGTATCCAACAAACTTTGTATCTCTGTCTAAAACTATACTCTTAGGTAATCCATGCAATCTCACGATCTCCTTGAAATAGGTCAGCTACATGCACTACATCAGTTGTCTTCTTACAAGGTATGAAATGTGCCATCTTTGAAGATCTGTTCACCACTAAAAATATTAAATCATGTCCTCTCTATGTCTTAGTCAATCCCATTACAAAATCCATGCTTATGTCTTCCCAAGGTCTCTTCAGTACTATCAAAGGTTTATACAATCTAGTATTCTAACTACTCCCTTTTGCAACTTGACAAACTCTACAACTCTGCACAAATTTCCTAACATCCTTATGCATCTGAGGCCAAAAGTAATTTTCACTTACCAAAGCCACTGTTTTATAATTGCTAAAATGTCCTACCAATCCACCACTATGTTTCTCCTTGATCAAATTATGTCTCATGGAACTTCTAGGTATGCATAAGTGATTTCCTCTGAACAACATATCCTCCTGAATGAAATAGTCCAACTACTTACTCCTATCTGTCACAACAGGTTCTTTATATGCTTTCCAAGGTTCTGTAAAATTAGTGTCTCCCTCATACATGTTCTTCAATTCATCAAATCCTATCACTTGAACTCTCATCTCTGTCAACAAGTTTCTTCTCCTACTCAGTGTATCTGTAACTTTGTTTGACTTACCACTCCTATGCTTCAACACAAAAGTGTAAATCTACATGAACTCTACCCATCTTATATGTCTCTAATTCAACTTACCTTGAATGTTCAAATATTGTAAAGCTTTATGATCTGTATATAACACAAAATCCTTAGGTAACAAGTAATTTCTCCACTTCTTCAAGGCTTGAATTATGGCATAAAACTCCTGATCATAAACTGAATATCTTCTCCTTGCATCATTCAACTTCTCACTGAAATATGCTATAGGTCTACCTTCTTGACTTAATACTACTCCAATTGCATTCCCACATGCATCATAATCCACTTGAAATACCTTATTGAAATCTAGTAATGCCAAAATAGGTTGCTCTATCACTTTCTGCTTCAACAACTCAAAACTTTTATCTGCTCCTAATGTCCACTTGACATTTTTTTTGTCACCTCTCATTGTCTTTGTCATAGGGTTACATAATGAACTAAAATTTTTAATGAACTTCTGGTAGAAATTGGCTAATCCATGAAATGATCTAACTTCTCCAAGGCTTTCCAATGTAGTTTATTCAACAATTGCTCTCACTTTCTCAGGGTCCATCTTCAATCCTTCCACAGAAATTAGAAATCCCAAATATACCAACTCTTCCTTCATGAAACTACACTTCTTGATGTTTATCAACAATTTCTCTTCTCTTAGCCTCTGCAATACTTGTCTAAGGTGCTGCAAATGTTCTTCTTTTGTCTTACTAAAAATTAGAATGTCATCCAAATATATAATAACAAAATTACCCAAGAATTTCTTCAAGACCTCATTCATCAATCTCATGAAAGTACTCGGTGCATTTGTCAATCCAAAAGCCATCACTAACCACTCATACAATCCTTCATTTGTTTTAAAAGAAGTCTTCCATTCTTTGATTTTGATATGATGGTATCCACTCTTCAAATCTATCTTTGTGAAATATTTTGCTCCACTCAGACAATCCATGATATCATCCTTCCTAGGTAAAGGAAATCTATATTTAATTGTGATCATCGCCTTCTTTAATTTTGATATGATGGTATCCAGTCTTCAAATCTATCTTTGTGAAATATTTTGCTTCACTCAGACAATCCATGATATCATCCTTCCTAGGTAAAGGAAATCTATACTTAATTGTGATCTTGTTTATTGATCTAGAGTCTACACATTATCCATTCTCCATCTTTCTTTGGTGCTAACACTACAGGTACTGCACAAGGACTCAAACTTTCTTTGATCAAAACTTTCCTCAACAATTCTTGTATCTTCCTATTCAATTCTTCATTTTCTGTCAGTGTCATTCTATGTGCTGCTTTATTAGGAAAACTAGCTCCAGGTATTAGATCCATGTGATGACTGATACTCTTGATAGGTGGCAATCCCTCAAGTACATTATCTGATATGATCTCTTCATACTCTATCAGCAATTATTTTATCTCTTCCAGTGGTGATTCTTTAGTTCCTTTCTTCAATATGTCAAGCTTCTTAGGGGTCAAGGCATAACACATATTCTCGTGTCTCAAACCATCTAGTAATTTCCTTCCATCTATCAAACAAATTCTAGCATTTCCACATACCTCACTCTTAGGATCATCTTCCAAAGGAATTAAGGTAATTCTCTTTCCATTTGATGTTATAATGTATGTATTCTTTCTCCCATCATGTATATCTTTCCTATCATACTACCAAGGTCTACCCAACAAGATATGACAAGCATCCATAGGCATAATATCACACAATATCTCATCATGATAAGATCCAATATGAAATTTCACCAAACATTGCTCACTTACTAGTACCTTATGATCAGCTTGAATCTATGCTATCTGATAAGGCTTAGGGTGTTTCAATCTTTCCAACTTCAACTTAGTCACCATCTCCTCTGAAACTAGATTATCTAAACTACCACTATCAATAATTATTTTACAACATTTACCTCCTGATTTACATCTGGTTCTAAACAAGCTTTTCCTCTGTGATGGTTCCTCATTTCTCTCTGCTTGAAATAGTGCTCTCCTTATCACAAGTGATTCTCCCTTCTCAAGTTTACCAACTGAACTAGGTGATCCAACAAGTTCTTCTTCCACATAGGCTGCTCTTCCACTATTCTCTGCTCTCTTATTTGTACCACCCTGATTACACTCCAATGCTCTATGTCCTTCACCTCCACACTTGAAACAAGTGCCTCTGAATATTCTCTTATCAAATCCTCTTCCTTCTCTTCTGTATCCTTCACTTCGATACGGACTAGGGTTTCCTCTATGGTAAAAATTTATGTCATCTCTCCACTATGCATTGTTTTCTCTGTCCTCCTTCTTGAATGTGTTCTCTATTCTGTTTTGCTCCGTAAATGATCTATCTCCTCAAAAAAATGTTCTACCTCTCTAAAATTTACCTCCTGTACCTCTCTATCTCTGATCATGTCTCTTGTTCAACTTCTCTTCAACTTTCAGGGAAAACTAATATGCTTCTTCTAAAGTTGTCATCCTCACCAAACTTAGTTCTTCCTGAATGTTCAATCTCAATCCATTGATGTATCTAGCCACTTTCTCCTTGCTTGCTTCACTATGTCCTGTCCTTAAGATCATCTTATGAAATTCTTCAGTATACTCCTTCATAGATTTCTCCTTTTGCTTCAGGTTATGCAATCTCTTCAATAGCTCCAACTCATAGTCAACAGGTACAAACTTATTCTTGAATTTTGTTACCATCCTATCCCACTTTGTAATCTTTTCTTTCCCTCTTCCATTTCTATCCAACTAAACTTCTTTCCACCATATAGCAACATATCCTTTCAACTTTGTCTTTGCAAATTTCACCTTCTTCATACTCAAAGTACTCTTCCATGTCATATATCTAGTCAATCAACTCTTAAGGGTTCAAATTACTAGTGTAATTAGGTACATCAACTCTAGGTCTCTTCCCAATCTTTGAAATAGCTTGTAACATCTTGACTTGATCTAATTTTTCTTCTTCATCACCTCCTAGGGTTTCACCAACTTGATCAATAGATTTAAATTCTTCTTCATCATCACTTTCAACATTAGGTCTAGGTGTCAATCCTCTTAATCTATCTTCCTCAATAGCATCCAATTGAATTATCATTGTTTTCATCATTTCCATCATCTCATCCATCCTTCCAGCCATTGTACCAATAGCACAGATTCACCTCAGTGGCATTCTTCCTAGGATCAAGTGTAAACTGCCTCAAATTTGGTGATTGGGCTATAAGGTGACAACTGCCTCACAATTGGTGATCAGTTGCAACATAAGTAACATGCCTCAGATCGGTGATCTATCCACAACAAGATCTTATAGAATTCCTTCACCAACTTCACTCAATTCACTCCCAAAGATTCAAACTTTTGCTCTGATATCACTTGGTGCAGTCATGGTAGGAGGGTTCACAAAATGAACAGTCTAGACTATCTTGCAAGAGTAAACACAATAGAAACAACTCAAAGATATGAAACAAATGCATATTTGGTCCTTTAGTATATCATAGAATTTAAATACAAATCAGTCGGCAACATGTGGGCTTACAATTAGGGCTCACAGGCTTGATTATAGAATATCAGTATATCCACAAGATATAGCTTTGTAGCTCCTTTGCAAAGAATTCAAAATATCCACTATCTCTATTATGATGAACTTGATAGCTACTTTCCTAGGTATCTATTACATCAATATATATCATCTCTGGTACAAAAGATTCCTCTGCGTCAGCCAAGGAAGATCACAAACTCTGATGAAGAGCTATAACGTGTGTACACGGATAGGTCAGACCTAAATATGAAGAACTCCTCCACAAATGAATGGAATGATGTGCGAATCTTGGGGAAGGTCAGCCATGAACCATAGATCATTGAATGATGTGTCATTAGGCTCCATAGATTGGGAAATGCTCTGCAAGTCTTCTCCTTTAGCTGATTGTCTGAGACTGTTAGGATGCTCTATTCAAAGAAAATAGTCAATCTTCTAATAGCGATATCTTTCTAGTACCTTAACCAAATGCTCTAAATTTTGGATATGATGTGTATCAATGAATCTAGATGTTAATTCCAGTTCTGCAAGATCTGAGATGCAACTATGAAAGAATGTAGACCAAAATATAGGAACTGCTAGTGACTAAACTAGCTGAACTGAACTTAAAGAAATAAATTAGAATGTAAACAAACTGAAATGCAAATGTTTTTGGTTGATGCAAGATTGCTCTTGAACTAGGGATGCTCCTGCATCATTGTTGCACTAAGGTTAGACCTTAAGACAATGCCTATAAAGAGCAATATAGTATATTGTGGCATTTGCTATGAGTGGAATGACCACAAAATTGAACATTGTCCATCCCAATGCTTTATACTACGTACCGAGGATGAATACCATGAACCTTGGTGTAACGCCCACCACAACAATAAGAAAATTGATCAAGACATGCCCTATGTTAAGGGATTGGTAAAGAGACCTCTCTACAATCACAATCATGGGTATAAAGCCCCTAGCTGGAGAAACCAAAGAAATGTGAATACACTGTAAAATACAAACCCTAATCAAGTGCCATACATAAATAACTACAATACCGATGAAATGGGGAAATATAATGGCTAGAGAAGAGGAAGATGTCGTGGACGGAGAATGAGAAGGAGAGATGATGCAATTTGTTACAAATACGGTAAGTAGGGGTACTTTACAAATGAATGTTGGGAAGATAAAAAGAAACAATGTGCATTCTATTGGAATCTAAAGCATGATTTATTCAACTGCAATAAGGCACAATAATATTTTAAGAATGCACCCTCTCAATCTAAGAGCTACGAATTACAAGGATTCAATCAACAAAAAGGGGCAAGAATAATAAGAAAAGTGCCAAAGGAGACACCACAAGCAGCTAGGAAGTGCAAAAAAGAAACTAAATATGAATCAAATACTTCAAACACTAAAACATCAGTGATGGCTACCAATAGAACAAATTAAAATCTAAATGAAAAAAAAAAAAAAACATAAGAGTAAGAATAAAGTTGCGGTAGTGATGAGGTAGGGAACTGTATAAACCTAAAAATGGCAAAGTCAAATTAAATAAATATTTATTATTTATTTTAATTCCTATTCCTCTATCAATTAAATGAATATCCCAATTTATTTAAATGATTCAGATTCCTCCAATAATTAAATAAAATCAATTTATTTAATTAAAATCCCTAAATCTTCTAATGTCATCCCTAATTAAATAATTCTAAATTATTTAATCAATCATCATATCCCAAAGTCAAAAGTCTGTAATTCCACATCACCTAATCCATGTCATCCAATCCACCTCATTATGTTGCACCTTTAATTAAATATTTTAATATTTAATTATTCTATTTTCCCTCACCCACATGTCCTATTATTCCTCCAACCATCCCTATTCACATGGATGTGGTCTCTCCATGTCATCATGGTCAAAGGGACACTTTGTGACACTTGTTCCATAGTCCCTAGAATCTTTCCAACTTCACTATAAGCAAGGTCTCCTTCTTTGACCTTCTCTCCATAGTCTTTGTGAGCCTTGTGACATGTGGCCTCATGTCACACCTTTCTCTCCACCTTGTCAAGGTGAGAGGAACATCCTCCTTATTTCTCTCCCTCATCCCAACCAACCAAATCTAAACTGTACACATCACAAGACTTCTTCTCCACCATTGAGATCGTGACACTTGGAATTGGCCCCTCCTTGGCCTATAAAAGGAACTCTCATTTCCTCATTTCAACAATCTCAAGATTTTGTAAACTTACTCTACAAAAATTCTACCAACATGCCTTTGGAAAAGTATCCCCATTGCATTTGCATAATCTTCATTATCATCCAATCATCCAACCATGGCTTCATATCTCCATTATCAATCATCCTAGAGTTGCATTTATAGTTCAATCTTCATTGCATTATCCATCTACAACCATTCTCATATTGTCATCTTCAATAGCAAGGAAGTACACACTTCTGAGAGCTCATATCATATACAAGATCAATACGAGATAGACAACAATGGAAGCTACAAGGTAAATCAGTCTACGAAGGTATAATCTTTGTTTATTTGTATTTGCATCATTTCCATTGAGTTATTGGATATTTAGTAGTTTAATGCTTGTGTTCATATTTCCTCTAACATTCTTAGCACCCATCGTGGGGCCTTGCCCCATTTTTAACCTCTATTTGAGTTTTTTTATGAAGCTACTATCGTGACAGGTCATTTCAGTGCATTCACATTCCAATCCTATGTATCCACAGTTTCTTGTTGCGCATTCGTCTTTCCGCGCATTTACGCCATCTTTCTGTACATTCACCATGTCTCGCTATGCATTCACATTTCTATGCATTCACTGAGAAGCCCTGTGCATATATGGATACTTTCTGCGCATTCACTATTCTACGCATTTGTTGAATAGTCTTGCGTATTCACAATCTCTTTCTGCGCATATGTTTCTGATAGAAAAGTTGTATTGATTTTTGTAAAGATTTCTGTACTAACTCTTCTTGTAGGTGTAGGAACTTTGTTTAGTCATTTAGTTGCATCATGAGTTCATGTAGATTTAATTAGGGGAAAGTAATTTGATATCTTCATGAAAATTTTCACCTAGATCTAATTAGGAGAAAGTAAACTGTATTGTTGCATCACAACGTGCACATAGTCCCAACCTAGGTGGATAAAACTAAACAAATCTTTCATTTTGCTATCTTGTACTACAAACCCTCATTTAGTTTTAATAGGGGAAAGTAAATTTGTTTGATTCTCCAACAACAATCTTCACATAGATTTGTTTAGGTGGATAAAATTAACCATCTTTTCCAAGTTTTTGCTATCTTGTCAATGAATTGTGCTTGGTAGAGTACAACACACCTAGTTTTTTTGGTTTTTAACTCTAGCAGGATAAAGAACTAGTGTAATATATGTTTGAAAATAATGATAGGACTATGCTCTCCCCTTTCTTGGGTGACCAAAATGCCAAACTCATCATTTTATTTGTGTAACCTTTAGAAGAGGCATGCCCTTGGAATTCCTTCCTTCTAAGCGGGATGACCTCGAGCAATAACAAGATAAAGCCAAGCCACTTCCAAGTTGCTATAAATAAATTGTGTTTGTGATGAAAGTTACAAACAACAAGTGCTGTTGTGTTACACCGACAAATGTTTCCCCCAAAACCCTGTAGAGCGTAACCTCTGTAGGCTGGGAAGATTCCTTATTAGAGTGAATTGCAGCATGTGTAACCACCCAAACGAATGTCCATACTAAAAATCCAATTGTTTTAGAAAGACAAAAACCCCTATTTGTTGACATAGGAGGAAGTCCTCTGAAGCCATCCAACATCACACTCATCTAGTGTGGAGACAGAAAGTTCAACTCTTCAAAGGAACTGTAATTTGGTATGCATAAGAAGTGAGTGCCGTGGAGGGGAGCCAGTGCTACCAAGTTGCTAATTGTCTATCTTTATGTAAGTGGTTGGAGTAAAATCCAAGTTAGAATTCAATGAATATTGTCCTTGCCATCCTTAAGATTGTAATTTCTTGTTTTTCATTTATCAAAACTTGTATCAAATAATCATGACAACTTCTTGTTTGTTGTGTTTTATGGCAATAACTTGAGTCAAAAATAGTACTTCAAACTTTAGAACATCTTAGGAAAATGTGCAAACAACCCAAGATTAACAAACTAAAAAAAAGGCAAAACCTCTATAGTCATGCACATTTACCAAATCTTGTTGCACATTTAAACAATCTTTCTATACATTTACACCGTTCTGCCGTGCTTACACAAAACCACACATTTACAACACAACACTGTGCATATACAAGATAGTGTAGTGCATGGAGAGCTACACATACATAGCACAGAGTTGCGCATTTGCCCTTTATTCATGTGCATTTGACATTATGCATTCACAATAAAGAGTTGTTCTGTACATTTTGAGATAAAACTGGAACCATTTCCAGATACCCTTTTTTCTCTAGTTTATACTTGGAAAATAAGTTCAACCTTGCAATCCCATCTTCACGCCATTTTCAAACATCACCTTTGCATACCATAGTCTTGCTATCTAAACACATCAAAACCAAACCAAGATTTGCATCAAGGCATAATTATTAATCTACCAAATTCAAACAATACCTAGCTAGTTTCATAATAGGATTACAATCATCCTTCACATCATAACTATACTTGTGTATCTTCATAGAAGAATAGTCTATATCAATAGTGGTGATCATCTATCCCTATTTTGATTACCTTTTATATCAACACTTCGATAGGTATTACTGTTATAGCTCAAGACCATCTTCTTTGGACAAATAGAATCAATAGAAAACCTTAGCAAAATCTAGTTTATCCAACCAACTTCACTTCAACCACATCATACCAAAACACCAAAAACTAATTTCACCAAGTTTCACAATCCAACTCCACCTACATCTGAAAATTGCATGGTTCAAACTAGGTCCCAAGCAAAACAGAAACAAAAAATGGGTTCCCTTCACAATAGTGGGCACAATTCTTTTGAAGAGGAAGTTACCGAAGAGGAAATCCTTAAACAACTTCAACATCCAAAATTTCAAAAGGTAATGGATAGGGTTATTGCCACGAATCCTTATAATTATTTTCTCATGTTAGCTCAACAAGGAGCTAAGTTGCCTGCAGATTTTGATGTCTCAAATCTAAGAGAAACCAACTCCTCAAATGAAGTCGAGTCTTCAAAATATGGCTATAGATTAGAAAAGGCTAAGGATACACCCAATCCTTTAGACACATTAACGACACAAATCTAAGCCTTGCAAAAACAATTGGTAGATATCCAAAGTGGGACAACCACAAAACACTACTCCCTTGAGGATATTTCACCATATTCCTTTGATAAGTCTTTACTCATGATACCTTTTTCCTTAAAGTTTGAGGTTCCTAAATTCAACAAGTATAGAGGAAAACGTGATCCAAGAGATCATATAAGGGAATTTAGTGCAGCATGCCTAGAAGTTGCACACAACGAAACATATCTTATGCGACTATTCCCACGAAGCTTAGGAGGCTAAGCAATGGAATGGTTCTCACGCCTACCTCTCGACATCCGCACTTTTGATGAAATAGTAGAAAAAATTGTCACACATTTCTCATACAATATCAAACATGAAATCTCCATGTTGGACCTTTGTAATAATAAGAAAAAAGGGGGAGAATCCTTCACCTCTTTCCTACAAAGATGGAGACAACTTGCAAGCAAGTGTCCCTACCACATACTGGAGAAACAAATGATAGAAATGCTTGTTCACAACCTAACCATGGAACTAAGTTATCAAATCCAAATACAATGCCCAACTACTTTTAGTAAGGTCATTGAAATGGGGCTACTCATTGAGAAAGCCTTGATAACAAAGGGGCAAATTAAGCTATACAAAGACACCCCTAGTTCTAACAACAATGCAGACAAGTCACGATTTTGGACCAAGAACAAACCCATTATGAATGATGGTGTGGTAGATGCTAAAAATGTGGTGCAAAAACAACTGATCTTCAATCTATCAAAACCACAAAACAATACACCATCTAACAAACCTCAAAGCAATGAACAAATACCTACCAAATTTCCTCCTAGGAGAAAGTTCACACCATTAGGAGAGTCTCTCGAATCTGCCCTTAGGAAGTTAATAGGGGGCAACCTCATAACACTTCCACCGGTGTGTGAGTATGAACCAAAATTTAAACCCTCTTGGTGGAGTGATTCTAACTTTTGCGAATATCACTAAAACAAAGAACATAAAACTAATGATTGTCAAGCACTAAAACATGCCATTCAAGACTTGTTGGATCAAAAATAGATATCAATTGAAGGGCATACTTCTAATAAAGAGCACATAGAATTCAAAAATCCTCTTCCTCACTATGAAAAAGGAGGACCATCTAGCCACAACAACAATGGTGCAGACAAAGCAAACTATAATAATGTTTCTTTCAAGTACATCATCAATCATATCTCACAAAGTGATTCACACATCAATGTAATCACCATCAATAATAAGCCTGATTGTAATGTGACCACTTGTCATGGAAACATTACTCTACAAGGAGCTTCACCCAAGTCATCTTCCACATTGAACCAATATAGCATCCTGGATCAACTCCATAGAACACTTGCCCACATATCCATTTTGGAGTTATTGTGTCTATCCCCATCACACAAAGCCATCTTAGAGAAGGCCCTATTGAAAATAACTGTTCCTACAAACCTCACTCAAGAGCAATTCCAAGCTATGGTGGGTCATCTAACCACACCACATTTCTTATCTTTCACAGAGAAAGATGATATGTCCATCAACCAACCACACTATGCATCCCTCCACATTGAGGCCCAAATCCACAAACACTGAATAAAAAATGTCCTAATAGATGGAGGTGTCAGTTTAAATATATGCATGTTAAACTTAATCTTTGCTTTGGGGTTTTCAGAAAATGTCATTGATCCAAAAAGAAAAATAACTATCAAGGCATATGACGAAGAAGAGAGAACTTCCAAAGGAACTGTGGTCTTGCATATACGGGTTGGACTAGTAGAGAGAGATGTTGTGTGTCAAGTTCTAGACATGGAGCTAGCATATAACATTCTTCTAGGAAGACCATGGATCCATGCTATGAAGGTTGTTCCATCAACATACCATCAATGTATCAAGTTCCCACACAATGGTCAAGAAATTACCATACAAGGTGACCCTGATCCTTTCCAGTATTGCAACACCATTCAATCAAAACCATAAGTTGTAATACCCACAAATCGAGCAGCTTCCTCTTCTTCAAACCATGTGGATCCAAGTTCTCTAGCTTCTACCTCCAAAACGTCAGAGCTTAAAGTCAAAGTTAAAGACAAGGGTGTTGGAGAGTATGTCATTGAGCAATCTTTTTGTCTAACACAGTTGCCGATATCACCAAAATCCTATGGAAAGTCGTTACTAAACAAGGCCAAGTCATTGGAAACTTCTAAAGGTCCTTTCAATAGATGGTGAAACCTATTGGATGAGAGTGATGAAAAAGATGTCTTACAGTGGCTTTACAAAGATGAAGATATTGAAACCATAAAAAAGGACCATCAACCTAAGCTACCCACTACACAATATGGTCAAGGGTTTTCTATTTTACAAACGACGGGATATGAAGCTCCCATAGGATTAAGGAAAGAAGGTCTCATAGAACCAATCCAACCCTCTACCTCCACAGCTCGAGACACTACTGGGTTGGGATACAAGGGTAAAGAGAAAATCAAAGGTAATGAGAAAATCAAAGTAGAAGATAGAGAAACAGCTACCACCAACATAGTAGAACAAATTCACTGCTTACAAGAAGCTATTGAAACATATTCCAATGAGTATGAATGGGAAAGCCTTTCAAAAATGTCTTGTGAAGATAAAGAGGTTGATGTGGTTCAATAGTATAGATGGGTAAAAGTACAAAGTTGTGTCACACTTTGGGCCAACAAAATAGTTCATAGCGCATCATTTTCACATGAGTCAATATGGGGGTGAGATAGTTTCACCTGAAAACATGTAGCCATTGTGTGGCGCATATGTGGTAAGCTATTTTTAGGCGAGTCAATCTGGGGGCAAGATGGTTTCACCTGAAATCATGCAGTTAAAAACAAAAAAAATGAAATTTCTATTGCAAGTATGGGTCTAACTAGTGTTGTCATTGATGTCAACATACTCATGTTGCATTAATGAGAAGGATTGGATGAGCTGTGTGCTGAGGATATTGAGAAAATTAGTTTCAATCAGGAACAGTGAAGAACAATGATGACAATAAGGTAAAAGTCCAAGATAGGTTGAGGATCAGAGGATGTGGTTTAAAGGGTTTGTATATATGAGTCTTGAAATGATCCAGTCAAGTTTTTAGAGGTCCGCATGAAGATCTGAAGAAGTTATGACTAACCAGCTCTGGCAGGTGTCCAGACGTGACAGAGTGACACAAATAGGTCCGGTGAGGTCTGGTAATGCATTATCCCATTCTGCAGATTTGAGGAAGTGTTGAGGACATCCTTGTGAAGTGTCAAGTAGATTGGTTTGTGGCTTGAAGGTTCGGAAGAACCTATTCCTTTGTGATAGTGATGACAAACTGTGTTCTTGAAGCTCTGGATGAAGGAGAGAAGAATTCCAGTAGGCTGTTGAAGTGCGGATGTTCTTGGTGATTCAGGGAAGGTTATGATGATTGTTGGATCATGTCCAGTTCATGTTGGCAGTCCACATGGATGTTAGAAATTGCATTTGAAGAATAACCACCGGATATTGGTGTTCTTCTTGAGACTGGCCGACCAGATGTATTACACATCTTGCGGATGTTCTTGCAGGTGTTTACTGACTTAGATGATTGTTCCTAAGTCGATGCCTTGTATAAATAAGGGATTGTGAAGTCATTTTAAAGTGTGTCTTACGGAGATGAGCGAGTGTTAGCAATGAAGAGACTGAAAGGTAGAGCAAAAGTATTGAGCTTAATGGAACTGATTCAAGCATGGTGAAGATACTATCCTCTAGTTCATGTATGTGATACTTATTTCTTTGTAGACAGTGTGTCTCTTGTAGGCAGTAAGCCTCTTGTGAGCAGTGTGCTCAGGTAGTGAGCCCTAATTGGCATGTGCCATTTTTGTTCTTTCTATTCTTCTAACAGAGAATACATTCTTGGGTTAATCACCCTGTGGTTTTTCCCTTAACCGGGTTTTCCACGTCAAAATCTTGGTGTCTCATGTGTTGATGAGTTTCTGCTTTTGATTTGAATGCATTATGTCTCATGCTCAAATATGCTGCTAATCACTAAAAGAATTGAAGTGTGTAAATTGTGAGAAAGTCTTGCACAACTGATTCACCCCCCCTCTCAGTTGTGTGCCCTAAGTCTAACAATTGGTATTAGAGCTAAGTTCCTCTAAAAGGAGCTTAACCGCTTGAGGAGATCCAGGATGTCATCATACAAGAAAGATAGTCTGAAGTTTGATGGAACCAACTTTGCTCTTTGGAAAGGTTGCATGAAATGTCACTTGCAGTGTATGTGAATGGCATACTGGTCCATGGTTACAAAAGCGTATGTACCCCTACAGGGTGGTCTGACAACCCTAAATGAAATCACAAATGCTGAAAACAATCTGCGGACCAAAGAGGCTCTTCTAAGCACATTATCTGACTCAGAGCTCTCAAATGTTATTGACCTACCAACTACCTTTGAGATTTGGAATAAACTAGAACTTTTGCATGAAGGAGATCAGTATGTTTATTGTGCAAGGTTACAAAGTCTAAAAGGGAAATTTGAAAAATTGAAGATGAGAGATGATGAAAATATTACCACTTTTATGCCAAGAGTGAATGAGCTGGTTTGTGGAATTAGAAATGCTAGTGGAGTCTTGGATGAAAATGAGATTGTTGGTAAAATTCTCAGATCCCTTCCTGTTTCTTATAAAATCAAAGCTGCTGCCATTGAAGAATTCAGAAACCATACAACTGTCACAAGAGATCAATTGGTTGGGAAATTGGCTACATTTGAAATGACAGATTTTGGAGATGACCCCCCCAAGACTAAATCTGCATTCAAAGTCAGTGCCTCTATTAAAGGTAAACAAAGGTTTGACCCGGGAGAGAATTCTTCAAGAAAATTGTCTTGGTATGAAAAAGCAAGAAAAGATTTGGAAGAAGAAGAAGTAGAAACTGCCCAACTTGAAGCCCTTATTACAAAGAGGCTACCAAGAGGATCCGGTAAGTATGAAGGAAAATAACCCTTTAAGTGTTTCAATTGCAATAAGATCGGTCATTTTGCCTCAAGGTGTCCGAAAAGATTTTCAAGGCAAAATCCTAACAAGCCAAGGTTCCAAAAGAACTGTTACTATGTACATGAAGATGATGATAATGAAGGAGTAACAGATGATGAATCAGAGATAGGAAACCAATCCAGAAATGAATGGGTGTTCATTGCCATCAAGGAAGAAGATCCAACATCCTCTGTATCTGTCAATCTTAATAATGTGGAAAGAGCTCTGGCTGCCCAAATTGAAGAGAAGGATGATTGGGTCATTGACAGTGGATGCTCTCACCATATGACAGGTGACAAAAATAAGTTTGTAGATTTAGAGAGGTATGAAGGAGGAGTGGTAAAGTTTGGTGACAATTCTGCTGGTAGAATCAGAGGAAGAGGAACCATTTCTTTTGATGGAAGAAACAAAACTGGTAATGTACTGTATGTTGAAGGTTTGAAGCACAATCTTCTCAGTGTTGGATAGTTGGTAGGCAAAGGCTATGATCTCTGATTCAAGGATGGAAAATGCAAAATCTTTGAAAGTTCCAGAATAGAGATTGCATCTGATACTCAAACTAAAGGTAACATCTTCCATTTGGTTGGTACTGGTAAAAACTACTTATTTGTTCAAGTTGATCAGAGTTGGTTATGGCATAGAAGGATGTGTCATGTGAATTTTGATAATATCATCAAGATAAGCAATACTCAGGCTGTAAGAGATCTTCCAAAATTGGTGAAACCTACTAACAACTTGTGCAAGGAATGTTAGTTGGGTACGCTGAGCAGAGTCACATTCAAAAGCAAGAACCAGGAGTAGTCAAGGTGACAGATACTTCATGCTGCTAATTGATGACTATTCCTGGATGATGTGGGTGACCTTTCTAAAGGAGAAATCAGAAGCTCTTGAGAAATTCAAAATATTCAAGGCTATGGTAGAGAATGAGACAGGAATAAAGTTAAAATGTCTGAGGTCTGATAGAGGTGGAGAATTCACATTCGGTGAGTTCATAGAGTTCTGTAAGAAACATGGAATTAAGAGACAGTTGTCTGCTCTGAGGACTCCACAGCAGAATGGAGTAGTGGAGAGAAAGAACCAGACCATCCAGGAAGCATCTAGGACCATGATGATGGAAGCAAATGTTCCTCAGATCTATTAGAGAGAAGCTGTCAGCACTGTAGTCTATACTCTTAATCGAGTTCAAATCAGAAGTAATACTGGTAAGACCCCTTATGAACTCTGGTTTGGTATTACTCCTACTATAAGATATTTCAAAGTCTTTGGTAGCAAATGTTACATCAAAAGAGATGAAGATCTAGGCAAGTTTGATGCTAGAAGTGATGAAGGAATATTCTTGGGTTACTCTACTCAAAGCAAAGCATACCAGTGTTATAACAAGAGACTAAGAAAGATAATAGAAAGTACAAATGTGAAGGTTGATGAGGGAATAGAGAAACCCTCAAGGTTTAATGAATATGATGAAGATGATCAAAATGGTATTCTAGCTCAAGGAGTTCAATCCTCTTCTGAAAGTCAGATTTAGACTGATCTGGTAAATTAGGAAGAAGAGATAGGTCTGAATGAGCCTGATCAAGAAGCAGAAGTGCAAGAAATTCCCAAAGTTCCAAGGTATGTAAGACTGAACCACTCTGAAGATTAGATCATAGGTGACAAAAGCAAAGGTGTACAAACTAGAAGGAAAACTACTCAAAACTCAGATGAATATTGTCTAATTTCAAAGATTGAACCTAAGACAATAAAGAAACAAGAATGTGATTGGAACCAAATGGGTCTTCTGGAACAAACTAAATGAAGTTGGTGAAGTAATTAGAAATAAAGCCAGATTGATCTGCAAGGGCTGCTCTCAAATAGAAGGAATTGATTTTGAAAAAACTTTTGCTTCGGTGGCAAGAATTGAAGCAGTCAGATTATTTCTTGCATTTACTGCCTTCAAGGATTTCAGGGTGTATCATATGGATGTCAAATCTACTTTCTTGAATGGTGACTTAGAAGAAGAAGTGTACATTGAACAACCAGATGGATTTCAATTATCTAAGCATAGTAATATGGTCTGCAAGATGAAGAAGGCACTGTTTGGACTAAAGCAAACCCCAAGAGCCTGGTATGTAAGATTAGACAAACATCTCTTGAAGATTGGTTTCAACAAATGTACTACTGACAGTAGCTTATATTTCAAAATTGATCATGAAAACATCTTGATTGTTGCAGTATTTGTTGATGATATCATCTTTGGAGGAAGAGACAGTATGTGTAAAACCTTTGCAAATCAAATGAAAAGTGAGTTTGAGATGTCAA
The DNA here is from genome assembly GCA_027924645.1 of Cunninghamia lanceolata. Classification (NCBI taxonomy): domain Eukaryota; kingdom Viridiplantae; phylum Streptophyta; class Pinopsida; order Cupressales; family Cupressaceae; genus Cunninghamia; species Cunninghamia lanceolata. The sequence continues at coordinate 17,127,029 of BSBN01000814.1, forward strand.
TGCTTGGTGAAATGAATTTCTTCTTGGGTCTGCAAATTACTCAAACAAAGAAAAGAATCTTTATTTCTTAGACCAAATATGTGAAAGAATTGTTGAGGAAATTTGGAATGGAAGATTCAAAGCCAATGAATACTCCCATGGCAACTGGATGTAAGTTGAGCAAAGATGATGACTCTCCTAAAGTAGACCAGACAAAGTACAGATCAATGATTGGAGGATTGTTGTATCTCACTCAAACTAGACTAGATATAATGCAGGTTATTGGTCTTGTTGTGAGATTCCAGGCTAATCCCAGAGAATCTCATTTCATGGCAATCAAAAGGATTTTTAGGTATCTAAAAGGAATAGTTGAGTATGGTTTGTGGTATCCTAGAGATCATGATTTCTCTCTTCATGCATATACAGATGCTGATTAGGCAGGAGATGTGGATGACCAGAAGAGTACCAGTGGTGGAGCTTTCTTTTTAGGAAAGAGATTGGTTTCTTGGCTAAGAAAGAAACAAGAGGCAATATCCCTGTCTACAACTGAAGCAGAATACATAGCAGCAATAGGTAGTTGCACTCAAGTTTTCTGGATGAAGCAGATGCTAAGAGATATTAGAGTATAAGGAGCCTATCACAATCTTCTGTGATAATTCAAGTGCAATAAATATTTCTAAGAATCCAGTGTTGCATTCTAAGACTAAGCATATATCTATCAAGTTTCACTTTTTGAGAGAGCAAGTGAACAAGGATGAAGTCAGACTCGAGTTTGTGCCCTCCAAGGATCAGATTGCAGATATCTTTACTAAACCTCTTCCCAAGGACTCTTTTGTGTATCTCAGGGAGAAGTTAGGGGTTATTGCCCCTTCGATGATGAACTAGGATGCATTGATGTGCATCAGTCCAATGGATATCACAGTCATATCTTGTGATCCAGATTGATGATGGGGAGTTGCTACTCAGGGGGAGCAGTAGGAATGATTCTGAAGTATTGGAGTTGCAAGTATGAGCCCTTTGCCATTGATGTCAAAGGGGGAGAGAAGATATGTGAAAAACAAGTGGTTGATGATCAAAGGGAGATCAGTAAAGGAAGAAAAGACATATGAATAGTTGTTGTTGATAGGGGGAGTTATGACGTAAGGAGAAGTTCTTGTCTTGATGGTTTTTCACATCATATGTTGCCATCAATGACAAAGGGGGAGATTGTTGCAAGTATGGGTCTAACCAGTGTTGTCATTGATGTCAACATACTCATGTTGCATTAATGAGAAGGATTGGATGAGCTATGTGATGAGGATATTGAGAAAATTAGTTTCAATCAGGAATAGTGAAGAACAGTGATGACAACAAGGTAAAAGTCCAAGATAGGTTGAGGATCAGAGGATGCGGTTTAAAGGGTTTGTATATATGAGTCTTGAGATGATCCAATCAAGTTTTTAGAGGTCCACATGAAGATCTGAAGAAGTTATGACTGCTCAAGTAGAACCAGCTCTAGCAGGTGTCTAGAGGTGACAAATTGACACAGATAGGTCCGGTGAGGTCTGGTAATGCATTATCCCATTCTGCAGATTTGAGGAAGTGTTGAGGACATCCTTGTGAAGTATCAAGTAGATTGGTTTGTGGCTTGAAGGTCCAGAAGAACCTATTCCTTTGTGACAGTGATGACAGACTGTGTTCTTGAAGCTCTAGATGAAGGAGAGAAGAATTCCAATAGGTTGTTGAAGTGCGGATGTTCTTGGTGATTCAGGGAAGGTTATGATGATCGTTGGATCATGTCTAGTTCATGTTGGTGGTCCGCATGGATGTTAGAATTTGCATTTGAAGAATAACCACCAGATATTGGTCTTCTTCTTGAGACTGGCCGACTGGATGTATTACACGTCTTGCGGATGTTCTTGCAGGTGTTTGTCGAATTAGATGATTGTTCCTAAGTCAATGCCTTGTATAAATAAGGGATTGTGAAGTCATTTTGAAGTGTGTCTTGTGGAGATGAGCAAGTGTTAGCAAAGAAGAGAGAGAAAGGCAAAGTAGAAGTATTAACCTTAATGGAACTGATTCAAGCATGGTGAAGATGCTATTCTCCAATTCATGTATGTGATACTTATTTCTTTGTAGACAGTGTGTCTCTTGTAGGCAGTGAGCCTCTTGTGAGCAGTGTGCTCAGGCAGTGAACCATAATTGGCATGTGCCATTTTTGTTCTTTCTATTCTTCTAATAGAGAAAACATTCTTGGGTTAATCACCCTGTGGTTTTTCCTTTAACTGGGTTTTCCACATCAAAATCTTAGTGTCTCATGTGTTGATGAGTTTCTGTTTTTGATTTGAATGCATTATGTCTCATGCTCAAATATGCTGCTAATCACTAAAAGAATTTAAGTGTGTAAATTGTGAGAAAGTCTTGCACAACTGATTCACCCCCCTCTCAATTGTGTGCCCTAAGTCTAACAATTGCCACATTGCATGGTGGCTGTTTTCTGACAGTGATAGTGGTAGGGTTTAAAAGTCTTTCGCACGAAGGGCATCCTCGCCACCTTTTGCAATAGTCTCATCACCTTGAACCAGATATGCCATCTTCACCTTGGCATGCATTTTCTATCAAACATTTTGTATGGCACGATGTATAGATCTTCACCTTGGCATTTTCTGTCAAACATTTTGCATGGCACAATGTATAGTTCAGTGTTTGAAATAAACCTGCACCTTATATGACTATATGTAAGTAAAATGGGTTTGTAAAATTTCATCCACACAATATAAGCTAAAAAAATATATCAAAATTTGAAATCATTCCAGAGAGAATTTGTGCATAAATTCTTCTTTATTGAATTTTGTGCATAAGTTTTTATCAAGGTTGTGGTGATGGAAAATTAGTCACAATTTGAAACCATTCAAGAAAGAATTTGTGCATAAGTTATTGGAAAGGTTGTGGCATGATCAGAAGTAGTAAGTGGCTGATGGCTACTGGGTGGGAGTCATTTCACACATAAAATAGGTCAAATCAAGTGCTATAGCAATGCAGGACATGCACTTTTATCCCTTGTAAGGTTATCCATTCAAATTTGCCCATCAAATGCTAGGGAACATGGCTTAAATACTATCATAATTATCTATTCAATACTACCTTTAAAATACTATGACATACCTTAGTAAATAGATTATATAAATAACAAAATATATATATCAACATAATCCCATATAAATTTTGACAGTTTGTCCAAAATCTCTCCTTTCATATGATAGAGTCCTTTTAAAATGTTGATTGTATTTTACAATAAAAATGCCTAAATATAACTAAAAACAGGTCAAATCAAGTGGTTGATGGTTGTTGGGTGGGAGTCAATTCACACATAAAACATGTCAAATCAAGTGCTATAGGAATGCAGGACATGTACTTTTATCCCTTGTAAGGTTATCCATTCAAATTAGCCCATCAAATGCTAGGGAATAACATGGTTAAAGAAGGAAACAACATACACTAGATCTGTGCAAGCCTATTTTAGAAATTTTAAAGCAAATGCAATTGGCTGGTGTAAAGCCAAATTCCACAACCTTTGCCAACATCCTCCCTCATATCCATCAATACATCTATGAATCTGAATGGATATGAGGGAGTTAACAAAGTCACACCTACCCTATACCATGACACAATAGGAAACTACAAGGAACATCTAATTTCATCCACACAATATAAGCTAAAAAATATATATCAAAATTTGAAATCATTCCAGAGAGAATTTGTGTATAAGTTTTTATCAAGGTTGTGGTGATGGAAAATTAATCACAATTTGAGACCATTCAAGAAACAATTTGTGTATAAGTTATTGGAAAGGTTGTGGTGATCAGAAGTAGCAAGTGGCTGATGGTTGCTGGGTGGGAGTCAGTTCACACATAAAATAGGTCAAATCAAGTGCTACAGCAATGCAGGACATGCACTTTTATCCCTTATAAGGTTATCCATTCAAATTTGCCCATCAAATGCTAGGGAATAACATGGTTAAAGAAGGAAACAACATACACTAGATATATATACATATATAATACTCTAGAATGTTAAATAGAGTCTGCCTTTTCTAGATTGTCGAATGCTTTTTCTCTAGATTGCAAATATACCTTCTTATGACTCCAACTACTATAGGATAAAATCTGATTTATATGAATTATGATAAAATCTTATTTATATAATTTCCTATATGGCTGTCATGTCAATATTGTACATGCTACATGTGACTTTAAATTTGGATTTTCTATGCATTCCTAGTTCTGTGTTTTATGGTTGATTCAGATTTGGTTGATAGGCCTATTATTTATGTATTTACAAACATCTAAGGTGTAGGTTTATTTGAGAAGCACGTGTACATTTATATCATGGATTTTTTAAAGATGTATGTAGTAGTTGGAAAATTTATATGCAGGTTTGTTTAAATCGTGACATACAATATGTTTGACAAAAAAATTAATTATCATACTGTAGATAAATTTAGGTCCACATGGATGACCAATCTTCACATCATTCATGTCAACCTGATGATCGTGATAATTCTACATTATATGCTGAGGCCATTCAGAAGTTTCAAAGAGCTTTGGACGAACTGAATAGCACAATACACAACACACCAAACCTGTCAGGTAGAGATAGGTTGGTTAGGATTAGCAACAAGATAACACATATGATCCAAGTTGTTTGATCATACAATCCCTATGATGACATTAGTGTAGACAAGTTCTATGCATCACTTACTCAGAGTGTTGTCGGCTAGGACAAATAGCCATCTATTTCTAGGCTGGTTTCAGTAGATAATGTTCTCAGCATGTTCCCTTCTTATAGGGGAAAAGAGAGAGTGAGAGGCTATTCTCCCACCAAGTGTGTAGATGCAGTTGTCAGTCCTTTCATCTATCCTAGGTTTTTGGCAGCCCATTAGAAATGGCCAAACAATGATGAGTTGCCATTGTATTTTTGCAAACAATTATATGCAGAGTTCCATTTAGATTTATCTGTGAATTATACATCTTTCCCTAAACATACTGGTCAGGGGAAAGGGAGGTTTGCAGAGAGACCTGAGTATAGAAGACCGGATGTGCCACCTCTTTAGAACAAGAGGTCCTTAGTTGGCCCACATCTTTTGGTTCTTCCAAAACATGTGGAACTAGCAAATACCGCCCAACCAGCATTGATCCCCTCGAGATGCACATTTTTTGAGAGCATGGCAACTATTGCCACTGAGGTTGATTAGTTGTCATTCGATCATGTTGGCAGGTATTTGTTATGCCCAAGGATTGACATTCCATCCACTGAGGCCACATCGACTAGCTGTTCAGATCATTACATTCGTACTGATATACCATCACCACATGATGTGGCACAGATTAGTGGAGAGAGTGCTTTACAGAATATGACTAGATACTTGGCCAGTGATTTATTAGATTCATACCAGTTCATCAGCGATCAGTATGGGATCCCACTTGATGCTATATCCTCACATCTTGAGCGATATTTTGGTAGACAGAGGAGCCATGGTGAATCAGGTTCATAGGGTTTAGTGGGATATCAGGATGTTCCAATTGATCCTACAGGCTCTACCCCTCCGCATGTTCTAGTTGGTCCTGAGGTTGCGGTTACTACACATGATGTTATGGGAGGTGAGTATAACAGGCTTCTTTTTGGCACTGAGACTGCACCATCTACACATGTATTGTTGTCTCTACATGATTCTAACCTCAGTGGGATTGGGAGGGCCTTTGCTAGTGTAGTTGAGGTACAATTTATTTAAAAATTATAATCTAAATTCATAAATTGTATATTTAAAAATTATAAGTTCAATTTTAAATAAAATCACATACATTGAAGCCTTGACTCTTGATTGCAATCTTAAATGTACATGTGTATTAGACACAAGCTACTGTTTTACAACCTGGATATAGAGATTTGCATCATGTTGGTGATCTTAGTCATCATCATGAGGTATTTAAAAACTAGGTCTCTATATCACATGTACATATAAGTTTGATTTAAGTGTACACATATATGTCAAGTTAACTTTCTACATACAAACATCAAGGGTACAAGTGTTCTAACTAAATACACATATGCTTATATATTGTATGAACACATGTCATATATAGGTTGTAGGATCAGGTCATGCTTCTATTGAGACTCCTCTACATGATGCAGACCTTGTATGTCAGGTAATTTAGATTTGTCAAGCATTATTTATTTATTTAAAATTAAAAAAAAATTATATTTGTACATGTATATATAGAATTTGAAAATTTTATTGTGTTTCATGTGCAGACCCTGACCCACAACTCAGCACAGCACCCGAGTCATGAATCAATCGAGGGCTCCAATCAGGGATCAGGATGTCACAACTTGAGACACAGCTCGAGATAGAGCGAGGCTCAATCCACTCGTAGAGCGAGACATTTATGAGTTGTTATTATGATTCAGATGTTTTATATTTACAGTACATTTGGACATTATGACTTACATATTATATTTTATCTAGACATTTTTATGAGTCACATGAACTTTTATATCTAGATGTTTTTATGAGTCACATGTTTTATATTTGGACATTATATGTACACTTATGTTTTATATCTTAGAGACATTCTTATTATGAGTCACATGTTTTATATTTACATTTTGAAATTTATATTATGAGTTACATGCTTTATATTAATTATTTGGACATTTGGATGTCCATTGCTTATTTTGTGAAGAAATTTAATTACTTTCCCCTTTATGAATAAATTTAATGCATTGATGTAATATAGATATAATTGCTTCATATTATTTAATCCAAGGATAACCAACTTGTGCCATGTTTAATCTACTTGACATAATGTTTTCAATGGTTGAATATGTATCAAAGTAATCACATTGTCCCCTAAAATAGAAGATTAAGTTCACAATATTTCACATGAAAAAATAAATCTATAAATGATGCATAATGCTTGTGTAAATGGGAAAAGGTAAAATACTTATTTTTATGTGGTAAATTATTTTCAATTACCTACCCTAATGTTCCTATAAATCTAACATAAAAAGAGTTTTATTTAGTTAAATCAAACATAAGTAACTACTATACCCAATAAGTTAGTGTTATTTTTCCTTTTATCTAAATTTCTAAATGTGTCCTAATTAGGCTATATTCCTAATCTAAAATAAGATTAAGTTGGGAAATAGAAAATGAATATAGGAAGATATCTAAGCAAATGAAGTAGTACATATTTAAACCTAGTAAAATTAGAAACTACCTAGAATTTAGCTAAAGTTGCTAGCTTTAACAAACTTAAATTATTTTTAAAAACCGTAAATCGAACAAAACATATCTATTAATAAATATCCTTTATCCTCTACATATCCAAATAAGTCTTGAAAGTGACTTGTCACACAAGTTCACTCTTTTATTTGTCATTTTTATTTTTATTTTGTAAGTTGCTTGAACTCTTGTATTTTTTGCTAGATTTACAAAATGATAAATTGTAACTCGCTAACGCAAAAATATTTCCACCTTATGTATTGTCAGGATCTACAACCATAGCAAAAATATCTCCTGTACACACCACAAGTAAATATGTTTGTACATTTGAGTTGAACAAAGAAAATCAAATGTTCAAAACCTTATTACAATCTAGAATATAAATCAATTTTGTAACTTACCTATAACAACTAAATCTGATACACATTCATAATTAGCTAATATATAGGATCATATACATCTACAATGTCACTATCTTCAAAAGGAGGCATTAATACTATTTGTTTCATTTCCCATTGTGAAACATATCCATCCCTTACATTTGGACATTGTAGAATATTTGTATTGTTCTCAATGGAATCAACACAAAAACATGATTTTTCTCTCACTTGAATAGCAAGAGTCTTGCTATGTCTTGTAGTCATGACTTGATGCAAACTTCTAACACCATTGATTGCTTGACAATTACATGGATTCAATCGATCAATATCTGCACGTATGAACAAATTCTTGAGCATCTCAATTAAAACTAAAATTCAATTAAATCACATGTGTACTTAAACTTAAATATTAAAAGTTTTCAAATAACATAAATTCAATTAGCATACCTTTAACTTCCCAAAAATAGTGTTTGTTGTATATTGAGTCATGGGCACCAAAATGGCTTTTGCACCATTAAACAATTTGATTTGCATTTCATATGGTGTTACTTGCAATTTCATGTTGGTGAAGTGCCTAGGTAAGAGGTAAGAATTTAAAAAATTTCACATGTACATCCAACTATTACAATACATGTAGATCAATTACATAAATCATTGTAGAAGTATTCAAAAATTTTAAATTTTGTAAATTTTGTATCTAGTACATTACCTGCATGTTCATATTGGCGAAGTGCATGCTTTACACATGTTCTTGCTCCATCATTCTCTCCTTTTCCATGTCCACTCTCAAAAAAATTCCACAAAAAATTTATGCCAAATTTAGCATGTTGTTGCGTTAACCAATTAAATGCTTTTGCAGACTTAACTTGTCCTGTATAAATAATTATATATAAACAATGATTTGAAAACCAAAAATTAGTTAAAAATTCAAGTTTTAAAATTTTATAAATTTTTAAATTAAAAATTAAAAATTAAAAAATAATAATAAAATCAACACTTACCATCACATCCATCAGACCAAATCCAGTGTTGTAATGCATTAATGTCATGTTGTCTCAAATCTTCAAAAAAACATTTGAAAGTAATGTGCTACATAACTTCTATCATGATCCATATCATCACTGATATAAAAGTGAACCTCATTGATGATAATTCATTCATCTTCGATACTCTCTACCTCATCTACAAATAACTCAGCATGTCTATAGAAAACTTGTACAAAGATTGCAACTTGCTCTAAATGATAATATTGACTTTGAATCTCAGTTTGAGGACCAAATGTATAATTTTCAGAAAAATCTACAATAGAGAGAATACAACCCGGTGGAAAACAATTCTTTGAGACATGAAATTGCTTAGCATGCCATCTTGCACCATGACAATGTTGGATATGTGGGTATACAATGTTATGAAATTTGTTCATAAACTCATTGCAGGGCAATTCACTCTCTATCAAAACATTTTTTATGGATTCAGCTCCTGACTTCATTGAGTATTTCTCATATTCAAATCTCTTCCAAACAACTGACATTGAATGATCAATATTCTCAAATGGTAATCGTCAAATTTCCACAATCTACACATATATTTCTTATACATTGTATTAGTTGGAAATAAATAAACTCTATTAGACCCTAGAGGTAAATATAGAAATCCTTTTAAGATTAGGGCTAGAGGAATAGATCCTCCTCAGTAATATGAGGTTCATTTGTTTTAAAGATGGAAATTATTTTGAGATAGTCAGAAGGGTTATTATGAGGGGATGAATTAATAACTAGTTAAGGATTGATATATTGTAGAAAGGACTTTTATTATTTAAAATAATTATAAGAAATGTGAATTAAGAATTGTTGATGAGATCCTTAGAATCTAACTAAGCCCATGAAATTAATTAAAATGCGTTGTCAACTAAATTTAACTATATTTTAGGTACATGTTATTAAAAGAAATGTGTTATGATTTTTTATAGTTGACATAATTTTCATGTTGTCTTCCTTTCGGTTCATGTTGAGCACGTGAAATTAAAAAAAAGGTTATGTCTAGATTAAAATACTTATATATATAAGGGTTGTTCACTTGTCTTTATAGGTATTGTTAATATGTTTAACATCATTATAAATAAATTGTGTTCGTGAACTTAGAAGGGTTTTAACTAGACTTAGTGATGCCTTAGATAACTTATCAAAATTTAATTGCTAATTAGTGTATACCATTATGAGTGCCCTTGTAAATGGTTTTGGTAGAACTTCTGAGATGAGTTGATTATATTGTATAGTGACTGGAAATTAGTTGCCTTGAAAGAGTTTTGTTATGCCTCTTAGACTTATTGAGCATTGCATTATGACCTATCAAATATTTCTTGAAAATCAAGTACCAACTGCTTAATAAATTATTTGTGAAAATTTGGTTTTAACATCAGGTAACAATTAGAAAAAAATTGTGTTTCCTATACTATGTTGTGAATGTTAGTGGTCATCTGAGTAATTGTCTTAGATGAGGTTGTGATGTTGTAATGTTTTAAATGGTATGTGTGTGTAATGAGGATATGTGTTGTGATGTGTAAATACCATTGAATGTTGTAGTCAAACCTCAAGTATGTGACTTAGGGTATACCCCTTTGTGATATTTGTACATGTGTTGTGATGTGAGAATACTAGCGAAGGTTGTGATTGTACCTCAAAGTATGTGAAATAGGATATCCAACCTAGGAGAAGAGTTTAGTGGACATGATGTGTGACCCATTTATGTATGCCTTGTGGAAATTGTATATGTGTGTGAATAACCTTTTTGACCTATCATAGAAATGTTTATATATATATATATATATATATATATATATATATATATATATATATGTTTGGAAGTGTATTGTATGGAGTTGTGTGAGTCACCTTTCATGTTATTATGTGATGTGATGTCCTAATGTCACCTCTATTTGAGGGCATTTCCTCATGGTCATTTAGGAGTATAATTCCTCTTCTTCCCCAATTAAACCACATTGGTTAGTTCTTGTCGTAAACCCTTTTCTTCCTATTGTTCCATGGATTGAGGACGGACCCTAATGTGCCCTGAGCCTATACTCATTTTTAGTTACAGGCACTTGGCAGTTCACATTGATGTCGTCATGGATTTATAGAATTTGGGGAAGCTACCATCAGTTATCTGATACTAGCACTGTATTGGATATAGATAGCATTATAACATTTGATTTTGAGGTTTAAGGTTGGTTGCACACAAAACAGATTGGTAACTTTGGATATTCAGAGGGATGATAGTCATGAAATAAGATAAGCAGAACATGGCAATTTGAATGGCAGCTCGATAAAATGACAGTTTGTCTGTAATGAGATAATAGTGAATGATGCCTTGTTACAAGGATGATATGAATTTTGATGTGGCCATTAGTATAAATAGGAGGTGTATTGTTCTCTACTTGGAATAATTACAGATGAACTTATACATACGTGATATCTCAGAGTCATGATACATGATAACAATACAGGCTTGTGGTTTTCTCTTGTGAGGCGGATGTTAGATCCTATAGATGACTCATTTTTGACATATGTCAGTGGACCTTAGTATGATGGCAAGTACCTATTCATATGGATTCTTCATGCAGATATATGATCAGGCTATTCCAGATTGTGTGGGACACACTTATTATGACATGGTAAATTCTTCAATGATCTTCATGTGGTTTGAGAACCATCATACTATTCTATGGCTAGAGAACCACAGTACTATTTTGTGGTTAGAAAACCACTATACTATTCCGTGGTTAGAGAACCACCGTACTATTCTGTGGTTAAAGAACCACCGTACTATTTTGTGGTTAGAGAACCACCATATTATTTTGTGGTTTGAGACCACCATGATATTGCATGCTATTATCTTATGTGGTTTGAGACCACTATATGATTCACCTCCTCCCCTTAGGTGACCTTATTGCAAGGTCGTATGGTGTTCATAATGTGCAAACTTCTAAGAGATTGTTAGAATAATTTTTTGTGTTGAATGTCTTGCTTGCAAGCCAGCAGTGTTCTGTTACTTTGGGCTAATTGGCCATTTTTATGTTTGAGATAGTCTTTTTGCCTCAAGGATGTGTTCTTGGATAAGCTTGGGATAATACAATGATTGTTATTTGACCTCCACTTTTTTTATGATTCATTATATTTGTTTTCTTCTACTTTATTAAGGTTTAATTTATGATTTGTTTTACTTCTCCAATTTTCTCGTTGAGGCACTTTAATGTTGCAACTGCTGGTATGTGTGGAGTGTTGTGATTACTATTTACTATCATATCCTAGAGGGATCACTGACAGGTTGTATAGGGCAGTAGATGGCCTAGGGAATCTTGTTCATACTAAGTTATGGAGAGCTCCTTGAGAGGACCCTAAGACCTTCTTTCTTGATCTGTTCTTGGCACATTGGTTTCTACATGACATGATTATTCCTTGGATATTAACACTACAACATGGATGATATTGGCACTATGGTATGGGTGATATTGGTATTTCCTTTGGAGGTGAGATTATATGATGTTACACTATTGATATTAGCACAATGATTCTACATTGCATGGTTATCTATTCATTGGTTTTTGGCTCTATGGCACTATGGATTTCTCAGTGATACATTAGTGTTGTCCTCCTCGTAATACCCCTTTTCTTGCCGAGCATTGTGGTGTGAGCCATGTGATGTCTTCATGATGAGTATATTTATTGATACATATGAGTATGGTCTTTGTCAGGTTTCACCTAGGAGAGGTATGATGTGAAAGAGACTCTAAATTCTGGTGATGCATTATATGTGGGATTGAGTTTTTGTGTTATGTGAGTCATTGAGTGTTGTTGAAAATCAGATGTTAATTTTTTTTTCTAAAATAGAATATGAAGCTTGCCTCTATTCCTTAGATATAAATTTGTTCGTTCATGTTGGTAGTAATAATTTAAGGACATGCTTAGATATTCAAAATGAGTTATGTGGTTAATTTGCATTGATGTGACTTGACATAATATGGTTACTTATTGTTATATGATGAGGTAAAATAATCTTATTACTATTATTGGATAGCCTATTCTCTTAGGGACTTCCAGGTGGAAGTCCAAGCCTGGGGGGGAGGATGTAGGACCCCTCCTCAGTACCTACCATTAGGATGGGGAGTGATCTTACATTCTACTACTATAGTTTTGTGATGAGACATCTTATATGTGGTACTGGTGTTTTGATTAGACTACGTCTATGGTTATACATTACTTTTAGACATATGATTCTAGCTTAGACCATGTTTGATACATATTATATATATGCTCATGTACTTTTTTTGTCTAATATGATGTTCAAGATGATGACTAGTATCTTTGAGTATCTTGATTATAGTTAATCATTTGCTAGTGAAAGATCTCTACTACCATGTATATTGAGAAGCATATTGATTATCTAGTGGATGTATTGTGTTCATAAGTGCATGAATGATTTAAATTATTTACTAATGTTTCAATTAATTTCTATTATATTGTGGCTTCAGCTATTCTATTTTAATCGTAACTGACATTGGAAATAAGCGTGCAGGAAATCAAGCTAGTGGAAATGGGGAAAACACTTGGAGTCCCATTGTGATTTCCCAGTCAGCCAACCTAGCCTATATGAAGAGACTTAGGTCCCTTGTATAATCATGTGATGTGTGTCTGTATCTTGTGGGTGTTGGGTTCTTGTTATTGTGATGTCATTATGCTTACTAAGTATTTTGAGTGTAATCATGTGTTGTGAATGTGGATCATGAATGTTAATGTTAGTTGTAGTATGCCAACTTGTGCTTATGTGAAAGAGTTGTGTTAATATAGGATTTAAAATCTTGGTCTAATTCCATTATTATTTAATCAAGTTAATACCTTTTTCTTTTAAATTAAGAAGATAAAATAAATAAATAAATAAAAATATATGAACCCTTATCCTGGATTTAGGTGGGCCCCTCTAAATTACACTATAAAGCTAAGAAAAAAATAATAATTTCTTGAAACTTCATTTGAACATTTTTATTTTCTGAGGGGATTTCATTTTATATTATTAAATAGGGGTCTTGGGGAGGAAACATGTTGTCCATGTATGAGGACACATGCTCTCCATGTATGGGGACATATGTTACCCCAGGAATAGAGGTATGAGAAGGTAAAAAAAAATAGAAAAGAAAAGGGGGGGGGGGCGGGGGGGGGGGGGGGGGTTCTCTTGGCTATAGCTTCTGGGTGACACCTTCTATGGAAATTGGTTTCTCCTTACCCTCTTTTAATAGCTTTAGCCATCTGCTGTAATTTTGGATGAGGACTCTTGTCTATGATTTTGGTTGTAAAGTATGTATGATCTTTGGCTGCAAATTATCCCTTTTTTGGGCGGTTTGGAAAGAGAAATCAAGAGGAATGGAGGTAAATTGTGTATTCAGAGTTGTCACCTTCAAATGTTGTGCAAGGGTTCAAGTAGACACTATTCTTAAACCTATGAAAATTTAAGCCTTAATGTTATTCATTGCTTAGATTTCATGCTGGGAATAAATTAAAATTGTGTTATGTTTGAGAGTATGGTGTCATGAAATAACTTTTCTCCTATTGTGTTGCTGAATACATGTTGTGTTTGGTATTGTTCTAGGTGGGTCTAGGATCTACCCTCTTTTTTTTTTTCTTATCAAAGGAATTCAAATAAATTATTATAGTGATAATTTGCATGTGCTATGTGTTATGAAAACTAAGGAGTAGTAAAGAGTGTAAATGTTGTGCCATTGTGTTAAATGAAACTAGGTAATCTGGGATCTATGTAATTGTGTTGTGTTACTCCCTGGGCTTCATGTGTTTTCCCCTAGTTCAGGGGTGGGCAGTTTCTGCCCTAGGCTAGGAGGTGAGCATCCCACTGGCTGTGCAAAGGAGTTGTTTGGTTTTCTGATACAGGTCCATGAAGACAGAAAGGAAACAAGATTAACTGCTATGATTATCTAAAAGCTGATGTATATGAAAAGGAATACTTATCTAAATGCTAGTTGATATCCACAAACAGAGTAATTGTATTTTGGATTTATGTTGTCTTTTAAGTGATTTAGCCTGAAGAATGTGTTAGTACAGACTTGCAATCAAACCAATAAAAGGGTATAAATATTCCCTCTCTATTCTATGATTAAAAGGAATATGAAAAGAAGATTTTATATATTTGCCTTGAGGTTAAAAGAAAGCTTACCTTGCTATCACATAAACTAAGTGTAAATTGTTTCATATGAGACATGCTGTTAGTGTTGGGTATACACAATAAGGAAGTGATGACCACATCTACTGTCCCAAAAAGAGCCACAACTCTCATCTCCCACGTTAAACAATAGAAGCACTGCATTCAATATGACTAAAGCCTAAGGGAAACACACCATCATCTATGTAACTTCTATGGATGCAAACCATCGGCCCCTATATGAGCATACCATAAATGTAGCTTCTATGAATGCATATTGCTGCCCACATATGTGCTTCCTTCAGATGCAACTTCTATGAAAACCTCTAGTAATTTGGAATCTCAAAACATAATAAATTATGCATTCTTATGTCCACTCCAAAGGCTAGAACTATGAGATCAAGTAAGATGAAGAAAATGGATATTCAAGAATTTTACTGAGTGGGTATACATCCATAGAGTTTCCAAGAAACTTGGTTTTTAGTTTAGAAGTCATGGTGTATGTAAAATGCACATTTACAGCCAATGCTGAGCTCATTGGAGGATGATGGCAAACCTATAAAAAAAACATTTATTTTGGATTATATAAACATACTCAGTAGCAATAGCCAATAACATGAATGAATGGGATATGGAAGGCCAAGCTAGAAAAAGACTTGTGGTTTAAACTTTAAACTATAGTAACATTCTTTCCAACAATAAAGGAGCTCCCAAAACAAACAAATCCAATCACTACATCCAAACCCTCTCTTAAAAAAAAAACTACATTCATTCCACTTCCCCACTAAAATTATAATCATGGTGAAAGAATGTGGTCTCTAGTGTGATGCTGGAAAGCAATGGCATTACGGTCATCTGAGAAGAAGTGAACTTTGTTGGCCTAAGGAGCTCTTCCTCCTGGCCACTGTTCTTATAGCCCTAGCAACATTGGTAAAAAAAACATTTGGTTTCATATGTTATAGGCATGCCCTAATTAGGGTTGTGCCTCTCACTCAACAGATGTGAAATCATTTTAGGGCGTCTTTACGCCGAGAGGCATTTCTACATTCACAGCATGAATGGGAGCTAAAAGATTCCAGAATTTCTATGTAAACTTATAAGATTCCAATCTAGAATCTTTATTAAAAATAAAAAATAAAAACAAAAAAAGAAATTAGAAACCATTGAATGAAAAAATAGAAATTGGAAAAAACAAAAAATAAAAATCAGAAAAGAAATTAGAAACCATGGAATGAGAAAAAGCAGAAATTAGAAAAAAAAATGAAAAAAGAAATTAAAAACCATTGAAAGAGAAAAAGCTAGAGATAATCATGGAACCAAAAAAAATTGGAAAAAATGAAAAAAGAAATTGTAAAGAAAAAAATTAAAATTAAAATTTGGTTTTTATTTTTTATTTTGTCCAATTTCTTTTTTTTTGGTTCCTTCTTATTTTCAAATTCTTTTTTCATTTTTATTTTTTATTTTTCCCAATTTCTTTTCCAGTTCCATAGTTTTTGTGATTTTCTTATTTTCAATTTTTTTTGGTTTTTTAATTTTTATTTTTTCCAATTTCTTTTTTAGTTTTTATTTTTTTATTTTTTCCAATTTCTTTTTTGGTTTTTATTTTTTTATTTTTTATTTTTTCCAATTTCTTTTTCAAATAAACTATGGAAAAGAGATATCCCTCAGCGTACTTTAGATATATATTTTTAAATATAAATATACTAGTCTATATATATTATTTATTAATCCTTACCAAAGTTGGGGAATACAACATGGTTCAGTTGAAATATTTACAACTAGGTAAGACACAAGTTTACGTAAAGGCACAACCAAGGCAGTAAAAATTTATCCTACATTTTAATAAAGTCAGGTATAAATACTAAGGTGAAAACCTTTTTTCTTTTACCAAAAAAAAATAGAGGAGACAATCACAATAGCCAAGGAGAATTGATGGGAAGTATAATGACCCTTCAAATATTATAACCACATTATAAGAGTTACCAATTTTGCGGAATGTTTAACACATTCAAGTTCAGGTTAATAGTTAATAGGAATTGTAATTTACTTTGTTTCAAAAATTAAAAAAACAATATGGCATGAACGAATCCTTTAACAAAAGAGAAGAGAGGTGTTTGAAATTTACATTTAATTTGGAATAGGAATTTAATATTATTATTATTTTTTTAATTTCATCATTATATAAATGTATATACCTTGCCATGGTTTATCTAATATTTGTGTAAAGTAATTTTTACTAGATCTGTACCGCAGGTTGGAAATATGATATATGTCTGGGTGTTTTCATTTTAATTTTGCAAATTTTACATTTTATAAGTTTGTTGGTGTAAAATGTTTAGAAGGAAGTTATGAATATATTTATATTTATCTATTTATAAAAATATGCATGTAAAAAAAAAGTAATTGGTGATCAGGCTATTTGTTGTATTAATAGCAAAAAAATTAGACAGGCGAATAATTGTTTTTATCAAGTAAAGTATTATTATTGAGATAGTTGAATATTTTTTATGGTTGCATTGTATATATTGTGAATTTTAAAATTTCATATAGAAATTCATAATTATTTTAGTATGTTTTCTTTTAGAAAATAAAATGTATCTTTGATGATGTCTTGTTTCCTTATAAATTCATTTTACTGTGGAGTCCTCTTATGATATTTAACTTATAATCCTTGCTTACAATAAAATGTGTACACAACAATAGTTAAGACAAGGTTAATAGTGAAATATTTAGATATTTCTTCCTTGCGTGAATGTGTCACCCGTATAAATATAATAGGGGAGAATGGTAAGTAAAGACTTTTAATTCACTGATGGCTATTTATTTTTAAGTGTACACTTAAGAAAAAAATGAAATAATAGATAATAATAATAATAAGACGCTAATCCCATCTAGTAGAGGAGATTTCTTTTATGAGAATAAGACAAATTTCTTAAAAAGGGAAAAAAATTAATTTTAGTCTATATGTTTAAGATGCATTAATTCCCTAGAACTTTTCTTATCATTATTAGTATAATTTGACATGCCTTTTGTAGATGAGTTAAATATGACAGTAAATATTAAGAATTAAATTATTATTAGTTGAAACCTTAATTTTACTTGGGTATGAGATTTATGGATTAAAACATATGTTTATGTCATTTTCTTGTGAATTAGAAGATCTACTTAATTACCTTAGTTAAATGAGTTAGAGAATTACCCTACTTTCCCCGTACTCCTTTCTATTGATGGTTTTGCTACATTAATAATTACTATTTTATTTATTTTAAGGTATATAAGAAATGAATTAATTATTAGTTGGAAATAAATAAACTCTATTAGACCCTAGAGGTAAATATAGAAATCCTTTTAAGATTAGGGCTAGAGGAATAGATCCTCCTCATGAGGTTCATTTGTTTTAAAGATGGAAATTATTTTGAGATAGTCAAAAGGGTTATTATGAGGGGATGAATTAATAACTAGTTGAGGATTGATATATTGTAGAAAGGACTTTTATTATTTAAAATAATTATAAGCAATGTGAATTAAGAATTGTTGATGAGATCCTTAGAATCTAACTAAGCCCATGAAATTAATTAAAATGTGTTGTCAACTAAATTTAACTATCTTTTAGGTACCTATTTTTATTAAAAGAAATGTGTTATGATTCTGTATAGTTGACATAATTTTCATGTTGTCTTCCTTCCAGTTCATGTTGAGCACGTGAAATGAAAAAAAAAGGTTATGTCTAGATTAAAATACATATATATATATAAGGGTTGTTTGTTTCATAAAGTAAAAAAGAAAAAAAATTCTTTCATTCATCTTTGTGAGCATGTTTTAGGTGTGGATGTTAGATTTGAATTCATCTGAATCTTCTGATTTTTCACATAGGATAGACTTCACAAATTGTGTTGTACTTCCAGGGATGACTACATTTGGATTAACTATTGCCATAAGATTTTTATATGACTATAGGTGTAGATGAAATTCAACATGATTTCAACAACAACAAGTTTCACGTACTTTATTTATACGTACAAAACTTGGTCATAAATTCTCAAACATCCTTTGAGAAATCTTCACCTGTGAAAATTCTTGCTTGAATGCTTCAAAAAATTCACTTTGTGTTGTATCTATAAAATGCTTTAGATGAGCAATTTTTTTACCGTCTTCATCTTTTATTTGTATAGCATCCCTTCTATTGGAAGAAACACAGGAGTGATCAGTCCAATATCCAATTACTTTTTGTTTTACATCTTCTAAAATTCTATCTCTCCGAGGGACTCGACAAATATTTACCCAATTATTTTCAATGTTTTCATCTAATCTGTTTCTCTTCTTGATATATCTTTGAACAGTTCTCCTAGATACATTTACTAATTGGGCAATTGCTTTAACTTGTCTTCTATGTGATAATTTCTTACCAGAAATTACAGTCATCAATGATCTACATGCAGCACTTAAATCAGAACTTTGACTCTTGGTTTGAATAGAATCCAATGTTGTTTGCAATTTTTCAATTACTGTCTAATTTACTAAATTTGAAGATTTTTTCTTGTTATCAACTCCTAACAACTCCAAAATAGGGGTCATTTCTTTTCACCTAAATAACTTTGCACATAATTGTGCTCTTCCAATTAGATATTTATCTTCAAAAAATTCATCCCAAATTCTTTTAGATTGCAATTCTATTGTGCTTTTAGGTAACATATGCTCAGGTGAAATGTTTTTGAAAAGAGCATCCTCATCCATCTCCATAAGATTTTTCATTCCATGCAAAAAATTTCTATCACAACTACCAATTTCATCTTCTACTTGTTCATTAACATGCCCTTCAACTTGTTCATCAATAATTTCAATGGGTTGTTCTTGACTAGATGTTCCTAGGGGTTTTTCATCTCTTTTTCGGTCATACAACTTTGATCTAGTTCTTTTATTCCCCATCACAAATTGCTTGTTTTAATTCACCTACACACACATATAGATCCGAATAAATAACTCATGAAGTTCAATTTCTACATGGTAAAATGAGTAAATAAGTTGGGAATCATGTTACATACCTTGAACATTTGTAGCCTCTCTTGCCAAAAAACTCTTTTTGTGTGGTTTCTCCAAATGCTTGAATTGAAAACAATTTTTTAAAAAAAATTAGCCTCTATTGTGAAAAATTCTGAGCTTCTTCTATTTTCTCCTTGATGCTTGAATTGAGAAAAAACATAAAAAATGAAGCCATATATAAATTTAAGTTTTAAATAAAAAACAAAAAACAAACCACCGACTAGTGGTGGTCGCTAGAATTGTATGATTTTGGGCGAGTTGATCTCACCCCCAATTTGATCCGAGTGAGTTAATCTTGCCCCCAAATCGATTCACCTAAAATTGTCTATGTGGCATCTTACTTGGCAGCCACCTCCTCATTTTCTAGGGTTTTCTAAAATTATCAACTTAAACTAGATATTTCTTCAATCAGAATGAATTATTTCAAAAATAAAAAATACCTTTTTGTAGAGCTCTGAGTCTAGAATCCAAATATGATTTTTTTAATATTTTGATTAGTTTTAATATGTTTTTTTAAAATTATTGCAAGTAGGTTGTTAAAATCAGGGATGACAATGATTAGAAATTTTAAAAAAATATCAAAACACATCCAAATTTTTTCAAAATCATATGGTGCTCTAGAGGAAAGAGTCCTCTCCAAAAGGGTATATTTGGTTTGTGAAAATGATAAAAAATATTATACAAAAGTTGACGTGGAATGAAAACTATCAGATTCTATAAAGTTTGACTTTAAAATGATATTACTAAGAAAATATGCATTGAAAACTATTTTTTTTTCTCCATGCACTAGATATTGAACTCCTCTATTTGGGAAAAAATTAGGGAAAAATAAGATTGTTTGCTCTTTTCTTTGTGACGTGGACTCAAAGTCACTTTTTCCTGAAATTTTCAGCAATTCAAAATTTGCTCTTAAATTTATAAAAAAAATTGTCAAAATAATTTTAAATTTTTTTGAAAAATTACAAGCATAAAATTCATCAAGAGATCTACATTTCATTAGTTTATATCATTTTGAAATTCAAAACATAAATGGCACTTTTATGAGGTCGAAGTTCAAAAAAAATTTTGTTGTTGGTTAATTCCTTTATAAAGTGTGACACAGGTTTGTGCTTTTACCCAACTCTACTCATACGATGTGTAACATCCCGCTACGTAACCCCGAAGGGTAAGAGCCAAAAAGGGGACAAGATAATTTTTTTTGACATAAGTAAACAACATACAAATGTTCAGTTGTCAATTCGATAGATTGATACCATTCATTTTAAACACTAAAGCAAATGTTCCTATCCCATCTGATAAAAACATGAATCCAGAAGCATAAAATATAGGCGGATCCAATACCCACACTGGAATCCGTAAAGCAATAAAAGAACATCACATTTATTCTCATTAAATGCCATGATTACAACTTCTCTCTGAAAAGAGTTCAATTACATAACTGCATATACATTTACAATGATATATTCCAGAGTATGATACCAGGGTTGAATGGTTACAAAAGTTGAATGAAGTAATGGAAGGAGAGATCATCTCAAGATGGTGCTCCAAAACCTGTTCGCCGGTTCCCAATGGTGGTGGCAACGCCTCCCAACCATGTGGACTCCTAAGAGACCACCCCACCGTGCTCAGAGATAGTCACAAGGCCCAAATAGATGAATAACAACAAGGGGGTACAAGATGGCCAACACACACATCAGACATAGAGTAGACACGGAGAATAGTGCTTACAGTCAAGGTCATAATAAAGGTGTACTCATCTAAGTCATAGGTCAGGTACTACTCATGACCGCTAAGGTGCTAGGTACTAGAGTGTAATCATATGGAGTGTCATCATATGTGCTCGAAGGGATGGCACACACGGGACCAAGTACTTCTCATACAGACAAGGAGACTCAATCGTGCCTGAATCCACATCCCACAAATAGATGACTTAATGCCCTACAGACAGATGACTCAATGCCCCATAGATAGATAGGTCTTCTCATTGCATCCTTACCCTTTACAAGCGCTCAAGGCCATGCATGAGATCTAGTTATCTTATTAGTGTTTTTACCCCAATGTTTTAGTTTTAGTTATCACTTATTAATGTAACTCTACTACTAGTTCCCCTGGCAGCCACTTGCGGGCCCCGGGCTCGTAGAGAGCCACTCCAAACAGCCACTCTAATGCCTAGACCTAGTTCATCTCATGTAACTAATGAGGAATCCGAAATGACTAAAACCAATAAGTCATAAATTTAAACTAGTAAAGATGAAAAAAAAATGATCTACAAGACCCAAACTCATATATTTTCTGTAAAATCTCTATATATTCAGCTCAGATGTTCATGCTTATAAATATGATTATGAAATGATAAGCCCTGTAGCTTATCAGTTCATATTCATACTTTATAAGTTACAACTATGCTTGGTTTTGGACTTCAATTGTATATGCATCTAATAATGTGTAAACAAAAAGGATATTTATTTTGGTTTCCCAATTTTGATGTCATTTATGAAGGAATGGATAACTTATTTAATCTCAATGTTTCTCATAACCCAAGCCTCTGTTTTCTTCTTAATTTCTGCATAAAATTTACTCTTTCATGGACTATTTTTTTCTTATATTGCTGAATAGGAGAAGAACCTTCTCAACTTCTCTTTTTGTAATATTCATACTATTAATGATTACTGAGATATAAACTGCTAACGTCCTTGTCTGTGTTTGCAGGTTATAAGAAAACAAAGTATATGTTGTTGTCTAATACTTACTCAGAAAGAAAGAGCCTTTCATAATTCATGTGGCGACTAAGACTTTCAATGTATGATGTTTAAAGACAAAAATAATAGTTAAAATAATGGACTAAGTCAACCATATCTTGGGACTTTATAACTGGATATACAACCCTCCTTGGCCGTATGCATATTGGCCTATTAAACCCTCTTTAACACAACAATAGTAATAGTTGTGGATCAAGTTTCTATCAACCCATAAGGAATATCCAATGCAACCTCTAAATGCTAATAAAATAATGATGAAATCGGCCTAAAATATGGCCTACATGCTTCCAGAAATGACTATGTAAGACTAGTCCTTAATATTTTACGCATATACATGCATTATACTTTCAGTATACATATGCATTTATATGTATATAATATTAATCTAATGCATAAAACTAGAGACGTTTTTAATATAAAACAAAGAGAATAATGTTTGGTTCAATTCCAAGAGTCACTATACAGGTCTAAAATGTATTCAAGACTGGAACAGAGGAGCAAAAGCCTAAAATAGCATCCAATATCAAATGCGACCTAAGCAGTTTAAAACACCCTTAAACAACTTGTACTCAATAGGGTTTTCTGAATGTAATACAACATATTTGTTATCATTCCAGTGGAAGATTTAATCTACTAAAACACGTTTTCTCCTATTTCAAGAGGAAAACAATGATTTAGTTTATCGTCTAACCTGTAACTCTTCTTCTTTGTTCTCTTCTTTGCAATACTTCTTTCTTCTCCATTCTCGCCTCTTTTCTTACTCTTTATCCCCCTGTCATTCTCTTTGTATTTTCTTTGTTCTTTCTTTCCAAAATAGAGGGACTCCCTCCTTTTAACGCGATCCCTCTCCTTTAACTCCCACACAGTGTCTCCCAGATATTTTCTTCATGTCTTTAATGAACTCCACCACTCACTAGATATTTCTCTGTAGTAATAAACTCATACACCCACCTCCATGCCACGACTCCTCTCTATCCCTAGGCGTTAACTCCCTTTCGATCAAATATACTCCTTCCACAAGATATTTGTTTTTACATTAATAGCACTCACCACTCCCCTTTAAAAGCCATCGTATATGGCATGAGGTAGAAATAGGAATAAAATAAAATAATATAACAATATCCCATTCGCAAGTGACTCCCTCTCCTCCATAAATTAGATCACCCACTCCATAGATATTTTCTCCATTTAATATCTACCAACTCATCCCAAATCCATATTCGAAGGTCAAAAGGGGTTGTTACATTCTACCCCCCTAGGACTAGGCTTACTCCTGGAAGCCTGCAAATGTTAAGATGCATCCAAAGCACACAATAGACCAAGAAACTCGATACAATCTATAGAAACCAAGGAGAAAAGTCTCAACAAATGGACTAGCAAACAACACATGACCATGAGGAAATCCGGATGGTAAGACAACAATACGGGAACACTACATTATCTGGGCGCAGTAGGCTAGGCTATGGTATAGGGAACAAGGCCTGTGACTATCTCTAGTAACCACCATCAGGGATAATAAGAGTATGCTCAAGCCTGTGAATCCAAGCAGAGTCGATACTTAGTACCTGCAACACTCCAGGCACACGTCAAGGTACCTGTGCATATATATACATCATATAGCCGAAGCAACAACAATCATATAAGCATGAAATCCATCATAAGTAATAATAATGTCCACATCATAATAGTATCGAGATTGTACATCACCGGTGCCAATACAAAATAATAACAAGATGTGCAATCCAAAATAAAATATTCAGTCATCCAAGTCCATCAAGATAAGAAAAACATAATATGAACACAAGGTCATTACATCCCCTAGAAGTCTGTAAAAAGATAGGGATAAAGGTCTCTCATCCTCGTCGCATCTTTCCAAGATGCTGAGGACTTACCATTAGGATCCCATTGGACCCTTACCTGCTCTATGTCCCGACCCCTGAGGGTCAACCTCTGATGCTGAAGGATGCATACAGGTTCCAAAGAAAGCTGCCCATCTGCCTCAACCTGCAAAGCAGTCCAATCAAGAACATGGGTCACATTAGGAATATACTATCTAAGAATTGAAACATGGAACACATTGTGGATGCGTGATAGACTCGGTGGTAATGCAAGGCGATAGGCAACTAGACCAATCCTCTTAAGGATCTCAAAAGGTCCAAAAAAATGAGGTACTAGCTTTGAGCCTTTCCCATAATGGATGGGGCTCTTCTGTGGACGAACTCTCAAAAATACATGGTCACCTACCGAGAAGTGGTGATCCAACCTACGAGCATTGGCATACTTCCTCTGCCAATCCTGAGCTGTAGCCAGATGCTCTCTGATCTGTACTACCTACTACTCCATATCCTGAAGCATCTCTGGACCCAAAATAACTCAGTCCTCTAAGCAATCCCAACTCAACAGAGTGCGGCATGGCCTACCATACAAGGCCTGGAAGGGAGACATACCGAGAGAACTGTGATACCCATTGTTATAAGCAAACTCAACTAGGTACAAATAGTCCTCCCAACGAGACTGTCGATCCATAATGTACATCTGAAGCATATCCTCTAAGACCTGATTAACCCGCTCCATCTATCTGTCAGTCTCGGGATGGTATGCAGAGCTAAAATTAAGTTGAGCTCCCAAAGCATGCTGAAGAGAAGTCCACAAAGTTGAAGTGAACACTGGATCATGATCAGAAATGATCCTATGAGGAATACCATGCAAACACACAATATCCTTCATAAACACTTAAGCTACAGATGTTGTAGTGTAGGAAGATCTCATGGGGGAGAAGTGTGCCACCTTGGACAACTTGTCCACTATAACCATAATAGCATCATTACGACGCGAAGACATAGGTAGCCCCACTATAAAATCTAGAGATATCGTATCCCACTTCCATCCAGGGATGGAATGAGGCTGCAACAATCCTGTTGGGTGCTGATGCTCTGCCTTCACCCACTGACACTCAAGACATCAAGACACAAAGTTGGCAATATCTCGTCATAAACCTGCCCAATGATACAACTGTCAAAGATCAGCATGCATCTTTATGACACCTGAATGAGTTGAATAGGTGCACAATGGGCTTCTGATAAAACTAAGGAACAGAGATCACCAGAATCTGGAACATAAATACAACCAAGATGTCACAAAAGTCCATCAGGTTCAAGAGAGAACCTTGTAAACCTACCCTCAAGGACTCTCCCAGACTCAATCTCTGCTCTCACCTCTTGATACTAGGTATCACTAGGAAGTGACTCCAAAATACAGCTCCGAAAGTCCACTCCAAGAGATAAAGCTAAAATCTCATATCTCCTCCTACTCAAGGCATCTGCAACAACATTCTCCTTACCTTGAATGTAGCAAACCTCAAAGTCGTACTCATAGAGGAACTCCATCCAACGGCATTGCCAACCATTCAAATTTGGCTAAGTGAAGATATACTGTAAACTGCGATGATCACTATGCAACTCAAACCGATGTCCCAAGAGGAAATGTCTCCAATACACAAGCACATGGATGATAGCCGCTAACTCCAAATCATGGGTGGGGTAGTTTAGCTCATGATCCTTGAGCTTACGGGACTCATATGCAATCACTCATCCCTCCTGCATGAGAACTACCCCCACACCCTCCAATGAAGCATCGGTGCACACTACAAAATCACCTGTAGGATCTGGCACTACAAGGATAGGTGCACTAGTCAGTCACTCCTTAAGAGCCTGAAACGCTAACTCACACTGATCTGACCATACAAACTTCTTCCCTTTCCACTGAAGAGAAGTGATGGGATGGGCTACCTGAGAGAAATCTCTCACAAATCAGTGATAGTAACCCACCAATCCCATGAAACTGTGAACCTCAGTCACATTCATTGGTGCTGGCAAATCTACAATAGCCTGAATCTTAGAAGGATCCACCAAGATACCTTCTCCTAAGATGATGTGACCCAAATATCTCACCTCAGTCTGGAAGAAATCACACTTAGCCAAATTGCCAAATAACTGATTATCCTGCAAGTACTACAACACTTGCCACAAATGGCCTTCATGCTCCTCCATAGTCCTCGAATAAATCAAAATATCATCAAGGAACACAAGAACAAACTGATCAAGATAGGTGTGAAACACCCCATTCATCAAACTCATGAAAACTGATGGAGCATTGGTCAACCCAAAAGGGGCAACCGTGAACTCATAATGCCCATAACGTGTACGAAATGTTGTTTGATGAATGTCTGCCTCATGAATGCAAAGCTGATGGTATCCTAACTTTAGATCTATCTTGGAGAACACCTTGGCTCCCCTCATCTGATCGAACAAATCATCTATTCGAGGCAACAGGTATCGATTCTTCACTGTCACTTTGTTTAACTGGCGATAATCAATGCACAAGCGAAGAGATCCATCCTTCTTCTTCACGAAGATGACAGGTACACCCCAAGGGGATACACTAGGATGAATGAAACCCTTCTCCAGTAACTCCTCTAACTGTAACTGCAACTCACCCAACTCCTGAGTAGTCATGCGATACAGTGCCCGAGAAATAGGCTCTGCACCAGGAATGAGATTGATACGGAAGTCTATGTCTTAGGCGGCATACCTAGAATATCACTCAGAAAGACATCTACAAATTCTTGAAGAATAGGATGATCATCAAGAGATACCTCTTGAATCCCACCCTCAGCAAGATCACTAACTGAAATAGTGAACATTTGACAACCTTTCTGCATGGCACACTTCAGTTGCATCACTAAAATCACACAGAGAGAAATGGATCTTTGAACCCCAACTAACTCAACATGCTCCCCAACATCATCAACACACTGAACTGACTTACGCCAACAATCTATACTGGCTAGGTGGGTCTCCAACCAATCCATGCCTAAAACAATCCTGTAGGACCCCAAAGGCAACACACGGAGATCCATTGTGGTAGTGAAGGTGCCCAAATCCAACACACAACCACGAACAAGGGAGTCTACAGCCACCTTGGATCTAGTAGCTAACTCAACTTGCCAACCAACATCTTGCCTTGCCACCACGAGTCCACAACGCTCCACGAGAGAAAGAGAAATGAAAGAATCTGAAGCTCCTAAATCAAACAAGATAGATGTGGTAATCCCACATAACACACCTAAATACTAGACTACAGTGCCCTGATGCTCAGCCTAACAGTTATCAATCGCTACAAAAACTCTATGTGATCTACTAGCCTCACCTACTGTAGGTTCTGAAGTAGCATGTCTCTGACTACCTCCAGTCACTGATCTCTGAGGACACTGAACTGCTATATGATCATGCTGCCCACAAGCATAACAACCACCCCTGCCAAAACCTTGGCCTAAAAATGGTGCACGTGACTGCTGGGATCCACAACCCCTAGAACTCTACTGAGCACTCTGAAAACTCTGTGACAGACCACTCTGTTGCCTACTCCGAGAGTGATGACATGAATGATCTCTAGAAAATGGAGTACCAAGATTCTGCCCACTCTGCTGAGACTGAGCAGGCCTATGCCTCTGTCGTTGACCATGTCTAGAAGGTGCAGTATGAGATCTAGATGGTCCAGCTCCCTGAGACTGTGTACCCTGAGCAACTGATCCTAAAGGAGGGGCACTACCAATCTGAACACCTGTCTGACCACCAAAACCCCTAGTCAAATTCTCCTCTATCAACCTCGCCTTCTCCACGGCAACCTCTAAGGTCTTTGGCTCAAACACACGGACACCACCACTAATACGGGCATTCAAGCCCTTGATGAAATGTTGTACTAACATCGGCTCATCATAAAAAATGCTAGTATATTGCTTTAGCTCAAAGAAGTGGTGCTCAGACTGATCTATGGTCATAGTCAACTGACGAAGTTCATGGAACTCATTAGCACATCTCTATCGATAGTAGTCTAAAAGAAATTGTGCACGGAACCTCTCTAAGAATAGTCCCAATGACACAAAAGCAATGTTTAGGTGAAGCTTCTATTTTCTACTCTCCACCATGTAGATGCAAAACATCTGAGATGCACAATGGCACATCGAGCTCTAGTATTGCTACTATAAGGATGCATAGCAAAGCATCGATCGAGATCGATCAACCAAGTCTCTGCCTCAGTACCTATACCAGAACCATCAAAAGTAGGGGGATGGGCCCTAAGAAGATCCCTCATGTGACCGACAGTAACACTGTCTCCATCCACCCTATCCCTCACAATAACTACTCTCAAATGATCTGGACTATGAGAACGCTCACGCTCAGCTCCAGCATCCTGACCATCCTGACGAGAAGGGTGTGACTCTGCCTCATGAGATACCTCCTAATGAGGTCCTAATCGGTCCAAAATCTACTGTAAAATAGCTAAAACATGAGCACCCCCGAGCCCTTCAGCTTGTTCTCAACACGCGGTTCCTCCTGACGCTCACCCTGATTGCCCTGATTGCCCTGATTATCCTAATTAGCATCATGCCAGTTGCTACATCGAAGAACAGTGGCTATACCTCTAATTCTGCCTCTGGCTCTACCCCTAGGAGGCATCCTAAAGAAACAAAGAATACATCAAAATAGATCTCGCAAAGATGACCTAATCACCATACTAAGGCATGAAAGCATAACAACATGACTATAGAACAATATAACAAGCTCACGCCACACACGTCAAACACAACAAAACATAGAAGGCTCAAGTACGCCAGAGTTCCCAGTGTGTGAACTTGTGCTCTGATACTAGATGTAACATCCCACTACATAACCCTGAAGGGTAAGAGCCAAAAAGGGGACAAGATAATTTTTTTTTGACATAAGTAAACAACATACAAAAGTTCAGCTATCAATTCAATAGATTGATACCATTCATTTTAAACACCAAAGCAAATGTTCCTATCCCATCTGATAAAAACATGAATCCAGAAGCATAAAATAAAAGTGGATCCGATACCCACACCAGAATCTGTAAAGCAATAAAAGAACATCACATTTCTTCTCATTAAATACCATGATTACTTCTCTCTGAAAAGAGTTCAATTACATAACTGCATATACAATTACAATGATATATTCTAGAGTATGATACAAGGGTTGAATGGTTACAAAAGTTGAATGAAGTAATGGAAGGAGAGATCATCTCAAGCTAGTGCTCCAAAACCTATGGTGGTGGTGGCAACACCTCCCAACCATGTGGACTCCTAAGAGACCACCCCACCGTGCTTAGAGATAGTCACAAGGCCCAAATGGATGAATAACAACAAAGGGGTACAAGATGGCCAACACACACATCAAACACAGAGCAGACACAGAGAATAGTGTTTATAGTCAAGGTCATAATAAAGGTGTACTCATCTAAGTCATAGGTCGGGTACTACTCACGACCGCTAAGGTGCTAGGTACTAGAGTGTAATCCCATGGAGTGTCATCATATGTGCTCGAAGGGATGGTACACACAGGACCAAGTAGCTCTCATACAAATGAGGAGACTCAATCGTGCCCGAATCCACGTCCTGTAGACGGATGACTCAATGCTCGGCAGATGGATAGGCCTTCTCATTGCATCCTTAGCCTTTACAAGCACTCAAGGCCATGCACGAGGTCTAGTTATCTTATTAGTGTTTTTACCCCAATGTTTTAGTTTTAGTTATCACTTATTAATGTAACTCTACTACTAGTTCCCCTGGCAGCCACTTGCAGGCCCCGGGCCCATAGAGAGCCACTCCAGACGACCACTCTAATGCCTAGACCTAGTTCATCTCATGTAACCAATGAGGAATCCGAAATGACTAAAAATAATAAGTCATAAATTTAAACTAGTAAAGATGAAAGAAAAATGATCTACAAGACCCAAACTCGTATATTTTCTGTAAAATCTCTATATATTCAGCTCAGATGTTCATGGTTATAAATATGATTATGAAATGATAAGCCCTATAGCTTATCAGTTCATATTCATACTTTATAATTTACAACTATGCTTGGTTTTGGACTTCAATTGTATAAGCATCTAATAATGTGTAAACAAAAAGGATATTTATTTTGGTTTCCCAATTTTGATGTCGTTTATGAAGGAATGGATAACTTATTTAATCTCAATGTTTCTCATAATCCAAGCCTCTATTTTCTTCTTAATTTCTGCATAAAATTTACTCTTTCATGGACTATTTTTTTCTTATATTGTTGAACAGGAGAAGAACCTTCTCAACTTCTCTTTTTGTAATATTCATACTATTAATGGTTACTGAGATATAAACTGCTAACGCCCTTGTTTGTGTTTGCAGGTTATAAGAAAACAGAGTATATGTTGTTGTCTAATACTTACTCAGAAAGAAAGAGCCTTTCATAATTCATGTGGTGACTAAGAATTTCAATGTGTGATGTTTAAAGACAAAAATAATAGTTAAAATAATGGACTAAGTCAACCATATCTTGGGACTTTATAACTTGATATACAACCCTCCTTGGCCATATGCATATCGGCCTATTAAACCCTCTTTAACACAACAATAGCAATAGTTGTGGGTCAAGTTTCTATCAAACCATAAGGAATATCCAATGCAACCTCTAAATGCTGATAAAATAATGATGAAATCGGCCTGAAATATGGCCTGCATGCTTCCAAAAATGACTATGTAAAACTAGTCATTAATATTTTTCGCATATACATGCATTATACTTTCAGTATACATATGCATTTATATGTATATAATATTGATCTAATGCATAAAACTAGAGACGTTTTTAATATAAAACAAAGAGAATAATGTTTGGTTCAATTCCAAGAGTCAGTATACAGGTCTAAAATGTATTCAAGACTAGAACAGAGGAGCAAAAGCCTAAAATAGCATCCAATATCAAATGCAACCTAGGAAGTTTAAAACACCCTTAAACAACTTGTACTCAATAGGGTTTTCTGAATGCAATACAACATATTTGTTATCATTCCAGTGGAAGATTTAATCTACTAAAACACGTTTTCTCCCATTTCAAAAGGAAAACAATGATTTAGTTTATCGTCTGACCTGTAACTCTTCTTCTTTGTTCTCTTCTTTGCAATACTTCTTTCTTCTCCGTTCTCACCTCTTTTCTTCCTCTTTATCCCCCTGTCATTCTCTCTATATTTTCTTTGTTCTTTCTTTCCAAAACAGAGGGACTCCCTCCTTTTCACACGATCCCTCTCCTTTAACTCCCACATCGTGTCTCCCAGATATTTTCTTCTTGTCTTTAATGAACTCCACCGCTCACTAGATATTTCTCTGTAGTAATAAACTCATACACCCACCTCCATGCCACAATTCCTCTCTATCCCTAGGCGTTGACTCCCTTTCAATCAGATATACTCCTTCCATAAGATATTTGTTTTTGCATTAATAGCACTCACCACTCCCCTTTAAAAGCCATCGTATATGGCATGAGGTAGAAATAGGAATAAAATAAAATAATATAACAATATCCCATTCGCAAGCAACTCCCTCTCCTCCATAAATTAGATCACCCACTCCATAGATATTTTCTCCATTTAATATCTACCAACTCATCCCAAATCCATATTCGAAGGTCAAAAGGGGTTGTTACACGATGCATGAGGGACAAAACTCTAGGGCTAGAGTTAGGTCCACAATATTATGAAAGTGAACTTCATGAGGAGAGTACAATGTCACACTTGATGAACCAACTTGAGGAGAGTACCATAATAGACCTTCTTAATACCTCTACTTATTCAAACAACTCCTCCATTCTAACCATTACCAGCTTCAAACTAGATCAACCTAATGACCCATTGCCCTTATTGCATCCTGAACTCATAGACTGGGATTTGCAAGACACCACCCCTAAGCTAGATACTTTTCAAAATTATGATGCTATCATCGATTACCTAGAGCTTAGGGACCATTTACCCATAGGCGATCACAAAACTAGCTACGCCATAGAACTCAACAACAAGGCTTATTTTGGAGAGAGTACCAAGCCTTTTAGTCATAAAAATGTGAAAATAAAAGATAGATCTAATGGTAAAACTACTCTGCAGTAGTATTAGATCATGAAAATAGTAAAATAATAAAAGGCGTATCCAATGGTGAAAGCCTCTCTAAGGCGCTGAAGGATGAAAGGCTTGACACTCTTCCCAATCTGGCACATCAAGCGAGGTCCTCAATTCTAATTGAACCAACAGAACCTGTTAATAGTGGAATAGAAGACAACCCAAGGATAATACATATGGCACAATCGTTATCCGCACAAGAAAAGCTAGAATTCACTAAATTATTCAAGTAGAAATAGATTAACTTTTCTTGGTCATATGCTGATATGCCAGGATTGGATCCTGATCTTATCATGCACCATCTTTCACTAGCTCTAGGAGTTAAGCCAGTTAAATAGAATCTGACAAAAATGCATCCACAGATAACATTAATGGTGAAGGAAGAATTGAAGAAACTGCTAGATGTTGGTTTCATTAGACCAATAGCTTATCCAGAGTGGACTTCAAATATAGTTCTTGTTTCAAAACCAGATGGAAGAGTTAGACTGTGTAATGACTTCAAGGATCTGAACAAGGCTTGTCCAAAATATGACTTTCCTCTGCCAAACATAGACATCATTGTACATCTAATGGTAGGGCACACCATGTTGTCATTAATGGATGGTTTCTCTGGCTATAATCAAATCAAAATAGCACCAGAGGATCAACACAAGACTACATTCACATGTCCATGGGGTACCTATTGTTGGTGCGTCATACCATTCAGACTGAAAAATGCGGGGGCAACATATCAAAGGGCCATGACTAAAATCTTTCATGACATGATGCATACCATCATGGAAGATTATGTAGATGAAATCCTAGCTAAGTCAATCACCAAAGAAGGACATCTACAAGTCTTGGACAAGATCTTCATGAGACTAGAGCAATTTAAAGTATGGTTAAATCCAAAAAAGTGTGTTTTTCAAGTTATATCTGGTAAACTCCTTAGACATATCATATCAGCTAATGTAATAGAGGTGGACCCAGCCAAGGTAAAAGCAATCATGGAAATGCTACCACCTAAGAATCTAATTCAATTGCGGTCTCTACAAGGAAAGTTGTAGTCCATTAGAAGGTTTATCTCTCAACTGGTGGACAAGTACCATCCATTCACACATCTCTTACACAAAAACATTCCATTCAAATGGGATGACTAGTGCAAGAAAGCTTTTTAGCATGTAAAAGAATATCTAATGAACCCACCAGTCTTGATGCCACTGATTTAGGGAAAACCACTGCTACTCTACATTTCAGCTACACCAATAGCTCTTGGAGCTCAGCTAGCACAACAAAACCACAAAGGAAAGGAGCAAGCAATCTACTACATCAGCAGAACACTAGTAGGTTACGAGCTGCAATATACACCAATTGAAAAATAATTCCTTGCAGTTGTCTTTGCTTCAAAAAAATGGAGACACTACATGCTCTCACACTCTATCAAGCTAGTGGCTAAGATTGGTCCATTAAAATACCTTCTCAACAAAGCTACCCTAACAAGCAGACTATCTAAATGGGTCATGATACTCAGTGAATTTGACATTGAGTATGTAGATAGAAGAGCAATAAAGGGGCAAGTCATTGCAGATCAGCTGGCGGATGCACCTTTGATAGATAACAACCCATTAACCTTTGAATTTCCAGATGAGTCTATCTTCAACATCACTACCAAAGCCTGGAAACTCTACTTTGATGGGCCATATAGAGAAGGAATCTTGCTGGTAACACCACATGGAGATACAATCCCTAAGTCATACAAACTTCTATTTCCATGCACCAACAATGTGGCCAAGTATGAAGCTTTAGTCATTGGCATAAAGATGCTAGTAGATTGGAAGGTCAAGGAGCTTCATGTGTATGGGGACTCACAACTCGTCATTAATCAAGTACATGATGATTACCAAACTAAGGATGAGAAGTTGATACCATACAAGTGTATGGTGGATGACTTCAAGGAATATTTTGTTGTGATATCCTTCAAACAGATACCAAGATTGGAAAACAAAGTAGCAGATGCAATGGCTACTATTGTATCCCTCCTTGATGTACCTAAAAATCATTCACGTTATGAGTTCTTAGTGGAGCTAGTCTCCCATCCTTCTTATGAAATCCTAGAAACCGGCACCATTTACCACATTGTAGGGTATGATTCTCCCTTATATGGCAAAGTTTACACCTATCTAAAAGAGGATATCCTACCACCTGACCTATTAAACAACCAGAAACAAACATTCATATGCCAAGCTTCTTGATATACCATCATCGCAAACACCCTGTATCAATGAGGTTTAGATGGTACTCTCCTTAGGTGTTTGGATAGTGAGGAATATCAGACCACTCTGAGTGAAGTACATGAAGGAATATGCGGGACGCACTCTAGTGGTCCTACCCTGGCAAAGAAGCTCATGCGTCTCAGATACTATTGGCCAAGCATGGAATCTGACTCCTATCATTTTGTCAAATGGTACAAGAAATGCCAGATTCACGATAATCTAATACATGCACTCGCTTAGGAGTTGCAACCCTTAATAATACCCTGGCCCTTCTATCAATGGGGACTTGATCTAGTAGAAAAGATTCACCCTTCATCCTCCAATGGCCATAAATTCATTATCACAGCCACTGATTATTTTACGAAATGGATTGAGGCTGTTCCATTAACCAACATCATAGGGAAACAAATATCCTCTTTCATCCTTAACTACATCATATGCAGATATGGTATTCCATTATCCATTGTCATGGATAATGGACAACCTTTCAAGAATCAGGATGTGAAAGAACTCTATGATAAATTCCACATTTAGCATCACTTCTCTACTCCATACCATCTGCAAGGTAACTGCCAAGTTGAGGCATCAAACAAAACCATCTTGAAGATACTCAAAAAGACTGTCGATGATGCTGGCTATGACTAGCATATGTAATTGAACCCCACTCTATGGGCCTATGGAACCAATATACATACTCCCACAGGTACGACACCATATGCCCTTGTCTATGGATCTGAGGAATACAAAATATCTATGCTCCAAGAACTAGAGTTGCTAGAAGAAAGGAGACAACATACATTCAACCATCTTAAGGCATACCAATAGAGAATGCCCAGAAGTTATAATCATAGGGTCAAACCACGAGTCTTCCAAGTGGGTGACTTGGTTCTGAGAGAGAATCTAAGAAATCAACAAGATAGAGAGAAAAAGGGGAAATTTGAGCCCAATTGGTTGGGTCCCTATGTCATAGTTGTTGCCTATGGATCAGGCGCTTACTAGCTATCAACATCAGAAGGTGAACTATTTGATGACCCCATCAATAGTATGCACCTTCGAAGGTTCTACACCTAAATAACCACAATTCAAGGGATTTAAAAAAAGCAAGTAGTGAAAACTTGGCAAATAGGCGCTATTTGTGATCATGCAAATTAAAGCAAGTGGTGAAAACATGGAAACAGGCACTATTTATGATAAACTGCTTCCTCCATATTTTAGAAAAACCCAACCCACATCCATCTTTCCTACCATATCTATCAAATAACTATGTCCATTCACAACCACCTAACAATAACCTATCATAGCTTGGTGCTCTATCAACCTTATCACCTTGTCCAATAAGGTCATCTAATCTCTTCATCCATCTTGATGTCTATCCCAAGTCCATTGTCAGTATTGCCAAATCCTGAACTATGTCACCTTTGAGTTATCACATAGGCAAGGCCATCATCAATGCACCCCTGAGGCTCCTTCCCCATTCATCCATATCCCAAATCCTACCATAAACCTGTTCTTCATACATGTCTTCATCCATCACCAGTGTCAGCCTTCAAAGTCAAACTACGTCGCCTCTGAGTTATCACGTAGGCAAGGCCATAATAGATGAACCCCCAAGGCTTCCCAATCCCTAGGTCTTAGGTCCACATAGTCCACACCCCAAACTATGTTGCCTCTGCATCATCACGTAGGCAAGGCTATTTAGCAATGAGCCCCATGGCACTAGGCCAGTCCCTTAGGGTCCGTCACTACAGTCTATTGTCAATTCATCCATAATAAATTGATCCATTACTTGACTGGGGGCAAATCCTTGACCTAGTTAGTGAATTGGATTTTTGAATGCTACAACTCAGAGGATAACAAACTAGATCATGGTTTTATCACTAGACAACAAGTAGCACAAAAAACACAAGCTTTAAAACATTGTCTTGGTAATAAGACATTTAAACTGCACCTAACAAATCTTGGCCTGCCTATAAAATCATACATGACTCTATCAAGTTATTGCAAGAAAACATTTATCTATGGCAAGAAGGTTTTTAATGGTTGTTTAAAATCTTATTATCAGGATTTTTGTATTATGTCTCCTATGCTACTCAAGGATGTCAAAAACTAGAGATTCTATGATGGAACATAATTATTTTATTTTGTTTGTTGTTTGTGGGTTTATCTTTAGAAATATTAAGCCTGGTCTAAAGATATGATCAGTAAAAGATCATCAAGGACATAAGAGGTCTAAACATGAAATAGATGTAATCCTTGTCTGTTGATACACAAGCCATACTCAGGTTATCTTGGTTCAATTATTCTTAGATGCTTGTATTAACTTGCTAAATAAAAATCCATGTAAGTAATACTGAGGTCATCATGGTTTAATTATACCTAGATGCTTGTATTTTCTTCCAACATTTTAAAAGCTCAATGATGAAACAAAGTACTTCAAAAACTTGTACAAGAAGATGAAAAAATCCATTATCATACATACCAAATTGCATTTCATTTCATTATAAGTATTTCATCCTTGTCAAAATTCCAAGTGTCTCAAGATCTCAGTTATCCAGTTATCCAAGTTATTTTCTCTAAAGTTACCCATTTATCCCAGTCATTATCCAAAGTCAATTCTTCTAAAGTGTTTTATTATTCTATGATTGAGTATACTTGGGACAACAAAAACAATTCATAATACATTTGCATATCATAAGTAGGTGTGTCATCATATAGTATCATCAGATTAAGTGCATTAAGGATATAAGCATTTAGATCATGTTTGTGTTACATATAATGTTATCATTTAGATGCATGAATCACCATAACATTTCATAAATAAAAAATCTCACAAAAACATAGATATCATAGTTTTTGCATATTAGATCATCATCCATAAATAAAATAATTAAAACATCATATGTTGCATTTACATCTAGATCATAGTGTATGCATTAGGTCATCATAAGTGGTAAGCATATAGGATCATAAACATACATATAAGTCATCATGTACATTATGTAGCTCCTAGAAACATCATGTCGCATAAGTATCAAGTACATAATAGAATCAAATAAACATGATTAGCAGCATTGCATATAACCATAATCATATCATAATCATCATGATATCACATCATTAGGTCTAACATAAGCATAGACATCAGTATCAAAAGCATGTAGGTCATATATAAGCATAATCATCAAAGCGTCATAACAATGAGTAATGTCCATCCATAATTAGTACATCATAACATAATCCATTGAACACTAGATCATATGTGTATCATCATCAAAAAGAGTAAAAATATCCAAGTGTACAATGATATCACAAAATAATAAAACTTGATATGTCCATAATGAAGTGTATACAAAATGCTACAAAAATGATACATGTCTAGGAGAACATCTAGGTGGCACTGTCTCCTGAAGGCGCTAGCTACAGTGGTTGCTGTGGCTGGTGACCACCTGATGGCCTTGTACCTACATCTGGTGGTCTCATGGATGGCCACATCACCCCTCTACTCTCTGTAAAAGTCCTCTGTGACCTACTACAATAGATGGGGTGAAAACTACCTACTCGCTGCTCTGGGGGCATAGCCTGCTCATAGAGTGACCGCTAGTAGAAAATTTCCTAGCCAACCCTCACCATCTCTGTAACTATCTACCCTATGGCACCCTATACCACAGTCTATTGTACCTACTCTAGCAGCCCCTCTGCTCTAGTATACTGCCAGATCATGGTATCTCTCTCCAATCTCACCATCTATAGCTTACCCTATAGCTCAGTGATTTGCCCTTGCATCTACCCCAATTGAGCCTACTACTAGGCTAGCTGTGTCTGCTATTGAGCCACCTAGGCTCGTAAGGCTGCCAGCTCCCCATCACCCTGTCCCTATCCCTATTCCTGTCAAACCTATTGCTGTGCATGTCCCTACAGTAATAACTATGCCTACAGAGTGGGATCTCTGTCAACCCACTATCTAACTCCCTGCCATCATCTCCATCACTCCCATCTCCTCCTCCACTGCCTCCACCATCGTCACCCCCATCCCTTCCACCTCTGCCACGTCATCCTTCTCGTCGCCTCCATCACCGTCAAGGCCCATCATCATCCTCCTCCCAATCATATAGTCTTGGGGCCCGCTCTCAAGGTCATGAGTAGTGAGGGAATGGGTGAGCTACAAAGTAATCGACATAGTCCTGTGTCATGCTAATGTCTGTAACTAATCACCTCATCAACCATAGTTGGTAAAGAATCTGTAAAGACTCTACTCGAGCCTACTCATACAAAGCACCATGACCCCATTGAGGACGCTCCTTATGTGTCCTAGTAAAGATGGCATTCCCCTAGTGCATCCCCTAGATCCTGTCAAACTACCAGTACACACGAGAAACAATGTGCCTCTCAAGAATATAGGGAGTCCTCCCTATCAACCACCTAGTCTGAAAGCAAAAAGGTAGCTTTGATGCATCCTCATCCCATACCTCACAATCTAGGTAGGTTCGCCAAATAACTAAATCAACATTGTCAAATGCGTGGTGCTAGTACTCTATCTTTCCCAACTTGGGCTGGGAAAGACTCTCCTGGAACATGTAGGAATAAGGCTAATCTCTGCCTTGGGGACCCATACCAATAGGTCAAGTAATAGAAATATGACACCAAGCCCAAATCTGTAGCAATGATACTCCACATGATAAACTGGCAGCTCCATCGTAAACAATCTAATGTAAGTCCTGATAGAGGTGTGCTAGCAAACAAGGACCCCAAGAAAATTGAGTCCCTTCTATGACGATCTGATCCAAAGTCCTCCTCCATCCAACCACAAACCCATGAGATCTCCTATTAGGACAAACTATCCTTCCAATCAACCCAGCAACAACTAATGGAAGAGGCTCATAATAGGAAACCATGTCTGCCCAGCTGATCTTTGTGCCCTTGATGGTGTCATCATCAAAGACTCAGCGGCACTCATCAAGTCCTGCCCCAGTCTGAGACTCGTACTCCATGAGCTCTCCATCTATCAAAATCCATATAATCTAATGTACATCCTCCAATGTCACAATGATCTCCCCAATAGGAAGATGGAATGTCCCATCCTCACTGTGAAATAGCTCAAAAAGTGTAGTTAGCATACTGAGATTACCCAAATCTCAGGCATAAAACAAACATAGGATAATCTTGTGGATCCCAGAACCAGACGATCAATCTCTGTCAAGTAAGGCCTAAGCAACTGTGTCACCAAAAATCACTCCCGAGACATGAGTACATCATTAAGCTCCTCCTGCAATCAGCGAAATGTGCATTAAACAAACAACATCAACTAAACTGCATGTCTATCTATCAAACATCAAAAACTTAGCTACTTTTAATAGGAAATCTATCCTATCATCTCTCCTAAGATTCTATCAATCTCAGAGATGACCTATTAGTTGGCAAACATTGATCACAATGCCGACTTTATCAAATTGACTGAGTATTTTGCTATCTAAAACATATGCGCAGTTTTGTTCAGCATTTGCGCATATTTAGGGTGAATGTGCAGCATCCCCCTCTATTTGCGAAGGAGAATCCATATGCATAGATTCAGAAGACAATTGCGCAACATTAAATTAAATGTGGAGGCTTATGAAAAATGCGTAGATTTACATCAAATGCGCAGGAACCCCTTCTATTTGCGTAGGTCTATCCTTTATTTACAAAAAACTTGTATTTGCACAAATTCTGCTAGTATTTGCATAGAATCAGGGCATTTGCACTGATTCGTGGGGCATTTGCATAGAAACATTCTTTCAATACATTCAAAACACCTAACTTTGACCTAGGGTTTTGACCATGATAAATGCACCTAAGCTAGAATTGAAAGTGTACTTACCAATGGGCCATACTTAGTTGGATGGTTGAACTGTCAGATCATCTCGAAGTGGTGCAACTTAACTGGAACCTGCTACATTGAACCCTAATTGGAGGTGTTTAACCTTGTGCATGCTGGGGTGTGTTTTTCATCTAATTTTTCTTCCCTGTCAACTAATTTCTTCATCCATGTACCCTGTCAACCTATCTCATCATGAGATTCTCTATCATCCTGTCATCGCATTCTTCCCATCCAATCTCCTGATGAGGCATCCTATCATCATAAACTTGTACCAGGGGCAACATTGGGGCATGTATCATGCAAAAAATTGTTATTCTTTGAAACAATGTGATAAAACACATTGTCTCAAAGAGGGGAAAAATGTATACACCTAAAAATGGCAAAGTCAAATTAAATAAATATTTATTATTTATTTTAATTCCTATTCCTCTATCAAATAAATGAATATCCCAATTTATTTAAATGATTCACATTCCTCCAATAATTAAATAAAATAAATTTATTTAATTAAAATCCCTAAATCTTCTAATGTCATCCCTAATTAAATAATTCTAAATTATTTAATCAATCATCATATCCCAAAGTCAAAAGTCCATAATTCCACATCACCTAATCCATGTCATCCAATCCACCTCATTATGTTGCACCTTTAATTAAATATTTTAATATTTAATTATTCTATTTTCCCTCATGCACATGTCCTATTATTCCTCCAACCATCCCTATTCACTTGGATGTGGTCTCTCCATGTCATCATGATCAAAGGGACACTTTGTGACACTTGTTCCATAGTCCCTAGAATCTTTCCAACCTCCCTACAAGCAAGGTCTCCTTCTTTGACCTTCTCTCCATAGTCTTTGTGAGCCTTGTGACATGTGGCCTCATGTCACACCTTTCTCTCCACCTTGTCAAGGTGATAGGAACATCCTCCTTATTTCTCTCCCTCATCCCAACCAACCAAATCTGAACCGTACACATCACAAGACTTCTTCTCCATCGTTGTGATCGTGACACTTGGAATTGGCCCCTCCTTGGCCTATAGAAGGAACCCTCATTTCCTCATTACAACAATCTCAAGCTTTTGTAAACTTACTCTGCATAAATTCTACTAGCGTGCCTTTGGCAAAGTATCCTCATTGCATTTGCATAATCTTCATTATCATCCAATCATCCAACCATGGCTTCATATCTCCATTATCAATCATCCTAGAGTTGCATTTGTAGTTCAATCTTCAATGCATTATCCATCTATAGCCATTCTCATATTGTCATCTTCATCAGAAAGGTAGTACACACTTCTGAGAGCTCATATCATATACCAGATCAATACGAGATAGGCAACAATAGAAGCTATGAGGCAAATCGGTCTACGAATGTATAATCTTTGTTTATTTGTATTTGCATCATTTCCATTGAGTTATTGGATATTTAGTAGTTTAATGCTTGTGTTCATATTTCCTCTAACATGAACCAATACCGCAACATTAGATAATACTGAGAATGAAGAAGATGAAGAAGAGGAAGAAGAAAAATCCTTCCCTAATTAAAATCAACATGATAAAATTATAGAACAATCAAAACAGATAATAACCAAAGAACAACAAAAAAAAAAAATTCTTTTTTGAAGTAGTGGCACTAAAGCAACTTACACAGTTGACAAAACAAAACAACCTTTTAGAAAAACTGAAACAGTTTTATAAATATTGGAACAGGGATCAAAATCAAAAGCCACAAATAAGAAAAATGGCTAAAACTAGCCACCAATGGAAGACTAGACCTTTGATGATTACCACTAATATAAACAACAAAAAAATTAAACAAGTAATGGTAGATCTCAGAGCAGATGTCAACATGCTTCTGGAAAGGGTTTAGGAATTATTAGGTAGACCAAAACTAGAAGAAACTCCTTATAACATCAACCTAGTTGATGGCTCATCGATGGGGACATTAGGAATGTGGAAAAGAGTAGAAGTCAATATAATGGGAGTGAAACAAACAATGGACTTTGAAGTAGTAGCAATGAAAGAACCATTCTACTCATTTAATGCCTTACTATGACTCCAGTGGTTTGCAAATGCTATAGGAATTGTAAACTTGAAAAAAAAAATCTTTTGTTGACAATAGTAAGATAGAGCAGATCCCACTAGGTAGAGATATTGATGAGACCTATGTGGAAGAAATTAGTCAAGAGGAGAATAGTGATGAGGACTCAAAAATATTCTATTCTATATCTAAATTACCCAAACAAGAAACTTTGGAGGAACCCAATTCAAAAGAAGAAATAGAGGTGGAAAGTGATAATTATCATATAGACAGTGAGGAAGTACTAAATGCTTGGCTACATGATGAATCAGATCTAAAAACCCATAGAGTTATAGGATTCTGAAGAGTATTTATGGTGAAAATAACATAAGAAACTATGTCACATTATACCACATCCAATGAAATTATAACACATAACATATTCTCCAATCTAGAACCTCATCAAGAAGATACACCCCAAAACTCATATCAAATCAATCACATTACATGGGGTATTTCACACGTATAAAAATTTCTAGGTATTCAGGGGTAGGCGACCTAAGCACCTAGAAAGTTTTATATGTGAAATACCCCATGTAGGCGACCTAAGCACCTAGCTAATAGAAATGGAAAGAACTTTTGAAAATGAACACCCGAGGATAGAAGTATTACCGCATACACTAGTATTGAATGTTGCAAGTTGGTGCCACACTCATAAAGACATAATTCCATGGTTGCCATTATTTAAAATCTTGATAAAAACAAGATATCTACCAGAGGAATGAGAATACTAAGTAATACCTAAATACAATGGACAAATTCCACCACATGAACACTTATGCATGTGTATAATAATCTGGAAGTGAAGAAACAAATATGACACAAGACTTTATACACAAATGTTCTATTGGACACTAATACTAGTCACATATACTTGGTACATAAATCAAGAAAGGAGAGCTGAAACAAAGAATTGGGATGAACTACAAACAAATTTCATACATACAT
This sequence comes from Cunninghamia lanceolata, assembly GCA_027924645.1. Lineage (NCBI taxonomy): Eukaryota > Viridiplantae > Streptophyta > Pinopsida > Cupressales > Cupressaceae > Cunninghamia > Cunninghamia lanceolata. The sequence continues at coordinate 17,170,798 of BSBN01000814.1, forward strand.
TTTATTTTCACAGTTCAAATGAAGATATTCATAATGCACAATGTAGGATGAAAGAGATAACATTCAAACCCACTAAAGAAGATGAAATATAAATGCATAAAAATACTCATGCACCACTTAAAATAGAAGGAATATGGAAATTAATAGAGTGGATGGATAGAGAAAACAAATACACTGAAAAGAGATGTTATAAAATGCAATAGGAAGAGGATGACATCCAACCCAAGTTAGACATAGAAGTCCATTAGGGAGAAAGAGTATTAGAATTAGCAACAGAACCAAAAGAAAAATATTACAACAAACCAGTAAAGCTAAGAGAAGTAAACATTACAAAAGAAGGGGATTAGATAGGAGATTATTGGGATGAAAAAGTTGTCACACAAGTAGTAGAAATCTTGTTAGAATTTGAAGATCTATTTCCTTGAACATTCATGGATCTTAAAGGCATAAAAGAAGAAGTAGGGGTAATGAAAATCCAATTGAAGGAAGGATCAAAGCCGCAAAGAAAAATACCAAATAGACTCAATCCTAATATGAAGAAAATTTTTAAGGTAGAGCTAGACAAGATGTTAGCTGCAGGCATAATTAAACTGGTAGAAGATGCTGACCGGATAAGACCTATGGTAGTCCAAAATATAAAAACTAGAGAAGTAATAATATGTGTGGACTTCCAGGAACTCAATAAACCCTATATACAAGATCCTTTTCCTACACCTTTCACAAAGGAAATACTAGAATTAGTAGATTCAAGAGAAATTTACTCATTCACAGATGGATTTTTCAAATACCATCAGGGCAAAATAAGGGAATAAGACCAACCTAAAACCAATTTTGCATCTGAATGGGGGTCATTCATGTATACAATAATGGCATTTGGTCTCAAAAATGTGCCAGTAGTATTCAATAGGATTATGGTAAATGCTTTCAAAGACTTCATTCATGACTTTTTAGAAGTATATTTGGATCATTTGATAGTTTACGGATTGGTCAAGGACCATGTCTAGACACTCATAATGATGTTAAATAGATGTAGGATTTTACAGATCTCCTTAAATATAAATAAACACATGTTTTTGGTACCTTTTATTACCTTATTAGGACATATAATATGTAAAGAAAGATTAATGGTGGATCCATTAAAAGAAACACTAATAATGACCCTACCACTACCTAAATCAGCTACCCAAGTAAAGACCTTCCTCGTGTTACACCCCGTGTGTTTCTAACTATTTACTATTTACCTTGACTAGTTAATTTGCTTGGATAAATGAATGTTTATGAATCTTTGAATTAATGTGTATTGTGAATCTTGAATTGAAAATGTTGAAAGATTAAATAATGCAATGTATTGTGAATCTTGAATGGAATATGTTGAAAGATTGAATAAATGCAATGTGATGTATTACAAGGAATTCTTAACGTAAAATGTATGAAGCATATGATTATATTGTGATTGGCTAACTACTGTTGTGGTGATGTAAGCTAAATGCAGGAACAAGTTGCTCCTCTAGAAATGAGGAGAAGTATCACTCAAGACTTAGTCTAGTAAACATTAGAGAAATCCTAAACTGAGGAAGTGCACACCACTATCCTACTTGGTCTAGGTTATGTCAAGTCTATGTGGGTAAAGGTAAGTAATCTATGGTAATGATCTTCAATGCTTATTTGGATATATGATTGTTTTGAATGAGGAATGTGATTTAGACTGAGTGTCGATTGAAGTCTTCTTTGATAAACTTTAGAATTGCAAATGATAAGTTTTTTTAACGTGAAATGAATATATACACATATGTAGATGCATGTCCACTATAAAATTATACGTATGAGACAATACGTGCATGAGTATATATGGATAGACGTATCTATGCATGGTCATGAACATATTGTTCATAGGCATAAGGGTATCAATTGGATGAGGGATGTTTATATGCATGTGTGTATATACTCGTACGATGTCAATGGATATGTGGGTTGATGAGTTTTATGTTGTTTCCAAATAACGATAATATATATATAGTTGTTTGCATATAGATATATATATTTGTTACAATATATGGTATACTTATGTAATTGGTGAATATGTAATTATGATTATGTGAATTTAATTATCAATGATATTTTAAATATAGTTTATAATGAATATATATATATGTTAAAGCTACTTAAAGCATTGTTAGAAAGCACCCAGCCTTGGAATTATATGTTAATGCTCTTGGCACCATTCTGAAAACATGGGTGCAGCTTTGAAAACCATACTAATGGCAAAACATAGTATATATCCTATGATCCTTAGCGCTGATTTAAAGCGCTCAGCCTTGAGTACAATATTAATATTAATTCAAAACATATGTTACTATGTTTTAGGCGCAGCATATTGACTGAGTCTTGGGCATTGGGAATACTTGGCATATACATTTATGTTATATAGCATTAGTAACTGTATTTCCAATGTGCATATTCTTTGACTCATTCTATCCAAACTGCCAGCATATGAATAGGGGGCGTGGCTGATTGAGAGGTGCATGTTTGAGCAGATACAAACCAGTTAGGAGTCTTATAACCTATATGTCCTTGCATTCCTCAATTTACTTCTTGATGTCCTCATATGTGTACATTGTGCAGCGATTTCTGCCTGCCACCTTATATTCCTTTTACTAAGTCAAAGTATGGAGTGGGAGTTGTGGCGGTTCTGCAAGCTTGTTTATAGCCTTGGCATGCTCAGGATTCTATATATAAGGAGGATCCTTCCATTCTTTTTGACACACAATTCCCTTCAAAGTTGCTTATGTAGTGCTGCTATTACTTTTTGATTTTTCTGTTTTGTTTATGCATTGTGTTTTGGTCTTGAGTGTGAGGAAAATTAGTAAGTAGAGAGAGGGATTTGTGGTTTTGGAGGAGATATTCAACCAGCTCAAGGAAACAAGAGCAAGGAGCCCAGTTGATTATTTGGAGCATAGCATTATCAGGCATGTTAAATCTCTTCTTCATTATGTCTTTTTTTTTTAAAGATTGTATGTCTTTGATTGTTGTTTGGGAATAAGTTTGGTTTGTTATTCTTTGTCAAATAGGATATTTACTTATATGTTCAATGAGAAGAATATGACTAGTATGGAAAGTATTATTATGAAATGAATGTTAAAATAATCTCTATAGTAGAGAATAAAATCTATATAGGAATTTTGCACTATAATAAGTATGAATAGTTATTGCTACTTTTCAAAATGATTAAGTTATGAAAACCATATCTTACAACTTGTACTATTTGGTAAAAATGTCATAGTAAACCTAGAATTGTTAGGTGAGGTTAAATCTTGGGATTAGTTGATCCATGGTTAAGGGAATAACCTTTTGTATAGAAAATGATATCATACCAAATCGAGCTAGGAAGATGGGTCAACATGTGATGTCCATTCTGAATTAGGGGTGATGAATACTTTGGCCAAAGTAGTGTAAGTAGTCATTGTTTACACTTTCAATTCACTATGATCTAGGTTACATACTAGGAAGGGATAATCATATTTGTAGGTTGGAGCCATAGTATGATAGTACTAGTTATGTAGGATACAACATCTTGCTCAAAATAGGATATTCTTTGAGGTTACCATACCAATCCCTTCGTCGAAGGGTAGGGTCATTTACCAGTTTGGTAAATGTGTGGGTGACCGCATTAGTCCATGGTTGGCAGAAAAGCGCTTGAGTGATGCTTCTCCTCATGAAGTTGGCAACCAGGATTTGATAAAAGACATCAAAACCATTTGTATCTCTATTTTCAATTAGCTCTTTGAAGCTTGTTGTAACTTTGTATCCATTTTATGGAATTTTGTAAATGAGAAATATTCAATACTTGTAATGTTGAAAAGTGATTTGATTATGCAATGGTAAAGTTTAAAATATGTTTCAAATGTGCATCATATCATTTTAAAGGAAAGAAAAATTTTATTGCTCTTATTGTTAGTGTCATGAATTATTTACTTTTGGGTTAAACATAGTAAAATTTATTTGGTAGAACAAGTGGCATGTTACACATGGTATCAAAGCTACTAGGTTCAGCTTTGGAACCTATGTACTCGCTATGCTTTCCCATCCAAATTATGAGAGTCCCTAACATTTGGAAATTCTTGTGCCAAGATGGTACATCTCAAAATGACTGCAAGGAAGTAGTCATTAGAAATGAACACTATCTCAAGGCCAATAAGGAGAGAGAAGCCATTGTTTGTACCATTAAGGGAACAAATGATGATAACGATATATGGTTAAGTGACACAGAGACTTTGATTCATGCCCTCACCCAAATTAGTCAAGAGAAAAGAAGGATGAGGGACGATGCCATCTTCAACAGTCTACCTTTAGTCTCTCCAAACCAAGTTAGAATCCTTACCACTATCTAGGGATATGCCCTCAGAGTATAGTGTGAGTCCCATCATGTTGTTTAGAGATCCTTGTGTCCCTCCTCTAGTGGAAGTGATTGTAATTTATTCAAGTGATGATTTAGAGGAGTATGTTCCCCAAAATTATGTGTTTGAGGATAAATCTAAGGGTTATTATCCATATGATGATAATCGTGAACTAGAATCTGAGGGATACACTCCGCTCAGTTATGTATATGAGAGTGAATCTGATTGATACTCTCCAATAGACTATCTTAATAGTCATTCTATGTAAATCTAAGGATATTTAAATCCTTATTGATAATAAATAAAAGAAAGTGTTTTTTATCAAAAAAAACTTGTGTATATGTATTCTTTTATGGCAAATGTTTTTTAATAAATTATTCTATTTGAAATGTTTAATGTTTTTAGAACATTAGGTAAACATTCATAGAATCTAACGTTAGTGGAAACCTTCAAGTTTAAACTTTCTTGGAAAGGATAGTACGTACAAGAACTAATCTAGGAGGAAGCAAAGAAGTAGGGCAAAGATTGGAAAATATGGATACTAAGTTGGACTTAATCTTAGAAATGATGATTGAGACAAGGGAGAGAGTGGGAATCTTCAAACAAAAAGAAAAAGGAAAAGATAGAGTGGAAAAAGAAGTACCTACCAATAAGAAGTTCCTAATGGTGAGAATGAAAGAGAGAATTCTCAGGACCACTCTCAATCTAGTGAGCATGAGAGTGAAGGGTCACCTTCGCAATCTCAATCACAATCTGAAGGAACCAAGAGGAAGAGAATGGTGAAAGAGCTATCCCGAGACATGAGGAAAATTACACCTCCCAAGTTCAAAGGAAGTACCAGTGGGTACATAGCTAAGGCTCAGCTCACTGAAAAGAAAAAGTACTTCAAGATTAGAACCTACTCTAAAGTTACCAAAGTAGTTTGGGGAGCTTTCTACTTGTCGAGTGAAGCATCCAATTGGTGGATGAATAAGAAGATGGAACTGAGGCTTAGTTCTATTATGCTCACCTAGACTGAATTTGCTGAAAATGTTGGTTACCCCAAATTTTCTATGACCAGAAGCTCACAAATTTTCATAACCTCAAGCAAGGAGATTCTTCAGTCAGTGAATATTAGAAAAAGTTTACATGTCTTTTGAGATATGTACCCATGTATCCAGTTGATGAGTGGTTCCATATTAGGAATTTCATCATGGGATTGACTAATCAGATAGGTGAGGAGGTAGATATGCATGGCCCTACCACTATGGATCTTGTATATAAAAAAGATCTTAAGCAAGAGCATAAGCTTAAGTCTACCGCCAATTATCATGAGAAGAATAAGAAGAGGTTTAGGTGGTCTCAAACCAACCAAGATTTTGGGAAGTCAAATGAGATGCAAGGCTTTACAAAGCAAGGGGAAAAGGATTCTTATAATAAATGGAATGAGCCTAGGAGAGATCAAAGAGGAAATAATGACAATAACTTCAGCAATGCCGCCAGAAACAATGGTAACTCTAGAAGAACTATAGGAAGGAAGGGACCGATTAAGGGATGTTTCACTTGTGGTGGAGATCACTTTGCTACTTAATGTCCCAATAAGCCATCAGAGTCACAACCTCATGGTAATCCTCTTCCACTACAATGGGATGTATTTCAACAAAAGATACATGTTGCAATTGGTAACCAAAAATCAGAATATCAGATCACTCCAGTGGAAGTCTCAAGTACTTTATCTAGCATACCCATCTCTATTTTAATAGGTACTGGTGCCACTAAAATTTTTATTTCCACTAAAGTAGCTAGTAAAATGTCTAAGAGGGTTGGCTATATGGAAAAGTCTTGGGTTGTGGAATATGCAAACTAGACAAGAGCAAAGGTGGACCAATGTCTTTTTGAAGCAAGGGTTGAACCTCCTAGTTTCTCTATGGAAGTTAATTTGTATGTAGCTCCATTAGGGTCTTATGATGTCATCTTAGAAATGAATTGGTTGTGAAGACATAGAGCTAAGGTTGACTATCATGCTAAAATAGTAGAATGCCTAGATGATCTTGGGAACTGGGTATCTTTGCAAGGGACACCTAGAGAAGTTAGGCTATGGAAAATATCAGTTGTACAAATGCATAGAGCAAAGAAAAAGGGTTGTCAACTCTTTGTAGTTAAAATAGAAAAACTTGAGGAATACAAAGAGTTTATCAATCAAGATGATGTGGCATATTATGGACCACAAGATCTCTAAGAAGCTGAGGATGGAGAGATGGGGGATGCAGAAAGGATGGATATGGAGAAATACCCTATCCTAAGAGATTTTGTGGATGTATTTCTAGAAGTACTTGGATTGTCTCCCAAGAGAGTGTTCAACTTCTCCATTGACATAATTCCAAGGTCGGAACCTATATCCAAAGTACTATATAGGATGACAACAACAAAATTGATGGAGTTAAAATCACAGCTTGAAGCATTGTTGTCCAAGGGATTAATAAGACCTAGTGTTTCGCCTTGGGGAGCATCAGTGATCTTTGTAAAGAAGAAAGATGGGACACTGTGTTTGCGTATAGATTATCGATTTCTCAACAAAGTGACAATAAAGAATAACTATCCTTTTCCACGTATTGATGATCTCTTTGATCAGATGTGGGGTGCAACAGTGTTTTCAAAGATTGATCTAAGGTCAGGTTATCACCACTTAGGGATCAAGGATGAAGACATTTCCAAAATTGCTTTTAGAATAAGGTACAACCATTATGAGTTCACAGTCTTACCATTTGGGTTAACGAATGCACCTGCAACATTCATGAACCTTATGAATAGCGTGTTTAGAGACTACTTGGATAAATTTGTGTTTGTCTTCTTGGATGATATTCTAATTTATTCCAAGAATGAAGAGGGGCATCTTCAGTACTTAGAAATGGTACTTCAACAATTAAGAGAGCATAAGTTGTATGGAAAACTTTCCAAGTGTACCTTCTTTCAGAAGGAAGTACAATATCTAGGTCATGTGATTTCAGCAGAAGGAATTACAGTTGATCTAGCTAAGATAAAAGTAGTGCTTGAGTGGCCAGTTCCAAAGAATGTTCAGGACTGAAGTTAGAAGTTATATGGGTTTGGCTGGGTATTATCGTAAGTTTGTAGAAAACTTTTCTAGAATAGCTTTTCCTATCACTTATTTGCAGAGGAAAGGGAAAAAGTTTGAATGGTCTGAAAAATGTCAAAAGGCATTTGATCTCTTAAAAGAGAAGTTGACCATGGTTCCAATTTTGAAAGTGCCAGATCCAGATGGTAACTTTGTTGTTATCACAGATGCATCAGATGAAGGTTTGGGTGGCATTTTAATGCAAGAAGGGTAGGTCATAGCCTATGAATCAAGAAAGTTAAAACCTTATGAACAAAATTATGTTTTGCATGATTTGGAGTTAGCAGCAGTGGTTCATGCATTACAAATGTGGACACACTATCTATTGGGAAAACCCTTCAAATTTAAAATAGACCATCATGGTTTGAAGTATCTATTTACTCAATCCAATCTAAATGCAAGGCAAAGGAGGTGGTTAGAACTTATATTAGACTATGATTTCAACATTAGCTATATCAAGGGAAGGGAGAATAGAGTTACCAATACTTTAAGTCGAAGAAGGCATATATATTCAATGGTACGTATCCAAACTGACTTCAAAAGTCAAGTATTACAAAGATCCAAGGGTGATGAGTTCTATGAACAAGTCAAGCAAGCACTCTCAAATAATTTGCAAGATAAAGGTATGAAGGTTTTTACTTTGAACCCAATGGATTATTGAGGTATAAAGGAAGAATTTATGTACCTGATTCTGGTGAGTGAAGAAACTTGGTATGGAAGGAAGTTCATAATGTACCATACTCAAGACATCCTGGTGTTACTAAGATGTTAGCATATGTGAAGCTGTTATATTTCTAGAGAGGAATAAAAGGGGATGCCGCAAGATTTATGGCAAGTTGTTTAGAATGTCAAAGGGTAAAGGCAAAATATCATCATCCTACAGGTTTACAATATCCCCATGATGTACTAGAAAGTAAGTGGCAAGTTATTAGCATGGATTTTATGCAAGGTATTCCAATGTTAAGGAATAAGCACAATGCCATTCTAGTAGTTGTGGACAAACTTACAAAAGTGGCGCATTTCATACCAGGTAATCTGACAGATGCAGCTCCTATAATAGTTTAGAAATTTATTCAAGAGGTTTTTAGATTGCATTGAATTCCTGAAAAGATTATTTCTAATAGGGATGCTCGTGTAACTTCTAGATTTTGGCAAACCTTGTTTTCTTCACTTGGAACTCAGCTAAATATAAGTTCAGCCTATCATCCAGAAACAAATGGGTAAATGGAAAGAGTAAATCAAGTTTTAGAAGATCTTCCAAGGATGTATTGCATGGATCAACAATACAAATGGGAGGATTAGTTACCTTTGGTTGAGTTTTTATACAATAACTCCTATCACTCTACATTAAAGATGGCTCTGTTTGAAGCATTGTATGGCAAAAAATGTCAGACTCCTATAAGATAGGATAAGCTAGCAGATATGATAAGTCTTGGGCTAGAAATGTTATCAAATATGGAAGAGCAAGTCAAGATTATCAAGTAGAGACTAGCAGAAGCTAATGATAGGCAGAAGAGCTATACAGATGCCAAACATGTTCCTCAAAATTTCTCTATTGGGGATAAGGTTTTGTTGAGAGTAAAACCCCATAAGAGTTCTATAAAGTTTGGAAAGTCATCCAAACTAGCTCTACACTATGTAGGTCCATTTGAAGTCCTATAGGAAGTCAATCCTATTGCATACAGAATTTCTCTACAAATTCTTGCTAGGATGCATAATGTTTTTTATGTCTCTAACCTTAAGAAGTATTCTCCAAGGGATAACGATGTTATTGATTGGAATTCTTTATAGGTACAGGACCTAGGAGTGGTAACAATCGAGCCTCTCAAGGTGCTCGAAACATATAAGCTTTTCTTGCATAACAGAGAGATTCTGCAATGCAAGGTATAGTGGGATCAATATGCAAAAGATTCTACCACTTGGGAAGATTGAGATGAAGCAGAAGTTTCTGCAAGTTATTCTGAATTTTGTAAATTTTTGAGAACAATATGTTTTGTTATATGATACTTTCTTTTTATGTCTGTTATGGTAATACTTGATACCTAAAAATCATTGAGGATGATGATTCACAAGGGGGGGAATATGTTACACCCCATGTATTTCTAACTATTTACCTTGACTAGTTAATTTGCTTGGATAAATGTATGTTTGTGAATCTTTGCATTAATGTGTATTGTGAATCTTGAATAGAATATGTTGAAAGATTAAATAATGCAATGTATAGTGAATCTTGAATGGAATATGTTGAAAGATTGAATAAATGCAATGTGATGTATTACAAGGAATTCTTAACATAAAATATGAAGCATATGATTATATTGTGATCAGATAACTACTGTTGTGGTGATGTAAGCTGAATCCAGGAATAGGTTGCCCCTCTGGAAACGAGGAGAAGTATCACTCAGGAGAAGGACTTGGTTTGGTAAACATTAGAGAAAGCCTGAACTGAGCAAGCACACACCACTATCCTACTTGGTCTAGGTTATGTTGAGTCTATGTGGGTAAAGGTAAGTAATCTATGGTAATGATCTTGAATGCTTATTTGGATGTATGAGTGTTTTGAATGAGGAATGTGATTTAGACTGAGTGTCGATTGAAGTCTTCTTTGATAATGTTTGGAATTGCAAATGACAAGTTTTTTAATGTGAAATGAATATATACACATATATAGATGCATGTCTACTATAAACTTATATGTATGAGACAATACGTGCATGAGTATACGTAGGTAGATGTATCTACACATGCTCATGAATGTATTGCTCATAGGCATAAGGGTATCGATCGGATGAGGGATGTTTATATGCATGTGTGTATATACTCGCACATTATCAGTGGATATGTGGGCTGATGAGTTTTATGTTGTTTTCAAATAACAATAATATATATATGTATATATAGCTATTTGCATATATATACATATAGATATATATATTCATTACAACATATGGTATGCTTATGTAATTGGTGAGTATGTAATTATGATTATGTGAATTTAATTATCAATGATTTTTAAATATAGTTTATAATGGAACATGGGCGCAACTTTGGAAACCATACTAATGGCAAAACATAGTATATATGCTATGATCCTTAGCGTTGATTTAAAGTGCTCAACCTTGAGTACAATATTAATATTAATTCAAAACATCTGTTACTATATTTTAGGCACAGCATATTGACTAATTCTTGGACGTTGGGAATAAGGCATATGCATTTATGTTATATGAAGTTTAAAACATATAAAGTGCTAGTAATGAAATTATGGTAGCGCTGTTATATAGCATTTGTAACTGTATTTCCAACATGCATATTCTTTGACTCATTCTATCCAAACTACCAGTATATGAATAGGGGGCGTGGTTGATTGAGAGGTGCCTATTTAAGCAGATACAAACCGGTTAGGAGTCTTATAACTGATATGTCCTTGCATTCATCAGTTTACCTCTTGCTATCCTCATATGTGTACATTGTGCAGTGATTTCTACCTACCACCTTACATTCTTTTTACTAAGTCCAAGTATGGAGTGGGAGTTGTGGCAGTTCTACAAGCTTATTTATAGCCTTGGCATGCTCAGGATTATGTAAATAAAGAGGAGCCTTCCATTCTTTTTGACAGACAATTCTGATGCAGAGCATCCCATACCCTAACATACAACTTTTATATGTATTGCAAATCATGCATACATTCTTCATTCACATTTATTTGCCTATCAGCAACACATTACTTATCGGCCACCTTGTTTAAACTCCTACTGATCGCTATCCTCTTGTCGATGAAGAATCTCTTTTTCACCTATCTGCGAGACCTCGCATCATCGGCTGACCGAAACAAAACCTACGCCGACTGCCTACCTCATGCCGATACACATTTGTCAGTTAAATTACCTGTTGACAAGACTTAACCCATCGGCTTCTTAACTGTAAGTCCCTCTGTTCTCTCACCTCACACCGATGTAGATGCTTCATCTTTGGTTGCCTATTGGTAACACCTTCTACCATCGGCACCACTGAAACTTTTCATTCTAACCACTTTAGTCATGCCAAAAGACACCTTTGACCTGTTGACCATCAGCAACATCTCCACTGTTGGCCGCTAGACACAAACTCTCCCTGACGCTTCACCTTACGCCAACATCAACATCCTCATCGCCAAGACATACAACTATCAATGAACCTCTGGAATTCCCTGTCGACACCTCCAGTCACCCTGATGAACCTTATGACCACCTTCATTGGCCAAACATCTCACATCGGTCTGACTTCCAACACATTTGCTGATATCCAATTTCACGCCGATAACTCTTCGTTGGCAACACCTTGCAATTGTCGCCCCAACACATCCACTCGGTGAGACCTTTGCCGTCGGGCCAACACAATTCTTTTCCCCCGATGCCTTATCTCATGCCGATGACCACACTCCCATCGTTGTGACTCCTCCCATCGACAAAGCATTCACTCCTTCTGCCAATCGCCACTCTCATATCGATGGTGTACCAAACCATATGTCTTGACCCACATATAATGCAACATGCATTTTCCTCCAACCTATTTGCACGCCAGCGATAGCCCGATCTGCCCCTCAAATGCTTCCTCTGACATGATACAACCCGCACTGCCTAGCACATACCAATGCTAGGGTCTTTAACACTCCTGACTAGCGACCCTACAAACATGCATGCGAATAGAAACATAAAACACACAACTAAACCCTAAACTATTGTACATGTCCATTCCTATGATTCACAAAATCAACCGGAGGAATGGAGAAGTGAATCCATCCAGCCTCAGAGGAACAACTTATTCAATAAATTCAATAACCAGAAGGAAATACCACAAAACAGGATCTTGTATTGATTAATTTAGAATGGTACTACCCAGTTACAGAATTCCAAAATGACTACAACTGTTCATCTCCCTCATCAAATGTGATCATAATCGATCTTCCAGGGGTATATATCTACTCACAAAGAGTAGTACTCTCTTTACTCCAAGCGGCTGGGAGACCCAACCAATTTAACAAACCTAATAGTTGTCCAACAAACTATCTAAAAATAGCAAAGCATGGTCAACTCAGACCTTATTACATGCATTGGTCTTATAAGACCTTCTTGGAAACAACAAGACTTAAAGCTAACTAACTGCCTCATGGAGGCCACTATAAGGTAGGTGCCCCTGCACCATACTCCCCAACAGAAAAAGAACTCATGTCCCATGAGTTAGGTTGTGGAAAAATTCCACCTTTACTCTTTGCTATCTCAGCACTCTGAATTGTTCCAGCTTTATCCTCTGTTGTCTCTTGGCTGCTCCAAGATTTTGGAACTGCAACTTGCTATTTTGTAAATAAACCCTCATGCCTGTCAATGTAGGCCCTACTCACACATACCCTATGTTTACCAGTAATTATATCTATCACCTCTGTCTTAACAGCTGGGTGAATAACCTTGGTAATTGCTTCTGCAACTGCTACAAAATCTATTTCCTTTCAGCTGTGATAGGACAAACAATAGTCCCAACTACAATCACATCATCAATTTGTGGCTGTTCAAAAACCTCTTTCTGAAACTGCTGCTGCCTCTGTTAGTCAAAACTGAAACTATCTTCAAACTGTAGTCATTAACAACTTCTTTCCTTGTAGTATCCTCAACTACCTTTATTCCTGCTACTATAGGCATCTGCACAAACTCCTTCTTTCCCACTAAAATGATTTTTGCTACCTTATGTGCTACAACTTCTTCCTATAATGGCATGAACACAATAGTTTTACCATCTTTATTGATGGTGTAGGTATTTGCATATCCATCATACACTACTCTCCTATCAAATTGCCATGGCCTACCCAACAGTAGGTGACAACATTCCATGGGCAAAATGTCACACAAAACTCTATCATGATATGCTCCAATCTGAAAATCAACATATGCCTATTCATATACCAAAAGTGATTGACTATCACTCACCCAAGATGCCTTGTAAGGGTGTTGGTGTGGAATCCTTTCTAAATTTAGTTTATCCACCATTTCCTAAGATACCATATTATCTGTGGAGCTAGTATCAATTACAACCTTACATATTTTACCTTTGCTCTTGCATGTGGTCTTGAAAAGATCTTTTCTTTGCATCATATCCTTTGATGTCTTCAAGACTATCCTTCTTAACATCAATGCTTCTCCCTCCTCTAGATACCCATAATTATTAGGAGTCTCCTTCACACTTTACTGAGTGTTTGAGCTACTTGCACTATGCTGATCAGTTTCTTGGATCAGATGTGTCCTCTTTTCTCCTCCTAAATTTGTTACTTTTGTTGGACATTTGAAAAATGGATGCCCATATTCACCACAAGTGTAACACTTACTAGAAAATGTAGTAGAACCTCTACCACCTCCAAATCTGCCTCTGTTACCTTTCCATCCACCTCTGAAATCAAACTGTTCCTATCCTTAACCAGTGTCTTCTTGACCCCATTGGTTTGCCTTGCTATAGGGGTTGATCCTCTTCCCCTCATATTGCTGCCTCTTCCTCTCATGGATATATCTTGTCTTCTATTCATCTTTTCTTCAATCCTGATTGCCATTTGATAACAATCCTCCACACTCTTAGGGTTAGCTAAAACTAACTCATCCTGTATGTTCAATCTCAAGCCAGCCAAATATCTAGCGACCTTTTCTACCTCATTCTCATGATGACCAGATCTCATACTCAACTTGTAAAACACCTCAGTGTATGCCTTCACATCCATTTCCTTTTGCCTTAGAAATTGCAGCTTCTCAAACATCTAAATTTCATAATCCTTGGGCAGAAACTTACCTTTGATCCTTGCTACCATTTTATCCCATGAAGTGATCTTTGACTTTCCTTGTTTCCTTCTCTTGGATTGTACATAATCCCACCATACCAAAGCATGACCTCCTAACTTGGTTTTTGCAATCTTTACCTTCTGATCTTCAGCAACATCTTCACATTCAAAGTGATTATCAAGTGCAGCAATCCAATCCAGTACCTCTTCTTCATTCAAACTTCCTGTGTACCTAGGAACATCAATCTTTACCTTAGGTTTATCACTCTGCACTGCCTTTAACAATTTTGCAAATCTCTGATCTTCAGGATTCAATTCTTCATCTACCTCTTCAAATTCTTCATCAGCATCATCTTCTTTCTCAGATTCACTGTCTTCCACTTCCCTCCTTTTGTTCTTCTCCAAGGCTACAAGCTTGGCTTGAAGTGCTTTAGCAAGCTCCTTCATCTTCCTCATCTCTCTGGCATGTTTTTCCTTCATCTCCTGCAACTCCCTTGCAGTACCATTACCTTTTGGAGGCATTTTGTCAACCTCTCACTCCTCTACCTCTATCTTCTTAGTGACAGAATCAAAACAGCCTAGACCTTTTGCTGAGCTCTGATACCACTATGATGTAGAGCATCGCATACCCTAACATACAACTTTTATATGTATTGCAAATCATGCATACATTCTTCATTCGCATTTATTTGCCTATCGACAACATATTACTTATCGGCCACCTTGTTTAAATTCCTACCAATCGCTATCCTCTTGTCAATGAAGAATCTCTTTTTTGCCTATCAACAGGACCTCACATCATCAGCCAACCGAAACAAAACCTACACCGACTGCGTACCTCATGTCTTCTTAACCGTAAGTCCCTCTGATCTCTCACCTCACACTGATGTAGATGCTTCATCTTTTGCCTATCAGCAACACCTTCTACCATCGGCACCACCGAAACTTTTTTTTCTGACCGCTTTAGTCATGCCGAAAGACACCTTTGACCTATTGACCATCGGCAACATCTCCACTATCGGTCACTAGACACAAACTCTCCCCAACGCTTCACCTTACGTTGACGTCAACATCCTCATCGCCAAGACATACAACTATCGGCGAACCTCTGGAATCCCCTGTTGACACCTCCAGTCACCCCGATGAACCTTATGATTGCCTTCATCAGCCAAACATCTCACGTCGGTCTAACTTCCAACACATTCACCGATATCCAATTTCATGCCGATAACTCTTCATCGGCAACACCTTGCAATTGTCACCTTGACACATCCACTCGGTGAGACCTTTGCCATCAGGCCAACATAATTCTTTTCCCCCGATGCCTTATCTCATTTTGATGACCACACTCCCATCATCGTGACTCCTCTCGTCGACAAAGCATTCACTCCTTCTGTCGATCGCCACTCTCATACCGATGGTGTACCGAACCATATGTCTTGACCCACATATAATGCAACATGCATTTTCCTCCAACCTGTTTGCACACCAGTGATAGCCTGATCTGCCCCTTGAATGCTTCCTCTTACATGGTACAACTTGCACCGCCTAGCACATACCAATGCTAGGGTCTTCAACACTCCCGACTAGCGACCCTACAAACATGCATGCGAACAGAAACATAAAACACACAACTAAACCCTAAACTATTATACATGTCCATTCCTCCGATTCACAAAATCAACTAGAGGAATGGAGAAGTGAATCCATCCGGCCTCAGAGGAACAGCTTATTCAATAAATTCAATAACCAGAAGGAAATGCCACAAAACAAGATCTTGTATTGATTAATTCAGAATGGTACTACCCAGTTATAGAATTCCAAAATGACTACAACTGTTCATCTCCCTCATCAAATGTGATCATAATCAATCTGCTAGGGGTATATATCTACTCACAAAGAGTAGTACTCTCTTTACTCCAAGCGGCTGGGAGACCCAACCGATTTAACAAACCTAACAGCTGTCCAACAAACTATCTAAAACTAGCAAAGCATGGTCAGCTCAGACCTTATTACATGCATTGGTCTTATAAGACCTTCTTGGAAACAACAAGACTTAAAGCTAACTAACTACCTCATGGAGGCTACTGTAAGGTAGATGCCCCTACACCAAATTCCCTTTGAAGTTGCTTATGCGGTGTTGTTACTTTCTGAGTTTTTTGTTTTGTTTATGCATTGTGTTTTGGTCTTGAGTGTGAGGAAAATTAGTAAGTAGAGAGAGGGATTTGAGTGGTTTTGGAGGAAATATTCAGCTAGCTAGAGGAAACAAGAGCAAGGAGCCTAGTTGATTATTTGGAGCATAGTATTATTAGGCATGCTAAATCTCTTCTTCATTATGTCTTTTCTGTTTGAAAGATTTTATGTCTTTGACTGTTGTTTGGGAATAGGTTTGGTTTGTTATTCTTTGTCAAATAGGATATTTAATTATATCTTCAATGAGAAGAATATAACTAGTATGGAAATTATTATTATGAAATCAATGTTGAAATAATCTCTATAGTAGAGAATAACATCTATATAGGAATTTTACACTATAATAAGTATGAATAGTTATTGCTACTTTGTGAATAATTAAGTTATGAAAACCGTATCTCACAACATGTACTATTTAGTAAAAATGTCATAGTAAACCTAGAATTATTAGGTGAGGTTAATCCTAGGATTAGTTTATCCATAGTTATGGGAATAACCTTTTGTATAGAGAATGATGTCATACCAAATTGAGTTAGGAAGATGGGTGAACGTATGAAATCCATTCTGAATTAGGGGTGATGAATACTTTGGCCAAAGTAGCGTAAGTAGTGACTTTTTACACTATCAGTTCACTATGATCCAGGTTACATACTAGGAAGGGATAATCATATTTGTAGGTTGGAGCCATAGTATGACAATAGTAGTTATGTAGGACACAACATCTTGCTGAGAATAGGCTATTCTTTGAGGTTACCATACGAATCCCTTCACTAAAGGGTAGGGTTGTTTACCAGTTTGGTAAATGTGCAGGGGACCGTAGTTAGTCCATGGTTGGTGGGAAAGCACTTGAGTGATGCTTCTCCTCATGCAGTTGGTTGCAAAGATTTGATGAACGACATAGGAACTATTTGTATCTCTATTTTTAGTTAGCTCTTTGAAGCTTGTTGTAACTTTGTATCCATTTTATGGAATTTTGTAAATGAGCAATATTCAATACTTGTAATGTTGAAAAGTGATTTGATTATGCAATGGTAAAGTTTGAAATATGTTTCAAATGTGCATCATCATTTTAAAGGAAGGAAAATTTTGATTTCTCTTATTCTTAGTGTCATGAATTATTTACTTTTGGGTTAAACTTAGTAAAATTTATTTGGTAGAACAAGTGGCATGTTACACCTCAGTTATACAGGATACCACCACAAGTTTATAAGGGGATATGCAGCAATTGCAGCTCCATTGGAATATCTCCTAAAGAAAAAATTTGGGAAGACAATTGAATGGTCGAAAAAATGTCAAACTTTTTTTGACACTTTAAAATAGGAAATTGCAAAAGAACTAATCCTATTTTTTCTAGATTGGACAACACCATTTCATGTACATGTGGATGCATCTAGCATGGATATAGGAGTAGTATTGGCACAACCAAAAGGTATTAAGGACCATCCTATAGCTTTTTCTACTAGAAATCTATCCAAGGTGGAGAGGAATTACACAACCATAGAGAGGGAAGCCTTAGCAATGGTATATGCCTTGCAGAAATTTGGGCACTATCTATTATCAACACCATTCACTTTCTTTATAGATCATGACACTTTGAAATACTTATTGAATAGACCTGTTACCTAGGGAAGAATATGTTGTTGGCTACTCTTATTTCAGGAGTTGAAGTTGAAAATAATGGTAAATCCTAGAAAGAACAATCAAGGGTCAGACTATTTTTCTAGAATAGAGACAGATGAAGAACCTAACAACCAAGAAGATCTTCTTGGTACAAACCTATTTAGGGTAAATGCAATACCTGAGGAATTACCCAATATAGCTAGCTTACTTTCTACAGGAAAATATCCACCTAATACAAGACCACAAGATAAATAGACTCTAATATGAAAGGCTCTACCATATACATTACTAGAAGGAGAACTACATATCTTAGGAAGAGATTATATTATGAGGAGAGTTGTAGATGAACATGATAGAAAAGAAATTCTAAGAGAAGCTCATGAAGGAATCTCAAGAGGACATAACTATGGATAAGAAACAACAAAAAGAGTTAAATTGCTAGGGTTATGGTGGCCCACATTACATAAAGATGCTAAACAATATGTGAAAAATTGTGATATATGCTAGTGGACTGGGAAACCTACCATAAAAGATGAAATATCACTGAAATGAGTATTAGCCCAGATACCATTTGAAAACTAGGTGATAGACTTCATAGGTCTGATAGATCCCCCACAAAACATTCAGAGGTAAGATTTATCATAACCAGAGTGAAATACCTCACTAAATGGGCAAATGGAACTAGCAAATCCCTAAATAAGATAATTGGCATAGCTTTGAATAAGATGTGTGATGGAAATAGGGAAGACTGTGATATAAAAATACATGTGGCACTTTGGGCATGCTGCACCTCATATAGGAGAGCCACCAAGTTCACATCATTCAAACTTGTCTATGGAATGGATACAATTGTGCCTATGAATTTCATAATCCCTAATATACATATTGCATTAACTCTATGGTTGAATGAGGAAACATCACTAGCTCACAAAATTCAGGATCTAGAAAAATTAGATGAAAATAGACTCATTGTGGTATGTATTCAAAACCTAGAAAGAAAGTGATAGAAAGCATGACATGATAGGAACTTATGGTTGAAAACATGAACAAAGAAGGAGACTTAGTATTGTTGTACGATAGGAAATTCAAAAAGAAAGGAAATCTTAAAGTAAGGTGACTAGGACCTTACCACTTCATGAAATTACAGAATTTGGAGTAGTCAAACTGAAATCTATGGATGAAAAAACCCTGGAAGTGTATGTAAATGGGACTTGGCTAAAACATTACCATAAATCGGTGGAGTAAGAAAAAACCTACAAAATTCATAAAGTATAATATATGTAACATAGGAGAAAAACTATCATTAGAAAAGCCATAGAAAAATCTAACAGCTACAAAATCCTGGGAAGGTATAAATGAAAACATGCATTAATACATAATGATAGTATTGTAAACTATATAAGACCTAGCTACCCAAAGTTCTACAACTTTCCAATCTCTAAAAACCCACTATCTGAATACATACTGCATACAACAAGCCTTAGCTAGAAACTGAGAAAATGTCAACCCTTGTACTCATAGACATCTTTGAAAAGCTGAGGCCTAAATACAAGAAGTACCCCTATAAGGTAATGGAAGTTGATCAAGATGTGGCCTTCTCCACAATCCCACCAAAAATAATTTACACAAAAGATGTTTGCAAATACATACATGCACCCATCTCAGAGATCAATCATACAAAGTTTTATGGGCTCCTCAGAAAGCTCCTCCACTTAGACAACATGAATTATTTTCTACAATACCATGAGATAGAAAAGAAGAAGCTTGACATATGGAAAGACTTTCTGAACTTCTACATGGAGCATGGCTAGGTTAGAATAGTACTAAGCAGAATCCATGATGAGTTTATCTACTTAGATAAACCCTATAGAATCATAAAACAAGCTATAAAAGTAGTAACATGATTAAGTGCGGTAGGAGAACTTCCATCAAAAATTCAATCAAGAATGAGAAGGTTAAAGAATTGATGGGACCTTCATATGATGGGCAGAGCTTGAATGTGAAGGAAATCATAAACCCTACAGTAAGATATGCAATGATGGGAATAGCATACAAAGTATATTACACCAATCGAGAAGACTTCACAACTGGCACAACAATTCATACCACTTATCAGATGGTCGTGGAAGGAAAAGACTTTCACCTCTGTGAGGTGCTCCATGATAAATTGATGGAGAATTTGCAAAAAATGAAGATTTACAATATAATTTCTCGTATGGTACCTTAATCTTTTTTCTCATTTTCTATTTCATGAACACACTCCCTAATTTTTCTAGAAAAGCATTGCAATCCCATATTTCCATAGAGATACAAATAAACTATGACTTCAAGCAATTTAAGGATAATTAGTCCTAGACCGCCACATACTGGGGATTCTTCGAGCCCCTTCAATAACAAATGCAGAATAGGGAAATAATTCCATACAACATGGTAAAAAAATACTTCAAGGACATATTATTCTTAGTAGATGATGATTATACACTCATGGAGGTTGTTGATCCAAGTACTACATGGATACCAAGAGTCCCTTATGAAATAACACAAGAAGAAGTAGATTCATATGCCCAAAGCCTCCTAAAACACCCTAAGTATTCAAATGTAGAAAGGTTTGGGACATATAGGGAGTTCATAGATAAACAACAGAAGAAAGATGTGGAAGAAAAGGTTGAGAAAAATAAGGAGAAACTACATGAATAATGGGGATTTACATCTAAAGAAGTGCCACAACCTAGCACTACAACTCCCTAAACATGCACTCCAATATTGCAAGCTAGTACAACATCTACACCACAAATGTGGAGATTAGGGAGGTTGCAGGAGACCACTCCTACTTCATAGACTAAGGTAAGGCCTACTACTTCATCTCAAACATAGTCAGTATTGACTCCACAACCTCCAGAGAAAGACCCAAATGTAGACTAAATTTTAGAGATTTTGTTGCAAATGAGTGTAGAGAGGAAGAAAAACCAGCTAGAAGGAAATAAGGGGTAAAAAGGAAAATCATACAACCTTTTGGGGGAGGGGAAGAACTGAAGAAGAGGATTTCTAAGAAATCCAAAAGCCTCTCCAAAAAAAATCTACTAGAAGAACCTCAGTACAAATAGAGGAAATAGAGGAATCTCCAGAGGAAGAAGAGGAGGAGACAATAATGGATGTTGACATTCTTACAGAAGCAATCACCAACATAAAAGGTGCTCATAGACACCATAACACATGTACAGTCAGGTGGGTTGGGCAAATAAGGAAATCATACTTAGAGAATTGATCAGACATATCAAGAGGTCTGATAACACCTTAGAAGTATTATTGATAAATTACTAGAGGAATTGGCTACTGCACTTCAAAGGAAAAGGGAAAAATATATAGAGCTAGAAGAGGAGCTAAGAAAAGAAGCCCTAGTAAAGATAGACCCAACTCTATCTACAGAAAAGAAAGAAATGGTGTAGATGTAGGCTAAAGAGCTCAGAACAAAAAAAAGGGTAGATACTCTTATGGGGATGACTGGGGAAGAGAAAACCATAATACAAAAGGAGATAGAGGAAGTAACAAACAATGTGTATGACACCATAAGGGAGGAGAGAGATGAACAAGAAATACCCTCCTAGTGCAGTCATGGAAGGAGGGTTCACAGAATGAACTACCTAAACCATGCAACAAGAGTAAACACAACAGAAACACTCAAAGCAAATGGAACAAATGCAGATTCAATCATTTAGTATATCAAAGAATTCAAATACAATCTGGCTGGCAACATGTGGGCTTACAACTAGGGCTCCAAGGCCTGAATACATACATGCACAAGATAAATCTTTGAAGCTCCTTCACACAAAACTAAACTATAGATCTTTCTAATGTCAATAGTTATCTATAAGATACTTTCCTAAGGATCTGTTACATCTTTATATATCATTTTTGGACCAATAGATTCCTCCACGTCAGCCACAAGAGATCTGGAATCCTGATGAAGAGGTGTAACGTGTGTTCTTGGATAGGTCGGACCCATCGGCTTGAAAATCCTTCTCCAACGGATACAATGAAGTGCATACCTATGAGGAAGGTTGGCCATGAACCAAGGCACATTGTAGAATGAATCACAAGGATTCGCAAGTCAGCCAATGCTCCCCAATCCTTCTCCTTTAGCTGATTACTCATGACTGTCAAAGAATTCTGCATTGAGAAAACAAAGGATCTTCTGATAGCGATA
Organism: Cunninghamia lanceolata; assembly: GCA_027924645.1. Classification (NCBI taxonomy): domain Eukaryota; kingdom Viridiplantae; phylum Streptophyta; class Pinopsida; order Cupressales; family Cupressaceae; genus Cunninghamia; species Cunninghamia lanceolata. Next base: position 17,193,117 of record BSBN01000814.1, read on the forward strand.
ACTTTCTGGTAACTGATCCAAATGCTCTGGATTCTTGATATGATGTAGACAAATGAATTGAGATGCTAAGTCTAGATCTGCAAGATGTGAAATGCTGAAACCAGACCACAAGCTGAGCTGCTTCTGATTAAACTGCCTGGACTGAACTAGGAAATGAAAGAACTGAAATGCAAACAAACTTAAATGTAAATGAAAATGTTTTGGTTGATGCAAGATTACTCTTGAACCAGGGATGCTCCTGCATCAGACATCCAGGGTTATTGAAAAAAAGTGAGTCCCTCACTTTGTTGGGGCTAGGGGAGAACCAAGACAGTCCACCTCAGCCTAAGAAATCCATGATGAATCTTCTTTTAGTCTGCCTTTCCACTTCACAAGATATTATTTGTATTGTCTTCCTTTGGTGCTGTGTCCAACTCTCCTATCCAAAATGTCTTCAATTTGTTCTGGTACTTACTGTCGTAACTATTTCTTCAAGTCTTCTTCCATACTAAACTCTGCCTCATGATATTGATAAGATCTGTAATGTTGAAAATAGGTGAAATACCCAATGTCTCCAATAATTCCACTTCATATGCATTTCCTAAATCAAATTTTCTGAGTATTTGTTTCTCATGATGTTAGTCATAAACAAACATAGAATAAAAGTACACATTAACCTTTATTCATCTTGAAAGATACGATGAATTCAAAGAATTCATGATCTCAAGTCTCCGTTGATTAGGTCTTAATCTTCTAACATTACTCAGAGGTTGATGTGTGTTGCTGTTTCCATTTTGGGGCCTTACATAGATCTCATCAGTAAGATAATGTTTCCTGTAATGATGCTGCACAGAAAGTTATTCTACACAAGATATGCTTCAAATATTGTGTCTATTTTTAAATCTTTGCATGATACTTATTATTTATGGGCATGCTTTAACCTCAAATATGTTGAATATGTTTAGTTATCTATGAGATGTCTGCATACTTGTATTATTTGCTTAAGATTGTCAATTACTTGCAATTATGATGATGAAATGCTCTGAAATTGAAAGAAAGTAAAAGAGTACTTCAAATTAATGTTGAACCTTTAGCTATTGAGCCACATATACATCAGATACAGTCATGAAGAAAAAAAATCAAACCATATGTTCACCAGGACATTCCACAGCCAGATACAGTCAATGCTAACTTCAAAGGAAAGGTATGAAAAAAACACATGTAAGTAGATATGCACTCCAAGGGATGCAGCAAATCACAGCATGTATCAAGAATTCATACATTGATTACTCAAGATTTCTTCTTCTCATTCTTTAAGTATGCCAGAACATATATGTATACAACAGCTTTGAAATGAGCCCTGAATATTTTAGCAAACAGATCTCAATTAAGTTTTGAACATTTGAAAATGAGGCATCCCTGCACCTTTTATAGAGCAAAGTGAGGGAGCCATTACAATTGATCCACAATTAGGATATATATATTAAAATCAATGGTTCACATTTCGTTGACCAAGTCAACTCTTTCCACGTGGCACAGGTTGCCAACTGGCAACCATCTAGACAACTTATTTTCTTAAGTATCAGATGCTTATGTCTTTTCTTAATAATGCATCTTCATCTACTCTTTATCCTTCCAGTTCTTCATCTTCGTCATTAGGAGCATCAGGATCATCACTTCCTGAATCTTCATCATCCTGATGACCTTCTTCTTGTACATGGACCTGCATGGATGTATGGATACTTCAATATGCTTGCACTATCCTTTCTACTTCCCCATTGTCCTAAATTCTTGCTTTGGTGATGGCATGTTTATGCACCTGATATTTGCTCCGGAGGGATTCCAATTTACTCCTCTTGCTACTGGATGTCTCATTATAATTCTCCATCTTGACCCTGATCCTCATGATCTTATCCATAGTTTCTTCTGTCAGATGGTTTAAAGGATCATCAGCTACCTACTGGAAATTGCTATGTAGAGCTTTAATGGAAAACTCCTCATCTTTATTTTCTATTTTGCCTTCTACCTTTCCTTCTATCGCTTCCAAAATTTCAGCCTCAAATGACATCATATCATGCAGCTTCATGCTGATATTTCTTAATTTACTATTGCATCTTTTAAGCACATCACACTCAAACCTGTTGTCTTTATACCATATTTCAATTAGTAGGGTTGTATTATTATTTAGTACCTGATTCTTTATTAAAACCATAGGATCAATCTTCTTTATTTCACCCAAAGTGTTTAGGACTTTCTCCAATTGAAATGACCTCCTGCCGACCTCCATCTATAATTTATCTACCTTTTTCCTAGAGATGCCCAAAGAATTCCACCTCTTCAGAGAGGCCTTTACCACTTCTTCCGCTTCATCAAATGTGGATAACATCTACTTTCTCATTATGGATGACTCATGTTTCATGAGATCCAATTTATTCACCTCATCTTGAGAAATAACAGTCAATGGGACAGCATGATCACTTGTTGTATCCTCAGGGTTAATTAACCCTTTTATGTAAGTGTGTAACTGAGCAATGTGCTCCTTGTGTTGTTTATTTTTCTCTTTCTCTCTTTTCACCCTCTGGGTCAATGAATCAATTATATCCTTACCTTCTTGGCCTTCTTGATCTTCATTGGCAAATCCCAAATCTACTGTATTAATCTGGAATTCATCTAGAGTGATCTTACCCTTTTCTTTGTCTACTGTAGGAATGGCCACCTGGGTGGTCCTTCTACCCGTGACAGGATCTCTTTTTATTGCAAAAGTTATTCTAGCCTTCCTCTTAGGCTTTATTAAGGTTTCAAAAAATAATGTCGATATATCAAATTCCTGTGCCTCTATACCTGACTCTGTGCCAATTTCTTTCTCAAGCCATCAAGGAATTTGATCCTTTGACTGTAGGTCTCCATCATCATCATCATGATCACCCTAATCTTTGGTATCCACCATCATGTTTGATGGGGAAGGTGATTTTCTTATCTCTTCCTCATGATGCTCCTCATGAGGGTGATCTTTGGGTATATCCTCCTGTTGAGGAATTTCCTTCTCTGGAAGGTGATCCTGGTGATCATCTACATGTTTATCATGATCTTGATCTTTTACTTCCTCCGTAGGTATCTCATCCACTTTGGTGATTTCCTTAGCATGAGGCATATTAGCTTTTGTGGATGCCACTGCATCTACCTTAGGTATACCAACCTAATCTGAAGATGCAATCTGTTTCGCAACTTTGGTAATTACCTCCTGTACTTTTAGGGTAGGATCAACTAGTGTATCCTTTTCTTCCCCTACCTTGTCTTGGACTTCCACTACTTTGGGTTCAACAGGCACTTCTTTTTGTTGTTACTCACCCATATCTAAAGTGTGGCCTTCTATTTCTACCATCTTCACTTCCTTAACATTTCCCTCTTTATCAGGAACACCTGCTTGATTTTCAAGACTTGCATCCTTTCTATATGTAAGATCAATCACTGCAGGGTTGGTTACCTGATCAATCAATGTATCAAGCCCCATCTCTTGGGCTACCTTTTCTAGGCTCTTTTCCTTTTCCTACTCTACTCTCTTCAGTTCTTCTAACACTACCACCGGGACTAATGGTGTACCTTGTGGTGTTATGCGAGTGTTAGCAACAAGAGTCTCCATTCGTTGCGAAGCAACATTATCCACTACTTCGTCATCTGATAGGTCAACAGTCTCATCTAATGAGAGATGACCTCCTTGACTTGTGCAAGTGGTTTCCTTCATTTGTTCTTCAGTTTGTTCAGTCTTAAACTGAACAATGGTAGGGAGTGGTACATTATGCTGTAATTCTTTTCTAAACACTCCACTACCTGCTCCCCTCAACATATAGTGTCATGCCTTATCTCACCCCTCATAGATGTTCTGGGTTCCTTAGGTGTGGAAGCCATCACCTGAGGTGCTTTTCTTTTTCTGATGAGGGGGAGTGAGTCTTCTTATGTAGGCTCTTCATCAAAAGGAACATCCTCTTCAATTTGTCGTCGTGATGTCTGACCTTCCTCATATGTTTCCATAGTCTCAACAACTGGGCTCTGAATCTTTTTAGCCTTTTGCTTATCCTTAGGAGGTGGTACTGATGATGCTGTGGCTTGTTCTAATGCTGATGCATCTTCAGCTATTATTATGACCCTTTCAATTATCACCCCTTTTGGTTTAGTATCAACTTTCTTACCTTTTGGGGGTCTCTTGCTTTTCTCAGGAGGTGGTGCCCTATCTCCTTTAGACTTCCTCTTCTCATTCAAGAAATCATCATATTCTTCTTCAGAAACCTCTTGTCTTTTCTTCTTACTATCAACCATGATAGCAACACCTCCTTTCTTCAATGCATTTATCTAGTCATTGACCCATACTTGGGTCAGCTGCAATGTCCTTATTGTAAATGGATCTAAGGAGATGTCCTCCTGTATGGTGAGATTCAGTGTTGAGATGGTATCATTGTATACCTTTTTCTCCTCATATTCATTAGCCATGATCCTTCCATCATCTTTCTTTAGTTGTGATGGGATATGAATGTAGTCAAAGGTCTTGATCTAGTTAAGTGTAAGCCTTTGATATCTTCTTCTTCTAGCTTTAGCTTCATCTTCACAATCCGCCCAGAAGTCCTCAAGATGTCTTCGATGGATAGGCTTCCCCACGATCTTCTGCATCCTCCCATATGGATCATATGATCTTTTTAATGGAAATGGCTGGAAATTCATCATAACTAGACCAGCTATGGCCTTCTTAATATTCTCTGAATCTGGGCACATGTACCAGCCCATTGTGACTGGAAACAATACTGGTGGAAGCTTGTTGTTAACCTTGTATGCATCCAGTATTGTAGATACTTGTCTCATAAATTCCATTAAGACAACTGCATCTATAGGATATCTTGCGAGCATGAGAGGCTCCTCCTCAAAACCTTCAACTCTAATGTAAGAGAAAGTTGCAAATTCAATAAACTAGGCTCCATCCCTGTATATGACTTCTTGAGCCTCCATGCTCAGTCTTTTAGTTCTATCTTCCTCCATTGTTCTTACCAGATGCATAGAGAATGCATCATTTACTAATTTGTAATCTTGGAGGTAATTTATTCTCTACAGCTGGGGATGATGATCCCGTATATGTGCATCATTGGTTGTGCCATCAATTCTCCCAATTGTAGTTAATGCATCAAATGTACCCCTGTAGGCACATGAATAAACTATATATGAGGTCATGTGAAAGGAACAATCTGGACATCCTAGATTCATCAGCTGCTCATCTAGAGCATCACTTGTCATTTTAGCCCACATTGGCTTACTATCTATGTAAAGACACGTCAAGATGACTACATACATCCAGTCCTTAAAGCTTCCAACATCAGGTTGGCCTATCACTCTACTGAGCAGTGCTATCATGTACTGGTATTCATCATCAAAGTCAAATTTATATAAATGTACTGGACGCTTAGCCACTGCAAGATAAGGACTATTCTTTGCCCTCCATTAGTACATTTTCTTCCTAGCAGACTTCTTATTATTCTCATATTCTGCTTCCAACTTCCTCAAGTCCATATTGACAACCTTCTTGCCCAATGGTAAACTAAATGTAGTAGCAAGACCCTTGATGGACAGATCAGCATATACTCTGCAATGCTTCTCTATCCTCCTTGTCTGTGGGTTATAATTTTTGTACATTCAATGACCAGCTCAGGAGATTCCATGGAATAGGGGAAACCGGCTACATTCCACATTCCAGATGTAAAGACTGCATCCAACAAGGTGCTGTTACTCTTCTCATCGCTCATCTTAGCTGACCATGCAGCCAAATCTATATTTCCTTGGTGCGTATCTGTAATGGCACCATACTTAAACCAGACACCTTCGGGTTGAGCAAACATGGGCTTTAGAAATTCTACCTCTGAACTAGCCAATCGTTTATCCGCCATGGATGCCTACAATTAACAAAACTAGTCTTACAATTGATATCTTACAAGCATGCATACATACTATATCTTTATTATTCATCATGCATGTTATACTCTTTCCATGTCTCATTCATCCTGATATGCATAATCTAGAACTTCAAACCAGAAAACCATGATACCTAGATATCTAGAACATGACAACAAGAGGGTTTCAATTACTTACCTGATGTGCTGATCCTCTTAATTATGCTGATAACTATGTGGAAGGAATTCAAATACCTGCAATGCCCACGATCTTCCATTCTGGTGCAATTTATACTCGTCAGCAGGCAATCTTATGAGGGTTTGAAAGCACTGCTCTATAAAAACTAATTTTATCGCAAGGTAAGTGTAAAATGACTTGTAAATTTACTTTTAACCTCTTCTTTCATGCTCATTAGGGAAAATTAGGGCAAATTAATTGAAACAGCTGATCTTTCTGTACGAAACTTCCAGATCTAGCTAGGTGTATGTATCAAGTTCATAATTGGCAGGAACCACCTACCACATCTATGTGTATTTAATGTTATGGTGACGAGGCACGGGGTGATCCTTGCAAAATAGGATGATATTGAAATATCAGGTGATATTTGGATATTAGGTGATGTTCAAATATGATCCTCTGAGCTAAAATGACCTTCGGTCGAAATATTAGGATGATGTCATCAGGATATTGGCTTGGTTCAGTGTTGTGGCTTTATGACATCATCATCATGTTATGTATGAAGGGTCATGTTTGGAAATATACCTCCACGAGGTAAAAAGGATGGTGATGTCATCGTCATGTTTATTTCTTCGTTTACCAGGTTTAGATGACATTGTCAGGATATTGGTTTGTGGTGATATTTTGCGACAGGCCGATATTCAAATATCAGGGTGATATTCAAATATCAGGTGATATTCAGGAATATGATCTTCACAAAATACATGACGTTGTTTGTCTGGTAGATATCAATATCAAATAAAGTTGAAGTCTAGATGTTCGGAGCGCATGATTTTATCAGGTGATAATATTGGATCGGGGTGATCTTTTATAATATGACTGATGTTAAGAAATATGATCCTCCCCCTCAGAATATCAGGTTTGACTAGGACTTTGACTCACCATAACTCTCATTCTCTAAGGAATATTAGGGTGATCCAAAAGGCAAACCTACATGAAATTTTGTGCTCCATCCAATCATGAGGTTATTGTCATGAAATGTTACCTTTGAAAAAATTGACCTCGTCATGATGACTTACCCAGTCCCCTTTATGCAGGATCATCTGCATTGTCTTATTTTTACCAGACCGCCAGCAAGCAGAAAACACAAACAAAACCAAGCAAAAAGTTGGGTCCCTGTTTTGTCAAGTCAAAATGGGGCATGTTGTGTAACCACACAACAACTTGCCACCAAAGAAAACACTAAAATTCCAATGATTCAAGTGATGTGAACACATTCTAACATAGCATTCTAATTCTTCTAAGCATAAGCATCATAATCTTTCTGAATGATAAAGTGTCCTCATAGTAACAATGCTAACAAAGGATCAGTAGTGTGCAAATGATTAATTATCTTCATCTTGAAAGCAAGTTGAAAACGTGAGTAACTAATGTTAAGCTACATAGTTGGAGATCATCCCTCATAGCCAACCTGGATAGAGCCTTGCTGCCAGCAGGAGTCCATAGCCCCGGCAAGGTTATCTATACAATACCCCCCGATAGAGTTACTTAGATGGCCTAATTTTATTATATTTTTTAATTTTTTTTAACATTTATACTTCATATATCTGATATCATCATGTAATCTCAGCATGCAAGGTATGGTCACTTGCTGTTTTTAGGTTGGAGATTGCATTGGTAGCATGGGAGTCCCTTTAGATTTTTCACTTAACACCTATACTTGTGTGTTCAACAAACCCAAGGCTATTAGGTGGGTCATTGTGAAGAAATCACTTTGGTTAAAAAGGCACCTTGATGAAAAGATATCACAGACCTGATCATGATGACTTTCTCAAAATGAGTCATAACCTATATATAAATGTGTTCTCATCACTTGAATCTTAACAATTTTGTTATTTTTTGGGGTGATGAACTGCATCATCCTGACTAACCAAAACCAAAACTCAACCAGCAAGTAAAGTAAAAACAAAACAAAACACTATACAAACAACTATACAAATATACATTATGATGCACATGACTGACATGAAGCTACTTAGACTTGAAAATAATGTTTGAGAAACTATCCATTAACTGGCAACGGAACATCCTCACCTATCAAGTTCTTAAGCCTAAAAGTACTGTCTCGTAATATCTCAAAAATTTGGAAGGGACCTATCCATAATTTATCAAACTTACCGTGGTCTCCTTTCTTTTCATGGGCTTTATCCCACATCAGGACTAAATCAGATATCCTGAAGGCTTTAACTTTGGCTCTTTTGTCAAACCAGCGTTTGACTACAGCCTGATGTTTGGCAAACTGATCATTTGCTTGACTTCTTTTCTCTTCCAGGTGCATCAGCTGAAGCAACCTGACTTCTTGGTTATTGTCTATGCCTAGGCACTCTTGGGTGAACTACAAGGTAGGAATCTTCAAGTTAACAGGGAGGATGGGATCCACCCCATAGACTAAATGATAAGGTGAGTTTCCTAATGCAGACTTGTTTCTAGTTCTATCTACCCATAAGGCATATTTTAAAAGTGTATTCCATTCCCTAGGGTTCTTGTCTACTAACTTCTTTATGATATTTAGCAATTTTTTGTTGGTGGATTCTGCTAATCCATTCCCTTGGGGATAATAATTAGATGAGAACTTCAATATGATCTCATAGTCAAAGGCCCAACTTGACAATTTAGTTGAAGCAAAAGCAAACTTGTTATCACTTACCAGGGCATAGGGAACTCCATACTTGGTGACTATGTTACTTTCCAGAAATTTGATGACATCTTCTGCGCTGCAAGTCTTCCTGCTAGTGGCTTCAGTCCACCTAGTATAGTAATCAGTAATTGTTAAAACATACCTATGACCTGATGATGATGGGGGATTAAATGGTCCTATGAAATCCATGCCCCATTGTGCAAATGGGCGCGCTTCCATCACTGGTTGCAAAGGTTGGGTAGCATATCTTTCTCTGTTGGCAGCAACTTGACATACATGATAGCATTTAATGTGCTCAGCAGTATCCTTGAAAATTGTAGGCCAATAATATCCCGCTCTGAGGATAGCATGTGTTGTAGCCAAGGATGAGCCATGTATTGTACCAAACTTTTCATGTAACTCTGATAAAACTTTATCTACTTCAGGCCTCTCTAGGCATCTTAAGTATATTCCTTCATAATTTTTCTTGAAAAGTACTCCTTTTATCATGTACTTCTGGGACTTTATTTTCAGGGCTCTTCTTTGTGAAGCCTGCAGTCTTGGAGGACATCTCCCAGTAATCAGGATATGCCTGATACTTGAATACCACTCTCCATTGTCCTTAGCATTGATAACATATTGCTGACTCACAAGGTTTGGATCAATTTCTAATATCATTTGGCTTAAAGCCCGTCCTCTCACCAGCTTCATGGGTATGATATCCATGTCATATTCTTGTAGTACAGTGATCCACTTAGCTCTTTTTTCACCAGGCTCACTTTGCATTAATAGCATCTTCACTGCTGCATCAGGTACCACAACAATCAATTTGCTTCTCAAGATATATTGCCTGAATTTCTTTACTGCTCTGACCAAAGCAAGTGCCTGCCTTTCAACATCTACATATCTCAGTTCAGCATCTTTGAAAGGACAGCTCATGAAGGCAATTGGTTTTTCTTCTTTTTCTTCATTTCTCTAAGTTAGCACTGCTGCAGAGGTATGTTCTGAAGCAAATGAATAAATATAGAAGTCTCTGGTGTAGTCTGGACTGATGAGGACAGGAGCATCAGAAATGGTTTTCTTTATGTCTTCAAAGGCTACCCTAGCTTCTGATGTCCACTCTATTTTTGCATCCTTCTTCAACATAGCATTTAAAGGTCTGACTATTTCAGCAAAGCCAGTGATGAACTTCCTAACAAAATTTATCTTACCAAAGTAAGATTTGAGCTTTTTCTTGCTTCCTAGAATCTGTAATTTCATGATGCAGTCCACCCTGTCAGGATCAATGATAATCCCATTTTCAGTTATTAGGTGGCCTAGCAACTTTCCTATTGTTACCCCAAATATACACTTCTTGGGATTCAAGGATATCCCATATTCCTCACATTTCTTCAATACATTTCTGAGATCTATTACATGGTTTCCTCTGTCTTTAGAGAATAGTGTTAAGTCATCCATGTATATGACTATACACTTTCCTATTAAGCCTCTGAAGGCTATGTCCATTACTCGTTGGAATGTCGCTCCAGCATTTATTAGTCCAAATGGCATACGTCTATAAGAAAAAATCCCCCACTTTGTGGTGAAGGCAGTTTTCAGTCTGTCAATTTTGTCAACCATGACCTGATTGTAACCAAAGAAACCATCCAAGAATGACATCATTTTGGCTCCATTTACAATCTGCAGAACTTCATATAAGGAGGGTAAGGGATAATTATCCTTCTCTGATGCTCTGTTCAGGTTCCTGAAATCTACACATAGCCTGATGTCTCCATTCTTCTTTCTTACTGGCACTAGATTAGCCACCCAGGTGGAGTGCCTCACAGGAAATATGATCCTGACATTCAGCAACTTCTTGACTTCTTCAAAAATTATTGGTTCAAGCAAAGCATTGACTGGTCTTTGCTTCTGTCTGAAAGGTTTAGCATCTGGCTTGAGGGGTATAGTGTGAGTTATGACTAATGTGTCATATGTCTTTAACTCATCATAAGTCCATGCAATAACATGTATGTAATATTTAAGAGCCTGAGTTATTCCTTCTAACTCTTCTAGTGTGCAAACCTTACCAATCAAGACATTTCTCTTGTCATCATTTTGTCTAATATTCACTTGTGGATATTGCCCTCCATAAGCTTTTGGAAGATCTTTCTGTTTTAACATGTTATCCAGGTCAAATTCTCTCTCTAGCTCAATCATTCCTTTCAGAATCTTATTACTGGGTAACTCTAATATTTTTTCTTCTTCCCAGATATGCTCTTCCACATTGTTCTCATCTATGATCTAAGCATCAAATATATCTCTGTTGGAGATGAAATCTAGGATATGTTGATAGTCATCAAAAACTTGGAGATAAGTAACATTATCAGGTACTAATGGCACTGATACCAACTCTACTAAAAATCTCTTTAGGCCTGATATGGACAAGGGCTCTAAGGTACTAGCAGCCTGGCCCAGACCATCCGCCCTATGATTCTGTTCTTTAGGTACATGTGTGATATTAAATGCATCAAAGTCTTCAATCAAATCCCACACTCTGTGTCTATAATTTTACAATTTCTTATAGTTGCAAGAGTAAATTCCTCTTACCTGTCTGACAACTAATTCTGAGTCTCCAAAGACATGTAGAATTTTTACCTTCTTCTTAAGGGTGAACAGTATCCCATGAATCAGAGCTTCATACTCTGTCACATTGTTAGTGCAGGGGAACTGTAATCTGTAAGCAGCTAAGTAGGACTTTCTTGATGGATCAATGAGATCAATCCCTACTCCAGCTCCTTGTTTGGACTTGGATCCATCAAATCTAAGGATCCAGGCCCCATCTTCAGCAGGAGGCTTAACTGAGCTTTCCTTCTTTTTTGCAGCTCTGGCAGCAGCACCACCTAATATCCATTTTAATTTAGGAATCTCAACCTTCTCAATTTTCATTTTTTCTTTCTTCTGTGAAGTTGAGGTCTCTTCTTTCTTTTCATCATCAGGAGGATGATCTTTTGGACTAGGCATAATATTTCTTTTTAAAATATGTAAGCATAGTGAACAGACAGTCTCTGAGTGAGGTGCCTCATGCAATCTGTACCATCCATCAATTAGTGCATCTTGTGGAAGTTTCCCTTGCTCTATCATTTTTTTAATTTCTCCTGACAAAAACTCCTCAAATCTGGTCAGGTTACTACCTCTGTCTTCATCAGACAATTCATAATCTAACTCCATCAAACAATCACTCCCTGGGTGATTTTTTCTTTCTTCTTAACATTTATCTGGTCATACACCAGAATTTCTTTTGTTCTCAAAATGTGATACTCATCATGATTTATTACCTCACTTGTGTTTCCTGTAGAAGACAAACAAAAATTAGTATCATCATCATCACTATATGTGGAACTTACCTCAAATGATGATGTCGCCTCTCCACATGTTTGCTCAAGTTCCATCATGTCAATGTAAGCTTCACAGGTTTTCTCAGAATGTGTCTCATCGTGTAATCTGCAACAACCATCAATCAAAATATCATGAACAGGTATATCCAATAATTGATAGTGTTTTACCTACTTGGACAAGTATATTTCAAATCTCTTGAAATGATCTACTTCTATTTCATCTCCATGGTCACGACCAAATCCTAAAGCTATAGCATCAATGTCATGAGGATGATCATCAGGATCATGATCATCATGAAATTCATACATCAGGACCTCTATCCTGACAGTCTGAGGTCTAATAGAGTAAACTCCAAGTTCAACATTCACGTACATGATCTCATTTGTTTTGTTAGACTCGGTGATCATGTGCTTCATTCTAGGCTCAACATCTACCCTTATCTGGTTTGGTATCCCCTTCCAAGGTAGCCACATATGATTGAAGTCAGTAGACATATATCCGTTGAGGGTTTTGGACCAGTCTCTGCTAAGTAACATTCCATATGTATTAGGTATGTCTACTACCTAGATATCGATATTGTACTGGATCCTAGGGTCTGATTCCAGTTGCATGTGAATGTGAGTTAACTCTCCTATTACATTGACCTCTGTTTTATCTAGTTGTGTCACCTTCTTCAGAGATTTAGTAGGATGCAAGCCTAAAGCGTTGCATATGGATAAGGGCATGACATTGGTGGATGCTCCTAAGTCCACTAGAAAACTATGCAAATTCTTACCAAACATTCATATGGTAAGGAGGAATGGAGGTGATTCACTTTTATCTCTATACAAGGTCATGTGGGAGGTCTCTGCAGCTTGGACCGTAGCTGGCACTTTATGTTTGACATTATTATCTTTAGCAGCATGATCCCTATTACTAGGCTGACCTTGGGGGTGACTATCCTCTCTAGGAGCAGGATCATCTAGTGATTTCATGAATGCCTTCTTAATGGCAGGAGTTTTCAACAACTCTGATAGAGACAGGCTGATTTTTACTTTCTTCATCTCATCTACCAGATATGTGACTAGTTTGTCAGATTCATGAGGTAGACCAATAGCTTTGGATGCTGTGTTCTATGGTGATAGATACTAAGCATTTACTTTTGGAAATCCTGGATTGTTACTTGCCTTGGGATTAAGAGGTATGTTAAAATTATTTGGAGGCAAGGAACTGGTTAATGGACCAGTAGGTTTGTTGGAGTTACTTCTCAGATTATAATTGTGCTTACCCTGATATTACTGTTGGTAAGCATGCACCTCTTCAGGCTCATTGGATGGCTTGTTCTCATCTTCAAAGGGAAAAACATAATTTAACTCAAAAGCCATGGCAGATTCTTCACATGCCTGGGTATAATGCTGATGGGATGACACAGTCTGCTGATAAGGCTAGTCAGTATAGCTTTCTAATACAAATGCTGAGTCATATCCACAAGGGACAATTTCATTTCCCTCCACCTAAGGTGGATTTCCAGAAGTATTAGACACTTCTATCTAGAAAATGCTAGCAACAATTCTAAATTGTGGACAGTCCAATTCTGCATGAGCATTTGTATTGTGTATCCTACACCAATTGGTGAGGGCTGCCTCAGCAAGATTGACTCTGGTAGTCTGTTTAGCTTCAGTAGGTGGTTGATTATCTAAAGGTGATGGTAATGAACCATTATTTGGCATGGAGTTCCATACTATAGGCTGTATGGGAGGATTATTGTTACCACCATTATTGTTGTAGTTATTGTTGTTATACCCCCTGTCAGGATAACTAGGTCGGTCATTATTATAACCTCTGTTCTGGTTAGGCTGAGAGTAGAAGTTCCAATTTCTCAAATGAGTGACCTCTGTAGTTAGTTTTCTTAGCTAAGCAGTGATTTCTTTGATTTTCTCTTTCTCCTCCTGAGCTTTCGCCACCACATTTTCTGTTAAAGGCTTGAAAAATGAGGATCCATTATTGTTCTGATTATTCTGATCTATAACCTAAGGCATTTGTGTCTGACTTGGATACTGTGGCACTTGACCATTTCCATTAGGGGGAGGAGGCATGATACTTAATGGAGATATCTATAGTGGTGTTGGCATGACTATTGGAGGCATCATGGCTCCATTATACTGTGGCTGGGAAGGATATCTTGGATAACCAGGAAATGTAGGAAATGCTATGTTCGATGTAGGAGCAGGAACTAATTGCTGATTGACTTTGATAGCTTCTTGAAAAGCTCATGTTAAAGTTGTGATTTCAGGATGTGTTCTCTTGATGAACATGGAAATTAAAGGATCTAGAGCTAAATAATAGATATTCTTGGTAGCAGCATCTGCTACTACATATGGGGCAACTAACTTGGATAACATTTTCTAGAACCTAGCATTGAAATTGGCAATAGGTTCACCTTTAAACCTTTTGATTGTGGCAAATAGGTGATAGTTCATTGAAGGATCAATTGGTAGTTTGAACCTACCAGTGAAAGCTTTCTCTAGGACATCCCATGAACCAACAGAACCCTGACCAAGACTAATATACCAATTATAAGCCTCTTCTCCTAAGGAAAAAGGAAATAGTCTACAAACAACATCTTGATGCTCTATTCTAGCCCTACAACAGACTTCCTTGAAAGTCCTGATATGATCATCTACATCCTGATAAGGATGATATTTTGGATAGAGTTTGCCTGGATTCTTTGGCAAAGTGTGATATGTAGTAAAGGTCAAAGGTGACTCTGCTATAAAAAATGACATGGCAACCGGAGGAGGTTGAACCCGTGGTATGGTCAGCTGAGGTTGAACCTGAGGCTGAGGTTGGATAGGAGGTGTCACAGATAGGCAAAAAGGTATTTGTAAACCAATAGGAGTTATAGGAGGAGGCTCTGGTGATACTCCTAATGTACTAGACCCTGGAGTGTGATGGATGTCTATAGTTCTAGGTCTAAACCCCTTGACAGGTAGTTCGTCAAAAATTCTAGTGGATCTAGATCTGGTGTTAGGCCTGAGAGCCAAGATGTCTCAAATTTAAGTAAATTGGCTGAAAAACTACAAAGATTGGCTGGAATTTACCAGCAAAAGCTATATTTAAGGTCAGGATTGGAAATGGACCAAGTATTTCTGGAATATTTGCAGCTATACTATAAATATGAGGTGATCTTTAAGTTTGGTACACTTGCAGGTTGATATCAAGTTTCTAAAGCAAGATACCTCAATGTTTGGACAAATTCACCTGAAATAAGACTGATCTTTGCAAACACATGATGATCTACTATAAAGATTGCAATATTTTTGATCAAGCATAAAAACTTTGCAAAGGATTAGCTTGTGCAAGTTTAGGACAACAAATATTTGCATCTATTTTTGGAATTCAATGGTGTCTAAGTGTTACCTTACGATCTTTATCATCACCTAAACTATCTGATGATGATCCTTTAGCTTTATGCCCTCCTTCTAGTGCCAATTTATGTTGGTCATGATGTTAGTCATAAACAAACATAGAATAAAAGTACACAATAACCTTTATTCATCTTGAAAGATACGATGAATTCAGAGAATTCATGATCTCAAGTCTCCGGTGATTAGGTCTTAATCTTCTGATGTTACTCAGAGGTTGTTGTGTGTTGTTGTTTCCATTTTGGGGCCTTACGTAGATCTCATCAGTAAGATAATGTTTTCTGTAATGATGTTGCATAGAAAGTTATTCTACACAAGATGTGCTTCAAATATTGTGTCTATTCTTGAATCTTTGCATGATACTTATTAATTATGGGCATGCTTTAACCTTAACTATGTTGAATATGTTCAGTTATCTACAGGATGCCTGCATATTTGTATTATTTGCTTAAGATTGCCAATTACTTGCAATTATGATGATGAAATGCTCTGAAATTGAAAGAAAGTAAAAGAATACTTCAAATTAATGTTGAACCTTCAGCTATTGAGCCACATATACATCAGATATAGTCATGAAGAAAAGAAACCAAACCATATGTTCACCAGGACATTCCACAGCTAGATATAGTCGATGCTAACTTCAAAGGAAAGGTATGAAAACAACACATGTAAGTAGATATGCACTCCAAGGGACACAGCAAATCACAACATGTATCAAGAATTCATATACTGATTACTCAAGATTTCTTATGGATTGTAATCAAAAGAGTTTTCTCATTCATTAAGTATGCCAGAACATATATGTATACAACAGCTTTGAAATGAGCCTTGAATATTTCAGCAAACAGATTTCAATTAAGTTTCGAATGTTTTAAAATGAGTCATCCCTGTACCTTTTATAGAGCAAAGTGAGGGAGCCGTTACAATTGATCCATGATCAAGATATATATTAAAATCAACAGTTCACATTTCGTTGACCAAGTCAACTCTTTCCACGTGGCACTGGTTGCCAACTGGCAACCATCTAGACAACTTATTTTCTTAAGTATTAGATGTTTGTCTTTTCTTAATAATGCATCTTCATCTACTCTTTATCCTTCTAGTTCTTCATCTTTGTCATTAGGAGCATCAGGATCATCACTTCCTGAATCTTCATCATCCTGATGACCTTCTTCTTGTACATGGACCTGCATGGATGTCCGGATAATTTCATATGCTTGCACTATCCTTTCTACTTCCCCACCATCCTGAATTCTTGCTTTGGTGATGGCATGTTTATGCACCTGATATTTGCTCCGGAGGGATTCCAATTTACTCCTCCTGCTGCTGGATGTCTTGTTATAATTCTCTGTCTTAACCCTGATCCTCATGATCTTATCCATAGTTTCTTCTATCAGATGGTTTAAAGGATAATCAGCTACCTACTAGAAATTGCTATGTAGAGCTTAAATGGCAAACTCCTCATCTTGATTTTCTATTTTGCCTTCTGCCTTTCCTTCTATCACTTCCAAAATTTCAGCCTCAAACGACATCATATCATGCAGCTTCATGCTGATATTTCTTAATTTACTGTTGCATCTTTTAAGCACATCACACTCAAACCTGATGTCTTTATACCATATTTCAATTAATAGGGCTGTATTATTATTCAGTACCTGATTCTTTATTCAAACCAGAGGATCAATCTTCTTTATTTCACCCAAAGTGTTCAGGACTTTAGCCAATTGAAATGACCTCCTACCGACCTCCATCTATAATTTATCTACCTTTTTCCTGGAAATGCCCAAAGAATTCCACCTCTTGAGAGAGGCCTTTACCACTTCTTCCACTTCATCAAATGTGGATAACATCCACTTTCTCATTATGGATGACTCATGTTTCATGAGATCTAATTTATTCACCTCATCTTGAGAAATAGCAGTCAATGGGACTGCATGATCACTTGTTGTATCCTCAAGGTTAATTAACCCTTTTATGTAAGTGTGTAACTGAGCAATGTGCTCCTTGTGTTGTTTATTTTTCTCTTTCTCTCTTTTCACCCTCTGGGTCAATGAATCAATTATATCCTTACCTTCTTGGCCTTCTTGATCTTCATTGGCAAATCCCAAATCTACTGTATTAATCTGGAATTCATCCAGAGTGATCTTGCCCTTTTCTTTGTCTACTACAGGAATGGCCACCTGGGTGGTCCTTCTACCCATGACAGGATCTCTTTTTATTGCAGAAGTTATTCTAGCCTTCCTCTTAGGCTTTATTAAGGTTTCAGAAAATAATGTCAATATATCAAATTCATGTGCCTCTATACAAGACTCTGCGCCAATTTCTTTCTCCAGCCACCGAGGAATTTGATCCTTTGACTGTAGGTCTCCGTCATCATCATCATGATCACCCTGATCTTTGGTATCCACCATCATGTTTGATGGGGAAGGTGATTTTATTATCTCTTCCTCATGATGCTCCTCATGAGGGTGATCTTTGGGTATATCCTCCTGTTGAGGAATTTCCTTCTCTCGAGGGTGATCCTACTAATCATCTGCATGTTTATCATGATCTGGATCTTTTACTTCCTCCGTAGGTATCTCATCCACTTTGGTGATTTCCTCATCATGAGGCATATTAGCTTCTATGGATGCCACTATATCTACCTTAGGTATACCAACCTGATCTGAAGATGCAATCTATTCTGCAACTTTGGTAATTACCTCCTGTACTTTTAAGGCAAGATCAACTAATGTATCCTTTTCTTCCCCTACCTTGTCTTGGACTTCCACTACTTTGGGTTCAATATGTACTTCTTTTTGTTGTTGCTCACCCATATCTAAAGTGTGGCTATTATGCCCTTACTTCTATAGTGTATATGGTTATGAATAGTCATCTTGTGGCTATCTTAACTCTTAAATAAGTCATATTATCATTCTTATATTGTTATTTAGTTGTTTAGGTTGGCCTAAGGCTTCGATAGGTCTATCTAAGTCGGCCTGGGTGATATCCTAGGCATAAATAGGTATATATAGGAGGTAGTGAGTCTCATTTCATATCATATTGAGTATTGGTTCTTACTAAAGACTATTGGAGGTATCCCCCTCGAAGAGGATTAGGAGGTTGCCCCCTCGAAGTGGCATATTATTATCAAGTATTTGCAGCATATTACTATTATATTCAGATATTGTGTTGCAAATACTTAATAATATGCCACTTCGAGGGGGCAACCTCCTAATCCTCTTCGAGGGGGATACCTCCAATAGTCTTTAGTAAGAACCAATACTCAATATGATATGAAATGAGACTCACTACCTCCTATATATACCTATTTATGCCTAGGATATCACCCAGGCCGACTTAGATAGACCTATAGAAGCCTTAGGCCAACCTAAACAACTAAATAACAATATAATAATGATAATATGACTTAATTAAGAGTTAAGATAGCCACAAGCTGACTATTCATAACCACATACACTATGGAAGTAAGGGCATAACATGCCCCCCACCTTTACAAAAAGTGTTGTCCTCAACGCTGATCAATTGTGGTAGTTTCTTCATATAATCTTCATCATCCCATGTGGTAACTTCAACTAGAAGATATTTCCTTATAACGAGGTAATTTGGAACTGTTGATGTCCTCAACTTATTCATGTGTGTCTGGAAAATTAACTTCAGCTCCAAGATGTGTCTTCCCTTTACATCTAGCTCTTGTGGTGATGAATGTGTTCTTCCTTTACTTGAACCTTTTGATGTGCCATAGAGGAAGAGGTGAGGAATAGTACATGGTACCCTTGCATTGGTTGAATAACTTGACTAGGAAGTTCTTCTTCTTCTTTATTGCCTTTTTCTTTTTCTGTTGTTTCTTCTTCTTCTTCTTCTTCTTCATCATCATCTTCTTCATCATCATCTGCTTCTTCTTCTTCTTCTTCTCCTTCTTGGTTGCTTGAGACCACCTTTCTTGGTTCATTCATAAAGGTGCTTAACATGCTTCGTAAATCTAATATATCTCCTCTTAGGTCACACATATCCCTCTTAATCTCTTCCTTGAACTTAATTATTTCCTCATTGGGATTACTATCCTCTATTATTTCCTCATCCTTATCAGAGGATTTCCCCGGTGTGGCAGCATTTTTTTTGCCTCTTGTTGCAGGCCCCATCATGATGAAAACCAATATTTTTGAAATAAATCACACAAATGAAATGTAAATTTTCTGAAATTTTTACTGTAACTTACTAAGGTCAAGATACCACTTACCAAGAAAAAAATCTAAAAAATTAGCAAATTTGCTGCCTTGAGAGCGAATTTGTTGGAAACACTAATTTTGCAATAACTCACTTATTTTTGCTTCAATTCCTCTGAAATCTAGATTGTATCTTCTTTAATGTGGTCTTCAAAAACCCTTTAAAAATATTTAAAAAATTTGCTAAAATTGGAAAGTTATGCTCTTCCCAAAATCGCCTCCAATGTTGAGAAAAAATCTTGCCTCTACGGTGCCAAGATCATGCTCTGATACCACTTGTAATGAAACAACTTGCACAATATCTGAATATAATAGTAATATGCTACAAATACTTGATAATAATATGCCACTTCAATGGGGCAACCTCCTAATCCTCTTCGAGGGGGATACCTCCAATAGTCTTTAGTAAGAACTAATAGGTTTCCATCATGACGGGGCCTGCAACAAGAGGCAAAAAGAATGCTGCCACACCGGGGAAATCCTCTGATAAGGATGAGGAAATAATAGAGGATAGTAATCCCAATGAGGAAATAATTAAGTTCAAGGAAGAGATTAAGAGGGATATGTGTGACCTAAGAGGAGATATATCAGATTTACGAAGCATGTTAAGCGCCTTTATGAATGAACCAAGAAAGGTGGTCTCAAGCAACCAAGAAGAAGAAGAAGAAGAAGAAGCAGATGATGATGATGATGATGAAAAAGAAGAAGAAGAAGCAAAAGAAGAAGAAGAAGAAGAAGAAGAAGAAGAAACAGAAGAAGAAGAAGAAGAAGAAGAAACAAAAGAAGAAGAAGAAGAAGAAGAAGAAGAAGAAGAAGAAGAAGAAGAAGAAGAAGTGGAAGAAGCAAAAGAAGAAGAAGAAACAATAGAAAAAGAAAAAGGCAATGAAGAAGAAGAAGTGAAAGAAGAAGAAGAACTTCCTAGTCAAGTTATTCAACCAATGCAAGGGTACCATGTACTATTCCTCACCTCTTCCTCTATGGCACATCAAAAGGTTCAAGTAAAGGAAGAACACATTCATCACCACAAGAGCTAGATGTAAAGGGAAGACACATCTTGGAGCTGAAGTTAATTTTCCAGACACACATGAATAAGTTGAGGACATCAACAGTTCCAAATTACCTCGTTATAAGGAAATATCTTCTAGTTGAAGTTACCACATGGGATGATGAAGATTATATGAAGAAACTACCACAATTGATCAGCGTTGAGGACAACACTTTTTGTAAAGGTGGGGGGCATGTTATGCCCTTACTTCCATAGTGTATGTGGTTATGAATAGTCAGCTTGTGGCTATCTTAACTCTTAATTAAGTCATATTATCATTATTATATTGTTATTTAGTTGTTTAGGTTGGCCTAAGGCTTCTATAGGTCTATCTAAGTCGGCCTGGGTGATATCCTAGGCATAAATAGGTATATATAGGAGGTAGTGAGTCTCATTTCATATCATATTGAGTATTGGTTCTTACTAAAGACTATTGGAGGTATCCCCCTCGAAGAGGATTAGGAGGTTGCCCCCTCGAAGTGGCATAGTATTATCAAGTATTTGCAGCATATCAAGGTTGCCCCCTATCTCCTTTAGACTTCCTCTTCTCATTCAAGAAATCATCATATTCTTCTTCAGAAACCTCTTGTCTTTTCTTCTTACTATCAACCATGATAGCAACACCTCCTTTCTTCAATGCATTTATCTGGTCATTGACCCATGCTTGGGTCAGCTGCAATGTCCTACTTGTAAATGCATCTAAGGAGATGTCCTTCTGTATGGTGAGATCTGGTGCTGAGATGGTATCATTGTATACCTTTTTCTCCTCATATTCATCAGCCACGATCCTTCCATCATCTTTCTTCAGTTGTGATGGGATATGAATGCAGTCAAAGGTCTTGATCTGGTTAAGTGTGAGCCTTTGATATCTTCTTCTTCTGGCTTCAGCTTCATCTTCACAATCCGCCCAGAAGTCCTCAAGATCTCTTCGATGGATAGGCTTCCCCATGATCTTCTACATCCTCCCATATGGATCATATGATCTTTTTAATGGAAATGGCTGGAAATTCATCATAACTAGACCAGCTATGGCCTTCTTAATATTCTCTGAATCTGGGCACATGTACCAGCCCATTGTGACTGGAAACAATACTGGTGGAAGCTTGTTGTTAACCTTGTATGCATCCAGTATTGTAGATACTTGTCTCATAAATTCCATTAAGACAACTGCATCTGTAGGATATCTTGGGAGCATGAGAGGCTCCTCCTCAAAACCTTCAACTCTAATGTAAGAGAAAGTTGCAAATTGAATAAACCAGGCTCCATGCCTGTATATGACTTCTTAAGCCTCCATGCTTAGTCTTTTAGTTTTGTCTTCCTCCATTGTTCTTACCAAATGCATAGAGAATGCATCATTTACTAATTTGTAATCTTGGGGGTAATTTATTCTCTGCAGCTAGGGATGATGATCACATATATGTGCATCATTGGTTGTACCACCAATTCTCCCAACTGTAGTTAATGCATCAAATGTACCCCTGTAGGCATATGAATAAACTATATATGAGGTCATGTAAAAGGAACAATCTGGACCTCCTAGATTCATTAGCTACTCATCTAGAGCTTCACTTATCATTTTAGACCACATTGGCTTACTATCTATGTAAAGACACATCAAGATGACTGCATACATCCAGTCCTTAAAGCTTCCAGCATCAGGCTGGTTTGTCACTCTGCTGAGCAGTGCTATCATGTACTGGTATTCATCATCAAAATCAAATTTATATAAATGTACTCGAAGCTTAGCCACTGTAGGATAAGTACTATTCTTCGCCCTCCATTGGTACATTTTCTTCCTAGCAGACTTTTTATTATTCTCATATTCTTCTTTTGACTTCCTCAAGTCTATATTGGAAACCTTTTTGCCCAATGGTAAACTAAATGTAGCAGCAAGACCCTTGATGCATAGATCAGCATATACTCTACCATGCTTCTCTATCCTCCTTGTCTGTGGGTTATAATTTCTTGCACATTCAACGACCAGCTCAAGAGATTCCATGGAATAGGGGAAACCGGCTGCATTCCACATTCTAGATGTAAAGACCGCATCCAACAAGGTGTTGTTACTCTTCTCATCACTCATCTTAGCTGACCATGTAGCCAGATCTGTATTTCCTTGGTACATATCTATAATGGCACCATACTTAAACCGGACACCTTCAGGTTGAGCAAACATGGGCTTTAGAAATTCAGCCTCTGACTTAGCCAATCACTTATCCGCCAGGGATGCCTACAATTAACAAAACTGGTCTTACAATTGATATCTTACAAGCATGCATACATACTATATCTTTATTATTCATCATGCATGTTATACTCTTTCCATGTCTCATTCATCCTGATATGCATAATCTAGAACTTCAAACCAGAAAACCATGATACCTAGATATCCAGAACATGACAACAAGAGGGTTTCAATTACTTACCTGATGTGCTAATCTTGTTAATTATGTTGATAACCCTGTGGAAGGAATTCAAATACCCGCAATGCCCATGATCTTCTATTCTGGTGCAAGCTATACTCGTCAGCAGGTAATCTTATGAGGGTTTGAAAGCACTGCTCTGTAAAAATTGATTTTATCGCAAGGTAATTGTAAAATGACTTGTAAATTTACTTTTAACCTCTTCTTTCATGCTCATTAGGGCAAATTAGGGCAAATTAATTGAAACAATTAATCTTTCTGTACAAAACTTCTGGATCTGGCCAGGTGTATGTATCGAGTTTGTAATTGGCGGGAACCACCTACCACATCTGTGTGCATTTAATGTTATGGCGACGAGGCGCGGGGTGATCTTTGTAGAATAGGATGATATTCAAATATCGGGTGATATTTGGATATCAGGTGATGTTCAAATATGATCCTCTAAGCTAAAATGACCTTCGATCGAAATATCAGGATGACATCATCAGGATATTGGCTTGGTTCAGCATTATGGCTTTATGACGTCATTGTCATGTTATGTATGAAGGGTCATGTTTGGAAATATACCTCCGCAAGGTAAAAAGGATGGTGACATCATCGTCATGTTTATTTCTTCGTTTACCGGGTTTGGATGACGTCGTCAGGATATTGGTTTGCGGTGATATTTTGCGACAGGCTGATATTCAAATATCAGGGTGATATTCAAATATCGGGTGATATTTAGGAATATGATCTTCGCAAAATACATGATGTTGTTTGTCGGGTAGATATTGCTATCACATAAAGTTGAAGTCCAAATGTTCGGAGCACATGATTTTATCGGGTGATAATATTGGATCAGGGTGATCTTTTATAATATGACTGATGTTAAGAAATATGATCCTCCCCCTCGGAATATCATTTTTGACGAGGCCTTTGACTCACCATAACTCTTGTTCTCTAAGGAATATCAGGGTGATCAAAAAGGCAAACCTGCATGAAATTTTGTGCTCCATCCAATCATGAGGTTATTGTGATGAAATGTTACCTTTGAAAAAAATGACCTCATCGTGATGACTTACCCAGTCCCCTTTATGCAGGATCATCTACATTGTCTTATTTTTACTAGACTGTCAGCAAGCAGAAAACACAAGCAAAACCAAGCAAAAAGTTGGGTCCATATTTTGTCAAGTCAAAATGGGGCATGTCGTGTAACCACACAACAGTATCCTACAAGGTCCAAACTTCTTCATCTTCAACTTGTTATATGTCCCAACTGGAAATCTTTCTTTTCTCAAATATACCATTACTACATCTCCTTCTTCGAATTCTTTGTGTCTTCTCTTCTCATCTACCTTCTTTTTGTACTTACTGTTCATATCTTCCAAATGTTTCTTCACCTAATTATGCATTGTTCTCATATGATCTGCAAATTCCTCTACTTCGGCACTCCTCTTTTCCTCTGCACTGATTTCTCTCAATTCTGAAACTCCTCTAGGATTCACTCTGGTCACAATCTCAAAAGGTGTTTTTCTAGTACTTCTGTTGACTGAATGATTATATGCAAACTCTTCTTGTGAAAGAATCAAATCCCAACTTCTGGCTTTGTCTCCAACCAAACATCTCAACAAGTTTCCCAAACTCCTATTAACTACCTCTATATGTCCATCTATCTATGGATGAAATGTTGAACTAAACTTCAAATCTATCTTTATCTTCTTCCAAAGTGTCTTCCAAAAGTAACCAACAAACTTTGTATCTCTATCTAAAACTATACTCCTAGGTAATCCATGCAATCTCACAATTTCCTTGAAAAAAAAGTTAGCTACATGCACTACATCAGTCGTCTTCTTACAATGTATGAAATGAGGCATTTTTGAAAATATGTCAACCACTACAAATATTGAATCATATCCTCTCTGCATCTTAGGTAATCCCAATACAAAATCCATGCTTATGTCTTCCCAAGGTCTCTCTAGAACTATCAAAGGTTTATACAATCCAGTGTTCTAACTACTCCCTTTGGCAACTTGACAAACTCTACAGCTCTACACAAATCTCCTAACATCCTTATGTATTTGTGGCCAAAAGTAATTTTCACTTACCAAAGCCACTGTCTTTGTCAATGCCAAAATGTCCTACCAATCCACCACTATGCTTCTCCTTGATCAAATTATCTCTCATAGAACTTCTAGGTATGCATAACTGACTTCCTTTGAACAACATATCTTCCTGAATGAAATAGTCTAACCACTTACTCCTATCTGCCACAACAGGTTCCTTACATGCTTGCCAAGGCTTTGCAAAATCAGTGTCTCCCTCATACATGTTCTTCAATTCACCAAAACCCAACACTTCAACTCTCATCTCTATCAACAAGTTTCTTCTTCTACTCAAAGCATCAGCAACTTTATTTGATTTACCACTCCAATGCTTCAACACAAAAGTATAACTCTGCATGAACTCTACCCATCTCATATGTCTCTGATTTAACTTACCTTGACTATTCAAATATTGCAAAGCTTGATGATCTGTATACAACACAAACTCCTTAGGCAACAAATAATGTCTCCACTTCTTCAGCGCTTGAATTATGGCATAGAACTCTTGATCATAAAATGAATATCTTCTCCTTGCATCATTCAACTTTCTTCTGAAATAAGCTACTAGTCTACCCTCTTGACTTAACACTACTCCAATTGCACTTCCACTTGCATCACAATCAACTTGAAATACATTATTGAAAATTGGTAATGCCAAAATAGGTTGCTCTATTACTTTCTGCTTCAACAACTCAAAAAATTTATCTGCTCTTGATGTCCACTTGAAATATTTTCTGTCACCTCTTATTGTCTCTATCATAGGGTTACAAACTAAACTAAAATTTCTGATGAATTTCTGGTAGAAACTAGCCAATCCATGAAATGATCTAACCTCTCCAATGCTCTCTGGTGTAGTCCATTCAACAATTGCTTTCACTTTCTCAAGGTCCATCTTCAATCCTTCTACAAAAATCACAAATCCCAGATATACCAATTCTTCCTTCATGAAACTACACTTCTTGATGTTATCAGCAATTTCTCCTCTTTCAACCTCTACAAAACTGGTCTAATATGCAATAAATGTTCCTCTTTTATCCTACTGAAAATCAAAATATCATCCAAGTATACAATAACAAACTTACCCAAGAATTTTTTCAAGACTTCATTCATCAACCTCATGAAAGTACTCGATGCATTTGTTAGCCCAAAAGGCATCACTAACCACTCATACAATCCTTCATTTGTCTTAAAAGCAGTCTTCCATTCATCCCCTTCTCTGATTCTGATCTGATGGTATTGTTGATGATGATGTTTGTCATTCACAAACATAGAATAAAAGTTACACAACAACCTTTACTCATCTTGAAAGATACGATGAATTCAGAGAATTCATGATCCCAAGTCTCTGTTGATTAGGTCTTAATCTACTGACGTTACTCAGTGGTTGATGTGTGTTGCTGTTTTCCATTCAGGGGCCTTACGTGTTTCTACAAAGTTCATCATCATTCCTTCAAATATCCTACTCTGTATGTCTGCTCTGCATAAATCTCCAATAATTCTACCTCTGCACTGTGAATTTAGTCAAATAATGTGCCTACAGGCTGATATTTGCATGATTTCTACCACTATTTATGATTCTTTGCATGATATTTTCAATACTGCATGCATTTAATTCAAATATGCTAATGATTTTCAGTTACCTACGGGATTTCAGCATATTTCTCTATTTCTACTTATTATTTGTCATGACTTGCAGTTATGGTGATGAATTTATGAAATTAAAAAAAGGAAAAGGGTTAAAGAATGAGATTCCCAAAACTACTTGACTTAGATCACTGATCCACATACAAGCTCCCATACATGCAATGAAAAGAAGGAAACTAAAACCATACTTCACCAGGACATTCCACAAATCCGCATGATCTAGTGCAAATCTTCAAAGGAAAAGTTGATAACAACATGTAATGAAATGAAAGCACTTCCAGTTGAACACAGCATTCACCAGTACATATCCAGAAATCAACATGAAGATTACGTAAAATTTACAATCAGGATGTAATCTGAAACTTCATATCCATTCAGTATGCTCAAGAACAGGTACATTTACAGTGATCTGAAGAAAGAACCTTGACATTTCAACAATTCTATCCTCATTAGTCTCAGTAATCCGATCTCCTAATTGACTCTACAGTAATCGGCCTTAATGCGCCAGATGCGTCTGTGTATATTCCTTTTTGTTCCCCCCTTTACAGCTCAGGATCTGGCTCTTATATAGAACAAATGCTAGAAAATAGTTACAATGATCCAAGGATTAGGATCCTCTCATAATAATCAACGGTCCAGATGAAAAGCACGTGCTTCGCCAGTTGGCAAATGTACAGCTGGCACAGAATATTCCAGCATCTTTGATTTGATTCGGTCTCTAGCTGGCAAACAACATATTTGACAATATCCTCCTCACTTCTGGTTCATGTTGCCTTCATGTGCAACTTTGTAATTATCAGCTTCAGCAGCTCTAACAGCATCATGACTTCCTGCGAATAAACAGACAAACATTAAGTTCATCATCATGTGGATAAACAACAGGAAGTAAAATGTTTTATTAAACAGGCCTCAAAATGTGCAGCTACAGGCAATCGGGCTTTCAAATTTCTATCGCTCTGTTTTCCCGCCCATTTCCTTGTATATCGGGTTCAAATATGATCATGTATGTATCGGCGTGGCTACATACTGTCGGAATGACAATTTTACATTAGGCCGACGCCTAAACTTATACCGACGCCAAAAATCATGATGATGTCCATCCATCGGGAAGACATGTTCTACCGGCATGATAACTCAAGATTTGGCCAACAGCAAGACTTAAAACTTTCGTCTGCATGATATTTTCAAAATATGATGCTCTCCCTTCCGAATGTCCAGATGACGTCACCGTCATGTTTCACTTCTGTATATTGGGGAAAAGAATGACATCATCATCATCATCATGTCGAAGGAAAATAGGAGGATATGAAATATGATCCTACTGCTGAGGAAAGGAATATGATGGTGACGTCATCGTCATATCCAGGCTTCATTAAAATGCAAAAGATGACGTCACCGTCATGTTTAGTTAAGATCAGGGGGTAAATGTAATATCGGGTCACCTAAGGAAGATGATCAGGTGGTGAATGTAATATGACCCCTTTGCGGCCAAGGTAACCCTCTCGAAAGATCAGGATGATGATGATCATCAGGATATCCAGGGCTTTTGTTAAACTGAGAACATGACATCATCGTCATATTCGCGAACCGGATCATGTTTTGGAAAATATCCTGCTGAAGGGAAATGTGATGATGATGTCATCCTGATATTTGCTTCTTCGTTTATCAGATCGGGATGATGTCATCAGGATATTTGCAAAAGGTCATATTTCTCGGCAGGAGGACATTACAAAATGTCGGGTAGACAAACAAGATCATGATGATCTTGTCAACATGATAGGATAAAAATATGATGATCCTCCTCATCGAATATCATGATGACGTAACCATCATATTTCATCTTCGAAGCATGAGGATGAGTTGAGGTCATCATCAGGTTAGCGCTAGGGTGATATTTAAAATATGATCATGCTGAGGAATATCACCCTCCCTTAAAAGATAGGGTGATCATCATGATCATGCAAAAGGAGATCAGGAGGATATGATGACGTCATCATCATATTAGCGAATATCAGCAAATATGACCCTCTCTTGAAAGATCAGGATGATGACCCTCCGATAGGACTTTGACATGCGCATGCAAATTATGCAGATAGTGGATTTTCTAAGCAGGGTGATATTATAATATCAGCATGATATTATAATATCGGGTGATGTTAAAAATATCATGATGCTCGTTGTTATGAAATATGACCCTCCTAAAATCATGATGCTCACGATGCGCCTAAGGTTATTTGACGGGTAAAACACACTATCACCTAAGATTGACGTCCGGATATTGGGACTGCATGATTTTTATCGGGTGATAGATCAAGATCATGATGACCTTGACAACATGACTGAGGATATAAAAATATGATGATCCTCTTGCGAATATCAGGTTTGACCAAAACTTTGACTGCTCATAACTCCCTCATATGGACGAATTTTCAGGTGATGTAAAAGGCAAACCTGCATGGAATTTCAAGCTCTTTCCAAATATGAGGTCATAGAAACAAAATATGAACTTTGACAAACTGACCTCATGAAGATGACCAACCTCATCCTGACCTTCATGATGATGATGCACCTGACTCATTTTTACCAAACCGCCAGAAAACAGACAACACAAGCCAAGCCAAAAGTTGGGTCCCTGTTTTGCCAAGTCAAAATGGGGCGTGTTGTGTAACCACACAACAGGTATCCACTTTTCAAGTCTATCTTTGTGAAATATCTTGCTCCACTCAAACAATCCATAATATCATCCATCCTAGGTAAAGGAAATCTATAATTAACTATGATCTTGTTTATTTCCATGAATCAGTACACATTCTCCATCTTTCCTTGGTACCAAAACTGCAGGTACTGCACAAAGACTCAAGATTTCTCTGATCAAACCTTTCCTCAATAACTCATGTATCTATCTATTCAATTCTTCATTCTCTACCAGTGTCATCCAGTGTGTTTCTTTGTTAGGCAAACTTGCTCCCAGTATAAGATCCATGTGATGACTGATAATTCTTATAGGTGGTAATCCATCAGGTACATTATCTGATATGATGTCTTCATACTCTGTTAGCAACTCTCTTATCTCCTCCGGTTGTTCTTCTTTAGTCTCTTTCTTTAATGCTTTAGGTTTCTTAGGAATCAAGGCAAAACACATGTTCTCATGTCTCAACCATCCAAAAATTTCCTTCCATCTACCAAACAGATTCTTGCATTTCCACATACCACATATTTAAGATCATCTTCCAAAGGAATAAAAGTAATTCTTTTCCCATTTTCTATTATAGTATATGTATTCTTTCCCCCATCATGTATAGATTTTCTATCATACTGCCAAGGTCTACCCAATAAGATATGACAAACATCCATAGGCATAATATCACATAAGACTTCATAATGATAAGATCCAATATGAAATTTCACCAAACATTGTTCACTCACTAGTACCTTATGATCATCCTGAATCCATGCTATCTGGTAGGGCTTAGGGTGTTTCAATCTTTCCAAATTCAGCTTAGTCACCATCTCCTCAAAAACTAGGTTATCTGAACTACCACTATTAATCACAACTTTACAACACTTACCTCCGGATTTGCATCTGGTTCTGAACAAACTTTTCCTCTGTGATGGTTCTTCATTTGTCTCTATTTGAAACAGTGCTCTCCTCATCACCAATGATTCTTCTTTCTTTGGATTGCCAACTGAACAAGGTGATTCAATAGGTTCTTCTTCAACATAGGCTGCTCTTCCACTATTTTTTGTTTTCCTACTTGTACTACCCTAATTACACTCAAATGCTCTATGTCCTTCACCTCCACATTTGAAACAAGTACCTCTGAATGTCCTCTTATCAAATCCTCTTCCTTCTTTTTTGTATCCTTCATTCTGGTATGCACTAGGGTTTCTTCTCCGGTAAAAATTTCTATCATCTCTCTGGTAAGCATTGTTATCTCTATCATCCTTCTTAAAAGGGCTGTCAAACTTGTTCTACTCCACAAATGATCTCTCATATCTGGAAAATGATCTTCCTCTCTAAAATTTACCTCCTCTGTCTCTCTATCTCTAATCATGTCTCTTATTCAACTTCTCTTCAACTTTTAGAGAAAATTGATATGCTTCTTCCAAAGATGCCATCCTTACCAAGCTTAGTTCTTCTTGAATGTTCAACCTCAGTCCATTGATGTATCTAGCTACTTTTTCCTTGTTTTCTTCAATATGTCCTATCCTTATGATCATCTTATGAAATACTTCAGTGTATTCTTTCACAGATTTCTCCTTGTGTCTTAGGTTCTGTAATATTTTCAATAGCTCCAACTCATACTCAGCAGGTATGAACTGATTCTTCAACTTTGTCACCATTCGGTCCCACTTTGTAATCTTTTCTTTTCCTCTTCTATTTCTTTCCAACTGAACTTCTTTCCACCATATACCAGCATGTCCTTTCAACTTTGTCTTTGCAAATTTTGCCTTCTCTGGATCTTTAATTTCCTCATATTCAAAGTATTCTTCCATATCATTTATCCAATTAGTAAACTCTTCCGAATTAAAGTTACTAGTATAGTTTGGAACATCAACTCTAGGTCTGTTTCCAATTTTTGAAATAGCTCAAAAAAAATTTATCTGATCTGATTCCTCTTCTTCTTCACCTCCCAGGGTTTTGCTAGTGTGTTCAACAGATTGAAATTCTTCCTCATCATCACTTTCAACATTAGGTCTCCGTGTTAATCCTCTTCGCCTATCTTCTTCAACAACATCCAAATGAATTCGTATTGTTCTCATCAATTCCATTATCTCATCCATTCTATTAGCCATTGTACCAACAGGAGGAACTCTTTGTGGTGGCATCTTCCTAGGATCAAGTGTAAACTGCCTCAGGTTCGGCAATCGAGCTACAAGTGACAACTGCCTCTCAATCGGCGATTGGTTGCACACCAGTAACCTACCTTGGATCAATGATCTACTTACAACAAGATCTTACAGAATCCCCTTCACCAATTCACTCCATGAATCAAACTTCTACTCTCCAAGATTCAAACTTTTGCTCTGATACCACTTGGTGCAGTCATGGTAGGAGGGTTCACAAAATGAACTACCCGGACTGTTCAGTAAGAGTAAACTCAACAGAAACACTCAAAGAAAATGGAACAAATGTAGATTCAATCATTCAGTATATCAAAGAATTCAAATACAATCTGGCCAGCAACATGCGGGCTTACAACTAGGGCTCCAAGGCCTGAATACATACATGTGCAAAATAAAGCTTTGAAGCTCCTTCGCACAAAACTAAACTATAAATCTTTCTAATGTCAATAGTTATCTTTGAACTACTTTCCTAAGGATCTATTACATCTTTATATATCATTTATGGACCAATAGATTCCTCCGCGTTAGCCACAAGAGATCCAGAATCTTGATGAAGAGGTGTAACATGTGTTCTTGGATAGGTCAGACCTATCAGCTTAAAAATCCTTCTCCAATGGATACAATGAAGTGTGGACCTATGAGGAAGGTTGGCCACAAACTAAGGAACATTGTAGAATGAATCACAAGGATCCACAAGTCAGCCAATGCTCCCCAATCCTTCTCCTTTAGTTGATTACTCGTGAGTATCGAAGAACTCTGCACTAAGAAAACAAAGGATCTTCTGATAGTGATAACTTTCTGGTAACTGATCCAAATGCTCTGTATTCTTGATATGATGTAGATGAATGAATTGCGATGCTAAGTCCAGATCCACAAGATGTGAAATGCTAAAACTGGACCACAAGCTGAGTTGCTTATGATTGAACTGCCTGGACTAAACTAGGAAATGAAAGAACTGAAATGTAAATGCAAATGTTTTGGTTGATGTAAGATTACTCTTGAACCAGGGATGCTCCTGCATCACCTCCACAAATAGTCCTGAGGAAAGCCACCAAACTGATCAAGGGCAAGGATTGCAACATCAACCATCATCTCCACAAAGATCTTCCTCCTTAGCTACTTATCCTATGCAATCCATCAATGACTTCCTAGCGCAACAAAAGTAGATTCAACGTATGCCAACACCCCTACTACTAAACATATATACCTCTATTAGGGTCCTAGGTAAATATGAGCACTATATCTCCTATTCAAAAATTTCAAATGGGAGACATATTTCATGCTACCGCCAGGGAGGATATTTTAAAGCAATATTTAGATGTAACACATAATAGTTAGAGGAGGTGATTGATGCTATTCAGAGCAAGCTTCCACAACTACAAAGAGATACAACACTGCCACTACCTCAACAATTAAAACAACTAGTGGATGGAATTCAAGTTGGAATGTAGTACTAGGATACAAATATAAGGCAAGTCACAACATAGATGACTAAAAATAGAATGGATGATGCAAGGAATAAGTGTGTAGCAACCACTTCACAATTAGAAAGTCAGATCAGCACTCTGTGACAAACAATAAGTGATGCTAACATCTTGTATTGATTCTACTTACAATAGACAACTACAACCAAAGGGAGTAAGGATTAGGTAGACCGGTTGGAAACACAGATAACACAAGTGGAAGTCATGCCATAATAGAAGAGATAACATGGATCGAAATATGAGTATGGCATGCCTAGAGATTTATTAAACATGGCTCAAAATAATAGAAGAACATCCCTAGATGCACAATATGAAGATTTAAACACTTCAATCTTACAAAAATAAGAACCATAAGATTGGGGTCATGATCTCATTCTCCTACTTCTACACATGAGACTAAAATTGAACAAGAGGCTGCATTTTATGATGTTGATGTTGCCACATAGGTAGAGAATGAGCATAGAGAAAGGGAGATAAATGAGATTCTAGACTTGGTAGATCATCTTAGACAAAGACAAAGGGAGTTGAAACCTCAAATTGAATTACAATAGGCTCAATTGGAACAAACTACACAACAACAAAATAGGCCACAACCTCCCCTTCAACCCCAAAATGTTCCTAATAGACCTGTAGGAAATTATCAACAAAATCAGTAGGGTAATCAACAAAATATGAGAGCTCCTAATATGAGAAATGCTCAAATATGTGTACCACCAAGACTTCCCTTCAGATTATAAATGTATAGGCAACTAGACTTTTATGGTTTTCTAGATTACCCCAATCTAATTCCAAATGAAATATGGAGTAATGTACCTAAGTTCCAAGGGAACAATATTGTCACTGGGGAAGAACACCTCAAGAGATTTATCAATGTAACTAATGAATATGAGATAGAGGATGAGGATCTCATGATGCAACATTTTGTGCAATCACTAGAATAAATTGCTAAGGAATCGTATAGAAGCTTACCGGACAACAACATTGATTCGTGAGATGAGTTTATGAGGGTATTCAAACTGCAGTACGGAGATGGATTGCAAGATAGTACTATCAATACCATAACATTGAAGAAAACTAACACTTTTTGTAACATTATACTACTAGCAGGAGAAAATCATCAGCAGTTGGAAGAAACCAAGAGAGGATTTTTTAGATTAACCTAATGTCTAGTTGTATATTGATATAGAATATTCATAGGTTCATGGATTGTAAGAATGTTTCCATCAAAGTTTTGATTTTTTGTTCTTTGGGCTCTTAAAAGACATCATTAGACTATTGTAGCCAGAAAGGATTAGTATGCTTGGTGTTGATGATAAAATGCAGGCCTAAGGTTTGTACCACTTATGCCAAATGGGTAAACCCCAAGATGATGTAGTAAGAAGGAAATTAGAAGAGTGTAGTAGGTAACATATTTTTGAAACATAAGCATGATGATGAAAAGAATGATGAGCATGGCAGTAAGTAGTGTTGTCATTGATGGCAATAAGGGTAAAGACATAGTGGTGTTGGTCTGGAGAAGTTTAGTAAGGTATACAGGCATAGTTCTATTGGTATAGTTAAGTATGATACCCTAAGTATTGATCCAAATAAGCTACTAAGTATAGTATGATGAAGAATACATCCAAGCATGATATTTCTTCATTTTGGTGCTCCACAGTCAGGTATAATATGTTGAAGATTTTTCTAAGGCATTTATTAAACAAGAACTATGACAGCCTTGCCACAGTTCTTTAGTCCGCATTTCTCCACTATAAAGAGTTTTACTCTTTAGTTGTAAGGTAATGATGGTGCATACCAAGGGAGTCTAAATCCAAAGATTCAGGTCTTGAAATCCTCTGAAGTGAAAGATAAAGTTGACAGAGTACCAGACTCTGTAATGACAGTGCTAATGATAGATTCGAATGCTCTGCATTCCGCAACAGATGAATATCTTGCTATGTGGTTTTGAGGAAGAGGTTATGGATGTTAGAGGTGTGTATGACTTAAATGGTAAACATTTTTGTGGTCCACACATTGAATTATGAACTAACAATAAGTTCATGTTATTGTTGCTTCACCAGTTGGGCTGACCTGAAGGTGTTGAGGTTGTGCGAAGCTAAGACATGTATAAAATAGTATCATGGGAGTAATTATAAGTTGTTCTAACCTATATGAGTGTGCTACATGCTTTGGTTCTCTCTGCAAAGCATATGGAGTTGAGTTTTGGGCCGACGGGATAAGAAGTCACACGGTTTGATGGTTTACTTGTGTTGGTTTTTCTTCTGAATCAGCATTAGGGTTTGCCACTTCTAATGCACAGGCAGATTCAGCCAACTAATACAGGAGGTTGCGTGAGCTCCTCCCCTTCACTTCTAGTTCTGCCGCACCAAGGGGGGTATCCCTATAACTCAAGATGTAACCTTGACTAGCTCAAAGATAGAAAGATCTAACTTGACAACAACAGGCAGAATACTCTCATGTATGGACCAAGATCTGTATGACAGATCACAAGGTGGGCAACGTTCTTGGACATATATGTCTGGTTAGGGATGAGAGCATGCAAGGGTTTCCTACTCCTAATCCTACAACTAACAGATGGAAGGATGAGATGGTTTGAAATGGTGTTTGGATGCAAACCTGGACCTGGTGTATAACCTCAACACAGAGCTAGATTGGTGCCTATCCAGGGCTTGGATTCGGTAGACATACACCTGTGAATGATCAGCATGAATAGCTAAAACTAGATTTCAGGGGGATACACATGATACCTGCCTTACAGATATCTCCCAATACAGAGTGTTAAGCTGTCGATACTTATGGCATCCCTATTGCAGGAAGAAAGATACATGCAAAACTGGAGATAGAATCAGCATAACACATGCAAACATAGCATTATTCATATAAGATTAACCATGAAATCAGTGGATTCATGCCAAAACGTACAACAGGAGATACATAAACTCACAAGTTTTGCTGCACAGAGCAACCAAAACTAGTTGTATCTTATTACAGAGCCAAAATGTCCAGTTTTCAACAACCTAAAAAATGGTAACACAGTCTGCTTATAACAGCCAGAAAGTGTACCACAACAATTAATTACATGGTTGACCAAAAATCCCGCCAGATACACAGTATCAGAAAAATGGCGCTCAACGCATTACCAGATTGGCGCCCAAACATGAATGCAGTAGGTGGGGAGGAGACAGGAAGAAACCTCGAGCCCTGCGCCACTGTCCGTTGATGTACACCTTCAATCGGGTACCAAATCCGTCCATACCTCTGCAACCTTCGCCATTAATGCTCATCTACCTCGCAGCCATCGGGAAAACATCAAACAGTGCATCGCAACCATTTCCCGCCAAAATACCTCATCGTGATATTTCAAAATATGTAGGATATCAATTATCCCACATGCACCCCGCGGCGACCTTTTCAACACTTTATATACTAGGCCACGAGCATATATGATGTCGGCGCTTTTGCTCCCGACGACACTAGTATAAGCCTTCATCATCATCCTCCAACAGCATGATATCCTGTTGCTTGAAATATCACCCTGACGTCAGCATCATCATCGCAATATCACCTACATGATAATCGCCTTCATCGGCACAACCTGATGCATCGGAGGAAGATCCTCCTGCTTAGCCGATACCAAATGTCTGGCCGATGAACATCCTGATGACGTCACCGTCATATCCTGCTGACGTCATCAGCATATCTGCCTATCGCGCACCTCCTCATATCCGGATGACGTCATCGTCATGTTTGCGAATATCAGGGGATCTCCACAAGATGATCAGTGTTAGAAATATGACCCCCCGGACCTTGATGACGTCACCATACATTGCCATCAGGATGATATTCGGAAGATAACTGGATATTTGGAAATATCATCCTGATGCACACATATCATGTTGCACTATAGCTCCACTATAAGATCGGGGTGATATATGAATATGTGACTGATATTTGAAATGATCACCCCCATTGGACAATGCATGAAGCCGACAGGTGAATATCTCCCTTCGGAAATATCATGATGCAGACAGGTAGAAAAACGGATATCACCCTGACATAAGAATGACGTCAGCATCTCAGGGTGATAAAACAACGAACATGAAGTGATAAAACAACATCAGGATGATCTTGACTAAGATCACCCGATGTTCAAATATGATGACCCCGATGAAGATCGGGTCATACTTAGGACTTTGCAGCAACATCATCAGGATGATCTTAACCAAGATCACCCGATGTTAGAATATCACCCCAGCGAAAGATCATGCTGACAGAAAATATGATGACCCTCGCAAGCAACATCAGGGTGATGACCAGAAATATGATGATGATGATGACCTCCTCCTCGAAGAAAATATGATGCTGCAGCTGAAAAATACTGAGGAGGTCCAACACTTAGAACATTTTTTGGATTTTTAGGGAAGGTGCCTGCATGAAAATTGCTCAGAAACTGACAGTGAAATCAGGCACCAACAACTTGAAAGTAGCATATATACAAGTTTGATTTCTTGTGTGATGATGTGATTGTAATGGTGCAGTGTGCATGAAAGAAGTAAGTGTACGGTCAACAAAGTTTGATGAGAAAAGGGATCAAATAAGTTTGAGGTGAAGATGAAGTGTATCAAGTCAATATATTGAGCTTCAGTGGAACTATGTCCTTAGCATAAGTCAAATGCACTCTAACAATTCTCTTTGGCAGTGAGCCACCCCTTTTTCTATCTCTTTCTTTTTAGGACAGTGAGTCCTTTGGCAGTGAGCCACCTACAGTGAGCATTCTTGGATAGTGAGTCCACCAATTGTATCAACCTTAATTAGTTGCTTTATTAATATATATTGTGAGGTAATCCTCACCATGATTTTTCCCTTTTTGGGTTTTCCACGTAAAAATATGGTGTTCATGTGTGATATGATTTAATGGTTGATTTCATGCTTTCCTTTCTTAGTGCAAGTTAAACATGCTACGTGAAATAAATTTTTAAATGATTAAGTGGTTTCAAAGAACATTGATTCACCCCCACTCTCAGTATTCCAGGTGTTCAATGATTCATATCAGAGCCTGGTTCCTTAGAGGAAGCTTAACTGATTGAGGAAGATCTTGAGGTGTGAACACATGGCTCCTAGGAGATATCCTACTCCTCTAGAAGAAATCCCTACTGTTGAATTTACTAAAGAAGACTGCATAATTGACATGAATGGAGAACTTGAATTAGCCCTTGAAGACCCTGAAAAAGTTCAATGTAAGAACAGAGATCTGGAAGAGAATGTTAAGGAAGCAGATGAATGCATCAAAAAATTGAGGGAAAAAAATGAGAAATTCAAAGAAAGATACAAGGAAGTAAATGAATAGATCAATCAATCAAATGAGACAATCACCAGTCTGAAAATACAAATTGAGGAAGGAAAAAAAATTGATGAATGCCTAAATGAGAAACTAAAAGGCAAATCTGAAGAATGCTCAAGGGTTGAACAAGAAATAGTGGTCCTAAGATAGAACTTGAAAAGGCAAAAATTAAAGAAGACAAATTCAAGAAGAGCTCCATACTACTTGATGAAATGATTATAAGTCAAAAGGCTCCTAAGGACAAAGAAGGATTAGGATTTGAAAAGGGTGAAAGTTAAAGGATGGATCAGACTACAAACAATGCTAGAAAGAAGAACAACTACCAAAAGAAGGTTGCTGTCAAGAAAAGTAATAACAAATAGGTTCAGAACTAGAGGAAAAACTTCAAGAAGCCACCTATCAGACAACCAGCTACACAAAGGTACTTTGGCTACTATTACTCTTGTAATAAATTTGGACATAAGGCTATGGAATGTAGAAGCAGGATAAATCAAAATGTTCAATCATTCTCTGGTCAATGTTTTACATGTCAAAAAATTAGTCATAGAGCTAGTCAATGTAGAAACCGATGATGAATGGTTACAATAAAGGTATGATAGTGTCTTCTTTCAATGGTTATTGTTATACATGCAATAGATTTGGGCATAAGGCTAATCAATGCAAATCTAGAATGAATGGAAGTAAGCTTGTTCAAAATGTCAGATGTTATGAATTCAACAAATTAGATCATATTGCTAGATTTTGCAGAAGAAAGAATGTGAAGGTTGATCTGGTAAAGAAGAGTGATTCAGTGAAGAATGTGGATCCGGTCGAGATAAAGAAAGAAATGGACAAAATCTAGAAAAAGAAGAAAATAAGGTGAATGATGAGGTTGTACCAGTATCTAGTACAGATACTTCCTCCGAAAACTAAGTTGAGTGCTTTGGCTCAAGGGGATCTTTAATGGAAATCTTTCATCCCCCACTAGAGAAATGGTGTTGATGCTTCAGCACAAGAGTATGTGATGTAGATCAATGCATTTGAACTAATGGAGAAGATTCTGGTAGAAAATGTCATGATGTAGAAATTTACGAAGCAATTGAAGGTGAGTGTAAATCATAGTAGAAGCTTTGATAGCTTTATCAAATAAAGCATTGAATGAAAACTAGGTTTTTGCAAAAAGGGGTTTATAAGCTATCTTGCATAAACAAAGATCATTTGCAAATGAATTTATAAGAAGAAAAGAGCAAACTAAGAGTTGTACAGTGCATTTGAAGCGATCAAGTGGTGGTGCAAGTAAAACCCTAACTAGAAGCGATCAAAAGGTATTTACAAATTTCCATCTTGCCCTAAGTTTTTCTGTAGTACTTTGAAGATGTTCACTCCATGACTTGTAGAAGTAGTAGACAAACCTCACCCTATGTTTAAGAAACATCCCTTCAAATCTATGGAAATGGATGCGGATGGTGCCTTTTTGGATATTCCATATGGTGTCATACATATGGAGTATGTGAGGATGTATATTCATACAAGGATGGAAGAATACAATCATGAAAAATTGGGAAACGTTTGGGTCAATGAGCTAATCGATGACAATTTTGACCTAAAACATGAGTACAGTGCCCTAACAAAGAAGAAACTAGATGTTTGGAATGATTTCCCTATTCTGTGTTATGAAGATGCTTGGGTTAAGTATGTATTGAGCCACATCCATGATAAATTCATGTGGTTGGATCTACCACATATGATAAGAAAGGAATCCATTAGGGTTGTAACAGGGTTGTGCTCCACCAGAGCTATTTCAGCACTCAAATCTGTTAAAAATGATATTGTAATGATGATTGGGTATAATATCTATTTCACCAACAAAGAAAACTCTATCTCAATAACTGCCATATATATAGCATATGAGATGGTTAAGAAGGGTATGGATTATGATCTATGTGAGTTGCTAAGGCAACAATTGCTTGAAAACTTGTAGAAGATAAAGATTCAAAATATCCTTTCAAGTTTGGTTCCTTAGTTATTTTTATAAACTATTTTATTTCCTTAAAGAAGTACCAGGTGCACAAAACATTGTATGGTTGAGACACATATCAGTATCAGTCCATATCAGAGATCATCTGAAAAGGATTGGAAATTTAGAAGCCCAAAATGCTGCACTTTGGGGTTTCTTCAAAATGTTCCAGAAGAAGATGCAAGCTAGGGAAAGGATCCCTAAGAAAGTAGTGGAGAAATATAAGGATGACATAATATTCATAGTTACTAAGGATGAATGCTACATGGAGGCTGTGGAACCCAAAAGAGTCTAGATTCTAGAGATGGGGTATGAGGTAGGAGAAGATATCATTGTAGGTCTTGCAGACCTAATGCTTAGTAAACCAAAAGATACCTTGGTAGAAAGATATGGATCCTATGAAGAAAATCCATGGAAGTACATATAAAGCACAAGGAGAGAGAAATTAAGAAGAATGTTGAGAGGATGAGATCTAAGGTTGAGAAAATAATGGCACCTAAGGGCCCTGCGAATAAATCCAAGGACACATCTAATACTCCTAAAGAGTCTCCTAGCTTTAGAAGGTCAAAAAGAACTACCTCCTCCGCTGCTACTCTTAAATTCTCTAGAAATTCTCTAGAGCCATGCCTGCAACATCCAAGAGAAGAATGAAGCACCCAGTGCTTCTTTGCAACAATAGCCTGCCAAGAAAAGAAGGGTAAAGGAAAAGGCAACTAGAGAAAAGTATGTAATCCATGATGATATTTAGGAAGAAAAGGAGAAAGAAGAGGGACCCAAATTGGTCTAGAAGAATAGAGAGCCTCTTATCTATGAAGAAGAGACACAAGTTAAAATAATAAAGATTGACATTGTGAAAAAGGAAGAAGAAGACATTGAAAAAGAATAGAAAGGTTTTATTTTTAAGAAAAGAGAAGACAAATCTGGTGAAGAAGACCAATCTTCAAAAGGAAAAGGAAAGGGAAAGAAGAGAAAAGATAGTGAAGCTACAAAGGAAAAGGGAAAACAAAAGAAGTCAAAAAACCCATTCTTCCTCCTTTGCAACTTGAAGCCATAATCAATGCAATAACAGAATATGATACTTTGAAAGGAGTAGCTGAATTGTATGATGAAAGATCATTAGGAGATAAAACAATCATTGAAACAACTATAATCAGGTACATGGACACATTTAATGTTGCTTTGATAGAGATAATTGGTAAACTACTTGACAGTCTTGCTGATGTACTAACCAAGAGGAGAGATGAAGCCATGGAAAGAGACATTGAAAAGAAGAATAAGGCTCTTGAGAAAGTTTGTCATACAATTTCTATACAAGAAAGGAATAAGGCTATTCAGAGGCTAGTCAAAGAATTTAGGACAAAAAGAAGATTGAATATCTTGATGACCAATGATAAAGATGAGATAAAGAGGTTGGAAAAGGACACATTGAAGATAACTATAGATGTCCTCAAGGAATTAAAACTCAATACAGTTGAAGAATGGTCCACCTCTGAAGAAAGGGAAAAGGATAGTGACCATCCTGAGAAGAATGAAGTTAATGCAACAAGTGTAGATCAGGATGTGTTGACTGAACAAAATGTGCCTTCTTCACTAGAAAACACAGGTGCAAAAGATCAGAATGTTGTCAGCCCTCCAAAAATTATAGAAAATATTGAAGAGATGAGGGAGATGCCAGAAGAGAAGAAAGATGAAGAGAAAGGAGAACAGAGTGAGGTTGTTTTAGCACAAATAGAAAATATTGTGGATAATGTCTCTGTTCCTCTGATGAATGAAGAAGAAGAGATACATGAGGAGAATTGTTCTCTGGAAACCTCTAGTTCTCATAAGATATCCATCTTGGAAGAGGAGAAAAGGAATATGGTTGGTGAGTGCTCTGGGGTCTCCCTAATAGACTCTGTCATAAAGTTTCTGGTAAAACAAAGACAAATCCAAACTATGTCCTCACCATAGCTGCTTTAGGCA
The DNA here is from genome assembly GCA_027924645.1 of Cunninghamia lanceolata. Taxonomy (NCBI): domain Eukaryota; kingdom Viridiplantae; phylum Streptophyta; class Pinopsida; order Cupressales; family Cupressaceae; genus Cunninghamia; species Cunninghamia lanceolata. The sequence continues at coordinate 17,235,707 of BSBN01000814.1, forward strand.
CAATCTTTCAATGGATAGATCAATTTGTCTAGTATATCTCCATTGTAGAAATTCCAACTAGGAACAATTTTTCAGGCAATAGCTGAGGAAGATATTCTATAGTCACATGTAGAAGGGAATGAGCTTCTATAAGAAGCAATGAAATGTTTTGAAAAGATGTTGCTAGAAACCAAGAGGGATGCCTCTCTGACTTTGAAACAACAAATGAAACAACTTATGGAGTCAGCTAACAGTCATTTTGAGTCATTAGAAAAGGTAGCTGAGAAGAAGGTAAAGGAAGAAATATGCAATAAGAGATTGATGGATCTGTCAGATAAGTGCTGCAAGGTACACATTTTGTTAAGAAATAGTGTAAAGAGTATTCAAAATGTTCTAAATGATGTAAATGTAATGTACTAGTTTTGTTTATCATGGCCCATATCTACCAAAGAAATAAAAGAGAAGATTGATGCCCTAGAAATGTAAATAATAAATATCTTAAGAACTTATGACCCCTTCAAGGATAATAATGGAAATCTAAGGGCCAAAGTGGAAAAGACTCATGCTATCATAAAGAAATTACAAAGTCAAACAAAATCTATCAAAGATCAGATGAGTTAGCTTAGAGAGATAGTCAGCTTCAAGATGGTTGCACTGACAGGATTATTAAAGGAAGTTGATAAGGTTGGAAAGATGATAGCTACTCCAACATCAATGGAAAATGCATAAGACTTGCTCTTACAGATCAATGGGAAAATCCAAACACTCAACTTTTCCAAGATACATTGGGACTCTACTGTAACACAACTGAAGAACATATATAAGGATATTTTCCCACCAACCAGTAAGTTTTACATTCTGATTTCTTGTACATATGTGAAAGAATAGAAGAAATTTTTTTTTGACATTTTGGTGTATATAAATAAAATAGTAAAGGGGACTATGTATAAAATAAAGCAAGATCAGTTTTTGAGATAGTTGAAGAAGTTTTGACTTATAGATATGCAAGTAGTTCCTTTGTCATTGATGACAAAGGGGGAGAAGTTTTGGCGCATGTTGCCATCAATGACAAAGGAGGAGATTGTTGCAAACATAAGCATGATGATGAGAAGAATGATGAGCATGGCAGTAAGAAGTGTTGTCATTGATGGAAACAAAGGGTAAAGACATAGTGGTGTTGGTCCGGAGAAGTTCAGTAAGGTATACAAGCACAGTTATGTTGGTCTGGTTAAGTATGATACCCTAAGTATTGATCCGGAGAAGCTACTAAGTGTAGTATGATGAATAATACATCCAAGCACGATATGTCTTCATTTTGGTGCTCCATAGCTAGGTATAATATGTTGAATATTTTCCTAATGCATTTACTAAACAAGAACCATGACAAGGCCACAGTTCTTCAGTCTGCATTTCTCCACTATAAAGAGTTTTGCTCTATGGTTGTAAGGTAAAGATGGTCCATACCAAGATAGTCTAAATCCAAAGATTTAGGTCTTGAAATCCTTCGTAGTGAAAGATAAAGTTGACAGAGTACTAGACTCTGTAATGACAGTATAATGATAGTGCTAGTGAAAGATTGGAATGCTCTGCATTCCATCGTAGATTAATATCTTTCTATACGGTTTTGAGGAAGAGCTTATGGATGTGAGAGGTGTGTATGATTCAAATGATAAGCATTTTGGTGGTCCACATGTTGAAGTATGAACTAGTAGTTATTTCATGCTACTATTGCTTCACAAGTTGGGCCAACCTGAAGGTGTTGAGGTTGTGCGGAGCTAAGAAATATATGAAATAGTGTCATGGGAGTAATTATAAGTTGTGTTGACCTATATGAATGTACTACATTCTTTAGTTCTCTCCACAAAGCATATGGAATTGAGTTTTGGGCCAACAGGATAAGAAGTCACATGGTACATTCATCATGCTGACCTATTTGATGGTTTACTTGAAAGGGGTATATATACAAGATTTATTTCTTGTGAAGATGTGATTGTAATGGTGTGGTGTGCATGAAAGAAGTAAGTGTACAGTCGAGCAGAGTTTGATGAGAAAAGGGATCAAATAAGTTTGAGGTGAAGATGAATTGTATCAAGTCCGTATATTGAGCTTCAGTGGAACTGTGTCCTTACCATAAGTCAGATGCACTCTAACAGTTCTCTTTGGTAGTGAGCCACCCCTTTTTCTATCTCTTTCTTTTTAGGACAGTGAGTCCTTTGGCAGTGAGCCACCTGCAGTTAGCATTCTTGGATAGTGAGTCCATCAATTGTATCAACCTTAATTGGTTGCTTTATTAATATATATTATAAGCTAATACTCACTATGGTTTTTCTCTTTTTGGGTTTTCCACATAAGAATCTATTGTTCATGTGTGATATGCTTTAATGGTTGATTTCATGCTTTCCTTTCTTAGTGCAAGTTAAACATTCTATGTGAAATAAATTTTTAAATGATTAAGTGGTTTCAAAGAATATTGATTCACCCCCCCCTCTCTCAGTAATCTGGGTGTTCAACAACATATGCATAACATAAATATTCAAACATTTTTACAAATTCATTGACACCAAAAGATAGGTTTGTTCATATATTTGTATCATATATTATTTATACAATGTACATCTTTTAATGCAATAATAGATATAAAGATCACATATTCTTGGGTAGCTTCTAGTATAACTTCCTTATATATCCTTATGTCTATCTATCTTACTCATATCTCCCTATGTCTATCTAGTATATAAATACATAAATACATAGAGATACATGTCTTTGTCTCTTGAGATTTCTCTTGAGATGTCTCTTGGATGTGTTGTATGTTGGCAAGAGGTATCATACTAGTTTTACGTGGAGTTTGTCTCTATTTATGTTGTATAGGTATGATGTGTTTTACCATACCAACACTTGGGAAACTAAAATATTTCTTTAGTATCATGTACCAACTAATTTAGACATTTTGGCACTATAGATTTAGTATCATGAGGTGCAAATTGCAAGATAGCACTCTTGAGACCATAACACTAGAGAAAACTGGCACTTTTTACAACATTGCATTTGCTACCATTACAAGAAAACCATTAATATTTGGCATAAATTGAGAGAGTTTTTTTATAAATTGACCCAATGCCTAGTTTTAGGTTTAGTATAATATTCATAGGAGCCATAGATTACAAGAATATTCCAATCAAAGTTTAATAATTTTTACTCATATAGCTCTTAAGAGACATTATTGGAGTGATGTAGCCTAGAAGTATTGGGATGCATGGGTGGAAAAATGATGACTCTATTAGCATTAACCAACCTACTTGTACATGATGGAACTATTCATTCAGTTCCACGAGGTGTGAACTACTAGATAACATACGTGGAACCCTAACACTAAAGTAAATTGATAGTTTTTTACAACATTATGTTTTTTGCCACTACAAGAAAATTTTCATGAGTTAGGAGAAACTAAGAGAGGATTTTGTAGATTAACCCAATGCCCAATTATAGGTTTAGATGGAACATTTTTAGATGCCATGGTTTGAGAGAATAGTCCCATCAAGGTTTGGCACTTTTTGGTCTCAAGGCTCTTAGTTGTCAAACCGACATAGCTCAAAAGGATCAAGATGTATGGGCAATAAAATGATGTATCCAACAACATTAGCCAACTTACCTAAATATGTTAGTGTTGTATGTTTGGTGCCACAAGGTGTAGAGCACAAAATATTACTCTTAGCACCCTTACACTAAGGCAAACAAGTGCTTTTTGGAACATTCCTTTTGTTGCCACCACAAGAAAAGCATCAAGATTTGGGGGAAATTAAGAGAGGATTTTGTATAATTACCTAATGCCTAACTATAGGTTCAAGTGAAACATTTTTAGGCGCCATGGTGCAATTTGAGAGAATGTTCACATCAAAGTTTAGCAACTTTTTGCTCTCAAGGCTCTTAAGACACTTTGTCAAATCGATGTAGCCCAGAAGGATCAGTATGCATGGGTAGAAAAATTATGCATCCAATAGAATTAACCAACCCTTCCAAATGTGGTGGCACTATTTGTTTGGTTTGATGAGGTGCAAAATACAAATATCACTCTTAGCACCCTTACACTTAAGCAAATTGATACTGTTTTCAACATAACATTCATTGCCATTACAAGAAAATTATCAAGAGTTGGGGAAATCAAGAGAATTTTTTGTAGATTGACATAATGACTAGCTATAATTTTAGACAAAATATTTGTATTTTCCATAGTTTGATAGAACAATCACATCAAATTTTACCTTTTTTAGTCTCATGGCTCTTAAGAGGCTTTATCAAACTAATGTAGCCCAAAAGGATTGGAATGCATGGGCAATTAAAGGATGCCTCAAGTAGCATTAACTAGTCCACCTAGATGTGTTGGAATTATTTGTTTGGTGCCATGAGGTGCAGAATGTAAAATATCACTCTTAGCACCCTTACACTAAAGCAATCTAGTGCTTTTTGCAACATTACCTTCGTCGTCATCGCAAAAAGACCATTAGGATTTGGGGGATACCAAGAGAGGATTTTGTAGATTGATCTGATGCCTAACTATATGTTCAAATGAAATATTTATAGGTGACAGTTTAAGATAATATTCACATCAAATTTTGACACTTTTTTTTGTCTTAGGGCTCTTAAGAGATTTTATCAAACTGATGTAGTGCAGAAAGATCAGGATGCATGGGAAACAAATTTATTCCTCGAGTAGATTAACCATCCCACCCAAACATGTTGGCACTTTTTTTTGGTTCCATGAGGTGAAAAAAGTAAAATATCACTCTTAGCACCCTTACAATGAACAAAACTGAAGCATTTTGCAATATTGCATTCATTGCCACCATAAGAAAGTTGTTATAAGTTGAGGAAAACTAAGAGAGGCTTTTTTAGATTAACCAAATGTCTTATTAAAGGTATATATGAAACATTCATAGGTGCCACAGTTTGAGTTAACAATCGCATTAAAGTGTGGAACTTATTTTGTCTCAAGGCTCTTAAGAGACATTGTTGGACTAATGTATCCCATAAGGATTGAGATGCATGGGTAGAAAAATTATTCCTCTAGTAGAATTAACCTACCCACATAGACATTTTAGTGATAACAATTTGATGCCACAAGGTGTAGAATGAAAAATACCACTCTTAACACCCTTACATTGAAGTAAATTAGTGGTTTTTGTAACATTATGTTTGTCACCATCAAAAGAAATTGTTAATAATTGGGGAAATTTGAGAGAGGATTTTATTGATTTAATCAATACCAATCTATAGATTTAGGTAAAAAATTGTAGGTGCGACAATTTCAGAGAATAGTCGCATCAAATTTTGGCACTTTTTTGGTCTCAAGGATCTTAAGAGACTTTGTCAAATTGATGTAGCCTAGAAGGATTGGGATGCATGGGAAATTAAATTATGACTCTATTAGCATTAAATATCCCACCTAGATGTGTTGGAAATATCTATTTAATGCTACAAGGTTCACAAAATTGAAACATTTTGCAGTGTTGCATTTGTTATTGGTCACCACAAGAAAACTATTGGGAGTTAGGGAAACCAAATTAGGCTTTTATAATTTGACCCAATGCTCAACTGTATATTTATAAAAAAAACATTCATAGGTTCTATTTTAAAGAATAGTTGTGTCAAAGATTGGCACTTTTTTGGTCTCATGGCTCTTAAGATACTTTTTTGAACTTATATAGCTCAGAAGGATTGGGATGCGTGGAAATCAAAATGATGTCTCCAATATCATTAACTAGCCCACCTAGACATGTTGGTACTATCTATTTAGTTCCATAAGGTGTGGAACACAAAATATTACTCGAAGCACTCTTACACTAAAGTAAACTTATGCTTTTTATAACATTGCATTTATTACCATTGCAAGAAAACTTTCAAGTGTTAGGGAAATGAGAGATGATTTGGTATTTTGACCCAATGCCTAGTTGTAGGTTTAGATGAAACATTTATAGGTGTCATTATTTGAGAGAACAATTACATAAAAGTTTGGAACTTTTTGGTCTCAAGGCTCATAAGATACTTTTTCAAACCAGTGTAGTCTAGAAGGATTGAGATCCATTGGAAACAAAATGATGCTTCTATTATCATTAACTAGTCCACTTGGATGTGTTGGCACTGTCCATTCAATGCCATAAGGTGTGGAACACAAAATATCACTCTTGACACCCTTACACTAAAGCAAAGTAATGCATTTTGCAACATTACACTCATCACCACTACAAGAAACCATCAGGAGTTGGAGAAATTAAGGGAGGATTTTTCAGATTAGCCCAATGACCAATTATATGTTCAAATGGAAAATTTATAGGTGCCACTATTTGAGAGAATATTCACATTAAAGTTTGGCACCTTTTTAGTCTTAGGTTTCTTAAGAGACTTTGTCAAACCAATCTATCCTAGAAGCATCAAGCTACATGGTTGGTGAAATTACACCTCAAATAGCATTACCTAGACCACCCAGACATGATGACACTATTTGTATTATGCCATGAGGTGTAAAACACAAAATATCACTCATAGCACCCTTACACTAAAGCAAACTAATATTTTAGAAACATCAGTATGTTCATCACCACTATAAGAAAACCATTAGGAGTTGGGGAAAACTAAGAGAGGCTTTTGTAGATTGACCCAATCCTAGCTATAGGTTTAAAAATAGAATTGTAGGTGCCTCGATTTGAGAAAACAATCACATCAAAGTTTGGGACTTTTTAATCTCAAGGCTCTTAAGAGACTTTGTCAAAGTGATGTATCCTTCAAGGATTGAGATACATCGGCAATAAAATGATGCCTCTATTAGCATTAATCAACCCAACTAGACATGTTTGCACTATTTTTTTAGTACGTCAAGATGTAAAATGCAAAATATCTCTCTTAATAGAAAAATGAGGCCTCTCTCTAGCTCTCTACCTCTCTATCTATTTATCTCTATGTATCTCTCTTTCTCTCTCCCTCTCTTTCTCACTATCTATATTTCTAACTCTCTTTCTCTCTATCCATATTTCTACCTCTCTTTCTCTCTACCCTTCTCTCTCTCCATCTCTCTATCTCTCTTTCTCTCACTCTTTATGTATCTCAATAGAAAAATGAGGCCTCTTTCTCTCTTCCTCTCTCTCTCTCTCTTCCTACCTCTCTCTTCTCTTTTCTCTCTATCTCTCTATCTCCCTCTCTTTATATTTGTCTCTCTATATCTCTATCTTTGTACCTCTCTTCCTCATGATGTCTCTCTATCCCTTTACCTCTCTTTCTCTCTATCATTCCTTCTATCTCTCTTTCTCTATTTATCTCTCTATCTCTACCTCTTTCTATCTCTCTCTATCTCTATGTATCTCTCTATCTCTCTACCTCTTTATCTCTCTCACTGTTTCTCTTAACCTTACTTTCTATCTATTAGGAGTGAAATGAGGCCTCTTTATACTTCTCTCTTATCTCTATCTCTCCATCTCTCTCTTTCTCTCTCCCTCCTTCTCTTTATCTTTCTCTCTATCTATCTCTCTCCCTCTTTCTCTTTATCTATCTCTCTATCTCTCTACCTACATTAAAAATTACAAAAGCATTGATCATTTTCTCTCTTCCAATTTCTCTCTTTCTCTTCTCTCTCTCTCTCTCTCTCTCTCTCTCTCTCTCTCTCTCTCTCTCTCTCTCTCTCTCTCTCTCTCTCTCTCTCTAACTCTCTTCCTCTCTATTTCTCCTCCTCTCTCTCACTCTCACTATTTCTCTCATCCTCTCCCTTAGTAGCAAAATAAGGGCTTTTATTTTGCTACTTATGCAAAAGAGTACACATTGCCAACTTTTATCATGTGCTTGCCATGTGATTCACCCTATAGTAGCTATAGTCAACTCGATTCTACTAAATACTACCTTCTTTATTTCATAATTCATTATTGCTTCTAAACTACCATATGATATTATTAGTTGCATTATAGATTGTTGTCATATCTACGTTTATTTGTACTATAACCTCTTTACACCTATATAGTTGCCTATGTGACTTTGGCAAGGCTACACATTACCCTATATGGCATTCCTTTTTACATTTTTACTATATTATGTGATTTTTAAAAATGGTCAAATCTAAAAAATAGAAAGAATATAAAATAAATCAGTAACTTTTGGTATATGTCACAATCCATTCTTCATACTCTTCATCATTAGGAAAGTCTATCTCTAATATTGTCTTCATTTTATTCAATCTAGTAATATACCTAGCATTTAATTCAACTTTGACCTCTCTAATAAAGTTGTCCATTTTTGTTTCAAGGGCCAAGGCCTTGCTAATTTGAACAATAAGTGAAATTGGCTCTACTTTTTCATCTTATAGCAAAGGGTTAACAAAAATAAACATTAGGCCATTAAACTCCTTCTTCCAACTCCACAATCTTTTTTGCTCCATTTTAATCTTCCATGGATGGGATGTCAAGGGTAATAAGAGATTGAATCCCTTCTACTTTCTCTCCTAGCACATTATTTATTTTGTTCATAAATGTAGATACATCATATAATATTTCAAAAACTTTATGTCTCTATAATCTTGTTAGAGATCCTTAGTGTATACTTTTCATTCTTAAAGATTGTTTTTGATGGAACTATCCCTAGTATCCATTTCATATTAGTCTCAAATACTCTTGGGTTCAGATCCTCTATTTGATTTATGGCCTTTTGAATCTTTCTATTACATTCCCATAATTAATTATCCATTCTTATAAGATTTTCTACCCTATCTTTGGAAACACCTCTTATCATATCTCAAATGTCTTGATTGGCCCTTGTTATTGCCATTTATTTTTCTCCTTCCAAGACTTGTAATAAATCTTTCAATTTTTCCATCTCCCCTTGTATAAAGTATTATCATCTTCAGGTGCATTGGAGGGAGGAATGAGAGCTTCAGGACTCATCGCTTGGATTTGCACCATGAACTAGTCTACCCTAGCCTTTTGAATGCTACATTCCTTTATTAGTTTGACGTTTTTCTAGAGAGGTTGATTATAGTCATCCTATATTTTTTGGTTGAAGTGTCACTATATTATGGAAAAATTTTGTGGCATTACCCAAAGTCTCCACATCACCTAGTTTCCTCCTTATTATTTTTATGGAGTCTTTGATTTCATCATAAGTCCCTTTATATTTTGCATTATTCAATTTTCTTCTTCTTTCATCTAACTCAATTTTCTTCCATCTATCTCTTTTTAATTCCTTAACAACCTTGTCTATACAATTTTTAACAAGGTATTCCTTCTCAAGATAATCATGTTCATGTCCAAACCTACCTAGATCTCTTCTCATGTTATCAATGAAATGTTCAATATCATAGTTCCTTGCATATACCCATTTCATACCATAAGCACCAATGAGATCACCAAATATTTCATAACCTTCTTTTCTGAGAATGGTGATGTCTAATAAGTGGAGTTGGGAAGGTAATAATCCCTTCTTCGTTGGCTCAAAAATGGACATCATAAGAATCATACATTTGCTAGATTGATTTGAAGAATGCCACCTTATTAGATCTCCAAATTCAAAGTTTATGTGGCATGACCTATGCTCAGTATATCTTGATCACTATGTAGTTGTCATGAAAATACTAGTTCTCCCAATTGTGGCCAATTTTGAGATCTATGTTGAGGTCATGTAGCCTTGAAAACTTTTGACTTTTTATATTAGTTGTGGTCTATTATATGTAAATTTCCTCAAAATAGGTATGACAAAATGGTCCTCACATACATAATATTGAGTCCATGAATTACATTTGTTCAAATGATGAGCCCACATTTGGATGAATGTGACTATGCCTTTTGTTAATTCATTTCTAACACCAATTGAATTCCTAGTTTCTCCTCCCATTCTCCTAATTAAGCATATAGATAACATGGAAAAGGAGTGAATACCATCTAAATGATTTACTTGATCCTTTCTTTTATAAATCAACAAGGCTTTCTTAAATATTGTTTACCAAATACCTCCAAAATCAAAAAATTAAATATGATGCATGTTTTTGATATGTGAAGCTAGAACTGTTACTCCCTTTGGAAACTTCTACACTACATAAACTCCCATTATCTAACAAATATGACCTAGTAGGTATCCTTAAAATACCCTTCAAACTTGCATAATTAAAAGGATCTAATTCACTATCAGGAATTGGCTATGGATTCCTATCATCTGCTTTTACCCTATAGTGGAGTAACCACTTGTCCTTGTAGCTAGTTCTATCCTTATTACATTTAGTAACCAATGTATATAAAAATTTTATTTCATTATCATTAGGATTTCTAGGTCAAATAGTGTTTGAAAAAGATCCCTAATGATAGTGAACAATCTATTCTACTGACCATTCATCACTACATGAGTTTTAGGGTTATACTTTTTTGTTGTAAACTTGATCAATTTTGGATCCACAAAGTAATTAGGCACAATCACCTTTCCTAATCTCCATCACCAGGCATTACATAGAGGGATCATGCTGAAAGACTTCTTAAAGAAAAACTTAAACAAATTCCACCCAATCCTAAACTTGAGAGCATCCCCAATATCTATCATTGCATCCTCTATTTGGCTAGTCAATGTACCCTTATAAACATTTAGTCTTCTTGAATGTTTTGTCACTACCCAAGGGAGTTTCTTAATTGGATATTAAGTAGTACTATGCTTGGATGACTTGTAATCTATGGCATGGGACTAATGAGACTTGGTGTGTACATTTTAGGCTTTTGAAACAAATTTTTAAGGGTAATAGTCTAGCTAAAGCCAAGAATTCAAAACAAACTCCAAAGGATAGCAAGACAAAACCAAATATCTCCAACTAGAATAAAAACCCTAATAAGCTAGCAAATTTTGTAGAGAATAAATATATGTGAGAGATTCAACAAAGAGAATGGTAAATTTACTTACCTAAACTCTCAAAAGATTGAACTAGACTTAAGAAGTTGTTTCTGTATGTGACAAATAACATGAGCACCCCTACCTTAAATCTTTGCAAGTTTTACCCACTACAACTCTTTTTGTTCAAAGAGAATTGTCAACAACAGGGTCTCTATTTTAATGGAAAATCATATGTAGCTTGTGTTTTCTAGTGCTTAAGTTTGGGAGGAATTTGTAGATCTAGAGTTTGTAGGTAATGTAATTATGTGAATGGATAGCTTGTGAGCATATAGAGCTTGCATTAATAGCAAGTTCATGTGTAGGTAGTGTATAGGTGAAAAACCTATTTAAAGGCTTTTAAAATGAGAGAAAACATAGTTTCCAATCATAATTTTAAGGAAAGATCAATGGAGAAATTCATAGTACAAAGAGAAAAGATGCAAGAAGTAGTGACTCGCTGATGTGATAAGGCAATGCCTACAATCAGAGGATGCCATTTAGTATTTTTTTGGAAATTAAGGAAAGAGCATGGGTTTAAATGTAATTCATTAATGGGAAAACTAACAAGGATATGTCAAGTTAACTAGGGATAGCCCATGCTTTGACAGGTAATAAAATAGCACATAAAAACTATGGTGGTAAGATATTGGTCAATAAGGTCTTGACAATTGGCTTTAAAGTGAATGGGCATTGCTATGTCACTAAATATTGCACAACAAAAAGTCATGAGGGTTTCCATAACATGACTTGCTGATGTGAAGAGAATGTGTGATGCAATAGGAAATGACCATGTGGATGAGGTGATCTAATAATTAATCATTATTAATATTGAATTAATTTCATCCACAATTCACTTCACTAATTATCTAAATTAAGTAAAGTATCCACTTGCATCTAATTATTAATTTAAATAAATTAAATCCACCTTCCACTTAGCTTATTAAATTAAGTCAAATAGGTCCATTCCCATCAACTTAAAATAAATAAATAAAATTTAATTAAAGGTTTCCCTCCACAATAACTTAAATAAAATAAAATTAAAGGGGTCCTTGCACATTATCTAATGCCCCAAGTCATCTCATTTAATCTCCATCATCCATCCATCATTTAATCTTAGTCATCTGCATCCTCTTGCAAGCACCTATGAATCCAACCCTCAATCATTCATCTTTCCATCCTCAAGGGGAGGCATCAAGATCATGAACACTAACATCCTACATCTATCATAGTAAATTCCTTCATATACTTAAGAGGAAAATTTCCTACATTGATTGCATTTAGGAGCATCTATCAAACATCCAAGTACATCTTGAGCATCCACATTAAGCATACATATGCAAGTACATGCTATCAAGATCTTGAGGAATCCAAGAGCTACTGCATCACTCATATCTATGAGAAAATATACATGAGAATGGAGATCTCTTGCTCAATCCAAAGGTATGTTGCTTGATTTAGAATAAGGGTTTAATATAGCTCATTCTTTAGAAAACAACTTGATTCTCTCTAGTGTGCATTGTTGGAATCATGTCATGAGCTCTTATATAGCATAACTGTTGGAACTCAAAAGTGCATAATTTTACACAAGAATAACAATTTAATAGCATGTAAACAAGAAAAAATTTAACACCATCATTGCATCAAACCTTCATACACAAATGCATATCAAACATAGAAAAACAATCACACGTTACAAATGCAACCAATTGATTCACATGGGTTTTACCCCATGGCCATGGTGGGGTCCCTTGTTTAGAGTTAAGAAATTATCATATCATTATGGCTTTTCCAAGATGTATCCTTCCCAAGATTCCTTCTTTGCATGTATTGTTTCTTGGAGGTTGCAACAAAGCCATCATTAGGATATATCATTCCCAATCAAACATTAGGATCATTATCACAACACTCAACACCTTGGTTTCCACTTTGGCGGGAGGTAAATCTTTGTGTGTCTTTTCATTTGTTTGTATATTGTTTGATTGTATGTCAATATTTTACATGCAATTTTTTAATCCCACAACATATTCCATCAAGGTCATCATGGTCCATTATATCATGATGTGTCTTGACAATATGTTTACTAGGGCATCTTACTATTTGCATTTCTAATTGCATTTATCAATCAGTTATTTACACATATGGCAATATTGTCATCATGGTCTTTCCATATCATGGTGCATCCTATCCTATGCTAAAGAAAACACTAGATTGCTCAACACATTTGGAACCTCTTCAAGATCACTAGCATGTACTACATGGTCCCATCCACCATTTTCTACATCCATTCATCCCATTTTTACATTTCGAGAGCCCACCTATGTCCTTCATACTCACCTGCTCTCTCAAGGGGGTATCCATCCCTATTTCACCCTTGATTCAATCCTTGTGCTTGGGTCATTTCATCTTTTTTTCTTTGAAATGTCATTGCTTCTTTTTAGTCACAATGTCATTTCAAAGAGAGGTAAATTTAGACACCTAAAATCCACCTCATCACAATAATTAATTAATTTTATCTGTAATTCACTCCACTAATTATCTAAATTAAATAAATTATCCACTTCCACCTCATGATTAATTTAAATAAATTAAATCCACTTTTCCACTGCATTACAAAATAAATTAAATTAAACGCACCTTCCACTTCATTATTAAATTAAATTAAATAGGTCCACTCCCATGTACTTAAAATAAATAAATAAAATACAAATAAAGGTTTATCTCCACAATAATTTAAAATTAAGTTAAACTAAAGGGCCCCTTGCACATGATCCAATTCCCTAAGTCATCTCATTTAATATCCACCATCCATCCATCATTTAATCCTAGTCATCCACATCCTCATACAAGCACCTATAAATGCAACCCTCAATCATTCATCTCTCCATCATCAAGGGGAGGCATCAAGATCATGAACACTCACATCCTACATCTATCATAGAAAATTCCTTTGCATCCTCAAGAGGCAAGTTTCCTACATTGATCACATTCATGAGCATCTATCAAGAATCCAAGTACATCAAGCATTCACATTAAGTATACATATGCAAGTACATGCTATCAAGATCTTTAGGAATCCAAGAGAAATTACATCACTCATATCCATGAGAAAATCCAAATGACAAAGGAGATCTCTTGCTTGGTAAGTGAAGGTAAGAATTTTATTTGATCTTCTTTATTGAGAGGAACCTCCTGCAACAATATAATGAAAAATGCACGAAATAACAGAAATATATAAATAGCAGAAACACAGAAGGAATTTATTGATTGTAGGCCACTTCGAGGGGGCAACCTCCTTTGAGCAAGCTCAATACAATAAATTTGTGGATGCCTTCATTGGCCTCAACATGTACTTATATACTAAGTCTAATCTAAACAACTATTACTTCCCATGAATGTGGGATAATACAATATGCTCATGGGATGATTTACAAAGCATATGCGTCCAAATTTAATGTACTAAAAATTAAAGAGAAGGTTTAAACATGGGTTCCTAACATCCCCTCCCTCTTAGAAAATCTTTGTCCTCAAAGCTTAAGATGTGGAAATTGTTGCTGAATCTGAAGGAATGGTTCCCATGTAGCATCCTCTAGTTGCATTCCATGCCATTAAATTAAGACCTCTGTGATGGATCAGGAGCGAAGCTGATGGGTGCATTTGTCAAGGATTGCCTCCAGCTCAAAAATGATGGATCCTCCATTATCCAATTCTGGTAAAATAGTTTGTGCTCTAATGTTGGTGCCAAGAACTTTCTTTGGAAGCTCCAATTTATAAGCAACTGACCTAATCTTCTAAAGAACCTTATATGGCCCATAGAACTTCAGAGCTAGCTTATGACGCCCTTTGAGTTTCAGGGATGATTGCTTGTATGGTTGTAGATGAAGAAAAACCATATCACCTACTTGAAAAGTGCGCTCAAAATGGTGCTGATTAGCTTGTTGTTTCATTCGATTTCTTGCCATGTGAAGATTGTCCTATAGGATGTGAAGAATCTAATACTAGGTTTGGAGAACTGTGTCGACTGCCTGAACTGGTGAACTTCTAGGGGTGTATGGAAGGAGTATTGGTGGTGCCTAACGATAGACTGCTTCATATGGAGTCATTTTAGATGCAGTGTGGTAGGAGGTATTATACCACACTTCAGTGAGAGGGAGCCACTTTACCCACTGATGTTGTTGTTCTAAGGTGAAGCAACGAAGAAAAGTTTCCAAACATTTGTTGATAATTTTAGTTTGACCATCTGTTTGTGGGTGATACCTAGAACTCATCTACAGTTTGGTGCCAGTGTGTCAAAATAGTTCTGTCCAAAAATGACTGGTGAAAGTTGCATCACGATCTGAGACAATGGAAGAAGGGATGCCATGAAGATGGAAGATCTAGTCCATGAAAATTTGTACAAATAAGGAGGCTGTATAGGGATGGCTGAGGGCACAAAAATGACTATATGTAAAGAGGTAATCATCCATAGCTAAGATCACTGTCTTTCCTCTATATTTAGGGAGCCCCTCAATGAAATGTTTGGTGCCAGTGTGTCGAAATAGTTCTGTCCAAAAATGACTGGTGAAAGTTAAATCACGATCTGAGACAAAGGAAGAAGGGATGCCATGAAGATGGAAGATCTAGTCCATGAAAATTTGTGTGACTGAGGAGGCTGTATAGGGATGGCCGAGGGCACAAAAATGACTATATTTGAAGAGGCAATCAACCACAACTAAGATCACTGTCTTTCCTCTATATTTAGGAATCCCCTTAATAAAATCCATAGAAATATCTGTCCAAATCCATGTAGGGATGGGAAAGGGTTCGAGCAATCTAGGAAGGAGTGTCGTTTCACCCTTATTGCATTGGAAGCTATCACATTCAGCCACCATCTATTGAATTGCCCTTTTCATTCCCTTCCAAAAGAAGTTGTGCCATGCCTGCTCATAAGTTTTGAGGAACCCAAAGTGCCCTACTAATGGAGAAGCATGGAGTTCATAGAAAACAACCTACTAAAGATATGTGCTCTAGGGAAGCACTAGACAACCATTTTATTGTAGAGAAGCACCATCCCAAGAGTAATGTTGTACAGCAGAGGGGTTAGTGACCAACTATTGAATGATTTGAGATAATGAAGTCATTGACATAGTCCTGCTAGACAGATTCCAACCAATTTGGAACAAGCATAGAAATATCTAAAAAGGAACCTTGGTCATCAAATGTGTGAGAAAGACTATCCACCACAATATTATCCTTACCCTTGTTGTAAGTGATCTCATAGTCATAACCCATGAGTTTGCTGACCCATTTTTGTTGTACTGGGGAGGAGACCCGTTGTTCCAGGAAATATTTTAGACTCTTGTGATCAGTCTTGATGCAAAAATGATTCCCTAGTAGGTATGGCTGCCACTTCTATACTGCATGCCATATAGCCATCATTTCCTTCTAATATGTAGAGAGTACTAAATTCTTGCCAGAAAGGGCTTTGCTAGTGAATGTAATGAGATGTTCTTCTTGAAGGAGAACAACACCAATTCCATTTCTGCAAGCATCACTCTCAATGGTGAAGGTCTTGGAAAAATCTAGCATAGCTAGAATAGTTTTAGTACATATAGCTTGTTTCAATTTTTTAAACACACACTCAGTAGCATGTGTCCAAATAAAAGCATCATTTTTTAACATAGTTGTTAATGGAGCTGCAATCTTCCCGTAATCCTTGACAAACTTGTGATAGTAGCCAGTCAGCCCCAAAAAACCACGGAGGCTCTTGAGTGTCTGAGGATGTGGCCAATTTTTCATGGCATCTATTTTTGCAAGATCCACTTGAACCTCTTGGGCTGAAACAATGTGCCTGAGATACTCCACTTCCTCCTTGCCAAAAACACATTTAGACTTGTAGACACCTAAAAATGTCTTCTACCATCCAACTGACTCCCGACATCCCTAAACACACCAATTTCCCTTATAACCAATTAATTAAATTTTTATTAATTAATTATCCCTCCATTTCCCAAATTCACATCATTTTATATCCAAAATTGAATTAATTTCATTGATTCAATAGTCCAAAACCTTAGCCAATTGATTTAATAAATATGCAATATTTATTATTTCAATTTCCCTCTCCTCACTAAATCCAATTAATTAGCTAAACCATGCTTAACTAATTAATTCAGCCTATTGATTAACCTATCCCTACCCTAGACAATTAAATAGCTATTATTTAATTGCCTACCCTAGCCTACCTCATCCTAGCCCTAGGGTTAATTAAATAAAACCTATATTTAATTAATTCTAAAACCTCTCATTTGGGTGGTCAAACCTAGTTTAACACCCTTCCCCACATCCTCAAATAAAAAATTGACATAAATCCATCTAAGTCAATTTTTTATTTTAAAACATCCCACATCACAATTAATTCCCCTTACATCCCCATATCTCATTTATCTCCACCTATCCCCAAATGAATTTTTTATTCATTTTACATTCCCCATATGAATCTTTAATTCAAAAATAATCCTTCACCCCCATACTCATTTAATAACCCCTTTTCCCAAAATGAATAAAAGATTTACTTTTATTCCTAGCCCTCCATTCCTCCAAGATTGAATCTAGGCCCTCCACATCACTTTTATCCTCCACCATTGATCTTTCAAATCAATCTCCACCATTGGATCAAAATCCCTTCCAAAAGTCTATAAACACAACATCTTTGAACCCACTTGAGGATCCAAGTTTTGAGTAATGTTACCATGTCCAAATGTCCACTTGAGCTAGAATTGTGAGTTGCATAATTAGAGTAGCATTTCACATTTGAATTCTTAATCTAGGGAATATCATGTCTTCGGAGCTCTTGGGTACAAGCTTTCTCCTCCCTTAATGAGATTGGTTTTTCATGTCAAGGTATAACTTCATGTTTATGCATTTTGTTAGTATTTTCAACCTCATTTGTTTTCCTAATCTACATTGGCACGCCTGGTGGGACCCACAAGGTCCGAATCTATTCCTTTTTTATGAGTTTTGGTGTGAGATACATGTTTTTGCAGGTCTGGCACTATCATACCTATGTAGCGACGTTATCTCTAGCTCCTTTTAGCGCTATTCTCTGTTTTAGCGCTATTTTGTGCAACAATTTTCTTTCTTGAAAACTCACTCATTAGTCAGTTTGTCTATGCACTTTCTGTTATTTTTCCTCATTTAATTGCTCTCTATTTTCACAGAGATCTTGAAGATACAAGGGGAAGTTAAGCCAAAATTTTCAAAAATCTAAATATGCATGTTGGCCTCTATTTTATCCTATTTTTCTTTTTGTCAAGGCTAACAATGCTAACAAGACCATTTTTTGGTGCAGCCTAACCTTTGTTTCCACTTGAAAAAAAACTCCTTTTTGCAGGTCAGACGCACTCAGACCCGTATCGACGCTATCTACACCCAGATTGGTGCTATCTATGACTGTGACCAGACTATCTGACAAGTTGCACAGTGGCACATTCTTAGACCTATTTTAGCGCTATTTCCTCCTTTAGCACTTTCTTCCTATTGTATTAGTACTATTGATTTTATTAGTGCCTTCTGTATAATTTTGTAGCGCCATATTCTATTTTGACGCCTTCTGTGTCTGATATTAGCTCTATATGATGGATTAGCGCTATTTGTATAGGGTGTCAGTTTTCCAATCTATTTTCTGTCAGTGTCACCATTTGTTGTCCACAGTGGCGCCATTTGACCTCTATAATAGTGCTATTTCTAAAACTGACTTTGCTATCTGTGCAGGTACTGACAAGTGTTTTTACAGATCACCAACATCATCTTGAGGATACTAACAAGTTTTTGCAGGGTTCCTTCATCTTTGTTTAAAACACTTCAATTGGAAATTTAAAATGAACCCTTGCATGTTAGCTTAGACACACATTTTGATTTGGTTAAATAAAATTAAACAAACAAACAAACAAATCTTTGTGTGAGTGTGTGTGCCAAACATTTAATTTTGGTGTTCTAAAAATTACAAATTGTGTGCCAACAACTATTAAAACACTTCGATTTTGGGCTTTAAAAAGAACCACAAGTTGCATCAATCAAATCATGGGATTTAAAAAGAACAACAATCTACATTCTTCATGCATATAATCAAGAAAATTAATCTAATTTGTGTGAAGTGTTTTTGTGGTTTATGTTTGTGGAGTGAAAAGTGTATGCTCTTCCCTCGCACCATTTGGTGACCTTGGGAATCAAAAGATTCTCACAAAACTTGCATTAATCACCCCCAACATAATCCAAAGAACTAAAATGAACCATGTTTAGTGTGATGCAATCATAAAGAATACGTATGCTCTCCCCTCGCATCTTTGTATGAACTTAGGGATTAAAAGTATTTTCATGATTGTGTTGCTTTTGTTAATCCTTAGAGGGCCTACCACCCCGCTTTGAAAGGTGGGAATGACCCAAGCGGCAACAAGCTAAAGCCAAGCTCTTTCAAGCCGCTATATAAAATAAGGTCTTTGTGATGAAAGTCATAGACAACAGGTGTTGTTTTGTTATACCGATAGCCAACCTCCCCCAAAACCCTCCAAGGCATAACCTTTGGAGACTGGGAGATTCCATAATTAAGAGTAGCACTGCCGCACGTATAACCACTTGAATGAAAGCACTTACTATGAACCTTTGTTTAGCAAGACAAAATCCTTCTATATGTTGATGCAGAAGGGAAACCTTTGAAGCGGCTCCAATTCATGCGGTTCTTAGCCAAGGTAGCAGGGATAATCTAAAGGTTTGGTGAGGGACAAGCCTTATAAGAAACCTAGATCTTGGAATGCATGAGAAGTGTGTGTAATTGTAAGGAGGAGCCGGTGCTACCAAGATCCTGGAGCTACCCGCTTTGAATAGGCACAGCTAGGGTATTCAACAAATACTATCATATCTTCACCTTAGGTTGTGCAAAGTGCTTGTTAAATAAAATCACATGTCTTTTTTTACAAAACAAAATAAAATCTTGATTATTGTGTGATTATTGTGCTTGAATTGTTTGCAACAAACTTACCAAGAGACAAACCAAATCATTTGATCAAATTCCAAACAAACAAATCCAAAGTTGACATCAAAATCAGAGACCCGACCAACACTGCCTTGTTTTAGCGCTATCTCTATCTGATTTTGGTGCCATTTCACCTATGGATTGGCGCTATTTTTAGATTGACTTGCCTAAAACTAAGACCTATTCAGTTGTGATCTTCACCCTTTTCCCTGTCATATTCCATATTCACATTTCAAAAATCTGACAAACTTCCATCCATTTTTTCCTCAAAATTTTCCAAATCATACCTTAGAGAATCAATCACTATCATTGTTGGACCCTTGGCTATATCAAACCCACTCAAATTCATATCCACTTGTCTTCATTAATCTTTGCATACCTTTTGGACCAAACCAATCCTTGTCACAAGAAAATCATTCCAAAAAATCCCTAAAAAAACTTCCAAATCAAAACACTCATCGAAAAATCACCAATCAAAAAACTCATCATCCCTTTGAGCTAAAAGCTAGATCTAGATTTAATCCTACACATCATATCTTGCTTGGAGAGTCAATAGTCTACCTTCCAAGTGAAATAATCATCCTTCTTTGCGTAAGGTCATTAGTCTACCCCAAACAAAGAAAAACATCCATTTGTGCGACATAAATCTAGATCTTACCTAAACTCAATTTGTTGACGATCAAATCTTTTTGGAAAAACGTCATCCTAATCTCTCATATCAAAAATCAACAATCTCTTCAAAACAAACATCATCATCCATCACCTACCTTTTGGTCCAAAAATTGTGCAAAAAGTCAATACCGTCCACTCATACCACCCTTAGATTAATACCTTAGAAACACATATCGATCTTCCATCACATCTTCTCTTCTACTCCATCTCACTACCACATTCATCTTTGGGTCCAACAAATTAATCCAAATTCTCTAAGGTCTCCATTCCCATTCCACTCCACCTCATAAATCAAATCTATACACTTGCATGCCCATAACTAGATCACAACACAACAAAAACCAAGAAATGGCAGAATCTGGACAATTTGGCGGCATAGGGATGCCTAACACCAACAGCAACAACATACCCATCAATCAAACATACAACCCACCTACGTACTCTTACATCCCCCCATATAATCCTAATGAAAATCCCTTCCATTTCTTACAACAACAACCACCACCACCACCACAAAACATCCCCATATCCCAAGATGATCTAGATGTCTTGACCTTCACACAAGACGCTGATAACATGGACATGCTTGACAAAGTCCTAAGGTCGGATCCAAACATATTTCTAGAATATCTCCTCAAAATTGGTGCCCAACAACCCCATAACACGACCTCATCACAACCATCCACTTCTAACACCATTCCTACCACATCAAACACCCAAACATCTACATCAAACACCCAACCCATCATCTCTCAAACATCAACACCCACTGCTTCTACTACCAACACAACCCCTAATGTCACCACATCAACAATCCCTGCAAGTGCCTCCATCCCTACCACCTCCCAACCCATCATCACATCCACTACCACAACTACCATAAACCCTTTCGTCCCACAAATCACCTTGGGCATACAACGAAACATCACACATGCAAGTACCTCTATGAGTGTGCCTCCACCCAACCCTCAAACCATAGCATACCTATGACAATTATTCTCACAACCACCTCACAATACATCCAACCAATCTAATGTCCACCTATCCAACGTCAATCCATCCAATGTCACGTATCCAAATAACCCCATAACTTCATCAACACAACATCAAACCAATCCCCAAATACCACCACATATTCTTCAACAACTCCATGCATATCAACAACATCAAGCACAAATCAACCAAAACACCAACCCACAGTACCAAAACCTCAAACAAACAAATCTCCAACATCAAACCCCACCCCATCTCCAACATCTTACCAACCAACAGGCCTACACACAACAACCACAACCACCACAAGATCTCACAAACATGGTACAGGCCTTGATTCAAAAGGTAGATGACATGCAAACTAGGGGCAACCGCAAACACTATTCCTTTGAGGACATTTGCCCCTATCCATTTGATCACACATTATACATGCCACCTTTCCCCAAGAACTTTGAGACACCTAAATTTCACAAATACAAGGGAAAGGGAGACCCTAGGGATCATCTTAGGGAGTTTTACCTCACTTGTCTAGAAGTCTCAAATAACAATACATATCTTATGAGACTCTTTCCAAAAAGCCTCGGTGGTCAGGCCGCTGAATGGTTTGCACACATACCCCCAGGCATTACGTCTTTTCCTGAGCTCGCGGAGAAATTTGTCAGCCATTTCTCCTACAACTTTAAACATGAGATAGCTATGACCGACCTTTACAACACAAAACAAAAAAGCAGAGAATCCTTCGCTTCCTTCTTGTAGAGGTGGAGAAGCTTAGCAAGAAAACTCCCATGGCCAATTCCTGAAAAATAACTTGTCACCATGTTTGTGAACAACCTCAATCAGGAAATAGGGTTTCACTTGCAAATTCTCTGCATGTCTACCTTTGAAGAGGTCATCAACAAAGGTACCACTATTGAATGGGCCCTCATTGCCAAGGGCTCCATCAAATTGTATGACTACAAGTCCAACAACAACAACAACAAACCCCATATCAACACCCCCAATACGAACAACAACCCCAACATGCAATCAAATGACAAGTCATGCTATTGGGGGAAGAACAAGAACACTTTGAACAATGATGTCATGGATGTGAAAGCCGTCCAACATGTACAGAATCAAACACCTACACATACCTATGCCACCAATGTAAATAACCAGAGAGGGCAAACTAAACCACGCAAACCTCGCAGACAATTTACACCCTCAAGGGAACCCATCGAGGACATCCTCAACAGATATCTCAAGACAGGTTTGATCACACTCCTGCCTGTCAATCCCCGTCAAGAGAATGAACTCAAAGCTACGTGGTACAATGAGAATGACTATTGTGAATACCACCACATTGCGGGTCATAAAACCACTGATTGTATGCAACTAAAGCATTATATCCAAGACCTTATAGATCAAAATCAAGTCAGCCTTGATCAAAGCACACAACAATCGCCAAATACCAACCTCAGAGCTTACAAGGATCCACTGCCCAACCATAATAAACCCTCCTCATCCAATCAAGCATACAATGTCACACCACCACCCGCATCCTATGACTCTATTGTAGGACGGATTGAACCATCATCCCACCATGTCAATACAACCACCATTCGGGCACAAGCACCTGATTGCACTATCACAACCTGTCGTGGCCATGTATCCATCCACACAGCCCCTACCACTGAATAAATGCCCGCATCCACATCCGATCCCCTCCCCCCTCATCCAACCACACGTCTGTCACCTACCAATCAGTATAACCTCCTAGAGCATCTAGGAAAGACCCCTACACAAATATCTATACTTGAGTTGCTCCGTACATCCCCCCTTCACAAAGATGTCCTCGACAAAGAACTCTTGAAAACTCAAGTACCCACCAACTTGAATGTAACTCAATTCCAAGCCATGGTAGGACATATCGCCACACCTCACCATCTCACATTTTCAGAAAAGGACCTTCTCGCTTCTGAACACCTACACAATGACGTCTTACACATTGAAGTCCATATTCACAAACACATCATTAAAAGAGTCTTAATAGATGGTGGCTCTGGCCTAAACATATGCACTCTAAAACTACTAAAACACTTGGGGTACTCTAATGTGGTTGTAGACACCAGCAAGTGCATCACAATCAAAGGCTATGATGACACCAAAAGGCTATCTAAAGGCACCATTAAGCTTCTTATTCAAGTAGGATAGAAAATACTAGAAACAAAATGTCAGGTCCTTGATCTTGACCTCCCCTACAACATTCCTCTTGGTTGACCATGGATCCATGCCATGCAAGCCACCCCATCCACATTCCATCAATGCCTCAAGTTCCCTCACAAAGGCACAGAGATAACTATCTACGCCAACCCTCACCCATTCCAATACTGCAGTTTCTTGGAAGGCCACAACCACACTTTCTACCCATACAACAAAGATACCACCAAAGCCAATCCAACAGCCTCCACCTCATATATCGATCCCGCAAATATTGCCACCACTTCATCCCAAGCACCTCCACCACCCGAGGTCAAGATCAAGCTCAGTGACATGGGATGTGGGGAATACGACCTGCACGGTACCTGTTGTGTGGGCACATTACCCAATCCTAAAATGTTTGGCATCCCAAAGACAGAAGTAGCCAACACAGTTGTCATCAAGTGCAAACCATCACCCATCTTTGAAAAGAAACATCTCTTGGATCAAGATGTACTTGAAGGTATCTCATCCTAGCTACATAAGGATGAAGAATCTGAGTAGGAAGCTCCCACGATCCCAACTGAAATCTACGGTAAAGGATCTAAGATTGTCAAAAGCATGGGTTACAAAGGACAAGGCGGTATTGGCCTTCATGAATAGGGAATCATGGAACCATTGCAAGCAACAAGAAACCCCTATACCCAAGGGTTAGGGTATGGTCAAAGACAACTTATCCTCGCTACCGGTTAATGTATCTTAGCTGAGGTTGCTACAGTCTCCCTTGAAGTCGACAACATCAATGAAATAGACCATCAAGACTCCTTTAGTGACTTTGCCGATTTCTTTGACTCATCCATATGCACCATCCACATAGTCACCACCCTAGCCTCATCCTCCAATGACTTACTACTGGTATACCCAGAACTTATAGATTGGGACCAACGGGGACCTCCTGTCTTCGACATCACACCTAACGATGAAGCCATTGCTAAAATGATGAGAGTTAGAGACCACTTCCCCTTGGGAGATCACAGAGCAGGATACATCATGGAACTTGATCCGCATGCTTATTTTGGGGAGACAACCCCTACTTCCAGTCATAAAAACATAAAAACAAAAAATGGATCTAATGGTGAAAACCATTTTGTGGTAGTGTCAAATCCCAAAAAAGTAAAAACAAAAGACGTATCTCTTGGTGAAAACCTCCACGAGGGGCTAGGAGATGGAAGCATGGGCCTTCCCAAGATAGACAAAGTTTATCCAGATAGATCACCTGTCCTAGTCAAGCTAGCCCAAGAGATGAATCTTGGGATAGAAGAAGAACTGAAGATCACTTTTAGGGCAGAATCTCTCAATACACAAGAATAGGAAAACTTCCTAACATTCTTCACATGCTGAAATCACAATTTTGCATGGACCTATGCAGACATGCCAGGGCTAGATCCCGCATTGGTCATTCATCATCTTGCAGTACGCCCTGATGCGAAGCCAGTAAAGTAGAAACTTAGAAAAATGAATCCTCAGGTGGCCCTCCTTGTCAAAGTAGAGCTAAAGAAACTACTGGATTGTTGGGTTCATTCACCCAATTGATTATCCTGAATGGGTTTCAAACCTAGTACCAGTAGCCAAACCAGATGGCCAAATCCACTGCTACATCGACTTCAAAGACCTCAACAAGGCCTGCCTGAAAGAAGACTTCCCACTACCAAACATTGGCATGATTCTGGATCTCATGGTAGGACATGAGATGTTATCCCTCATGGACAGCTTTTCAGGATATAACCAAATCAAAATCAAAGAGTGTAGGGTCGTAATGTCATTTGGCCTGAAGAATGTAGGAGCTACATATCAAAGAGCTATGACTGTCATCTTCCATGACCTTTTTCACCACATCATGGAAGACTATGTGGATGACTTACTAGGGAAATCAAAGACTAGAGAAGAACACCTAGATGTGTTGGCCAAGATCTTCAACCGGTTAGAGCAATACAATGTTCACCTAAATCCAAAGAAGTGTGTCTTCAGAGTCACCTCGAGAAAATTTTTGGGATATATAGTCTCCAGAAGAGGAATCGAGGTAGATCCTGCAAAGGTCAAGGCCATCACTAAAATGCCTCCTCTGAAAACATTGAAACAACTGAGAAGTTTGCAAGGAAAACTCCAGTCTATTCATCGGTTCATTGCCCAACTTGCTGATAAATGCCAACCATTCCAGCATCTACTCCGAAAAGATATAGCTTTTGTCTAGAACACTCAGTGTTAAGATACCTTTGATCAACTAAAAGAATATCTAGATAATCCCCCTATTCTAACTTCACCAAGGCAAGGAGAACCCCTCCTGCTATACATCTCCACCACAGAGATAGCTATAGGAGCCCTATTAGCACAGCACGATGAGCATGGAAAAGAAAGAGCCATCTATTACATCAGTCGTACTCTAATATCCTATGAGCTCAACTATACACAAATTGAATGAGCATGTCTAGCCCTAATCTTTACATCACAAAAGTTAAGACACTATATGCTCAATCACAAGACCAAGCTCATCGCCAAGATCGACCCACTGAAGTATCTGCTAAACAGAGCTGCTCTTACTGGGAGAATGGAAAAATGGGTCATGATTCTCACTAAATTTGACATTGAATACACTAAGAGAAAAGCCATCAAAGGACAGGTTATCGTCGATCAGTTGGCTGAAGCACCTATTCCTGTAGAGCATCCTACACTAGTAGAGTTTCATGATGAAGCTATCTTGACAATCACACTAGCCACAGACACATGGAAGATGTACTTTGATGGATCATACACACACAGAAGCTCAGGGGCAGGTGTCTTGTTTGTTACCCCTCAGGGTGACACCATCCCTAAGTCCTTCAAAATCACATTCCCATGTACCAACAATGTGGCAGAATATGAGGCCCTCATCACAGGTCTCTGAATGGCAATAAAATGGAAAACTGAGAACCTGACTGTGTATGGAGATTCTCAATTGGTCATCCAGCAAGTAAATAATGAGTACAAGACCAAGGATGATAAGATCCTGCCCTACAAAAAGATGGTCGATGATTTCAAAGTCTACTTCAATGACATCCACTTTGAGCAAATCCCAAGGCTCAACAATAAAGTTGTGGATGCCATGGCTAGCATCGGATCTCTGGTCGACATGAAGAAAGACAGCAAGAAATGTGAGTTCCTGATAGAAGAACTCCCCATCCCAGCATACGATGTTCCTAAATCAAAACTAGTGTACGAAGTCATTGGTCCCCTATCTCCATGGTATCAGGAAACCTACCTATACCTCTATGATAATATCCTCCCCCCTAACCTATCCACCTCACAGTGAAAATTGTTCATCCGTCAAGCCTCCCGCTTCACCATTGTAGGTGACACCCTGTACAAAAGAAGTCTTGATGGCATGCTTCTACGATGTTTAGACTCTAGGGAAGCTGAGGTAGTCTTGGAAGAGGTACATGCAAGCATCTATGGGGCATATTCAAGTGGACCCGCTCTTTCTAAAAAGATCCTCAGGACTAGATATTACTGGCCAACCATGGACAGAGACGCCTACCGGTTCATCAAAAAATGCCTCCCATGTCAACAGCATGGCAATCTCATCCATGCACCAACACAGGAGTTGCAACCCATCACAATGCCATGGCCTTTTTCATAGTGGGGACCTGACCTCATAGGAAAAATACATCCCCCATCCTCCAATGGCCATAAGTTCATAATCACTGCTACCGAGTACTTTACAAAGTGGGTGGAAGCAATACCACTCACCTTCACCACTGGCAACCAGATCTCCAAATTCATCCTCCACTATATCATCTGCCACTATGGTATCCCTCATTTCATCGTCACCGACAATGGAAAGCCATTCAAGAACCAAGAAGTTCGTACCTTGTGTGAAAATTTTGATATCAAACACCATTTCTCCACGTCGTATTACCCTCAAGGAAACAGTCAAGCAGAGGCTTCTAATAAAACCATCCTCCGCATCCTAAAGAAGACAATCAATGAAGTTGGCCATGACTAGCACTTCCAAGTCAACCCTACCCTATGGGCCTACTGCACAAGCATCCGCACTCCCACAGGAGCCACCCCATTTTCCCTAGTATTTGGATCTGAAGCCATTTTACCTATTGAGGTCGAGCTCCCATCTCTACGAGTATCCCTACAAAACATAATCTCTGATGAGAAATACAGAGTCGCAAGGTTGCATCAACTAGAACTACTAGATGAGAAACGCCTGAATGCATTGAACCACCTGCAGGCATATCAAAACCACCTCCGAAGAAGCTACAACAAGAGGATCAAAACCCAAAAATTTGAAGGAGGTGATCTTGTCCTTATAGAAAATCAAAAGAACCTGCAAGATCGTCCTAAGAAAGGAAAGTTTGAACCCAATTGGCTAGGACCTTATGTCATCACAGCCGACTATGGATCAGGAGCATATCAGCTTGCAACACCTGAGGGGTAGCCTCTAGATGAGCCGATGAACATCCTACATCTAAAGAAATTTTATGCATAACCCA
The DNA here is from genome assembly GCA_027924645.1 of Cunninghamia lanceolata. NCBI lineage: Eukaryota > Viridiplantae > Streptophyta > Pinopsida > Cupressales > Cupressaceae > Cunninghamia > Cunninghamia lanceolata. The sequence goes on from BSBN01000814.1 coordinate 17,263,955, forward strand.
TCTGATACCCCAAGTCAAAAAATAAAAAAATAATAGAAAAATCAAAAAACCAAAAAATCAAGAAAAACTTGAGTGCAATAAAAACTTCCAATGGTGAAAATCACTTTGGTGATGCCTTGGATAAGTACCATGGTGAAAACATGTTTCAGGCGCCACGTGTAGTGGCCGATTCTACCATCTAATAAGTCCTCTTTCTGTCACAATACTCCATATCGCATACATCCCATGGCTTGGAATTCTGAAACATCAAGTCCTATCGCTCAACCCTGCACCACCCAACCAAGGCTAACTCATGGAACGAGGATCCTAGTAAGCTCCCCTTTGTACAACTAAAAATAAAAAAATCCAAAAATAATACAAAATCAAAAAAAATCCAAAAACAATAGAAAAACACAGAAAATCCAAAAACAACACAACTCACTGCAAATCACCCCATACATCACTCTCACTATCAAAACATACATCAATCCTCACCATCACACCCATCCCAAAACATTCCCGCATCATCAAGTCTTGCCAAAATAGCATATTCATTTCTCTCGCATCTTGAAAGTACCTTGATCCCATGGATACAGGGTATGTAGGCAGTCTGGAATATGAAGGACATTTCCAGTACTCAGCTACATAAGATGCACCCATCCAACCCGTTTGGATGGTCCCAATTCACTAAGCTTTCTGGATCTAATAAATGATACACACGCTACGTATAGACTCAAAGCATGTCCCCTAAATGCAAAAATCATCAATCAACATACCAACTATAATCTTACACATAGCCTAACTATTCTTTCGCCCACTTTTCAAAAAAATTCCCCCATCAAATCCAACTGATCTGCATCCTAGGATATATCTTTCCCACAATGGACAAAAATCTGTCATCATATCAACATGTCTCTTGGCAAAAGTACACAAAGGCTATTTGTATCTTTTCATTGGTCTTTTTTATTATTGATTTTTATCTTTTGTCTCACTCTAAGTCATCTCCAAAGCTACCTTGATCTCATTATATCATGGTAAGTAGCGGACAACACCTAGAGTAGACATGGTCAATTGTTTCTATATGTTGTGCTTGTGGGTTGGTTTCATTACTCCAGGAATAGTATTCATATCTTGAAGCTTGGGTTGGTTCTTGCATGATGTGTCCCATTTGCATATATAGGCATCAAAAACCTTATATGTACTATCCGCACTCATCGCTATGAGTCCCCTTCCTAGGCTAGACAAGATTATACTACCTTGGGCACGCATGAAATCAACCTATTGTTTGTGGGTCTAGTCCATGTAATTGTGGGATATATATCATCACCTAGGTCATTTCATACTTTTGTGAACTATATCCTACATTGCTATAATAAACTAAGAAATGCTCTTAATTAATCTTATGCAACTACTGTTACTAGCTCAAAATCATCATCCTAAACAACTATACCATCTCGGCCTAGATTTGATAATCACTTCCTCCCCCAACCTATCCAATTCCCTTGCTAATCCCCTTCCCCCACCGTATCTCCACTCAACACATCCTGAACCAAAGTAAATGTCCCCTCAATGACGTGGTGTCTTATGACCTAAATTATCCTCTCGTCTCCCCACCCCCATCCTCTAGACGCTCCCAATCCTATCCATACACCCCTATCCTCTCCCCACCTAGTCCCCTTTCCCACAGCCTCACTACTTAGGGTCAAAACAAAGAACATCATGTGTATCAAGACTTGATTGTCTCACCTATCACCTAGTTTAGATCTCACATATCGCCTAGCTACATATCAGAATCATTTAAACTTGCATATCATTTAGGTTCATTTTAAATCATTTAACCTACATTTCATTTAGGTTCCTTTTAAGAATCATGTAATCTCATATCATTTAGGTTCATTTTAATCATTTAAGGTTGCATATCATTTAGGTTCATGTTAATCACTTAAATTACATCTCATTTAGGTTCATTTTAATCATTTAAGGTTGCATATCATCTAGGTTCATTTTAATCATTTAAACTTGCATATCATTTAGGTTCATTTTAATAATTTAAGGTTGCATATCATTTAGGTTCATGTTAATCACTTAAATTACATATCATTTAGGTTCATTTTAATCATGTAATCTCATATCATTTAGGTTCATTTTAAATCATTTAACTTGCATTTCATTTAGGTTCATTTTTATCATTTAAACTTGCATGTCATTTAGGTTCATTTTAGAAATCTTTTAATTTGCACAATCATTAGGTTCATTTAATAAATCATCACATTACATTCCATATATCATTGCATCAACACTAGTGACATTTAGTTACATTACATCATCACAATCATAATCATTTAAACTGCATTTAACAAATAATCTAGTTGCGTATACATATTTTCATACATAAGATGTGTTTATTTTGATAAAACATACATTTCCATTACATCACATTTTTCCATCCATAATAAATGTTTATTAATTTGAACATTTAGTTGCATTAAACATCATATAGTCCATAGATCACAAACCATGCATATATCAACATAAGTAAACCATCACTACATCCATCATAAGTACATCCATAACATCAAAAACATAATTGCATAAACACAACACATCCATACCATATAAATCCATAAAGCACATTGTATCCATAAACATATGCATCATCATAATCATAATAGAGCATCATAAGCAAACACATAAGCCATCAAAAATCTCCATCACATCATATATCATCACAAAAAAATGTACATCGCTCATATATACATCAAAAAATATAAAGTCCTGACACAATGCCTCTAAGGGCTACAATGATATAATATCACATGGAGGACCCTCTATCTGATCGGGTGGGGGATCCTAATCCTAGTGGTGGTTGTGGTCCCACCTATGACTATGGCTGTGGTCCTGCCTATGGCGATGGTTGTGGCTGCATCTATACCTATACCTGTAGAACCTGCTAGGGCACATACGAGGGAGGAGGCATCGTCTGCTGCACAAACTGCACAGATCTAGACCTATGAGACCTAGATGCCCTCGATCCACTGACCTGACTTAAGCTTGGGCCATGCTACTTTGCTGGCACTGTCGCGTAATAGAGACCCTGATAATACTCCAACTGCGCTCTGGCCTCTATCAAATCCCCCTGAACCTGAGTCAGCTATCCCTGTAGCTGGTATGACTGTGTCTATGCTTGGGACAACTAAGTCTGCATCACTGTCAACACTGGGGCCATACCAGCACTAGACGTCTGCAAAGCAGTCTCTGCCTGCTATGCTCTCAGAAGCACTGCATCCCGTTCTCTGGTCAAAACCTCTATATCACCTTGTGCATGGGCTAGCTGTGCCTGTAATGCAACTGCCTGTCCATCTGACCCATCCAATAAGGCCAATGCCCCCCGCAACTGAACCAACTCTACATCGTGGCTCTCTAGTGCCTCTTGTAGGCTCGCCACCTATGCTCTCAGGGTCTCCATCTCCTCCTCCTCACCCTAAGGACACCGACGAGACGTAAACCTCTCAACCTCACCCTCTCCAGCTGTCCCTGAAGGGCCTGCCTGCTGCCCTACTGTCTGCTGCCCTGTAACCTACTGCTGCCCTACCAGTGGGGGGGTAACTCACCCCTATCCACCCTCAGTTGTCCCTCACACCGCTAAGGTCCTCTAGGCTGTCACCCCACTCTGATCTGCATCTGCTCAATAGGCACCTATTGTATAGGTACCTACTGCCCCACCTACCCCTGTCCAGCTGCCACTACCGCGAGCACATCTATCGGCTGGCCATCCCTACCAACCACCCTCTCCTCTCCATCCCCTCCAACCTCCATGAGGCTGTCTCTAATTATCTCCTCCCCCTCCTCCAGAAAGTCATCCCCATCTTAGTCATCACCACCACTGTCATCTGAATCATCATCCCCTAAGCCTGATGCCTCCTCCACAGGTACTGCCTTAGCAGGATTTGTAAACCAGGTCAACCGCCACATCTTCCACCATATATCGTATGTAGGGGTAGTGCTTGCATCCCTCACTATGCTCCTCCAATCCCACTGTACTGGTCGTAGAGCTGCAAAATCATCCCAAGCAACCTGTGGTTGTATGGCCGCAGGCCAAAAGGGTGCATCTCAATGGGTCTGAGCAAAAATGGCCATCTGTTGTGGCATGTCCTACCTTAACCCAAACTGTCGCATCACCCGCGAGGGTAGATACATCTTGATGGTGTGGTCTCCTTGACACATCAGGTACCGCTGCTAAAATGTAAATGGCATGTGAATATCATCATCTGGCCATGGCTCCACTCTGATGTATGGTCGTCAGGTCACACAAATGACATCATCCAGCATCCGCCTCTAGTACCGCACCTATCTAGTATACGTGTACTCTGCATCCTGATATAAGAACACAAACACCTCAAAAGGATGGTGATAGTACCCACATGTCGGCCGTGTAACTATGATGTGCTCCCAGATCCACACATGCAATAGTCACCCCAGCTGACAATGCTAAATCATGAAGATAAGCAACTGTGTGCATCTCGTGATATAGCTACCCCAATATCGCAGGCCCCCAGGCATACACAGTATCATGCCTCACCATACCCTCGATCATCTCTCCCTAGCCAACTAGGAAACCCCTGCCTCGCCTATCCGGCATCACAACCCCACCAATCAATGCACATAGGAATAAGGCAAAGGCATCTGCACCCGCAGCCAGCGTCCCCTCATAGCTCATCTCTCTCCCGTCCACCGATAGAATAATATGATCCTCACCAAACACTCTGATCAGGGCGCTCCACCCCCTCTTCATGTCATATCTAACCCGTTGACCTCGAATAGGTAGCTTGAGGATGCGATAAACAATCTCAAGTGTGATCGTGATCTCACCAGTCGGCAGCAAGAATGAACAGGTCTCCGAGCGGTACTGCTCCACAACTACTGTCATTAGAGCTCGATGAGCTCATAGCACAGGCATCGACACCACTATCAGAAGCCCCAACCTAGCTAGTCTGGCCCGCATAGCAACATCAAAATGGTCGAACAATGCCATCACAGATGGCACGCGTCGCTCCCTTGAGTACACTATAAATCAGCATGTATCCTGTATCCACAACTTTTTGATCAGATATCAACCTATCTTTTTCTAAACCAACCCCTTTCTTCTAATGTCTAAAAAGCCAGAATCATGTGGCGCCAAAACAGACAACCCCTTGCATCATTTTCAAAATGGCGCTACAACTTCCTCTAAATAGAGCTATTACAGAAAATAGTGCCACTACGCAAACCATTTTGCGCTAATCCCAAACATGGCGCTACTGTGCACTATACATAGCGCCATTTTTACAAATGGTGTCGCCCTGCCCTTTGGCGCTAATCTAGTAAATAGTGCCGATTCCATAAAAAGCACTAATATCCTATATTGCGCTAATCCCCTATATGGTGCTAAAATGCAAAATAGTGCTACTACCAAAAATGGTGCTATTACAGAGTATAGCGCTACTGTAACACCAATTTAGCGCTAAAATGCTAAAATCCTATTCTTCTAAAATTGGTGCTACTTTAGAAAATAGCACTAAAATACCATGTAAATGGTGACAAACTGCCCTAATCCTACCCTGGCAGATAGCACCAATCCAGAGGATGGTGCTAATCTGCCTAACTCTTGGCACTACGCGCACTAACCCTATTTCCTGAACCCCAAAAAAGTGACATAAATGAAAAAATGAAAAAGTCAGGGTTAGACCCTGCCTGGGGTCCATCCTTTGGTGCCCGGCCAAATGATCAGAACCACTCTGAGATGTGTCAAAGTCGAGGGAACTGGGGGTTGCGGTCAGCCATCTCTCCTTTGCTTCTTCTTCTCAAAAGTCAAATGTGTGCAAATGTAGCACTCTTAGGGCCCACTTCTTCTAATATAGCATGCCATGTCATCCCCCACTCATTCTTTTTCCCCTCCAGGGTGTAGATCTCAACCTTTTTTCTCTATTTTTCTTCCGGTCATCCTCTTTTTCCGTCCCCTATCCAAATTTCACCCCCGTCGCATCCTTTTGAGAACCCTCCTGGAAAAATTTTATTTTTCCTACCGACCTCTCGAGGGGGCATCCCTTATCCATCTTATTCCTCCCGACAGCTGGGGCATACTTTTTCTTTGACCTGACATCACTTCCCTCCTAGGTCCTAACGCCACATCAAAGAGGGGCAAATGTAGACACCTAAAAATGTCTTCTACCATCCAACTGACTCCCGACATCCCTAAACACACCAATTTCCCTTCTAGCCAATTAATTAAATTTTTATTAATTAATTATCCCTCCATTTCCCAAATTCACATCATTTTATATCCAAAATTGAATTAATTTCATTGATTCAATAGTCCAAAACCTTAGCCAATTGATTTAATAAATATGCAATATTTATTATTTCAATTTCCCTCTCCTCACTAAATCCAATTAATTAGCTAAACCATGCTTAACTAATTAATTCAGCCTATTGATTAACCTATCCCTACCCTAGACAATTAAATAGCTAGTATTTAATTGCCTACCATAGCCTACCTCATCCTAGCCCTAGGGTTAATTAAATAAAACCTATATTTAATTAATCCTAAAACCTCTCATTTGGGTGGTCAAACCTAGTTAAACACCCTTCCCCACATCCTCAAATAAAAAATTGAAATAAATCCACCTAAGTCAATTTTTTATTTTAAAACATCCCACATCACAATTAATTCCCCTTACATCCCCATACCTCATTTATCTCCACTTATGCCCAAATAAATTTTTAATTCATTTTACATTCCCCATATGAATCTTTAATTCAAAAATAATCCTTCACCCCCATACTCATTTAATAACCCCTTTTCCCAAAATGAATAAAAGATTTACTTTTAGTCCTAGCCCTCCATTCCTCCAAGATTGAATCTAGGCCTTCCACATTACTTTTATCCTCCACCATTGATCTTTTAAATCAATCTTCACTATTGGATCAAAATCCCTTCCAAAAGTCTATAAATACAACATCTCTAAACCCACTTGAGGATCCAAGTTTTGAGTAATGTTACCATGTCCAAATGTCCACTTGAGCTAGAATTGTGAGTTGCATAATTAGAGTAGCATTTCACATTTGAATTCTTAATCTAGGGAATATCATGTCTTAGGAGCTCTTCGGTGCAAGCTTTCTCCTCCCTTGATGAGATTAGGTTTTCATGTGAAGGTATAACTTTATGTTTTATGCATTTTGTTAGTATTTTCAACCTCATTTATTTTCCTAACCTACAAGACTGTTTTGCACAAAGATGATGATCAGAGAGAAGTTGTAATATGAGATCTAGATGTTGGAGATGCTCAGCCCATGTTTTACTATAGATGAGGATATCATTAAATAAGACCAGAATGAATTTCAGCAGGTAGGGCCAGAATATTTTATTCATCAATGCCTAGAATGTTGAAGGAGCATTAGTGAGGCCAAAGGGCATGACCAAAAACTCATAGTGGCCATCATGCGTGCAAAAATTTGTTTTAGAGATATCATCCTCATGAACTCGAATTTGGTGATACTCAGAATGAAGATCCAACTTGGAGAAAAAATGAGCGCCATGAAGCTCATCAACAACAAGAATCAGAAACTTATCCTTGATGGTGATGTGATTAAGTGCTTGGAAGTCAATGCAAAGGCACCATGACCCATCTTTTTTCCAAACAAGAAGGACTGGTGAAGAAAAGGAACTAGTACTAAGGGAATAATACCTTGCTTCAGTAAGTCTCGAACAAGCATCTCAATCTCCATTTTTTTATGAAATGGGTAGCAGTAGGGCCTGATGTTGGGAGGAACACTTCCAGGAAGGAGCTGAATACGGTGGTCCTCTAGTCGTGAAGGTGTAAATCCCACTAGTTCGGCAAAGACACATGCATACCTATCCAAAATTCATTGTAGATCCAAAGGTGTAGTGGAGACTGTTGATGGTTGCATTTGAATAGAATGGAGCTGAGCGATGACACCATGTGAATTCATCTTAAGAAGCTTGTCCATCTGATGTGAACTTATGATGCTGAGAGACCTGATTGTAATCCCTTCAATGTGTGTTTTTTCTGATTATCTAAAAACTGTATACAAAGATTAGCAAAATCCCATAAGATGGGTCCAAGTGTGCATAACCATTGGATGCCCAAAACCACATCACATCCACCTAAGGGCAAGGCAAACATGTTAGAGTGCAGGTTATAATCTCTCATAGAGATATGCACATTGCGACACTTCCCTTTGCAATGTAATGTGCCCCCACTAGTAATCATGACTTCAAAGATGGAGCAAGGATGGACAAAACAATCAGCCTGTTTGGTGATCCGAGGGTCAATGAAGTTATGAGTGCTATGAGAATCAATGAGTATTGTAAGAGGGAGCTTCTTGAAGTAACCCTTGACCCACATGGTTTGTGGGGTGGTGACTCCTACTAAAGCATGGAGAGAGATCTCTCAGTGGTCTTCCTAAGAAGCAGGGTCAACAAGCTGCTACTGAGTGTCAACCTAATCATCCACTGTATCGTGAGCATCTACATAAACTTTAGTTTCAGGTGGAGAATCCACATCCAAGAGATAGAACTTTTGCTCAACACATCTATGGCCCCGAGTGAATTTCTCATCACAATTATAACAAAGCTCTTTTTCTCTACATGCCCACATCTCTGTTTCAGTCAAATGCTTGATAGGAGTTGTTCTAGGAGTTGGAATTATTTAAGGCCATTAGTGTTGATTGTAAGGAACACTGAGAGGGGGGGTAAATCAGTGTTCTATAAACTTTTTCTTGCACTTTTACTTTTAACCATTTCAAGGGATTACTCAAATAGAAGCATAATATACAAATGAACAATATCCACAAAAGCATGACACATAACACCAAGATTTGACATGGAAAACCCAAAATGGGAAAAACCATGGAGAGGATTAGCTCTCATAAATATATTTCAATCTTTACATGAATGATGTTCAGACTTGGTCACTCCACGGACCTAGAACATGCTAGCTTACAACCATGAAGTACAACTAGATTTAGCAGGCTCACTGCCTCAACCCTAAACCTAGCAAGATTACAATGAGGGTTGTTAAACCCTACTAGAGGCTCACTGTCAGCTTACTACCTTGATGACAAAAGCTTGCTTCTACTTAGATCACACATAATAACTGAGTACTGCTTAAGTATCTGCCACTATGCCAAGGTGCAGTCATTTAACAATTGTATTCTGAATCCCAAGTCTTCATCGTTGTTGATCTTATAACTCTACTCTTCTATTCACATGTTTGCATACACACACATTATCTCTGAGTCCCAAGTCTTCATTGTTGTTTCTCTTCTAACTCTGTTCTTCTATTCGCATGCTCGCATCTCACACATTATCTCTGCTCTGCTTCTTCACTTCATACTTCTCTTCACATCTTCACTCAGGGATATATTTTCCATGACTTCCTTACTTGTTTATATATAATTCATCAACCTTGGAATGTCCATCAAAGTCAGCATTACATTCATCATTCATTGGAACAGTCTCCAAGGTTGACATTCATACATACATCAAATTAGGTCTGGACCTAAACACCATATGCCACAAAAGAATGAGGACATAATGTATTACACCTTAGCTTGGACCTAAATCTATCCAAGCACACTACACATGACTTAAACATTCATCAATAACATCTCTTGATCACCGCAATTAATCAAGTTGGCCAAATAGTTTAAACTAGGAGAATTCTTGATCACATGCTTCCTTGATAACAAACATAATAAGCAGACCCTGTATAATTCTTTAACATGATCTTGACACCTCCACAAACAACATAAATTCACCTAAGAGCCAATAAATCCATCTGCAATAGATCTCACTTGGAGATTACTGAAGACAACAAATATCACCTAAACTCAACAACTTTCATCTAAAGTATAACAACACAAACCTATCTTCTAGAGCACCAAATCACAAACCCTCTAGAATGAAGATAGCTATGGACTTTCTAAGCTTAAATCTAGAACCGCAAGGCTAAATTCCAATCTGCAGAGAAGTGCGGAGCACAACACTTTCTCCCTGTCACTCTGCATACATTGGCAAAACCAATCTTCAAACTGGTGAATAGATCTTTCACTGTATAGTGTTTCAAACCACCAAACTAAGGAATTAGTATCTTCAAATACTTCTCTAAATCATATCCCAATCTCACACTCCAGTCTTCAATGCTGAGGAAATGCGAAGTAAAACATTTCACTATTCTGGGAGACAAACACTTGTTCCAAATTAACCAAGTAACTTCCTTGGATGCTGACCTTAGGTGTTGACATCAATGACAACACTTACTACTCATACTTGCAACAATCTCCCCCTTTGTCATTGATGGCAACACATGATGTGAAAAACCATCAAGACATGTAATCTTGCTTTGCTTCTTTGCTCCACCTCACTTGATGCTTTCCCTGACTGCAACTTTCTCCTTAGGTTTTTGATATAAACTTCTCTCCCCCTTTGACATCAATGGTAAAGGGTGCTGAAACTTTTACTTCTCTCCTTCTTGAGTTATCAAGGCTCAACTCAGATCTTATTACCACTGCATAACTTCCCCTCTCAATCAATACTACAACACTTATTGCTCTTTATCAGGAACTCATATCAGCATCACCTACCTACTTCCTTTAGGAGGTAGCCTCATAATCCTCTTGACTACCAACACATGTGACTCTCTAGGATCTTCTTGAAATCTTTCCATAGGACAAACTACATATATTACATCTAGTCTGGTATAGGTCAAATATAGTAGTCCTCCAATCATAGACCTATACTTTTTCTGGACACTACTACTCTAATCAATCTAAGATTATTCTTTACTCCTCTTGACTTCAACAACCATCTCTAATTGCTACCTGCTCTATTGCATCTTTTTCTTTTACTACTTTGAATACTCCCCCTCAGGAATACACATCAAAATGTGTCAACTTTTTCTCACATTAACATATCTTGTCTTCTCAAAAATTTAGACTTGACTTTTCTTAGATCAGAGTATGACATCCAACCATGAACTTTCCTTCTTCTTAAGGAACATAACATTTCATCTTTTATAATGCATATTAATCAATGACAACACATCTAGCCAATAATTTCTTTAGGTCAATACTCATTTGTCTGCAACTTTTCTCTTGTAGGCATCCTTTATCCATAACCACATACTCTCACTTTCAACCAAAATTCATCGCTCTTATATATCTGCATCATGATTTATTTCACCCATCGGCCTGTTCCTCAAGAGCATGCTTAACAGGTTCATCTGCTGACTTACAACTTCTACTGCAGATTACAAACCATTTTCAAAATTATATCAAGGACTCTTTACACATTCCCAAACTTACCCTCATAACTACAAGGCATGATATCATCTTGCGGAGAAATGTGGACCATCAGAACTTAGACTCTGTCTCTGTCAGACTCTATCAAATGCTATGCCGATACTTAGCAACTTGTAACTGTCTTTTCAGTGAACTTTAAATCTCCCAACTCTGAAATTAGACACTTTACATAAGTGTTTACAACACCTCAAAATTACATAACAAAAATGCTCACCTGTAGAGGAATGCGGACCACTGCACTATACCCTGTTCACTATTCCTGCTATACCTTTGCTTGCCCAGACTTAGATATTTCTTCAAGATGACTTTTGAAGGAAGTTAGGACTTGATCTCTGAAGCATAACACTATCAAACAATTGAGAACATTATACTTGAGCTGCATTACCAGATCATCATTTGTGGAGGCATACTATCCAACTTAATGTCCTCCACTCAGAATACTTTCCATACTTAGTCATTTTTTGTCAACCGAACCTGTAGTCAAACATGTTCAACTTTTCTCTTCATTCACTACAGTAATAGGTTCATCTAATTTAGAGCTAATATTTTTCCCTTGTTTTCATCAACCTTCAAATTAGCACTCTCAATGATCTTCTTCAATCTCTTATTGTAGCACTGGTAGGCTTTACTCTTGTTAGAGTATCCAAGGAAGATTCCTTCATCACACCTATCATCAACCTTGCCTAGTTCTTCTTCTTTCCTTTGACTTGAACTATGTTTAGGATGTAGACAGTTGTATGTATAATTTCTCTTCAATACACTTCTGGTAGGTCAGCCTCCTTCATTATAGTCTTAGAAGCCTCTTGAACTATCTTGTTCATTCTCTCAACAACTTCATTTTGCTGAGAATTTCTCGGTGCAAATAATTGTCTTTCTATCCCTTGTTTTGTTTATCTGTAATTCTTCTTCTTCTTTGTTAATGCACCTCTGCTTCTTATAGTGTGATGCCTTTGCACAAACCCTTGTACTTTCTTCATCTTTTGCTATTTGATTCATGTCCATTTGCCTTTGAGTTCATCAACTACTTCCAATCATCATGAAAATTGTTTTGTACTGAAAACAACTGTGTTCTGTCAACCCAAACTTCTGTTACTCATTACATTCAAGCTACTTATCAAAATCAGACAAATTTATGGATGTAGATGTAACCAATGACATATAACCATATGCTAGAATCATAGAGCAATATCTTCAATGGTGGACCAATGCAGACCAAATTACTGAAGCACTATAGACTTGATTCTATCTTCTTTTCTTGATCAAATCTTCTTGCATAGCAAACTTCTCAAACTGCACAAATCTTCCTTAATCCTTGACAAGCACAGTTGTTTGTCCTGAATTAGACATTTTTTGCCAATCCTTGACTTGTCTCTATGTGTTGAGGCATCATCACCAATCCTTTGGCAAGGGAGAAAGGACTTTCATTAAAGCTCCCCCTAAGCCAAAACACCAAATTCACTTCCCAGAGGAAGTATCTGCACCTGAGTCTAGTGTAGACTCATCTTTGACTTCATTTACTTCCTTCTTGACCCAAACCTTGTTCATCTCCTTCTTGACTTTTGCCGGATCAACCTTTTCTATTGGTTTCTTCAATTCTTCCTAAGTATCCTTCTTCATGTTCTTACTTTTGCATAATCTTGCAATGTGTCTAGGCCTGTTGCAATTGAAACACAATATTTTTCTGACCATTCTTCCTTCCATTCATCTTTGACTTGCATAGGTTAGCCTTGTGCCCAAATTTATTGCATGTATAACAACACCTATTGAAGGATTTAACTATCCTATTCTTGCCATAGTCATTTCTCACTTGACTTCTGCACTCATTTGCCCTATGTCCCATCTTATTGCATGCATAGCACCTAATAGAATTTTGACTTACTTTACTTCTGCATACAACATCTCTATGACTAACTTTATTGCATGTAAAACATTTACCTTTGAAAGATTGATCATTCCTTCCATTGTTGAAACCTTTTCTTATCTGACTTCTACATTCATTTTCTCTATGACCAATTTTCTTGCAATTGAAACACTGTGTTGGGTGAATATTTTGTCTTCAACTAACTGAAGGCAAAATGGTTATATCAACCATAGTGTAATGACATAAATCTCTCCTCTCAGCAAGGGGAGGTTCCCTATCAACTATCACAAACTTTTTTAAACTAAATACTAACTTAGGGGTGAAACCATATCATCCATTTCTCTTTTTTCAGAAATGATGTTTACAAAATGAAAGAATACTTTCTCAATACAAATTTGAATAACTAAGAAACTCACAAGAGCACAAAGTCTATCATTGCTCCTTTTACTAATTTATAATTTAGAACTAAGTAGAATAAGATGCAACTCAAAGTCTTCACCGAATACTACGACAAAACATATGATCATAAAAGATAATAGCAGCTCAAAGTCTTTCCAATATCTTTTACTTCAAAACATAAAATCACAAACTAAAGATAATTGTTGTAGCACAAAGTCCCCAAAATCATCTTTAGAACATCTCCCAAATTATTCACACCCACACTGCAATTTGATCAAACGGATAAGATAGTATTAGGAAAAGGACATGAGAACAATTTCCAATACGCCACAAGTTATTTCAACACAAAGATTGAATGATCACTTGTTTTCTTATTCACTTGATAAAATTTGATTTACAATTTGAACGCAAAGTCTCAAAATGCTCTTCAATTTGGCAGAGTTTCGCTTCAATAACTAAAAGATGATTATTTACAATGGGGATCCTCTTTATTTATAAGAGGAACCGAGAGCAAAAATAGGAAAAGAAAAACTAACTATGACTTATTCAAAAAAGGAGTCCTTTTTGATTTGGGACTTCCTATGTTTTTACATGTAATTACATATGAGAAAAGTATACGTAAATATGTCCAAAATTATTTCAAAAGTACATCTAAAAAGTGGAAAATAAACTAAGTAATGGAAAAGTTGTTTCAACTTGTATTGCCTTCTTTTTTCATGTGGAAATCATACATGGTGAATGCTTCTTGCATGCTAAGACTATCTGGACTAACTGTGTTCTTAAAAATCATCCGGGCTCTAACTATTGCATCTCTGATCGTGGTGACTGATTTTGCATGACTAGTTAACTTGGTCTTCAAATTATCCAAAGTTAATTGATTGTCAAGAATATTATCCATGGAGGCCACTAAAAATGTTTTGTCCTCAAAATCTTTCTGGAACATGTTTTCAAATTCCTAAATCATCTCTTCTACAGAAAGAAATTGGTTATCATGTGACACAAGATTGCACGACAACTCCTCCAATTTATGCAAAAGACTAACATCACTTTGATCACTTAGTTTCCTTGCAGTTTCCAGGTCATTGATCAAATCTTTCAGCACACGGCTCTGATATGTCAATGCCTCTTTGGTTTCAGTATAAGAATCCCTATTTGGAATGACACCAATTGATATCAGAGCACTTTTTTTCATATTTCTCATCTCCACCCACATATCATGATTATGTTCTAGGTGCTCGATATCTTGAGAAATAACATCAATCAAGTCATCAAGTTCTGCTCTTATTTTTTCCATTTTATCTATCTTCTCAGATAGCTCTGTAAGCAGAGAGATTCCTTGTGTGTGCATCCTTTCCAGATATTTGTCAAGTACTCTTCCCTTAAGATGAGTCTTTTCAGCTTTTTGAATGATAGGATCTTCTACAGAAACTGCCTCAGGAATCACTGATTCTGAATTCAAAGTAATTTTCCTCACCACTGCAGTAAACTATTCAACCATTGCTTTGTAATGATCCTTCATTTCTTTCTCTTTGTCAAATTTCTGAATCAAAATGTCCATTGCTGACTGCATGTCAATCTTTGCACTTTCATGAGTTATTTTGCCTAACACAACCCTAGAGATAGAATAATCATTCATACTAAAATTTTCCATGGTTGCATCCTGCGGAGGTCTTGCAATCTCTAGAAATTTGTGTCCCTTGTCTCTGAGAATTCTCAAAAGAATCTTTGGCTTCTTCGATGTCTTACCTTTCGCAGGCACCAGCTTACTAAAATCAAAGTAATTTGGAGAGATGACTTGTTTCTTCCTTTTTGGTGTATATACTGACAACCATGGTGAAAGCACAGAAGTACTCACATTAGGATCTATTCCCATTGTTGGTGTTATTAGAACTACACTTGCACTAGAAGTAGAAACAATAGGTGGAGCATTAGTAAAAATTGCACCTATCACATTCACATTAGAAACCTGTTCAGAATTCATTACAAAGTGATCAAATATAGAAGTATCCCCAATATCAAAAGATGAGAAAAAGCTAGGAATAGACTCTGAGGAATGAAGAACATCTTCAAAAGTATTTTGAGGATTGTCAAAAATTGTTTTAGAAGGTGATGGAGATTCAGAAGAGGGGATGTCAATGGGTGAAATAGATAGAGGGACTGAAACAGGTATATCAGACAAAGGAGAAGAGACTCCCGTTTCTTGTTGTACATTCTCCTATGGAGACAAAATTTCCTCTTCTTATCCTTTTGTAGGTCTATCTTCAACCTCCATTTCCTCTGTAGCTGGCTCTTCAGTATTCTGTTTCTCAATTTCCATAACTTCTATCTCAGATTCTTTCTCCACAGCCTTTGACTTCTTCATCACAAATTTGATCCTAGGCTTATGTGGCTTGGAAGAAGAGGGAATGTCACTCTTGTTCTTCATTCTATTCTCCACCTTCTTACCTATTTGTTCCTGAATTTTAGTCTCTGATCCTATAAGGAATTCTTTCAAAACAATTCCCTTATCTGATAGCCACTTATTGGTGTTAGCCAATATGGGTTCAAACCTTTTCCTCGGAGAGGTCAATTCTTTCTGAGACCATTGAATAGGAGGAAGAGGAGAACCAGCAACATGTTTAGTGTTATATCTATCATCAATCAACTCTTCATCATCCACTAGGTCTTCAGGAATATCAGCCAATCCCAGATATTCATTCTACTCCAGAGATAACTGGCTATAATCCAACTTTCTGACATCTTCTATTCTCAAATCCACCCAGACATCCTCAACCATAGGTTCATGAAACTGGGTCTTTCTCTTGATCTTGTCTTTCACACCCCTATAATCAAACTTTGGCCTTCGTTTGAATTGTTTCATGGTTACTAGCTGCATTTCAGTTTCCATGGCTCTAGCCTTTGCAGCAGTTGATACTAAAAACCTGCCTATTTCAACTGGAAACCTGAAACCTAGTTTCTTGAGCTCCATTTGCTTATTATGTACGACAATCATTTGTCTACATAATTCCATTAAAACAAGTTTGTCTGAGGGAAACCTTGGCAACATATAAGGATGACCTTGGAAAAATCCAACCCTTAGATATGAGAAAGAAGGAAATTGTAAGAAGATGCATCCAAAATCATTCACCACTGACCAAGCTTCATCTGAAACTTTTCTTTGCTCTAGCTGAGAGTCAAAAAGACATAAGAACACTATGAAGAAAGCATCATTTACCCTTCTGAAGTGGTGAATAGATCCTTTCAATGTCAGTTGAGAATAATACTGATACATAGGAACTACCCTCCTATCTCCTTCTGATGTCAAACCTGGAAAGATTCTCATAGAGGCTGCTATATACACCAGGTAAGAAGTCACATAGAATTTGAAGGTAGTAGATACCTTAGTCAATTACTTGTGCAGAGCATTGTTGATTTTCTCACCCTAGAAGATGGCTTGTTTACCTTGGAGTATTACCTTGATAAAAGGGTACATCCTCTCATGAAAAAGTGAGGAAGAGGCTAACCCCCTTATCCTGCTAAGAAGAGTTATAAGATCACCAACTTCTTCTACAAAATCACTTCTGGGAAAACTCCTTAGCCACCTAGACAAGTTTGACCTTGAAGTTTTGAGCCATTTAGTATTGATTATCTTCTTCACCTTCTCAGAATTTTTTTCATACTCTTTTTGGGCTTCAGCAAAATCTAGTTTTATAACTTCTGAAATAGCAAGGCACATGAAAACTTTATCAATGAATTTAGAATCTAATTTGATTACCACATTACCATGTGCATCCATCACTGCCCTAGTATCTCTGTTGTAAAACTGAGCACACTGAAGAACAAACTCTGTGTTATGGGCTACCACTGGGAAAGATGATACCAGATGAATGTTACTGTCAATAATCTTTTTCATTGCAGAACTAGGATTATTGGACTTGGTTCTTTCCACAAATTCAACCATGTCCACATGGCCAATCTCTATATCCTGAATGTCATCAACATTGGAAGTAATTGAGGTGATTGGAAAAACACCTTGATACTTATACTTCATCATTTTTGACTTCTTCGGAGACAACTCAGTCATCTAAAAAAGCTATCACCAGAAGGATGTTGGTGAAGAGAGAGAATCTGTGGAAGAAACTGCAACAAAAAGCCATGATCATGCAATTAGGGGAAATACTGGTAATCTGGGAAAATTGCATGTCGACGATCATGACTATGGAGATACGCTTGAAATGGCTAGAGTGTGAGCAGGTCAAAAAATGGAGGGAAGCAGGTTTGGAAAAGAAAAATTGAAAATCTCTCAGAGTTAGAAAAATTTGAGAGAATGATTGCACAGGCGGCAAAATTTACCACCCCTGCATTAGAGGGACATATTGCAAGTGTCAGGGTGGCCATTATTACTGACCCTATAGGTAGGCTGAAATGCAAATGTATCGGTGGTAGAAATTACCGCTTTTGCATGTTGGAACAATTTGAGTGTTTGAGCGGCGAATTTTTCTGATACTACATGAGAGGTATGTTGCAAGGGTTTGAGCGGCCAATTTTACTGCTCTCACAGGTTGGATATTTCAAAGTTTTCTTCGTGTAAGGGCGGCAAAATTCACCGCCCATACACATTGGGATAAAGCTTCCAAATGTGTAAGCGGTAATTATCGCCGACTTAGCATTTGATCAAAACATAACATGTTTGTGTGAGCAACAATTATCATCGACACTACACCTGACAATGGCTATGTAAGTTCATGTTTTAAATGGTAAAATTTACCACTTAGATACACGGAGGTTAATTCTTCTCATGAGATGAGTATTGGCAAACCATTCCGATAGAACGTAGATCAGAGAAAACTAAGCAGAGACTAGGGTTTTAAAGACAACTCAAAAAGAAAGAAAAAATGAAACAAAGGGTGATTTGCATTGAACAATACTTTGAACAATAAAATTCCAAGGAGACATGAACAATTACTTCAATGAATAAGAAAAAGAAACCCTAGAAGGAAACAATAACAAAAACAAAGGTTTAAAGACTTATCTATCAAAAAGACTGAAACCCTAACCGCAACTTTCGCGACCTGAAATCCATCCGAATCTAAGATCAATGCAATCGAGCAGTCTAAGGAAGGTTTCGAGAATCGACTAGGAGGCTTAGAGAAAAAGAAATAATGAAATAAAATGAGTTTACCCATTAAAAAGGTTAAAAAGCAAGCTCTTAATGTTAACATGAGTGGCCATTAATGCCACTGAAGTTTGTGATCTTGAAGATCTTACTCGGGTGGTGAAAATCGCCGACCTGACATGTGCTAACCAAAATGCAACAGCGGTAAAAAGTACCGCTGATACATATGCTTACGAGGAACATGTAACGGCGATGAAAATTGCCGCTTGGACATGTTTAAACAAAAGACTATGTAAAAGCGGTAATTTTAGCCGATTCAACATAATAACTAAAAAAAGGTATGCAAGAGCGGTAGATTTTGCCGACTTTGCACATAAAGTTTCAAAATTTTACTAACACCCTGAAATGATCAAAATTGATAGTTTGATCAGTTTGCAACCTAATTGATTCGCACAAATTTCAAGGAATTGATTTGAGGGAATGTCACAAACTAGTTTAGGATGTCATATGACTTCGCATGAGACCAAGAGAACTTGTTCTTGATTTGTGAACTTAGAGTGTAGACTACGAAATAGACAAGTTTCGCAGGGGTTGTCTACAAAAATGAGCATAGCTGATTTTGAGAACAACACACTGACCAGAGAATAATGGAGTCTTTTGACTCATTTTTCTCCTACACTGAGTAGCCTTATGACCAAACTTATTACATGAATTACAATAACCATGAAAAGATGGATACCTTTGTGCATTTGGTTGTTTGACTGCAGGTCTTCTAGGTCTTCTTTTTGATTTCTAAACTGATTTCCCTTGTTTTGTTGTACTTCAGTGTTTGCTTGACAAGACTTTGAACTTTCCCCTTTTTCATATCCTAAACCTTGCTTGTCATCTGTACTCTTCTGGCTTCCAATCATTTCATCAAGCTTTGTGGTACTTATCTTGAATTTTTCTTCAAAAATTTTGGCCTTGTCTAGGTCCATTTTTAGACTTGCAATTTCTTTTTTCAGTTTTGCACAATCTTCTGATTTGTTTTCCACAATTGAATTCAGATCATCCTCTACTCTTGATCTTTCTACAACTTTTGCTTCCATATCATTCAAGGCTTCATTTGTTGATAACAATTGATCACTAACTTCTATGTATTTGTCTTTGAATTTCTTGAATTGCTCTTTTAGCTTTAATATGCATTCATTGACTTGTTGCAAGTTATCTTTTAGATCCCTGACCTTTGCTTCAAAATTTTCAAGATCAATAAGAGTTACTTCTAGTTGGCTATATCTTTCATAATTTCCATACCTTCTTTCTACCATGATCATACTATGCCAGATCTTCCTCAAGCTATTAAACTTATTCTGAGGAACTTGCCTCTGATACCAATTGTTGATTGTCAGGAACACTAAAAGGGGGGGTGAATCAATGTTCTATAAACTTTTTCTTGCACTTTTACTTTTAACCATTTCAAGGGATTACTCAAATAGAAGCATAATATACAAATGAACAGCATCCACAAAAGCATGACACATAACACCAAGATTTTATGTGGAAAACCCAAAATGGGAAAAACCATGGAGAGGATTAGCTCTCAGAAATATATTGCAATCTTTACATGAATGATGTTCAGGCTTGGTCACTCCACAGGCCTAGAACATGTTGGCTTATAGCCATGAAGTACAACTAGATTTAGCAGGCTCACTGCCTCAACCCTAAACCTGGCAAGATTACAATGAGGGCTATTAAACCCTACTAGAGGCTCACTGTCAGCTTACTGCCTTGATGACAAAAGCTTGATTCCAATTAGATCACACATAATAACTGAGTACTGCTTAAGCTGTTGATAACTGAGAGGGGGGGTGAATCAGTTATCCTAATTATTTCCCTTATTGAACTTTCTTTTTAATTGATGCAACATTGAATCAAACACAAAACATTATCATGAAATAAGAAACACATGACACAGTATTTTTGACGTGGAAACCCTATTAAGGGAGAAAACCATGGGGTGATTAACCCAAAATTATTCTCTGTTAGAAGAATAGGAAATTACAAAATGGCACTTGCCAATTAGGGCTCACTGCCCGAGCACACTGCTCACAAGAGGCCCACTGCCTACAATAAGACACACTGTCTACAAAGTGATAAAAATCACAGTCTTGAACTGATTGGAAGCATCTGCATATGCTGGAGTTCAGTTCTGGTTAGGCTTAGTACACTGATCTGCTGCACTTCATCTTTTCTCTGTTCTTTATTCTGCTATCCTTTCATATTCCGGATCTGTCTTGCTATTTCTGCTCTGTTCTAGACTTATTCACATATCAATTACTTAACACACACACTTCACAACTAAATCCATCCTCTATATATATCCGCACAAGTAATTTCATCATCTTTCTAGTCGGCATCCGGAACAGTCTAGTTTCTTACAAACTTTGTTCTGTCGGCTGAATCCTTGCTCACCAAGCAATGCGGATCAAGCATATACTAGTAGATATCATTAATCATGTCGGCCAAACATGATTCATGCCTTCACAACCTTTATCATCAATAGTAATACATCCGGAAAGTAGTCTGATACTCTGTCAGTCAGTTCTTCCTTTGTTTTCACTGTCTCTCAGGAATCCGGTACTCAACTTATTCATATCTTTTTCTTTGTTCATCACCGGAGGCTAAATCCTTGGAATATACCACTCAAGGTAGTCCTCTTGACTTCCCCAAATCCGCACTGCACCAAGACACTTCCTCTGAGAGATCCGGACCAATCTGTCGGACCTTGCCACATGCTCTGTTCTTGTTCACCGGACCAAAACAATCTTTATTCTGACTTCCGGTAGAGACACATTATGACTTGCGGATATGTGGGATGACCTTTGTTGCCATCAATGACAACAACCATGAATCCATATAGTGTCTCTTGCCAACAATCTCCCCCTTTGGCATTGATGGCAACACTTAGTGAAAAATGACTAAGTGTTTTCACTATGCTCCCCCTTTGCTGATGCTCTGTCTTTATATACAATTTCTGGAACTCCCCCTTAGTTGGATTCCTCATTTTTCACTGCTCCTCACTCCCCCTTTGACATCAATGGCAAAGGGTAGGGTCCGCACACCAAAATTTTCAAAAATTTTCTATACATAGCCGCATATTTACATACTCACATATACTGAAGAATGTCTGCAAAGGATGTCTGCAATTGGATCATTTCTGTAGCCCAACTTTGCTTCATTCTATCCAAAATTGAAATGTGACCACTCAACAAAAATGCAAAAGCTTCTGCCCGCTTGAGATCTGTCGGATCTTTTGTTTGGGCGGTGGTCTGAGCATCACTGATGGCCTCATGCATAGTTTCCAACTTAGGGATTATAATCCTTCTAAGTTCTCCCATCCGGTTAGTGATATTCTTCCTTTCCTTCTCAAGATTCTTTATTTCATTCAAGACTGCAATAGTTTGACATTCTTGATTTATTATGGAGGAAGAGAGAGGATCAAAACTTTGAGATAAGCTTTGTAGCTTGTCCTGTTCCTCTTTTATTTTCTTATCAATTGCTGCTGTTGCCTTTGGCCAGGATATACAAAATTTGTAAATGTCACCGCCATCCTTAAGAGCATTCTCTAAGCTCTTTATTCCAATACTCACAATCTTCCTATCTTTAGAGATTAGTTCTAATATTTCTGAAAATCTCTTATCCAAAAATTCCTTCCGGACCTTTTCTTCAGCAGATTTTTCTAGAGATTCAAAATGTGTACTAACACTGCTGACTAAGGTTTTGAGATTACCGGAAGAGGAGGCTGTGGGATCCTTTTGAAAGGATGGCATGATCTTTTCTAGCACTCCAGATGCTACCTCCATAAGTTCACAGTCTTCCATGTGAGATTTCAGTAGCTTCTCTTTGACTTTCTCATTTGCAAATGAGGCTATTTTCATTGTTTGCACTGGTGACAAAGAGTCAAAATCTAAGGGTCCTTTTAGCAGGTCCGGTTCATCAATTTCTATAGTGGCTTTGCTCAAAAATTGTTGAATAGTTTGTGCAGTGTCTCTTGCCGGAGACAGATGTTTCTTTTCTTCTGCAGTCTTGGAACTGTCAACCTCTTTGTCTTCCACCCCTGCTTCCTTCTCCTGTAATTTCTCTTCTTCTTTGGATCCGGAGACTGTAGGGGAAACTGGAGGAGAGATGCTTGTCTGTTCAGGGCCCACTTCTTCCGGAACAAATGATTCTAAATCCGCAGCTGTTTCTGCACCTAAGTCCTCTACAACAGGAAGATTGAACCTTTTGAAGGCCTTCCGGAGGATCTCTTCTGTCTCTTGGGCCACTTTGTCAGTCTCACCAAGCATGAGTTGATTCATCCTGGCTTTACTTCTGAACTCATCTTTGCAGTCCTTGAAGATTATGTTCATTGTCTTGGGATCAATTTGAGGATATAGCTGAATAGCTATCTGCTCCCGGATCTCAAGATCTTTTGCATGAGCATTGTTCTTTCTTACTTCTAATTCCTTTTCTAGGCTTTTAGGAATAAGAGATATGATCTCAATGAAAGCCTTATTGTATATGTTCAGATATTTGACTGTGGCTTCCTGCAGAGTCTTTTGGTCAGCCTCACTGAAGTCATCATAAGATTCAGTCATTGGTTGAAGATTTCCATCCACCGTGACCGACTTGATTACATTCTCTAGAGACAGAGTGGACTTTTCAACAGATACCTCTGCCATTTCTTCCTTGTCTTGTCCTGTGGAGGGTTTACCGGATCCTTTCTTCTTCTGCTTCTTTATTTCTTTTACTCCCTCATCTGACTCTGTTTCCTCTTCATCCTTTTGGCTTTCATAAGCCCTTGTGGCTTTTGTCTTGGATCTTTTACCGGATGCCTGGACTTCCGGTTTTGAACTTTTGGTTGAGGGAGGTGCAGATCTTTTTGATGATCTGGTCCGGGTGGGAGTTTCAACCAGAACACTTTCTTTACTTTTCTCTTCTTCCTCAGCCTTCCTCCTCTTTTCCCGGCTGGCATCAAGTGCCTCTTTTGAGATGCCTAGGCCTTGAGCAATATGCTCAACTTATTTTCTTACCTTCCTCTTTATCTCCAGTTCCCTGAGTTCTACATGTAACTTTACACTCAGTTCCTCAAAGGTTCCAAACCTTTCTGCCTTAGGATCTTTGGGCTGGCTTAGCATGTGTTGAACATGCAGCTCTACTATCTGTTCATCCACTTCATACCCCATAGGCATGATCCAGACAGTCCTTGGCTCCACTGCCTCCATCAGACACTGATCTGTTTCTACCATGAAGCATACTGTGTCTTTGTATTTTTCAACAAGGGATTGGGGTATTCTTTCTCTTGCATGCATCATGCTTTGGAAGTTCTTGAAGTAACCCCATAGAGCTGTATTTCTTGCTTTTGCATCCCCAAGTCCATGCAAATAGTCTCTGATTTGAATGGCAACCGGTCTGTCATTCTGCCATATCCATCCACTGGATCCGGGAAGCTCATTCATGTAGTAAAAGAAGAGACAAAGGATTAGATTGCCATATTTGAAGGAGTTTTTCTTGTCCTTCTTAATCTTCTACAGATTTTCAAAGAGTTGGTTTACTAGAAGCTCGCACAAGTCATAGTCTGCATTCTCCTTTAACATCTGATAGGCTGTGTAGATTGCAGTTCCCGGTACTGAATTTTCCCTACTGGAGTGATAGATTTTGTAACCAATTATCATAGCTGCAAATTTGACATTCGGTTCAATGATGTCATCAACTGTCATAGCTCTCTTGTCAAACTTGGATCCGGTTGCATCACTGACTGTCTGATTTTTGACAGATTTGAGAACAGGTAATCCACCGGATGAGTGCAGACCGGTTACAGCCCTAATTGCGTCCTTGGTGATCTTGAAGGGCTTGTTCAACCATAGGAAGTTGTCATGTACTCTACTTAGTACATACCGGACCCATTCATCTTCTTCAAAACAGGGGAAATGAATGCACTGTGCAAAGTGTTTGTCCTGGATGGCTTTATACTGAGGTTTGATCTCAAAGGAGTCATCTTATGCGCCTTCGGTTTGCACGGAGTGGTTGGATTGATTTCTTTATGCAATGACTTCGGCATGAGATCCTTGGTGTGCTTGATGAATCTTTGTTGCAGAGCTCCACTTTTCGCTTCTTCTTGAGTGCAGAATGAGCAAATGACTTTTGAGAAATCCCTTAAATTGCTCCGCGAACCCTAATATCTGTCTGCAATAAATGCTTCACCTACATCATTCCGGTTTGCCTTGTCTGGATGGCTTGGAGTATCCCGGATTAGTCCTGATCTATGAATATCATCCGGATCTTTCAATCATGAATAAATCGAGGTAACATATTACAAGAACATCCCAAACACTCTGTCCAATCCGCAGAACAAGATAGTGCACTTCCGGATCTCTCCGGACCTTTTTGTAATCCTTTGTCATACTGGAGCATCTCCCTGAACAGGTCTTATTTGATTGATCACAGCTTCTTCATAACTCCATGCGGACCTCTGAAAACTTGACTGAAGCATCTCAAGACTCATATCTACAAACCCTTTAATCCGCATCTTGTGCCATATCCGGCACCACTTGTTTGGCTGGGGGAACAGGATTTTCTTTGAGTCTCCCCCTGAGCCTGAGCTCACTTTTTAATTTCCGGAAGAAATATCAGCACCAGAGTCTGGTGCGGATCCAACCTCTACATTCTCTGAACTTTTCTTCACCCAAATCTTGCTCATCTGATTCCTAACTTCATCCACATTCATCTTTTGTTTACCCTTGTCTTGATTCTGATTATACACCGGACCTCTTTTGTCCTGATTTTTGTTTCTGCAGACTTTAGCATTATGACCGGACCTATTGCAGATTTGGCAAATAACATTTCTTTGCATATTTGACTGATATCCTCTTGATCTGCATTGATTAGCCATATGACCTACTCTATTGCATGTAAAGCATCTACCTTTGAATGATTTGTTTACTTGCATAATTCTGCATTCATGGGATTTGTGTCCATACCTTTTGCAGTTGAAGCACTGTCCGGAGAAGGATGAATTAATCTGATTCATTCTCATTCTGCACTGATTAGCTTTGTGACCAAAGTGGTTGCAGCTGTGGCAGTATCCATTGAAGGATGGATATCTTTGAGCATTTGGCTGTCTTACCGGAGGTCTTCTAGGCCTGCTTCTTGGATTTTCTGATCCAAGATTCTTCTAACCGGATCCAGAGCTTTCTCCTTTCTCATATCCCAAACCATACTTGTCATCTGTCCTCTTTTGACTTCCAAGAAGAACTTCAAGTTGAGCAGAACTTATCTTGAATTTCTCTTTATATTCATTTGTTGTTTGAAGGTCTCTTTTGAGAGAGGCAATTTGATCCTCAAGTTTTTCTTCATTATCTTTGGCATCTTCAAGATCAGATTCAAGATGTCTGATAATCCTATCCATCTGGTGGCATTCTTCTAATTTTTCTTTAAGAGATTGTCTTAGATTGTCTTCAGCCTTTCTTTTTTCTTCAATCTCTTGAGTAAACTTTATAGTTCCTGATTCCATTTCATGTCTTAACATAATGACTTCTTTTGATAACTTTTCACATAACTTGGTTTGCTCAGTCAATTCTTCATTTGTATTTCTTTCTTCACTTTGTCTTGCCAACTGTTGGAGCAGCTCCTTTCTCTTTTTCATAGAGAGACTTAATTTGTCTTTTAATTCTCTCATGAATTCATCAGCCTGTTTGAGTCTTTCTTTTAATTCATTGACTTCAAAATTTGACTGTTCAAGATCCTCAAGGGCAGTCTTGAGTTGCTCCCTTAAACCATATGCATCCATTTGAGTTCCCAGATCTTCCTCAAGCTGTTAGGCTCTATTAGGAGGAACTTAGCTTTGATACCAATTGTTGATAACTGAGAGGGGGGGTGAATCAGTTATCCTAATTATTTCCCTTATTGAACTTTCTTTTTAATTGATGCAACATTGAATCAAACACAAAACATTATCATGAAATAAGAAACACATGACACATTATTTTTGACGTGGAAACCCTGTTAAGGGAGAAAACCACGGGGTGATTAACCCAAAATTATTCTCTGTTAGAAGAATAGGAAATTACAAAATGGCACTTGCCAATTAGGGCTCACTGCCCGAGCACACTGCTCACAAGAGGCCCACTGCCTACAATAAGACACACTGTCTACAAAGTGATAAAAATCACAGTCTTGAACTGATTGGAAGCATCTGCATATGCTGGAGTTCAGTTCCGGTTAGGCTTAGTACACTGATCTGCTGCACTTCATCTTTTCTCTGTTCTTTATTCTGCTATCCTTTCATATTCTAGATCTGTCTTGCTATTTCTGCTCTGTTCTGGACTTATTCGCATATCAATTACTTAACACACACACTTCACAACTAAATCCATCCTCTATATATATCCGCACAAGTAATTTCATCATCTTTCTAGTCGGCATCCGGAACAGTCTAGTTTCTTACAAACTTTGTTCTGTCGGCTGAATCCTTGCTCACCAAGCAATGCGGATCAAGCATATACTAGTAGATATCATTAATCATGTCAGCCAAACATGATTCATGCCTTCACAACCTTTATCATCAACAGTAATACATCCGGAAAGTAGTCTGATACTCTGTCAGTCAGTTCTTCCTTTGTTTTCACTGTCTCTCAGGAATCCGGTACTCAACTTATTCATATCTTTTTCTTTGTTCATCACCGGAGGCTAAATCCTTGGAATATACCACTCAAGGTAGTCCTCTTGACTTCCCCAAATCTGCACTACACCAAGACACTTCCTCTGAGAGATCCGGACCAATCTGTCGGACCTTGCCACATGCTCTGTTCTTGTTCACCGGACCACAACAATCTTTATTCTGACTTCCGGTAGAGACACATTATGACTTGCGGATATGTGGGATGACCTTTGTTGCCATCAATGACAACAACCATGAATCCATATAGTGTCTCTTGCCAACATAAGCATCTACCACTATGCCAAGGTGTAGTTATTTAACAACTGTATTCTGAATCCCAAGTATTCATCGATGCTAATCTTCTAACTCTACTCTTCTATTTGCTTTTTCACATACACACACATTATCTCTGAGTCCCAAGTCTTCATTGCTGCTGCTCTTCTAATCCTGTTCTTCTATTTGCATGCTCGCATCTCACACATTATCTCTACTTTGCTTCTTCACTTCACACTTCTCTTCACATATTCACTCAAGGATATATTATCCACAACTACATGTTTATATACAATTCATCAACCTTGGAATGTACATCAAGGTCGGCATTACATTCATCATTCATTGGAACTGTCTCCAAGGTTGGCATTCATACATACATCAAATTAGGTCTGGACCTAAACACCATATGCCACAAAAGAATGAGGACATATTGTATTACACCTTAACTTGGACCTAAATCTATTCAAGAATGCTACACATCACTCAAACAGTCATCAAAAGCATCTCCTTGATCACCACAATTAATCAGGTCGGCCAAATAATATAAACTGGGAGAATTCTTGATCACATGCTTCCTTGATAACAAACATAATAAGCGAACCTTGTGCAATACGTTAACACGATCTTGACACCTCCATGAATAACATAAATTCACCTAAAAGCCAATAAATCCATCAGCAACAAATTTCACTTGGAGATTACTGAAGACAATGAATATCACCTGAACTCAACAAATTTCATCTAAAGTATAACAACACAAACTTGTCTTCCAGAGCACCAAATCACAAACCCTCTAGAATGAAGATAGATATGGACTTTCTAAGCTTAAATCTAGAACTCGAAGGCTAAATTCTAATCTGCGGAGAAGTGCGGAGCACAACACTTTCTCCCTGTCACTCTACATACATTGCCAAAACCAGTCTTCAAACTAGTGAATAGATCTTTTATTGTATAGCATTCTAGACCACCAAACTCAGGAATTAGTATCTTCAAGTACTTCTCTAAATCATATCCCAATCTCACACTTCGTTCTTCAATGCTGAGGAAATACAGAGTAAAACATTTCACTGTTCTGGGAGACACACACTTGTTCCAACTTAACCAAGTAACTTCCTTCGATGTTGACCTTAGTGTTGACATAAATGACAACACTTACTGCTCATACTTGCAACAGTTGGGAAGCCATATTTTTGAATGGAACAAAATTGGATTTGGATCATTGTTGAGTTGTGATCTTGTCCTCTACCAACTTAGCCAACCCTACGGATTCCATCATTGTGCTGGGACAGAACATTTTAACCTCAGAGCGAATTGTATCCTTCAAACCACTGACAAAACAACTCCTGAAGAATTCATCAGACAATCCCTCTATGTGATTGGCTAGTTTTTCAAATTATGTCTGATATTCTCTCACAGTGCATGTTTGGCACAGTTTAGTGAGTGCTCCTGTGAAGTCATCAAAAGCACTAGGGCCAAATTGTTGCAAAATGAGTTTGTGCAGAAATCTGTCCATTTTGGCTCTTCATGAGCCTTGATGTACCAATGGAACCATTGAAGGGCTTCATGTTCCAAATGAAAGGATGCAAGTGGAACTTTGTTGACATCAAAAGTATTATGCATATTGAAATATTGTTCTACCTGGTATATCCATCTAGTGGGATCATCACCATTGAAGTGAGGAAAATCAAGCTTCGACCCACGAAAATTGCGACAAGAAGAAAACCCAGTGTCTGCAGAAGACTCGAGCTGCCGTGTATTATTCATGGCTGAATGCTAAAGATTGAGGCCGAGAATTTTTTCATCCAGATCTTAGAGTTTGGTCTTGAGGGCTGCAAGTTCATCCCCATGCTTTTTGCTCCTACATGGGTGACAACCATAACCAGGAGTTTTTTTGGGGGGGGATGGGTAGAAAAACAAAAATGGAAACTTTTTTAGTAAAGAAAAATTTGGATTTGGGAAAAACTCTGATGGGTAATTAGGGTTTGACTAGGTTTTGGACACTTTCTGAGGGAAATGGGAGAAGAAAATGGGGATTTTAGAAGCGGGGTGAAAGAATGGGAAAATTTATCCAAGAGGGATAAAGGAGCAGAAATATGAAATGAACACTGTGGCAAAATTTGAAGGCTATTGGGTGAGAATAGAAGAAGTTATCGAAAACCCTAAAAATAGACAAATGTGGGATTTCTGGCTTCGATAAGTGGAATTTGGGATAGGGTCCTCAAGGAAGGAAATATGCCAAATGAAATTTCAGGGGTTCTAGTGAATTTTGAGAGGAAACGAAGCTAAAGCAAGGAAGATATGGCAAAAAAAAAAATTCTAGAAACGATCTGCAAACTGATCTGGACAAATTCAATTTGTGATTTGCCAGCTGTCAATAGATATGGGCCCCAAGTATGTTCATCTTCCTAAAGGTTTAGGGGAGTCACTCAGCCACCAATGTTGTCTAACGGCTTGTGTATTGGGTCAGTACCCCTCACTCCACGGCTCAAGTAAAATTGATAACCGTTTTGCCACAAATGATAGCTCTTGGTTTACCTCATGGATGGGAACTAGTCAAATAGGTAGGGGCCATTGCACTTTTCACTGGCAGGTGCTCTCAATGGGCCAGCTACTTCGGGGTTCCTGTGGTACTCCTCATAATGAGTTTTAGGGCTATATGCCCAGGTACGTCCCACAGTTAAGTGGATAGGGATATTCCCTAATCCGAACCTACAATTGAAATGAACAATACAGATGCAAAAAAGAAAGAACTACTACAATAATCACAGTGCCTGGAGGCCACTGCAGGAAAAAATTGGCAGAAATTCCACCCAGCAAGCCCAAGAAAGCGCTTTGATACCAGATGAGAGGAACCTCCTGCAACAATATAATGAAAAATGTATGAAATAACAGAAATATATAAATAGCAGAAACACAGAAGGAATTTATTGATCGTAGGCCACTTCGAGGAGGCAACCTCCTTTGAGCAAGCTCAACACAATAAATTCATGGATGTCTTCATTGTCCTCAACACGTACTTATATACTAAGTCTAATCTAAACAACTATTACTTCCCATGAATGTGGGATAATATAATATGCTCACGAGACGACTTACAAAGCATATGCATCCAAATGTAATGTACTAACAAAGTAAAGAGAAGGGTTAAACACAGGTTCCTAACATTTATGCTCAATCCGAAGGTATTTTTCTTGATTTAGAATAAGTGTTTAATATGGCTTTAGTCTCTTGCATTTGAGCTCTAGATCTAGCATGTATATAATTACATCACCCTTACTTTTTTTAAAGGGGACATTGATGACAAAGTGGTGAAGAATAATTGCATAGACAAATGAAAACTAGACATGTTACATTAAAATGATGACTTGGAGGCAGGCAAAGACTATAGTGCATAGCGCAAAGTGAAGTTTATGACCACTAATGTGACTTTGTGATGTGAAGAATGCTAGGAATGGGGTCAACTATCAATATTAAAATAGACATGAGAAACACCACTTAAACAATGATGGCCAAGAAATACAAATCAATGTGGAAGAACAAAAAAGATGTACAATAAACCCAATCTTCAAATTTAATATTGTTTAAGCATAGAAGGTTATTTTTACATCCACAACACAATCACAATATATGATAACAAAATGATTTTGACCAAAATTTGACAGGGGGTCAACAAAGTGTCAAAATTTAATTATATCTTTTGTAAGGCTTTTGCATGACTTCCTTAAATAGTGGTCATTTGCACACTAGATCCCACACTAATATCTTAGCTTGCATGTTTTTGAGTTGATCAATGATATCATAATCCTCAAAAGTTTTATCTATACGTATAGGATTAGTAGAAAGATTAGGTGCATTAGGGGTAGAGCTAGTTTTTATAAAGGAACATTTTGGCCTCTAAGTAGTCTTTGATGTATATACCCAGCTATGTGTTAGCCTTGTGAATTAGGGGTAGTATGAAATGTAGGCTTATGTTCACTAGAATAACCATTAGCATGAAAGGTGGGGTAAGGATGTGTATATGTCAAATGAATAATAGGTGAGGAAGCATCAAAATATAAATCACATGAGAATGTATTACTAGATCCATTTTGTGCTCATGGGCACCAAGTTTAGAAAAGTAAGCAATGCAAGCATGTGCTAATTTCTAAAATAAGTGTAAAGAAAAAATGATGGATCAAATCATTGGAAAGATTTACAATGTAGATGAAGTATAAATTCACTAATCAATAAAATATCACCATCTACATACTCATAATTAGCAAGCAAGAATGATTTAACATGTAAAGAAGCATGTGTATTACCATCAAAATCATCATGTAATAACTCCTCACTAAGAACCATAATGACATCATGTAATGAATGTGAAGATAATGAAGTATCATCATGTGAAAGAGTCATGAACATCCATAGGGTCAACATGAGATGTAGAAAATGATCATCAAGGAACACATCATCATGTATAAAAAAAATAATTTATTGAAAGCATGTGTATCTATCAAGATAGGGCTATCATTACATATAATAGAAGTATCATCAAAAGGTATAATAATGTCATGAATACGTGAACATGTAACCTCATCAATGGCCATTATACTAGGAGTAGCACTAACATATGATAAATTCTCACTAGGTATATTCTCATCATTATCACAAGCCATGAGAGAAAAAGGATCAATATACAACTCATGGATAATTGAAGCATGTTTGAAAGGAAAGGATAAGTACTAACCAACTTAATGAAGGAAGTAGAAGACAGTACATGATAAAAATAACTCCTACATAGAAAACACCTCCACATACATAGCATAAAATGCTATGAGAGTATCAAGTATGGAATGTTCATTTATCACAACAGATAAGAACATTTCAAAGTCATAAATATATATATGCATATTATCTAAAAAAAGTGATATCTAGTAAAATCTATGACGATAGGTTATATAAGGGTGGGTAGGTGGGATCAAAGGCATATGTCACTATCTATGATGAAACTTTAGATTCAAAGTATAATAAGCATACAAAAAGAAATGTTAATCAAAACCCTAGGAAATTTGAAATGAAAGGATAAAACTAGACTAAATCAGGTCTAAAAATGAGACCTTAGAAGTCAAATTAAGGATGGGCAAGGTGGATATAAGCAAAATGACAAAATGAATTCAAAACCCTATTAGAAAATAAAATAATGGAGCATAAATAGGGCAAAGGAAATAAACTTGATTAATTCTAAGATAGAGGATAAATAATTAGAAAATAAATTAAATCTAAAAACCCTAATTGGAAAAAGAGGTAAAATCCTAAGGTCAAACCCTAGGTTACATGTAAGAAAATGTTGGATTCACCAATTTATGTAATGAAAATAATTGCACCACATAAATAAATCTAGGCTAATTAAATAAATGTAATTAATTAGCACAAATTAACCTAGACTAACTCCACTAAGTTGATAATTGCAATAAATATTCATAAATTAAATGTGAGGGTTAGGAGTACTTAGCCCTAGAACTAATGATGGAAAAATATTGTTGATGTCATGTTGAACCACTAGAATAACCATTAGCATGAAAGGTGGGGTAAGGATGTGTATATGTCAAATGAATAATAGGTGAGGAAGCATCAAAATATAAATCACATGAGAATGTATTACTAGATCCATTTTGTGCTCATGGGCACCAAGTTTAGAAAAGTAAGCAATGCAAGCATGTGCTAATTTCTAAAATAAGTGTAAAGAAAAAATGATGGATCAAACCATTGGAAAGATTTACAATGTAGACGATGTATAAATTCACTAATCAATAAAATATCACCATCTACATACTCATAATTAGCAAGCAAGAATGATTTAACATGTAAAGAAGCATGTGTATTACCATCAAAATCATTATGTAATAACTCCTCACTAAGAACCATAATGACATCATGTAATGAATGTGAAGATAATGAAGTATCATCATGTGAAAGAGTCATGAACATCCATAGGGTCAACATGAGATGTAGAAAAT
This sequence comes from Cunninghamia lanceolata, assembly GCA_027924645.1. NCBI lineage: Eukaryota > Viridiplantae > Streptophyta > Pinopsida > Cupressales > Cupressaceae > Cunninghamia > Cunninghamia lanceolata. Next base: position 17,297,602 of record BSBN01000814.1, read on the forward strand.
GATCATCAAGGAACACATCATCATGTATAAAAAAAATATTTTATTGAAAGCATGTGTATCTATCAAGATAGGGCTATCATTACATATAATAGAAGTATCATCAAAAGGTATAACAATGTCATGAATACGTGAACATGTAACCTCATCAATGGCCATTATACTAGGTGTAGCACTAACATATGATAAATTCTCACTAGGTATATTCTCATCATTATCACAAGCCATGAGAGAAAAAGGATCAATATACAACTCATGGATAATTGAAGCATGTTTGAAAGGAAAGGATAAGTACTAACCAACTTAATGAAGGAAGTAGAAGACAGTACATGATAAAAATAACTCCTACATAGAAAACACCTCCACATACATAGCATAAAATGCTATGAGAGTATCAAGTATGGAATGTTCATTTATCACAACAGATAAGAACATTTCAAAGTCATAAATATATATATGCATATTATCTAAAAAAAGTGATATATAGTAAAATCTATGACGATAGGTTATATAAGGGTGGGTAGGTAGGATCAAAGGCATATGTCACTATCTATGATGAAACTTTAGAATCAAAGTATAATAAGCATACAAAAAGAAATGTTAATCAAAACCCTAGGAAATTTGAAATGAAAGGATAAAACTAGATTAAATCGGGTCTAAAAATGAGACCCTAGAAGTCAAATTAAGGGTGGGCAAGGTGGATATAAGCAAAATGACAAAATGAATTCAAAACCCTATTAGAAAATAAAATAATGGAGCATAAATAGGGAAAAGGAAATAAACTTGATCAATTCTAAGATAGAGGATAAAGAATTAGAAAATAAATTAAATCTGAAAACCCTAATTGGAAAAAGAGGTAAAATCCTAAGGTCAAACCCTAGGTTACATGTAAGAAAATGTTGGATTCACCAATTTATGTAATGAAAATAATTGCACCGCATAAATAAATCTAGGATAATTAAATAAATGTAATTAATGAGCACAAATTAACCTAGACTAACTCCACTGAGTTGATAATTGCAATAAATATTCATAAATTAAATGTGAGGGTTAGGAGTACTTAGCCCTAGAACTAATGATGGAAAAATATTGTTGATGTCATGTTGAAATCATTTGTTACTATCCAAACATTTATGCCCTCAGTCTAATAGATGCATCAAAATCTGTATAGCCTTAGAATCTTGTGTGGTTCAATCCTGAGCACAGTGAGCTCGATCTTGGCTATCATGGAACTAAATTTTTACATAGATATGATCTATGTCGCACGAGATCTATCTGTCTAAATATGTGCTTAAAATTTTCTTCACATTTACTTCTTTAATATCTAAATTCAGTCAAGGTGTTGTTTAGGAACACCTTTAGGAGATTGCCAACTAGATATGGAATGTGTTGTCCTTGGTCAACCCCCTTAATAGGTTGGATTAACATCAATGAGGAATATTGAAAACAACATTAACCAACATGCAAATGACCTATATGCAAATGTAGTTCTTTTGTCCTTTTAGGAAATCGAAGTGTGCTCTAGTATTTCTTTGATTCTCCAAATCTAGCATATGAATTAATGACACAATAAATGTTTTTAAATACCATGACATAGCAATATGTTGTGCAAACATGTGTTATGCCAACTCATAATGGCTCTAAGTGGAAAGGGGTGACAAAGTTGAAATTTGAAATTGAATATTAAATTTTGGGTTCATTCCTAGGCATTGAATGATTGGTCTCGAGCAAAATAGTAGAAATAAACCAAGGCATGAAAGTGATAATCTTGAGGCAAGGATTGAATGTATAGAAGTGGGTATGAATAAAGGTGCAATAATGAGGCATAAATGGTGAATGTGTAGGAATAAGTATGAGCGGAAGTAAATAGGAATGAATAAGGATCGAGGCATGAGCCAAGCCTAACACAAGAATATCACTCATCAATATATAAAATTACAATTGAGACATTCCACCAAAATGAATACAAAACTAAATGTGAAATAATACATTTAAATTGTTTAAAATCAAATGAAGTACATGTGAAAAGACAATAAGAATATCACATTTTTCAAATTTCTCATTTAACTAACCCACAATTTCATATAAAAGTTGTGAATACTAATACTTTTTCAATTTAAATTTCATAAATGATTCCTAAAGTCAAACTAAAATCTTTTAAAATCTATTATGACATTTCAACTTTCCCTATTAACATCATTATCATCCCACCTACAAATGAAGTTAAGACCAACATTTAGAAAAAATGACAAAATCATTTCACTTTACATTATTGAAAATTGTCAAAACATTGTATAATACTCGCCTCCACTCCACTCCACTAAAGTTATGTACGTTAGCAGATCTAATTCAAGATCTTTTATGCCCTTTCATGTCCACTCATATAAAGGTTAGCACTAGCACGTGTTTTATTTTTTTAATAATACTATTGTCGAAGTGGGATTAGTCTATAATTTTTCTCGCACGTGTCTTTTTTTTTTCATTGCATTTAATTACTTACATATTTTTTAAACATGACCTAATACATGACCTTGCAATGACAAATCTTTTGCCCACAATTGTTACTAAATTGTTGGTAGTCAAATTTTAGTGAATAAATTAAGAGTATTCTAAAGAAGAATAAGAAAAATATAAAAGTAACGCTCAAGTGAAGACTTTAACTAGGCATTAACTCTTGAAAAGGAAAATAAATTATTTTTCTAATAATAAATGTGATTACCTCGGAGTTTATTTTAGATAATAGTTAAAGACTAATAAATACATTGAATTAAATATTTAGAATTTAAATAAAACAAGTAAAGGTATTTAACTTAAAATTTGATGGAGATATTATTGTGTCTTTTATAATAGACAAACATTTTTAGTTTTCAATTTTTTTGTTTGATGTTTTTGTTCACTTATGTAACTAATTTCTATGAATGGATTTGAACCTAGTGCATAGATCTAAATTTCACTAATTTTGACCTCCATGATCTATTTGCCTTGATGTCTATGACCTACAATAGTTGACTAGTAGTGTTTAGAAACACCTTTGGGGAGTTTGCTAGTCAATGTGATTCTCCCTTGGTCAAACCCCTAAATGGACTAATTTAATAGTTTGGAACAAAGATTGAAGACAACAAATAATCATGTAGTATGCCCTAAAGATGTTGATGTAATGTTGATATCATGCTCTTATGATATTGCAATGAATAATGGAGCTTTTCTAATGATTATTGGATGATGTCTCTAGATGATCATGATGAATTAGGTTTTATCCTTAAAGACAACGTCGTAGCACACAAGTTAGCAATTTTGCACTTTAGTTGGCACATAATCTCTAGTATGAGAGAGGTGGTTGTTACCACCCTACCTATAATTTTTGGCCCTAGTCCTCGCTTTGCAACAAAATCTTATTTTGACAATGTGTTTTCCTTTTGTCTAATATATGGATGCTTTAAACCTAGGTTTTAAACCTTAGAAACCTTTTCTATTAAATTGCATTCCATGCCCTTTATGTTTCATCATTGACTTGTTGAGTTGATCACTATTTTATGAATTACCAGGGACCTTACCTCATCATTGACGATCATCATTGACTACCCTAATGCAAATGTTTATACTGGTGCTTACTCTTTAAACTATTGATCCTAGATCACCTACTATGCACTTGTCTTTGTTATCATTTACAAAGACATGACACTCTTCTGTTGTCTTACGGGTAATATGGCCTAGAGACAAATTATATCTACTTTAAATCCCCAATCAATTATTGTGCATTATAGTTTAGACATGAGGTATATTGATGGTGGGCCCTTGTGATATTTTAAAAGATTAAACCTCTAATTGGCTATAACACTATACATGTGGCATAATGTAACTGGCCCTCAAATAAGTCTTTGATTGGCTATTGTGTGCTTCATCAAATGGACCATTAGGCCCCACTACCTCCTAGCCAGCATATAGGTGGCATTCATTCTTAGGTGAGAGATGACCAATGGCCAAGCAGTGTATGGAGCTCTCACATGTGACCAAAATACCCATTAATGGCCAAAACCAAGGTCTCCAATTTTGAAATCAGTCATTCTATGTTGGTCATCTAATTTGAATAAAATGCCAATGGATTATGCCTTGGTTGTTGGATGAGGGAAGAAATGCAAACACATTAAAGTGATATGGGTCCACATGAGTGAGATGGATTCCATTGCTTTGTAGTCTATGAATCTATATGGTATTTGTTTATAGCCCTAAAGGACTCGACATTTGCACAAAAGCCCTTTGCATTTTAAAATTGAATGGTTATGTGTACAAATCCTTAGCATATCAAGAGTTGAAGTTTACAGCTATATATTAGCTCATTTAGATACCCTACAAAGATATGTCAGTTGAAGCTCAAGGTTGATCATTAAATTCCTTCATTAAGCATAGTGTTTTTAAGTATCTTCACTACTACAATTCTTTACTACAAAGCCCTACTATCCCTGGTAATTCAAGCCCTTTCTCTCCCCTAGTTTATGAATTATAATTCTAAATTGTGATAAAATTCTAGAGCATTAGGGTTGTCTTCCCTCATTTTTGGCACTTAGGGTTTGCATGTTAATTATCTGCAAGTTAAATTGGAATATACTACACTATTTCAAGGTTGGTCATTAAATTCCTTCATTAAGCATATTCTTTTTAAGTATCTTCACTACTACAATTCTTTACTACAAAGCCCTACCATCCTTGGTAAGTTGAGCCCTTGCTCTCCCCTAGTTTATGAGTTATAATTCTAAATTGTGATAAAATTCTAGAGCACTAGGGTTATCTTCCCTCATTTTTGGCACTCAGGGTTTGCATGTTAATTATCTACAAGTTAAATTGGAATATACTAAACTATTTCATTGTAAAATCAAAGCCTTGCATAGCTTTAGCTCTATGTCTAATTCACTGTTAAGAAAACCCTTGTTGAATTAGATACATAAGCCATGGGGTCAAAAGAACTACTTCTAGAATGATTGTTAATGAAATCCCATGGGCTACTAAAAAATACAAAAAAAGAAACAAGAAAAGGGGGAGGGCCTTAATAGAAAATTTTGTGGATTTTAAAGAGGTTGTTAGTGATGCAATAACCAAACTCATAGGCAAAGAACTTTTTAAGAAGATGTTTCGTAAAATGGATAAGCATAGTTTGATGAGTAATGCCTAGTGATTATCTTTTGCAAAGGTGATATTGCCCAACTGCTTTGTGAATCTTGATCTTATCATATAAGATACAAAACAATATAATGAGAAGAGAAGACAGATACAAGATAGTTCAAGCAAGTTCATTTTCACTCTGAACAAGATATTGATACAAAATACATTTGGCCTTACAGAAGATGCTAGGATAGCCCTCAATCTCCAAAGCTTGGCATTATAGTATAGGAAAGACCAACATGTTTATAGGTCTGTAATATTACCTAAGTTCAATCCTAGGGGGATGGGAGAACCACTTCTCCCCATCCCATAGGTGGAAGTTTAACCATTGAATGCATACTAGTTTAAAAGATACTTTCAAGAAGTGTATCAAGGCCTATGCCAAATCATGGGAATTGATGTAAATGATAGCATGAACTCAAGAATGTTTTTTGTCAATGATGACAACTAGAACTTGTATGAAAACACCCTGTTTGATTATGGGAGTTTCTTGGCAAAGCATTTTCATAATGATTTGGTTTCTTTTAAGAACACTACTACTCAAATTGGTGATACAAGATTCAAGAGGTGTTCATTGTTATGTTATATGTTTCTATTCTTAGTGGTTGGTGAATTTGGTAATGGGTTGGGAATCAAATTGAAGTTTATAGAGAGAAGTGAATTGAAGCCTCTACAATTAAGGTCAATACATATGGATAGGAACCACTCTCATGCCTCATACAAAATATTTGAACACTTTTTTGTGACACGTGTGTTAAAGAGACTAGGTTTTAATAGGCCAAGATTATCGAATGAGGTAAAATTGTTCCTCAGACCATTTCAAATTGTACCTAAGGAAAGATTAGGCCAAAATTGGGGTGATTGGTTCTTATTTTAGAGGAGTACCATTATTAAAATATTTGGAGCTATAGTCTCCCCTTATATTCTACCCCCACATGTACTTGGCAAAATTGCTTACTTAGAAGCTTTGAGACAGTTCAATTCCTTAGACTTTGAGCACTTCAAAAAGGGGAAGAGAGTTGGATTCATTCCTCCTAGTGTCTATATAGAGGGCGAGCTCTAGATTTATAGTAAGGAAGACTTTGAAATGATTAATGAGGTCTTTAGATATTATTACATGGAAACTACAGATCATAGGGACTTTGATCTTAAGGTTTTCGTTGATCAATTAAGAAGGATCAAGGGCAAGAACAAGTACCATCATTTCTTCCATGACCACAAAAATTTGATAATAATTTTTCATTCTGAAAAGGAAAGAATTGTACTTGAAAGGAGATGGATGCACATTTTCCATGTAGAGAATAATAGCAAGGAATTGAAACTTGATTACAAAGGTTCATTAATTGAGATAGAGGATAAATTTGAAAGGATGAAGAAGAAGCTATAAAATATTAAGTAGCTCTCCATACTACCTAAAGGGCATGTTCCATATGCTACTATATTACCAACGAGTCAGGCTAGACCTTATCTTCCACCTAACATTGTTATCACCAAGGCCCCTAGTTCCTTAAAAATGTTGCCTATTGGAGAGTCACATGAGAGATATGACAAAATAAGTTCTTAAGAAATGATAGGTCAATAATATATTCAACCCTTCCCATTAGTAGAACCAACCATTGGAGTGCAAATTGAGAAACCAATGCCATTGGGATTAACTACAAGCAAGGCCATGCCCCTAGTGGACTATGATGTAACTAAAGGTATTAGAGAGGTATATCCCCTAAATGAGGCAAACATGTCTATTTTCCCTACTCAAGGGGGAGATACTAGAATCTCAAGCCCTCCTCTAACCCCTACACTAATGTAGGAAATCTTACAAGAGGTAAATATGAATGATGTGAGGTAGAAGTCTTGTGATGAATACTTGGAAGATGATGCTTTTATTAAAACCAAGGAATTTCAATTTTTCACCTAGTCTCTAAAAATGAAAGAGAAGAGACTCTTGGAAAAAAGGAAGAGGGAAAAGGAACTACAAGGGAAATATATTCAAGATACTGCAAAAAGTTCAAACCCTTCCCCTTTGTTTGATATTCCCATTGAAAGAATCACTCCCAAATAAGGAAGATTAATGGTGAAGGAGTGTAGATGCTTATTGTTGTCATGATGGATTATTTTAGAATATATGGTGTTAGACACCATGATGTAGGAATATCCTAGGGTGTAAGAGAAATCTTGCATCACCAAAAAAAAAATTTACTATTTGTTTTGTTTGAAGGTTTTCATTTGCATTCTAGTCATTAGAAAGTCCTACTACATTTCACCTAACTTTGATGACCTCACCTTGCAATTTGGAACACATGTTCTACAATTATCCATCAATGTCTATTCAATTTCTAAAATATTTTGATTTCTACAAAGGCATAATTTGGTTTCTAAACTATTAACAAGCTTAACAAGATTACACTTAGTTTCATTATTCATGGCTTGTGGTAGCTTCCTGAAGTTTGCAACAAAAAAGGAACATATATCAAGGTACATTGGACCCAAGAGTGCTTATGGTGTCAACTTCATCAAGACTCATCAACTCATCATCACCACATTCAATCTAGGAGACTTATCTACATGTTTGATTGACTACATGTTTCATTTGGCATTCAAATTTGTGCCACCTTATGGCTAACTGAGATCACTCTTAAGGCAAGTAGATGATACATAAAATCCTTGAATATCATTAGAAAGGTGGTGAAGAAAGTATAAGATATATTGGCATGGTGTTGTATTGCAATATCTTTTAAATGTTGTAATTTGTCCATTTTAATCAAATGATTAAGGCCTAGCATGTTAGAAACCCACTATATTAGAATACAATTCCATTATGATTATAAATTAATAGAGAACTTATTATTTGTCTATTCAATTGAGTTGTGTTGTGTGTTTTTTTCACTTGGTTGCATTGTTAGATAATCCTTCATTGGAACTTCTAGCCATGACTGCATCAGATGGTATCAAATCTTGGTCGATATGTGAATGAGTTTGATAAAAGAGGGAGAAGATTAGTAGGTGGAGTTTTGACCTAGTGTTGGATTCATGAGTTATGGTCTATGTTAGGTAAATTAAGCAAACTAAGAAGAGGATGTTCATCACAAAAGTCCCATTTGAATTGGTTGAGCACTCAAAACTTGTAATGCAACACTTATCCTAGTAAAGGTTTTATGTTCTTTTGTATTTTGCAAGAATTAATTAAGGGTATCATCTAGCATAATAGTATTGGGTAGAAGATCCCTATGAAATTACTGGTTGTAAACAAACTGCCAAACTAAGGCAATCCACAAGAAGTTTGTAAATAAAGTGTCTTCTATGAGGCAATTTATAGGGGGGATTATATATGGACCTCCAACCTAAGGTAGTTTACACCAAATCCAAGATGTCACCATGGAGAGGACATGGTATTGTTAATGTCACTGGAAGGATGGAAGAGATGCTTGAGATCGTGAAAGCCATGAAGATCCAGATGGATGCTTTTGAAAAAGACCATAAAAGACACCCTAACCCTAGAGATGATGAAATTGGTGAAGAACAAGAATCCAACCCTTCTGAACAAAGTGAAAGTGAAGAAAAAGATAAGGAAAAAATAATGGTGAAAGATATACCAAGAATTGGTAAGAAAACTAGAGTAGAAGTTCCCAATTATTCTAGTAGTCTAAATCCTAAAGAATTGATAGATTGGATAACTAATTTATATGAACATTTTGACTATGTAGATATTGATGACCCAAATAGATTAAAATTTGCTAAGACTAAGTTGAAGGGACATGCTTCCATTTGGTGGAAGTCTAACTAGAGAAAAAAATAGGAAAGGTAAACCTAGTTTTTGGAAATGGGACAAAATGGAGAAGAAAATAAAATCTAAGCTCATTCCTATAAATTATCAATTAGAGTTACTAAAGGAGCTACACAACCTAAAGAAAAGGGATATGATTGTGAAAGATTACATTGAAGAATACTATAAACTAATAATATATTCAAGGCACCATGATGAGGGAGTAGAGAAAGTGGCTAGACATGAATGGTTTGAGAGAATCAACATAAGAAGAGTTGAGTACGTTGAATATCTAGACAATGGAGGAAGCATACTAGATGGCCTTAACTATAGAAAATAAATTGAGTTGAAGATTTAGAGAATAACAAAACCAATAGAGAGGTAGAGAAGGGAGGTTTTAAGAAGATAAGTGTCACGTCTCAGACTTTGAAGCTTTCTGGAATTACTTTATGTGGAAATATTTCATGAACAATTATGTGTGGTTAGATAAATAGTATGTTATTTTTGAAAGATGAATGATTATTTTTAATATGGAAAAGATGAAATGAAATGAATATTATTTTTATGTTATTAATTTTGAAGCTTCGGCTATTGGGTTACTAACCTATTAATGGGAAATTTGAGTTATCATGAGTTGTAGGTTGTTGAAGACAAGGGTGTGGTTAAGGTAAAGGAGGTTTGCAGCCTAGCAGGGTTAAGATGGAGGGATTTCTCTCACACACATCACTTAGAATCATGTAGATGCATTAGAATTGCATTAATTGATTTTGTTATATAATTCTTATTTTATTGTGTTATAGTTAGATTATTTAATTAATTGACATTTAATATTATATGTTCATAGAAAAATAGATTAAATGGTTTAAATTATTTATTTGATTTTTATTTGAAGAATGAAAATATTATTATTAATTGTTTTATAGATAATTGAGATAATCATGTTTATTATTTAATATTAGTTGTGATAAATTAGAGAATAAAATTAGAAAATAAAACAAGATTTTAGAAACAAAACAAAAAGAAAGAAAACATTAAAACAATAGAAAAATAGAAAAAGAAAACTTATATTTAGGAAATAAAACACAAAATAAAGCAAAGCAAAGAAAAATAAAAGGAGAAAAAGAAATAATAGAAGAAGGGAATTCTCATTATCAAGCAACCATTATTCAAACACAACTCTCATTCTTTAACATTCAGAAGTTTTATGAATCACAATCTTTCATTGGGAAGAAAGGAGCATAGAAGATTGCAAGTTGGAGCAAGGGAAGCATTGAGGAAACAAAGGATTGATTGGGTTTCAACTGTAGATAGCATTTTGCCAGGTTTTTATTGCAAAACCATTATATTAAATCTCGGTTTGTGTGAATAAAGATCTATTGAAAAATTTCTGATTTTGAAAACTTTTTTCTCTCTTGCTGATTGAAATCATTGTATTTTTACTGTGTTAAAAAAATGATAATTTCTTATGAATATACATATATTTATAATGAAAATATTATCATAAGAGATATATACTTTTTTGTGTATGAATTCATGCATATCAATAAATGTAAATATTCTATTCTTATTAATTATTGTTGTGTATTTCCTTTACTGTGTGTATATATATAGTATTTTTCTTATTATGAATATATACACAAATTATATATCTATGCATACTAATGTAAAGATAAATTAATTATACAGATCGAATGGAATCCAATATAAATTTAGGTTCAATGATGATAGAGACAGACTGTGTTTACATGCGAAGCATTTTAGATAGGTATGAGGGAGGGGAGATGACCCTCCCCATAGGCCTTAAGGCCTGTGGAGAGGGGCCATCGCCCCCCATCTCACCCAAATCCTCCATAGAGGAGGCCGCAACTATATGGATGTTGCGTTTGTTTTCTATGAAACTTTAACTCCTTCAAAATCGTTATTGTTAATTTGCTACTATTTATTTCATATTCGTTGGTTCTGATGTATATTCTTGAATAGCAGTGTGCATGATGCCAAGAGTCAATTCACTGGTATTGGTAATATGTGTGTGTGTGTGTGTGTGTGTGTGTGTGTGTGTGTGTGTGTGTGTGTGTGTGTGTGTGTGTGTGTGTGTTAGTAAGTGTTTGTTGTAGATTATTTGGATATATTGTAACATCACTACAATAATTTGGTTTTCTCTGTATATGTAGTTACTGCTGTGAGATTTTATTTGTTGTAATATATATATATATATATATATATATATATAGAAGGAAGCAAAAATGTTTCTTTTTATTTTATTTTTACACACTTGTAAATGTCATAATAGAACTATTATATAAACTTATTGATTGGGAATTTCTTGTATTAAGATAAATGTTATGTTGAGACTATTTTTGTCAAATCTAGCATTATAACAAAGCCATTGAATTGAGAAAGAAATGACACCATAGTAAACTGATAGATTCATTTTTTATTACCAAACTGATATTATTGATCGCACCTAGAAAATATCTTATCATGAAAACTGATATAAACCACTAGAAAATTTGTAAACTTAGACAACAAGAAAACTAGAGAAATGAATTGGTTGAAGTAAACAGTAATTGTTTTTCGGAATGGATATTTTGACTGTGGATAATTAAACTTAGAAAAATATTCATTGCATGTATTATGGTAAAGTAATGTACTTTCAAGATAGGATGCCGAATATGGGCTCCAGAGATGGTAGTTTTACTTTTTCTAAAACTACCACTTTTGTTTTATTGCTTAGCCAAGCTACTGTACCATTGAAATAGATGGAATTAGAAAAAGGCTAGATTTATGTTATATATGTCTCTGCCACATCCTGTTTGCAAGAGTTATGTCATTCTAGGTTAGGATGCATACAAATAACATGCATGCATCAAGAGATTCCCTCCTACTTATACCGTTCCAAGTTGCTAGGCTCCTTGTGCAGGGTCGGTATTTTCTTCGAGTTAGGAAGAAACCCACGGAAGTCCAGTACTTCGTGGTTGGGTGGAAAAAGTGCCTTAACCACACTCTTGGTCTCAGCTTGTGAAAGATCGGAGGATCACGGCAGTCAAGTTCAGAGATTCTTATGTTATATGGATATTTATTTCATTGTACTCTTTTGTATGGCTAGTATAGCTAAGTTGTAAATGTAACTTTACATTCATTGATATATTAATGTATTATCTTACTTGTAACATTGAAATAGATGTTTTCTAACACTAGATTGGTGTATGTAATAGAATTGTAATACTTTCTAGTGTATGGAAATTTATACTTCTTTTAATGGAATCTTTCTATTTTATAAGTTATGGATATTTGCAAATTATAAATGATTTATTTTCCATTTTTGGAATAAGCAAATCTTTTTGGAATACTATGTTTAGTGTGTAATTTTCCGCACCTTACATTTGGTATCAGAGCCTCCAAGTTCAACACTCAGGCCTCGAGTCTCCTACGCTTAGTAATGTGAACCTGTGATGACCTAAAGTTGTAGGTGCATCGAGTGTGTTGAGAACCCTAGTTATGGGTCAAGGATTATTTTGGTGAGTTGGAATCTTGTTGATTCTTAGATGGTTCAGTTGGAACTGATTATAAGTTTAGAACATTCTATGTCTAGAAACATTATTAACCAATTTAGTCCTTATCGCTTTAGTTGCATTTGCAATAGGACTCTCTGCAAAAATGATGGATTGGAAATCATTTTGGAATTAAAAGGGTGAATGTTGAGCTAAGTTGGATAGTTATACTTGATTCAAGAAAGATGTAATGATAACACGAGAGTGATGATGTGAATTAATAGAGAAATATATTGGGAAGAGAGATCTCTCTAATAATGTAAAGGTTGGACAAGTTGATAAGAGGAAGAAGGAAAATCTCCTGTGAAATAATATCGATAATGATGGAAAAACTTTGACTGAGTCTTTTCAGAAAAGGAAATCTGGGATGGATGTTTTAAGGCAAGAGTGCCTATAATAGTATTAGGTTATGGATAAGATCATTTTTAGAGCAATGCATTGTTCTTTTCAGGGTGTGAGCATGGATCTAGTAGAATCCACGAGATCTTTTGACAATGCAAGGTTCAGATATCTTAAGGATCTTCATTGGTGACCCATGATAGAGGTTACTTATGTGTGTTTTTCTTCTGGATGTTTTGAATACTTGGCATGAACCTTTGTAGTGTATGAGTGTACTCAACCTTTGTAGGGTCATGTTCATGCTTGTGTGACCACCTTTTGATAGTGGAGTTATGAGAATCTTTGTGTGAAAGGAAATAAAATGTTATTGAGTATGATTGAACTTGTTTTACTCTTTTAATAGTTATGCATTGATATGTGGAGGAGGATGTTTTATCTTATGCTTAGTATGTGAAGAATATTGCTTTGTCTCATGGAGAGTATGATCCTGAGTATGGATTCATTATGTGGTTGTAAGATAGATCATTGGGTAATGACTTATGTGGAACCTGGGTGTATTTTTGTTGCATTATGGAACAAGGAGGAGGTGTGAAAAGGATAATTGCACAATCCTTGCGATGTTGAGGTGTTGGAATCTTGAGTGAAGTAGCAAACCATTGGTTGATGAGAAGTGTCAACCGTTGCTATTTGGAAAGATGGATATGTGACTTGAGTTGTGATTCTCGTTGATTAGTTTCCTGTTGTGAAGAAAATTTATCCTCATGCAAATGTTACATTAATGTATTATCCATGCTTGGTGAATCATTGTAGGGTGAAGAGTGTTAACCATTGTTAGTGGGAGAGATTGATGTATATAGACATCTTGGTTTGTGAACCTAAGTTTTGTCCTAGCTTAGTCTTAGTTGTTGGATGTTGCAAATGTATGACTATATGACTTGCATGATGATTGTGATTTCCTTGATTAGAATGCAATCTTTCCTTCTAGTGATGTTTTGTGGTTAGTAGAAGTGATTTTATGTTATAGATGAGTTTGGAATCTTGGGAAGACTTGTTGTTTTGTGCAACTGAGTGTGTTCTCTTAACTCACCCCAATTTTTGGATCCAGGCATAGTGTAGCATCGTACTCCCTTTCTAGTGGCTAAAAATAGTCACATAGTTCATGTAATGTGAAACTTTTGAATTTTGATTTATAAATTTTCTAAATGTTGTAAGGACCAACATTGAAATTTTATTTCTTTTATTTATGGAAAAATATAGCCATCAAAATTGATATTTACTTATCTTATGACCTTGATGGTCACATTGTATTTACTGTTGAAATTGTGCACATTTTTATGCCTTATTGTTGGAATTGATTTTATTTTCTTTGGACTTTATTTACTTATTTATTATTGGTGGCTATGTTTGAATGTTTTTAAACTACTGGTCATGTATCTTGTTGTGTTTTCTATCACGTTCATGATGGGCCTCTGATAGGTTGTGTAAGGGAGTAGGATGCAGAGAATATACTATTTTGTAACATGTGTGTTACTAAGAGTTTTGGTAGATTAAATTCATTAAATTTTGTTAGATGTAATAAACATTGTTGAAGTGTTGAGGAAGTTTTGAAATGGATTTTGGTGTCATTATGGATCACTTGAGGTAAGTTAGAATTTCTATTTGAAGTTAAAGGTTTATGGGGTGAATAGAAATTTCTGAAAAAAAAATTATATATATATATATATATGAAGATATGCAAGGAAAGTTGAAGAACTTAGAAGGAGCAAATTCAAAAAAATTGAAAGATCAAAGTGATGAGTTAAAACAATTGTTGTAGGATGCCAAATGGAAACTGAATGTTGAAGTCTCGTGTGATATAGATGATTTGTGTTCTTTAGATCAATCTAATGTAAAGGAAAAAAAATGATGATGAAACTGCTAACATAGCAAGTTGTTTTGATGATAATGCTGGTTTAGAAATTTTGAAGAAAATTGGTTATATGGGAGAAGGTTTGGGTAAACATGGGCAAGGAATTAAAGAGCCCATTGAGTTAGTTGTAAGGACTAAGTATGAAGGTCTTGGATATCAAGGTAAGGGAAAAGATGAATGTTTTTGCAAGTACTAAGAAGTCATTTAAAAAAAAGAGAGATTTTACATTTTACATTGTTTCCATTGAGATAGAGAAGATTATAGAAAAGAAATTTGTTGGAATTTTCATTCTTGCAAAATTTGTGGTTTGGAAAAAACATAGTGAAAATACATGTTGGAATAGAGAGTTTAAAAATGAATCTATGAAAAGTTGTTTAAAAATGAAGTATGGTTGGATAAATGTATTTGATTGGCAAAAGATCACTGGTGTGTTTAGAATAATAGACATTAGATTTCCAAAGTCCATGATAATGTAAATGAGTGCTTCTGGATTAAACTATGTGAGTATTTTTTCTCTCAATGTTTCGAATCATACTCCATGATCCATCATTGTGTTTAGAATGTTATAAAGACATGAGTCGTCTCATGTTGAGAAAAAAGGAAAAGGAATTGAACAACAGAAACAAACAACCAAATGTAGTGAACAACCAAGTGCATAGAATACTAAAGAAATTGAAGAACTTGAATTATTATAGCATTGTACAAAAGCACGAGGAAGACAAGGAAGAGATTTTCTAGAAATGTTTAAATTGTAGATCAGGTTGAAGATAAAATTTGGTTGCAAGTAATGAAAGAGGAAATAGATTCCATTGATAAGAATGATATGAGTCGTATAGTTTCAGAGGAGTTGTTTGCACAATGATTGGATATGATCTAGATGGTGTACCTTTGGAGTTTTGTCTTATTGTTGGAGATCTCAACCAATGTTTGTTTGGAGGACTGATCTTTTCTTATTATACTATGTTACCATGTGTTTGCATGTGCATTGTGATGATTGATTTGCGTCTATGATGAATTGATTTATGCCTTCTTGGTGTGCATTAAAGATGTGATTGTTACTCTTATGCTAGACTAAATGTAATTACATGGTAGTTGTACCATGTGTTGAATTATATACATTGAATTGGTAGATGTGCAATGTGAATTTGTTGATTGATTATATACTTGGATTTATTTGATGGACGCAATGTTTAGTGTGAATTTCAAGATATTATTTTGTATAAGGTCAAGTAGGACCAATTCTTCGATGGATAGTGTCACCTAGAAAAATGCAGAGGATATAGATAGAGTTTTCCTGCATTTGAGATATTATAATACTTTTTATTTCTTCATATGATGACATTTATTATATTATTGATATTTGATGTATAAGACTCTTTATGTATATGTTTTGTAATAAAACATCGAGACAATGTCTCTTCCAAGTGGAGAAGGATGTCATGTCTCAGACTTTGAAGCTTTCTGGGATTACTTTATGTGGAAATATTTCATGAACAATTATGTGTGGTTAGATAAATAATATGTTATTTTTTAAAGATGAATGATTTTTTTTAATATGGAAAAGATGAAATGAAATGAATATTATTTTTATATTATTAATTTTGAAGCTTTGGCTATGCTTCGGCTATTGGGTCTAACTTATTAATGGAAAATTTGAGTTATCATGAGTTGTAGGTTGTCAAAGACAAGGGTGTGGTTAAGGTAAAGGAGGTTAGTAGTTTGGCAGGGTTAAGGTGGAGGGATTTCTCTCACACACATCACTTAGAATCATGTAGATGCATTAGAATTGCATTAATTGATTTTGTTATGTAATTCTTATTTTATTTTGTTATAGTTAAATTATTTAATTAATTGACATTTAATATTATATGTTCGTAGAAAAATAGATTAAATGGTTTAAATTATTTATTTGATTTTTATTTGAAGAATGAAAATATTATTATTAATTGTTTTATAGATAATTGAGATAATCATGTTTATTATTTAATATTAGTTGTGATAAATTAGAGAATAAAATTAGAAAATAAAACAAGATTTTAGAAACAAAACAAAAAGAAAGAAAACATTAAAACAATAGAAAAATAGAAAAAGAAAACTTATATTTAGGAAATAAAACACAAAATAAAGCAAAGCAAAGAAAAACAAAAGGAGAAAAAAAAATAATAGAAGAAGGGAATTCTCATTCTCAAGCAACCATTATTCAAACACAACTCTCATTCTTGAACATTCAGAAGTTTTATGAATCACAATCTTTCATTGGGAAGAAAGGAGCACAGAAGATTGTGGATTGGAGCAAAGGAAGCATTAAGGAAACAAAGGATTGATCGGGTTTCAACTGTAGATAGCATTTTGCCAGGTTTTTATTGCAAATCCATTATATTAAATCTTAGTTTGTGTGAATAAAGATCTATTGGAAAATTTTTGATGTTGAAAACTTTTATCTCTATTGCTGATTGAAATCATTGTATTTTTACTGTGTTAAAAAAATGATAATTTCTTATGAATATACATATATTTATAATGAAAATATTATCATAAAAGATATATACATTTTTGTGTCTGAATTCATGCATATCAATAAATGTAAATATTTTGTTCTTCTTAATTACTGTTGTGTATTTCCTTTACTATATGTATATATACAGTATTTTTCTTATTATGAATATATACACAAATTATATTATTATATATATATATATATATTTATATATTTATATGTTAATTAAACTACATATATATATAATAATATAAATGCATATTGATGTAAAGAGAAATTAATTATATAGATCGAATGGAATCCAATATAAATTTAGGTTCAAATGATGATAGAGACAGACTGTGTTTACATGCGAAGCATTTTAGATAGGTATGAGGGAGGGGAGATGACCCTCCCCACAGGCCTTAAGGCCTGTGGAGTGGGGCCGCTACCCCCCATCTCACCCAAATCCTCCATAGAGGAGGCCACAGCTATATGGATGTTGCGTTTGTTTACTATGAAACTTTAACTCCTTCAAAATCATTATTGTTAATTCGCTACTATTTATTTCATATTCGCTAGTTCTGATGTATATTCTTGAATATCATTGTGCATGACACCGATAGTCAATTCACTGGTATTGGTAAAATATGTGTGTGTCTGTGTGTGTGTATTGTATGCTGATTTATATTTAAGAACTTTTGGTTATAGTTATGATCGCTGAGATCTTATTTACTATGAATAATATAGTGATTTTACCCAATTCTGGGTGCTGCCTTTTACATCAATTTTTCTCACATATATATATATAGTTATTTTTCTTAGTTGTCTCCAAGAGAGATTTGTAAATGCGCAAGACTACAGGTCATATGCTGATGCAAGAGCATCCCTGGTTCAAGAGAAATATTGCTTCAACCAAAAACATTTGCATTTCAATTCTTTCATTTTCCAATTCAGTTTTTCTAGTTTAGTTCAGGCAGTTCAGTCAATAGCAGTTCTCATCTTGTGGTCCAATTTTGGCATTTCACATCTTACGGATTTGGACTTAGCATCTACATTCATTCATCTACAACATATCAAGAATCCAGACCATTTGGATTGGTTACCGGAAAGATATTGCTACTAGAAGTTGACTATTTTCTCAGAGCAGAGCATTCTAACAGTCTCAGATAATTAGCTAAAGGAGAAGGCTTGCAAATTATTCCTTGACTTGCAGATCTCAATGACAGATCATTCAATGTTATGTGGTTCATGGCTGACCTTCTCCAAGGGTCCGTACGTTGTTTCATTCATTTGAGGAAGTGTTCTATGCATTTAGGTCTGACCTATTTGTGAACATGTTACAACTCTTCATTGGAGTTTGTGACCTTCCTTGGCCAACGTGGAGGAATCTATTGGTTTAGAAATGATATATAAAGATGTAATAGATCCTTAGGAAAGTAGTGATCAAGTTCATGATATAGTAACAGCTAATAATTCAGATATTGTGCGAAGTGAGCTTCAAAGCCTTATCTTGCATATGTATGTAATCAGGCCTGTGAGCCCTAATTGTAAGCCCACATGTTGCCGGCTAATCTCTATTTTTGAATTCTATGATATACTAAATGACTGAATCTACATTTGCTTTATTTCTTTGAGTTGTTTTTGTTGTGTTTACTCCTGCTGGATGGTCTGGATAGTTCATTCTGTGAACCCTCCTACTGTGACTACACCAAGTGGTATCAGAGCAAAAGTTTGATTCTTTGGAGCAAATTGGCAAAGGGGATTCTATAAGATCTTGTTGTAAGCAGATCACTGATCCGAGGCAGGTTACTTGTGCATAACCAATCACCGATTGAAAGGTAGTTGTCGCTTGTAGCCTAATCACCGAATTTGAGGCAGTTTGCACTTGATCCCAGGAAGATGTCACCGTGAAGAGTTCCCCTTGTTGGTACAATGGCTAATAGAATGGATGAGATGATGAAATTGATGAGAATAATGCAAATTCATTTGGATACTATTGAAGAAGATAGGCAAAGAGGATTGACACCAAGACCTAATGTTGAAAATGATGGTGAAGAATTTCAATCGGTTGAACACACTGGAGAAACCCTAGGAGGTGATGAAGAAGAAGAATCAGATCAGATAAAGATGTTGCGAGCTATTTCAAAGATTGGAAAGAGACCTAGAGTTGATGTTTCAAACTATATTGGTAATTTGAACCTTGAAGAGTTGATTGACTGGATAAATGACATGGGAGAATACTTTGATTATGAGGAGATTGAAGATCCAGAGATGGTGAAATTTGCAAAGACAAAGTTGAAAGGACATGCTGCTATATGGTGGAAAGAAGTTTAGTTGGAAAGAAATAGTAGATGAAAAGAAAAGATTACAAAGTGGGACCGGATAGTGACAAAGTTGAAAAATTAGTTTATACCTACTGACTATGAGTTGGAATTGTTGAAAAGATTACAAAACCTGAGACAAAAGGAGAAATCTTTGAAGGAATACACTGAAGAATTTCATAAGATGATCATAAGAAAAGGACATAGTGAAGAAAGCAAGGAGAAAGTGGCTAGATACATCAATGGATTGAGATTGAACGTTTAAGAAGAGCTAAGCTTGGTAAGGATGACATCTTTGGAAGAAGCATATCAAGTTGCCCTGAAGGTTGAAGAAAACTTGAATAAGAAGCATGATCAGAGATAGAGAGGTAGACGAGGTAAATTTCAGAGAGGAAGAATGTTTTTTGAGTGTGATAGATGATTTATAGAGCAGAACAAGTTTGACAGCCCAGTTAGAAAGGATGACAGAGATAACAATGCTTACTAGAGAGATGATAGAAACTTTTACCAGAGAGGAAACCCTAGTGCATACCGAAATGAAGGATACAGAAGAGAAGGAAGAGGATTTGATAATAAGACATTCAGAGGTACTTGTTTCAAGTGTGGAGGTGAAGGACATAGAGCATTTGAATGTAATCAGGGTAGTACAAGCAAGAAGACAGAGAATAGTGGGAGAGTAGCCTATGTTGAAGAAGAACCTGTTGGATCACCCTGTTTAGTTGGTAATCCAAAGAAAGGAGAATCATTGGTGACGAGGAGAGCACTATTTCAAGTAGAGACAAATGAGGAACCCTCATAGAGGAAAAGTTTGTTCAGAACTAAATGCAAATTAGGAGGTAAGTGTTGTAAAGTTGTAATTGATAGTGGTAGTTCAGTTAACCTAGTTTCAGAGGAGATGGTGACTAAGCTGAAGTTGGAAAGATTGAAACACCCTAAGCCCTATCAGATAGCATGAATTCAGGATGATCATAAGGTACTGGTGAGTGAACAATGTTTGGTGAAATTTCATATTGGATCTTATCATGATGAAATGTTGTGTAATATTATGCCTATGGATGTATGTCATATCTTGTTGGGTAGACCTTGGAAGTATGATAGAAAAGCTATGCATGATGGAAGAAAGAATAGATATACTATAACAACAAATGGGAAAAGAATTACTTTGATTCCTTTAGAAGATGATCCTAAAAATGTGGTATGTGGGAATGCTAGAATCTGTTTGGTAGATGGAAGGAAATTTTTGGATGGTTTGAAACAGGAGAGTATGTGCTATGCCTTGATACCTAAGAAGCCTGAAATATTGAAGAGAAAGACTAGACCGAAGGAGATAAGAGAGTTGCTGACAGAGTATGAAGACATCATATCAGATAATGTACCTGAAGGATTACCACCTATGAGAAGTATCAATCATCACATGGATCTTATACTGGGAGCAAGTTTGCCTAACAAAGAAGCATATAGAATGACACCATCAGAGAATGAAGAACTGAATAGACAGATACAAGAGTTGTTGAGGAAAGGTTTGATTAGAGAAAGCTTGAGTGCTTGTCTAGTACCTGTAGTGCTAGCACCTAAGAAGGATGGAGAATGGAGAATGTGTACTAACTCTAGAGCAATAAACAAGATCATAGTTAAGTATAGATTTCCTTTACCTAGAATGGATGATATTATGGATTGTTTGAGTGGAGCGAGATATTTCACAAAGATAGATTTGAAGAGTGGATACCATCGGATCAGAATCAGGGAAGGAGATGAATGGAAGACTACTTTTAAGACAAATGAAGGATTGTATGAGTGGTTAGTGATGCCTTTTGGATTGACAAATGCACCAAGTACTTTCATGAGATTGATGAATGAGGTATTGAATAAATTCTTGGGTAAGTTTGTGATTGTGTAGTTGGATGATATTCTAATTTTTAGTAGGGCAAAAGAGGAACATTTGTTGCATATTAGACAAGTTTTGCAGAGGTTGAGAGGAGAAATTGCTGATAAACATCAAGAAGTGTAGTTTCATGAAGGAAGAATTGGTATATCTGGGATTTGTGATTTCTGCGGAAGGATTGAAGATGGACCCTGAGAAAGTGAAAAAAATTATTGAATGGCCTACACCGGAGAGCATTAGATAGGTTAGATCATTTCATGGTTTGGCTAGTTTCTACTAGAAGTTCATAAAAAATTTCAGTTTAGTTTGTAACCCTATGACAGAGACAATGAGAGGTGACATAAAAGATTTCATTCAAGTTGATTGCGATGCTAGTGGAAATGCAATTGGAGTAGTGTTAAGTCAAGAAGGTAGACCTGTAGCATATTTCAGTGAGAAGTTGAATGATACAAGGAGAAGATATTCAGTTTATGATCAAGAGTTCTATGCCATAATTCAAGCCTTGAAGAAGTGGAGACATTACTTGTTGCCTAAGGAGTTTGTGTTGTAGACAGATCATCAAGTTTTGCAATATTTGAACAGTCAAAGTAAGTTGAATCAGAGACATGAGGTGGGTAGAGTTCATGCAAAGTTATACTTTTGTGTTGAAGCATAGGAGTGGTAAATCAAACAAAGTTGCTAATGCCTTGAGTCGAAGAAGAAACTTGTTGACAAAGATGAGAGTTGAAGTGTTGGGTTTTGATGAATTGAAGAACATGTATCAGGGAGACACTAATTTTGTAGAACCTTGGGAAGCATGTAAGGAACCTTTTGTGGAAGATAGGAGTAAGTGGTTAGACTATTTCATTCAGGAAGATATGTTGTTCAAAGGAATTCAGTTATGCATACCCAGAAGTTCAATGAGAGATAATTTGATCAAGGAGAAGCATAGTGGTGGATTGGCAGGACATTTTGGCATTAATAAGATAGTAGCTTTGGTAAGTGAAAATTACTTTTGGCCTCATATACACAAGGATGTCAGGAGATTTGTATAGAGTTGTAGAGTTTGTCAAGTTGCAAATGGGAGTAGTCAGAACATTGGATTGTATAAACCTTTGATAGTTCCAGAGAGACCTTGGGAAGACATAAGCATGGATTTTGTAATGGGATTACCTAAGACATAGAGAGGACATGATTCAATATTTGTAGTGGTTGACAGATTTTTAAATATGGCTCATTTCATACCTTGTAAGAAGACAACTGATGTAGTGCATGTAGCTGACCTATTTTTCAAGGAGATTGTGAGATTGCATGGATTACCTAAGAGTATAGTTTCAAACAGAGACATAAAGTTTGTTGGTTACTTTTGGAAGACACTTTGGAAGAAAATGAAGATAGATTTGAAATTCAATTCAACTTTTCATCCACAGATAGATGGATAGATAGAAGTAATAAATAGGAGTTTGGGAAACTTGTTGAGATGTTTGATCGGAGACAGAGCTGGAGGTTGGGACTTGATTCTTTCACAAGCAGAGTTTGCATACAATAATTCGGTGAATAGGAGTACTGGAAGAACACCTTTTGAGATTGTTACCAAAGTGAATCCTAGAGGAGTTACAGAATTAAGAGATCTCAGTACAGAAGAAAAGAGGAGTGCAGAAGCAAAAGAATTTGAAAATCATATGAAGACAGTGTATAATCAGGTGAACAAGCATTTGGAGGATACGAATAGTAAGTACAAAGAGAAAGCAAATGAGAAGAGAAGACATAAGGAATTTGAAGTTGGAAATGAAGTGATGGCATACTTGAGAAAAGAAAGATTTCCAGTTGGGACATATAACAAGTTGAAGATGAAGAAGTTTGGACCTTGTAGGATACTCAGGAAATTTGATTCAGGAAATGCATATGAAGTGGAATTACCAGAGACTTTGGGTATTTCACCTATTTTCAACATTGTCGATCTTTACCAGTATCATGAAGAGGAGTTCAGAGATAGCATAGAAGAAGACTTGAAGAAGCAGTTACCACAACAAGCACTGGAATAGATTGAAGATATTTTGGACAATAGAGTTAGACGCAGCACTAGAGGAAGACAATACAAAGAATACCTTGTGAAGTGGAAAGGAAGACCAGAAGAAGATTCATCTTGGATTTCTCAGGCTGAGGTGGACTGTCTTGGTTCTCCCCTAGCCCCAGCAAAGTGAGGGACTCACTTTTTCAATAACCCTCGATGTCTGATGTAGAAGCATCCCTGGTTCAAGAGAAATCTTGCATCAACAAAAAACATTTGCATTTCAGTTTGTTTGCATTTCAGTTCTTTCATTTTCCAGTTCAATTTTTCTAGTTTAGTTCAGGCAGTTCAGTCAGTAGCAATTCTCAGCTTGTGGTCCGATTTTGGTATTTCACATCTTGTGGATCTGGACTTAGCATCTACATTCATTCATCTACAACATATCAAGAATTTAGAGCATTTGGATTAGTCACAGGAAAGATATCGCTATTAGAAGTTAACAGTTTTCTTAGAGTAGAGCATTCTAACAGTTTCAGATAATTAGCTAAAGGAGAAGGCTTGCGGATCATTCCTTGACTTACAAATCTCAATGACACATCATTCAAT
This sequence comes from Cunninghamia lanceolata, assembly GCA_027924645.1. NCBI lineage: Eukaryota > Viridiplantae > Streptophyta > Pinopsida > Cupressales > Cupressaceae > Cunninghamia > Cunninghamia lanceolata. Next base: position 17,321,593 of record BSBN01000814.1, read on the forward strand.
GTTCTGTGGTTCATGTCTAACCTTCCCCAAGGGTCCACACATTGTTCCATTCATTTGAGGAAGTGTTCTATGCATTTAGGTCCGACCTATCTATGAACATGTTACAACTCTTCATTGGAGTTTGTGACCTTCCTTGGCTGACATGAAGGAATCTATTGGTCCAGAAATGATATATAAAGATGTAATAGATCCTTAGGAAAGTAGTGATCAAGTTCATGATATAGTGACAACTGATAATTCAGATATTGTGCGAAGTGAGCTTCAAAGCCTTATCTTGTGCATGTATGTAATTAGGCCTATGAGCCCTAATTGTAAGCTCGGATGTTGCCTTCTGATATCTATTTTTGAATTCTATGATATTCTGAATGACCGAATCTGCATTTGCTTTATTTCTTTGAGTTGTTTCCATTGTGTTTACTCTTACTGCATGGTCCAGACAATTCATTTTGTGAACCCTCCTACTGTGACTACACCATATGCGCAACACTACATAGTATATGCGCAAATTTGTAAATGCACAATAAAATGAATCAGATGCGCAGGACTACGTGGTGTATCTATGGAAAGAGCAAAATACCAGAAAATGTTTTAGATGTGCAGCAGGATATGTCATATGCGCCGAAAGGTAAAAGCATAGTAGAAAGTGTTGAATGTGCAGAATTAGAAGTTGTATGCGCAGAAATGACCTGTCATGATAGAACCTTCACAAAACACTCAGATGGAAGTTAAAAACGGGGCAAGGTCCCATGGTGGGTGCCAAGAATGTTAATGGAAATAGTGTCAACACTATTAAACTACTAATAATCCAATAATCTCAATGAAATATGATGCAAATCAAATAAACAAAGGCATTTTACCTTGAAGACTGATTTACCTTGAAGTTTCCATTGTTCGCCTATCTTGTATTGATCTTGTTGATGAATAGAGCTCTTAGAAGTGCGCACTTCCTCGCTATTTGAAGATGACAATACTTGAATGGTTGTATGTTGGATAAAATGCAATCAAGATTACCGACAATGCAACTATTGTGAGGATGAGGGATGGATAATTGAAGCCATGGTTGTATGGATATGAAGATAATGGATATAAGATGAAATGAGCAATATGGATGCTTTGCCAAAGGTACGCTGAAATTTTTGTAGAGTAACTTTGCTATAGCTTGTGTGTTTGAAATGAGGGAATGAGCTTCCTTTTATAGGCCAAGGAGGGGGCCGAATCCATGTGTCAAGATCTTAATGGTGGAGAAGGAGTCTTGAGAGGTGTATGGTGAGGATTGAATTGGTTGAGATGAGGGAAAGAAAGAGGGAAGATGTTCCTCTCACCTTGACATGGAGGAGAGAAAGGTGTGACATGAGTCCACATGTCAAAAGGCTCATAATGACCGAAAAGAGAAGGTCAAACAAGGAGACCATGTTTGTAGGGAGGTTGGAAAGATTCTAGGGACTATGGAACAAGTTTCACAAAGTGTCCCTTTGACCATGATGACATGGAGAGACCATGCCCTTTGGAATAGGGATGGTTGGAGAAATAATAGGCCATGTGGGTGAGGGAAAATAGATTAATTAAATATTAAAATATTTAATTACATGTACAACAAGGTGAGGTGGATGTGTGAGGTGGATTAGATGATGTGGAATTATGAATGAAGACTTTGGAATAGGATAATTTGTGATTAAATAATTTGATTATTATTTAATTAAGGGATGATATTAGAAGAATGGGTTTAATTGATTTAATTAAATAAATTGATATTTATTTAATATTTGGACTATTAATGACGAACGTGAATCAAATAGATAAATTGATAAATTTATTAAATAATAGAAGAATGGGAATTAAATAAATAATAAAAATATTTATTTAATTTGTCTTTGTCATTTTTATGTGTATACAATATATATAGATGGGAATTTCTTGTATTAAGATAAATGTTATGTTGAGACTATTTTTGTCAAATCTAGCATTATAGCAAAACCATTGAATTGAGAAAGAAATGGCACTATAGTAAACTGATAGATTCATTTTTTATTACCAAACTAATATTTATTGATCACATCTAGAAAATATCTTATCATGAAAACTGATATAAACCACTAGAAAATTTGTAAACTTAGACAACAAGCAAACTAGAGAAATGAATTGGTTGAAGTAAATAGTAATTGTTTTCCAGAATGGATATTTTGATTGTGGATAATTAAACTTATTAAACTATTTATTGCATGTATTACGGTAAAGTAATGTACTTTTGGGATAGGATGCCAAATGTGGGCTCCAGAGACGATAGTTTTACTTTTTCTAAAACTGCCACTTTTGTTTTATTGCTTGGCCAAGCTACTGTACCATTGAAATAGATGGAATTAGAAAAAGCCTAGATTTGTGTTATATATGTCTCTGCCACATCCTGTTTGCAAGAGTTATGTCATTCTAGGTTAGGATGCATACAGGCAACAGACACACATCAAGAGATTCTCTCCTGCTTATACCGTTCCAGGTTTCTAGGCTCCTTGTGCAGGGTCGGTGTTTTCTTTGAGTTAGGAAGAAACCTGGGGAAGTCTAGTACTTCATGGTTGGGTGGAAAAAGTGCCTTAACCACACTCTTGGTCTCAGCTTGTGGAAGATTAGAGGATCACAGCAATCAAGTTTAGAGATTCTTATGTTATATGGATATTTATTTCATTGTACACTTTTGTATGGCTAGTATAGCCAAGTTGTAAATGTAACTTTGCATTCATTGATATATTGATGTATTATCATACTTATAACATTGAAATAGATGGAAAGCTCCTGAGCAGTGCTGGAAAATTGCAACTTCTTTGAGCCTCTCTTCAAGGTATTCCCACTTACTTTCTCTCTCTTTTTAAAATGCCCAAGTATATAGCTAACAAACTGGAGCAGATCCAAAGAACTTTCTTATGGACATGTGTGGAAGAAAAGAAGAGAATGTCCCTAGTCAAATGGGAGAAGGTCTGCCTCCCCAAAAATCATGGTGGTCTGAATATTAGAGCTATTCAAAATATGAGTAAAGCCCTTTTATCCAAAATTAATTGGAATCTTATCAACAACAATAAAGAATGGGGGGAAATTATGAAAGCTAAGTATTTATAGGGTACTGATAACTATAAATTTCTTTATTAGGAGGGTCTCCAACAAGGGTCAGTGATTTGGAACAAAATGATCAAATCTAGAAGCTTAATAAAAAAGGGACTAAAGTGGAAACTGGGGGATGGCAACCTCATAAACTTTTGGGAGGATCCTTGGGTGGCTGACAAGGCTATTTTTTCTCAAGAGGGTAATGAGGTTATTTCTAGTATTGCCAAACAATATTTTGGTACTAAAGTTTGTCATTATATCCAACAAGGATATGGAATCAGACATTGGAAAAACTTGCTTGAGTTCTGTAACAATCGACCTGAGTTTCTCCCTTGAATGAATTCTATTCAGCAGATGTTGTTGAGAACCAAAATTCCCCTCTTTCCTAGATCAGATGAGTTACTTTGGACTGTAGATAAAAGAGGTCTCTTCTTAGTCAAATCTTCTTACCATCTGTTGATTAAATATGAACATGGAGATGAGCTTTGGAGGAAAGTCTAGAACCATAAACTTATTCCAAAAGTCAATGTGTTCTAGTGGGCAATGGTTCATAATAAGATTTTAACTCAAGATAATCTTCAAAGAAGGAGTTTTTATCTAGTTAATAGATGTGTCATGTGCCTCCAGGAAGAGGAAACTGTTCCTCATTTGATCCTGCATTGTGAATTTGCTAGAGAAATATGGAGTAGAGTGCTTCTAAACTTTGGGCTGTAGCACGGGTCTACAATAAAGATATTAAGAAAATCATTGCTAACTGGATTCCTCCATTCTCAAAACCCTGGTTAGTGGAGATTTGGAACCAAACCCTTCCCTTTATTGGTTGGACCTTGTGGAAGGAAAGGAATAACAAATTTTTTAGAGAGGTTGCCAAAGATTGTTCTCAAGTTTACCAGTCTCTCTCTAAGATCCTTATTGAAAGTGTTACTAATTCTCATGTCAAAATTGTTGACAAACCTCTCACCCAGCAAGAGAAAAGTATGTTTTCTAATTGGGGGATACTTAATCAAATCCCTGCCTTTGACAACTCAAATCAACTTCTGAGGTTAAATACTAGGTGGACCCTCCCGAAGTCTGGTTGGCTCAAACTAAATTTTGATGGGGCTTCAAAATCTAATGGTAAGGCTAGTGGTGGTGGGGTTATCAGGAATGATGGAGGGGAGCTTGTTGCTGCCTATGCTGGAGGATTAGGTCTCCAAAGTAATAATTTTTCTGAGGCCTCAACACTTTTATGGGCTGTTAAACTGGCAATCACCTTAGGTATTCAGAATTTGCATATAGATGGAGATTCTAAACTCATAATTGATGTTGTTACCAAGGTTTTGGTGTGTGGGTGGCGTCTTAAGGATATCATTACTGATATTCAAATTCTTATTCAGAGTATTACTAGGGTGGATTTCTCTTACATCTACAAAGAGGGGAATGAAGTTGCTGATGCTCTTGCCAATCATGGTCAGCAGTTTGAAAATTGATGACGTTGGCGCCAATATAATAATATCCCCCTTGCTATAGGGGCATTAATTCAAAAAGATATGACTTCTCAATGATGCCACATTACATTGTGGATGCCAACATGGCATTGCCGATCTCTCATGGCAAGTTGAGGTGGCTACTTAAAGACAACGTAATTATGATATAGTGTACTTTTCTAATAGATGCCATTTTGGCATTGATGATCTCCCGCGATAAGCTGAGGTGGTTGTTTGATGTTGATAGAAATTTTAAATGTATGATTTTGGAGCAGGGGAAGGACTCATAGCGATTGGAGAATGTGGAGGCATATCTGAGTAATGATGACTTAAGGAGGTTGAATAATTTCCTCATTTATTTCACTCTCATTTTTCTTAAAGCAAGAGGAATTAATTCTTGAAGAAGGAACTATGAAGAAAATGAAAGCTGCTGTGATTTTCCTAAGCATTATTCTCTTTTGCTGTGTGATTTTGAAGGAAAGGCGATCATGGAGGGAGATAGAATTAGTACTGAACCCATCTCTTGTAGTGAATTCAAGGATAATGCAGTAGTGTGACACTATTTTAAAGAAGGAGGCATTATTCCTTTCCTTGAATGCCTTAATGAATATGAAGAAAACCTTCTCTGTAGTGTTCCCTTTCGTGGGATAACCACAGAGTCAAAATTGGCAAGATTGGGTTTGAAATTTCAGAGGAAGTCATTGCTATGGCTACTGGCCTTTCCACCAAAGGCACGAAACTACAGAGAAAGGATAAGGTTGCAGACCACCAAAATCAAAAGCTTTTTTTGGGTGAGGGAGAGGAACTGGTCCCTTATCAAAGAGGGTTTGATCATGTCAAGCTCCTGGAGCCATGGGATGTGATGTGTTACCTACTGATGAAGTATTTCACCTTGGAGGGATGCTATACTAGGTTCTATAATTACCACCTTCCCCTTCTTAACCATTTTAGATGAAATGGTCTTATTAGCTTTCCTTTTTATCGAATGTCCTCATTGGAACACTCTGTTCACCATGTGAAAGCTAAGTTTGATAAGAAACCCTCTAAGTGGCATGTTCCCCTTCACCAAGGCCTTATCCACTACCTATACAAATTTCATCTTGCCTTGGACCCACTGAAACCAATTCAACCCACCATTATTGAAATCCCTATGGATATTCCCTCCATTGTTACTACCTCTTCTGAGAAACCCTGTCATTCGACCCCTAACACCCAGAAACTGAAAGGGGTGTCCTTTTCTAAATCCCTGGAGGAGAATACAATGAAGGACATTCATACTTCTTCTTCCAAAGGTAGTGTGAAAGTGAAGAAACAGAAACTTAAGGAGGTGGTGTCTACTATGGAGATCACCGAACTGGAGGAGAAAATGGGGGCCCATAAGAATCAAAACAGTGACAATGAGGGACCACCAAAAAAAGCCAAAACTAAAACAATGGCCAAACCTAAGAATTAGGGTCACTATTCAGGTGTTAGAAGGTCTAGTAGAATTACAAGAAAACTTGCTCCTCAGGCTAAATTGATTGATTACTCTAAAAGTGACTCTGAGTCCTCTACTCAGGAGGGTGAGCAGTCTAAAGATGAAGACATTGAGGTACAAGAGATCTCAGAGGAGACTAAAGGGGTGGAGGAAAAAGAGATGCAAGTTGAGGATACTGATGGAGGGGATTTTGGTCCTATTAATCATGCTTAAGAGGGGGAGGGGATGACTATTGAGGAGGATGAAGAGGATGCTAAGGAGGAAGGCGACATTTAGGAGGATGAAATTACTATTCTCAGAGGTCGTGTGGAAACCCTGGAGCAGAAGTTTTGTTCCATGGGATGTTTCATAAACAGTATACTTTGCCACTCAGCTATGCTTAATTTGACTCTATTGTAGGAGCAAGACACCCTTGCCCATGGTGCAGATGAAGAGAAAATGAAAGAGTTTGATAAAAATATATGAATTTCTATCCAAAGGCTGGGAGGATGTTCCTCCCTAGCTTTGTTTATTTTCTTTCTGTTTATCTGTTGTCTGACTGCTACTTTTTATGTTGTTAATTAGCTGTTAATGATGTAGTTGTTATTGGTGGCTCCTTTTGTTCATGAGCCTTTGTTGTTCCTTTTTGGGCTTGTATTGTAAGGGTTCAGCCCCTGGTTTTTGCCACCTTATTATATCAAAAACATTGAAATAGATGTTTTGTAACACCAGATTAGTGTATGTAATGGAATTGTAACACTTTCTAGTGTATGGAAATTTATACTTCTTTTAATGGAAACTTGTTATTTTATAAGTTATGGCTATCTGCAAATTATAAATGATTTATTTTTTATTTTTGGAATAAGCATTACTTTTTGGAATACTATGTTTAGTATGTAATTTTCCTCACCTTACAATAAGTCTCACCATGACAATACAAGGTCATATGTAGAGGGTCCTAAGGGTAGTATCCCATACCTCATAGAAGGAGGTGTTGGTGTAAAATTATATTTACACATAGTCATAAGTTAATTAGGGAGTTAATTAGGAATATATTTTCCTTTATTAGTGTCAATCTTATCATATAAGATAAGATTGCTTTATTTTCTTTTGCACTTTGTCTATTCTTGACAAATGTGGAATGTATATCTATGTATCATTCCTTTATGAATAATTTAATGCACGTGAAGTATTGATTAATATATATCCTTTTTCTCTACATTTTGTTGTGAGTTGGAGGCACCTTGGCATAACTGTTAACAAATCCACAACATCGAAGCCTCATTTTGAATCATAATTAGGCAACATCATTTTGAGCCTTTATCAGATTCAAATTGAGTTATGATGGGCCGTCAAGTTTGGAGTATTCACTTGCCATGTGGAGGCTTCTTGTAGCCTCAAGGAGTTACCAATTTTGACACCCTGAGGAGGACCGCCAAGGCTCCAAGTGTCCCAAGTTACTTTGGGCGGGCCCAAGTCTTAAAGGATACAACAAAATGAAGAGGTCACACATGCTACCAAGTGTTTCCATGGAACAAGCCAAAGGGAAAGAAAATATGACACCCCCTTCATGTTGCACCAAGGTGCCATGTGTCACTAGGTCAAATTGTGGCAGGTCCCTTTACTCCTCCAACCAGTTCAAATATCAAGGCTTCTACTGTTGCCAAGTGGTGAAGTGTATCATCTCTAAGCCAAAGAAAGTTTGACAACATCTTCCAGTTGTGCCAAGATGCCAAGTGTCATAGTCTAGCCAGTGATGGGCCCAAATCTAGTAGAGAATAGTTTGAAAGGAGAACCAAATGGAACATAGAGAGAGCCTCCAATGCTACCACTTGGGGCATCCACGCTCCCTGGAAAAGAGATATTTTTTGACGTGCTCCACAGGATGCATTGGGCTATCAAGTGGCATGATTCAACACACGATAGGGTTGATGTCTTAAAAGGGGAAAGGCAAGCAAGGGCAAGACACTTGGCACATACACACATAGTTTCAACAAAGCATGCCTAACAACATCAACAAGGAGAATCATGTTGTTCTGTGTGATGGGACCTACCAAGATTGGAAGAGACTTAATAAGTTGTGGAACCATCGATCGTGGACCACAAGATCTAATAGTTCAAAATTTATGAAGAACCTTTCAAAGCTGACAAGGGATGAGATGCATAGTTAATTGATTCAGATGAGTGAGCAAGCCTCTAAGGCTTGCTAGGAGGGCACCAATGTAGGACAAGGCTTTGATAGGTGGCACAACAATACATTGAAACATCAAAGAGGTTATTGGACCTCTTGCACAGTTTCTTGGTGAATATTCAATTCCCCAAACATGTGCCATCAAGGTGAAGTGATAGAGAAGGATGACAAAGTTAGGGACATTTAACACCATGGTACGAGAAGTAAATGTGGTATATGTTTCCTGCTCTTAGTCTCATTTTCAAGCCTTCTAGATGGTTAAATATAGCAGCTTAGCTAATGTAATAAGGGTTGGGCCATGTTTATTCATTGAACCAATTATAAGATTGTGAGAGAAGAGTCAACAAGCTTTCAAGCCTTTGTGGGTGCTCTTTAGAGAGCATTGAATGCTTTGTAACTGTGTCTCTACACCTTTTGTAATTCATTCTTAGTTCATCAATGAAGACAAGTGGCATCTTGTGCGTATTCTTTATTTTTTAAGTCTTCTTTTGAGTTCTATGTATTGATATATGCCTTTGTTTTAGTTTCAATGAATGATGTTAGTAAATGGTTTGAAATCATGCCTTTGAGATCTTGGCATCCATGAGTTAATGTTGTGAGTTAAACAAGGAAACATTGTGTCATTTATGCATCAACCTAAGTACTATCTTTTGATGCATCACCTTAGAGTAGTTTCTTTCATTTTAAGTTTCTCTCTTCACTTTCCTCTCCCTCAACTTTTGAAAGAATTAATGAGAATCTTAAGAAGATTTAGCTTCTAAAATCCTAGAGGTCATCTTGTGATTTGTAAAAGAGTCCCATAGCCATAGGAATTTCCATACTTTGGTGTCTTGTTAATTTCTGGGAGAACTCTTGAGTATTAACACAAAAATCCATCAACAATTTTTAGCACACCTAGTGGGACTCAAACCCACAATTGCTTAATTAGAAGTTAGAGTGTATGAGTAAAAGGCCTATAAAAAGATCTCTATCTACATCAAACCCATGTCTTTTAGTTTCTCCACTTGTGATAGTCCCTAGAAGGATAGTGGTGCACCCAAATCCACTGCCCATTCAAATGGATGCACAAGGAGTTCCTAAAAATTTTGTCAATTGGAATAGTGATTATCCACTGATTCACCTAGTACCACCTGCCATATGGGATCCTATCCCTACTAATTCCCTCAAAGAACCACCTAAATACATGGGTGAGGATTCAACAACTCTTGAAGAATAGCTCTGAGATATAGCAGATATTTGTACGGTTCACTTTGTAACCAAACAAAACATCACTTTAAGACTTCTTGCAACCTCATTCAAAGGGAAGGCTCTTGACTGGTATAGATATTTGCATTCAAATTCAATAGGATTGTGGGACTAGCTAGGAGATATATTCTTTAAAAGATTTAGAAAAAACGAAGACATATCCTCATTATTACAGTAGTTGATAACCATCAAGTGGGCACCACAAGAAGTAGTCACTAACTTCTATACCAAATTCCATAAGACTTGGAAAATGATCCCAGTAATGACATGACTACCTCTAGGTATGGATATAGTATTCTATCCCAAAGATTTCAATTCAGTCCTTACGAGGAAAAAGCTCCTAGATGCCTATGATCTTGTGCTAAGAGATAAAAATAAACTAATAGACACCAGAAAGCTCCCTCCGACACCTCCCATGTCAGTATTTCCTGAGGTATCATTGCAAGAAGAGCTACCTAAAGTTTGACCTTTAAATACAAACTAGGTTTCTCCTTATATGTACATATATCCTACTCCTAGAATGCTAATAGTTGCTGCTCAACCCCCCCAAGTAGCCTTAGAGATAGATGATATGAAAAGTATCATGCAAAGTTTTTCAAATGAGATTATTAATCTCAAAAGGCAACAAGCTTCATATCCAAAACCTCCTTACCAGAACAACCAAAATCCTAGGCCTCAGTATTATCCAAACATATACTAAAGCTCCCAAGGGGCAGGTCCTTCACAACAACAACTAGTTCCAGTTCCTACTCCATTATAACAAATTCCTCTTGACCTAGTGTGAGACATGGTCCCAAGGTAGAACAACATTTTGGATGACTCGAATGCATGATGTTTTCCTTGAAATGACCCCCATCCGCCTAAAGTTTGTCTACAAGGAAACTTGCAATGAAGGATAATAGAATAGCGACAATAAAGTTCCCCTGATGAGGCCCAAACTAGACAATCTCTGTATCAATCAACTAGGGTACAAAATGTTGTTCTGGTAGCTTAGATATAAGGGATTTCCATGCAATAAGAGGAAGATATTTCCCCTAAGCACGTGTTGTTTTCATTGATAGAATAAGATGAAATAGTGTTTGCTAATGATCCTTATACCTCCAAGGATCCACAAGCACAATCTGACTACTTCACCTATTTAAAGAGGTAGATGGAAGGTGATCCTGAAGCAGTTGTTCACCCAAAGACAGTCCCTCAAAAGAATCTGACTACTCCTGCTATTCAGGCCTTCAATTATGAAATACCAATCCAAAATCAGGCAACACCAACACAAAGTAACATACTACTAAATATCATAGCCAAGAAACTGAAGTATTTGGGATATGTTCCCAAGAAGTAGATAGTAGGACCACTCAATGTGGTAGAGAAACTTAAGAATGGACCAGTCAACATATCCTTATGGGATGTATTTTCCATTCTAGAGTAGGAGACATTTCTTCAAAAGGACCTTGAAGAGAAGAAAGAGAACCTGCTCCTGACAAGCTAGGTAGCTATCAGCCCAAGGGAGAATGCAAAACAGCTTCAAAAGGTAGCTCAAGCTACACACTCTACTATCCCCACAAATGCAAAAACAAAGGTAAGTAAAGTTAAACCTACCCCCTTCTATTTAATAGTGATAATGGGTAAGAAATTGTTGCACAATTCCATGATAGAGTCCGGTGCCATATATGTTTGCACAATATGTTTGCAAATTCATGGAGAGGTTCACATGATTTCCCAAATAATAAATGGTGTCACACAAAACATTGAACTATGCAACCTATTTTACATGCTAGACTAACCATGGGAGGAGTTGATGATGGATAGATTTTCTTAAATGACACATTTCATTCTTTGTATAAATTAGAATGGCATATTGAGGATAGTGAATCTATTCTTCAAGGAGAATCTATAGTTGCATAGGTTATCATGGATCATTATATCATATCAAGACATAAAATTCCTTATCCATTTCTAGTGTACCTTGTCGAGAAAACTAGGCACACAGCTCAATTATAGTTTTACATATCATTTGTAGATGGACAAATAAATAGAGATTATTAATTTGAGTCTTAGCAATCTACTCAAGTGTTTGATAGGTGAGAAGCATATGCAATAGGAATCTATGTTGGCACAAGAAACATTTTCATAAAACAACTTAGTTAATAGATCATTAGGGAAGATGCCTTCCCAAATGGTGTATGGGATATCCCTATGAAGTATCATAGATCTATTTAGAATGGAAGATGACAAGCACAAAGGTTAACGAATTCACGTAGCACATGAAGGAGGTTCATATGTGATTGAAGAAGAAACTAGGGGAGAGCATCATAAAGTATATATTGGACATAGATGAGCATAGAAGGGAGAAGAATTACTTAGAGGGTGAGTTAGTAATGGCACATCTAAGAGAGGAGTGGTTTCCTAGAGGAATATACAATAAGACACATCACAAGAAGACTAGTCCATTTTGTATTGCAAGTAAATATTTTGAGAACACATATGAGATTGAGCTATAGAAAGGTTGAATATCTTACTAATACTCAATGAATCATATTTATTCCTACCATGCACCTAAGGGTTCAAAAAATGCACAATTAATGGAAGTACCTAATTGGAGAAAGGAGATACAAAAAAAGATATTACAAGCAATAATGAAAATATTTGACACATGCATTGTCAAGAAGACTTGGTGGACCAGATGTTGGAGAATCCTTGGGTTGGTGCAATCTTGCATCACAAAAAAAAATATCTACTACGTTTTATAGTTCAGTTCTCACAAGCCTAACGTGTGTGTGCATCTTGTCCTATGGTAGTTTGTTTACACATAAGATTAACTTCCACACAAAACCTGCATAATCCCAAATGCATTAGTTTTCATCCTACATATGCTAGTTTGTACACATCCCTTGGAAAAGTAAATAAATGTTAGAATGTCAGAGTGATTGGTTATTCATATAACAACTTCCATTAGATGACAATGATTATATTTTGTAATGGATTGTCAATTAAAGAAGATCAAAAAAATATCTAATTGAATTTATTAAGGAATGGTTAATTGTTTTGTAGACACCACCCATGTTGATTAGATTTCCTCTTTAGTACATATTTATTGTGATGACTTGCATGATTCCTCCATTTTAGTCTAAGTCAAATTTGATGTTGGCACTATTTATTAAGATGCCTAATCATTCTAAGGGGTTTAAGTTTTGGTTGGACCTAGAAGAGTTTGATTTAGAGCCATTCAAGTGGTGTTGGAGTTGGTGGATCAATAGATTGGTCTCATAGGGTTTTGGGTAGAGCTTATTTTAAATGATTGGAGTGCAAAGAGTCTCTATGAATATTTCTTAGGGGTTGGTTAGCATAGAATGTAAAAGTTTCACATATTGGTGGCTCTTTGTGAATCTTTCATTCCTATAATTAAATTCATTGTTTGTCTTGTTCAATCTCGATATTTTTCTAGCTTTTGGATTCTATTTGTGTCTATTATGTGTGCTCATTCACTAGTTCAATTTACCCACATTTGATTATTGCACTGCAAGGGTTGTAGAAAATTTTAGTCTAATTGGTTAGTGCCTTATATTATTGTACAAAATTATGGATTTGGCACATGAAAATTATCTACTATTAATGGAAATGTTCTTTCAAATTCAACAAATATTATGCACCTTAAACTATATTATGCATGATTATTTTCATTCCACCATGCAACACAATTGTAAAATAAAATTTCAAATGCTTGGGCAATAATGTACTCACTACATAAGATACTTGATGAGATATCACTTCTACATCTTCTATGGAATAATTCTCAATGATGATATATTTGAACTTACCTTATTACCTCAAAGGCACAATTGTGATCCCCACTTTTGATGCAGGAGCATCTAGGGGTACTAGCAATCCTATATCAACTAAAAATATTTTAATTTTGTTTGTATGTTTTCAATAATGTTTGTGGGCTTTGAGAAATTAATATTTTAATTTGCAACAAATGTATTTTCTTGGGGCATATTAGTAAATGTAAGTTTTGGGGAATTATGCTCTCATAAATGTTCCAAAGGCATAAATTGTGGAATCTTCCATTTGGTTATCCCCTTTTTAGGTGGGACCACTTGGTATGCATCTTATTGCATGTTCAATTGCATTCTTTGCATACATTTGCATGTTGGACACAAGCTTTGCATGTTGTTGCATGTTTGGGTTGTAATAATGAGACCCAATCTTGATAAAATGGGCATAAATTTCTCATTTCGGATCAAAATAGAAAAATTCAAAATGTTCTAGAAATTTGGGAAGGAGGTGCACAAAACCCAGAAATGATTTTATAAAATTCAGAAAAATGAGGGAGAAGTGATAGAAAGAAAGTGATGGGTTTTCTTGGTGGTTTAGTGGAGGTTGTTTTGAGAAACCAATAGTAGTTTCTTCTCATGCAATTTTTATATATTGATGCTTTCTCATTTGGTGAAGGGCAACTTTTGGAGAAGTTGTGGTTTCATGTCCAAATGCTAGTCGAATAAAGCTAGAATGTTGATTTGCAGATTTTTGTATGTTTGAAGCCCATGTTGTATGAGAGCATATGAGCTCCATGTTTATGTATCTCATTTTCAGATTTTCAATATAATACAGATTGCAAATTTCTTTTCCATTTTATGTGTTTCAAATTAATTTGCTTCCTTCTTGATAGTGTTGTATGTGTGTTTGTGATCAGATTTGAAAGGGGAGGGACTCCCACTTTCATCAACTTTGAGGCATTTATTGATTTTATTATTTCAATACATCTCCAACCACACATACATTATGATATTGTTATCATGACATATATTTCCATGGTTTTACATGATTATATCTTACACATACACATTTATATGTCTACTTGTGCTTACATGCATAACCCCTTGTCCAGAAGGGAAGACAATAGATATTTCCCTCATTTTTATGAGCTTCATGATAGTATTTTTTATTCATATTTAGAGCCAACATAGTGCTACACATATAATCTCATATTTAATCTCTTCTCACGCCTAAAATTTCATCCATTATGACATGTGTGCACCCAATTTGAAGGGGCATACAATTAATAGCCTTTCATAGTTTGTTTTCTATGCATAGAATCAAGAGACCAATTTAGTTACTACTCATCAACAACCCTATACACAATGTGTTATTTTTTTTTAATTTCATTTCCATATAGATTAAAAGGGCCAGATTAGTTAGTAATCATCAACAAACCTAGTAACATGATCCCTTTTATTATCACACTCTTTTCATGGTGGATGGGGGAAAACTTGGTCACAATTTCATTAGCCTTCCTTTAAACCCTTGCAGATATTTTTACTTTGAAATTTGACATGGAAATGCATGCAATGTTGAATGATTACAATGATTTTTACATTTATGTTTATATATGAAACATGTAAGTAGATACTAATGAATTGATGTGTACATGTGTGTAGGTTTGGAGATACAATCTCATGAAGAACATTGAGAAAATATGATCACATTATAAATTGCACCCTTTTGAGACATGCAAATTAATTTGCTTGTTTTTTTATATCTTACTTTAGCATGCATGATAAATTTAGATTCATGTGCCTAATAAAGTAGGGAAAAATGTAGAGGAGAGAGGTGCATACATTATACTTCCCCCACTAGTTTTGTACTCACTTTGCCCAAGCCTTGAGTTGTGAGCAATTCAACACTTGATATAGGTTATTTATGCACAAAATTTGATATAGCATGTAAAACACCCATCCATATCCCCATGTTCCCTCACATGCATCCTTACATTCCACCCTTAATCCATTTGCACTTCCTAGACACACTCACTATTGTAATTCTAACATAGACAAGATTGCTCCAATGTAATCATGTTTGTCCAATATCCCAAATTCATTCACCCATTTTGAGCTGACCACATTCAAAAATGTTGGCAAGAAACACCATTAGGCATGATAGGTGTTGTCATTGATGGAAACTAAGATCATCCCAATCATCTGCATAACACAATTTGCTCACACCAGAAGTCAGAATCAGAATGTGTCTAAGTCCGGGTAGTCAGGGACAGAGCAGGTGACCGGGTCCGGTATCTTGGTCTGGATCTATCTGGTGGAAAGGCATGGTTTGCTATGGATCTGAGGTAGCTGTAAGCATTGTCAAGACACTCTAAATCTAGAGTTTTGTCCTCCTGAGATGAAGGACTTAAAAGATATTAGCTTCTACGTATTGGGTTTCAGTTTGACAGAACAAACAGAAGAAGAACTGGCCGACCTTGTGAATGGCCCTATTTCTAGATGTATAGAAGTTGTCTATTAGACAATTGGTGATGATAAGTAGTGATAGATGACATGATTGATGATTCACAAGTGCAAGTTTTAATTTGCATCTCATATTATGTATGGATCTAGCCGACAGAGCAGAGTACTCTACAAAGTTCTAAATGTTCTTGAAGCAGACTGGTAAAATGATTATAGATCATGTTGCGGATATATATATCTAATGGAATTGGAATATTTTGGTGTGTGTGTGCAAATAAGGTGTAATTGTGAAGAGTAGAAATATAAGTAGCGAATGAAGGCAAAACAGTAAGAAGAACAAGTAAGGATGAAATGTGTAAGATCAATTTTTGCACTTAACTGGAACTGAAACTCTTGCATGAGTAGATGATATTTACCAATTCAAAATCTTTGTTATTCTCTTGTAATATTTCTATAGGTAGTGAGCCTCTAATTGAGTAGTGAGCTCTAGGTAGTGAGCCTAAATGCATGTGCATTCTCATTTGTAAAAATACTTTTAACAGGGTATTAATGTTGGCAAGAGACACTATATGGATTCATGTATTTTGTCATTGATGGCAACAAAGGTTATCCCACACATCCGCAAGACATGATGAGTCTCTACTGGAAGTCAGATTGAAGAAGTATTATGATTCGATAAGCAAGAATAGAGCAGTCAGCAAGGTCTGACAGTCAGGTCTGGATCTCTTAGAGGAAGTATCTCAGTGAAGTGTGGATTTGGGGAAGTCAAGATGAGTACCTTGACTAATAGATTCCAAGGATCTAGCCTCCGGTGATGGAAGGGTGAAAAGATATGAGCACTTGAGTGTTGGGTTCCTGTTTGAGTAGACAGAGGAAGAACTGTACCGATAGAGTGTTAGACCCAAATCCAGAAGAGATATTGCTGATGACTAAGTTTCTTGAGGTATCATTCATGACTGGTCGACATGATTGATGACTTCTTCAAGCATCTCCTAGATCCGCATTACTTGGTAAGCAAGGATCCAACTTACAGATCAAAGCTTGGGAAAATATTGACTATTCCGGATGTCGACTAGAAAGGTGGTAAGATTACTTGTACGGATATATATACCAGATGAATTTAGATATAAAGGGGTGTTGTGTGAATGTGTATTTGTGCAAACAAAAGAAGAAGAGTAGTGAGAAGGTAGGAAGACAGGTCCGGAATGTGATAGGATAGCTAAACCAAAAGAAAGTTAGAATGAAGTGCAGCAGATTAGTTTATTGAGCTCAATCAAAACTGAATCTTAGCATGTGTGGATGCTTCTCATCAGTTCAATCACTGTGTTATCTTTCTCTCTTGTAGGCAGTGAGCCTCTTGTGAGTTGTATGCTCGGGCAGTGAGCCCTAAATTGGCAGGTGCCATTTTGTACTTCTATTCTTCTAACAGAGAATACATTCTTGGGTTAATCACCCCGTGGTTTTTCCCTTAACCTGGTTTTCCACATCAAAATCATTGTGTTATGTGTATTGACTTTGTTTCTACTTGCATGCTTGTTTGCTTTGATACTGCACTAATTATTAAAGAAGAACAGAAAGTTGAATAAATTAAGATAACTGATTCACCCCCCTCTCAGTTATCAACAATTGGTATTAGAGCTAGGTTCCTCCCAACAGAGCCTAATAGCTTGAGGAAGATCTGGGAATTCAAAGGGATGTGTATGGTATGAGGGAGCAACTTAAGTCTGCCTTTGATGATCTTGAGCAGTCAAATTCTAAAGTCAATGAATTGAAGGAAAGACTCAAACAGGCTGATGATTTCATAAAAGAACTAAAAGAAAAATTGAGTCTCTCTATGAAAAAGAGAAAGGAGCTACTTCAGCAATTAACAAGTCAAGGTGAAGCCAATGATACAAATGGAGATCTAAAAGAGAAAACCAAGTTATGTGAAAAGTTATCAAAAGAAATCATCATGGTAAGACATGAAATGGAATCAGGAGTTAAAAATTTTACCCAAGAAATTGAAGAGAGAAGAAAATCTAAAGATGATCTAAGACAATCTCTCAAGGAAAAATCAAAAGACTGCCACAGGATGGATAGAATAATTAGACATCTTGAATCTGATCTTGAAGATGCTAAAGACAATGAAGAAAAACTTGAGGATCAAATTGTCTCTCTTAAAAGGGATCTTCAAATAACAAATGAATACAAAGAGAAATTCAAGATAAGCTCTACTCAACTTGAAGTTCTTCTTGAAATCCAAAAGAGGGTAGATGACAAGTGTGGCCTGGGATATGAAAAAGGTGAAATCTCTGAATCTGGTCAGAATAATTTTGGATCAGAAAATCCAAGGAACAGGCCTAGAAGACCTCTGGTAAGGTAGCCTAATGCTCAAAGATATCCATCCTTCAATGGATACTGCCACAATTGCAATAACTTTGGTCATAAAGCTAATCAGTACAGAAAGAGAATGAATCAGACTAATACATCCTTCTCTGGATAGTGTTTCAACTGCAAAAGGTATGGTCACAAATCTCATGAATGCAGAAATATGCAAATGAACAATTCATTCAATGGTAGATGCTTTGCATGCAATAGAATGGGTCATATGGCTAATCAATGCAGATCAAGAGGATATCAATCAAATATGCAAAGAAATGTTGTTTGCCAAATTTCTAATAGATCCGGTCATATTGCAAAATTCTGTAGAAGCAAGAATCAGGACAAAAGAGGTCCGGTACATCATAATTAGAAATCAAGACAAGGGAAAATGAAAAGTGAATGCGGATGAAGTTCAAAGTGAGATGAACAAGATTTGGGTGAAGAAAAGTATAGAGAATGTAGGGGATGGATCCGCACCAGACTCTGGTGCTGATATTCCTTCCAGAAATTAAAAAGTGAGCTCTGGCTCAGGGGGAGACACAAAGAAAACCATTTTCCCCCAGCCAGTCAATTGGTGCCAGAACTGGCACAAGGAGAGTTGTAGATTAAAAGGTTCATAAGAGAAACATCTAAATAAACTATGGTTAAAATATGCAAGATCCGCAAGATGTTTAGATCAAGATTGATCCGGTTCTTCAAGTCATCTGAATAAGGCAAATCGAAATGACTTAGGTCGAACATTTATTGCAACTTGGTATTAGGGTTTGCAGAGTAATATAAGGGTTCTTCATATTAAACATTTGTTCATTCTGCATTTAAGAAGAAGCAAAAAGGAGCTCTGCAACAAATTTCCCCAAGCCCATCAAAGATCATTTGCACAAGTCGATTCATCCAGAAATCAATCCGGCTCACTCCGTGAAACATAAAGGCGCAAAAGGTATTTTTCGTTCCTAAACATCTCTCTATAAATATTTTTAAAGATGACTACTCTGAATATTGTGAAGATCACTGATAGGCCTCGCCCCAAATTCAAGAAACATCCCTACAAATCCTTGGAAGTAGATCCCCTAGGAGCATTTTCCAGTGTTCCGAATGGTGTCTTGCATATAGAAGATATTAGGGTTTACATTCACACAAATATTGAAGAATTTAGAGAGTCCAAATTGAGGGATATCTACCACAAACAACTAACAGATGATTCATTTGAGCTCCAACCCCAATACAAGGCCATCTGGGACAAGCACTTTGCATAGTGTATACATTTCCCCTGCTTTGCTGAGGATGAATGGGTCCAGTATGTCTTGAGCAGAATACATGACAACTTCATGTGGTTGAATGGACCATTCAAGATCACAAAAGATGCCATTAGGGCAGTTACCAGTTTGCACTCATCTGGTGGGATACCTATTCTCAAATTGGTCAAGAATCAGACTATAAGTGAGGCTACCGGATCTAGGTTCGACAAAAGAGCAATTACAATAGAAGATATCACTGATCCAGATAACAAGTTTGCCTCCATGATCATCAGATACAAAATATATCATTCTAGTAGGGAGAATTCAGTACCTGGAACTGCTATCTACACTGCTTATGAAATGTTAAGGAAGAATTCAGATTATGACCTTTGTCAGCTCCTTCTACACCAACTCTTAGAGAAACTGTAGAAAATAAAGAAAGATAAAAAGAATTCATTTAAGTATGGTGGGCTAATATTGTGCTTATTCTTCTACTTTATGAATGAACTACCCGGATCCAGTGGATGGGTATGGTAGAATGACAGACTGGTTGCCGTACAAATCAGGGATTATTTGCATGGACTTGGTGATAACAAAGCACAAAACACAGCTCTCTGGGGCTTCTTCAAAAACTTCTAGAACATGATGCAAGCTAGAGAGAGAATTCCCCAATCTCTAGTTGAGAAATACAAAGACACAGTATGCTTTATGGTAGAGACTGATCAGTGCCTAATGGAGGTAGTGGAACCAAGAACAGTGTGGATCATGCCAATGGGTTATGAGGTGGATGAGAAAATTGTAGAGCTACATGTTCAGCACATGCTAAGACAACCAAAGGATCCCAAGGTAGAAAGATTTGGAACCTTTGAACAATTGAGTGTGAAGATCCATGTTGAGCTAAGGCAACCAGAGATGAAAAGAAAGGTACGAAAAGAAGTAGAAAACATTGCCAAAAGCTTTGGCATCTCAAAAGAGACACTTGATGCCAATAGGGAAAAGAAGGAAAGGACTGAGAAAGAGAAGAAAGAGGCAGAAAAGTAAAGTGTTCCAGTAGAATCCTCCTCCCAGACTAGATCTTCTAGGAGCTCTGCTCCTACCACTGATAAGAGCCCAAATAAATCAAAACTGGAAGCAAAATCATCTAGTAAAGCAGAGAAAAGAACTAAGACAAAGGCCACAAGGTCTTACATTAGTCAGAAGGATGATGAAGAGACTGAGTCAGATGAGGAGGTAAGGAAAATGAGGAAAAAGAAGAAAGTATCTAGTGAACCCTCTACCAGTGAAGACAAGGAAGAGATGACAGAAGAGTTTGTTGAAAAGCCCACTCTATCATTAGATGATGTCATCAAATTAGTTACTGTGGATGGAAACCTTCAACCAATGGCTGAATTCTATGATCATTATAATGAGGCTAACCAAAAGATCTTGCAGGAAGTAGCAATCAAGTATCTGAATATCTACAATAAGGCTTTTATTGAAATTATATCTCTTATTCCCAAAATCCTAGAGAAAGAGTTAGAAATAAGAAAGAATAATGCTATAGCAAAAGATCTTGAGATCCGAGAACAGATAGCCATTCAACTATATCCTTCAATTGATTCAAAGCAAATGAATATGATCTTCAAATATTGCAAGGATGAGTTCCGGAGCAAAGTAAGAATGAATCAACTTATGCTAGGAGAAACTAACAAAATAGCAAAAGAAACAGAAGAGATCCTCCAGAATGCATACTCAAGATTCAACATTCCTATTATAGAGGACTTGGGTGTTGATCCCTTGGCTACAAGTGTTGAAAAAGAATCTACTGAGGCAATGACAGAAGAAGTAATGGACACCGGTGAAGAAAAAGATAAGGACTTGGAATCCTCTACTCCAAAAGAGGTGGCCCGTGAACAAACAAACATCACTCCTCCGATTTCCCCTGCTGACTCCAGATCCAAAGGAGAAGAAAGAATAGAAGATAAAGAAAAAGGAGTGAAGGAAAAAGAAGATGAGAGTACTAAGGTTATAGAAGGAAAGAAGACTTCAGCAGAGAAGATCACAACTATTAGTGGTAAGAGTGTAGAAGGAGAGAAAGCTCCAAGAGACAGCTCTAAGACTGCAGAAGAGAAAAAGAATCTGTCTCCAGCAAGAGACACTGTAGAAACTGTCAAAGAATTCTTAAACAAAGAGACAATGGAGATTAATGAACCAAAACTTCTACAAGGGTCATTTGATTTTGATTCTCTTTCCCTGGTACAAACAATGAAGATAGCTTCATTTGCTAATGCAAAGGCTAAAGAAAAACTCCTGAAGTCTCACATGGAAGACTATGAGCTAATAGAAGTTGTATTCGGAGTATTAGAAAAGATCATGCCATCTTTTCAGAAGGATCCCTTAGCCTCCTCATCCAGTAATCTCAAATCTCTAGTCAATAGTGTTAGCACACATTTTGATTCCCTAGAGAAGTTAGCAGAAGATAAGGTCTAGAAGGAATTTTTGGCAAAAAGATTATCAGAGGTACAAGGGTTAATAACTAATGATAGGAGGAATATGAATATTGGGATAAAGAGCTTAGAAAATGCTCTTAAAGATGGCAGGGAAATGTACAAATTTTGTTTATCATGGTCCAAAGTAACATTGGATATTGAGAAGAAAGTGAAAGAACAGGAGGACAAACTGACAAAACTCTCTAAGAATTTTGATCGTCTCTCCTCTTCCATAATAAATCAAGAATGTCAAACTATTGTAGTCTTGAATGAAATCAAGAAGCTTGAGAAGGAAAAGAAAAATAGAATAAGTAGGTTGGGTGAACTTAGAGGGATAATTATCCCTAAGTTAGAGGCCATGCATGAGGCCTTAAAAGAAGCTTAGATCACAGCCCGAACCAGTGATCTGACAGATCTAAAAAGGACAGACGTGTTTGCATTCCTATTGAGTGGTCACATCTCAATTTTGGACATGATGAAGCAAAGTTGGGCAACAGAATTCGTCCAATTGAAGACAACTTTTGCAGACATACTTCAGTATATGTAAGTATGCTATATATATATATTTATGCGGCTAAGTATAGTTGACTTTTTGAGAATTTTGGTGTGCTGACCCTACCCTTTGCCATTGATGTCAAAGGGGGAGTGAGGAGCAGTGAAAAATGAGGAATCTAGCTAAGGGGGAGCTTCAGAAAATGTATATAAAACCAGAGCATCAACCAAGGGGGAGTATAGTGTGACACTTAGTCATTTTTCACTGTGTTGCCATCAATGCCAAAGGGGGAGATTGTTGGCAAGAGACACTATATGGATTCATGTATGTTGTCATTGATGGCAACAAAGGTTATCCCACACATCCGCAAGACATGATGAGTCTCTACCAGAAGTCAGATTGAAGAAGTATTATGATCTGGTAAGCAAGAACAGAGCAGTCAACAAGGTCCAATAGTCAAGTCCAGATCTCTCAGAGGAAGTATCTCAGTGAAGTGTGGATTTGGGGAAGTCAAGACAAGTACCTTGACTAATAAATTCCAAGGATCTAGCCTTTGGTGATGGAAGGGTGAAAAGATATGAGTACTTGAGTGTTGGGTTCTTGTTTGAGTAGACAGAGGAAGAACTGTACTGATAGAGTGTCAAACCCAAATCTGGAAGAGATATTGCTGATGACTAAGTTTCTTGAGGTATCATTCATGACTGGCTGACATGATTGATGACTTCTTCAAGCATCTCCTAGATCCACATTACTCGATAAGCAAGGATCCAGCCGACAGATCAAAGCTTGGGAAAATATTGACTATTCCAGATGCCGACTAGAAAGGTGGTAAGATTACTTGTATGGATATATATACCGGATGAATTTAGATATAAAGGGGTGTTGTGTGAATGTATATTTGTGCGAACAAAAGTAGAAGAGTATTGAGAAGGTAGGAAGATAGGTCTGGAATGTGATAGGACAGCTAAACCAAAAGAAAGTTAGAATGAAGTGCAGCAGATCAATTTATTGAGCTCAACTGAAACTAAATCTTAGCATGTGTGGATGCTTCTCATCAGTTCAATCATTGTGTTATCTTTCTCTCTTGTAGGTAGTGAGCCTCTTGTGAGCTGCATGCTTGAGCAGTGAGCCCTAAATTGGCAGGTGCCATTTTGTACTTCTATTCTTCTAACAGAGAATACATTCTTGGGTTAATCACCCCGTGATTTTTCCCTTAACTGGGTTTTCCACATCAAAATCATTGTGTTATGTGTATTGATTTTATTTCTACTTTCATGCTTGTTTGATTTGATACTACACTAATTATTAAAGAAGAACAGAAAGTTGAATAAATTAAGATAACTGATTCACCCCCCCTCTCAGTTATCAACAATTAATTCTTGTGGGTTAACCCCCACCGTGGTTTTTCCCTTAACTGGGTTTCCACATCAAAAATCTTGGTGTCAAGTGTGTTATTTATGTTTCTACTCATGTGTTATTGATTAATGATGAAATGTCTATATCATTAATTTGATTATAAGTTCTAAAGGAAGATCAATGGTAGAAAAGATTAAAAATATATGACAACTGATTCACCCCCCCTCTCAGTTGTCCGGGCCTAAACCAACAATTGGTATCAGAGCAAGGTTCCTTTTAAAAATTTTAACAGCTTAAGGGAGATCTAGGAAGTCAGTCAATATGGATGAATATAACCTTTAAGGGCAATGAATCTTGCCCTAGATGATCTTGATGAGTCTAAGGCAGAGGTCTAAGAGCTGCAAGATAACCTCAAAAAGGCTGAAAACTTCATTGAGATTTTAAAAGAAAATTTGAGCAAATCCAATGCAAAAGGAAAGGAGCAACCTCTTCAACTAGAAGACAAGGTCCTGAAAGAAAACCAAAAGAATGTGAAAAGTTAGCTAAAGAAGTTATTGTCTTAAAACATGAGATGGAAACTAGGGTAATGAGACTAACCAAGGAAATTAAAGATAGGAAGAAAACTAAAGAAAAAATGAAGCAAAATCTGAAGGAAAGAATTGAAGAATACTGCAGATTGGATGGAATAGCTGGTCTCCTAGAATCAAATCTACAAGAAAGAAAAAACAATGAGAGAAAACTTGAGAGACAAATTATCACTCTCGGACATGACCTAGAAATTGCAAATGAGTATAAGGAGAAGTTCAAGATAAGCTCAGGTAAACTTGAAGCACTAATTAAAGAATAGAATAAGGATGACAATAAGCATGATATTAGATATGAGAAAGGTGAAAGATTTGGATCCGGACAAAGAAATTTTCAACCAAGGAATAAAAGAAACAGAACTAGAAAACCTCTGGTAAGACAGCCTAATGCTCAAAGATATCCATCATTCAATGGAAATTGTTTCAATTGCAATAAATTTGGTCATAGAGCTACTTAGTGCAGAAGCAAAGTGAATCAAAATGGTCCATCCTTCTCTGGTCAATGCTTCAAGTGTAAGAGGTATGGTCATAGATCAAATGAATGCAGAAGTATGATAATGAATAATGCTAACAATAGAGGAATTGAAAATTCTTTCAATGGTTATTGTTTTGCTTGCAATGGGTTTGGACACATGGTTAATCAATGCAGATCAAGAGGAAATCAAGTTCATAAGCAAGGAAATGTTGTGTACTTTAATTACAATAAATCTGGTCATATTGCAAGATTATACAGAAGTAAGAACAATGGAAGAAGAGGTCTGGTGAGCAGAAAACTGGATGAACAGAGACAAGACAAAGGCAAAAGAAAAATTGATGTGAATGAAATACAGAGAGAAATGAACAAGATTTGGGTAAAGAAAGATACAATAAATAATGATGATGGGTCTGCACCAGAATCAAGTGCTGACAATTCCTCCAGGAATTACGTCAGGAGCTCTAGCTCAAGGGGAGCTGCTTTCAACATCAAAATCCCCCATCAATAAATGGGTGCCTGAATCTGGCACAATAAAAGAGAATATTCTAAATTGGTCCAGAACCTTTGGAAGGATTTTTGGAACAAAAGATGTTGATATGAAATCTTGTGGAATGATTCATGAAGAACTGTAAAAAAAAAGTAACCGGATATAATTAGGGCAACACATTTATTACAATGCCAAATTAGGTTTTGCAAAAGATAAAAGGTCCCTTGGGCACTCATTTGAATCACCTTGCATTCGAAGAAAACAAGAAGAAGAGCATTCAAGCTGCAAATCTAGAGACTGAGGCAAAGAGCAAATTCAACTGGTAACTGATCAACCCTAACCTCACGAAAGAAAACGGTACCTCTTTGTAAAGCTTTGCATCTGAAATCTGTTGAGATGTTTACTCCTCATGTTGTTGATATTACTGAAAGGCCTCGACCCAAATTTAAGAAGAATCCTCACAAATCAATTGAAGTCGACCCGTTAGGTGCTTTTTCAAGTGTTCTGAATGGTGTGTTGCATGTAGAAGACATTAGGGTTTATATTCATGCAAATATAGACAAGTTTGGAGATTCAAGGTATGTAGACTTGTTTGAGAAACAACTCAGGGATGAGAATCATGAACTTAAACCTGAGTATAAGGCACTACAAGATAAACACTTTATTCAGATTATGGGGTTTCCAACATTTGATGAGGATGAATGGGTCCGATATGTTTTAATTCGGATGCATGATGAATTCATTTGGTTGTTAAAACCATTCAAGATTACCAAGGATGCTATCAGAATTGTATATAGCTTAAACTCAACCGGAGGATTGCCCATGCTGAAAGCTGTGAAAAACTAGATAGTGACTGATGCTACCAGTGCCAAGTTTAATAGAAGGGCAATGACCATTAATGATATTATAGAACCGGATGTCAAATTCACCTCTATGGTGATTGGGTACAAGATCTACCACTCAAGAAGAGAAAATTCTATGTCTGGAACATCCATATATGCTGCATACAAGATGCTAAAGGAAAACATTGATTATGACTTGTGTGAATTACTACAGAATCAATTGATTAAAAACTTATACAAAATCAAGAAAGATAAGAAAAACACTTTCAAGTATGGTACATTGGTTCTATGTTTGTTCTTTTACTTTATGAATGAGGTACCTGGGGTAAAAGGCGTACACTGGACTAACGATGAGCTAGTTGCCATTTATATTAGAGATCATCTTCACAACATTGGTGATTTCAAAGCTCAGAAAACTGCAATATGGGGTTACTTCAAGAATTTTTAGAGTATGATGCACTTAAGTGAAAGAGTCCCTAAATTAATTGTTGAGAAGTACAAAAATGATATATGTTTCATGGTTGATACTGATCAGTGTTTAATGGAAGTAGTGGAACCCAGAACTGCTTAGATCATGCCCATGGGGTATGAAGTAGATGAAAAAATCTTGAATATGTATGCTCAACATCTTCTAAGCAAGCCTAAAGACACAACGGTTGAAAGATTTGGAACTTGTGAGGAGATGAATTTAAAACTGCATACTGAAATCAGAGAACCTGAAACCAATAGAAAAGAAAGAAAAGAAGTTGAGCAATTAACTAAAAATCTAGGCCTAACTAAGGAGGCTGTGAGAAAACAAAGAGAAAGAACTGAAAAGGTTGAGAAAGAGAAACAAGATAAGAAACAAACAAATGCTCCGGTGGAACTCTCTTCCACTTCAAGAACTACTAGGATCTCTGTTGCCGCCCCTGTTCCTTCCAAGACTACAAAACTGGAAGAAAAATCTTCTGGAAAATGGGAGGAAAGGAAGAAAACAAAAATAACCCAGACCTATGAAAGCATAAGAGAAGAAGAAGAAAATAGATTCTGACATTGAAATCAAGGAAATAAAGGCCTTCAGAACAAAAGCTGCAAAAGTAACCAAAGAAAAGTCCTTCAGAAGCAAAAGGGCTAGTTAAAGGCAAAAGACAGAAGCATATGAGGAATATGTTGAGAATCCCACACCTTCCTTGGAGGATGTGATAAAGTCAGTCATGGTAGATGACAAGGTGTCATTGTACCTCATCATTTAATCATATTTTAGATGTCAAAATCCAGGGGCTGTGTCCTCGGCTGTCTGCAATTAGGGATTCTACAGTTACCAGTTTTCCTAGCTAATCTTAATAAATTCTACCAATTTAAAGAAATTAATTTGTCTACTTATTAAATGAATTTAAGGAATGCTGAAAATAGAATTAAGTAGGAAGTTACTTAAAGCAATCTTTAAAAAAATAGTAACATGCATCTATCTATCAAAATTAGTAAATACTTTTCACAACAAAATCTGAAGTAACAAAACAGTTGTACTAGCCTTCTGCCTTGGTGGTGAGAGTGGGACCTTGCTCCACACTCTTGGGGCTAAAGGCTACAGTAGGGAATCAGCACAAAAGAAGATCACAACTAAATTTGGTCCAATTCCATTCACTTTGCATTCATGAAAAATATTGATATCACAGAAAAACTGAGATTACCGAGAATTAGAATAATCCAATCATTGTATATCTTTTCTATTGTTTCTATCAGTCTATGTAAAATGAGTGATGACATATAATTTATCTTATCTACCAGTTCTTCTATGAGATGACATCCATCTCTTTATTACACTAGCTGTCTAACTATGGAAAAATAATCATGCAATAAAAGTAGACTGAGTGGAACAAAAGTCCACTCAAAATTCTAAGTTTGAGTCTTAATACATTTAGGCAGTGGGGCCCTAAAAATATGGATATAGAATCAGTTTTATCCGTAACTCATGCAAAAACTTTTAAAAAGATAAAAATTCCAGCAGTTAACTAAAGATGACCCTTCACCACTGAGGTGATGATTTGAGTGAAATGAGGGGTATTACGATCACTACTATGAGTGCTTGATCGGCAGATTATGCTGGAAATATGCCCTGCCCTTAGGAGGTGCCAGAGATATATGTCCCTGTCTACAAATCCAGAGATATGATTGTAGCTCCGGAGATATGTCTGTAGCTCTGGAGATACCATCGTGACCTTTTTGTTCAGCTCTGGAGATGCTCCAAACTCCCGTCCAGCTCCAGAGAGGCTTTTATCTTTACTTCAGAACTTCTGGTGTCATGGTACTCTAGTTTTGTCTCTGGAGATCATTGAAGACTACCTCCAGAGATGCACAAAATTACCATTCAAAAAATCTACACCTGTTGATTCAAAAAGAGAGAAGTTTGTGCATTTTTCCATCAATTCCATGCACATTAGTCCCTCAATTAAAAATTATGATCTTAAGTAATTTATCTCAAGTAATCATTATCTAGAATGATCTTGCTAGCCTATTCAGGTGCAGACATTAGGAAACATCAAGTTAGGAAGGAGAAAAAGAGAGGTAAAAAGATGTATTTCATGGGTGCAACTTGGCACTCATCATCCCCCCATACCTAAGGTTTGGTAGGTCCTCCTGCTTCTCATAATCTGGATTTATTTTGGTGAAGTAGCTTGTCAGTCGAGCTATAATCCTTTGCATAGGTAGACCAAGTTGTGCGGGTGGTATTACCATTGCCTCTATATTGATCAACTTGCTTCAACCAATCTTGCAATTTCTCATCTTCTATCTACTCAGCCTAGACAGGGAGTGGCTTAATTATGAGAGGGGGCCTGAACCATCCACCTATCCATTCCTGCTTATGATTATCCATCATTTTGGATATTAACTTTGCTTTTCTCATAAATAATCTTAAGTTTGCAGGGGTGACCACCTCTTTCATTTTCTGCTCTAAGGTCAAAACATTCCATCTTTTTTTGCTATGGCAAGTACTGGATTTGCTGAACTGTTCATGAAAAGACCAAAATTGATGGAGCACTCTTGTAAAATTTTTAGGTATAATGGCAAAATTTTGTTCTGACTCTTAGGGTGATAGATATAGGACCTGAATTGGATCTTAAAAGCATTGGGATTGGGACATTCCTTCTTGATGAAGAGATCTATTTCCATATCTTTCTTGAGATGATCTTCCATTCGTTCATTCCAGATCTGATGATTCCTCATTAGGGACATAAATGCTTTAAGCTGGCATTCCCCCACAAAATGATTAAGAATGAAAGTTATATCATTAACATAGAAACCATGTAGATATAATTCACATAGGAAATTCTTGTCTTCATCATTACTCCTTGTATATGCTATCATGAATCCCTCTAATATCTCTGTATTCTCAGCCAGGTCAGACAAGACTAAAGAGAATTTCCTCTACAAGACTCTTTCTTGTAAAAACATTGAATAGCTGGCACTTGGAGGCCTACAGGATAGAATTTATGAAGAAAGGGAGGCCATTTCAATGATTTTGCCTTCCAGAGTTTCTATTCTTTTTGTTTTGGCAGTGATTGCCCTTTGTAATTGCAGCATAGGCTTGGAAGCCTCATATTCTCTACACTTCTCCCAATGGAACAGGGCCTTAGGAATGTCAATGGGGATTGGACCCACATATGCATATGTTTGTATTTACTACTCATTAGTTGCCCTTGGGCCAGCCAACTCTTGAATATATTCCTCCTGGTCATCTAGTTTGTTGTTGGCCCAAGTTAACTGTCTATCCTGGCTATATATTTTCTCAATCAATGCTGCCATTATTGTGAGGCTATTGTCTCTAGCCATGGTGAGCTTAGAAACACTCTGTGCTACCTCTATCTCCTTTTATTTTAACAGTTTGGTTGCTTCAATTTTTTGGGCCTCCAATTCTGCTTCTTTCTCCTAGATGATCTAGCTTTTGTTCTCAAGCTTTGTTTGTAGATTTTTAATGACTTATTTTTGCTCCATTTCTACCTCTATTCTGACCTTCTTGAGGTCAGTAATAATCAGATTCTTCCCCTAGAGTAGTCTCTTTAGGTTTTCAATTTCTTCTAACATTTGTTATTCTTTTAAAATTTCAACATCCTCTTGATCAGAGGGATGAGAGAAGGTTTCTGCTTCTGCTTCTGCTTCTATTGCTATTTGCTGATCATCAGGGTTTCCATGGCCATATGCCTTACACTGTCAACTATACCCATTTGCCCTGTTTCATCTTCTTCTGTAGGCTACCTGTTCTGAGGGTCCTCTTGGGGTTCCTCTGCTTCTGCTGGCACTGATGAAGGACCAGCCTTATCC
This sequence comes from Cunninghamia lanceolata, assembly GCA_027924645.1. Lineage (NCBI taxonomy): Eukaryota > Viridiplantae > Streptophyta > Pinopsida > Cupressales > Cupressaceae > Cunninghamia > Cunninghamia lanceolata. Next base: position 17,351,877 of record BSBN01000814.1, read on the forward strand.
TCATATGTTCTAAAACCTAGGAGTACCTCAGCTAGGAGAGCAGTATCTTCCTCAGCCTGTGAGAGTTGTCTTTTCCTTTTGCTCCTCCATAGCAGAGGTGGGGTAGGTGCCTCTAGAGTAGGTCTCTCATCCTCAGAATTTGAGGAAATAGTAAGAGTTTGTCTGTGTTCTGTCTCTAGAGCACATGATGGTTCTGAAATTGGGCTTGACCCTAGATGAACAGATGGTGCTGGGGAAACTTCTCTTTGTTTTCTCTTCTTGACTAGAGGGATCTCATCTGAATCATCAGATGTTTCTTCAGTCCAGGTTTTCTCTGTTTTCTATCCTGACCTCTCCCTTATTAATTCCTTAGGGAAAGATTCCTCAGTTAGAGTCATCTTTCTCCAAACTGATCGAGTCATGTATGGGGTTTGTGTAGGAGCAGACTCTGTAATTTCTTTGCCTTTCTTCTTTTTATCAGGAACAGGGGCTGCAGATGAAGTTGCCTCCTGTGAGGACTTCTTTCCTATTTGAATAGCTATGGAGGAGGTTGAAGGCTCAGTTTCTTCTTCTTGGTGAGTAGGGGAACCCTCACCTCCTAGTTGTGCCATCTCTAGTTCTTTGTCCTAGGGATTCTGCTCAAGAAAGTTTTTCCATAATTCATCCCCATTGGCCTGAGACAGGAAGTGGTGTTTAACTACTAGAAAAATGAGGCCATGATGTTTCATGGGACCCTTATTTTGCTAATATCTTTTTGTAGTTGCCCTGATGGCAGAATATAGGAAATTTAGAATATTTATGCTAAATTCAGGGTGTCCATTCTCATGTCTTAGAAAAATCAACATTTTCATGATTGGTCCTAAAACTAGAGAGAATTGACCATCACAAGTAAAATATTTCATCAGCCAGGTGGCAATAGATTGCCAAGGGTTTGGAAGTGTGGACCTAAGAATTCCTTTTACTTCATTTTTATTTGAATGCAGTTGTATTGCAGGTTCACCTCGAATAGAGAAATTCTTAATTAAATCAGTGTATAAGGTTTTTAGGTGATAAAACCTCTCACCTTGTTTAGGCAGCCCAGAAATGTGACTGATAGTGGCTGAGGAGAGATTGATTTAGACTCCTCTGATGGCTGTCTGATTGTCCCTTAGATTTCTGAGGAATTCATCCACGACATCTTCTTGAAACCCTTCAAATTTTCTAGAAAGTCCAACCATCCTGCAATTCTAAGAATGTTTGCTACAGCCTCATCTTGCAACAGACCTGCAACACTCTCTGGTTTAGACTTCTTCTTTACCCCCATTGCCAAATTGGTTCCACCTTCTATGCTTAATTCTTCACTCTCCTCTCTGTAGTTTGTCCATTCTTCTTAACTTCGTAGACTCTGGAGGATTGTTTAATTTACTCTGTTCTTTAGGGTATTTTAGAAGTTTGAATGAGGATTACTATGTCTCTCAGTTTTGGCTCATGGAAGATTTGCAGATTAGTTAGAGTACCTATGCAGTGATAAATGCACCAGATTGATAGGACACTTTGAAGGCAAGGTGGCAGTACAACACAGATGGCGGCATGCATGAATTTGGAAAAGGAAATGATGGTAGGAGGACATGTCATAGTGGTGGCACCCAAAAATAGAAAGACAAGACAGTTGCTATTAATGCTTAATTTAAGATAGGATTACCTAGATCATTTTTAATGATGAGGAGTGATGTATATGACAGAGATGTTGCGTCATTTATGAGACTACACGCGTCATTTCAAATGAGCAACCTTTGGTAGCTTGAGATGACACCCACTACTCCATTGGTACATGACTTGCAATCATTTCGCTGAGTGGTTTGAGAATCCACGTTCCTTGGGTGAGGTCAGCACCGCCTTTGTGAGTACCCCTGTAATTGAAATACGTTCTAATTTTATTTTATTCCTGTCATAAAGCAGAGAATGAGTCATGATGACCTCATCATGTGATGTATCCACTTTATTGCCTGGAGAGTTGGGTCCCCTCCCCTATTATTGAAATTAACTTCTTTATTGAGGGAGCACTGGAGGTGCTCCTAGTTTGGGAAGCACCAGAGGTGCTCCAGGTTTAGGAAGCGCCGGAGGTGCTCCTAGTTTGGGAAGTGCCAGAGGTACTTTTGACTAACTTCCAACACCTGATTACCTCTACAACTCGATTGTTTTCAACTATCCTAAAGAAGGGAACCATCATTTGCTATTTTTTAACTCCCTTGGTCGAGAAAGACAGCCATTTATTGGTTTTCCATGTTTTCTCTTTTTTTTTTCTTTTTTCTTTTTTTTCAAAAGGCCGCCATTTACTGGTTTTCAACCTTTTTTTTTTAAATTTTTTTTAGAAGGCCGCCATTTGCTAGTTTTCAACCTTCCTTTTTTTTTTTAATCAGTCCAACACTATGATAGAGGAGGTATCCCCTGTATCAAAACACAAATCATTAAGAAACTTCTCTTTAGTAGATGGTCTTTTATAGTCTGATTTGGTGACCATTTACTAAGAATGTGTCTATGCTTCGATCAATAGATTCTAATAATACTGTTCAATTTCAAAAACTTCCCTTATTTGATAAGGACCCATCTAATGAGTTTGTAATTTCTCCTTGAACTCTTTGAATTTAGAATCATAAAGAAGAACTCAATCACCTTGATGAAATGTCCTCCTTTTGATGTGTTGGTCATGCCATTGCTTCCTTTGATACTGAACCAGCTCTATTTGTTGAATGGCCTCTATTCGAATTTCATTCAACTCATTGAGCTGAAGAATTCTATTCTGTTGAGTTATAGACAATGGTAGACCAATATCCAATACAGTTTTAAGTGTCTGGAGTTCAAATTCTATAGACAAAATAGACTTTTTCCCATAAACCAATTCATATGGTGAAAACTTTGTTGTGGACTTCCAAGTGATATTGTAAGCCTAAACTACTTCAGGTAATCTATTAGTCCAATCTTTTATGTTCATTGCTACTATCCTTGTCAGAATATTTTCAAGTTCCCTATTAGTGACTTCTATCTGCCCATTCGCTTGAGGATGGTAAGGTGAAGATTTTTTGTGCTTGAGTTGATATAAATCTGTGAATGCTTTGATTACCTGTGAAGTAAACTGAGGTCCTCTTTATGAAACTATTGATCTTGGAGCTCTAAACCTTAAGAAAATCTTATTATAAAGGAAGTTAGAAACTTTTTCTTCTCTTGCAAATTGTAATGCTTGAACCTCAACCCATTTAGTAACATAGTTTGTGCATACTAGAATGTACTCCTTGCCTGATGATGGTGGGGAAATTGGTCCCACAAAGTATAAACCCCACTGCTCAAATGGTTCCATCATGACTTGAGGATGCAGTAGCATCTCCTGAGTAAAGGTTGGTTGTCCCATCCTTTGGCACTAGTCATAGTGCTGCACATACTTCTTTGTAGCTTTATGAAGAGAGGGCTAGTAGTAACCAGCTCTGAGGATCTTGTGGATTCTCCAGTGGAAGGAGTAATGACCACCAAATGGTTCATCATGACATGCTCTCAACACAATAAAAATTTCATCAGCTTTTAAACACCTGAGTAGAATGAAATCAGGACCACATTTAAATAGTAAACCATTTAACCATTTGTAAGATAAACTTTCTTTAACCAAATATTTTTTTTGTTTTGAGGTAAAGTGGGATGGATACAAGCCTGTAGCTAAAAGATTAGCTATGTTAGCAAACCAAGGTGCAGTATAGGAGATAGCAAAAAGATGTTCATCTGGGAACTTGTCCTCCACTGGTTGGTTTTCTCCTCCTGTATGCAATCTTGACAAAAAATCAGCAACCAAATTAAACTTACTTGGATTATCAACTATGGTAATATCAAATTCCTGCAATAGCAATAACCACCTGATGATCGTTGCACCCACTACTAGTTTATTCATTAGGTACTTGATGGCTGCATGATCAGTGTGCACAAATATTTTATATCCAGTGATATAATGCCTGAATTTATTTATAGCATAGATGACTGCCAAGAATTCTTTTTCAGTTGTGGTGTAATTTCTTTCTGCAGAGGTAAGGTTTTTTCTGATGTAATAAATGGCATGCATACTCTCTCCTTCCTCCTTTTGTCCTAAAACTACCCCAATGGACTCATTTGAAGCATCAGTCTGTATGTGAAATGGTAAAGTCCAATTGGGTCCTCTCAAATTAGTGTGACAATAAGCTTCTCTTTCAAGGTTTCAAATGTTGATTGACATTCTTCTGTCCATAGAAATTCTGTGTCTTTGTTAAGCAGGGTAAACAGGGGGGCAGCTATTCTGCTGAAATTTTCTATGAATATCTTATAGTAGCTTGCATGACCCAGAAAAATTCTAATATCTGTCTGATTTTTGGCTGAAGGCAACTATGTGATCACTTCTATCTTGTTTTGATCCACTTTGATCCCCTTTTCTGAAATGTGGTGTCCCAAAACAATTCCTTCCTCCACCATCATAAAGTACTTTTCATGGCTAAGGGATAATTGATTTTTCTCACAGCATTTCAGTACTTTCTCAAGGTTTGTGAGAGCTTCTTCAAAGTTATCCATATAGACCTCCATGCATTCATTAGCTAGTTCAGCGAAAATATCTAGAACAAGTCTTTGAAATGTAGCTGGGGCATTGCATAGTCCAAAGGGAAGAACTTTGTAAGCAAAAGTTCCCCAAGAGCATGTGAAGGTGGTTTTGTCCTGGTCTTCAGGTGCTACTTGAATTTGATTATACCTACTAAATCCATCTAGAAAAGAAAAATACTTTCTCCCAACAAGATTGTCCAGTACTTGGTCAACGAATGGTAAGGGAAAGTAGTCCTTTTTTGTGGCCTTGTTTAGTTCTCTATAATCAATACACACCCTCCATTTCCCATTCTTTTTTAGCACTATGACAAGGGGTGAGACCCATTGACTGTCTAAGGTTGGATATATAAACCCTGCTTGAAGTAATTTTTCTATTTCAGTTTTGACAATGTCCTTTAAAGAAGGATTCAATCTTCTCTGGGGTTGTCTGACAGATTTAATATCCTCAGTGTATATATGATGGGTACATATCTCAGGAGGTATTCCTTTCATATCTTGGTATTCCCAAGAAAAAGATACTGAATGGGAAATCAGAAGTTGGATAAGTTTTTCTTCTTGATTTGTTGTTAACTGAGTATTGATATTAAGTGTTTTCCCTGGTAAAATCATGTATTGAGAGGACAAGAATGTGAAAGCAACATGTGGAAAGTGGCTAAGTCTCTGTAAAAGGTTTCCCCACAAGGAATAATGTTGGTGAGGGTACAATGAGAAGAAGTAAGAAGTTCTCTCCTAGAATCTTGGGTGAGCTCCATCACATCCTTATTGATTACGATGTGAGTAATGTCTTATGTTGTATCATAGTATATTTCTTCTTCTAACTCTCCCAGACATTCCTTGATGGTTACCATAGCTACTGAGGCACTGTTATCATTATTCTCTAGTTCATCCACCCATACTCTTCCTGTATAATGTATTGATGGTTTAGCTAGAGAATACAAATATATTTTCTTCAAATCTATCCCATTAGAAATGACCATGTCTCCAGTTTGACAATTAATAGATGCTGCTGCTGTAGCCAGCCATGGTCTTCCTAAAATCAGTGGATAAGCATTTCTCTGGTTTCTAGGTTCTAATATCTGGAAGTCCACTGGAAATTCCCATGAATCTATCACAACTGGTACATTAGTAATTACTCCTTTTGGAACAACTACTGACTGGTCAACAAGTTGAAGAATCGTAGTTGTGGATTGGATAACTGACAGAGCTAATTTGTTCATTGTGTAAACTATCTTCACATTAATTGTTGCTCCCAAATCAACCAAAACATTTGAAATTTCTACCCCTGAGATGAAAATAGTTATGACAGGATTTCCAGGGTCTCCATATTTTGGGAGGAGAATTTCTCCCATCAATAGATCTACTACTTTTCCTTCCACCTGTATTGTGGAAGGAAAGTTTTTCTTCCTACCCTGCGTTTTGATACAATATTGTTTAATGAACTGATTTAGTTCTAGTACATCTCTGATTGCTTGGAGAAAAGGAATTTCAATGTTTAGTTGCTTGATTTCTTGTAAAAGTTCTGATTCCAGGTTAGCTGGACTTGTTTTTGTAAGATCTTTTTCTGGGGGACATACTGTTTAAGCTATTATAGGTATGGTGCTAGTTTTTCCATCTCCAGAGCATCTCTGGAGTTCTTGTCAGAATTGTGTTTAGGAATGTTCTCCGGAGTTGGTCTTTTAGGAGCAACTATGGAGTTGTCCAAGGATGATTCTTTTAGCACTTTTTCGTTAGTAATCTCCTCCAAGGGTTGAGTGGATGAATTTTTAGGTTCCTCATCATTGGTTACTTCAACTATAGTTGGAGGAGATGGTCTTGGGAATGCTTTCCCAGAACGCAGCTAGAGATTATTTGAATATATAGCATTAATTCCAGCAAATTTTCTTGCTCTGTCATGTAAACAGCTGCTCCCTATTTATTCTATGGATTTGGTATAGGCTGAGCTAGTAAAGGTGGTTGGCTAATTGGTTCATTTTGTGCTTGACCTTATGTGTTGGAGGGCCCAGTTAGTAAAGCTTGTTGTTGAGGTTGGAAACGTCTAGGTTGTCCCTGGTATTGTTGATTATATCCATGTTGAGAACCCCATTGAGGTTGCATGTTTTGTGATCCAAACTGTGGTGGCCATTGTTGATTTTCCTAAGGCTATTTTTGCCAATTTTGGTTTTACCAATGTTGACTTGGCCAATCTTGCTGTCCCCAAGGAGGATTATTTTGAGGCCCATGCCAAGTTGGATTCCACTGATTATTTCCCCAATTAGAAGGACCCCTGTAAGAAGGTTGGTTTGGATAATGATTATAAGGGAAATTCCCAGCTTTGTTTTTGTCCCACATAGTTCAATTCTTCTTCCATTACAGCATTCTTCTTACTCAATCTTTTCAAGGCTGGAAGTTGACTACATTGACTGGTAGGATGTTCCCTATCACAGATCTGACAAATCTCTGATTTGTTCAAAGGGCATTCTCTCAACAGATGTTTGTTTCTACACCTAGGACAATAGATGGAGAGTGGTTCAGTTGCTCTATTTTGATCAGTTGTTCTAGTTTTTTCTTGAATTCCATCTAATGTGGTATTTAATTGGACTAAAATATCTATTTTTCGATTTGCAATCTCTTCCATTAACTGTCCTATTTCATTTTTCCCTTTAAAAGTTTTGGATGACCTCACTCCATCTTGGGTTCTAGAATAGTTCCTGTAGAGTTCTTTTATAGCAGGTATATCCATCTTGTTGATATTTCCTTTTCCCATTAGATCCAGTGCATGTTTTGATTCTTTAGCCAATCCTTTTACAAATAAGGTTCTAGCCAAGGAATGATCTACAGGGTTGCTATACCTTCTCAAGGCAAAATTAAACCTATCCACATAGTCCTCTAAGGTCTCTTCCTCCCCCTACCTAATTTTAAACAATTCTTCATTTTTATTACTAGATCTATAGTAATCTTGATATTTTCCCAAAAATTATGTTTCCATCTGATCCCAAGAATGGATAGAATTCTGGGGTAAACCCATAAACCATCTCATCATAGAATCTTTCAGGGTTAAAGGGAATAGTTTGAGTTTTTGGTTATCTAATCCATAATCATAAGTTTGGCAGACTACTTTGAATTCAAACAAAAACTGATCTGGATCCTTAGAAGAAAGTCCTCTAAAATTTGGCAAGTGTGCTGGTGAGATATTCTTCATAGGAGCATTGTCTCTAGTAGCCAAAATAATAGGATATGAGAAGGTTCTTAGAACCTGATTTTCCTCTTCTTCATGATTATCATTGTCCATGTTTAATACTAGTTCTTCTCCCTGAGGTTCTAGGAAATTAGGTTCTATCAAAGGATCTGCCTAAAACTTTTGTTGTAATTCCTGGATATAATTGGTAAGTGGAAGATTTGGAGGATCTAAGGGATTATTGATTTGAGGTGCAGCTTCCAAAGTTAGTTCTAGGTTTCTCTGTTCAACAAGATCTTGTGCCACCCCACTGCTTTCCCCTATGGCTTGTTGATGGGGTGTCTGTTTTATCTATCTTCCTTTTGGATCTCTATCTCTAACCATACAGATCTATCCTAAAAACTATTTTAGCTAAGTTTCCCTAATTAACACAAGATGTCCTCGGCAATGGCGTGCCAAAAATGACAAGGTGTCATTGTACCTCATCATTTAATCATATTTTAGATGTCAAAATCCAGGGGCTGTGTCCTCGGCTATCTGTAATTAGGGATTCTACAGTTACCAATTTTCCTAGCTAATCTTAATAACTTCTACCAATTTAAAGAAATTAATCTGTCTACTTACTGAATGAATTTAAGGAATGTTGAAAATAGAATTAAGTAAGAAGTTACTTAAAGCAATCTTTAAAAAAATAGTAACATGCATCTATCTATCAAAATTAGTAAATACTTTTCACAGCAAAATCTGAAGTAACAAAACAATGGTACTAGCCTTCTGCCTTGGTGGTGAGAGTGGGCCCTTGCTCCACACCCTTGGGGCTGAAGGCTACAGTAGGGAATCATCACAAAAGAAGATCACAACTAAATCTGGTCCAATTCCATTCACTTTGCATTCATGAAAAATATTGATATCACATAAAAACTAAGATTACTGAGAATTAGAATAATCCAATCATTGTATATCTTTTATGTTGTTTCTATCAGTCTATATAAAATGAGTGATGACATATCACTTATCTTATCTACCAGTTCTTCTATGAGATGGCATCCATCTCTTTATTACACTAGCTATCTAACTATGGAAAAATAATCATGCAATAAAAATAGACTGAGTGGAACAGAAGTCCACTCAGAATTCTAAGTTTGAGTCTTAATATATTTAGGTAGCGGGGCCCTAAAAATATGGATATAGAATCAGTTTTATCTGTAACTCATGCAAAAACTTTTAAAAAGATAAAAACTCCAGCAGTTAACTAAAGATGACCCTTCACCACTCAGGTGATGATTTGAGTGAAATGAGGGGTATTACGATCACTGTTGTGAGTGCCTAATCAGTAGCTTATGTTGGAAATATGCCCTACCCTCAGGAGGTGCCAGAGATATCTATCCCTGTCTACAGCTTTGAAGATATGACTATAGCTCCAGAGATATGTCTGTAGCTCCGGAGATACCATTGTGACCTTTTTGTTCAACACTGGAGATGCACCAGACTCCCGCCCAGTTCCAAAGAGGCTTTTCTCTTTACTTCAAAACTTCTAGTGTCATGGTACTCTGGTTTTGTCTCCAGAGATCATTGAAGACTACCTCCAAAGATGCACAAAATTGTCGTTCTGAAAATCTAAACCTGTTGATTCAAAAAGAGAGAAGTTTCTGCATTTTTCCATCAATTCCATGCACATTAGTCCCTCAATCAGAAATTACGATCTTAAGTAATTTATCTCAATTAATCATTATCTAGAATGATCTTGCTAGCCTATTCAGGTGCAGACATTAGGAAAGATGGAGTCAGGAAGGAGAAAAAGAGAGGTAAAAAGATGTATTTCATGGGTGCAACTTGGCACTCATCAGTAGATGGTAATCTAAAACCCATGATTGAATTCTATGATGATTACAGTGATGTGGATAAAAGGGTGTTGGAGGAAGCAACTATCAAATATCTCAACATCTACAACAAGGCACTAAATGAGATAACTTCTGAGTTGCCACAAAGTCTGGCAAATATTTTGGAATTTGAGAAAAGAAAATGCCAAGAGTAAGGACATGGAAATCAAGGAACATGAGCTAATAAATTTGTGTCCTTAGATTTCACCTAATCAAATAGATATGATATTCAAGGAAGTCAAAGATGACTTTATAAGTAAAAGGAAAATGAACAAACTCATGATTGGAGAAACAAGTGAAATCGTTAAAGAAACTCAAGAAATTCTTTTGAAAGCATTGAAAAAGCACAATTTTCCCATAGTCACAGAAGAAGTTCTAGATGGTGAAAAAGAGAACATCATCGAGCAGCATTCTGAGTTGGGTAAAGCCTCTACTCCGAAAGTGGAACAAGTAAATCAAGATGATACAAAAATGATGGATAAAGTAGTTGATGTAGGAGATACTCCTAATTCACCTAACCCATTAGGAAAAGAAGATAATATTAGTACTTGATAGAGCACTCTGGATCAAGTAGCTAGTGGTAAACAAACAGAAAAGAGTCCCCCTGCAGAGAACACAGAGAAAAGTAAAGTAGAGAAAGAGGAAGAAAAAGGAAAGAAAGATAAAGCAGAAGAAGATGGTGCAAATGTTGAAGCACCTAAAACAGATACTAAGAAATTTGATGAACCAAAGGATGGTTTAGAAAATGTTGCAAGAGACACTACAGATGCTGTGAACATTCTTCTTAAAAAATAAATGATTGAGATTGATGAGCTTGATCTACTCCAAGGTCTAGCCAATCCACATGCTCTCTCTCCAATTCAATTGATGAAAATTGCATCATTCACCCAAGTAAAGGCTAGAGAAAAGATGTTAAAGTTCCACATGGAAGACAATGAGCTACTGGGGCTTGCAACTGAGATTTTGAAAAAATTAATGCCTTCCTACCATAAGAGACCATCTGATTCCCCCTCCGGTCATCTAAAAAATCTTGTAAGTTCTATAAATACTCATTTTGAGTCCTTTGAGAAGTCTGCAAAGACAAAAGTCAGAAATGAGTTTTTGGATAAGAGATTCAGTGAAATTAAGAATCTAATAGGGTATGATAGGACTATACGTGCTATCAGTATAAAGAGTGTTCAAAATGCTCTAAGTGATGGAAGTGATGTATATAAATTTTGTCTATCCTGGCCTAAAGTAAATGAGGATATCGAGAAGAAGATAAAGGAACAAGAATTGAAATTGTCAAATCTGTCCAATAATTTTGATCCTCTAACCATTTCACCCATAAGTCAGGAATGTCAAGTAATTAGCTTGACTGATGAGATAAAGAGACTTGTTAAAGATAAAAGCAACATTATGAAGAGAATGTGTGAGCTCTAGGGATTGATTGCCCCTAAGTTGGAGACAATGTATAATGCCCTATCTAAAGCTCAAAGTACAGTTCAGACTAGTGATCCAGCAGATCTGTCAAAGACAGAAGCATATTCATTTTTGTTAAGTGGGCACATCTCTATTTTGGATGGAATGAAGAGTACTTGGGCCTCTGAACTTGTACAAATAAAAACCAGCTTTGCAGACATTCTCAAGTTCATGTAAATAAAACTTAATGATTAGTTGTACATATGCGGTCCTATATATAAATTTTTGAAAATATGGCTTGCGGACCCCACCCTTTGGCATTGATGTCAAAGGGGGAGTGAAGATCAGTGAAAAATGAGGAATCCAACTAAGGGGGAGTACTGGAAAGCAGTGTGAACAATAGTATGGAGCACAAGCTAAGGGGGAGCTTTACCAACACTTAGTCATTTTTCACTAAGTGTTGCCATCAATGCCAAAGGGGGAGATTATTGGCAAGAGACGCTGCTAGGCATGATAGGTGTTGTCATTGATGGCAACAAAGATCATCCCAATCATCCGCATAACACAATTTTCTCACACCAGAAGTCAGAATTAGAATGTGTCTAAGTCCAGGCAGTCAAGAATAGAGCAAGTGATAGGGTCCGGTATCTTGGTCCGGATCTATCCGGTGGAAAGGCATGGTTTGTTGTGGATCTGAGATAGTTGTAAGCATTGTCAAGACACTCTAAATCTAGAGTTTCATCCTCCAGAGATGGACTCAAAATATATTAGCTTCTAAGTATCAGGTTTCAGTTTGACAGAACAAACAGAAGAAAAACTGGCCGACCTTGTGAATGACCCTATTTTCGGATGTATAGAAGTTGTCTATTGGGCAATTGGTGATGATAAGTAGTGATAGACAACATGATTGATGATTCACAAGTGCAAGTTTTAATCCGCATCTCATATTATGTATGGATCTAGCCGACAGAGTAGAGTACTCTACAAAGTTCTAAATGTTCTTAAAGCCGACTGGTAAAATGATTGTAGATCATGTTGCAAATATATATATCCGATGGAATTAGATGAGTTTGGTGTGTGTGTGTGTGTGTGAATAAGGTGTAATAGTGAAGAGCAGAAAATATAAGGAGCGAATGAAGGTAGAACAGTAAGAAGAACAAGTACAAATGAAATGTGTAAGATCAGTTTTTGCACTTAACTGGAACTGAAACTCTTGCATGAGTAGATGCTATTTACAAGTTCAAAATCTCTATTATTCTCTTGTAATCTTTCTATAGGCAGTGAGCATCTAATTGAGTAGTGAGCTCTAGGTAGTGAGCCCAAATGCATGTGCATTCTCATTTGTAAAAATACTTTTAACAGGGTATTAATTCTTGTGGGTTAACCCCCAGCATGGTTTTTCCCTAGACTGGGTTTCCACATCAAAAATCTTGGTGTCAAGTGTGTTAGTTATGTTTCTACTCATGTGTTATTGATTAATTCTAAAATGTTTATATCATTAATTTGATTAAAGTTCTAAAGGAAGATCAAATGCAGAAAAGATTAAAAATATATGACAACTGATTCATCCCCCCCTCCCAGTTGTCTAGACCTAAACCAACAAAAAATACGTCTATTGTTTTTCATCTTGCATGATAAATTACTTGAATTGAGGTCTAGGTTGTCATATTTAAATATATGCCCTATATCACTAATTATAACAAGGAATTATTATAGAGAAGCATAATAGCATTAATTCATACAAAAGGAAAGAATTAGACAATCATGAAATCTTGTATAAGCTTTCCCTAAGGATAGCTTCTACATTAGTCATCTTCTACATTATGAAAAGTAACAACATGGGGCTTGACCCTAAAGGATTCACTTAGTGACTTATCCTATAGCACCTTCATTCAAAGAATATTAACTAATACCCCTATTTTTCATTTCTATCTCTATATCTTTATTTTTTATGCCCCCTCCTAGCACACCATTGGCCTATATCCTAGGCACCTATTTTTTAATGACATTTTTTATACCCCTCATATTTTCAATAGAGCTAAAAGAAGTGCAATACATTCTATTAACTTATATGTATTAATTTTTAAAATATCATTTTATCACCTTATATTTTAATCCATACCATCACTACTACATATAATATTTTATCACCATATAATTCTAATCATTTTTTATTGGCTATATTTTTTTGTTATTGAATAAGGATTTTAGAGTCTAATTACAAACTAATTTCAAAATAGTAGAGTAGAAAGTGAGTCAAATTTAAAGAGAAAAATAAAATTCATAGTAGTGAATACATAGGCTATTATTAAAGAAACATAACAAAGTATCAATGGTATGAGTCTTTAAAACCAAAATTTTAAGCAACTCATCAAGAGAAGCCAAATCAAAAAATTTAGAGTTTAAATTTATCCACCATAGGCTAGGTAGTTTCTAGATTACCCTCACTGACAATATGATTAACTATAGCCTATACATTGTGCAGGTAGTGGAAATTACCATAGTTAAACTAACCTTCATTATGCAACACATCTCCAAGGGAAACAAAGTCCTAAGATAGTTTAAATCAAGTCATTGTAAATTATTCTTAGATTTCTTATCTAGAGCTTTGAGTTTGTTATTTATGTTGGCCACTTGTTGAGCAAGTCCATTGTTTTTTCAATGAATCCTACAACATAGAGGAAAGAGTAGCCATTGCTAAAGGATGTTAGTGTAATGTTGTCACATCTCTACTTCATGACAATAAAATTGTTAAGAGGACATATCAAAACATCTAAGTTCCCATGATATAAACTTAATAATCACTTGTCAAAAAGACTCAACCACTTGATTTTAGAAATAGTGATCCCCAACAGAGCAACTTTCAATGACTAGGGATGGAGGGAGATAGATATTATATGAGAGAAGAGGAATTAAAGATGCAATAAACATGAGCGCAGTACCAAAATGTGTGCTTGTAGCTCTCAATTCTATGATAGAAGGGGTAGAGAGGAATTTAGGGTAAGAAATGAAGGTCCCAGAATCCTATGCAAATTTTGATGTGGAGGAGTTTCTAGGAGGTGAGTTGGGATTGGACATATGCCCTATACTTTTGAAGTTTGTGACTGTAAGCACAAAAATCATGCACAACCTCCATGAGGATCCCTATGATGATTCAAATCCTTGTCATGTACATGTAAGCGTGAAATAATGTCCTTTAAGCAGCGAGCCTCTTGATGATGTGTCCTCTTTCTTGTCTTGTGTTGTTTCTTCCTTGTTGATTTCTCTCTCTCCCCATTTGCGACACTTTTTGACACTTGTTGCGACACTTGTCGACTTGCATTTTCTAAGATTTTGACCTTTCTCCTAAGCCTTGTGAGTGTCTTGTAGGTGAGTTTTCACCTCTCCCCTATGTTTTTCATCTAGTGCACCTCCTAGAAGCCTTCTAGAGGTCTCCTTATCCATCTCCCGCTTTCGGTTTTCAGTTTTGTCGAACCAATCCAAATCTCCCCCTATTATTCCCAGATCTCCCCCAGGAGATCCTACTGATGCAAGTGGAGATTTGGATTCTTCCACATGACTGACCTGTTTCTTGATGCAGAACCCATCCTTTTCTTCCTTTCTTTCATCTCCCAGTCTATTTTTCTGCATCTGACTCTGTCTAGCTCAGATATCCCCCAAGCGACACATGGTCGCCTAGGGGTGATCATGTCATTTATGTAGCTACAGAAAAACTCAAGTTTCTCACTTGTTTTTGCTCTGTTTTGGCCCGTGTTTCTTTCAGTTTGCATGGTTTTTGATCCCTAATATAGAGTTAACTATTTCATGCACTCACACATGCATAATTAGCTCTATTTGATCTCAAATTAACTCTTCAATCAATCTCATGCATTCCCTCACCTCCATTTTCTCTCCAGTGATAGGCTATCTTGTCTTCATCACTCTCCAATTAGCTGAGTTCACTGGGAATCAACCTTGTTAACTCCCCAATCATCTTTGTTAACTCATCAATCAAATTGAGTTAACTTCTCAAACAATTCCACCTCTCATGACCTCTTCCAACCTATAAATACCCTTCACCTTTTTATTAGTTTCCAAGTTGAGCAAGTTGGAGAATACTATTCTCATCTTCACAAACCTTTTCAAGCTTCTTCACAGGCCTTTGAGCCTCTTTCTTCATTTTTTTCTTTAGTTTTTCCAAAGCTTCAAAGCTTTCATTGCTGCATAGCTTCAAAGCTCTTCCACAGAGGCAAATTCATTGTGCACACAGCTCTTACAAATTTTACTCTCCAACTTAGCATTCAAATGCTCTTATAGGATGAAGGTGCCTTTTGCTTTATTTGTTCAACCAAGTAGCATCACGTTGCTTCATTCTATGCCATTGTGATCAATCCAAGTTCTCATTGAACTCTCACAAGCTTCATCAAAGCTTCTTTTTGCTTCTTTTTGTCTTTTTGTTGTCAAGAGGATCACCCACTGCCACAAAAGGACTCAAGGTTGCTAATTACAAGGATTGTTGAGGGTAGTGGAGTCAACAAATCTTCATTTCTCTCAGGTTCCTTCATTGTTTTTGTTTAAATAATAGTAATTAGAGAATCAAATTTTCTCTTAGGAACATGGTGCAGTCACGGTAGGAGGGTTCACATAATGAATTGTCTGGACTGTGCAGCAAGAGTAAACACAGTGGAAACAATTCAAAGAAACAAAACATATGTAGATTCAGTCATTCAATATATCATAGAATTCAAATAGAGATTGGCTAACAACATGTAGGCTTACAATTAGGGCTCATTGGCCTGATTACATACATGTGCAAGATAAGGCTTTGAAGCTCCCTTCAAACAAAATCCAAACTATGAATTATGAATCAATTGCTAACTGCTTTCCTAAGGATCTATTACATTAATATATCTAATTCAGACCAATAGATTCCTCCGCGTCAACCAAGGAAGATCACAAATTCCAAAGAAGAGATGTAAAGTGTACACATAGATAGGTTAAACCTAAATGTATAGAACACTTTCGGTAAATGAATGGACTAAAGTGCGGATCTCCAAGGAAGGTCATCCATGAACCAAAGATCATTGACTGATGTGTCATTAGGCTCTAAGGATCGGGAAATGATTCTGTAAGTTTCTCCTTTAGCTGATTACCAATGAATATCAGGATGCTATGCTCTGAGAAACAACAATCTTTTGATAGCGATATACTTCTAGTATTAACATGTGGACCTCTGAATTCAGGATATGATGTTCATGAGTAGATGCTAAATCTAGCTCCACATGATCTGAAATGCTATTGGACTATAAATATAGAATCTGTTCTAACTGAACTACCTAAACTGAACTAGGAAATGAAAGAACTAC
This sequence comes from Cunninghamia lanceolata, assembly GCA_027924645.1. Taxonomy (NCBI): domain Eukaryota; kingdom Viridiplantae; phylum Streptophyta; class Pinopsida; order Cupressales; family Cupressaceae; genus Cunninghamia; species Cunninghamia lanceolata. The sequence goes on from BSBN01000814.1 coordinate 17,368,223, forward strand.
AATGTAAACAAACTAAAATGCAAATGTTTTTTTTTTGTTGATGCAAGATTACTCTTGAACCAGGGATGCTCCTGCATCAGACATTTGGGGTTATTGAAAAAGTGAGTCCCTCACTTTGTTGGGGCTATGGGAGAACCAAGATGGTCCACCTCATCTTGAGAAATCCATGATGAATCTTCTTCTGGTTTGCCTTTCCACTTCACAAGGTATTCTTTATATTGTCTTCCTCTAGTGATGTATCCAACTCTGCTGTCCAAAATGTCTTCAATCTGTTCTGGTGCTTGTTGTGGTAACTGCTTCTTCAAGTCTTCTTCCATGATGTCACTAAACTATGCTTCATGATATTGATAAAGATTTGCAATGTTGAAAATAGGTGATATACCCAATGTCTCTAGTAATTCCACTTCATATGCATTTCCTGAATCAAATTTCCTGAGTATCCTACAAGGTCCAAACTTCTTCATCTTCAACTTGTTATACGTCCCAACTGGAAATCTTTCTTTTCTCAAGTATACCATCACTTCCTCTCCAACTTCAAATTCCTTATGTATTCTCTTCTCATTAGCCTTTTCCTTATACTTACTGTTCATATTCTCCAAATGCTTCTTTATCTGATTATACACTATCTTCATATGATCTACAAATTCTTCTACTTCTGCACTTCTCTTTTCTTCTGTACTGATGTCTCTTAATTCTACAACTCCTCTAGGATTCACTCTGGTAACAATCTCAAAAGGTGTTCTTCTGGGACTCCTATTTACTGAATTATTGTATGCAAACTCTACTTGTGAAATAATCAAATCCCAACATCTGGTCTTCTCTCCAACCAAACATCTCAACAAGTTTCCCAAACTCCTATTTACTACCTTTGTCTATCCATTGGTCTGTGGGTGAAAAGATGAACTGAACTTCAAATCTATCTTCATCTTCTTCCAAAGTGTCCTCCAAAAGTATCCAACAAAATTTGTATCTCTGTTTGAAACTATACTCTTAGGTAATCCATGCAATCTCACAATCTCTTTGAAAAATAGGTCAGCTACATGCACTGCATCAGTTGTCTTCTTACAAGGTATGAAATGAGCCATCTTTGAAAATTTGTCAACCACTACAAATATTGAATCATGTCCTCTCTGTGTCTTCGGCAATCCCATCACAAAATCCATGTTTATGTCTTCCCAAGGTCTCTCCGGCACTGTCAAAGGTTTATACAATCTAGTATTCTGACTACTCCCTTTTGCAACTTGGCAAACTCTACAACTTCACACAAATCTCTGAACATCCTTATTTATCTAAGGCCAAAAGTAATTTTCACTTACCAAAGCCACTATCTTATCAATGCCAAAATGTCCTGCCAATCCACCACTATGCTTCTCCTTGATCAAATTATCTCTCATTAAACTTCTAGGTATGCACAACTGACTTCCTTTGAACAACATATCTTCTTGAATAAAATAGTCCAACCACTTACTCCTATCTGTTACAATGGGTTCTTTACATGCCTTCCAAGGTCCTACAAAATCAGTGTCTCCCTCATACATGTTCTTCAATTCATCAAAACCCAACACTTCAACTCTCATCTCTATCAACAAGTTTCTTCTTCTACTCAATGCATCAGTAACTTTGTTTGATTTACCACTCCTATGCTTCAACACAAAAGTATAACTCTACATGAACTCTACACATCTCATATGTCTCTGATTCAACTTACCTTGACTGTTCAAATATTGCAAAGCTTTATGATATGTATACAACACAAACTCCTTAGGCAACAAGTAATGTCTCCACTTCTTCAAGGCTTGAATTATGGCATAGAACTCTTGATCATAAACTGAATATCTTCTCCTTGCATCATTCAACTTCTCAATGAAATAAGCTACAGGTCTACCTTCTTGACTTAACACTGCTCCTATTCCATTCCCACTTGCATCACAATCAACTTGAAATACCTTATTGAAATCCAGTAATGCCAAAATGGGTTGCTCTATCACTTTCTACTTCAACAATTCAAAACTTTTATCTGTTCCAGATGTCCACTTAAAATCTTTTCTGTCACCTCTCATAGTTTCTGTCATAGGGCTACAAATTGAACTAAAATTTTTGATGAACTTCCAGTAGAAACTAGCCAATCCATGAAATGATCTAACTTCTCCAATGCTCTCCGGTGTAGGCCATTCAATAATTGCTCTCACTTTCTCAGGGTCCATCTTCAATCCTTCTGTAGAAATAACAAATCCCAAATATACCAACTCTTCTTTCATGAAACTACACTTCTTGATGTTTATCAGCAATCTCTCTTATCTCAATCTCTGCAAAACTTGTCTAACATGCCATAAATGTTCTTTTGTTTTACTAAAAATCAGAATGTCGTCCAAGTATACAATAACAAACTTACCCAAGAATTTCTTCAAGACTTCATTCATCAATCTCTTGAAAGTACTCAGTGCATTTGTCAATCCAAAAGGCATCACTAACCACTCATACAATCCTTCATTTGTCTTAAAAGTAGTCTTCCATTCATATCCTTCTTTGATTCTAATCTAATGGTATCCACTCTTCAAATCTATCTTTGTGAAATATCTCACTCCACTCAAACAATCCATAATATCACCCATTCTAGGTAAAGGGAATCTATACTTAACTGTAATCTTGTTTACTACTCTAGAGTTAGTACACATTCTCCATTCTCCATTCTTCTTAGGTGCTAGCACTGTAGGTACTACACAAGGACTCAAACTTTCTCTGATCAATCCTTTTCTCAACAACTCTTATATCTATCTATTCAATTCTTCATTCTCTGCCAGTGTCATCCGATGTACTGCTTTGTTAGGCAAACTTGCTCTTGATATAAGATCCATGTGATGACTGATACTCCTTATAGGTGGCAATCCATCTGGTACATTATATGATAGGTGTCTTCGTACTCTATCAACAACTCTCTTATCTCCTCTAGTTCAATCTCTTTCTTCAATGCTTCAGGCTTTTTAGGAATCAAGGCATAGCACATACTCTCCTATTTCAAACCATCCAGAAATTTCCTTCCATCTACCAAATAGATTCTAACATTTCCACATACCACATCTTTAGGATCATCCTCCAAAGGAATCAAAGTAATTCTTTTCCCATTTGTTGTTATAGTGTGAGTATTCTTTCTCCCATCATGTATAGCTTTTCTATCATACTGCCAAGGTCTACCCAACAAAATATGACAAACATCCATAGGCATAATATCACACAAGACTCCATCATGATAAGATCCAATATAAAATTTCACCAAACATTGTTCACTCACCAGTACCTTATGATCATCCTGAATCTATGCTATCTGATAGGGCTTAGGGTGTTTCAATCTTTCTAACTTCAACTTAGTCACCATCTCCTCTGAAACTAGGTTATCTAAACTACCACTACCAATCACAACTTTACAACACTTACCTCCTAATTTGCATCTTGTTCTAAACAGATTCTTCATCTACGATGATTCTTTATTTGTCTCTTCTTGAAATAGTGCTCTCCTTATCACAAGTGATTCTCCTTTCTCTGGTTTACCAACAGAATAGGGGTCATCTAATTCAACAGGTTCTTCTTCAACATAGGCTGATCTTCCACTATTCTCTATCCTCTTATTTGTATTATCCTGATTACACTCAAATGCTCTATGTCCTTCATCTCCACACTTGAAACAAGTACCTCTAAATGTCTTCTTATCAAATCCTCTTCCTTCTCTTCTGTATCCTTCATTTTGGTATGCACTAGGGTTTCCTCTCTGGTAAAAATTTATGTCATCTCTCTGGTAAGCATTGTTATCTCTATCATCCTTCTTAACTGGGTTGTCAAACTTGTTCTGCTCTAGATGTGATCTGTCTCCTCTAGAATAAGTCCTACCTCTCCAAAATTTACATCCTCTTCCTCTCTATCTTTGATCATGTTTCTTATTCAGCTTCTCTTCAACTTTCAAGACAAACTGATATGCTTCCTCCAAAGATGTCATCCTTACCAAACTTAGTTCTTCTTGAATGTTCAATCTTAGTCCATTAATGTATCTAGCCACTTTCTCCTTGCTTGCTTCACTATGTCCTATTCTTATGATCATCTTATGAAATTCTTCAGTGTACTCCTTCACAGATTTCTCCTTTTGTCTCAGGTTTTGCAATCTTTTGAACAGCTCCAACTCATAGTTAGCAAGTATAAACTGATTCTTCAACTTTGTCACCATTTAGTCCCACTTTGTAATCTTTTCTTTCCCTCTTCTATTTCTTTCCAACTGAACTTCTTTCCACCATATAGCAGCATGTCCTTTCAACTTTGTCTTTGCAAATTTCACCTTCTCTAGATCTTCAATCTCTTCATATTCAAACTATTCTTCCATCTCATTTATCTAGTCAATCAATTCTTCTGGGTTCAAATTACAAGTATAATTTGGGACATCAACTCTAGGTCTCTTTCCAATCTTTGAAATAGCTCGCAACATCTTTACCTGATTTGATTGTTCTTCTTCATGACCTTCTAGGGTTTCGCCAGTTTGTTTAGCAGATTGAAATTCTTCTTCATCATCACTTTCAACATTAGGTCTCAATGTCAATCCTCTTCACCTATCTTCTCCAACAACATCCAATCAAATTTGCATTGTTCTCATTAATTCCATCATCTCATCCATTCTATTAGCCATTAACCAACAGGAGGAACTCTTTGCGGTGACATCTTCCTCGGATCAAGTGCAAACTATCTCAACTTCGGCAATCGAGCTACAAATGACAACTACCTCTCAATCGGCGATCGGTTGCCAACAAGTAACCTGCCTCAGATCGGTGATCTGCTTACAACAAGATCTTACGGAATCTCCTTCACCAATTCGCTCCAAAGAATCTAACTTTTGCTCTGATACCACTTGGTGCAGTCATGGTAAGAGGGTTCATAGAATGAACTATTCAAACCATGCAACAAGAGTAAACACAACAAAAACAACTCAAAGAAACAAAGCATATGTAATTTTAGTCATTCAATATATCATAGAATTCAAATAGAGATCAGTCGGCAACATGCGGGCTTACAATTAGGGCTCGTAGGCCTGATTACATACATGTGCAAGATAAGGCTTTGAAGCTCCCTTCGCACAAAATCCAAACTAAGAATTATGAATCAATTGCTAACTGCTTTCCTAAGGATCTATTACATCAATATATATTTAATCTGGACCAATAGATTCCTCCACGTTAGCCAAGGAAGATCACAAATTCCAAAGAAGAGATGTAACATGTACGCACAGATAGGTCAGACCTAAATGCATAGAACACTTTTGGTAAATGAATGGAATGAAGTGCAGATCTCCAAGGAAGGTTAGCCACGAACCAAAGATCATTGACTGATGTGTCATTAGGCTCTAAGGATCAGGAAATGCTTCCGCAAGTTTCTCCTTCAGCTGATTGCCAGTGAATATCAAGATGCTCTGCTCTAAGAAACAACAATCTTCTGATAGCGATATACTTTCAGTATTAACGTGCGGACCTCTGAATTCAAGATATGATGTTCATGAATGATTGTAGATGCTAAATCCAGCTCCATAGGATCTGAAATGCTACTAGACCAGAAATACAGAATCTGTTCTAACTGAATTGCCTGAATTGAACTAGGAAATGACAGAACTGCAATGTAAACAAATTGAAATGCAAATGTTTTTTTTTGCTGATGCAATATTGCTCTTGAACCAGGGATGCTCCTGCATCAGAATAATAAAACATTGCTTTTTCCTTGATAATTAGATCTTGCATGTTAGATTAATTGCTTTCTCATTTCTAGATCTAGATTGTTAGAAAAAGAATTTTCCCTTTTCATTAGATTAGATTATGTTAAAATCATCGAAAACACAAAAAACATACGTTAACATTGCATTGGAAAAGTCATATAGAATTGCATACATATTTCCTTCTCATAGATTAGAAGCACTTTTATTTCCAAAAATACTAAAAAATACCAAAAAGACGCTTTGCATATCATTTAGCTTACATGCATATAGAAACGCTAGGATAGACAAAATTGCAAACCCTTGATTCCATCATGAGGTAACCATAGTTAAATTATCCAATCAAACCTCGATTCCATCATGAGGTAGGAACAAAGTCAAACCTTAGGTCAAAACCCTAGATATGGTTAAGGTTAGTAATCACATGACTACCTCCATCCTGATTCACGAATGTGCTTAGGAGTGAGAGGAGAGTGGGTGAGGGCTATTCATGATGAGATCAAGGAGATCCATCCATGACCACAACAAGAAACATTCATTCAACCACAAGGAGACCCATTCATCCTCTTGTTGTTAGAAGAAACTAGACAATGCCAGATACAACAAGAACTTGTTCAATGCATACAAAGACAAGAGGACATCAACAAAAACAATCGCTTACCCACACAGAGGTGGAATCTAAGAAATCCAAACAGAAGAAGATTAACTAGTGACCCTTCAGGTCATAGGGTTATCTCAACAACAACAAAAATTGAACGAAACATACAACTAAGCACACAACAACAAAGGCCATAGTACTTGCTGACCCCTCTCTGCGAAGTCTAGCTCTCCAACGAGCCAGACCCCTGCCATCTCTCACCTCCTCTCGACTAGCTAATTCCACTTAAGCGAGAGTGATGTGGTGGATCACCCCATGGCAAGGAGGGAAAGGGTCCATGTGCATTCTAAAATTTGACCCAACAGCCCCAGGCAACTGGAGTCACGATTTTGAGCGTACATATTTTGGTGAACTCGACGTGAAGAGCAAAAACATTTTGGTTGAGCTTTTTGCTTTCCATTGCAAGATCCCACTTTGATCATCATTCAATGAATCCTTTTGGGATGGATTCTTTCACATTTTTTTGCACTTCACAATGTTTCATGCAAAAAGTCAAAGGGAATGTCCCCTTGAGTAAAGTTACAAATTCAACACAAATCTAAAGATATCTTGAGAACATTGACCAAATCAAAACACAAGAAGTGAACAATCAATCTCGGATCCATCAAGATGATCAACCCATAACAAGCCATAAAAAAAATGGCCACTGAAATGGACACTGAAGTATGTTGTCAAGAGAAGAACTTATAAGAAGCTTAGGGGAATCACCCCCCCAATGAAAGTAGCACATGTTCAGATCCAATAGCTTCAATCTCGAATTAGTCAACTTGAAAGACTCAAAGGGGATCCAACAAGATCCCCACAACATTGATGAAATCAAAACATGCTTAGTGAGTGTTCAGTCTAAAATCCATCAACAAGACCAACCCATAACTAGTGATTTGAAAATGGCCAGTGAAATTGACAATGAGGTGAGCCATCAAAAGAAAAGATTACAAGAAGCTTAAGGGGCATAGAAGCCCCTCCACATAGTACATCAAGATAAAAAGGTCACAACATGTGAAATGTCATTAGAAAGATAAAATAGGGTAACTTAAACCCCAATGCAAAGAAATCCATCGCAAGGCAGAAAAACTCAAAGAATGGATGAAGCCTTACTCACAGACCTTATAGAAAATTTGGTCCAACGAATCGAGACCCTTGAGGCTAGGAGGGTTGAACAAGATTGCCAAAACAAAATTGAGGAAAAACCTAGGGCACATGAAAATTATTTCATTGACAAGATCAAATAAAACTAGGGGGCAAAACAAAATACCCCTCATCCAAACTTCCATGACACATTCAGGCATCCCTTGCCCTCGCAATCCAACATGACAAGTCTTAATCAAATAGGTGGGATTCCTATGATATTGCAAGATCAACCACAAATGATCCCACCCAATCTTCAAAACATAAACATGACGCCATCTAGTCATCCAACATTTTTAGGATATCAACAATCTAGCATACCCTTTCAACAAACACAACAAGATCCACCTGAAGGGGTAATGTTTGGAGGAACAAATACCTTGAGTATTTAAAGAAGCCTCTTGACTACAACATCCGTCAAGTTATACTACCATGACCTCTCCCCGAGCTTCCAAAATTTAAAGGAGAGGGTGATCCCAACTCTCATATCAAGGCTTACATCATAGCAGTGTGAGAACTCCTTCCTTGGGATGGGGTAGTAGCAAAGATTTTTCTAAAAACTTTCGAGGGTATTGCTCTAGATTGGTACTATCAACTTCCAAAAGCATCGATCCACTCTTTTAAGCAACTCATTGATCAATTTGTGGTTGCCTTTGACATAAACAAATTGGTCAAGATAGGAATATAAGAATTTTTAACAATCAAACAAGAAGCCAATGAGTTAGTTGAACATTTTATCACATGATGGAGGAAAGTGCTCTATTCTTCAACTAGCTCACCAAACATGGATCATAGAGAACTTTGTGATCTCTTCTTACATGCTCTCAACAATTGGTACAGGAGCACCTAGCAAATCCTATTTTCTTTTGTAATAAGGTCTATTTGACCAATGCATTTTCATTTCAGTTTGTCTCTAGGTCTTCCAGGACCTAGATCCCTTTTCTTTTTGTAAGTCCCAAGTGACTTAGGTCACATTTGTCAAATTGTTAATCACAAGATAGTTGGTCTCCTAGCCATTTGGAATCGGTTGGTTTTCCTATCCCAACTATTTGGAATCAGTTTGGTTTTTCCTCAGGGCGAGTTTATAAATCCAGAGGAATGATGCAAATAAGGGTAGAGGAAGAGAGGAAGAGAGAGAGGGAATCGAAGAGAAGAGGTTGAATGTAATTGTGTATTGTGTTAAGGAGAAATAGAACTAGTCTGTTTCATCAATTTGATTTCTGTTCCCTATAATTGTAAATTGTATAACTGTAGATTTCCATTCTTTCTGTGCTTTCCATTGTTCTGATATGTCGATGTGAAGCATTCCACTAGTAAGATTTTTGTCGAAATCAGTGGAATGGCTTCATTGTACAAATATCTATTTTTGTTTTCTATTTTGTTTCATGGTTTGGCGGTGCAGAGGATCCAGATAGTGCATGTCGCTCAGTAGGTTGACCTAGCATCTCCATGTGCTAGGGTTCAGAAGAAGGTAAACTGTGCATTGGCGTATCAACGAAGTAAACCCTAGTGTGGCCGATAGTAATTGTCATGCCAACGAGAGAAGGTCAAAGGTGACATCATAGTGATCGGTGTATCGGTAGCTCTGAAGTAAGTCCCACCGACAGAGCAAGTCTCACCGAGGGTGTTGGTTCATCGGCCCATCAGCCAATGATTGCAAGTGTTCACCGATAGAACAAGTCTCACCGAAGGTAAATGCCATCGGCACATCAGGAGAGAAGTTGAGAGTTTCACCGACGAGAAGGGTCTCACCGATAAGGTTACATCCAACCAGTGTGGAAGCCATCACAGTTGAGATGAGGCGGAACTTAACCGTCATTGGGCATTGGCAGAAGGATGAAAGACTTGGATGATAGAAGTAAGTCTCACCAAAGATAAAGTGAAGTTGAAATATTGTGTTGAGTTTGTTCACGGAGAGACTTAAGAAAGTCTTTTTGACGATGGTTGTCTGACCGATAGAGATGTATTGGTGGCTCATTTATTTAGTCTTGCTGACTGTGAGGAAATAGGGACCCGGACTACGGTTTCCGCTGTGCGCTCCCCATCATATTGGTATCAGAGCCAGTTTTGAAGATCACTCGGGTAGTGTGGCCTTGGTGTATGTCAGACAATGAAAGTGAAGCAGAGGCTACCACGTTGCCTCCTAAAAGCATGTCACAAGATGCAGTGAATAAGCGGATCGAGGAGATGCTTGAATCCAAGTTGGGAGAGTTCAAGTAGTCCAAAAGCAAGGATAGGGAAGATGAAAGTGATATCAATGAAGGAAATACAGAAATTGATGAAACCAATAAGAGGACGGAGGAGATACCAGTAGACCAGATGACATTTTTAAATGCTTTGAAGTCAGTCAATAGGGACACCATAGATGGGTTACCTATGTATAGTGGAAGTATGGAAACTAAAGAGGTGATTGACTGGATTGAGGCATTGAACAATCATTTCGAATACAAAGAAGTCCCTGATGATAAGAGGGTTAAGTTAGCAAATGTAAGATTGAAGGGGTCTGCTCTTGCATGGTGGAATTATGAACAAGGAGAGAGAGTCAAGGAGGGGAAGAATATGATAACCTCATGGGAAAGGATGAAGACCAAAATCAAGGCACAATTCTTACCCCTGGACTATAATGTGCAGATGTATAAGAAATTGCAGAACCTCAGACAGAGAGACCTTGATGAGAATGCATACACATAAGAGTTTCATAAACTTAGTCTAAGATCAAAGAGACAAGAAGAAGAGTCGGAGAAGGTGGCAAGGTATCTGAATGGCCTAAGGATGAACATCCAAAATGAGATCAGCATCTTAGCACCAGAAACAGTGAACAAGTGTTTCCAAATGGCCTTAAGGGCTGAAGAGAAGATAAAGAGAAAGAGTGAGCAGAATAATAGAGGTAGAGGAGGGAGAAGTTTCAGAGGCAAAGGCAGTTTTGGAGGAAGAAGTCCTAACCAGAGGCCTAGTGGTGAGTCTAGCCAAGAAGAGCAAGTTGGAGACTCGAGTAGCGGAGGAGGCTACTGAGGAAGAAGGCCTAATGGAAGAGGTGGGACAAATGGATTAGGTAGAGGATCCAAGTTCTCCAATATGAGATGTTATAACTGCAATCAGATAGGGCACCCGACATACAAGTGTCCAGAGAAGGCCTCAACTTCTCATGGTGGTGCAAAGAGAACCACTTTGATTCAAGAAGATGCAAGGAGTGTGACATCTCCTGAAGTGAATCTAGCATCAGAAATGGGAGAAAATTTGATGATCAAGAGGACGCTGCTCAAGGAACCAATGCAGACTGAATTGTCTCAAAGAAGGGCTTTGTTTAGAATCAACTGCAAGATCCAAGGTAAGGTTTGTAAAGTTATTGTTGACTCTAGTTCTACTGATAATATTATATCTTTGGAAGCATTGAATAAGTTGAAGTTAGAAAAGATACCCCATAACAGTCCATATAAAGTTAGTTGGTTGAATAAGGGGCAGTACATACTAATCAATGAACAAGCATGGGTAGAATTTAGTATTGGGGGGTATAGAGACAAAATTTTGTGTGACATCCTTCCAATGGATGCTTGCCATCTTTTGTTAGGCAAACCATGGCAATTTGACAGAAAGGCTCATCATGATGGAGAAAAGAATGCTTACTCATTCCAAAAGGATGGTGTGACTTATAGGATACAATCATTGGTAGAAGAGGATCCACAGCATGTAGGGTCTAGTATAATGATGGTAGGAGAAAAAGAATTCATGGATACACTAAAGGTGGTGGAGTAGGTTTTGCTTTGATTGTGAAGCCTAAGGGGGAAAAGAAGGAAAATGTGAGAGAAGTAGGGCCTAAGGAGGTCAGAGATTTGCTTGAGAGTTACAAAGGAGTGATTGCAAAAGATATACCTGATTCCTTACCACTTGTCAGAGACATTAGCCATCACATAGACCTCATACCAGGAGTAGTACTTCCTAATAAGGTAGCATATAAAATGACCCCTCAACAGAATGAAGAGATAGCAAATCAGATTCAAGAACTCCTAAACAAAGGGTTGGTAAGGAAGAGCCTTAGCCCATGTACAGTACCTACTGTTTTAGCAACAAAGAAGGATGGGAAATGGAGGCTTTGTACTGATTCTAGGGCCATACATAGGATAACCATCAGATACAAGTTTCCTATTCCTACAATAGAAGACCTAATGGATTTTTTGGGAGGTGCTACTTATTTCTCCAAGATAGACCTAAAAAGTGGGTATCATCAGATAAGGATAAGAGAGGGGGATGAGTGGAAGACAACATTCAAAACCAATGAAGGGTTGTATGAGTGGCTTGTGATGCCTTTTGGTCTTTCAAACACCCCTAGCACCTTTATGAGACTAATGAATGAGGTGTTGTAGGAATTCATAGGGAAATTTGTGGTAGTCTACCTTGATGATATCTTGGCGTTCAGTAAGAGCAAGGAAGAACACTTGAAACATTTGGAGATAGTCTTGAAGAGGCTGCAAGATTAGAAGTTAATGATAAACTTGGAAAAGTGTGACTTCATGAAACAAGAATTGGTTTACCTAGGCTTTGTCATCTCTAAGGGTGATTTGAAAATGGATTCTTCCAAGGTAGAGGCTATTTTGAATTGGCCTACACCTAGGACAACAGGAGAGGTCAGAAGTTTTCATGGTTTGGCCACATTTATAGAAAATTTATTAAGAACTATAGTGATATTTGTGCACCTATGTTGGAGACCATCAAGGGTGGAGGTAAGGTGAAGTTTGTGTGGACAAAAGAGGCAGATCAGAGTTTTGAAAGTCTGAAGCAAAAAGTTGCCGAGTATCCTGCCTTAGTACTTCCTAATTTCAATAAAGTCTTCACCATTGAATGTGATGCAAGTGGATTGGCCATAGGGGTAGTGTTGAGCCAAGAAGGCAGACCAGCAGCCTTTTTTAGTGAAAAATTGAATGAAGCTAAGAGGAAGTACTCCTCTTATGATTTAGAGTTGTATGCCATGGTACAAGCTCTAAAAAAATGGAGGCACTACTTGCTTCCTAAATAATTTATTGTATACACTAACAATCATGCTCTCAGTTTTTTGAATGGATAGGAAAAGCTCAGTCATAAACACATGAAGTGGGTGGAAAGTCTTCAAGCATACACCTTCATCATCAAACATAAGAAGGGGATAACCAATAAGGTTGTTGATGCTTTAAGCAGAAGGGTGTTGACATTAGAAGAAGTGCAGCTACAAAGCATGGGTGTTGAGGCACTCAAAGGATTGTATGAAGAAGACTAAGATTTCAAGGAGATTTACAAGGTATGCAGTGAGTTTGCCAATGCTTTCCACAGTGAATTTTCATATTATACATTGTAGGATGGACTTTTGTTTAAAGGGAGTCAACTATGTATTCCTAAGTGTTCAATGAGGGATAATATAGTGAAGGAGAAACATAGTGGTGGTTTAGGAGGACATTTTGGGCTTAATAAGACCTTAGATCTTGTAAGAAGATTTTACTTTTGGCCAAGGATGCAATCTGGTATCAGAAGGACTGTTGAGAGTTGTATGATTTGCCAGAGAGCAAAGGGAGTCTCAACCAATGCAGGACTATACCAACCTTTGCCCATACCAAATAGACCTTGGTAAGGTTTGAGTACAGATTTTGTGATGGGATTGCCCAAGACAAGGATAGGTTATGACAGTGTGTTTGTTGTGGTAGACAGGTTCAGCAAGATGGCTCACTCTATTCCTTGTAAAACCATCAATGATGCCAGTTACATTGCAGGTTTATTCTTTAAAGAAATCGTCAGGATTCATGGATTGCCTTTGAATATTGTATCTGATAGAGACATCAAATTTGTGGGACATTTCTAGAGAACCTTGTGGAAAAGATTGGGTAGAAATTTGTCTTTTAGTTCAGCCTATCATCCTCAGACTGATGGCCAAACTGAGGTTGTAAATAGTTCATTAGCCAATTTGCTGAGATGTTTGACAAGAGAACATGGTAGTAGTTGGGATGTGGTACTCCCACAAGCAGAATATGCCTATAATGATTCTACGAACAGAAGTATAGGTCTAAGTCCTTTTGAAGTTATCTATGGTAGTCATCCTAGAGGAATTTTTGAATTGAGAGATGTTCAAGGGTTGGAAAAAAGAAGTGGACATGCTGATACATTTGCAGAGGCTATGAAAGAGATCCATCAACAAGTTAGAGATACTCTACACCAGAACAGTCAGAAGATCAAGGCTAGATTGGATCAAAAAAGAAGGGATGTATAGTACAACATAGGAGAAATGGTCATGATTCATCTCAACAAGAATAGACTGCCCAAAGGGAAACACAGCAAGTTGATGATGAGAAAAATTAGACCTTGTCAGATTCTGGAGAAATATGGTCCTATTGCTTACAAAATTGAACTCCCTGATGATATTGCTATTTCACCTATATTCAATGTTGCTGATCTAACAATATATAGGAGTCCTGATACAGGTGAAGGTATAGCAGATTCTCTCCAAGACAATGTAGAGCGGGTGCAGTATTTACCACCTAAGGAACCACCTAAGATTGAGTGCATCTTGGATAGTAGGACAGCCAAGAAGACCATAAATCAGACCTATTTTGAGCACTTAGTCAAATGGAAAGGACTTCCAGACTCAGAAGCCACATGGATGCTGGAAGAAGACATCAACAAGTAGGGTGGTGATTTGCAGCAGTTAGTCTCTAAGAGGACTTGAGACAACTTTCACCCGGGGAGTATGGTGCAGGAGCACCTAGCAAATCCTATTTTCTTTTGTAATAAGATCTATTTGACCAATGCATTTTCATTTCAGTTTGTCTCTAGGTCTTCCAGGACCTAGATCCCTTTTCTTTTTGTAAGTCCCAAGTGACTTAGGTCACATTTGTCAAATTGTTAATCACAAGACGGTTGGTCTCCTAGTCGTTTGGAATTGGTTGGTTTTCCTCTCCCAGCCGTTTGGAATCGGTTTGGTTTTTCCTTAGGGCAAGTTTATAAATCCAAAGGAATGAACCAAATAAGGGTAGAGGAAGAGAGGAAGAGAGAGAGAGGGAATCAAAGAGAAGAGGTTGAATGTAATTGTGTATTGTGTTAAGGAGAAATAGAACTAGTCTATTTTGTCAATTTGATTTCCATTCCCTGTAATTGCAAATTTTATAACTGTAGATTTCCATTCTTTCTATGCTTTCTGTTGTTGCAATATGTCAATGTGAAGCATTCCACTGGTAATATTTCTATCAAAATTACTGGAATGGCTTCGTTGTACAAATATCTATTTTTGTTTTCTATTTTGTTTCATGGTTTGGCGGCACAGAGGATCCAGATAGTGCGTGTCGCACAGTAGGTTAACCTAGCATCTCCATGTGCTAGGGTTCGGAAGAAGGTAAACTGTGCATCGGCATATCGGCAAAGTAAACCCTAGTGTGGCCAATAATAATTGTCATGCCGATGAGAGAAGGTCAAAGGTGACATCAGAGTGATCAGCGTATCGACAGCTCCAGAGTAAGTCCCACCAACAGAGCAAGTCTCATCGAGGGTGTTGGCTCATTGGCGCATCGGCCAAAGATTGCAAGTGTTCGCCGATAGAACAAGTCTCACCAAAGGTAAATGCCATCAACGCATCGAGAGAGAAGTTGAGAGTTTCGCTGACAGGAAGGGTCTCACCAATAAGGTCACATCCAACCAGTGTGGAAGCCATCACGGTTGAGATGAGGCAGAACTTAACCATCATTGGGCATCGGCAGAAGGATGAAAGACTTGGCCAATAGAAGTAAGTCTCGCTGAAGATAAAGTGAAGTTGAGCTATCAGGGTGAGTTTGGTCACAGAGAGACTTAAGAAAGTCTTTCTGACAATGATTGTCTGACTGATGGAGATGTATCGGTAGCTCATTTGTTTAGTCTTACCAACTATGAGGAAATAGGGACCTCGACTGCAGTTTCTGTTGTGCGCTCCCCATCAACAATGACATAAGAGAACAAGTCCAAAAACTCCCTTACAAATTATATGAAGCACTCGAAAGTACCCTTAGAATTGACCAAGCCGTTATTGATAATGGAAGAAGGGAATATGATTCCAATGGAAGGTTGATAAACCATGATATAAATAAAAAATCATGGACAAATGATCAAAACATAGATGGATCAACAAATACTCCACCATATAGAAACAACAATAATTGTGACTATGATAGTCATACAAATTTGGGGAACCAAAATGTCAACAACTATCACCTGAAAATCAACCAGAATTCATACAACAATCATCATAAACCTCAAGCTCACAATTATGATAAATACTTCTCATTTCACAAGAGAAGGGGGCATGAGATCAAGTCATGTCAGGGGTACCATCACTTCATATCAAACCTCCCAAAATGTCAACAAAAATCATTCATGGACACTTTCTCACAAGATGAAGAACTTAATCCCAACACCTTTGATCAAAACACCTTAGGCGTTGTGGAATTAGATAAAGATCAAGAAATTTGTGTCATACAAGGACCAAAACGACTAGATGACACCTCCAATGACTCAAATTTTTCTCACATGATAAAACGTATCAAGAGTTCTCCTACACATAAGAACGCTTTCCTCAAAGCCTTAGATCTAGGCCACCTAGTTCAAAACACTCCAAGTGAAAAGTGTTCTTCTTCGACATTTAATTTTGAAAAGTTACCCTCAGACAATGACATAGCCAAATGAGGTGACCTCCCCCTCCATCTAAGTCCAAGTCCAAGACTGTTCCATTCAATGTGTAATGATTGATGATGGGTCTGCAATCAACATAGTCTCCTTTTCACTTCTTCAAAGAATGGGTTACGACAAAACACAAATCACAAAACAAACTTCCATCCTTAGAATTCATGATAATCTAAACCATGGGTATGGTCAATCTTCAAATCACATTGGGTCCCAAAACCCTCCCAACTAAATTTTATGTCATTAATGAAGAAACTAGTTACAACATGATCCTAGGAAGGTCTTGGATCTATAGGATGAGGGACATTCCCTCCACATTATTTCAAGAATTGCACTTCTTGTACATGGGACAAACCCACGTCATTAAAGGAGATCCTGATCCTTTTAGCCTTTATAGAGTTGAACAAGTCAAAAAGAAGGGAAAGTCCATGGAAACCACTAGTGACCCAAAAATCAACACTATTGAAAAAGGAGAGACATCAAAACAATTTGCAAATGTAGCCAAGACCTCAAAATGTATAGGGAAGGGGGCAACAAGAGAATTCCCCTTCGATCACAACTCAACAAAGTCTTACACTCCATTCAACTTAGTGGCCATTCCAATTGAACTAGACATAAACATCCCTATGGTTGAAATCATGATTGAAGAAGAAGAACCAGAATCCACACAGAAACTAGGAGAGTCAACACCAACTCCAATTGCCCTTCAAAATTTCAAAACAAACATGGGAACTCAACAAGAATAGAAAATTATAAAGCTACGGGGCAAATCATCAAACAATGAAACATGTGAGTCCATGAAACTCCTCACTGAATACAAAAACATTTTTACACCAAGTCTTTGAGTCTCCTTGCAAAAGCTTTCAAGTGAAGTGTAGACGAAATTGGATAGGTCCACACATATTTAATGAAGACGTCAAAAAAGATGCTACCTCTTGTGCATTATGGAAGGAGAAGATCTTAGCATCTCATAAAAAGCATAAAACATAAAAATACAAAAATAAAATTAAAAAAATTAGAATATCTAAAACAATTTGTTTCTTGCATTTTAGTATCATTTCATCTTGCATTACAGTTAGTGACATTCTCTAGTACTATTTTCTTTTCAGTAAGGAGTATAATGTTGCCTAGATATACATGATCCTTTCAAGACCTAGAGATTCCCCATTTTTCACAAATCACCATTATCCCCCTTCATTCCCAATGATTCTAATCAAAACCTAGCTCTTAGCTTTACACTGATCCCAGTCTTAATAAGTCAAGATGTTAAGTCTAAACAAAGTCAGTATTAAAACCTACAGTTTTCAAAGGAAGTTTGCAAGTAGACCTTCCCAATTCTTCCCTAGTAGTAGAGAAGTTCAACTAGATTACAAAAACTTTAGGTGGCACTCAGCCCCTTATCTTTCTTGGCCAAAAACGTCAAGAAGATCAAAACTCTGAAGGAAGCAATCTAAAATTTGAGTGAATAAAAAAAATGAGTGATCAAAATAAGAGTATTGAGAGATCAAATTATTGCATATCAAAAGTTCCAAAAGCATTCATTTCTTGAAAAGTAAAAAATCCAAAAAAATGAGAAAAGTCAAGTGAGGAAAATACAAAAAAAAAAGGGTGAAAAGAAAAAAAAAAAAGAGATACAAAAAAAGAGTGAAAGAGAGAAGATTGTTGAGTGTCTGTACTCTTGGGTAGAGAAGAGTCTAAGCTCAAAGCCTCAAGGGTGACATTCTAATAGAGAAAGAAAGGTACAAAGCACACACACGCACTAGCTGAGCAAAACTGAAGAGTCTAGTAGTCTCTAGGATCATCATCTATCTAGGGACCCTTGTTCTTTCCCTATTTTCCTTTACCCTGGGTCTACCCTGCTTTCCATCTATGATCTAAGTCTAGTGAACACCAATAAAATTTGCTGCTTGTCTAAGTTGAAAGCTTACCAACTTGTCTTATCTAGATAAGGATCAATGTTTAGCCTTTAGCAAGGTCTAGAGATCAGAAACACTCCATATTCATTTCCACTCCCCACTTGAGTTTTCCTGAATCCCATCTCATAGCCTTGAATAGGTCTCTTATATAAGGACAACTCGCAATCCCCTGAATCGAAAATCGTATTTAAGAGCAGTCACATTGTTTGTTCCACATTGCATTCATGCCAAAATCAGAAAAAAGAGTCTCAAAGCAATAAAGTCAATGTCATAACTCATGACATTCCATAGAAGTAAATGTTTCATTTTAGCATCTCTCGTGTTTTTGCATCTGCATATCGTCACCTGCATTCATATATATATTCTAAAAAAAGACAAAAACAAATTGCATCATCCATATGTGATCATCTTAGGTATGCATTCTCGTAAGCAAAATAAAAGTTCTAGCCAACCATATGCACAAAAGGAAAAGTGAAGTACAAGATGTCGGCTAAAGATATGTATAGATCTCATCCAATTAGGTCTTGTCATAATAAGTGTAAAACAATGTCTGAGCACAAGTCACTCCTCCAACAAGTCAAAAGTGCAAACCTATGTAATCAAGTACACGAGTCTCCCCATGCAAGGGGGCAAGGGTAGAAATCTCTTAAATGCAGGTCTCTCAAAGACCTTGAGGAGTGTCAAATCAAACCTTTGCAAGATCTCCACAAAAACCATAAAAATTAGAAAAATTGGAAAAACCTAAAAAAAAAAAAATTGTAAAACATCAAAATCCTTAAAAATCAAATATGTTCTTCAAAATCTGCAATAAAAAGGAGAATCTATTCTCCTCTCTAGCTTAGCATGTGTTCTTTTGCTTTTATGCATCCATTTCGTGCATCGTTTTGCATGCTTTCATCCCTACATATCCAAACTGACAAAGGCAAGCAACTAGTTGAACTCAAACAATCTATGGTAAGTTCGTCATTTTAGTTTTCATTATTTACTTTGATATATTTAAATGCCGAACTAATACTAGTTATTGTAGGAAAATCAACAACAGGTAAGGCCTAGTTTGGGAATGGTACCTACCTTTCATGTAGACCACCATCCCCGAGGGGGCAAATATGTAAGCACAAAAATCACGCACAGCCTCCACGAGGATCCCTATGATGATTCAATTCCTTGTCACATACATGTAAGTGTGAAATAATGTCCTTTAAGCAGTGAGCCTCTTGATGATGTGTCCTCTTTCTTGTCTTGTGTTGTTTCTTCCTTGTCAATTTCTCTCTCTCCCTATTTGCAACACTTTTCGACACTTGTTGCGACACTTGTCGACTTGCATTTTTTGAGCTTTCGACCTTGTTCCTAAGCCTTGTGAGTGTCTTGTAAGTGAGTTTTCACCTCTCCCCTATGTTTTTCATCTAGTGCTCCTCCTAGAATCCTTCTAGAGGTCTCCTTATCCTTCTCCCGCTTTCAATTTTTAGTTTCGTCGAACCAATCCAAATCTCCCCCTATTATTTCCAGATCTCCACTAGGAGATCTTGCTAACACAAGTGGAGATTTGGATTCTTCCACATGACTGACCTGTTTCTTGATGCAAAACCCCTCCTTTTCTTCCCTTCTTTCATCTTCAGCCTGTTTTTCTACATCTAACCCTGTCTAGCCAGGATCTCCCCCAGGCGACCTAGGGTCGCCCTCGGGTGACCCTGTCTGGTGAACGGGGCGACCCTACCATTTTTGCAGCCGTGGAAAAACTCAAGTTTCTCACTCATTTTTTCTCCATTTTCACTTGTTTTTCTTTTAGTTTGCATGGTTTTTGATCCCTAATATAGAGTTAACTATTTCATGCACCCACACATGCATAATTAGCTCTATTTGATCTCAAATTAACTCTTCAATCAATCTCATGCATTCGCTCACCTCCATTTTCTCTCTAGTGATAAGCTATGTTTGCTTCATCACTCTCCAATCAGCTGAGTTCACTGGGTAATCAACCTTGTTAACTCACCAATCATCTTTGTTAACTCATCAATCAAATTGATTTAACTTCTCAATCAATTCCACCTCTCATGACCTCTTCCAACCTATAAATACCCTTCACCTCTTCATTATTTCTAAGTTGAGCAAGTTGGAGAATACTATTCTCATCTTCACAAGCTTTTTCAAGCTTCTTCACAGGCCTTTGAGCCTCTTTCTTCATTTCTTTCTTTAGTTTTTCCAAAGCTTCAAAGCTTTCATTGTTGCATAGCTTCAAAACTCTTCCACGGAGGCAAATTCATTGTGCACACAATTCTTGCCAATTTTGCTCTCCAACTTAGCATTCAAATGCTCTTACAGGATGAAGGTGCCTTTTGCTTTATTTGTTCAACCAAGTAGCGTCACGCTGCTTCATTCTATGCGGGTCATCCCACAATAATGGGTTACACTTTTTGGCCAAACTTGACATTGAAATCAATATTTTGAACTAAATCTTCATGTTCTAACACCTATAGCCACTAGACCATTAGGAATTTGAAGATGATGCAAACTAGTGATTTGTTAGATTTTATTCGTAGATTCTAAATATATATTTTTAAAAAAATTAGAGTTAAAATGTAATTTTTTTGCATCTCCTTTGATAACTGGTTTTTAATAGTAAACAACCTTTTTTTAAAGTGATGTGTATTCCGTAGCACATAACTTTTTTTCTACAAAGGATAAAATTCTAATTCTTTTTAATTTAGATTGGGAACAATGATATATAGTGTATGCATTTGGTTTCATAATGTTTTGTTAAATATATAATTTTTAATTAATTTTTGAAGTCAAACCAATTATAATTTAGACATAGGCATATTTTGTAAAACATAACTTTTTCTGTGTTTTAAAATTCAATTGTTTTTATTTTGTTGAAATAAGGACATCAATACCTAGTGCATAAATATTTTTTAGAATTTTGTTTCAGTAATTTACTAATTAATCATGTGTGTAGAATAGAGAACTTGATGTTCGGTAAAAAACATACATTCACAAGAAATAAAAAATAAATATAATAATCAAATTAAATATATTTAAAATTATTTTATTTGGAAAGCTTAAAATAAGGACTACATACTTACAAAGCATAAATTTTAAATGAATTCATTTGATCCCTCAAAAGATAAATCAAAATTGGTTTTTTATCAACATTTTGATAGGTGTAGAGGAGACTTCATTATAGGTATGGTTTAAAACTAATGGGGTTCTATCCAAGGGGGTTTGAATCTAAGGGGGTTTGATCAAACCCTCTTCAATTAAAATCCTTTAAATGGAACCTTTCAAGGCTTAAATCATTATATTTTTTAAAAATATGTGATTTCAGCAAAAATCAAGATGTCCCAGAAAGTGTAACCCATTATTGTGGCAACACCCATGCCATTGTGCTCAATCCAAGCTCTCATTGAGCTCATACAAGCTTCATAAAAGCTTCTTTTTGCTTCTTTGTGTCATTTTATTGTCAAGAGGATCACTTGCTGCCACAAATAGACTTGAGGTTGCCAATTACAAGGATTACTGAGGGTAGTGGAGTCAACAAATCTTCATTTCTCTCAGGTTCCTTCATTGTTTTTGTTTAATTAATAGTAATTAGAGAATCAAATTTGCTCTTGGGAATAGTAAAACATTGCCTTTTCCTTGATAATTAGATCTTGCATGTTAGATTAATTACTTTCTCATTTCTAGATCTAGATTGTTAGAAACAACATTTTCCCTTTTCATTAGATTAGATTACGTTAAAATCATCAAAAACACAAAAAACATAGGTTAACATTGCATTGGAAAAGTCATATATAATTGCATACATATTTCCTTTTCATAGATTAGAAGCACTTTTATTTCCAAAAATACTAAAAAATACCAAAAAGATGCTTTGCATATCATTTAGCTTGCATGCATATAGAAACACTAGGATAGACAAAATTGCAAACCCTCGATTCCATCATGAGGTAACCACAATTAAATGATCCAATCGAACCCTCAATTCCATCACGAGGTAAGAACAAAGTCAAACCCCAGGTCAACAAACTCTAGGTCAAAACCCTAGATCTAGTTAAGGTTGGTAATCACACGACTACCTCCATCCTGATTCACGAATGTGCTTAGGAGTGAGAGAAGAGTGGGTGAGAGCTATTCGTGACAAGATCAAGGAGATCCATCCACAACCACAACAAGAAACATTCGTTCAACCACAAGGAGACCCATTCATCCTCTGGTTGTTAGAAGAAACTAGACAATGCCAGATACAACAAGAACATGTTCAACGCATACAAAGACAAGAGGACATCAATGAAAACAATCGTTTACCCACACATAGGTGGAATCTAAGAAATCCAAATAGAAGAAGAGAAACTAGTGACCCTTCGGGTCATAGGGTTATCTCAACAACAACAACAATCAAACAAAACATACAACTAAGCACACAACAAAAAAGGCTACAGTACTTGTTGACCCCTCTCCACGAAGTCTAGCTCTCTAATGAGTCAGACCCCCCCATGTCTCACCTCCTCTCGACTGGCTAATTCCACGTGAGCGAGAGTGATGTGGTGGATCACCCTGTGGCAAGGAGGGAAAGGGTTCGTGTGCATGCCAAAATCTGACTTGATAGCCCCAGGCAACTGGAGTCACAATTTTGATACAGTGACTACTTAGAGATCTTAATCTAAAGCAAGGAATACCACACATCCATTTGGCATTGAGTCTCGGAGCTAGAGGTAGACTATGAAGCAAGAGGCAATAGATAGCCTTGAGGAAGAAGAACATGAGGCATCCTCCAAATGGCCAACCCCAATCTTGAAGAAGTTGCAATATAACTAAAAGAATAATTTGATTTACAATGAAGATGGGACTAATCCTTGAATGTCAGTTGTAATAACTTGGTCTGTATAAATATCATGGCTCTAATCAATAACTTATTGATAAAAAAGATTCAAAGAATATTCAAGAGAATTCTTCATTTCTTAATGGCTTATATTGTAAAATAAAATATTCTTAAATATGGATATTAGGGATTTGTATATGGGGCGCCATCCTATCCTATAAAAATATGCCAACTATTAGATATCTCCATATGATATAACTATATACCCCTATATAGAAGGAAGAAAAAAAGAGAAATAACTATAACAAACATAAACCATTATGCCAAAAAACTAGTGTTAACCAAACTGAAAAACCTACAACCAACATAATCAACCCAATTTACTACCACCACCTCCCAAATAATTACATGATGCCACCTTTCATATGCACAATTATAAACACCTATACTAGAGACTAGCACTAGCTCCACTTTCACAAATAGAGGTTGCTCCCTAACTAGTGCAAGACTATGAAATTTCAACATGTGTAATATAAAGTCTCTTCTCATTTCCCTTGCTAACATACCATGTTCCATTTAAGGCATTGTGTAGCCACTTGAAATTTCTACCAGGCCTTTATGAACATATGCAACCATATATCTCATTAGCATATTCATGTCATCCAAATATTTCTGCATAACATCTAATTCAACCTTGATTTCCTTCATATCCATATGCAACTATTGTAGCTAGAATTCCATTTTAGTTGGGTCGATTGGCCCTTTTTTCTCCTTTTCTTCATTCTCATCCCAATGCCAATCAAGAGCCAACATCGAAATCTCCTCTTGCAACCTTGTTAGAATCAATATTTTCCAAAATACATTCACATAGTTTCTCAATCTACACCATTTCATGTGGATTATCCTTGAATTCCTTCAAGATGGTCTCAAGACACTGAAGAAAGCTAACATCCTCTGAACTTGTCGAACCCAAAACTACTTTCACCATACACATATGCACATCCAAGGAGCAATTAAAGTTGTTTCGAAGCCTACCATTAGACACTGGTCCCTACCTTAAAGGGTCTCAATGCTTCTTCCTTCCGTCTATTAACATGCATATCTCCGCCACCAAGCTTAGTAGACATGCATACCCTAACTTACTTTTCTACAACCATAAATGTAAACACAATGGACCTACCAATAGCATAAAACCTAACCTTTCCATTATTATTGTGCACTCACCTTCACTCGTAATTACTATTAAGCAAGCAGAGAGGGTATGAATTAAGCCTCCAAATGTTGTTAGCCAAAGCATTTGCATGTATGCCATCACTATTGGCCAAGACATCCCCTCTATGACAAACAAGCATATCTAATAATGAGATCCTCATTATCTTTAATACTACAATATTAATGCCCTTACATTCCTCATTTAATATCTCATTCAAATATTCCAATTCACTAAGATCAGAAATTTCCAATCATGAGAAAATAGTTTGTGAAGACCCATGATTAGCCAAGATTGCTACATGGTTTTGTTCTTAAATTGTATATGAGTCCAACTTCTCCACCCTTAATAAGAATTCTTCCAACATCAGTTTTAATTTTCAATTGGGACAAGAACCTTTCTTGACTGCATTCGCTACTATCTGTGAGTCTCCTTCAATTTATATTTCCATGTAAGTTGCACTTAAAACAACTTTTAAGATGAATAGAAGTGTAGACCATTCTACCATATTATTGGTGCATTACCCAAAAATTGAGAACCACCTAGCAAGCCTTAACCTTGTAAATCTCTCTAATCACAAAACCAACACATTAAACCTAGATTTCCCTTTAAAACACCATCAATTTTAATTTAAAACTTTTCTAAAAATATTTTGAGTTGTTTTTCTTACTCTTTTTCAATTCATCTATCAACCCTTGAACGGGAGTAAAATAAAATATTAAAATAGTTGAAAATAATGTAATTGAAGAAACCTTGAAACTCAAAAGCAATGGAGGTAAAGTAGAAGATAGTGGTGTGAAAGTGAAGCTCTATGGATATCAAAGTCAAAACTAATCCAAAAACTAATTAGCACGTGCCATTCCACTTGATTATAAAGGTTGAGGCGACGACGCCTCTTTTTAATTTGACGCATGCAAACTTGGTGTTAGCAGTCAAAAGTGGAACGAATCTCTCTCTGCCAACAACTTGCACGCACACTATTTTTGACGGGGTCAAAGGATGGGTTACTTCCTAGCAACTCTTTTTTCTTGTCTTGTCCGAATTTAAAACAATTTTTTAAATATGGGAAATCACACCTTTGACCCTTCCCACGTCAACCTTCCCCACGTCTCAATTCCTCGGATATTGATAAAATTGTATTTAGTTTTCTTTATGATGGATTATAAAATTCAAATTTTTGATATAAAAAGTTTAATACAATTTATATTTTAAAATTATAAGAGTAAAAAATTTATAGTTAGTGGAAAATGAGGAGGTATTATACCTAGGAGAGAAGGACTTAATTGCTGAGCAAGCTTCAATAATTGTTTTGTTCTTGAACATTCACGGTCTCTTTCTCCTCTTTTTTTTCATCAATTATTTTTAAAAGTTAAGGGTTAGTAGTTAATAACTAATATTTTTATAATTTTATTTAATTTAAGACTTGTTTTATTAAGAGGCGTAGCACGTTTGCTCACGATATAGATGCATGAATAAAAAATGTTTTGTTGGACTGACAAAATAATCAATTTTGACATTGAATAATTGTTTTTAGTGTGAAACTTTGTTACATTTTTTGGACTTAAAAGTTCAAAAAGAAACTTATGAACAGAAGTATCCTTATCAACAAATCACATCAAAGAATCAACTAAATCATATGGTAACATGGAAAATATATAATCATATTTCAACCTAATTTTTTTAAATATATATATATATATAAGTTTTTAACTATATATATATAATTTTGGAGATCATCCCCAAGTTAGTTTTTAACTATATATATATATATATAATTTTGGAGATCATCCCCAAGTTAGTTTTTACTACCCATATATATATATATATATATATGGAGATCATCCCCAAGTTAGTTTTTACTACCCCATATATATATATATATATCACCCCCAAGTTAGTTTATCTCCCAAGTTAATTTTTACTACCCTATAAGAAACACGGGCCTTAGGCTTACGCTAAACCTCTTCCACTAAAAGCCAACCATTTAACTAATTTAACTATATCATTAATAACTATTGTCGTGTTGGGACCCTCAACCCTCTGTCAGTACCCCCTTAACCTCTCCGGTGGCACCCAATGGCGACTATGCTGGGGAGGGTTCGACCCCTGCCCTCAACAGGATTTGCTCGCCTTGTGGTCAATTGTGCCCAGTATGGACCTCCCTCACTGATAACTTAGGCTTTTGCTGTAGTGGAAATGTGTTAACAAAAATGGTGACTCTACTAGGGAGGGTTCGACTCTCGCCCTCAACAGGTTTGCTCGCCTCGCAGTCGATTGTGTCCAGTACGGAACTCTCGACTTGGAGGGTAAACTGTTGTCGCCTCCGTCGGTACCCCTTAACCTATCCGTCGCAGAGAAAGAAGAAAACATTGAGAAAAGCTTCCCCACATTTTCCCTTAATTTAGTAAATAAAAACAAGGAGAAGACGCCGACCTTCTTAAACCGTGTTAAACTCTGGGGCCGACATTCCGACGATGGGACCAGTCATATCATTACAGGCGACTTGTCATTAGCAGGAAACTTGACCGCTGTGGAAACTTGACAGATGTTTTTTATTATCACTAGTCGTCGGTAGGGCGGCAATTTCAAGCACGTGCGACTGTGTATGGATACATGTATTGTTCAACAGCTGTGTGCGCTCATCTACATATATTATTATGAGAGGTATTGTAAATTGAACTCAAGCGGTGAAGTGCAGAACAAAAAAAATAAAATGGGCAGAGCTCCTTGCTGTGATAAAATGGGGCTAAAGAAAGGTCCTTGGACTCCTCAAGAAGATCAAATACTCATTGATTTCATTCGCAGAAATGGCCATGGGAATTGGCGTGCGCTTCCTAAACAAGCAGGTTTCAATCTTACACATTGTTTCAGTCCAAATTTTTCTTTTTAAAATTCTTATGCAGTCGAAATCTAATAAGCATTCTTCTATGGCGGTTGCAGGACTTTTAAGATGCGGTAAGAGTTGTCGTCTACGGTGGATTAATTACCTCAGACCAGACATTAAAAGAGGGGATTTTAGCCCTGAAGAGGAGGAAGCCATTATTAAGCTTCACCAACGTCTGGGCAACAGGTTTGTTCATTGTTCATTATCCTTTTTTTGGTATTTATTTGTTTGTTTCATCATATCCTTGGCTGATTTTATTGAAATCTGTTATGAAACAGGTGGTCGGCCATTGCTTCACGCCTGCCTGGAAGAACAGATAATGAGATAAAGAATGTGTGGAATACCCACCTGAAGAAGCGGCTTCTGCGAATGGGAATCGATCCGGTGACCCATGCAGTAACAAAGAATTCAGTGTCGCCCATGGCGGAGCACTGTTTGATTTCACTTGATTACTCAGAGTACAGTGAGGCGACAATTCCATCAATGAAGAAGGATGATTTAGGTCTACGTGAAGCAAAAGTTTCGGTTGATTCTCCCACCAGAATCTCCAACTTTTCCGATACATTCTATGATTCACAGAATCTGTCAAGCGAAATTCTTTCATCTATAAGTAGTATAGACAGTGAGGTTATAAGTGGGGATTCAAGTGCAAGTTTAGATTGGCTTCAATCCAGTTGTATAGATTCTTTTGAGCCACTTGGGTATAATCAACACCCACCAGCTATTGAAGATGACACATTTATCTTTGAAAACCAGGATTTTGCATCAGAAATAAGCACATTTGAAGTAATGTGGGAGCACAACTCAAATGGGAAAGCTCAGTATTTCATGTCAGCCTATCCAGAAGATGATTTCTTGAGCAGCATGGATAGTGCAGACACAAATCCCCATTTGCTTAAAAATATAGAGTTGCAGAGCAATGATGATGATTCAGATGGCACTGTTTACTGGTTAAATGTTTTGAGGGAAGCAGGGACATCACCCATGTTATTGTAGGTCTCTCTGCTTCATTTGGCTCCCTTAAAAATGGAATCTTTTCTTTGCAAAAATCCCACACTGATCCCCCTTATTGTTTTATCCAGTACATGGGATACAGGGGACAACAGTATAAAGTGAATATTTTTCATTTATGTTAATTTGTTATTAAATGTGCAAGTAGTGGTTGATTGAAAATGTACAACTCACCAATTCAAACTGTACTTAATACTAAAGTAACTCAAAACATTACATACCTATGAATGCAACTAAATTCAATGAAAGAATAATTCTCCCCTACTTTACAATGAAAGTGTCCCATTTTATAAGAATATAACCAAGTTCAATGAAACAAGTAATATATTCACTCCAACTATTTGATGACGAGGACAACTGCTTTTACTTTTAATGTACAAGAATGTAACTAAATTCATTAAAGAAGAAAATTAGTTCTTCCCCACTTTAGAATGAAAGGCGTCCTTTCCTTTAGAATGAAATGTGTCCTTTCATAAAAATGTAACTAAGTTCAATGAAAAGAAGTAATATATTCTTCCGTACTATTTAATGATGAGGACAAGGACAACTATCTTTTCTAGGGTAGTGTTTTACACTTGTTCTTAATTATTAATTATTTCTATTAGAATATAATAGTGTATATTTCACATTTTTTTTTTCTGTGGTTTTATGTTATTTTATATAGGTATTATTATACCAAGAGCTTTAAAGATATTATTATACAAAAAGTTTTTCCATAGTAACATTAAGGAGTTTTATGTGGAGACACTATATTTAAAAACCTCTTAGCTTAAATTTGACAACCATTTACATGTAAAGTAGTTAATTTTTAATAATAAACATAATATTAATATTAATAAATATTATAAATATCTTAAATACATTTTGTAAGGGTAAAATGTGAATCAATCAAATGAATTATATAAGACCCAAACATCAACAGAATAGAAGATAACAAGAAAGATTGAACGAAGATAGCAATGAATAACACAAAGCAAACCTTCCCTGAAATCGATGCTTCTGTTGTTTGCCTATTACAACCGTCCTTTTGCAGATGAAGTGAGCCCTCAGAGAGTGCACTCTTTTAAGCTGTGTTCGAGGAAGTCGATGGTAAATGGCTGTTGTGATATGCAATAAAGATGAGCTCCAAGGCAAGTATGTGATCTCAAGCTTGTGGATGGTAAAAGGGTGCCAAAGACGCGCTGGTAATATTTCTGCAGAGTAACAATATCAAAAGCCTGGATGATTAGAATGGAGGGATGAAGCTTCATTTATAGACTTGGAAGAATGGGAATCAACGGTTGAGAGGAGATATGAAGATCAATGGCTGAGGATGGTTGAGGAATGTGCAACCAGTAGAAATGTGACAAGTGTCCCAGCTCCATCATGAAAGAGGGGATGTGACAAAATTGATTGGAGAGTTAACTCCATTGACTGAACAGTTAACAGACTTGATTGATCAGTTAGAAGAGTGGATTATGGAACTAACTGAATTGATTGAGGGATTGACTCAATTGACAGGTTAGTTAACACTTTTGATTGATTAGTTAACTAACCTCTGATTTGAGAAGAAATAGGCCATGTGGATGAGGGAAAATAAGGTAATTAAATATTAAATATATTTAATTACATGTGCAGCCTGATGAGGTGGACAAGGTGAGGTGGAAAAGGTGAGGTGTAAAGGTGAGGTGGATTTTTGAATTTGGAACTTAGGATAGAGGAATTTGGATTAATTAAATAATTTATGATTATTTAATTGTGTAGGACATTTAGAAGAATTTTAATTAAATAAATTGAATTTATTTAATTATGGATTAGTGAATCGATTAAATAAATTTAGAATATTTATTTAATTGATAGAAGAATGGAATAAATATTTAGAATATTTATTTAGGATGAATAATGTCATTTTTAGGCGTATACATTTTGCCCCTCTTTGATGCAATGTAGTTTACAGCGTTGCTTCAAAGAAATTGATAGTCTGAATGATGATACATGCCCCAGTTTTCCCCTGGTACAAGTTTAATGACGATAGGATGCCCCCTCGGGAGATTGGACGGGAAAAGGGCAAAAGAATAGGAGACGGACAATCTCACGAAGACGAAGGGGTTAGGATAGGCAAGAGGAAAAAGGACGCGTTTCAGGGAAACGGGAAGAAAACTGGAAAAAACAGGCACGGGAAGTAGTCACAGTCATCACCTAGCCAGAATTAGGGTTTGGAGGCTATAAATAGGAGCCGGGTCCACAAGAATAGTCATTTGTACACTTGTTTGATCTGGATTGGATTGAGAGAGCTTAGAGCAAACTTGGAGCAGCATGGTAGCCAGAGCAGTAGACATTCTACATGAGGAGCATCGACTCAAGCGAGTCCGTTGATTCGGGCGGCCAGCGGAGGCAGGACCCCCGGTATGTGCTTCGAAAAATTTCTCCTAGGGTCGATTTAGGGTGCCATAAATACATGTAGAAAATAGGTCAAACATATGCACCGAAATGCAGAACGACGCATATGCTGCGCGAAGCGGCACTTTTGTCATTTAGCGGCGCATATGCCAGTTTCGGTGGCGCATATGTGAAAACGGTGCATATGTGCATTGTAGCTGCACTTTTGTAGATAGGCTGCGCATGTGTATTAAAGCGGTGCATATGGTTAATGTAGCGGCGCATACATAAAAGCTGCGAATATGCTGGGTTTAGCGGCGCTTCTATAATATGGCGGCGCATATGCCGAATGCTGCGGCGCACGTACTGAAACTGCGCATATGTGCATTGTAGCGGCGCTTTTGTTGGAGGCGGCGCATATGTTTATTCTAGCGGCGCATACACCAAGAAATGGCGCTTTTACCACCTGTAGTGGTGCATTTGCCTTGGATAGATAATTTACTTAGCCAAATTGATTCGATTAGCGTCCTGTTTGACGTGGGAATCGATGAGCTCTCTGAGATTGCAGGAATCTAGTCAAGAGATGTAGTGTGCTGTTTTGATCAATTTGAGATACTAAGTTGAGTTGATATAGTTCAGTAGGTATGTTGAGTATGGTATATGCCGTTTGAGACTGACGCGTTGCCTTGCTTGCTTGCAGGAGGATATTCGAGACACACTGCAGTCGAGGGAGACGTTTCCCATGCCCCTATTGCAGAGGTACATGCTGACAGAGATTGACAGAGTGGCACTTGGTGCCATGGGTTTGGACTATGTTTGCTTCATGCCCGAGGTGCGGGCGAACCGAGGATTGCTGACAACTGCTGTGGAGAGATTCCACAATGAGGACGGGACCTTCCACTTTCCTACTGGAGAGATGACTGTGACTTTAGAGGACGTTTACCATATACTGCACTTACTTGTGGTGGGTGAGTTAGTAGAGTATGACGCACAGTGAGATGCGGGACTCGCCGAGTGCCAGCGAGTGTTCGATGATCCCGAGCTGGTTGGACAGGTCATCCCGTGGCACGATATATACGATTGCTATGACTACTTCCCGGAGATTGTGGCTAGATTGATCAAGGGCGTTGTATGCCCTGATAGGAGATTGCATGGGTTCCCCATTGGATGGGGCAGGATTATGGAGCGGATGCTGACCGAGGGTACCTGATATGCATGGGGATTCTGCATACTGGCCCACTTGTACCACGACATTCATCAGGTGGTGTACCACCGCAGCACAAGTCTATCAGCTGGAGTACTATTGCTACAGTTTTGGCTGTGGGAGCACATAGTGGTGACTAGGCCGATATGTGTTTTCGCGAGGCAGCGAGGAGAGCCATACAATTATGGCTATGCAGAAGTGATTTCCCAGCACAGGCTGGGGAAGTTAGAGTATTGGAGGCACACCTTGGATGGAGTAGATGTGGTCGTCTGGCGACCATATCTGGATTGCGAGCCCTGGGACGACGAGGGGGATGACCTGCTATATTGCTTTCAGACCAGGTGGCTGATAGGCTATACACGGCATATACTGGAGAGGCAGATGGTGGGCCGAGTGTTGAGACAGTTCGGTAGGAGGTAGGGCATGCCACAGGGATAGGCACTTTTTGCACGGACACACGCAGAGAGGGTCTGATGGGGGCCGATGGCTTCGTATGAGGAGGCCATAGCAGAGTTCCATTAGACTCCCTATGTGGCGTGGGATATGAGGACAGAGATAGCAGACGCAGGGGCGACACAAGATTATGAGGATTGGATGACTGCACATCTGTTCTCGAGATACTCAGGACCTGGCATGCTGGTGCCTCGTATTGACGAGGTAGACTCAGAGGAGGAGGGACAGGTTGGCCCAGGTCAGAGGGGAGCTAGAGGAGGACGAGGACGAGGAGGACGGGGTGGTAGAGCTGGAGAGAGGCCGAGACAGTGGAGGAGGTTAGGTCAGGCTGAGTAGGCAGTGCCAAGACAGGAAGCATAGCAGCAGATACCTCAGCAGGCGTAGATGCCGCCACCCTAGCAGGTACTACAGCAGCAGGTGCCCCAGCCACAGGGGCCAGGACAGGTAGAGGCAGCGCAGGGGCCAGTAGAGGCAGAGGTGCATGAGAGGGCCATAGCCAGCCTGAGGGGACAAGTGCGAGCGCTGTAGGCACAACTAAGGAGGGCCAATGGTAGGCGAGAGACGGATGCAGCAATTATCGCTGGGTTGACTCGTGAGAGAGATATGCCAGATGCACGGGTACGTATTATCCGTGTAGAGCGGGACACTGCTGTGGCTGCCAGGGGGACAGATGCAGCGAGTTCATTTTTGGTTGGGTAGGTGCAGCAGGCACAAGTACAGGTAGGCTAGTTGCAGACGCAGTTGGCACAGGTACAGGCAGAGCTTGCCAGAGCACAGTCACAGGCTCAGTACTACCAGGGATTATACCATGGTGCCGTGGTATCGAGTCAGAGGGCAGGGAGCTTCAAGAGTTAGTCTAGGGCTACTCATAGAGTGGGTCCATCACAGTCAGGGGCTTCCGTGATGGGTCCCCAGTAGTCAGGAGCTGGCAGTGGTGGCCCACAGCAGCAGGGATAGACACAGACCAGATTTTGTACATTTTGGGACATGTATCACCGTCCATTTGGATGTATATTGTATATGACACTTGGATTGTTGAGAGAGATGGTGATATTGTACATTTGGACCTCTTATTATGATAGTATATATGATGATGCAGCTTTTTGTATCTATTGCATGCATTATGAGATGATGATTTACTTCGATTGTATGATGTGATGTATGTGTAGAGTTAGATGGTCTATCCGATGCTATATGAGATGCTTTTTGATATGATGCTATATGATGTCTATATGATTTAATGCTTCTAATGTATGCATATGTAACAGGATTTTTATGTGATGATGCAGCTTTGTGTATGATGTTATGGGATGTCTATATGATCTAATGTTTCAAATGAATGCAAATGTAATATGCTTTCTATGTGATGATGCAGCTTTGTATACGATGCACTTAGTTATGTTGTGTTTTTGGTTTTCTGTGCGTTAAGATGTGATGTAATGCTGATGTATTGATGACCTAATGCATTGGGTGATGTATTTCACTGACTTAATCATGTTCATGACTAGCCCTACATATGATATGATATGCTCCTATATGCTTTGTTTTTGCAATGTCCAAATGTACTCTATCGACACAACAATGACATGATAGATAGAAGAATGGTTGTGATAGAATGATTTAGAAACTTTATTTGATATTGTTATTCTGCATAGTTTGGGTAATGAGGATTGTATGGGATATGGATGCATGGATGTGTATATGGATATAGGATGGATGTTTTGCTTTTAGAGTGCTTTATTTCATCATTGGGCATTTTATTTTTGGTACATTTTCTGAGATGTTGTAAGTGAATACAAGCATCTAGGTATAATTGAATCGAGATGACCTGAGTACCCCTTACATGGATTGTAATTTAGCAAGTTAATACAAGCATCTAGTCAAAATTGAATCTAGATGACCTGAGTACTTCTTGCATTTCAACAAACAAGGATTGCCCCCGTTCATGTTATGCCTTTGATGTCCTCGATGATCTTTTGTCGATCATGTCCTTAGACAAGGCTTCACATTACTAAAGTTTAATCCACAAATAGCACAAAGAAAATAATCATGCCCCCATCATAGCATCTCTAGCTTTTGCCATCCTTGAGTAGCATAGGAAGGTATGATAGCAAAAATCAGGACTCGAACTGTTAACCATGTTTCTGATCTACAAAGCATATTTGCGTTGATATGTGTTTAGTTCTTGCCCTAATTTGCATAAAATCATTTAGAAGACCTTGGGTATTTGCTTTGCATCGGATAGGTTAAGATACTCACAGTCAAGATTTTTGCTTGAGGCGTAGGTTCTGCTTGCATTTGCTTGCTTGGTGAGAAGATTGCACAATCCTTATTAGGGAGACGGACCCTAAGGGACTGACCTAGTGCCTCAGGGGCTCATTGCTAAATGGCCTTGCCTACGTGACGACGCAGAGGCAATGTAGTTCAGGGTAAACCCTAATGGACCATGGATGAACTAGAAGAAAGACGACAAGAATGAAGATAAGAAAGGGCACAAATGGGACTGCGGGAGAAATGGAAGCCTCGGGGGTGCATTAGAATAATGGCCTTGCCTACGTGACGGTGCAGAGGCAACGTAGTTCACGGACTTGGACCATGGACACTAACAAGAGACCCTATGCTAGGCTCACATTGAGGAGATGGTATGGGACAAAACCTTGTTTAACAAGGCCACAAGGAGAGTATCAAGCCATGATAGGTAACTGTCAAGTGTTGATTTGTGGGATAGATATGGGTCGAATGGGGCAAATGGAGAAAGAATGGACTCAAGGTGATTCGATTCCCAAAGATGGAGAAGGCGGTTTATCACAGGTGACGCCTATATACTAGGTTTTCACCACTTGCTTTTATTTGCATGAGAAGCTAGAAAGTAACATGACGTCTGATTGCCAGGTTTTCATCATGATACCTATCCAAGGCGCTTGTTTACCAGGTTTTCACCAAAGGATGATTTTTTTGTATGCTTTCTATTTTTTTCCAATTTTTTGTTTTTTGTATTTTCTCTTTTCAACTTTTTTGATTTTTTTTTTTTTTTTTTGATTTTATTGTGCCCCCTTGCATTGGGGTTCTCCTAGGTATAGAACTGGTGAAGGTGCATGCTGTTGATTGGATCATCGAACAACTCACCCTCTGAAGTGGCCAACTGATATGCTCCCGATCCGTAAGCAGCTACAATCACATAGGGTCCAAGCTAGTTAGGCTCAAACTTACCTTTCTTTTCTCTGTCTTGTTGATTGTGAGGGTTCTCTTTTAGAACTAGGTCCCCAACCTTAAAGCATCTTGGGTGAACCTTGTGATTATAACTTCTGGACATCATCTGTTGATATGCTTTAAGATGATCGAAGGCTTTCTGGCGCCTTTCTTCTAGCAGCTCTAGTTCTTGTAACCTAGAGCCTCTGTATTCTTCATCTGATATGAGACCTTTCAATGACACCCTGAGGGATGGTAGTTCGACCTCAATGGGGAGGATGGCTTCTGAACCATAGACAAGGGCGTAGGGTGTAGCACCTGTGGGAGTGCGTATACTGGTTCTGTAGGCCCACAGAGTAGGATTGAGTTGGACATGCCAATCACGGCCAGCCTCATTGACAGTCTTCTTTAGGATTTTCAGAATAGTTTTATTCGATGCCTTAGCCTGGCCGTTACCTTGGGGGTAGTATGGAGTGGAGAAACGGTGTTGGATTTTGAAACGCTCACAGAGTTCTTGGACATCCTGATTTTTGAATGGTCTTCCATTATCCATTATGATGGATGAAGGGATGCCATATCAGCAGATAATGTAATTTAGAATGAAAGAGGAAATTTGCTTTCCTATGATGGTGGTTAGGGGAACAGCTTCAATCCACTTTGTAAAATACTCAGTGGCGGTTATGATGAATTTGTGGCCGTTGGAAGAGGGTGGATGAATCTTTCCCACAAGGTCAAGTCCCCACTGGCAAAAGGGCTAGGGTGTCGTTAAAGGTCTTAATTCTTGAGCAGGTGCATGGATTAGGTTCTCGTGTATTTGGCACTGTTTGCACTTTTTGACAAACTGGTATGAATCCATTTCCATGTTTGGCCAGTAATAACCCAAACACATGAGTTTCTTGGCTAAGGAAGGACTGCTGGAGTGTGTTCCGCAGATCCCTTCGTGTATGTCTCTCAAGGCAGTTATGGATTCTTCTTGTTCTAAACAATGGAGCAAAGTACCATCTAGACCACGTCGGTAAAGGGTATCAGCAATGATGGTGTAGCGGGAGGTTTGTCAGATGAAAGTTTGTTTTTGGTTGGAAGAGAGGTCCGGTGGGAGAATATTGTCCTTGAGGTAAGTATAAGTCTTACCGTACCAAGGTGAATCAGATCTGACTAGGAGGCAAATGGAGTAGGTTTCAAGGAGATCATAAGCCGGTTGCCGGATGATTTCCACTAAGAACTCATACTGTGACTCATATTCAGGTATTTCTAGAAGAGAGGCTATGGTAGCCATTGCATCTACTGCTTTGTTCTCTATCCTAGGTATTTGCTCGAAGGAGATGGTCCCAAAGTGTTCTATGAAGTCATCGACCATCCGTTTGTATGGGATGAGCTTCTCATCTTTAGTTTGATACTCATCGTTGACCTAATTTATGATAAGCTAAGAATCACTGTAGACATGTAGTTCTTGTATTTTCCACTCAGTGGCCATCTTGAGACCAATTACCAAGGCTTCATATTCTGCTATGTTGTTTGTGCATGGAAATAACAACCGGTAGGACTTCAGAATTGTGTCGCCTTGGGGAGTGATAGATAGGATACCTGCCCCTGATCCATGGTTGGTGTAAGATCCGTCAAAGTAGAGTTTCCAAGGAGATGTTGACAGAGTGAATAAAGACTCATCGGGAAACTCAAACTGCATTGGTGAAGTGTCTTGTAATGGTGCATTGGCCAGTTGGTCAGCTATGATTTGTCCCTTGATGGCTTTTCTGTCCACATATTCTATGTCATATTCACTGAGAAGCATTACCCACTTTGCTAGTCGACCTGTGAGAGCTGCTTTGCTAAGGAGATACTTCAATGGGTCAATTTTTGCAATGAGTTTGACAGGATGTGCCAACATGTAATGTCAGAGTTTTTGTGAAGCAAAAACTACCGCAAGGCATGATCTTTCTACTTGTGAGTATTGCAACTCGTAGCCCACTAAGGTTCGACTGATGTAGTATATAGCTCTCTCCTTGTTCTCGTAATCTTGCTGCGCTAGAAGAGCTCCAAGAGCAGTGGGTGTAGCGGATATGTAGAGAATTAAAGGTTTTCCTTGGATTGGAGGCATGAGTATGGGAGGATTCATAAGGTATTCCTTTAGCTTGTTGAATGCCTCTTCACACCGCTCATCCCATTTAAATGGAATGTTCTTATGTAGGAGGTGGCTGAAAGGTTGGCACTTGTCTGCCAACTGTGAGATGAACCTGCGGATGGCCTGTAGCTTGCCCTGTAGGGATCTCAACTGAGTTAGAGTCTTAGGCGGTGGCATGTCCATTATAGCTTTGACCTTGGCAGGGTCTACCTCTATTTTGTTTGCCGACACGATGAAGCCTAGCAGCTTGCCTGAAGTTACCCCAAACACACATTTCTTCGGGTTTAGTTTGACTTGGAATTGGTCCAATCTCTGAAAGACTTTTTCTAATATGTCCAGGTGTGAGTCCCTTGTGAGAGATTTTGCTAAGATATCGTCAACATAGTCCTCCATAGTTACATGCATCATGTCATGGAATATAGTTGTCATGGCTCGTTGATATGTAGCACCTGCGTTTTTCAGCCCAAAAGGCATGACATTCCAGCAAAAGGTACCCCATGGGCAAGTGAAAACTATTTTGTGTTGATCCTCTGGTGCTATTTTGATTTGATTATACCCTGAGAATCCGTCCATGAGTGATAGCATTGTATGTCCTACAGTTAGGTCGACTATGATATCGATGTTTGGCAATGGAAAGTCATCCTTGTGGCATGCTTTGTTTAAGTCTCGAAAATCATTACATAGTCAAACCCGGCCATCTGGTTTAGACACTGGCACAATATTAGATATCCATTCTGGGTAATCTATGGCTCTAATGAACCCCACATCTAGCAATTTCTTGAGTTCTTCTTTGACTAAAAGGGCTATATGAGGATGCATCTTTCTCAGCTTCTGCTTTACTGGTTTCACCCCTGGATCCAATGGCAAATGATGTAGAATCAGGTTTGGGTCCAAACCTGGCATGTCTGCATATGACCAAGCAAAGCTGCCTCTCTTCTTCTTAAAGAATGGTACAAACCTAGTTTTCTCTAGTGGTGTGAGAGATTTGGCAAAGTGGATAATCTTGGGCTGCTCTTTAGTTCCAATATTCACGGGCTTTGTCAGCTTCACCATAATTTGTGACCTTTCCTGGTACATATCACTAGGGAGAGTGTCAAGCATTCCATCGTCAGGTGCCACAGTTGGGTTTTCACCGTCAGATGCGTCCTTTCTTTTTACTATTTTGTGATCTGACACTGCCGCAAGGCAGTTTTCACTGTCAGATCCATTTTTGATCTTGATGTTTTTGCGACTGGAAGGCTTGGCACCCTCCCCAAAGTAAGCCACGGTATTCAGTTCGATAGCAAAACCAGCTTTATGATCTCCTTTTGGCAAGTGGTCCCTAAGTTCCATATAATCAATGTAAGCATCATCGTTCTAGAACATATCTAATTGGGGGGTTCCTTGCAAATCCCAATCAATAAGCTTAGGGTGTAAGAGGGGAAGGGAGTTGGATGAGAGACCTGATTCATTGATGGTGTGAATGGAAATGTTATGGGTATTGGTGGGGGTAGAGTTTAGGGTGGTACTTTCTTCCAAGTTGTTTATCACAATGGAATCTAAACTTTCCTCGAAAGCCATAATCTTTGGGATTGGTAAATCAGACTCCAGTGGTCTGTCCTATTGCATTTGTCCCTCATGGTATGGGCTAAGAGTTTGGATGGTGTCAACCTCTTTGTTGTCGTAGGAGTGCTCTGTTAGCTCGTCTCACTCATACTCATTTGAATCATCTGAATCTATGTCACTGTCCACTTGGAGCGTTTGGATTGTCTCCACAAGGCAGGGATTTTCCTTGGCTTTACCCTTGCCTTTGTATCCTAGGCCACTTGTGTTTCTAGCCGAAGAGGATGAAGAAGGTTGTATAGGTTCAATGATTCCTTCTTTTCTGAGGCCTATGGGGCCTTGTCCTTCGTACCCCATCCTGTGCAAAATAGTCTCACCCCGCCCATAGAGTTTTGTAGGGAGTCTAGGCGGTTCTTGGGGTGTGTTCTCTTCTTCAACATAAAGCCATTGCAGGAGATCTCGCTCCTCTGTTTCATTAGATAAGGTCCCCCATTTTACAAAGGGATTTACGGGAGCTACAGGAGGAGCAGATGGCTTTGGAAAATGTTTGGGTTGGCCAAAAGAGCAAGGAGACAAAGGCATCTTGGCAAGGTTGAGGCTGTTCTCAATGGAGTATTCCCCCATGCCACTTTCTTTTATGGTAAGTTTTAGTGGTTTGGGTATTGAGGAGGAAGCTTCAGCGGTATGGTCCTATTGTGGGGTAGGGCAAATGTAGGCTCTGTTGTTGGGTATGACACACTTGGGTTTTGCACGGAAAGAATTGCAATGTTGGTAGGGGTCGGGGTCGCCTTGAATGGTGACCTGCTTGCCATTGTGCGGGAACTTAATGCATTGATGATAGGTTGAGGGGACAGCCTTCATGGTGTGGATCCATGGTCTCCCTAGTAGAATATTATAAGCAAGCTCCCGATCAAGGACTTGGCACACCACATCTTTAATTACCGGTCCCACTTGAATGGGTAGGACAACCGTTCCTTTTGTGGTTCTTTCTTCCTCGTCATATGCCTTAATGATAATTTTCCTCCTTGGATCAACTGCTTGTTCGGAGAACCCCAGTGCAAGGACTAGCTTCAATGTGCAAATATTTAAACCGGCACCCCCATCAATGAGAACCCTCTTGATGCGGTGCTTGTGTATGAATGCGACAATGTGTAGAGGGGTGTTGTGGGGTTGAGATACAGAAAGGTCATCTTGCTCAGTAAACGATATGGAATTGGAGGATGTCAGATTGCCTACCATGGTTTGGAACTTCTCTTGAGCCAGGTTAGTGGGGACAGTGGTTTCCACTAAGGCTTTCTCAAGAATCTCCTTATGAGAAGGAGATAGACGCAATAGCTCCAATATGGAAATGTGAGCTAGAGTTTTCTGTAACTGGTCGATGACATTGTATTGACGGAAGGTGGATGGAGATGGTGATGACCTTGGAGGAATGGTATTGAGCGTGACTTTACCAATGTGGGTAATTATACTACAACTAGTTCGGTTAGGTCCTGGTTGTGGGTTGGGTGAGATGACATTGACCTGCGGAATATGTTCAGAAATGCAGTTTATGGTGTAGTCAAATGGAACACTTGCATAGTTAGCATTACTCATCCCACTGTTTTGATTTGGTCGGTTGCGATTATTGTTGTTGTCATTGCTGTTGTTGCCGTTGTTGTTGTTATATATATGCGCAACAAGTCGCTACAAATGCGCAGCAGAAAGGAGTATATGCGCAGCTCTGATATTTTTGGCAAAATTTTTGGATTTGTCTTCTATTTTTGGTATTTTTTGGCTAGAAAAGGTCTTCCTGATCTGATATTATGAATTAACAGCAAGAAAACACAGCAAGCACAAAGAATATTTTGTAGTTTTTCATTGTTTTTGTAGTTTTTTTGACTCTATTTTGGACTAAACTGAACAAAAGCAAGCACAAAAATCCTACGTGAGAAATGGATTATAAGGGATTTGGGCCACTAGAACAAGAGGTATTTAATGCAGGCAACCGTTCAAGTGGTTACACGTGCAGCGGCACTACTCTCCGTTATGGAGTCTCCTAGCCTCAAAGGGTTGTGCCTGAGAGGGTTTTGGGGGAGGTTGGCCGTCGGTGTAACATAACAACACTTGTTGCAGGAAGTTTTCACCTCAAGTACAATTTATTTTAAGTGGCTTGGTAGGGCTTGGTGTTAGCCTGTTACCAGTCAGGGTCGTTCCCACTTGGACAAGTGTGCATCCAAGGGCAGGCCCCTCCTAAAGGTTAAACAAATAGAATGACAAGTCTGGCACTCTGATCACCCAGAAGAGGGGAGAGCATAAACCTATTGTCATTCGTCAAGCACAGAATACACTGATTAATCCAACCTAGTTAAAAGTGAAAAACTAAATGGGCTAATCTACTCAAACACAGAACTTTGAAGTGATTTTAGCAAGATAGCATTGGTTGAGTTTTTAACCCCAGAAAGCAATGGTGAGTTTAGTTTTAAACCGTGTAGCACGAGATAGTTAACTTTGAAGTTTTGGTCTCACGATATACCAATAGTTCATTTTAACCTCAAGATCAATGGTGAGTTCAGTTTTAAACCACATAGCACGAGATAGTTAACTTTGAAGTTTTGGTCTCACGACATAGCAATAGTTCATTTTAATGTCAAGATCAATGGTGAGTTTAGTTTTAAACTTAGATAGCAATAACTTGGAAGGTGTTGCAATGCAAGCAAGAAATAATCCAGTTACTTTCTCCCTAATTAGAGATAGATGAGGATTTGAATGAACATCAATTTTACTATCTCTTAAAAAGTGAAATGTGAACTATTTAGATGCAACTACATGGAACTAAACCCAAACCTATCCTGCAAAACAGCTCTAGCAAACACCTACGAAAAGGTTAGTGTTAGCAAATTCCCCTAGAAAAGTACTAAAACCTCAGTCTATTACAGAAGCGCAGCTTCAGTGATTAGATGCGCAAAAATAATCAACAGAAGCATAGCAACTACGAATGCGCCGTAATATTGCACATATGCGCTGTGAAAAAGAATAAATGCGCAGTAATAATGAATGCGTAGTAACAGTCTTCAAAAGCGCAGCACAAATGAATATATGCACAATAATGATGGAAGTGTCGTAACAGTGCGTAAAAGCGCTGTAAGAATACACAGAAGCGCAGAAAGAATAAAAGCACTGCAGAAAAGGATATATGCACCGTAGAAATGTTCAAATGCGCTGAAATAACCTGTGCATGTCTATGCGTGACTAGTACGGAACCTGCCTTAAAAAAAGCTCAGATTTTGATGAGATAAAGGGGCAAAGGCCCCACGGTGGGCACCAAAAATGTAAGGGTAAAACGTGAATCAATCAAATGAATTATATAAGACCCAAACATCAACAGAATAGAAGATAACAAGAAAGATTGAATGAAGATAGCAATGAATAACACAAAGCAAACCTTCCCTGAAATCGATGCTTCTGTTGTTTGCCTATTACAACCGTCCTTTTGCAGATGAAGTGAGCCCTCAGAGAGTGCACTCTTTTAAGCTGTGTTCGAGGAAGTCGATGGTAAATGGCTATTGTGATATGCAATGAAGATGAGCTCCAAGGCAAGTATGTGATCTCAAGCTTGTGGATGGTAAAAGGGTGCCAAAGGCGCGCTGGTAATATTTCTGCAGAGTAACAATATCAAAAGCATGGATGATTAGAATGGAGGGATGAAGCTTCGTTTATAGACTTGGAAGAATGGGAATCAACAGTTGAGAGGAGATATGAAGATCAACGACTGAGGATGGTTGAGGAATGTGCAACCAGTAGAAATGTGACAAGTGTCCCAACTCCGTCATGAAAGAAGGGATGTGACAAAATTGATTGGAGAGTTAACTCCATTAACTGAATAGTTAACAGACTTGATTGATCAGTTAGAAGAGTGGATTATGGAACTAACTGAATTGATTGAGGGATTGACTCAATTGACAGGTTAGTTAACACTTTTGATTGATTAGTTAACTAACCTCTGATTTGAGAAGAAATAGGCCATGTGGGTGAGGGAAAATAAGGTAATTAAATATTAAATATATTTAATTACATGTGCAACCTGATGAGGTGGACAAAGTGAGGTGGAAAAGGTGAGGTGTAAAGGTGAGGTGGATTTTTGAATTTGGAACTTAGGATAGAGGAATTTGGATTAATTAAATAATTTATGATTATTTAATTGTGTAGGACATTTAGAAGAATTTTAATTAAATAAATTGAATTTATTTAATTATGGATTAGTGAATCGATTAAATAAATTTAGAATATTTATTTAATTGATAGAAGAATGGAATAAATATTTAGAATATTTATTTAGGATGAATCATGTCATTTTTAGGCATATACACATCTATCTAAAAATGTCAAGAAATATCAATTTCAAGTTATTTTATTTACTTAAGAATTATTATATTTTACTTTAAAACTATCTTATTTACTCCCTACATACATGGACACATAAATTTTAATTTTTAGTTAATAATCATAATCTTTTCTCTATATATAAACAAAATTTTCTTTAATTTTCAATAGTAATGTAATAAATCATAGAGACCATGTCAAAATTTTTAAAAAGTTAAACCAAATAAAACTATTTATTTAAAAATAAATAAATTTAATTTATGTTTTTTTTCTTTTATTATCTATTTAATATTTGAGAGGATAAACATTCTCAAACACTTTTAATAGCATATAGGTATGACTGTGTGAATAAAATAGCTCTCCAAATAAAAATAAAGTGAATAAAATAGTTCTAAAGTAAAATAAAAATAACTCTTAAGTAAATAAAATAATTCAAAACTGATATTTCTTGGTATTTTTTAGATAGACGCATTTAAGATATCTATACTAGTTAATATACAGTAAATTATTATTTAATTTTGCGTCTTTGGTTTATTTATTGAACCTAATTTTAAATCTAGTACTTTAATATATGCAATCCCCCACTTTAAACTGATATCAACTTAATTTCAGGATATTTTTCATTCTAGAATAGATTGTACCTACAATCTTGTCCCTTGAATTAGAATACTAGTATAATCTAATCTTTATTTTCAAATTTTTAAATTTAGGAATTTTCCAAGGCCACCAATATTGAGCTATGACCATTACTCATTGTTGGTGAGTATGGGCGTAGATCAAAAAAATATGCTTAGGTACTTGAAATGTTGTATTTATACCCCAGTGTTAGGGATAAGAAGATGGTCAGAGTGAGTGCAGGGGGTTATAGAAGGTCGCGATAGGAAAGAACACGTACAACTAATAAAATAAAGTTATTAACAACCATAGCATACACCATAACACATAATAAGTGAGTCCCACCAATTTGTAGTATCATATATATAATCAACAAGACTATTACATTAAAATATTGCAATTGTATTTGTAGTGTAGGAAAAAGTACTCCTTGATTGAATGTCTTGAATCAAGGGAGTTCTTCACTCATGCTACACTCGGGCTCTGCTATCTAATGTTTAGACGTATAAAAACCTACTCTAGGTCTTAACAGAACCACTACACATTCTAATCAAGGTAAACAACTAGACTAGATGCTTGACAATGAAGGAAATAAGAACAAAATGTTGGAAATAAATGATTGTGTATAGAATTATGAAAATGAATTGTAGAAGTGAAATTAGGGAAAAGAGAGGAACCTGTCACCAAGGGAAGGAGCTCTCTACCCTAGATAATAGTGCGTCATGGGGACATCTGCGCTAAGCGCTGACATCCTAAAACTCAAGTAAAAAATAAAAATGTCTAGGTTTGTCAGACCCAAGACACCTATACAACACAGTTTCAAATACAAAACATACCCAACA
Source organism: Cunninghamia lanceolata (assembly GCA_027924645.1). Taxonomy (NCBI): domain Eukaryota; kingdom Viridiplantae; phylum Streptophyta; class Pinopsida; order Cupressales; family Cupressaceae; genus Cunninghamia; species Cunninghamia lanceolata. The sequence goes on from BSBN01000814.1 coordinate 17,412,928, forward strand.
TTATCCAGGTAACAAAGAATTTAAAATAACACAACTATGATATATGTTGAAATTAGGGCAGACAACTAAGAGGGGGGGTGAATCAGTTGTCACAAACTTTATCTTTTGCTACATTTAATCTTCTTTACCATTTATTAACAGATTAATGATATAACAAATGAAAGCATGAATCAACACACACAAGAGCAAAAACACAATTAACACACATAACACCATGATTTTTGCTTGGAAACCCGGTTAAGGGAAAAACCACGGTGGGGGTTAACCCACAAGATTTATTCTCTATTAAAAGAATAGAAAAATGGGAAGGCACCTGCCTTCAGGCACACTGCCCAGAGCTCACTACTCCAACAGACTCACTATCTACAAAAACATTCACATGGTTAATGTAATCAATGAAATCTAATGAAGATAATAACTAATCTAATGCATAAATACATGATTATACCTTCATTGAGACCTCATGAATCCATGCGGGAAGGAGATGCACCCACGTAGCTCCTCAGATGTTTCCCTTGATTAGAGTGACTAATGTGGATTGCTCAATGCCTACAACGCAATGTGGATGAGTGATTAGGGATTTGCTGACTAATTTGGTTGGAGATAGAGGGTGATTAGACTGATTTTGGCAAAGGTTTGGTAAGATGAGGAGATTGGGGAGTGATTTTGATAGAGGTTTGATGCATGAAGAGGTCTTATGAAAATGGCTTGGGAGAGGCTCAATTTATAGAATTTTGGAGATGAGGATGGAGGGTGAGGATTCAGTTGATGAGATCAAGGGCTAGGAATAAAAGTGAATCTTTTATTCCTAGTGGATGAATTAAATATTCTCATTTTGGGAAGAGTGGAGGATCATGGGGGACAACTAAATTTTATATTCAGTGAGGGGAGGTGAGTGGGAGACAACTGAATTTTATATTCAGTGAGTGGAGGTGAGTGGGAGACATCTGAATTTTAAATTCAATTTAGTGGATGAGTGGGAGACAAGGTTAATTAAGTGTTTTCTTAATTGACTTAAGTCTAGGTTAATCAGATAATCAGGATTTATCCAATTAACATGGATTAGGGAAATGGATAAATCAATTAAATGAATATTAGGAATATTCATTCAATTAATAGGATAGGGTTGTAAGGTTAAATGGATTAATTAGGTGAATTAATTGATCACCAGGGATATGCAGATGGGGAAAGTCAATTAGTGCAGAGGTACAGAAAATTGGTTTGCAGAGCAGTCCAATTTTAGGTGTCTACATTTGCCCCTCTTTGAGATGGTGTTGCGGCTAAGCAACATCATTTCAAAGAAGTTAAAACATAGAGATGGATTGGATAGAAAAAAGATTTTGGTTTGGAAGAATAGGGTAAGGTTTGGGGATAATTGGTAAGGGTGATGCCCCCTCAAGAGGATAGGCGGGTTGCGAGAACACGGTTGTGCTCTCGAAATGGATGGGACAGATTGGTTGAACTGGTCAAAGGATAAGTGGTGGGATGAAAGGATGATGATGTTGGGAGATGATTGGTGGATGATCATTGTGTTGAAACTGAATTTGAGCAATCCTAGGTTTTATATAGCAAAGTGGATATGTTCACCAAGGTATAGAAGACCAGGGTGATGATGTTTATCCAACATTTGCATGGACTAGACACGCAGACAAAGGGATGATCTCATGCATGCCCAAGATAGTACAACCTTGTCAAGATGAGGGAAGGGGAATTTTGGGGTGGATTGGGATGTGGATGCCTCATTAGAGTTTGGTGCTTTTCGTTTAGGGACCCACACCATTTTTGTTTTTGCTTTTTCTTGTGATGGTGTGGGCTTTGATTTCCTTTTTGATTTTTCATTTTGATTGGAAGGGATAATATCCTTAGGCTTTTGTGCTTTATGAGTTGAGGCATTCAAATTTTTGAATCCCATGGATTTGGAGGAAGCTTCATTTTTGAAAGATGTGTGCTTTTGTTGGTCTTGATTTGGAATTTTAGTGGACTTATGGACGGAGGGGTAAAAAGTGGATTTTTGGATAGATGGATGAAGTGATTTGATGAGTGGGATATTAGGAGTTGGTAGGATAGGAGGTAAAGTGGATTTGTGGATAGGGATGTTGGGAGTTGGTAGGATAGGAGGTAGAGTGGATTTGATAGGGATCTTTGGAGTTGGAAGTAGTGGAGGTAAATTGGATGGAGGGAGATGGATGGTCACATGCTTTTGCAAATGATAGGATGATGGAGGAGGGATGGCGGCATATGTTTTGGGAGTGCAATGAGATGCACCATGCTTGGGATTGAATGAATGGAATTTGGAAGGTGGGTGGATGGTATCAACTTGTGTAGATTGTTTTTCTTGGGATGCATAGCCAAGGCCATGTGAGGATGGATGAAATGTGGTGTGGATGGGCTCCAAGATGCCTTGTTCTTGAAGGCCTAAGCCTTTGCCTTGATAGTTCATAAGTTGGAGCATGCAACATGCAATGGGATGTTTGTTGCTGTGGAAACAAGACGTGAATCCATTATTTGTTGGAGATAGATAGGTGGTGGAAGGAAGATGTTCACCTCCTACAAGGGAGTCACCATGGATGAAAGTGCTTGTGCTAAGTGGATAAGGGGATGGATTTGGGATGGGATTGGTAGATGGAGGTAAAGGATTCATGGGGGATGGTAAAGGGGTGGTAGAGTATGGGGTGAGATCAATAAGTTGACCAATAGATAGGAAGGGATCGGGGATGGGATTAGATGGGATGGTGAGATCTTGATTAGGAGAAAGGATTGATGTTCCAACATGCTTTGGATTTGATTCTTGGCATAACTCATGTCTTTGGATAGAAGTGGGAGTGACTTGGATAGATGTGGTAGGTGCTTGGATGGATGTGATAAGTGCTTGGATGGATGTGGTAGGTGCTTGGATGGATGTGGTAGGTGCTTGACTTATGTGTTCTTGAACATGGCTGTATGATGGTTCTTGAGTTATGATAGGAGATTGTTCAAGAGGTTTGGTGGGTGTTGGATTGCATGAGGGTGTTTGATTCCTTGCTAATAGCCAATGGATGACATCCTTCATGAGTTTATGGGTGGAAGAACAATATAGTGGATGGATAATGATGGTGGTGGGTGTAGAAATAGGATTGGGATTGGATAGGGGGTGATGGGATTGGGTTGTGATGGTTCATGGATGGGTTCAAGGATAGGTATTGGACTGGATGGTGGTGTTGGAGGGCACTCTCGATTGGTATCTCCCTTGTCAAAGGTTATTAGATCTTGCCTAGGATAACTTGGACTCATTTGATTTATGTACAAGGGACCACTTGGACTTGCATGTGCTTCATGTTGTAAAGGTGGATTTGGGCTCTCTAGTGCTTGGATTGATGTGATAGGTGTAATGGTAGGATATGTAGATGAAAGGTTTTGGGGTTGGTATGAAGTTGAGGGTTGATATGAGGATGATGGAAGTTGATATGATGGAAGTTGATATGAGGTTGAAGGTTGATATGAGGATGATGGAGGTTGATATGATGTTGAAGATGATGACATGTAAAGTTGTTGTGGAATTTGTTGAGGTTGGGATGGTGTTTGGACTTCTTGTTGTGATATGATTTGTTGTTGATGTTGGTAAATGTGTTGATGTGATGATGATGGAGGTGTTGCATAGGATAATGATTGTTGTGATATGGATTGATATAGATAGGGGTTGTGATAAGTTGAGATAGGGTTGATAGGACATGTGGATGAATTTGGTTGATGTGAAGTGGGGTAAGTTGATGCAGAATTGGTTTGATGTGTAGATGGATATGATGGGATAGGTGCTAGATATGATGGTTGTTGGACTTTGCAAGTGGCCAAGAGTTGTTGGATTTCTTCCATGATGTATTGTATGTGTGAGGAGTTGCTTGTTCGACCTAGTTGAATCAATTCTTGAATGCTTTGAAAGGTTCGCTGCTCTAAAGGGGATTGGCTTGCATGCATTTGGTGAAGCATATGAAGGAGCTTTTGAAAGTCCTCTAAGGTTGACATGATGTCACACAAGTGGTCAAATCTTAAGTCCTTTTTGGCAAGTGCTTGGTTATGATGATGATTGGATTTGAAATATGGTTTGGAAGATTATGGATTGATGTTGTTTGGATTTTGGATTTGATATGGATGAGATGGGATTAGAATGATGTTGATGAATTGGATTAAGGGTGATGAGAGTGATTATGATAAGATTAGATTGAATGATTTGGATGATGATGTGCATAAGGTAGGTGATTAGGATGATTAGGATAGATGAGTGATTGGGTTTGAATGTGTTGGAAGGACTTGTCTTATGTGTTTGATGTTTTAGTTTGATTTGGCAAAGTTTAGCAAATGATCACATGTATAAACAAGAATCACTCACACAAGACACAAGAAAATTTGAATTTTGAATTTTGAAGAATATGATGATGATTAAGCAATCACATGTGTAAGACAAATCAACATGCCCTAATGCCTAGTTTGATGGGGTATGGCCAGTTAGGGTTGGTCAATGTTTAGACGAGGTTGACTAATGATTTGAAAGAGAAATCTTGTCACACAGCTGGGAGAAGGGGGTAACCCACCCTTCACCTTCACTTCCCAAAGGTAGAAAGTTCTTTGGGGCTTAGCCAAGAGTGACAGGATTTTGATTTCAAAGAGGGTGTCTTTCGATTCAGCCTCGGATGAGGTTGTCCCTAGGGGTGATGAAATCCCCTAGCAGGCCTCCTAGGATAGGGTAAACAAAAACGAATCAAGTGAGGTGTTTTTGATCTCCAAGATCACCTTGCGGTGTGAGGAGAGAGCATACACACACCCACTGGATTCACACTCGTAGTTGATTAATTGACCATTAGAAATTGAAATGTGATGAAAAACACATCAAACAATGGTTATTTTTAGCCCAATTTCAATATGTGATTGAAGACAATGATTTGTTTTAAGCCTGATTTCAACGTGTGATGGTCAAACACTGTTCATTTTAGAGGCCCAAATTGAAATATGTGATGAAAACAAGATTATGAGATAAAGGATGAAATGAAGGCACCTAATTAACTTGCTATCCAAATTTATGTAGATGCTACCCCGGTTGTTGCTCCAGTCCCGAATGATCACCTGCAAGTCACGAAACCGAAAACAAGAGCAAGTAGACTTCCAAGAGGATTGTAATGTGAAAATTGATAATCTGAGAAAATTTGATGAAACAAGAACTGATACAAAGAAAAGAAGTGCATAAATAGAAAATTCATGAAATTCTTTGCAATTTCAAAAAAAATTTGTGAAAATTTGATCAAAAATGCAAAAGATATGACGATTTGAAGTTTGCAATGAAGTTTGACATTGACTGATAAAAAAGGTAGGAAAAAGGTACCATCACCTGATGAAAACCTCACAATTGTGAAGTGCTCAGAGTCCTCTTTCCGATGAGTCCCTATTTGCACGATTTTGCCTCCGTATGACCAAGTTATGAGAAAAAGAAAAAAATAGCCCTCTTATGGCATGTAGAAGGCACGAGGAGGCTAATTGTTTGCTGTTGACCGCTGGCGGTTTATGTCTAAGTGGTCACATGTATATGGTTAAGCCCTGGCAGTTTAGGTTTTAGTTTGGCAGTTAGGGGCAAAAAAGGCCCATGGTTGCTGATATGACCAGGGGCTAGAAGCTAGCAAAAAATAAAAAAAAAGGATAATAGAAGCGGTTAGGGTTTTTGTTTTTTTTTGTTGTTGAGTGCATGGAATGTTGGGTGTTGTGAAGAGGAGGAGGCTTGGGTGGAGGAGAGAGGGAGGTCCATAGGGATGAGGGGAGAGGGAGGTGGTTGGGCGTGGTAACCAGGAGGCAGAAAGTGTAGGTAGGGTCGGTGATGGCAGGGGTGGTTTGGCAGGGAGGGGCAGGGAGATGGTGGCCGAGGCAGGGAACGGAGGTGGTTAGCAGGGTTAGCAGAGCATGGGGGTGCAGGCAATGGCGATGGGAGTTGGGAGCAGCATGGGAAGTGTCGAGAGGTGGTGTTGGTGGTCGGAGGTGGCTCTGCGGGGAGGAAGTGACGGTAGGGGAGTTTGGGTGCGACGCGGGAAGTGGTGTCGACCTGTGGTCGCGGGAGGAGGGAGTGTAGGGGGTGGGAGTTATAAGGGGTTTCGACCTGGCAGAGGGGGGTGTGTGGTTAGTGGCAACAAGGGGAGGTTTCGTGCAGGCGGTGGCGACCAGGCGGCTACGGTGGTTGAAGCAGTGGTGAAAACAAAACCTGCAATAAACCTTGAAAACTTGCACATGAATGATGTTAACCCTACAACGAAAACCAAAGAAAAAATGCAACCTCAAACACACACCATCAGTACGAAGCAGTACGGCAGGGTACAGTTTCGTATTGTACAGATCCATACGGTACAGACTGTACCCTAAAAGATTTTCAAATTTTTTAAAAAAATTTTTCTCAGAACCTAGTCATGTTTATTGTTAAAATTCATAGAAATAACATCGTGAGCACAAAAAATGAAGTCCGTTTTTGTATAGGATGCAACCTGCAAAACTTCCTCACCAAAACTTAAAAAAAAATGTTAAAAAACAAAGATTTTGACAAGAAACCTTCACAAAATGACGAGTAAATTCGAGACCGGGCGTGCCAATGTAATCAATGAAATCTAATGAAGATAATAACTAATTTAATGCATAAATACACGATTATACCTTCATTAAGACCTCACGAATCCATGTGGGAAGGAGATGCACCCACGTAGCTCCTCAGATGTTTCCCTTGATTAGAGTGACTAATGTGGATTGCTCAATGCCTACAACACAATGTGGATGAGTGATTAGGGATTTGATAACTGATTTGGATGGAGATAGAGGGTGATTAGACTGATTTTGGCAGAGGTTTGGTAAGATGAGGAGATTGGGGAGTGATTTTGACAGAGGTTTGATGCATGAAGAGGTCTTATGAAAATGGCTTGGGAGAGGCTCAATTTATAGAATTTTGGAGATGAGGATGGAGGGTGAGGATTTAGTTGATGAGATCAAGGGCTAGGAATAAAAGTGAATCTTTTATTCCTAGTGGATGAATTAAATATTCTCATTTTGGGAAGAGTGGAGGATCATGGGGGACAACTGAATTTTATATTCAGTGAGTGGAGGTGAGTGGGAGACAACTGAATTTTATATTCAGTGAGTGGAGGTGAGTGGGAGACATCTGAATTTTAAATTTAGTTTAGTGGATGAGTGGGAGACAAGGTAATTGAGTGTTTTCTTAATTAACTTAAGTCTAGGTTAATCAGATAATCAGGATTTATCCAATTAACATGGATTAGGGAAATGGATAAATCAATTAAATGAATATTAGGAATATTCATTCAATTAATAGGATAGGGTTGTAAGGTTAAATGGATTAATTAGGTGAATTAATTGATCACCAGGGATATGCAAATGGAGAAAGTTGATTAGTGTAGAGGTACGGAAAATTGGTTTGCAGAGCAGTCCAATTTTAGGTGTCTACAATTAACACTGAAAGGTTGAACTGAGAAACAACATCTTCTCCATGCTAAGGTTCAGTTCCATTGAAGCTCGCAACACCTCTGCTCTGCCCCCAAACACTTCTTTGCTACCTCTGCATCTTCACACACATGGACACATTTACACAACTTCATTACACTTATTTATACATGACATCAACTTTGGAATGAACATCAAAGTTAGCCTTACAATCATCTATCTGGAACATTCTCCAAGATAGGCATTACAAGCAAACAATCACAAGACTTGACTTAATACAAAATTCTATATACGGACCACTACACTATCAGCCAAACATAGCTGGGACTCAAATCTTCGTCAAACAACATGCCACGCTCCATAGAACTTCTCTTAGATCATCTGAAACACGCACAAAGCATTCAATCAACCAAGACTGGAAAGAACAGCAACACCCAAGGAGAAATCTTCAACTACGAGCTCAATCCTCAATGCGGACCACCAACACAATAGGCACACGATCCAAAGACCTCCACAAGCACAATGAAATCAACAAGAACAACTACACCACCTCAAATCACCAAATCACTTGCATCTTCATACAAGAACTTAAGAACACTAACTGTCATGACTGTCACACTAGAAAGATTGCTTGCGAACCTCCAAACCATGAACCACTTGAGTTGAGGATACACATCAACATCCCATACATACCTCTAGAACTGCAGACCATAATATTCCAATGCGGAGCAATCCAGACCAAATTCCTGTCACTCTGTTACCTTTGAATAATTGCAAAACCTGGTTCTACTCAAATGGCCATAATTTCAACAATTCTCCATGCAAACCTCTCAAATCTTAACTAGAGCAACTTCAGACAATCCTATACAAAACCCTTTAATCTATAAACTCTGATCTTCATCTCACTGGGAATGCAGAGCAATCTACTTTACTGAACTACACTGTCTTCATTATCTTTGACAAAGAGATATGTTGACATCAATGACAACACATCATAGGCACATATTTTTAACAATCTTCCCCTTTGTCATTGATGGCAACATATGATGTGAAAAATTGATTCAACCATCAAGACAAGGACTTCTCCCCCTTTCTCTTATCACACTTGTAACCACTTTCTTCAATGCTCCCCCTTTCACTAGCAACTACTTGCTTCTGAGTTTTTCACATGACTTCTATCCTCCTTTAACATCAATGGAAAAGGGCACATATTTGCAATCATCTGTCCCCCTTTTTGTTTCTTAGATAAAACTAAACTGAACTCCAAAATTAACATACTAACTACTCCGCCTGAGTAGCATCCCCTTAACACCAATCCGGATCATAAGATATGATTGTGAGTTCCATCGAACTGATGCACACTAGTGCACCTTAGTTCTAAACAAGAGGGGTAATAAACCCTAGCTTCACTCTGAGATACTCAAAAGTGTCCTTAGGTAGAGGCTTAATGAAGATATCTGCAATCTGATCTTTTGAAGAAACAAACTTCAATATGACTTCATTCTCATTTACCTTCTCTCTCAAAAAGTGAAACTTGATGGATATGTGCTAAATGTCTTTGAATGCAACACTAGATTCTTTGAGATATTTATTGCACTTGAATTATCACAGAAGATTGTAACAGGCTCTTCAAACACAATTTTGATATCCTTCAACATTTGCTTCATCCACAAAACTTGAGTATAATTACTTGCTGTTGCTATATACTCTGCCTCTGAAGTAGACAGAAATATTGCCTCCTACTTTTTTCTCAACCAAGAAACCAATCTCTTTCCCAAATGCACCACCACTAGTACTCTTCCTATCATCCACATCTCCTGCCCAATCAGCATCTGTATATGCATGAAGAGTGAAATCATCATCCTTAGGATACCATAAGCCATAATCATATGTCTCCTTCAAATATCTAAAAATTCTTTTGACTACTACAACATGAGATTCTCTAGGATCATCTTGAAATCTAGCAACAAGACCAACTGCATTCATAATATCAGGTCTAATTTGAGTCAGATAAAGTAGTCCTCCAATCATTGATCTATACCTTTTCTGATCTTCCTTAAGGGAATCATCATCTTTACTCAACTTGCATCCAATTATCATAGGAGTGCTCACTGGTTTTGAATCCTCCATTCCAAACTTCTTCAACAACTCTTTCACATACTTAGACTAAAATATGAAAATGCCCTTATCTGACTGAATGATTTGTAGACCTAAGAAGAAATTTATTTCACCAAACATGGACATCTCAAATTCACTTTGCATCTGATTAACAAATTTTTTACACATGCTCTCATTTCCACTAAAGATGATATCATCAACAAATACCTCAACAATCAAGATGTGTTCATGATCAATTTTGAAATAAAGATTACTGTCAGCTGTACCTTTGCTAAAACCTAACTTTAGCATATACTTATCTAATCTTGCATACCAAGCTCTTGAGGTTTGTTTAAGTCCATACAATGCTTTCCTCAATCTACATACCATATCTCCTTGATTAGACAGCTGGAATCCTTCCGGTTGCTCAATGTAGACTTCTTCTTCCAACTCTCTGTTGGCAAGAGACACTATATGGATTCATGGTTGTTGTCATTGATGGCAACAAAGGTCATCCCACATATCCGCAAGTCATGATGTGTCTCTACCGGAAGTCAGAATAAAGAATGTTGTGGTCCGGTGAACAAGAACAGAGCATGTGGCAAGGTCCGACAGATTGGTCCAGATCTCTCAGAGGAAGTGTCTTGGTGCAGTGCGGATTTGGGGAAGTCAAGAGGACTACCTTGAGTGGTACATTCCAAGGATTTAGCCTCCGGTGATGGACAAGGAAAAAGATATGAATAGATGAGTACCGGATTCCTAAGAGACAGTGAAAACAGAGGAAGAACTGACTGACAGAGTATCAGACTACTTTCCGGATGTGTTACTGTTGATGATAGAGGTTGTGAAGGCATGAATCATGTTTGGCCGACATGATTAATGATATCTACAAGTATATGCTTGATCTGCATTGCTTGGTGAGGAAGGATTCAGCCGACAGAACAAGAGTTTGTAAGAAACTAGACTGTTCTGGATGCCGACTAGAAAGGTGATGAAATTACTTGTGCGGATATATATAGAGGATGGATTTAGTTGTGAAGTGTGTGATGGTGTGAAGATATATGCGAATAAATCCAGAACAGAGCAGAAGTAGCAAAAAGGATCCGGTATGTGAAAGATGGCAGAATAAAGAACAGAGGAAAGATGAAGTGCAGCAGATCAGTGTACTGAGCCTAACCGGAACTGAACTCCAGCATATGCAGATGCTTCCAATCAGTTCAAGACTGTGATTCTTATCACTTTGTAGACAGTGTGTCTTCTTGTAGGCAGTGGGCCTCTTGTGAGCAGTGTGCTCGGGCAGTGAGCCCTAATTGGCAAGTGCCATTTTGTAATCTCCTATTCTTCTAACAGAGAATAATTTTGGGTTAATCACCCCGTGGTTTTCTCCCTTAACAGGGTTTCCACATCAAAAATACTGTGTTATGTGTCTCTTATTTCATGTTAATGTTTTTGATTCAATGCTGCATCAATTAATAAGAAAGTTCAATAAGGGAAATAATTAGGATAACTGATTCACCCCCCCCCCCTCTCAGTTATCAACAATTGGTATCAGAGCTAAGTTCCTCCTAATAGAGCCTAACAGCTTGAGGAAGATCTGGGAGTTCAAATGGATACATATGGTTTAAGGGAACAACTCAAGACTGCTCTTGAGGATCTTGAACAGTCAAATTCTGAAGTCAGTGAATTAAAGGAAAGACTCAAACAGGCTGATGAATTCATGAGAGAATTAAAAGACAAACTAAGTCTCTCTATGAAAAAGAGAAAGGAGCTGCTCCAACAGTTGGCAAGACAAAGTGAAGAAAGCAATACAAATGAAGAATTGACTGAGCAAACCAAGTTATGTGAAAAGTTATCAAAAGAAGTCATTATGTTAAGACATGAAATGGAATCAGGAACTATAAAGTTTACTCAAGAGATTGAAGAAAAAAGAAAGGCTGAAGACAATCTAAGACAATCTCTTAAAGAAAAATCAGAAGAATGCCACCAGATGGACAGGATTATCAGACATCTTGAATCTGATCTTGAAGATGCCAAAGATAATGAAGAAAAACTTGAGGATCAAATTGCCTCTCTCAAAAGAGACCTTCAAACAGCAAATGAATATAAAGAGAAATTCAAGATAAGTTCTGCTCAACTTGAAGTTCTTCTTGGAAGTCAAAAGAGGACAGATGACAAGTATGGTTTGGGATATGAGAAAGGAGAAAGCTCCGGATCCGGTCAGAAGAATCTTGGATCAGAAAATCCAAGGAGCAGGCCTAGAAGACCTCCGGTAAGACAGCCAAATGCTCAAAGATATCCATCCTTCAATGGATACTACCACAGCTGCAACCACTTTGGTCACAAAGCTAATCAGTGCAGAATGAGAATGAATCAGATTAATTCATCCTTCTCCGGACAGTGCTTCAACTGCAAAAGGTATGGACACAAATCCCATGAATGCAGAATTATGCAAGTAAACAAATCATTCAAAGGTAGATGCTTTACATGCAATAGAATAGGTCATATGGCTAATCAATGCAGATCAAGAGGATATCAGTCAAATATGCAAAGAAATGTTATTTGCCAAATCTGCAATAGGTCCGGTCATAATGCTAAAGTCTGCAGAAACAAGTATCAGGACAAAAGAGGTCCGGTGTATAATCAGAATCAAGACAAGGGTAAACAAAAGATGAATGCGGATGAAGTTAGGAATCAGATGAGCAAGATTTGGGTGAAGAAAAGTTCAGAGAATGTAGAGGTTGGATCCGCACCAGACTCTGGTGCTGATATTTCTTCCGGAAATTAAAAAGTGAGCTTAGGCTCAGGGGGAGACTCAAAGAAAATCCTGTTCCCCCAGCCAAACAAGTGGTGCCGGATGTGGCACAAGATGCGGATTAAAGGGTTTGTAGATATGAGTCTTGAGATGCTTCAGTCAAGTTTTTAGAGGTCCGCTTGGAGTTATGAAGAAGTTGTGATCGATCAAATAAGACCTGATCAGGGAGATGCTCCGGTATGACAAAGGATTACAAAAAGGTCCGGAGAGATCCGGAAGTGCACTATCTTGTTCTGCGGATTGGACAGAGTGTTTGGGATGTTCTTGTAATATGTTACCTCGATTTATCCATGATTGAAAGATCCGGATGATATTCGCAGATCAGGACTAATCTGGGATACTCTAAGCTATCCAGACAAGGCAAACCGGAATAATGTAGGTGAAGCATTTATTGCAGACAGATATTAGGGTTCGCGGAGCAATATAAGGGAATTCTCAAAAGTCATTTGCTCATTCTGCACTCAAGAAGAAGCGAATAGTGGAGCTCTGCAACAAGATTCATCAAGCACACCAAGGATCTCCTGCCGAAGTCATTGCATAAAGAAATCAATCCAATCACTCCGTGCAAATCGAAGGCGCATAAGGTATTCTCCATTTTTCATTACCTCACTGCAAATCTTTGAAGAATGGCTACTCCAAATATAGTTAAGATCTCTGATAGACCTCGCCCCTCATTCAAGAAACATCCTTACAAATCATTGGAGGTAGATCCACTAGGAGCCTTCTCTAGTGTTCCTCATGGTGTATTGCATACGGAAGATATTAGGGTTTACATCCATGCAAATCTTGAAGACTTTGGAGAAACAAAACTGATGGATATCTATCACAAACAATTGATAGATGACTCCTTTGAGATCAAACCTTAGTATAAAGCCATCCAGGACAAACACTTTGCACAGTGCATTCATTTCCCCTGTTTTGAAGAAGATGAATGGGTCCGGTATGTACTAAGTAGAGTACATGACAACTTCCTATGGTTGAACAAGCCCTTCAAGATCACCAAGGATGCAATTAGGGCTGTAACCGGTCTGCACTCATCCGGTGGATTACCTGTTCTCAAATCTGTCAAAAATCAGACAGTCAGTGATGCAACCGGATCCAAGTTTGACAAGAGAGCTATGACAGTTGATGATATCATTGAACCGGATGTCAAATTTGCAGCTATGATAATTGGTTACAAAATCTATCACTCCAGTAGGGAAAATTCAGTACCGGGAACTGCAATCTAAACAGCCTATCAGATGTTAAAGGAGAATGCAGACTATGACTTGTGCGAGCTTCTAGTTAACCAACTCTTTGAAAATCTGCAGAAGATTAAGAAGGACAAGAAAAACTCCTTCAAATATGGCAATCTGATCCTTTGTCTCTTCTTTTACTACATGAATGAGCTTCCCGGATCTAGTGGATGGATATGGCAGAATGACAGACCGGTTGCCATTCAAATCAGAGACTATTTGCATGGACTTGGGGATGCAAAAGCAAGAAATACAGCTCTATGGGGTTACTTCAAGAACTTCCAAAGCATGATGCATGCAAGAGAAAGAATACCCCAATCCCTTGTTGAAAAATACAAAGACACAGTATGCTTCATGGTAGAAACAGATCAGTGTCTGATGGAGGCAGTGGAGCCAAGGACTGTCTGGATCATGCCCATGGGGTATGAAGTGGATGAACAGATAGTAGAGCTGCATGTTCAACACATGCTAAGCCAGCCCAAAGATCCTAAGGCAGAAAGGTTCGGAACCTTTGAGGAACTGAGTGTAAAGTTACATGTAGAACTCAGGGAACCGGAGATAAAGAGGAAGGTAAGAAAAGAAGTTGAGCATATTGCTCAAGGCCTAGGCATCTCAAAAGAGGCACTTGATGCCAGCCGGGAAAAGAGGAGGAAGGTTGAGGAAGAAGAGAAAAGTAAAGAAAGTGTTCCGGTTGAAACTCCCACCCGGACCAGATCATCAAAAAGATCTGCACCTCCCTCAACCAAAAGTTCAAAACTGGAAGTCCAGGCATCCGGTAAAAGATCCAAGACAAAAGCCACAAGGGCTTATAAAAGCCAAAAGGATGAAGAGGAAACAGAGTCAGATGAGGGAATAAAAGAAATAAAGAAGCAGAAGAAGAAAGGATCTGGTAAACCCTCCTCAGGACAAGACAAGGATGAAATGGCAGAGGTATCTGTTGAAAAGCCCACTCTGTCTCTAGAGAGCGTAATCAAGTCGGTCACGGTGGATGGAAACCTTCAACCAATGACTGAATCTTATGATGACTTCAGTGAGGCTGACCAAAAGACTCTGCAGGAAGCCACAGTCAAATATCTGAACATATATAATAAGGCTTTCATTGAGATCATATCTCTTATTCCTAAAAGCCTAGAAAAGGAATTGGAAGTAAGAAAGAACAATGCTCATGCAAAAGATCTTGAGATCCGGGAGCAGATAGCTATTCAGCTATATCCTCAAATTGATCCCAAGACATTGAACATAATCTTCAAGGACTGCAAAGATGAGTTCAGAAGTAAAGCCAGGATGAATCAACTCATGCTTGGTGAGACTGACAAAGTGGCCCAAGAAACAGAAGAGATCCTCCGGAAGGCCTTCAAAAGGTTCAATCTTCCTGTTGTAGAGGACTTAGGTACAGAAACAGCTGAGGACTTGGAACCCTCTGCTCCAGAAGAAGTGGGCCCTGAACATACAAGCATCTCTCCTCCGGTTTCCCCTACAGTCTCCGGATCCAAAGAAGAAGACCAATTACAGGAGAAGGAAGCAGTGGTGAAAGACAAAGAGGTTGACAGTTCCAAGACTGCAGAAGAAAAGAAACATCTGTCTCCGGCAAGAGACACTGCACAAACTGTTCAACAATTTTTGAGCAAAGAAACTTTAGAGATTGATGAACCGGAGCTTCTAAAAGGCCCATTCGACTTTGACTCTCTCTCTCCGGTACAAACAATGAAGATAGCTTCATTTGCAAATGCCAAGGCAAATGAAAAACTCCTGAAGTCTCATATGGAAGACTGTGAGTTGATAGAGGCTGCTTCCGGAGTACTTGTAAAGATTATGCCATCAATCCAGATAGATCTGACAGCCTCCTCTTCCGGTAATCTAAAAACCTTAGTCAGCAGTGTTGATACACATTTTGATTCTCTAGAAAAATCAGCTGAAGAAAAGGTCCGGAAGGAATTTTTGGATAAAAGATTTTCAGAGGTATTAGAATTAATCTCTAAAGATAGGAAGATTGTGAGCATTGGAATAAAGAGCTTAGAGAATGCTCTTAAGGATGGCGGTGACATCTACAAATTTTGTATATCCTGGCCAAAGGCAACAGCAGCAATTGATAAGAAAATAAAAGAGGAACAGGACAAGCTACAAAGCTTATCTCAAAGTTTTGATCCTCTCTCTTCCTCCATAATAAATCAAGAATGTCAGACTATTGCAGTCTTGAATGAAATAAAGAATCTTGAGAAGGAAAGGAAGAACATCACTAACCGGATGGGAGAACTTAGACGGATTATAATCCCTAAGTTGGAAACTATGCATGAGGCCATCAGTGATGCTCAGACCACCGCTCAAACAAAAGATCCGACAGATCTCAAGCGGGCAGAAGCTTTTGCATTTTTGTTGAGTGGTCACATTTCAATTTTGGATAGAATGAAGCAAAGTTGGGCTACAGAAATGATCCAATTGCAGACATCCTTTGCAGACATTCTTCAGTATATGTGAGTATGTAAATATGCGGCTATGTATAGAAATTTTTTGAAAATTTTGGTGTGCGGACCCTACCCTTTGCTATTGATGT
Organism: Cunninghamia lanceolata; assembly: GCA_027924645.1. Taxonomy (NCBI): domain Eukaryota; kingdom Viridiplantae; phylum Streptophyta; class Pinopsida; order Cupressales; family Cupressaceae; genus Cunninghamia; species Cunninghamia lanceolata. The sequence goes on from BSBN01000814.1 coordinate 17,429,078, forward strand.
CAAAGGGGGAGTGAGGAGCAGTGAAAAATGAGGAATCCAACTAAGGGGGAGTTCCGGAAATTGTGTATAAAGACAGAGCATCAGCAAAGGGGGAGCATAGTGAAAACACTTAGTCATTTTTCACTAAGTGTTGCCATCAATGCCAAAGGGGGAGATTGTTGGCAAGAGACACTATATGGATTCATGGTTGTTGTCATTGATGGCAACAAAGGTCATCCCACATATCCGCAAGTCATGATGTGTCTCTACCGGAAGTCAGAATAAAGAATGTTGTGGTCCGGTGAACAAGAACAGAGCATGTGGCAAGGTCCGACAGATTGGTCCGGATCTCTCAGAGGAAGTGTCTTGGTGCAGTGCAGATTTGGGGAAGTCAAGAGGACTACCTTGAGTGGTATATTCCAAGGATTTAGCCTCTGGTGATGGACAAGGAAAAAGATATGAATAGTTGAGTACCGGATTCCTGAGAGACAGTGAAAACAGAGGAAGAACTGACTGACAGAGTATCAGACTACTTTCCGGATGTGTTACTGTTGATGATAGAGGTTGTGAAGGCATGAATCATGTTTGGCCGACATGATTAATGATATCTACAAGTATATGCTTGATCCGTATTGCTTGGTGAGGAAGGATTCAGCCGACAGAACAAGAGTTTGTAAGAAACTAGACTATTCCGGATGCCGACTAGAAAGGTGATGAAATTACTTGTGCGGATATATATAGAGGATGGATTTAGTTGTGAAGTGTGTGATGGTGTGAAGATATATGCGAATAAATCCAGAACAGAGCAGAAGTAGCAAAAAGGATCCGGTATGTGAAAGATGGCAGAATAAAGAACAGAGGAAAGATGAAGTGCAGCAGATCAGTGTACTGAGCCTAACCGGAACTGAACTCCAGCATATGCAGATGCTTCCAATCAGTTCAAGACTGTGATTCTTATCACTTTGTAGACAGTGTGTCTTCTTGTAGGCAGTGGGCCTCTTGTGAGCAGTGTGCTCGGGCAGTGAGCCCTAATTGGCAAGTGCCATTTTTGTAATCTCCTATTCTTCTAATAGAGAATAATTTTGGGTTAATCACCCCGTGGTTTTCTCCCTTAACAGGGTTTCCACGTCAAAAATACTGTGTTATGTGTCTCTTATTTCATGTTAATGTTTTTGATTCAATGCTGCATCAATTAATAAGAAAGTTCAATAAGGGAAATAATTAGGATAACTGATTCACCCCCCCCCCCTCTCAGTTATCAACACTCTCCATTCATGAATGCTGTCTTAACATCCATCTGGTAAAATTTGAAATCTTTGTAAGTAGCAAAGGTAATAAATAATCTGTCTGCTTCGATTTTTGCCACCAGAGCAAGAGTTTCTTCAAAATTAATCCCCTCTACCTAAGAATATCCTTTGCACACCAATCTTGCTTTGTTTCTCACAACTTCACCATCTTCATTCAAATTATTCCAAAAGACCCATTTAGTTCCAATTACAATTTTGTTTTCAAGTCTAGGAACAAGATCCCAAGTATGATTCTTTTCAATTTGTATTAATTCTTCTTCCATTGCTTTTACCAAACTTTCATCATTACAACCTTCATTCACTGATTTTGGTTCAATCTTTGAAATCAAACAATACTCGACTTATTCTTTAACAATTTTTCTTCTAGTTTGAACACCTTTATTTTTATCTCCTATAATATGATCTTCAGAATGATTCAACCTTACATACCTGGGAATTTTGGGATTTTCTTGAACTTTTGATTCTTGAACTTGTTTCTCAACATTTGTACTAGCTTCTTGAGTCACTGGATTCTCTGGAGCAATTTGAATATGAGTTTGAGTTTAAACTTGCTTTCCTTTATTTGGACTTTCATTTTGATCATTTGATTCATATTCACAAGACTTGGAAGGTCTCTCCTTACTTTCATCAACCTTGACATTAGCACTTTCAACAAGCCTTTTCAATCTTTTGTTAAAGCACTGGTATTCCTTGCTTTGGTTAGCATAACCCAAAAATATTCCTTCACCACATCTTGCATCAAACTTGCCTAGATCTTCATCTCTCTTGATATAGAATTTACTACTAAAAACTTTGAAGTATTTCACAGTAGGAGCATTACCAAACCACAGTTCATAAGGTGTTTTACCAGTATTACCTTTAATCTGCACTCGATTAAGAGTGTAGACAACAGTACTCACAGCCTCTCTCCAATAGATATGTGGAACATTTACCTCCATCATCATGGTTCTAGAAATGTCTTGAATAGTCTAGTTCTTCCTTTCCACAACTCCATTCTACTGAGGAATCCTAGGAGTAGATAACTGTCTTCTTATTCCATGCTTTTCAAAAAATGTATTAAACTCACTAGAGCTAAATTCTCCACCTCTGTCAGATCTCAGACACTTTATCTTCACACCAATCTCATTCTCCACCATAGCCTTGAACACCTTGAATCTATCAAGAGCCTCTAATTTCTCTCTCAAGAAAGTGACCCACATCATTCGGGAGTAATCATCAATCAACAACATAAAGTATCTGTCTCCTTGCAAAATCCTAACTCTGGCAGGTCCACACAAATCAGTTTGCATAAGTTCCAATAATCCACTTAAAAATTTTTCTTTACTTTTGAATGTAGCTCTATTCTGTTTTCCCAACTGACATTCCTTACACATGCTATTAACAGGTTTCACAAGCTTTGGAAGATCTCTCACAACTTGAATAGTACTTATCTTGACAATGTTATCAAAGTTTACATGGCACATTCTCCAATGCCATAACCAACTCTGATCAATCTGAGCAATCAAACAACTTTTTTCATTACCTCTTAAATGAAAGATATTACCTCTAGTCCATGTACTAGATGCAATCACAGCTCTGGAGCTTTCCAAAATTTTGCATTTTCCATCCTTGAATCGGAGATCATACCCTTTGTCAACCAACTGTCCAACATTGAGAAGATTATGCTTCAACCCTTCTACATACAAAGCATCATTAGTGTTATTCTTACCATCAAGAGAGATGGATCCTCTGCCATAGATTCTACCAGCTAAATTATCTCCAAACTTCACAATTCTACCTTAATATCTTTCCAAACTTACAAACTTACTTTTATCACCAATCATATGATGAGAACATCCACTGTCAATCACCCATTCATCCTTTTCTTCAACCTGAGTAGCCAAGGCACTTTCCACATTCACACAGCTAGTATATTTAGTAGGCACCAGATCTTCTCCTTTGATAGTAATGAACACCCATTCATTTCCAAAGGAACTTCCCATATCAGATTCATCATATGTGACTCCTTCATCAATAGCTTCTTGGACACAGTAGCATTTCTTCAGAACCCTAGGTCTATTAGGGTTTGGCTTTGAAACCCTCTCCAGACATCTTGAAGCAAAATGACTAATCTTATTGCAAGCAAAACATTTGAAAGGCAACTTTCCTTCATACTTACCGGTTCCTCTTGGTAATATTTTGGCAATAAGGGATTCAAGTTCTTCAAGCTCAGATTCATCTTCTTCAAGTCCCTTCCTTGCCTTCTCATATCTAGTTAGTCTTCTTGAAGAGCTTTCACCTGGATCAAATCTTTGCTTTCCAAAAACACTGGCCTTGAATGTAGATTCTAATTTAGGAAGAGAATAACCAAACTCACTCATTTCAAATGCTGAAAGATTACCAACCAACTGATCCCTTGTAACATATGTCACAGTCCTTATCTCCTCAATAGCAACAACTCTATGCTTGTATGAAGTAGGTAAGGATCTGAGTACCTTGGAAACAATCTCTGATTCTTCCAATTTTCCACCAGCACACCTGATACTACACACAATTTCATTCACCTTCTACATGTAGGAAGTGATGTTTTCATCTTCACTCATCCTCAAATATTCATATCTACCCTTCAGACTTTGTAACTTAGCACATTTGACATATGCATCACCTTAATATAGAGTTTCCAACTTCTTCTTGATTTCATGAGCAGTTTGCAATTCCAAGACATTTGTCATTTCTGTATCAGTTAGGGAACTCAACAATGCTTCTTTAGCCTGAATGTTGTATTTATCTTCTTTGATTTCATCTAGAGTTGTAGGACCATTCTATGGAGGAGTATACTTATTCTTAGTTATCAACTAATAAAGATCACCCATGCATTGCAAATGACACTCCATGAGATTCTTCTAAAGATAGTAATTTGTTCCATCAAGTCTCAGACTATCCTTCTTGTATGTCAACATCCTAGATCTCCTCAAGCAGTCAAGCTTCTTTTAGAGGAATCCGCTCTGATACCAATTGTTGAAATTAGGGCAGACAACTAAGAGGGGGGGTGAATCAGTTGTCACAAAACTTTATCTTTTGCTGCATTTAATCTTCTTTACCATTTATTAATATATTAATGATATAACCATGAAAGCATGAATCAACAACACAAGAGCAAAAACATAATTAATACACATAACACCAGGATTTTTACATGGAAACCCAGTTAAGGGAAAAACCATGGTGGTGGTTAACTGACAAGATTTATTCTCTGTTAAAAGAATAGAAAAATGGGAAGGCACCTGCCTTCGGGCACACTGCCCAGAGCTCACTTCTCCAAGAGACTCATTGTCTACAAAAACATTCACATGGTTAACAGTGAAAGGTTGAACTGAGAAACAACATCTTCTCCATGCCAAGGTTCAGTTCTATTGAAGCTCGCAACACCTCTGCTCTACCCCAAAACACTTCTTCACTACCTCCACATCTTCACACACATGGACACATTTACACAACTTCATTATGCTTCTTTATACATTACATCAACTTTGGAATGAACATCAAAGTCAGCCTTACAATCATCTATCTGGAACATTCTCCAAGATAGGTATTACAAGCAATTACAATCAGAAGACTTCACTTAATACAAAATGCTATATGTAGACCACTACACTATCAGCCAAACATATCTAGGACTCAAATCTTCCTTGAACAACATGCCACACTCCATAGAACTTCTCTTAGATCATCTGCAACATGCACAAAGCATCCGGTTGGCTAAGATTGGAAAGAACAACAACACCCAAGGAGAAATCTTCAACTATGAGCTCAATCCTCAATGCAGACCACCAACATAATAGGCACATGATCCAAAAACCTCCACAAGCACAATGAAATCAACAAGAACAACCACACCACCTCAAATCACCATAATCACTTGCATCTTCATATGGGAACTTAAGAACACTAACTATCATGATTGTCACACTAGAAAGATTGCTTGTGGACTTCCAAACCATGAACCACTTGAGTTGAGGATACACACCAACATCCCAGACATACCTCTAGAACTGTAGACCATAATATTCCAATACAGAGCAATCCGGACCAAATTCCTGTCACTCTGTTACCTTTGAACAACTGCAAAACCCAGTTCTACTCAGGTGGCCATAACTTCACCAATCTTCCATGTGGAACTCTCAAATCTTAACTGGAGCAACTTCAAATAATCCTTTACAAAACCCTTTAATCTGTACACTCTAATCTTTGTCTCACTAGGAATGCAAAGCAATCTACTTTACTGAATTGCACTGTCTTTACTAACTCTGACAAAGAGATATGTTGACATCAATGACAACACATCATAGGCACATATTTGCAACACTATGAAAATGAAACAAAACAAGGAAGAGAAAATGGCCAAAAAAACCTCCATGCGGTTGACAAGTATTCACTCCAAGAATATTTTTAAAATGAGAGAAGAGAGGGGTTGTGCTGCTAAGGAGCTTGCCATGGTCAAGCCCCAGTTTTGATATTTCTACCTCTATGAGTAGCAGATTGATATAGATAATTGGAAAGAAAGAAAATGTGTGTGCATCTATCGTATGTGTGTCTAGGAATTAAGAGAAATAACAAAGCAAGTAAACTAAGGAGATTTACTTCCCTGGTCTATGAGGAAGAAACCCTTGAACATGCAGTCAGTGCAACAAAAAATATAATGGTGGTCTACACCCAAAGAAAATAACCATATTATGCAACATAGATTTGAACATGAAATGTTAAACACCACAATAAAATAATATTACCAATTTGAATAGAGAGGAGAAAGGCTATAGTGCCTCAAGATTTGGAATCTGGTGCACAACTTCAAATCCTAACAAAAGGGAGCCTTCTCAATGAGCACAAAGCAAACCAAAACCTCCAAGAGCTAAATAGAGATGATAACACACCATAAGAGGGCTTTAGAAATTTAGATAGCTATAATGGAGATGGATTTCACCAAAGGTTTAAAAAGTTGCAAAGAGAGCATGATATATTGTGAGAACTTGTACATGAATCCATTCAAAATCCATGAATCCCCACCAAAAGGAAGGAATCACCCAAAATAGTCATCCAAGAGATGTTCTACAATTGAGATGGTGTTACAAGAATCTGACTAGCCTTAGGAAATGATTCAACACATCCTAGAATAGTTCATTAACTGTTTCACATTCATAGGATGCAAGTGTGATTCACAGATGTCCACACTAAGCGCTAGCATCTAAGTGAAACTACCTCAGAATCTGATGAATCTTCTTGTGCCAGGAGAATCACCAACCATTAAATTGAATTTAAAAAAATTGAGAAAAAAAAGACAAAATGAAACAAACATATGCCTAGGATGCAAAAAGGAGGTACAAACACCAAAGTGGTTTCCAAACGTAGCGTGAAATTGCAAGGGTATGCAATTTTTGACATTGCATTTAGCCTCCACTTTAGAGAGCGTATGCAACTACGTGACTATGCAAGATAAAGTAGAAAAGAAATGGCATAACACATTATAGCTCCAAAAATGGAAATTGTAGAGGATGCAAAGGATTCTTTGAGTGGAGGGAAATTAAACCCCCAGATTAAGAACCTGCAAAACCATAGTATTAGACAATAAAATTGCACAAGAGGCAATGTCAGAACCACACACACACACACACACATATATATATATATGAAAATGTACTAAAAAGGATTAGATTGGATATGATTTTCCCAAACATCAAGGTTGAGCAAGCCATATGATCTAATGCACAACTACTACTATCTTAACACAAATTAACACACAACACATGCACAAGAAAAACAAAAACAAAGAAAAGGGGCATTTCTAGTACACTCCAATAGCTAAAAGGATTTTGAGTATGGTTCTAGGTCTAGCACACTACGAGAGCTAGGAACCGTACTAAACTCTTGTGGGCCACTAGGACTAACAAACTATGTTGTTAGGTGCCTCACAAAGAGTGCCAAAGGAGTACCTGAAAAGTGTGGTCATGCCAAGCAAGTGCATCTTCTTAGGACCACAAGCTACAAAATGTTGCAAGAGAAAATGTTGCCAAGAACAAACCACAACATGGTGTGTGTAATAGTGTAAAGTAAGAAAGTATGCCCCCACCTTAAAATAATTGCATAAAGCATCAGTATGCAATTGATTTTAAGGTAGATAGGAGGGAGAGAGCTTGAAGAAACATACATATAAATAGATATGTTCTCAAAGTTTCTTCTTGCAAAAGAAAAGAGAAAGAGATGCCCCCAAGGAAGGCAAGTAGGATACACAAAAGATTATGTAAGCATGGTATGACACTAAGCAATGCTAACATATGCCACATGGAAACAAGCAATACCACCAAATACACTAAGGGATCTATGTGCTTTGGGGTCAATATACATTGAGAAGGGTAATCACTAAGGGACAACTCAATGAATTTCTATCATCCACCAATCATGTAGAACTATGAGCATAAAGGAAAAATATCACAAGAAAATAAGAATAACAATTTTGGGTCAACATGGAAGGAAGCTAAATCTTCCAATGCTTTGCATCATCCCCAAAATGTTACAGTCAAACAAAGAGACACCAAATAGTTTCTAAGAAAACATGTACAAATAGAAGTGTTGGAAACAAGGCGGATAACTAAGAGGGGAGGGGGGTGAATCAATTATCTCTATTATCTTAACTTTCTTTTCTTCTTTTATAATTTGTGCATCATCAAAACATATAAGCATATATAATCATGAGAATAGAAATAAAATTAACACACATAACACAAGGATTTTTATGTGGAAAACCCTATTAAGGGAAAAACCATAGGGTGACTAACCCAAGATTGTATTCTCTGTTAAAAGAATAAGAAATACAAAATGACACTTGCCAATTAGGGCTCACTGCCTGAGCACACTGCTCACAAGAGGCACACTACCTACAAGAGACTCACTATCTACAAAACTTATAGAAGGTAACCAGGTGTTTGAACTAATGACAAGCATCTACAAATGCTAGAGTTTAGTTCCAGTTATGCACAATATACTAATCTGATGTACTTCATTCTTCCTCTGCTCTAGTGCTGCTGCTCTGTCACATACCAGACTTGTATTGCTGCTTCCACATTTATCTATGCCTTTCTTTGCACTTTATTTTATCATCTCTGTATTCACACACACCTACATACTGGAATCCATCTGGTATATATATCCACATCAAGGATTTCAACAACTTTCTAGTCGGCAACTAGAATACTCAAGATATTTTCAAATTACTGATTTGTCGGCTGAATCCATGCTTGATTTCTGATGCATGTCAAAAACATAGGCATAAAAGTCATTAATCATGTTGGCCAACAATGTATGATCCATCAAATCGCTTGATCAAAACCTTTTACTCATTCGGATTGAAGTCTGATGCTCTGTCGGTTAGTTCTTCCTCTGTCTTCTCTACTTGACTAAAACCTGATGCTCAGATGCTCATATCTTTTCCATGATTTACTACTAGAGGCTAAATCTCTGGAATATAGTAGTCATGATACTCCTCTTGACTTATACAAATCTGTAACTTGCTGAGTTACATCATCTGAGAGATCCAAACTTGATTGTCGGACCTTGTTGCATACTTTGTTCTTATTCACTGGACCAAAACAATCTTCAATCTGACTTCTGGTATAGGCATACTATGTACTGTGGATGTGTGGGATAGACTTTGTTGCCATCAATGACAACACTCATGAAGCCACATAGTGTCTCTTGCCAACAATCTCCCCCTTTGGCATTGATAGCAACACTTAGTGAAAAATGACTAAGTGTCGCAGTAAACTCCCCCTTGGCTGATGCTCTGTCTTATGCACTATTTTACCAGAGTTCCCCCTTAGTTGGATTCCACATTTTTTCACTACTCCTCACTCCCCCTTTGACATCAATGGCAAAGGGCAGAATCCACACACCAAAATTTGTAAAAATTAACCTATACATAGCTGCATAAGTATATATACATGTTATACTTACATATACTTGATTATATCTGCAAAAGTGGCCTTCAACTGTACAAACTTTGTGGCCCAGCTCTGCTTCATCCTATCCAAAATGGAGATGTGACCACTCAACAAAAATGCATATGCTTCTGCCCTTCTTAGATCTATCGGATCACTGGTTTGGGCTGTGGTCTGAGCATCTGTCAAGGCCTCATGCATTGCCTCTAACTTAGGGATAATTATCCCTCTGAGTTCACTCATCCTATTTATTATATTCTTCTTTTCTTTGTCCAGCCTCTTTATTTCATTTATAATGACAATGGCCTGGCATTCTTGATTCATTAAGGATGTAGTGAGGGGATCAAAATTCTAAGATAAACTTGATAGTTTACCTTCTTGCTCTTTCACCTTCTTTTCAATATCCTCTATCACTTTGGGCCAAGATAGACAAAATTTGTACATGTCGCCACCATCTTTAAGAGCATTTTCAAGGCCCTTTATTCCAATGTCTAGGGTCCTCCTTTCATTAGCAATGAGTCCCCGTATTTCAATGAATCTTTTTCCCAAAAACTCCTTCTGGACCTTTGCTTCTGCCGATTTCTCTAAAAATTTAAAGTGAGTGCTAACAGAGTTTACCAGAGATTTTAAGTTACCAAATGGAGAGGCTGAAGGATCCTTTTGAAATGATGGCATGATCTTCTCCAGCATCCTGGATGCAATCTCCAATAGCTCACATTCTTCCATGTGAGATTTCAGAAGTTTTTCTTTTGCTTTGGCTTAAGCAAAAGATGCTATTTTCATTGTCTGGACCGGAGAGAGGGAATCAAAATTTAGTGGTCCTTGAAATAGTTTAGGTTCATCTATCTCCATCATTTCTTTGTTCAAGAAGTTCTTTACTACCTCTACAGTGTCTCTTGTCAGTGACTGAGTCTTTTTTTCTTTTGGGATCTCAGAACTGTCATCAAAGGTCTTCTCTACTTATTTTTCTTCTTTTCCCTTTACCTCCTCTTCTTGACTCACTTTCTCCTCTTTTCTTCCTTCTCCTTTAGCTCCTGAATCTAGAATGTTTGCAGTGGGATTCAGAGGAGAGATGTTACTTGTATTTACTTCTTCATGAACTTCCTCTTCCAGAACAGAGGAATCCAAGTCCTTAGACTTCTCGTCACCTATCTCTTTTGACCCTTCTACATTTTTGTTAGAAGATTATTTATTGGCTACATTTAATCCTTCAACATCCATGGTGGAAGGTTCTTCATTTGTTTCCTCTACAATAAGAAGATTGAATCTTTTGAAGGCATTTTGGAGGATGTCTTTTGTTTCTCTTGCTACTTGGTCAGTTTCTCCAAGCATAAGTTTATTCATTCTTCCTTTTCTCTGGAATTCATCCTTGCAGTCCTTAAAGATCATGTCCATTTTCTTTGGAGTAATAGAAGGATAGAACTATATTGCTATCTATTCCCTAATCTCTAGGTCTTTTTCTTTTGTATTCTCTTTTCTTAGTTCAAGTACCTTCTCTAGACTTTTGGGAATCAATGAAATAATTTCAATGAATGCTTTATTGTAAATATTCAGATACCTGACTATAGCTTCTTCCAGAATCCTCTTGTTAGTATCACTATATTCATTATAGAATTCTGTTACTGGTTGCAGGTTCCCATCCACAGTGACTGCCTTGATGATATCATCAATGGAAAGAGTGGGCTTTTCAACAAATTCTTCTGCCTTTTCTTCTTTGTTTTTACCGGCAGAGAATTCCTCAGATGATTTCTTCTTCTTCTTCATTTTCTTAATTTCCTCATCAGACTCTATTTCTTCATCATCCTTGTGACTTGTGTATGACCTCATGGATTTTGTTTTCATTCTCTTTTCTCCCTTTCTGGATGTCTTGACTTCTGGTTTGGTGGCTTTTGAGCTCTTAGGAGTGGTAGGTGCATAGCTCTTGGAGGACCTAGTTTGGGAGGAGGCTTGTACTAGAACACTTCCTTTCTCTACTTCTTGTTTCTCTTTCTCAACTCTTTCAATTTTCTCTCTATTTGCATCTACTACCTCTTTTGATATGCCATGTCTTTTGGCAATTTCTTCGACTTCCCTTCTAACTTTCCTCTTTATCTCCGGTTGTCTTAGCTCAACACGTATTTTTACACTTAGTTCTTGAAAGCTTCCAAACCTTTTAGCCTCAGGGTCCTTAGGCTGGCTCAATAGGTGTTGAATATGTAGGTCCAAGATTTTCTCATTGACCTTGTATCCTATTGGCATTATCCAAATTGTTCTGGGCTCAACTACCTCCATTAAGCATTGATCAGTATCTACCATGAAACACACTATATCCTTGTATTTCTCAACTATGGATTGAGGTATCCTCTCTCTAGCTTGCATCATGCTTTGGAAGTTCTTAAAGTAACCCTAGAGTATTTTTCTTTGAGCTTTAGCATCACCAAGTCCATACATATAGTCTCTAATTTGTATTGCAACTAGTTTGTCATTTTGCCAAACCCAACCACTTGATTTAGGCAGCTCATTCATGTAGTAGAAGAATAGACACAGTATTAAACAACCATACTTGAAGGAGTTCTTCTTATCCTTCTTGATCTTCTATAGGTTTTCTAACAGTTGGTTTAAAAGAAGATCACATAGGTCATAATCTACATTTTCTCTCAACATCTGATATGCTGCATATATTGCAGTCCTAGACATAGAATTCTCCCTACTAGAATGATAGATCTTATACCTAATTATCATTGACGAAAATTTGACATCTGGATCTGTGATGTCATCTATGGTCATTGCTCTCTTGTCAAACTTAGATCCGGTAGCTTCAGTTACTGTCTGGTTCTTGATAGATTTAAGTGTAGGTAACCCACCGGATGAGTGTAGTCCAGTTACTGCCCTAATGGCATATTTTGTTATCTTGAAGGGCCTCATTAACCACATGAAATTGTCATGCATTCTTCTAAGGACATACCGGACCCAATCAACTTCTATAAAATAGGGAAAGTGGATGCAATGTCTGAAGTGTTTATCCTGGAGGGCCTTGTATTGAGTTATGAGTTCAAAACTTTCATCTATTAACTATTTATGATAGATTTCCATCAACTTAGAGTCTCCAAATTCCTCAATGTTGGAATGGATGTAGACCCTAACATCTTCTACGTGTAATACCCCATGTGGAATGTTAGAAAAAGTGCCTAAAGGATCAACTTCTAGATATTTATAGGGGTGTTTCTTGAATTTTGGGCGCGGCCTATCAGTGATCTTAACAACCATTGGAGTAGCCATTTTGCAAAAGATTCAGAGAGAGATTTTCAAAATGGAAGTACCTTTTTAAGCTTTAGTCTTTGAAATAAGATCCAGAACAAATCACTGGTTGAATTGGATTTGTAGTTGATCTTTGAGAGAGTTATAGAAACTTGATGCAAAGCTCTACTTTTCTTCTTCTCGAATGCAAATGTGCAAATGATGAGTGAAAGAACCCTTTTATTCTTGCATAAACCCTAATTTCCTTTTGTAATTGGAACATTGTTCGGAGAAGGATGGATTAGTCTGATTCATTCTCCTTCTGCACTGAGTTGCTTTATGACCGAAGTTGTTGCAATTGAAGCAATATCCATTGAAGGATGGATATATTTGAGCATTTGGTTGCCTTATCAGAGGTCTTCTAGGCTCGTTTCTTTGATTTCCTAATCCAAAGTTCTTCTGACCGAATCCAGAGCTTTCACCTTTCTCATATCCCAAGCCATGCTTGTCATCTACCCTTTTTTGGCTTTCAAGAAGACCTTCAAGTTGAGCTGAGCTTATCTTGAATTTCTCTTTGTATTCATTTGTTGTTTGAAGATCTTGTTTAAGAGTGTCTATCTAATTCTCAAGTTGTTCTTCATTATCTCTAGCTTCTTCAAGATCAGATTCAAGATGGCTGATTATTCTGTCCATTTTGTGGCAATCCTTTGTAAACTCCTTGAGGGATTGTTTTAGATTATCTTCAATTTTCCTTTTCTCTTCAATTTCTTGGGTGAATCTCATAACCCTTGATTCCATCTCATGCCTTACCATAATGACCTCTTTTGATATCTTCTCACATAGCTTGTTTTTCTCATTCAAATCTTCATTAGTATCATTGGCTTCACTTTGACTTGCTAATTTTTGAAGTAGTTCCTTTCTCTTTTTCACAGAGATACTCAGTTTTTCTTTTAGCTCATTTATGAAATCATTGGCTTGTTTGAGTCTTTCTCTCAAGTTATTAACTTCAGAGTGGGATTGTACAAGATCATCTAGGGCATACTGAAGTTGTTACTTCATACCATACATATCCATTGAGATTCCCAGATCTTCCTCAAGTTGTTAGGATCTGTTTAGGGGAACTTATCTTTGATACCAATTGTTGGAAACAAGGCAGATAACTGAGAGGGGGGGTGAATCAGTTATCTCTATTATCTTAACTTTTTTTCCTTCTTTTATAATTTGTGTAGCATCAAAACATATAAGCATATATAATCATGAGAACAGAAATAAAATCAACACACATAACACAAGGATTTTTACGTGGAAAACCCTATTAAGGGAAAAACCACAGGCTGACTAACCCAAGATTGTATTCTCTATTAAAAGAATAAGAAGTACAAAATGACACTTGCCAATTAGGGCTCACTGCCTGAGCACACTGCTCATAAGAGGCACACTGCCTACAAGAGACTCACTACCTACAAAACTTACAGAAGGTAACCAGGTGTTTGAACTAATGAGAGGCATTTACAAATGCTAGAGTTCAGTTCCAGTTAAGCACAATATACTGATCTGATGCACTTCATTTTTCCTCTACTCTAGTGTTGCTGCTCTGTCACATACCAGACTTTTATTGTTGCTTCCACACTTATCTCTGCCTTTCTTCATACTTTATTTTATCATCTCTATATTCACACACACCTACATACTAGAATCCATCTGGTATATATATCTGCATCAAGGATTTCAACAACTTTCTAGTCGGCAACCAGAATACTCAAGATATTTACAAATTACTGATCTGTCGGCTGAATCCATGCTTGATTTGTGATGCGTATCAAAAACATAGGCATAGAAGTCATTAATCATGTCGGCCAACAATGTATGATCCCTCAAATAGATTGATCAACACATTTTACTCATTCAGATTGAAGTCTGATGCTCTGCAGGTCAGTTCTTCCTCTATCTGCTCTACTTGACTAAAACTTGATGCTCAGATGCTCTGATCTTTTCCATGATTTACTACCAGAGGCTAAATCTCTGGAATATAGTAGTCATGATACTTATCTTGACTTATCCAAATCTGCAACTTGCTAAGTTACATCATCTGAGAGATTCAGACCTAATTGTTGGACCCTGTTGCATACTCTTTTCTTGTTCACTAGACCAAAATAATCTTCAATCTAACTTCCGGTATAGGCATACTATGTACTGCAGATGTGTGGGATAGACTTTGTTGCCATCAATGACAACACTCATGAAGCCACATAGTGTCTCTTGCCAACAAGAAGAAGGGTACAACAGGTACATTCATTCTGTATCGACATGTCTACAAGGGCATCGTGGGTCCTCTAGGCATAACCAACACACATAAAAGGCATTTATAGGGGAAACATCACAATCAAACAAGAAAACATACAAAAATAGATGAAATCAAGGTACTTCTCTCAAGGATTAGGCATCATAAAATAATCTTGGTCCCAATCTTGATAAGCACAGGGGGACAAAGGAAGAGCTAATAATGAAACCACAACAAGAGCAGTACTAATAGACTCTCTGGGAACCAAGTGTGGAGGATCACTAGCAAGAGTAGGATCCTTAGGAGTACTAGGAACATCAATTGTCAATGATCATGTAAAAATCATAGATAATTAGGAGACATCTGGGACATACTCGATGATTCTCTCTTTAGAAGAGGAATTAGGAGAGTCACTGTCAACATAATATACTAACCATGATTCATCAATGCTATTAGCCGCATGGAAAGCACTATGAGTCATGGGTGGAGGAACATCCTCCACAAATAGAAGAGACGAAGAAGGGCTAAGAGGTGCCAGGGAAGGCGGCATGTGCTTAGGCTTATAGAATGATGGGGTGGGGTAATTCTCTGGTTTGTGCTTTGGCTGTGGGTAGGGAATGTCTATGTCAATGGTGGCGGTATGGAGGATATCAGGAAAAAAATATGGCAGGTGCATTGAAAAGGCATGAGAGTGATGAAGGTGGCACTAGAAAGGACACTAACATTGGGTAGGTCCAAGGGTTTAGGATAGGGAGGGATGTCAGGGATGGATGAAAGGATGGGATCCTCCATAAAAGTGGCCAAGACTACTTGCACCCTTAGAGGGTGAAGTTCATCTAGATTTGACTATGGAGGAGGGGTCAGGGACACAAGGGAGATGGGTTGAGAAGCAGAGGGTTGAGAGGCCAAAGAAGAAACATGAGCAAAGGGTGGCCACGCAGGAGAAGGATGCTCAACAAGAGGTTGCACATCAGCAACACACTCACAAGCTATGGCACAATGATGATGCTTGTGATCTCTCGTAAGTTGGTTATGTCAAGTGTGGGTCGAGGACTTTGTTGATGGAGCTGAGGGGTCTTCCATCACGGGTTCTATGTCATCCACTATAATAGGATATGTGGGGAGACTAAAAGAACTTCCAAAGGATGGGAGACAACAGGGGAAGGGGAAGGATCCTGTGACATGGGATACTTTCCCCTTGCCACCAAAGAGGTAGGGGGAAGTGGGGCAACCATTGAAGGTCAAGGAGCCATAGGAGGAGGGGGGAGGAGCACTCATCACTAGCTAGTTTTCCCATGCCATAGAAGAGGCAAGAGGAATAAAACTAGCTAACAGAGACTGAGGAGCCCCAGAAACACATGACACATGAGGTTGTACTCTAGGTGGACCTCAAGGCCTCATATAAGAAGCCAAAGGTGGGACCACAGAATACAAGCCAGCAGTGCAGGAATAGGGAGGTGTGCTTTGTATGGGCTACTTTCCTTGGACTATTAGAGGGGCAGTGGAAGGAACATAAGCAACCTCTAAGGACAAAGACACATAGGGGGAGTAGTTGTAGAAGAAGAGGAAGAAGGGCCAATAGAAGCTGGGCTATGCGACTCGCCTTAAACTTCTAATATGAATGAAATAGAAAGTCATTGCGAGGTTGAAGCAGCTCAGTCAAAGCTGGCTAGAAGTAGTCCAGAGAGAATTTTCCATGCATAGTGAGGGGCGTGAATCCATTGTGGAGGATTGTATGCACAATGCCATCATGAGGAAACTTTAGACATCAATGAACTATAGAGGGAACCACTTTCATAAAAGTTAGCCATGGCTGGCCTAAATTCAATTGAAAGCAATTTGAAGTGGGGATAATAGAAAAAGGAACATCTAGGTTTTTGGTCCCACCTAGACGGGAAGGGTGATCAAACCCAAAGTAGGCTCAGACATCTCATCATGATAGCATATAAAGATGTTAGATTGCTTATAGACATCCTTATACAAGTCAGGAACATATAGATATTCCTCTATTATTACATTTACCAGGTAATCGGTGTCAATGAGGACACCTTTGATAGGTTTCCCATTTACCTCGGCAACAATGTAAAGAGGTCCCTCATATATGTGTGTAGGGATATTAGAAGAAGAAAAGGAAATGATCGGCTCAGGGACAAGACACTCTTGAGTAGAGAGAAAATGAGCATCCACCATGCCAATCATCTTGACATAAGAAGAGGTTGAGGGAATGTTAGAGGAGGACTCTAGAGCCACAAAAGGAGAGGTGAGGTCAACAAAATTAGAAGCATGGCATGGCTAGGATCAGTGTAAATCTGTAAATGTTGGTTAGGGGTAGCCACTGACTTATTTATTCTATCATTCACACCAAACACCTAGATCATGTTCTAGTCAATGAGGTCTTGCACTATGTGCTTAAGATGCAAGCATTTCTCAGTGTCATGTCTAGGTACCCTATGGAATTCATAGAAGGCCTTTGGGTCATACGAAGGCGACAAAGGCTTAGCCATGTCAAGAGGATAGATAGGAGGCAGTTGCACCAGGTTATTATTTAGGAGCTATTAGAGAATAGTACAGAGAGATTGATTAAAGGAGTGAACTTATGATTATTTGAAGTCTTCAGAGCAGCGAGAGCTAAAGCAACCTGAGAAGGTGCTTCAAGCACTACTAGGTTGATCACATTTGATGAATTATTTTTATAAAAGTTCTTATTTTTCTTATAATTAGAGAATGAATAAGAAGTTCTAGATTGGATAGCAAGAGCTAGTGAGGGAGATCCCTCAAATTGGCTAAGAAAATAATGGTAATCATGCAGTGCAATGCATAGATGAGTGAAAGAGGGATATTTCATGAGAAGAATCCCATCCCAGATTTGAGGCTGAAGGTTTCTGATGAAAACCCTCTACACATCATAGTCAGGCAGGGCATAGGGTATTGTTAGTAAATAGATTTGTCACCAAACTCTATATATGTAATTGCCCACAAATAGTGACAACCTTACTAACAGTTGAGTGAATCACAATGATAATCCTATAATCACTCTCTACATTTAAAAAGGGGAAACTCCCTTGTAGGATGAGATTTTAAGTTTTCTAGATGTGCTTTTAACCTGAAAGTGGGAAGGTAGTATTTTTTGATAATATGAAAAATAAAGAAAATTCCCAAATGCCCACTACACTTGTAGGAAATCCCAAATGTACTCTATAATGATATAATCACTAAAATCCACCCAAACATAAGAATGGAAAGAACAAAGTGAATGAATAATAAATTATTGAACTTCCACTTTTGCATCAAATTCAAACCTATGAATGAAGACACATCAATGGAAATGATAGACTTAATGAAGACAGGTTATCAATACTCCACACAAAAAGATATAAATTTTCTATACTTAGATCACCACATATTCAACATAAGAAGAACTAATGGCAACACATGAAGACAATTGGCCCAATGTCTACTTCCTCTTTGTATTCATGAATAAGATAGAGCACAATACTCTATTTTCCCCAGAAAATATCACATAAACTGTGTCAAAGTATCCCCCTTTTTCTTTCAAAATTCAAAATCCCGTATATAAAATGACCTATTCATTCAAAAGTCTATTTCACCAAAAGACCCCCTCTCTCTTTTACTCATTCATTTTATAGTAAAAGAAATGGGAACTAATGTAACATGCCATCTCATATTACTTGGAATTACACACACAATTTACTAAGAAAGTTAATGAATATATAAACATGAATATATATATTTTTAATATATTTATATCATTTGCATAATCACAAAGAAATAAAATCGTATATATTTTTTGAATATTTTTTAACCTTGAAATTACAA
Organism: Cunninghamia lanceolata; assembly: GCA_027924645.1. Classification (NCBI taxonomy): domain Eukaryota; kingdom Viridiplantae; phylum Streptophyta; class Pinopsida; order Cupressales; family Cupressaceae; genus Cunninghamia; species Cunninghamia lanceolata. Next base: position 17,447,665 of record BSBN01000814.1, read on the forward strand.
TATATTCAAAGATAATATCGTAGTGAAAACAAATCACTTTACAATTACAAATAACTTACACTTGGCAATATGAATAAGTTTACATAAGTTTGATTATCATAAGTCATAACATGAAGTACACTACATCTAGAATCTTGATATCTATCACACAAGTCTCAGTGAGTCTTCTGCTATAGAGGGAGATCATCATCCAAGTGCTTTACCTCTAACCATAGATTGGCGATCCCCCACACACCTTCCTTCTTGGAAGTGGTCCTACCCTTCACAAAGATTATAGACATAAAGAACCAATAGGTTGCCATCTAAGTTCTAGTGTTGTGTCCTACATAACTTAATCAACCATACAACTCTAGACAAACTTCTAGCTAAATATGATCATTCTGATAGGTCATACCATCTAGACATTATGAATCGACTAATGCATGTAGAGATAAATGCATCACTTTGGCCAAAGTTTCTATATAAATAGATATTTTCAATAAACATAGTCATGCATTCACACACATCTAACTTGACTTGGAAACTATCTCATCCTACAGTTTGACTTTCTTCACTTAGTATCTCTAGACATAAATTGTTTGAACTATACTCAAATCCTAGTCAATCTGACTTAGAATTAATCCTTAAACTAGGATATACATGCAATATATATAGGTTTAGGTAATACTAACCTTTCAAAGAGTCCCTCTTTGCATACTTGCACTTTCTATGGTCTATGACTTCCTGTCATTCTACTCATTGTCTCAAATATTAAACACTCTTGTGTTATATAACAAGTTTTGACTCTATCAGAAATTAGAAATTAGAAATCATTTAAATTGATCAAAGTGATTCTTAGACTCTTCCTAAATTATTTTGTCTTGATCTATGGTTTCTCAACCATTTATTGTCGACCATAATATACAAAAACAATTTCATAATCAACTTAAGAGTTCTAAGTTTTCTAAACCCTTTCTGGGTTAATTCTAGGGTTTAACTTCACTAACCCAATACCTTGAAATATCAAATACCCTTGTTTTTCTAAAGATAAGAATTTTATAATAATATAACATGAAAACAAAAACCTCTAGTCTTCCCTTGACCTCTTGGCATTTTTTGAATTCACATTCACAAAACATGAATAAACATAATATACAAGGTATATCCTCGTTCATTTAATATATTAATGAATACTATCATTTTCAAAACTAATCTTTTGACTAAGTTCAATCTTCCAACCTAAATAGGTTTGAGTCTAAAAGATAATAAAATACTTCCAACCTCTTGGTCTTCTTAAGTCTACTAACTTTTGATATAAGATAGGTTATGAACCCATAAATAAAATCATCAAAAATAAACCTTCATCATTAATCATAGGTACAACAATCATGTGGGGTTGAGTTACAAATCCCCCTTCATGCCCTAATTGAAGTTGAATCATATCAATGATGTCCAACATTGGGCTAACTTTGTCTTCTATGCACTTAGCACTAAAATAAGTTCTATTAAACATATATTATGAGAACTATAAATTCCCATCTCCTAGTATGCATATACCCTTGAGCTGGTTTAATAGTCTCAATCTTGAAACATAGGAGAAGTTAATTATGTCTCCTAGTATACTCTTTCTCGATATGGTTTAACATAAGTAATAGTTGTTAATCAAAAGGCTACCTAGGTTTCCACAGTCTTGGTTCACCCAGTCCCCTAGAATTATATTACAATGTGTCAGGAAGAACTCTATTTAGAAAAATAGTGATTATATTCTTCCAAATACAAGAATACATCTACGGATCTATCATAGTCTTCATCATAGCATAATGGATCAATTTCCATTTTCCTAGTTTCCCACTACTCACATAGAATCCAAGTAAAATAATATAATGAAAATAATATTATACGATAACACCTGCAACCAAAGATAGACCAGTTAAACATTTTCTCCATCAAGGGAACCTTCAAAGAATTGGAGGCAAAGTTTTAAAAGTTGGACCATGAAAAAGTACTATTATAGGTTCCTTGAGCATCATGGAAAACAATTACACCCGTAGTCTAGACATGGAGTAATTGGCAGCTTCCTTCAAGGCCACCCCTAATTAAGAAAGATAAAATGTTGAATGGGTGGTTAAGGCATCTAAGTTTCTTATACACAAGGTAGGTGTTACCAAGCATCCTGATAGAATTGTTAGTTATGAGTTCACCAATATAGAGATCATTGTACTAGATTAGACAAGTCTATGTCTGATTCTATTATGCAAAGGTTCAGTTTAAAGTTTGCATAACTATACGTCCCATAACATTTTTATGAAGGTTCATCAAATTTTGTATATCTATCCCAAACATTTAAATCTGAGTATAAATAAATCAAAGTCTTGCTCTAAGACAAGGTCATCTGCCCTTGATAGTTTCTTCAAATCATGAGAGAGTGCTTAGTCAATATATTGCATCCTTAATGAACTAAGGCATATGTCACCCTAGACCAAGGTTTCCATCAGTCACTCATGCTCATACGGTTTTAACAAAACTCGATAATGCCATAATAGAAAATACCAAGCTTAATGACTTGTAAAACATTGCAATAAAGGATTTCCCTAATTCATACACTTAAAGTGAGAGATAAATCATTTATTCAAAAACTCAATCTAACCTAGTTTAATGATAAATATGTAATGGTGTAGCCTATATAGGCCTAAGCACAATGAAAAGAGAGACACCCCAAAAAGTTGAAGTTCACATTTTGTGCACAACAAAAGATACCACACATTGTCATCTAGAACTAGATTAATAATAAGATTCAACCTCTATTATGGCCTACACACTCTTTGTCTCTTTAAGGCGACTATAATAAACAAGAACCTCATTAAATTCAAGTTCAAAAAGAAGTTTGTTCAAAATTGAACAACAAAACATAGTTTAACAGAAGTGCATTATCACAAGGTACATAAGAACTAGATTAGTATTACTATGGGTCTATATCAACCCTAAGCATTATTCATTCAAGCTTCTCAAATTATTTAGTATAATAAAAACATCTTATCTTGACTCCATGGCTCTATTTTAGATCCATAACACAATATGACCAAAATCTAATTCTATATCAAATGGAACCATGACTTGACTAGTATGTTGGCTTGACTGGCATATTGTGTGTTGGCATTGATGTCAACTTGTTTATGGATCAAGTGTTTACACAAGAGTTTGTGATGTGCCATTATGTTATGAGATTGTTGGAAAATGGAAAAGTGGCACATTATGTTGGTGTTTGTTGGAAAGTACATATGTTGTGTTCAGATGGTCTTAATAGGTTTCCTTCAAGTGATGTTCATGCCTCATGATCATGCTTCAAGAGTTGACTTGATATTGTTGATCATTCAAGGTCTTAAGGTATAGTGTGTTGATGTTTTGTTGTTTGGGTTGTGATGATAGTTCATGCTTCAATCAGCCTTTTATGTTCATCCTTAGTGATGTTAATGATCATGTTTAAAGTTCATGTCTTGATTATGATGTCTTGATACATACTTGAGTGATCATTATGTTGGAGTTGGAGGTTAAAGGTGATGATTATGCTTTATGTATGTCAAAAGGATTATGTCATACTTCATGATCAGTTGATGCCTCACGAGAGTCCTGATGCAAGAGTTGCTTCATCTATGATAGGAGTTTTGATGTTGTTTGATCTTCAAGATGGTTTGATATTGTTCCATGTCATGGTTGTCATGCTTCATGCTATGATGCTAGTTCAGGAGTTGTTATGGAATTGCTGATATGGTATATCTTGAAGTTTATCATGGTGTCATAGTATAAATATCTCTTCATGACAAAATGTATTATGCAGATGATGAGATCCACAGTTAAGGGTTACAAGAGATGTGAGTGGCAATGTGAAAGGTTGGTGACAATTATCTTCTTTGTCAATGCTAATGCACTATATTTTACAGCAATAACTTATGGTGATTTCACATGTGTTTGATGATACATCATGTTTTTAGAAGCTCTTGTGGTATTCATGTCTTCCTATGTTCTGAAACTCTAAGTTCTCTTCAAAAACCCTAGGTTGCCTAAGTAAAGGACTCTCCTACACTAATAGCCCTTCCTACTAATTATCTCTCTATCAGTATTTAATGTCTGCACGCTTTAAATCTTCAAGCATTTTTTTAGGGTTGATTTATTCCCTTTAATCTTTTTTGCAAACCTTAAAATTCTATGCTAAATCCTATTCTAAACCTTATACTATATTTCCTAAAGACCTAACACACACCCATCACATACCTTTGCACTTTATTTATGTTGTAAGGTTGACCTGCAATTTTAAAACATTTCACTAAAGGTAACCCGCTGGAGGGTATTGGGGTCGTGGGGGACCGACCCTATCTACCTAGCACTATTGATGGTAGCAATCTCCATATGGGTGTGCGGGCGCCAAAACTAAATCAAAGGCCGTAATTCAAATTTCCTAAGGTGGGTAGTGGTGAATTGATTGCTGATATTTAAACATGAGATCCCACTCCTTGGCATCAACATTGATAGTTATTTGAACGTTGGTCTGTGTGTGACAACATAGAAGATGCTTTTTAGGACTATTTTTAGCCTTTCAAATGGCATTTTTTTGTGAAGCTTTAAATGCATAAAGGTTTAAGGTGATTTGTCCTTATTTAGGCTCTCTCATGCAAGTGATGAGGATATTGGCATGAATAGATTCTTTTTCTATTCTGAGGGATTTATTTGCCAAATTTTTTTATTGCTTTTAAAAGGAGAGATTTTTATTGTTAAGGGAGTGGTTTTCTTTTTGAGAAGATGAATTTATGCAGATGGACAGATGGAATATTATTCTGACTGAGAAATATTTATTGAAGATCATGAGCAGAGAATAATGACTTTTTGAAGACATTTTTTTACGTTTATGGGAACCAGATATAGAATTGGTTTTATGAAGACTTTATAGTGCATGAAGAGGGATTTATTTGTAGGATTTTTTTTTTTGGAGAAAGATGTTTATGGAATGATGGCATGATAGGGTGATATGGAAATGTGCAGAAGAAATAGAGATTTGGGAATTGACTAAAAATAGACAAGTGAATTAATATTTTTTTACAGGGATTTTTGATAGAAAGAAAGTGTGCTTTGAATGAGAAAATAGTGGGTTTTATGTGTAATGACTCCTTCCTTTTTAGTGATTGAACTTGATGTAGAAAATGATTGTGGGAATGGACTACATATGACAACGGATTTATTTCCTTGTTTGAGAATTATGAATACTGAAAAAATATGTGGATTTTTGAGTGTGAATATGCAGGTGAGTCAGGTGATTGTGAGGGTGAATGTTTTATCTGAGAATTGAGAGGTGTATGAGATGATATTATAGGTGATCCAAGCATAGTAAGAGGACATTATGCAATAGATATACAAAATATGAATGTAGATGAATTGATTTCTAGACTGAGGAAGAATGATATATTTTTATGAGCATTGAAGTTAAACAGAGAAACCCTTTGTACTATTTATGTTTTTTTGAGATTGTTGTATGTACTCCTATTGCCAGTGAGGCACATTGTAACTAGTGAGGTTTATGGCTAGTGATGCCTATTTGTGATCAGTGAGATCTTAGCCAGTGAGGTTTTCTAGTGAGGCATAATGGAGATTAAAGTTCATAGTGGTTTTTACCCTTTTGGGGTTTTCCACTCAATCACCTGTGTCATGTGTTGATCCTTCTATCTCTTGGGCTTTGTCAATGTTTTATGTCCTGATGCATTTGTTATATGCTTCATGATGGGTTATAACATGGTGTATTGTTTTGATATTATTGTGAGAAGATCTTGTTTGAAAAATTGGTTTTGTTGACCACTAATTCATCCCCCCTCTCAGTGGTCTATAGTATTCCAACAATTGGTTTCAGAGCTACAGGTTCCCTGCAGGAGTCTAACATATTTAGGTAGATTTTGGAAGAGGAATACTATGGGTAAGTGTAGAAGAAATAAGGGAAGGAGAGAAGCCAAGAATTTTTTTTTCAACAAGTCCAAACCAAATCAAGGGATGAGGTGTTGCAAGAAATACCCTACCAATTGACACATGACATGATATATCTAAAAGAGAAGAAGATTTTGTTGTTGAGATTGATGACAAAGAAGGAGACTTATTTGTGAGTGTAGATGAACATGAACAGGAGTATGATGAAGATGAATGTGAAATTGATGTTGAAGGAGAACTCATGTTGGCCCTAGGTGAGATCAAGAAATTCAAAAAGGAGAACTAGAGATTAGAGTTGCAGCTACAACAAGAAAAGGAATCCAAAGACAAAGTACTTTTAGACCTTGAAAGAGTATCTTTAAATATTTAAGAGGCAAGAAATCATATTGTGAATTTAAGGACACAAGTTGAAGAATTAGATAAATTGATTATCAGCCTAAAGTTTAATATTGAAGAGGTCAAGAGGACAACAGATGTTGCGAAGTCTGAATGTGAATTCAAATCTATTGAATGCCTAAAACTAGAGGCTAAGATAGTCACCTTGAGAAAAGATATTGAAAATCTCAAGACTCAATCAGAGAAAAATTAGAAATTTGAAGAGAGCACCAACAAGTTATATGAGATGTTGGGAAAACAAAAGCTTTACAAGGATAATACTAGCCTAGGATATGAAGAAGGGAAGACTTCTAAAGTCAAAGAGATTCCTAGAAAGAAAATTGATCTAAGTTATGATGCTACTACTCCTGATGGCAAAAAGAAGTTTGAAGCTGAGATGAAGACCAAAGATGAGTTTATCAAAATGCACAACCAAAGGAGAAATCTCAGAAGAACTGCTCCAGCAAGACAACCACATATGTACAGGTACAATTACTCATTTTTTGATTATTGTTATACCTATAATCAATTTGTACACAAAGAAATTGACTGTAGATGAAGGAGTCAATCTACTTCAATAAGGAATGTTGATCTAGTGTGTTACAATTGCAATAAAGTTGGACACAAAAATAAATTATAGAGTGCATGGGAAGTATGATCATGCATGGAATCACAACAAAAGTTCTCATTAGCTGTCAAAAGGGAATTATCATTCATTTGATCCTGATTACAATATAGTCTGTTATAAGTGCAACTCTCTTGGTCACAAAGCACATAGTTGCACAAAAGCATCACCTAGTTTGAAAGATTAGAAAAGAAAAGAGCCTGAAAAGGTTTGGAAGAAGAAACCTATGAAAGTTTGAGACTGAAAGAAAGCCAAGAAAAGATAGACTCTAAACCTATGCATATTGCACAAGACACTTCACCAATTGAATGAAATACAACATGAGGTTAGGGGGCGTTGTTCAAAGTCCTATCTCTTACCCCCAAGGTGAAAATTAGGAAGCTGTAGCAGTCAAGGAGCAAGTGAAAGTATATCAGCATGATCAACAATCAAGTCCTTCTCTCTTCAAAATTTAGTGATTTAGTTGTCATATGTTGTAATTGCAAGTGATGAGATATACATATATGCTAAATGTAGATAGCATTAGTGCACTTCAACATAGGGGGAGTTGTATTGAGATGTTTTGAGCATATTGTTCAGTCATAGCATGCTATAATAATTCTTGACAGAGATAGAATGTGTTTGTAGAGTTTAAGAAAATCATACAAGTAGGAATAGATGACTATCATGAGGCATTATACTTTGCATGATTTCAATGCTTTATCAAAAATGGTTATGTTGTGACTTCATGAGTGTCTCAAGGGGAGCTTTGATGATATCTTTTTGATGTTCTTATTGGGTATCTTTGTTTGAAGTTTATGCTAGTTTGTGCAAGGACTATTTAGGACAATCACTATGACTGTCATAAAAATTGCACCATAACAGTCATTAGTTCTAATTAGTCATGTGTCATGGTGTATAATCAGAAATTTTAGATGGACATGTGTAATTTCAGACTCTGCAACCTTTGGAACAAGCTATGGCATCCAAAACAAGGTAAAATCATTCATGACAATCAATGATCAATTCATGGAGAGGTTTGACATCTATGACAATGTTTGTTATGCATGAAGGACAACCATATCTTTGGATGATAGCAAGAGGATAGAGATATTAGATATGATAGTGATTTACTTGAAGAAGAGTGTATTTTTCTTGATTTATTTTTGGCTTTCAATAGGGAATAGTGATCAGCATTCGAAGAGTTGATGACAAACATATAACTATTTTTACACTTTATGAAGCTTCAAAGTCATTTGTAGGAGGAGATTATTTGCTGCCCTTTGCCATTGATGTCAAAGGGGGAGAATGATGTAGAGTTAGCTCTTGTGTTGCCATCAATGCCAAAGGGGGAGATTGTTGGCTTGACTAGCATATTGTGTGTTGGCATTGATGTCAACTTGTTTATGGATTAGGTGTTTACATAGGAGTTTGTGATGTGACATTATGTTCTGAGATTGTTGGCAAATGGAAAAGTGGAACATTGTATTGGTGTTTGTTGGAAAGTTCATATGTTGTGTTCAGATGGTCTTAATGATAGGTTGTCTTCAAGTGATGTTCATGCTTTAGGCTCATGCTTCAAGAGTTGACTTGATATTGTCAGTCATTCAAGGTCTCAAGGTCTATTGTGTTGATGTTTTGCTATTTGGGTTGTGATGATGGTTCATGCTTTAGTTAGCCTTTGTTGTTCATCCTTGGTGATGTTGATGATCATGCTTAAAGTTCATGTCTTGATTATGATGCCTTGATACATACTTGAGTGATAATTGTGTTGTAGTTGGAGGTTAAAGGTGATGACTATGCTTTATGTATGTCAAAAGGATTATGTCATACTTCATGATCAGTTGATGCCTCAGGAGAGTCCTAATGCAAGAGTTGCTTCATCTATGACAGAAGTTTTGATGGTGTTTGATCTTCAAGATGGTTTGATATTGTTCCATGTCATGGTTGTCATGCTTCATGTTATGATTCTAGTTCAATAGTTGTTATGGAATTGTTGATATGGTATGTCTTGAAGTTTATCATGGTGTCACAGTATAAATATTTCTTCATGACAGATTGTATTATGCAGATGATGAGATCCACAGTCAAGGGTTCCAAGAGATGTGAGTGACAATGTGAAAGGTTGGTGGTAGTTATCTTCTTTGTCAATGCTAATCTACTATATTCTATAGTAGTAACTTATGGTGATTTCACATGTGTTTGATATCACATCATGTTTCAGAAGCTCTTGTGGCATTCATGTCTTCCTATGTCCTGAAACTCTAAGTGCTCTTAAAAAACCCTAGGTTGCCTAAGTAAAGGAATCTCCTTCTACATTAATATCCCTTCCTGCTAATTATCTCTCTGTAGTATTTAAGGTCTGCAAGCTTTAAATCTTCAAGCATTTTTTTAGGGTTGATTTATTCCCTTTAATCTTTTTTGCAAACCCTAAAATCCTATGCTAAATCCTATACTATATTTCCTAAAGACCTAACACCCACCCATCACATACCTTTGCACTTTATTTATGTTTTAAGGTTGACCTGCAATTTCAGGACATTTCACTAAAGGCAACATGTTGGAGGGTATCGAGGTCATGGGGGACCGACCCCCTCTACCTAGTGCTACCGATGGTAGCAGTCTCCATATGTGCGCGCAGGTGCCAAAACTAAATCAAAGGCCCTAATTCAAATTTCCTAAGGTGTGCAGTGGTGAATCGATGGCCAATATTTAAATGTGAGACCCCACTCCTTGGCATCAACATTGACGGTTATTTGAACGTCGGCCTGTGCGTGACAACATAGAATATGCTTTTTAGGGCTATTTTTAGCCTTTCAAATGGTAGATTTTTGTGGAGCTTTAAATGCATAAAGATTTAAGGTGATTTTTCCTTATTTAGGCTCTCTCATGCAAGTGATGAGGATATTGGCATGAATAGATTCTTTTTCTATTCTAAGGGATTTATTTGCCAAATTTTTTTATTGCTTTTAAAAGGAGAGATTTTTATTGTTAAGGGAGTGGTTTTTTTTTTGAGAAGATGACTTTATGTAGATGGATGGATGTAATATTATTTAGACCAAGAAATATTTATTAAAGATCATGAGTAGAGAATAATGACTTTTTGAAGACATTTTTTACATTTATGGGAACCAAATATAGAATTAGTTTTATGAAGACTTTATGGTGCATGAATAGGGATTTATTTGCAGGAATTTTTTTTGGAGAAAGATGTTTATGGACTGATGGCATGATGGGGTGATATGGAAACATGCAGAAGAAATGGAGATTTGGGAATTGACTGAAAATAGACAAGTGAATTAATATTTTTTTTACAGGGATTTTTGATAGAAAGAAAGTGTGCTTTGAATGAGAAAATAGTGGGTTTTATGTGTAATGGCTTCTTCCTTTTTAGTGATTGAACTTGATGCAGAAAATGATTGTGGGAATGGAATACATATGATGGAAGATTTATTTCCTTGTTTGAGAATTATGAATACTGAAAAAATATGTGGATTTTTGAGTGTGAATATGTAGATGAATCAGGTGATTTCGAGGGTGAATGTTTTATCTAAGAATTGAGAGATGTATGAGATGATATTACAGGTGATCCAAGCACAGTAAGAGGACATTATGCAATAGATATACATAATATGATTGTAGATGAATTGATTTCCAGATTGAGGAAGAATGATATATTGTTATGAGCATTGTAGTGAAATAGAGAAACCCTCTGTACTATTTATGTTTTTTTGAGATTTTTGTATGTACTCCTATTGCTAGTGAGGCATAGGATTTGTGATCAGTGAGATCCTAGTTTTTCTAGTGAGGCACATTGTAACCAGTGAGGTTTATGGCTATTGAGGCCTATTTGTGATCAGTGAGATCTTAGCCAGTGAGGCTTGCTTGTAACTATTGAAGTTTTCTAGTGAGGCATAATGGAGATTAAAGTTACCCTTTTGGGGTTTTCCACTCAATCACCTGTGTCATGTGTTGATCCTTCTGTCTCTTGTGCTTTGTCAATGTTTTATGTCCTAATGCATTTGTTATATGCTTCCTGATGGGTTATAACATGCTGTATTGTTTTGATATTATTGTGAGATCTTGTTTGAAAAATTAATTTTGTTGACCATTGATTCACCCCCATCTCAATGGTCTATAGTATTCCAACATGGTAGTCATTTATTAGGTAACCCTTAATGAAAAACTCTCACAACTCTAATGATTAGAGGATAATCCTCACTCATAGTTTATATTGACACAATGTCAAACATGAGCAATTTCATTATTATCACTATATGTCCATTTTTAAAGCTGATAAAATCTAATGAAAACAACACTACATGCAAAAATCACTAGGAAACTTACCTGTATTATTTGTTGAGCAAGCTACACCAGCATAACTTATCCTTTCCCAAAATCCTTTAACTAATATTGCTAGAGATTTTTCTAAGCCGACACATTCCAAAAGATGCTCTGTGTAGCTTGTTACACCATGACCAACATGGGTTCTCTTGTACCAATTCATTTTCTTCTCTCAACAACATGTTTTTCCCATGGCCATCGACCATTCTCCTCCTGAGAAGTTAAGAATGGCCATCACTCCTCCCCTAAAGCGTTTTGTTGAATAATAAACTCTTTATTCTAGTGGCATGCTAGCAAGGAATATTTCGTCTTCCTTATTCAATGCCTCCAAAATAAAACTACCACTCCTGATGATTCGTACTACCTATATCTCCATGATAACACTTCAGTAGCGAGGCACACTCTTCTCCTTTTTCCTTCCCCTTCAACCTCCTTCCTCACCTGATGATATAGCCATCTTAAAGGCTTAATTCCACTCCATACCCCGTGGTTTTCCTCCCATAAACAAACCTATAAAAGCTCTCAATGGAGGCATGCAAACATAAAAGAGGTTATTGGTCATTAAAGTCCACTATACAAATAGTTCAAGCACTCCTCCATACTCTCTAAATCATCATGGAGTGAAGCAAAATAAGTGCCCATAAGGTCACATAGTAGCTAGCATTAAATATGCAACTATACCACGTACCTTCTAAAATTCAACGTATACCACGTATAAATTTATACTTATAGATCACATTAAATAAATGAATATATATATATATATATATATATATATATATATATATATATATATATATATATATATATATATATATATATATATATATATATATATCAACATAATATTTGCATATACAACGTTAACTAATGTTGTTTTTAATATTCGACAAGATATGAGAATGGGGTCAAGGTATTCTCCCCCTCTCAATCTTGTTTAAACACCATAATAAATAGCTTATCATAATGGCATTCATATCGGAATTACCAATAAAGAAATAGTTTAACCACTAATAAAAATTTTCTATTGAATATAAACTATATTCATATCAAACAATGATTGATGACTATTGACCACTTCCATGTCGATGGTCAAACTTCTTGACTTGGTTTATGACAAAACATAAACTTAGTGGATCTTGTTGATAAATCGACGAGTATTGAGTCAACACCAAACTTAGCCCAATTTGGTCAAACACAACTTACCAAACTTGATGAGGGTTCATTGAGCTATGAAGGCATGCGACTTATATGGAAACAACCTGTTCTTTTCCATACGTCTATTCACTTCTCTCCAATGATGCTCTCCCTCTCTTTCTCAGAGGGTGGGAAAACCTATGTTTAGTAGTAAAAAGAGGAAGATGGATGATGGTGATGGGGTTTTAGTTTCAAGGGTAAATCCTCCTTTCACTACAAACATTCAAGGACATATCAACCAAGTTGAATCTCTACTAAGAAAGAGCATTCACCTAATAGGTTGGACTATCACTTGGAACAATGCGGAAGCTCAGATGTTATCAATCAATATCTCAATTTAATGATCAAATACTATTAAAACCCTAATTATGTAAAACATAAGCAAATTGATGAATTACGACAAATCCTTGTAGACTAAGGTAGTAGGTAGAGATTAATAACTAACTTTGTTTTGAAGTTTGGGAAGTGAAACTCAGGGACACCTCCACTAGTGCCCCTGTCCAAGGTATTATTTTCTACATAGAATCTGAATCTCCTCCCGACATTGATATTCACTGTATCTTCTATTTCTGCCCCGAAAGATGCAGAGGACACCTCCACTAGCGTCCTAGTTCAATGCCAGATGTTTTTTAGGATGTTAGAAGCTCTTTAGATACTAATTATCACTATCTAAATTATTTTTGTGTTCCAAGATCTGAAGGACACTAGCACTAATGCTTGTGTCCAAGTAGTCCTTTTCTTTAAGGATACAGAATCTACACACTATCTCATTGCTCCTGTAACTCCACTCCATCTAGATACAAAACCTGTAACCTACAATCACAAAGGAGTGTGGTTGGGGGTTTTGGTGTTTAGAGGCTTGCCTCAGTCAAGCCCCAGAGAGACATTCAAGTCTTTCGAACACTATTTTTAGATAGAGAGTGCGTATCCCTGTGGGATATAGGCAAAAGCAAATGATAAATGATTCAAACACAAATAGATATCACCTTAGAAGTGTAGATCTCACATAAATGAAGGCTCTTCAATCACATGAGAAGATGAAGCTAAATCTATAATCACAAACACAATAACAATGCTCTACTCTGCAACAATGTATATCATGGATGCTCTAAAATCACAAGTTAGTCAAAAGTTCATAATCATCTTCTAGTTTGCAAATGAAACACTAAACATGCTTATATATGCAACTACATACATTCTCTCCAAGAATTTTGTAATTCAAACTTGAGATGTCAGCATAGGACCTAAATAACGGTCATAAAATTGACATTTAAATTTATGGCTGACCCAAAATAGGGTAGGACTAGGGCGCTAGCGCCCAAGTCCACCTTCCCAATTTTGGTCGGTAGTCATCAAAGTGGAATCCCCTAGGTCTTATTTGGCATAAGACTTTAGGGTTTTCTCATCGGCATTCACAATTAACATGCAAGATGCCCTACATGCATTTTAAGGACCCATGAGCTAAACCTTAAGAGGGAAAATCCCCCAAGGGGACATTTTTTGACATAAAATTTAGCCCCCACTTTAATGTATGTATAAATGTGAGGCCAATACATGCATTAAAGTATGATCAAAACACAACAAACACACCAAGCATGGTGAAGACATGTCAAACACACTGAAGATAGTAACAGACACGCAAAAAATAGAGAAGATAGTTACAATCATGTAAAACATGGAGAAGACATCATTGAAGGCATGCAAAACATAATGAATATAGTGATTATTTATTTTTCATTTTCACATATATATGAATACAAATGCAAGTACAAGGAAAGTAAACACACAACCCAAAATATAGGATGGACTCATCGCCACATGTCTTTAGACTGCATATGGGACAACAGACACACAATACAAATCTTAGAGTGTAGGAGGGATGCATCACCACCAGTCTTTAGACTACACTTGAGAACAAACACAACATACAAATCCCAAAGCATAGGAGGGACTCATCACCACCAATCTTTAGACTATGCTTGGGAACAAACAAACCATACACACATAGATGGAAGACACAGAGAAAACACGATAGAGAAATGATGGAAGAAACCTATTGCTAGGTTTGCTACCATCTTAGGCACATTACAGGCACACACCCATGATTGGGCTTCGCTACAACAATCATCGAAGGCATGCTTAAGGGAGGATACACCAACCTTGCCTACTTGAAGGACTTTTAGAAAATGACAGGATGTGCAATCTCCTCGAGAAATACACCATCCCCACCTCCACAGAGGGCTTAAAATAAAAAGGATATGCACGATATGCCACCTCCGTAGAGGGCTTAATGATTACAATGTAAAATAAAGATGTGAGCTCGCTCAGAGATACAACATCCCACCTCCATGGAGGGCTTAAAAACACACTTCGTTAGTACCAAAATCATCAGACAACTTACCTTATATATGTCCCCACCTTAAGGTGGTTGATATCGTATACTGATATCAAGCATATTAAGGTAGAAAGAAAATACACAAGGGAACATGAGATCTCACAAAGCCTATGCCCCCAGTGGTGACATATACTTTATGATCACCAAATGTTCCCACAAACACACAATTTCCTGCAAGAAAAGGTGTTAGCAACCATATAATCATGATAAAAAACAATCATTCACATAAAGAGCTGAGAAAGGCAAGATCCAAGATAAACAAAGTTCATGGAGCAACAATATTGTTATGTTTTGTAAGTGTGATAAGACAACATCAAAATATCACACAGAGTGATTCTACTAGCCAAGCATCGGATAATATATATCAACCCCGTCATCATGTATGGACTAGGTCCATTTTTTGATTTCTTGTTGAAGGGACACTAGTTCTGTATCAGTATTATATGTTTTTCGTTATCCACCAACTAGATAGAACCACTAGAGGAAGGTAAACAATAAATCAAGAGAGGAGAAACAAGTGCCCTAGGGTCGTCACATAGGAAGGTGCCCCCAAGTTACCAACTGCAATGCTATGTCCCTAGGACACAACACACAATAATGAAAATGGAAGAGAGGCAATATAGAAGAATGATGATACAAATAGAAGGGTCACAACAGAGGTAGTCTCTCAGTATCCTTGACCTTACAAGAGAATAAAGGGTCATCCTAGAAGCCTAAACAATACATAACACATCACGAGGGAAACACAACACAGAGGTAAAGGGTTAGAAATACTTACTTGATACAATACAATGTTAGCAACATATATATTTAGGAGGAGGCCACCCTTGAGAGCAACTATAATAGGTGCTACAATGAGTGTGGCTTAGGGAGAGAGAAATACACCTATTCACTATCCTCTTAGGAGGTGGAAGGAGTGATTTGTTTTGAGTGATCTTGACATCCATCCATAAGAGATTTAATGTGAGGGACCTTTCCTCATCCACTAGTGTTACATATTTTGAAGAGAGAGCATAAGAATGAAGGGAAGGTAAGGTGTTGTGAGGATAATTGTTGGTGATTGTATCTCTAGTGGTGTTCAAAGAATATGCAATCAAGTTTTTCACATCCGTAGTGATATCTAAGGGACCTAAACATTCAACCAAAGGAAGGGGATCAAGGATCTTTACTTCCTTAGTGATGTCCAAAGTACTTGAATATTCAACTAAAGGAGGAAGATTGATAGTATGATCCATAGAGGTTTCATGCACTATGATAGGGAGAGAGTTTTTATTGTTGTTAGATGAAAGCTCATTGTCTACCCATGGAATGTGCTTGGATGGAGAGGCTTCTTTATTCACTAATTCTTCATCTTGGATAGAAAGAGCATTGTAATAAAGAGGTGGTGGGAGCTCTTCATTCACTAATGCTTCATCTTGGCCAAAAAGAGCATTGGAATGAAGAGATGGTGGTATAATGTTAGGAGATGTGTCAATGAAATCATCCTCCTGCATCAAAGTGTCCACATAAGGAGGAACAACTTTGGGAGAGGGATCATAAGGTAAACCTAAGTTATCATCACATGTAGGAGGCGTAGTGGAATGTCCAAAAGAGATAAAGTCATCTAGGGATTCCTCTAACATTCTGAAGTCATCACTACTAAATGATGCAACATATTTATTATTATTTATGAATTTAGTGAGGTCATCTAATATTGAGGGTTATGTTCCCATGAGATTTGTGAAACCATCAAAATTAGATATATAGCAAAGGATTTCATGTGGAACACATATAAATATTAACATCATAGATATATACAATCTATTTTAAGACTTGAGGATATTCATGAGTGAATTTGGAAAAATTATCAATGTCTATGATGTATTCCAACAATGCTTCCAAAGATGAATAATAAGAAGTATCCATGATGAAAAGATCGAGGAAATCAGTCTTTAAATAGTAAAACTCACAAATTTCACAATCAATCAAGTAAATAACAAGGCAAGATAACTGAGACGGTTTCACACCAAGCACTTGTTTGAGGGAAACATGTAGAAATACACACATATTCCACAGCAAACAAAGTGGATAGGAGGAAAGAGTACAACACAACAAGGTCCCATTGATGATTTTAAAGGTTTGGATCAAGAGATGTGAACAAAGTGTATAGACACCTAGTGTTGAAATACACAATGTGTGTTTTAACAAATGTGCCAATTTCACAAAATGCTATGAAATGAAGCAAAATTTTGAGATTAATAATGAATTTAGGATTGAATATGAGTGCAAGATCTGAAATTCAAGATATCTAAGATGGATGCAATGAAGCAACACCAATTTATGCTTGTTTATGACCTAAAATGCTTGATTTTTCACTCTTTTCACAAATTTTCAATGCAAATGGCTAAGAGAAGAGGTGGTGTGAAGAATTTTAAGAGGGGAAAAAAATAATATGGCTAATAAAAGTCCAATTATGCAGAAATATCCTTCACAACATGCCTACAGTGCAGATCTAGAGTGATGACAAGTCAAGACCTAGTGAAAATATACCTAAAATATGCATTTTTTCACCAATTTTCAATGTAGAAGCCTAATAGAAAGGGTGTTGTAAGGAATTTGATGAGGGAAATAAGATTATAACCCTAATATAAGTCAAATAATGTAGAAAAATCCTTTACAACATGCCTAGAATGCAATTCTAGAGAGACGATAAGGCCAAATCTAGTGAAAATGCAAGGTTTTCAAACCCTAGACATGATTTTTTGCAAAAATGACACTATGATGCAACACTAAAATTATAAATCAGACCTAAATGAGTTTTTGAAAAGGCAGTAAAATATAAAAGAAGATTTTAACTACAAACCCTAGCTAATGCAAAACTAGGTTTTTATGAAAAATGCATAATTTCAAGCAATTTTTAACCAATTAAGCATGAAAATGCAATGCAAATGAATACTAAATGATGAATTTCTATAATTTAAATCAGATCTAATTAAAATAACAGAAATTAAATGCCAAGTAATTTAAATTATGCTAAAATAGAAGCCTGATGCTAATTTTTTCAAAATTTTCAATTTTTTTTTGTAATTTTTCAAATGCAATAAGATGAATGAATGCAAATCTATCACAAAACACTCAGCAAGGTGAAAAAAATTCAAAAACATGGGTTCACCAAAATTTTTAGTAGTAAAAAAAGGAAGATGGATGATGGTAATGGGGTTTTAGTTTCAAAGGTAAATCCTCCTTTCACTACAAACATTCAAGGACATATCAACCGAGTTGAATCTCTACTGAGAAAGAGAATTCACTTAACAGGTTGGGATGTCACTTGGAATGATGTGGAAGCTTAGATGTTATCAATCAATATCTTAATTTAATGCTCAAATACTCTTAAAACCTTAATTATGTAAAATAGTAAGCAAATTGATGAATTATGACAAATCCTTGCAGACTAAGGTAGTAGGTAGAGATTAATAACTGACCATTTTTCAAAGTTCTAGAAGAGGAACAATCAGGGACACCTCCACTAGCACCCCTATCTGAGGTACTATTTTTTTCACAGAATCTAAATCTCCTCCTGACACTGGTATTCACTGTATCTTTTATTTCTTCCCCGAAAGATGCGGAGGACACCTCCACTAGCATTCTAGTCCAATGCTGGATATTTTTCAGGATGTCAGAAGCTCTTCAGATGTTGATTATCACTATCCAAATTATTTCTATGTTTTGGGATCTGGAGGACACTGCCACTAACGCTCGTGTCCAAGCAGTTTTTTTCTTTAGGGATGCAGAATCTACACACTGTCTCACTGCTCCCTGCAACTCCACTCCGTCCAGATACAAAAACTGTAACTTGAAATCACAAAGGAGTGTGGTTGGGTGCTGTGGTGTTTAGAGACTTGCCTTGGTTAAGCCCTAGAGAGACATTCAAGTCCTTCAAACACCGTTGTTAGATAGAGAGTGTGCATCCTTGTGGGATAGAGGCAAAAAAAATGATAAATGATTCAAACACAAATAGATATCACCTTAGAAGTGTAGATCTCACATAAATGAAGGCTCTTCAATCACATGAGAAGATGAAGCTAAATCTACAATCACAAACACAATAACAATGATCTACTCTGTAATAATGAATATCATGGATGCTCTAAAATCACAAGTTAGCCAAAAGTTCATGCTCATCTTCTAGTTTGTAAATGAAACACTAAACATGCTTATATATGCAACTACACACATTCCCACCAAGAATTTCGTAATTCAAACTTGAGATGTCGGCATAGGACCTAAGTAACAGTCATAAAACTATTATTTAAATTTAGGGCTGACCCAAAATAGGGTAGGAGTAGGGTGCTAGTGCCCAAGTCCACCTTGCCAATTTTGGTTAGGAGTCATCAAAGTGGCATCCCCTAGGTCCTATTTGTCATACGACTTCAAGGTTTTCTCATCCAGATTCACAATTAACATACAAGATGCTCTAAATACATTCTAAGGACCCAGGAGCTAAACCTTAAGAGGGAAAAGCCCCCAAGGGGTCATTTTTTGACATAACAACCTATTTCCTGATTACAATTTACAATAATCAAATTGGGATTAGTATATCGTTAGTCAATTCATAAACCTTATGAAATCATAACATCTTATAATCACATATCAATTCTAATCATATAAACATAAACTCATGATATCATTGATTTTTTCCTAATATTTTCACTTAACATAAAATCATTAAATCATGCATAATTAACTATTAATCACATAGAAGTAAAAATTAAAACATAGTCAAAATTTGGGATGTGACAAGTAACTTTTCCTTGTAACTGTCTTTTACAACTAACCATCAAGTACAATAAATCTCTTCCAATAATAAAAGAGACATTGATCCAATGATTATAGAAGCTATAACAAAAATTTTGATAACTAATAAAAAGTTTAAAGAAATATTAAAAGGAAATTTCTTTCTCTTCACCTTCTCTTGCATCATGCCCTACTTGTTCATCTTGAGGTACTTGTTCTCCTATGCCATCCTTGTGTTGCAAGTATGAGGTTAACCAGTGTTGTCATTGATGTCAACATACTCATATTGCATTGATGAGAAGGATTGGATGAGATATGTGCTGAGGATATTGAGAAAATTAGTCTCAATCAGGAACAGTGAAGAACAGTTATAAGAAGAAGGCAAAAGTACTCAATAGGTTGAGGATCAGAGGATGCGGATTAAAGGGTTTGTGGATATGAGTCTTGAGATATTCTAGTTAGGATTTTAGAGGTCCGCATGAAGATCTAAGAAGTTGTGATTGATCAAGTAGAACCGGTTCCGGGAGATGCTCCAGAGTGACAGAATGTTACAAAAAGGTCCGGTGAGATCCGGAAGTGCATTATCCTATTTTGTGGATTGGAAGGAGTGTTTGGGATGTCCTTGTGATGTGTCATCTCAATTTTCTCCTAGTTTGGAGGTCCGGAAGCACCTTGATCAATATGACAGTTGCGATAGACTATGTTCTTTAAGTTCCGGATGAAGAAGAAAAGAATTCTAGTAAGTGGAGGAAGTGCGGATGTACCTAGTCATTCTGGCAAGCATGTGAAGGTTCTTGAATCATGTTGAGGATGTGTTGTCGGTTTACATTAGTGTTAGAGCCCGAAATTGGAGATATACTTCCAGATGAAGATGTTCTTGTTCAGGCTGGCCAACCAGATGAGTTAATTATCTTGCGAATGTTCTTGTGGATGATTGCCAACTTAGATGATTGTTCCTAAGTCGATGCCTTGTATAAATAAAGGTTTGTGAATTCATTTCGAAGTGTGTGGTGTAGCGGATGAGTGTGGCATAGCAAAAGAGCAAAAGGCAGAGTGGAAGTATCTCGGGCTTAAATGGAACTGATCCAGACATGGTAAAGATGTCAATCACTAGTTCAATTTTGTAATACTTGTTATCTTGTAGATAGTGTGTCTCTTGTAGGCAGTGTGCCTCCTTGTGAGCAGTGTGCTCGGGCAGTGAGCCCTAATTGGCATGTGCCAATCCATTTTTCTTATTCTTCTAATAGAGAATAATCCTTGGGTTAATCACCCCATGGTTTTTCCCTTAACCAGGTTTTCCACGTCAAAATCTTGGTGTTTCATGTGTTGATGTGTATCTGCTTTGGTGTTTATGTCTTATGCTTCCATGAATGATTAATTGCTATGCTATTTATTAACAAAGTGGATTTAAGTGTTTGAATTAAAAGAGAATTAAGGATAACTGATTCACCCCCCCTCTTAGTTATCAACAATTGGTATCAGAGCCAAGTTCCTCTAAAAGGAGCTTAACCACTTGAGGAGATCTAGGATGTTGTCATACAAGAAGGACAGTCTGAAGTTTGACGGAACCAACTTCACTCTTTCAAAAGGCTGCATGAAATGTCACTTGGAGTGTATGGGAAAAGCATACTTATCTATGGTCACAAAACCATATGTACCTCCACAGGGTGGTCCGACAACTCTGAATGAAATCACAGATGTTGAAAACAATCTGCGGACAAAAGAAGCTCTCCTAAGTGCATTAACTGACTCAAAGCTCTCAAATGTTATTGGTCTACCAACTGCTTATGAGATCTGGATTAAACTAGAACTTCTACATGAAGGAGATGAATTTGTTAAGAGTGCAAGGTTGCAAAGTCTCAAAGGGAAATTTGAAAGATTGAAGATGAGAGATGATGAAAATATCACTACCTTTATGCCAAGAGTAAATGAGCTGGTATGTGGAATTAGGAATGCTGGTGGAGTTTTGGATGAAAATGAGAT
Organism: Cunninghamia lanceolata; assembly: GCA_027924645.1. Lineage (NCBI taxonomy): Eukaryota > Viridiplantae > Streptophyta > Pinopsida > Cupressales > Cupressaceae > Cunninghamia > Cunninghamia lanceolata. The sequence goes on from BSBN01000814.1 coordinate 17,469,279, forward strand.
TGTTTGCAAAATTCTTAGATCCCTTCCTGCTGCCTACAAAATCAAGGCTGCTATCATTGATGAATTCAGAGCCCATACAACTGTCACAAGAGAATAATTGGCTGGTAAACTGGCTGCATTTGAAATGACCGAGTTTGGAGATGATCCCCCCAAGACTGAATCTGCATTCAAAGCCAGTGCCTATGTGAAAGGCAAACAAAGATTTGATCCATGAGAAAACTCTTCAAGGAAGCTGTCTTGGTTTGATCAAGCAAGAAAAGACATGGAAGAGGAAGAAGCAAAAATATCTCAACTTGAAGCCTTCATTGCAAAAAGACTGCCAAGAGGATCCGATAAGTATGAAGGAAAATTACCCTTTAAGTGCTTCAACTGTAATAAGATTGGTCACTTTGCCTCAATATGTCCGGAAAGATCCACAAGATCAAATTCTAACAGATAAAGGTTCCAAAAGAATTGTTATTATGTTCATGAAGAAACTGATAATGAAGGAGTAACAGATGATGAATCAGAGATAGGAGACAAATCCAGAAAGGAATGGGTGTTCATTGCCATCAAGGAAGAAGATCCAATATTCCCTGAATCTATCAATCATAAGGTTGTAGAAAGAGCTTTGGCTGCCCAAGTTGAAGAAAAGGATGATTGGTTTATTGATAGTGGATGCTCTCACCATATGACAGGTGACAAGAACAAGTTCTTAGATTTAGAAAGGTATGAAGGAGGAATGGTAAAGTTTGGTGACAATTCTGCCGATAGAATCAGAGGTAGGGAAACTATCTCTTTTGATGGAAAGAACAAAATTGGTAATGTACTGTATGTTGAAGGATTGAAGCACAATCTTCTCAGTGTTGATCAGTTGGTGGACAAAGGTTATGATCTTTGGTTCAAGAATGGAAGATGCAGGATCTTTGGAAGCTCTAGAACTGAGATTGCATCCGGTACTCAAACAAAAGGTAATATCTTCCATCTAGTTGGTACTAATAAAAGTTGTTTATTTGTTCAAGTTGATCAAAGTTGGTTATGGCATAGAAGGATGTGTCATGTAAATTTTGATAACATCATCAAGATAAGCAATACTCAAGCTATAAGAGATCTTCCAAAGTTGGTAAAACCTACAAATAATATGTGCAAAGAATGTCAGCTAGGTAAATAGAGCAGAGTTTCATTCAAAAGCAAGGATCAGTCCTCTACCGGATTATTGGAGTTAGTTCATACTGATCTATGTGGTCCGACAAGAATCAAGAGTATGCAAGGTGATAGATATTTCATGTTACTAATTGATGATCATTCCCAGATGATGTGGGTTACCTTTCTGAAAGAAAAATTAGAAGCTTTTGAAAAGTTCAAAATCTTCAAGGCTATGGTAGAGAATCAAACCGGATTGAAACTGAAATGTCTAAGGTCTGATAGAGGTGGTGAATTCACATCTGGTGAATTCATAGACTTTTGTGAGAAGCATGGTATAAAGAGACAGTTGTCTACTCCTAGGACACCATAGCAGAATGGAGTGGTTGAAAGAAAGAACCGGACCATCCAGGACAATGATGATGGAAGCAAATGTTCCCTAGATGTTTTGGAAAGAAGCTATCAGTATTGCAGTCTACACTCTCAATCAAGTTCAAATCAGAAACAATACTGGTAAGACTCCTTATGAACTTTGGTTTGGCATCACTCCTATTATGAGATATTTCAGAGTATTTGGTAGCAAGTGTTACATTAAAAGAGATGAACATCTAGGAAAGTTTGATTCTAGAAGTGATGAAGGAATTTTCTTGGGTTACTCCACTCAAAGTAAAGCATACCGGTGTTACAATAAGAGACTAAGAAAGATGATAGAAAGTACAAATGTGAAGGTTGATGAAGGTATTGAGAAGCCCTCAAGATTTTATGAGTATGATGAAGATGATCAGAATGATGTTCTGATTCAAGGTGCTCCATCCTCTCCTAAAAGTCAGATTCAGACTGATCCAGTAAATCAGGAAGAAGAGACAGGTCTGAATGAGCATGATCAAGAAGCAGAAGTGCAAGAAACTCCCAAAGTTCCAAGGTATGTAAGACTGAACCACTCTGAAGATCAGATCATAGGTGACAAAAACAAAGGTGTGCAAACTAGAAGAAATGTTGCTCAAAATTCAGATGAATGTTGTCTGATTTCAAAGATTGAACCTAAGACAATAAATGAAGCATGCAATGATGAATATTGGACAAAAGCAATGGAAGAAGAATTAATGCAAATTGAAAAAAATCACACTTGGGATCTTGTTTCTAGACTTAGAAACAAAAATGTGATTGGAACCAAATGGGTCTTCCGAAACAAACTAAATGAAGTTGGTGAAGTAATCAGAAATAAGGCCAAATTAGTCTGCAAAGGCTACTCTCAAATAGAAGGGATTAATTTTGAGGAAACCTTTACTCCGATGGCAAGAATTGAAGCAGTCAGACTATTTCTTGCATTTGCTGCCTTCAAAGATTTCAAAGTGTATCAGATGGATGTCAAATCTGCTTTCCTAAATGGTGACCTAGAAGAAGAGGTGTACATTGAACAACTGGATGTATTTCAGTTATCAGAGCATGGTGATATGGTTTGCAAATTAAAGAAGGCACTGTATGGTCTAAAGCAAGCCCCAAGAGCATGGTATGAGAGGCTGGATAAACATCTTTTGAAGATTGGTTTCAGCAAAGGTACTGCTGATAGTAACCTATATTTTCAAATTGATCATGAAAACATCTTGATCGTTGAAGTATTTGTTGATGATATCATCTTTGGAGGAAGAGACAGTATGTGTAAAACCATTGCAAACCAAATGAAAAGTGAGTTTGAAATGTCAATGCTTGGTGAAATGAATTTCTTTTTGGGTCTGCAAACTACTCAGATAGAGAAAGGAATCTTTATCTCTCAGACCAAATATGTGAAAGAACTATTGAAGAAATTTGGAATGGAAGATTCAAAGCCAATGAACACTCCCATGGCTACCGGATGTAAGTTGAGCAAAGATGATGACTCTCCTAAGATAGATCAGACAAAGTACAGATCAATGATTGGTGGATTAATGTATCTCACTCAGACTAGACCAGATATAATGCAGGCTGTTGGTCTTGTGGCGAGATTCCAGGCTGATCCCAGAGAATCTCATGTCATGGCAATCAAAAGAATTTTTAGGTACTTGAAAGGAACAGTTGAGTATGGCCTATGGTATCCCAGAGATGATGAATTTTCTCTTCATGCATATACAGATGTAGATTGGGTAGGAGATGTGGATGATAGAAAGAGTATAAGTGGAGGAGCATTCTTTTTGGGAAAAAGGTTGGTTTCTTGGCTAAGCAAGAAATAAGAAGCAATATCCCTGTCTACAACAGAAGTTGAATACATTACAACAGCAAGTAGTTGCACTCAACTTTTGTGGATGAAGCAGATGCTAAGAGATATTCAAGTAGAATATGAGGAGCCTATCACAATTTTCTGTGATAATTCAAGTGCAATAAATATTTCTAAGAATCTAGTATTGCATTCTAAGACCAAGCATATATCTATCAAATTTCACTTTTTGAGAGAACAAGTGAACAAGGGTGAAGTCAGATTGGAGTATGTGCCCTCCAAGGATCAACTTGTAGATATTTTTACTAAACCTCTTCCCAATGACTCTTTTGAGTATCTCAGGGAGAAGTTAGGGGTCATGGCCCCTCCGGTGATGAACTAGGATGCACTGATGTGCATCAGTCTGGTGGATATCACAGTCATATCTTGTGATCTGGATTGATGATGGGGAGCTGCTACTAAGGGGGAGCGGCTAGTATGATTCTGATGTGTTAGAATTGCAAGTATGAGCCCTTTGCCATTGATGTCAAAGGGAGAGAGAAGACATGTGAAAAACAAGTGGTTGATGATCAAAGGGGGAGCAGTAAAGGAAGAGAAGACATGTGAAGAGTTGTTGTTGATAGGGGGAGCTATGACAGAAAGGAGAAGTTCTTGTCTTGATGGTTTTTCACATCATATGTTGCCATCAATGACAAAGGGGGAGATTGTTGCAAGTATGAGGTTAACCAGTGTTGTCATTGATGTCAACATACTCATATTGCATTGATGAGAAGGATTGGATGAGATGTGTGTTGAGGATATTGAGAAAATTAGTCTCAATCAGGAACAGTGAAGAATAGTGATAAGAAGAAGGCAAAAGTACTCAATAGGTTGAGGATCAGAGGATGCGGATTAAAGGGTTTGTAGATATGAGTCTTGAGATGTTCTAGTTAAGATTTCAGAGGTCCGCATGAAGATCTGAAGAAGTTGTGATCGATCAAGTAGAACCGGTTCTGGGAGATGCTCCGGAGTGACAGAATGTTACAAAAAGGTCCGGTGAGATCCGGAAGTGCATTATCCTATTCTGCGGATTGGAAGGAGTGTTTGGGATGTCCTTGTGATGTGTCATCTTGATTTTCTTGTAGTCTGGAGGTCCGAAAGCACCTTGATCAGTATGACATTTGTGACAGACTGTGTTCTTTAAGTTTCGGATGAAGAAGAAAAGAATTCTAGTAAGTGGAGGAAGTGCGGATGTACTCGGTCATTCCAGTAAGGCTGTGAAGGTTCTTGAATCATGTTGAGGATGTGTTGTTAGTCCGCATTAGTGTTAGAGCCTAGAATTGGAGATATACTTCCAGATGAAGATGTTCTTGTTAAGGCTGGCCGATCGGATGAGTTATTTATCTTGCGAATGTTCTTGTGGATGATTGTCGACTTAGATGATTGTTCCTAAGTCGATGCCTTGTATAAATAAAGGTTTGTGAATTCATTTCAAAGTGTGTGGTGTAGCGGATGAGTGTGGCATAGTGAAAGAGCGAAAGGCAGAGTGGAAGTATCTCAGGCTTAAATGGAACTGATCCAGACATGGTAAAGATGTCAATCACTAGTTCAAGTTTGTAATACTTGTTATCTTATAGACAGTGTGTCTCTTGTAGGTAGTGTGCCTCCTTGTGAGCAGTGTGCTCAGGTAGTGAGCCCTAATTGGCATGTGCCAATCCATTTTTCTTATTCTTCTAATAGAGAATAATCCTTGGGTTAATCACCCCGTGGTTTTTCCCTTAACCGGGTTTTCCACGTCAAAATCTTGGTGTTTCATGTGTTGATGTGTATCTGCTCTAGTGTTTATGTCTTATGCTTCCATGAATGATTAATTGCTATGCTATTGATTAACAAAGTGGATTTAAGTGTTTGAATTGAAAGTGAATTAAGGATAACTGATTCACCCCCCCTCTCAGTTATCAACACCTTGTCCATTTTATCCCCAAACCTCTATGAGGCATCCAATTTGGCTTTAAGAATATTGAATTTTTTCAAGATTGGAATAATGGCTTTAGCATTTGGAATGCTAGTTATCATCAACCTTGTCTACCACATTTCAAAGTGTTGCTGGCATCTTCATACCTTTATGCATTTCTAATATATCTTCCTTTAAGTTCAAGAGATAAGATGCGACATTATTCAATTTCTTAATGGGATTACCAATTGAATCCTCTTTAGCTCTCAACTCCTCAACCAATAGATCTTTGAAGGCTTGTTTGACCACAACAACATCCAACAAATTTGACTCAGTCTCATCAAAAATATCAACACCCAAGGAAAGACATGAGCTTTTGAGATCTTACAAGTATGATTTATTATTTTTGGCAACATTCTTTAGGTCAGTGAGACACTATTTAACCATTATCAACTTCCAATCAACTGAATTCAACCATTTGATAGACTCATTTTCTTCTGACTTTCTTATAATCTGTTTTGAAACTAAGATTCTAGAGTCAATTTTCACCATGCCGATTAGTCCATTTCTAGACACATTTAGCATAGTCTCTTCTTTCTTGATTGTTTTCAAATCAACTAGAATCTCAATCTATTTGTTAGACATTTTAGTGTACAAAAGAATAGTCTCATGAATAAAAAGAAAACAATCCATGGTGAGTTTCTCAACCCACTCTTCTACTGTCTTACCCAAAAAATTTATATTTATTAATTGATCAATCACCTCAGAGATCACACCTTTGGGAGGGGTTTTTGAAGGAGTATCCATGGTAGCATCCATAGGTTGAGATGTGGTGTCAACAATGGAACTGATGTATGAGGTTAGGATATTTACCTATTCCCCCAATAGTTCATTCTCTCTTTCCCTCTCCTCTAATAGGGTAGCTAGGATTTCCATAGATACCTTGGCATTGTGGATGTCACTTTGAATAGGAGGTCCCAAGTCTACCTTGCTAATATGAAAGTCATCTACATAGACATCCCTCTCTAATATTGATGCTTAATCATTGGATCAACCATGAGTTTGGACATCCTTTTGGCTTTTCTAGGATTCAACTCTAGTTTAAGAATCTTTGCAACTACATTAAACTCTGTGTCAAAGATATGAGAATACACCCTCTTATTATTAACCTTTTTTTAACCAAGCAGGAGTTGATAGAATGGGACAACCATCAGTGGTAACATGAGGCATATTATCTAATATAGGAGTACCAAGTACTCATTGCTGTTGCTGGGAAGATGAGGGAGTATGAGGCACTCCATCATGAAAAACAAGGGGAGAATTATGTTCAAAGTGTGGAGGAGTTGTATCCTTGGTTGGAGAAGGTGTAATTTCCCTATCCTCATCTTGTAGCATCTATTCTTGCTCTGACAATTTATTTACATGAGGATACAAACACCTCTTGGTCTTGAGCTTTTCCCTAGGGGGTTCATTGTCCCCTACACATTGTCCGTTAAAATCAACATTCTTCTTGGGATCATCTCCACCATCATTCCCATATCTGAATGGGGACTGTGAACCTGAGGTGTGAGCGGTGATAGGTGTACTTGGGTTGGAGGTGTCTATAGAAAACTATTTTTATTTGTAGTGAAATTTATGCAATATGTAATAATGACACTAAATAAAAATATAGAAAAAATAAAAATTGATTGAAAAATAGAAATAAAAATGATAGAAATTATTCTTCAATTGCTTTAAAAAATTACAAATTGAATCTACATAGAAAATGTCATAACTCATTATTTTACATCATCCTTAAATTCTTGATCATTTGTTCTCTATAATTGACACAAATTGAAAAATTCTAAAAAGGTGTTTCTTTGACCATCCCACTTAGGCCAAAAAGTGGGAGATTGTGGGATCACCCAACATTAAGCATTTTCAAGATACAATCATTTGTAACATTGTACCATTAGAGGTATTTGATGTTTTACTTAAGTAACCATATCTTTCTCACCGACATCTAGTATATGAAGTAAATCCAATAAATGTAGTCATAGATGGTGGTGATATCATATTTCACTTAGGGAACTGTATATTTCTCATCAACATGTAGTATATGAATAAAATCCAAGAAAAGTAGTCATACTAGATGTAATACCTAAATGTTCACTTATCAACACTAAGTAGTGTTAGAATCTAGTCAATTCTAGTAAGAAGTTTTTTATTTTGATGGTGTCCTAAACATAAGAACATCCTTGTGGAAATAAAATATAACACAATTCCTCTAGAAACATTGACAAAGACCTTGAAGTTAAATTTCATGTTAGTAGAGTACAAGGATATCTTTTAGCCACCAAAGGAAGTGGCTACACAATGTCTCTTAAGGAATACTATTAATTTGATTAATAGAATACCTCTACCTAATGCTTCTTTGTACCACAAATCATTTATGTCTAGATTACGTAGATTAAGAAACAAATCCATGTGTATCTAGTATAAATGGCATATCAATACCAATTAATCACTTTGTGATAGCCCAATTGTGCTTGTACAAAAGAAGAACAACACTCATGGAGGTTGTTCATTGACTATAGGTCTCTTAAAATATTGATATGAAGAACCACTACCCTCTTGTAAGGATTTAGGACTTGCTAGACCAACTTTATAGTGCAAATTTCTTCACTAAAATCAATCTTAAGTTTGGGTATCAATATTAGAATCTTGTTGAGCACATAGACATCTAGAAGATAACCTTCAAGGAACAATAAGATTTCTTCAAGTGGTTAGTCATTCCCTTCTATATAATAAATTCTCTAATCACATTCATTTGGATGATGATATTCTAAGGCCATTCACCACTTCATTTTTTATAGTCTACCTTGATGACATCTTGATCTTCAACAAAACTTGGGATAAACATCTACACCATATTAAGCAAATGATTGATTCTTTGTGGAAACATAAGTTGTATGAAAACATGGAGAAGTGTCCATTTTTCAAGTGAGAGATACATTATTTGGGACACATTATAGATGCACAAGGAGTGGATGTGGAACCAACTAAGATTCAACTCATCTAGGATTGGCTACAACCAAAGAACCTCATAGAGATTCATAGCTTCTTGGGATTGACAAATTTCTACAGGAGATTTGTACTTGTTTTTTTCAATGTCACTTGGCTACTCAACCAAGTTACCAAGGGTGGTGCCAAAGAAAGGTTCATTTGGATGGCCACATAATAGAAAGCATTCCAAGAATTTAAATGCAAACTCTATTATGCACCAATAGTTGCACTACCAAATCTTTAGCAACCATTTGAGACTAAAACTGATGCAACAAAACACACACTGGGAGTAGTCCTCACTCAACATGTTGTCATTTGGTTAGATACAATAGTGGTACATTCACTACTTGGTAAGGTACTACCCAACATATGATTGTGAGATATATGCCATTGTTTAGGCCTGTAAGACTTAAAAGTATTATATCTTAGGAAAGTAGACTGTTATCCACATAAATCACAAGCCACATCAATTATTGCAAAATCAACACAAATTATAACAAGAGTGACATTAGAAATGGTCTTCTTATCTTTATAAATTCCACCTAAACATCAAGCATAATAAGTGAAGGGCCAATCTAGTTGTAGATTATGTGAGCCCTATCCATTGGCTAAATCTCTCCTTTCTGTTCTTGACACATGTGGGAATAAAGTTAGCACATTGTAAAAATTGTATCCTTCTAACAAGGATTTTGTATGTATATATCAAAAGTTTCTTTATGATAATCGAATTCTATATTTCTACTTGCAAGACGGAATCTCTTAATACCTTGAACACTTTTGCATTATATATGAGGTAAAGAGATAACAATTGATATGGAAGGATAATTTAGCTAAGGTTGTAGGACATTTCAAGATTAAAAAGACCGATGTTGTAATGTTGCAAAATTACTTCATTTAGCCATACCTTAGGTTAGATGTCACCAAATAAATTAGGTTTTCTATTGCATGTGAAATTTTCAAGCTAATCAACAAGAAGCGGGGTTTGTGCATCCTTTTTTAGTTCCAAAGTGATTGTGGGAATCTATTTCCATGCACTTCCTCTTAGGATATTCTACAACTAGGCATGGTAATGATTATGTTTTTCAAGGGTTGATAGATTCTCAAAGGTGGAAATTTTGATTCCTTGCAAGAAAATAATCATAAGTTTAGAAATATCTCAACTATATTTTCAACATGTCTAGGTCCACTTTGGAATCCTAGACACCATCCTTTCAAAGAGAGAGACAAGGTTCTTGAGTGCCTTCTAGAAAGCACTTTGTTCTATGCTAGATAGAAAGTTGAGAAAATTCACCACATTCCATCCTCAAATTGATAGAGAAACAAAAGTGGTAAATAAGATGATCTAGTGTATCTTCTCAAAGTGCATAATTCAAATAAGCATCACACTTGGGATGAAATTCAATCTTTCATTTAACATAGCTGTAATAAATCTCTACACAACTCTATAACACACAACCCTTTTCAAGTTTTCTTGTGTTTCCAATATTTGGCAGCCATTGATGTAGCTTATCCTATTCCTCTATCAATAGTAGCCATTGATGCAAAGGCCAATGGAGATCAACACAACATCTATAAGTTTGACAAAACATTCAACTTAGGAGGATTGTTTTACCAAGGAGAGATACAAGTCTACACCAAAAGGGCTCACATGGAACATGACACCAAACACCTGATTCTCTCAAGGTAGACATCTAGAGGGTCATTTGACACCTAGGAGAATATCCCCAAACCAACCAACAAGTCTTACCTTCTTTCAAAACACTACTTCCCTCACAATGCTGTCCTAATCCTTGTAGCCTTGTTTTAGGGTCTGACAGAGGTTTTCTTACAGACCATACACTTTTATGAATAGACCAACCTTGTTTGAGATACCCTTTATGAGGTTTAACATGTTAAAGGATTGACATGGGTTGTTTAAGAACATGTGTCACTTTTAGTAAGACTATCCTAGTGTCAAGAGCCCTAATTAGGCCTACGTTACAAAGCAAGTACCCTTTTCTTGCCTCACAGAACTTTCTAAACTAGTTGGACACTTTAATTTCATGTCCAAACCAAGGCTTTTTTAGGTTTTGAGGCCCCACCATTGACTGTAACAGATTTGGCTTATACTATTCCCTTCTACACATACCTAGCACATGGTCTTGCTAGGTCATTTCAAGAAACCTCGACCAAGAACAGTCTCCTGCCAAAAATACCTTCAAAGAACATTGAAACAAGCATCAATATATCCCTTCCATTGATCAACGAGGGTTTGATTTAGTGGAATGGTGAGAAACTCATGGTTTTCTGTCAAAAAACCCTAAGTGAGGGTTTATCAAACCAAACTCAGAAGAATACAGATATCTATGTTATGCAGATGTTTCAAGAACCCAATTAAACTACAAAATACTCTTTACTCACCATACTTTCAAACCAACATTGTGGTCCTCTGCAACTCCTCCGTACAGTGGCAGAGTACGTGCAAGAACAGGGAAAATATAGAGCAACAAAGGCAGAAAACTGTGTTTTTCCTTATTGATTTCTTCACCAATCACTTCTCCTTTGTACAATGGACATCTGCAAGGCTTTAAGAAGCCTGCATCAATGGGTTGAGTAGTTGGATGGGTAGTTTGAATCAGTGGGAGACTGGTAAACTGTCTACAACCATTCAATTGTCTTTGTTTTGTTATTGTCTACAACTAATTATAATGATTTGTCATATGTATCATGGTTTTTTATGATTAACAAGGCTTTCAAACATCATTACAAGATAAATGAGCCTTTGACAAGGCATTAGACCTCTTAACACCTCCCCTACATGCCATAAAAGGCTTTACAAAACATGAATGCTATGACTATTCCATTACATCTTATGACTGCCCCCTTACAAACATGACATCAACATGATATATTTTGGACATAGTCCTTATTACAAAACATGGGAAATGGTCTTTCAAAACCTTATACATCACAAACAAAGCATGAACAAAGCAAAGAAAAGTAGAATCTCCTTTGTGCCCCTGCACCATACTCCCGGGGTGGGAAAGAACTCAAGTCTCTTGAGGAAGTAGATCAACAACTGTGGTTCCATGCTTCAAGATGTCTTCTTCACTCATCCAAGTGGCATCTTCAGTAGGGAGACCACTCCATTTGACAAGGTACTCCTTGTAAGTTTTCCTTCTAGTCTTCTTCAAGACTTTGGTGTCCAATATGCATTCCAATGTCAAGGGTTGATTGGGTGGAAGATCCTTAACCCATTCTGCATTTCCTGCTGCTGTCACATCTGCCTCTGAATCTACATCATTACCACCCCTATAAGGAAACAAATCTTAGACATTAAAAATAGGAGATATGGCCAAGCCTTGAGGAAGCTCAATCTCATAGGCATTATGCCCAAACTTATGCTTAATCCAGCAAGGACCTATCTTCTTCATGAGGAGTTTGGTTGGTTGCCCCTTTGGAAGTCTTTTGTTCTTCAAATGTACCATGACCAAATCCCCAACCTTGAATTGCACATCTCTCTTCCTCTCATTGGCCTTCTCCTTATACTTCTCGGTGTCCTTTTGAAGAGTCTCTCACACATTATCATGGATGACCTTCATGTCCAATGCAAAATCTTCTCCTTGAGCACTTCTCCTCTCCAATCCATGGAGATCTCTTAGTTCAACAATGCCTCTTGGGTGAATCCCATAGACAATCTCAAATGGACTCCTTCCTATGCTTCTATTGGTGGAGTCATTGTAAGCAAATTTAGCTTGAGGGATGATCATATCCCATGCTTCTCCATGCTATTTTGTGAGACATCTAAGAAGATTTCCCAAAGACCTATTCACCACCTCAGTTTGGCTATCAGTCTGAGGCTGATAGGCTGAAGTGAATGACAATTGAGTGCCCAACTTCTTCCACACAATATGCCAAAAGTGACCCACAAACTTAGGATCCCTGTTAGTCACAATGTTAAGAGGCAAACCATGGATTCTAACAATTTCCTTGAAGAATAAACTAGCAATGTGTGAAGCATCATTAGTGCATTTACATGGTAAGAAATGAGCCATCTTACTGAACCTATCCACCACAACCAATATGCTATCAAAACCTCTTTGAGTCCTAGGAAGACCTAAGACAAAATCTATGCTAATACTCTCTCATGGCCTATTAGGAATAGGAAGTGGCTAATATAGACCAACATTAGATGAAGTACCCTTTGCCCTTTGACATATACTACAACTCTCAACAAATTTTCTGATGTCTGATTACATTTTGGCCAAAAAGAAAACCTTTTCACTTGATCTAATGTTTTATCCAGCCCAAAGTGAGCTCCTAGACCACCACAATGCTTTTCCTTTATGATGTTCTCCCTTATGGAACACCTAGGAACACAGAATTGGCTGCCTTTGAACAACAACCCCTGCTGCAACAAAAACTTAGAAAAATTAGAATGATAAGAGTCTAAAAATTGTGAACAAACTTCATATACCTCCTTGAAATCCTCATCATCCTTGTACATGTGTTTGAGGGAATCAATTCCCACACTTTGTAACTAAATTTATTGCACCATACACACCCTTCTACTCAATGCATCTACCACTTTATTGGCCTGCCCTTTCTTGTTCTTGATTGAAAATGTGTAGGCTTGGAGTTGTTCAACCCATTTCTTGTGTTTATGACTAAGTTTTTCCTATGAATTCAGAAAACTAAGTGCATGGTTGTCAGTATAAACAATAAATTCCTTTGGCAAAAGATAGTGCATCTACTTTTTCAAGGATTGCACCATTGCACACAACTCCAAATCATAAGTAGAATACTTCCTTTTGGCATCATTCAATTTTTCACTAAATAAAGCAACTAGTTTGCCTTCTTGACTCAAGACAACCCCTATAGCAAGGTTACTAGCATCACATTCCACTGTAAACAACTTATTGAAATCAGGCAAAACAAGAATAGGTTGTTGTGCTACCTTTTATTTTAGAATTTCAAAAGAATCATTGGCTACCTTTGTCCAAGAAAACTTACATTTTCCCCCTTTAATGGTATCCAAAATAGGTGCACAAATATGATTAAAGCCCTTTATAAATTTCCTATAGAATGTTGCCAAACCATGAAAACTTCTCACATCACTTATTCTTTTAGGAGTTGGCCATGACAAAATAGCCTCCACCTTTGCTGGATCCATCTTCAAATTACCTTGGGAGATGACAAAACCAAGGTAGGTGAGTTCTTCCTTGATGAAGACACTCTTCTCCATGTTAATCATCAACTTCTCATCATGTAACTTCTTCAAAACCTGGTCCAAGTGCTGCAAATGCTCTTCCTTTGTCCTGCTAAACACAAGAATATCATCAAGATACACCACAACAAATTTTCCAATGAAATCTTGCAACACCTCATTCATAAGGTGCATAAAAGTACTTGGGGCATTGGATAGGCCAAATGTCATCACCAACCACTCATAAAGATCCTCATTTGTTTTGAAGGCTGTCTTCCATTCATCCCCTTGCTTTATCCTAATTTGATGATACCCACTCTTAAGATCAATCTTGGAAAAGTATCTAGCCCCTCCCAAATAATCCATTAAGTCCTCAATCCTTGGCATAGGGAATCTATATCTTATGGTGATCTTGTTAATTGCCCTAGAATCCATACATAGTCTCCATTTACCATCTTTTTTAGGGGCTAGGACTGTTGGGATAGCACATGGGCTAAGACTCTTTCTCACCAAACCCTTATCCAACATTTCTTGCACTTGCTTGGCAATCTCTTCATTTTATGAAGGTGTCATCTTGTAGGCTACTTTATTTGGCAAAGTAGACCCTGGTATGAAGTCAATCTGATGGCTTATGTACCTAATAGGTGGCAATTCATTAGGCATCTCCTATACCATGATACCCTTGTATTTCTCTAACAATTTCTACACCTCCTTGGGAATTTCTTCCTCACTAGGACCATGCAAATCAGGACTATTTTTAGGCTTCAAAATCAAAGCATACCCTTGTGTTCCTTCATCCTTAAGGGTGTTTAAAAACTCTCTTCCACTCACTATCATGATACTTGACCCAACACTCTTCTCTACATTCTCATCCGTCAAAGGATCCATCCCATACTTCCTACCATTCTTGGTTATGACAAAAGAATTAGACTTGCCATCATGTTGGGACTGAACATCATATTGCCATGGACATCCTAACAACAAATGATAAGCATCCATGGGGATTATATCACACAAAATCTTATCCTTATACTCCCTTATCTCAAACTCTACCCATGATTATTCATCAACTAAGACTTGTTTCCCCTTATTCAACCATGACACTTTATAGGGACTAGCATGAGGAAGTATTTTCAATTTCAACTTGTCTACCATATCAATAGAAACTAGATTTTTAGTTGAACCTAAATTAACAATTACCTTGCATATCTTACCATAGGCCTTGCATGTTGTCTTGAACAATGTCTTCCTTTGAGGGGGTTCTTGTGTTTGAGGCACCTTCAACATGGTTCTCCTCATCATCAAACTTTCTCCATCATGGACTGGGGCTACACTTCCAATTGGAGAGTTAACACTTTGGCAATCTTCCTCTTGGATCAATTGGTTCCTTCTCTCTCCTCCATGAGAGCTTGAGGCTTTCTCAGGACACTTGTTCATAGTGTGCCCTACTTGGTTGCAATTGAAACATCTTCATGTGAATACATTAGAAACTCTACCTGGTCCACCAAACCTACCCCTTCCATTGGGTCTCCTTCCTCTAAAGCCTCCTCTTAAACCTGATTCTCCACTTTGTTCTTGGGAACTAGAGTCCCCTTGGATTCTTTGAAACTAATTTCTACCTCTAAAACTGCCCCTACCTCTGAAATTTCTGCCCCCTCTACCTCTATTTTCTTCTCACCTTTCCTCTTCAACTTCTCTTCATCCCTCAATGCCATTTGAAAGCATTTGTCCACAGTCCCAGGGGTTAAAATACTAATCTCATCTTGGATACTAAATTTTAAGCCATTGATGTACCTTGCAACTTTTCCCTTCTCATCTTCTACTTGCCCACATCTGAGAGTAAGTTTATGAAACTCTTCAGTGTAGGTGGACACATCCATGTCCCTTTGCTTGAGATTTTGCATCTTCTTATAAATTTGTACCTCATAATCTGCTGGTAGAAACTGGGATTTGATCCTCTCCAACATCCTACTCCAAGAAGTGATCATACTTCTCCCACTCTTCACCCTCTCACCTTGGGTGTAATTCCACCATGTGAGGGTAGCACCCTTGAGTTTTGTTTTGGCAAACTTCACCCTCTTGTTCTCAGGTACTTCCTTGTATTCAAAGTAGTTATTTAGGGCCTCAATCCACTCCATAACTTCATCAACATTCATCTTGCCACTAAACATTGGGATCTCCATCCGAGCCTCTGAAGAATCTTTGCCAATTGGCTTGATGGCTTCAAGGAAGTGTTTCTGATTTGCAGGTATCTCTGTCTCTTCCTAATTTTCTTCTTCTTCCTCCTCTTTTTCTTCCTCTCCATCAAAACCTTCATCTAGCTTCTTCCCTATCCTCAATGCCTTCAACTCAGCTTGGAGTGCTTCCTTGACTCCACTCTTAATCTTCTCTTCCATCTCTTTGAACTTCTTAACCACCTCAGTGGTCATCCCTTTTGGAGGTATGTTGTTTGCCTCTCCTTCACTCTCCTCTGCTGACATATACCAGATCTTACTCACAACCAATTAATAGAACCTTTTATGGCTCTGATACCACTATGATTCAGAGGCCAATGGAGATCAACACAACATCTATAAGTTTGACAAAACATTCAACTTAGGAGGATTGTTTTACCAAGGAGAGATACAAGTCTACACCAAAAGGGCTCACATGGAACATGACACCAAACACCTGATTCTCTCAAGGTAGACATCTAGAGGGTCATTTGACACCTAGGAGAATATCCCCAAACCAACCAACAAGTCTTGCCTTCTTTCAAAACACTACTTCCCTCACAATGCTGTCCTAATCCTTATAGCCCTGTTTTAGGGTCTGACAGAGGATTTCTTGCAGACCAGACACTTTTATGACTAGATCAACCTTTTTTGAGATACCCTTTATGAGGCTCAACAACATGTTAAAAGCTTGACATGGGTTGTTTAAGAACATGTGTCACTTTGAGTAAGACTGTCCTAGTGTCAAGAGCCCTAATTAGGCCTAGGTTACAAAGCAAGTACCCTTTTCTTACCTCACAGAACTTTCTAAACTAGTTGGACACTTCAATTTCATGTCCAAACCAAGGCTTTTTCATGTTTTGAGGCCCCACCATTGACTGCAATAGATTTGGCTTATACTGTTCCCTTCTACACATACCTAGCACATGGTCTTGCTAGGTCATTTAAAGAAATCTCGACCAAGAATAGTCTCCTACCAAAAACACCTTCAAAGAACATGGAAACAAACATCAATATATCCATTCCATAGATCAAGGAGGGTTTGATTCAGTGGAATAGTGAGAAACTCATGGTTTTCTGTCAGAAAACCCTAAGTGAGGGTTTATCAAACCAAACTCAGAAGAATATTATGCAGATGTTTCAAGAACCCAATTAAACTACAAAATACTCCTAACTCACCATGCTTTCAAACCAACATCGTGCTCTTCTACAACTCCTTCGTACAGTGACAAAGTACGTGGAAGAACAGGGAAAATACAGAGCAACAAAGGTAGAAAACTATGTTTTTCTGTATTGATTTCTTCACCAATCACTTCTCCTTCATACAATGGACATCTGCAAAGCTTTAAGAAGCCTGCATTGATGGGTTGAGTAGTTGGAGGGGCAGTTTGAATCGGTGGGAGACTGGTAAACTATCTACAACCACCGAACTGCCCCTGTTTTGTTATTGTCTGCAACTAATTACAATGATTTGTCATATGTATCATGGGTTTTCATGACAAAAAAGGCTTTCAAACATCATTACAAGATAAAATAGCCTTTGACAAGGCATTAGACCTCTTGACACCTCCCCTACATGCCATAAAATGCTTTACAAAACATGAATGCTATGACTGTTCCATTACATCTTATGACTACCCCCTTACAAACATGACATCAACATGATATGTTTTGGACATAGTCCTTATTACAAAACATGGGAAATGGTCTTTCAAAACCTTATACATCACAAAAAAAGCATGAACAAAGAAAAGACAAGTAGAATCTCCTTGGTGCCCCTGCACCAGCCACTCCTTCAACTCAAATGGAGTTTACAAATCTATTAAATTAATTGACTACATTTAACACATTCAATAGCAAGTGAAAACCATTTTGAAGTAGACTAATGTAAATTAAAAGTAGTGTCATGAAAATAATAGGATATAGTACACCTTTCAAGATGGTGACTGAGTTTAGATACACCTACAAAAGGAAATATTGATAGAACCTTAATGTAAGCTTCATCCACTTCAATATAGGCCCTACACCATCACTAAGTATGTAGGACTTAACACATTTAAGATTAATGTTCTTGCATACCTTGGGTTGCATCTAGTCTTCAATGAAAAACGCTTGACTCCATACTTTCCATCTCTCTTAGATTCTTTAGTGTTTTCAAAAACACTTTAGTATACATTATAGATCAACATAGAATGTAGCATTCTAGTAGAATTACATTATCATTAATGCTAAGATCAAATAGATAAGACAATACGAGATCTCTCTCTTCCAAATTGTCAAAGTAGGTCAAGTTCCTTTTCAAGGAAAATGTTTCATAGAAGCACTATTGCAAGTATGTGCAGTCAGTGTTGTCATTGATGTCAACAAGCTTGTGTTGTCATTGGTGTCAACTGTATCAACTGGTTGAACAAAGATGAGGCTATTTGAGTAGAGATGAGGTTGTTACAATGGTATGAACTATTTGGTTGAGTTGCTTTGCTAAAGGTGATTTGGTTGCTTTGTAGAGGTGTTGAAGATGTTAAGAACTTGTTTCTGTTGGTTGGTTTACAAATTAGTGTTTTGGTTTTGCTCTGCATTTCCTCAATATTGAATATATGTCCTTAAAATTTGGATATGTTCTTTAGAGATGTTCAAAGATGTTATATCCCAAATTTGGTGCTCTGGTTCATTGTGCAGAGGAAGTTGTGTTCACCAGTGTGTAGACCACATTTCTGAGTGTTGCAGAGGTGTCTGGGAGAAATGTCTTTGCTTTGCATTTCTCAACAAAGTGGTTTTAGGTCTTACGGTTCTAGAATTGTGCTTATATGGTTTATATCTTTGTTTTGTTGAAGTTGTTTATGGTTTTGTGCTCTAAAAGTCAATTTCTAGAGATATAGTGTATGACAAAGATAGTTAAGCATACTGGATAAATAGGATAAGGTTGTGCGGCAGGGGAAAGTTGTTGCAGCGGAATTTGTTGAATTTGTTAGATTTCAGGATGTTTCAAGATGTTCGTGGAATACTCTAGATTGTGTTGAAGCCTTGAATGTGGTTTGCAAGTCATCTTTGGGTTTGAGGAAGCATGTACTTAAAAGTTCATTATGTTAACACAGGTTTGGCCGACGTTGGGTGTTTACACTAATTGCGGAGGTGCTTCGGTGATTGTGAAAGCATGAAGTGGTGTGATTGGATGAATTTAGGTCCAAGATAAGGTATGTTGTGGTTCGCCTTCATTCCTTTCCACCGTGGGAATGTGTAGGTCCAGACCTAATTTGAATTTTCTGGGTTAAGGTGATTTTCTTACCTTGGAGAATGCTCTCAAGGTTGAAGACATTATAAATGAGTGTCAAGGGATAGTGATTGTGTGTGTGAATGTGATGGATATGATGTGAATAATAGAGTGAGTGAATGTGTGATGCGACAAGTACCTATGGAAGCGAATTGAATGAATGTAGAGTAGTGGAGTTTGGTATTTCAAAATAATGTGATGAATATTGTTTCAATACTTTGAGCTTCATTGGAACTGTACTCCTTGCATATGTTAGATGCAATTATAATAGTTCAACTCTGGCAGTGAGCCACCTCTTCTATCTCTTTCTTTCAAAATAGTGAGTCCTTGGGTAGTGAGCCCTTTGGCAGTGAGCCTTTCTTCTAGGCAGCGATCCTTTCTTCTGAGCAGTAAGTCCTTTGGGTAGTGAGCCTTTTGTAATTCAGTGTTGTTACTACTTTATATTGTGAGCTAGTCCTCATTGTGGTTTTTGCCTTCTTGGGTTTTCTACGTAAATCTGGTGTTCATGTGTTATGAGTTGTGGTTGTATGTTTTATGCTTAGTTTCCTTTACTGCAATTGTATATGCTAGATGGATTGAATTTTTGAAGGGTAAATGGTTCAACAGAATACTGATTCAGCCCCCCTCTCAGTATTCTAGGTGTTCAACAATTAGTATCAGAGCCAAGTCCTTTGGAAGAAGCTTAATCGCTCAAGGAAGATCTTGGAAATTGAACACATGGGTGCTAGAAGATTACCTATTCCTCTGGAAGAGATTTCTATTGCTAAACACATTGGAGAAGACTGCATACTTGACAAAGCTAGAGAACATAATGCTGCTCTTGAAGATCTTGAAAGGACTACAAGTGAAATCAAAGATCTGAAGGAAAATGTTAGAGAAGTAGATGAATGCATCATAAAATTGAGAGAGAAAGTTAAAAGGTTTAGAGAAAGGCATAAGGAAGTTAGTGAACAATAGAAGCAAGAAAATGAATCTATCAATGGTCTAAAAGTGCAAGTTGAGGAGAAGAAAATAATTGAGGAATGTCTTAGTGCAGTAGTGGAAAGCAAATCAAAAGAATGAGCAAGGCTTGAACATGAAGTTGTAAATATGAGATCTGATCTGGAGAAGCCAAGGATGCTTGAAGACATGTTTAAGATGAGTTTTGCAAAACTAGATGAAATGATTGCAAGTCAGAAAGGTCCAAATGATAAAGAGGGTTTAGGATTTGAAAAAGGTGAAAGTTCAAAATCAGATCACACTTCAAATTAGAGGAACAATGGCAAGCAGATCTAGAATCAAAAGAATAAGGCTAGAAGACCTCCAGCCAGACAACCAAATGCTTAGAGGTACCCATCTTTCAATAGTTTTTGTCATTTTTACAATAATTATGGACACAAAGCAATAGAATGTATAAGTAGAAGGAATCAAAATGTTCCATCTTTCTTTGGTCAATTCTTTACATGCAATAAAATTGGGCATAGAGCCGCCAAATGTAAAAGTAAAGTGAGTCAGAACTCTATTAGGTGCTATGCATGCAATATGATGGGACATAGAGCTAATGAGTCTAGAAGTCAAATGAGGAATGTTTATAATAATGATAGAATGGTTCAATCTTTCAATGGCTACTATTATACATGCAATAGATTTGGGCATAAAGCTAGTCAATGCAGATTTAGAATGAATGGAAGAAATAATAGTCAGAGGAATGTTGTCTGCTACAATTGCAATAGACATGGACACATTTCCAAGTTTTTTAGAAGCAGAAACATGAAGAAGGATAATTTGGTAGAGAAGAATAAATTGTTGGAAAAAAGGTGTTGTTCACCTTGCATAACATTAATTAATTTAATTATGTAAAATAAATATTCTTTTGTGGTGCAACTTAAGTGATGTGTTTAGCCACATAAATATTTATTTGGTATCACTTGTAAAAGTTGTATTTAACATTGGGAGAAATAAGGCAAATATTTATTATTTGTCTAAAATAATAAATATTGGGGTCAATGGTTTTGTGCTCATTGGTTTGAGTCACATTGTTTTTATCTAATACCACAAGTTGTATTTGTGTGAGCTTGAGTCTATAAAAGCAAGCACATGGTTAGTAGATAGGGTTGGCTCTTATTTTATAGGTTGTGTGAGGCTATCATTGTATTGAGTTTTCTCTTGAGAGTGCATATTGTAAAGCATGGCATGGGATGTGTGGATTCATGCTTGAATACATGGAGGTTGCAGTAGAGGAGCTCGATGTTTTAGAGGTGTTCATGGAGACTCTATGAGTGTATTGTAATTTATTATTGCTGAATAATACATTGAGTATGGATGCTTTTGGAGGTTGGGTTTTTTCCCTCAATAAGGGTTTTCCCAAGGTATATCTTGTGTTATCTTGTTGATTGTCTATTGATCTTTGCATTATGGTAAATATATAAGATTGTATGCATCATTATCTACTTTGGGTTATGTGGAATTGGTTTGATCTACCTATAAAGTCCTAACATAAACTAGTACCAAAGGTTGATCTAGCAGAGACCAAGAAGGAAATGAATAAGATTTGGATTAAAAAGGATGTAATAGAGGTCAATGGTGAGCCTGTATTGGCATCTGGTGTAGAAAGTCCCTCTAGGAACTAAGGTGAGAGTGTTGACTCAAGGGGAGTTTTAATGAAATTTTTTTCTCCCCTACCAAAGGAATGGTGCTAATGGTTCAACATGAAGATATGAGATGAAGGTTGACATGCTTCATCATTTGGTAAAGACTGCGGTAGAAAATCTCCTAATGTAGAAGTTTGCAGAGAATTTGAAGATAACTATGTGTATAGTGAAAGGTTTGACAACTTTGTTAGACAAAGCATTTATGGTGAATTAAGGTCTCACAAAGAGCTAGGTGACAGACATAAGCATTAAATGAGTGAAAAAGAGGTTTTTGGAAACAAGAGGGACTAAGAAGCAGTGGAAGTGAATATTTCTGGTCCATCACAGAATGGGAATGATGAAGGTGTTGTAAGAGGGATTGAGAAGGCTATTGGAAGAAGTGGGGGTGTCAATATGCATGACAAGAGTAGTGTGGAATATTAGCGCATGACTTTGAATGCCCTTCAAAAAGAATATCAATGGGTTAATGAACAAGGGGTTTCAAAGCAAGTAGTCTTCAAGTGTCTAATTAGGCTCTTCTTGCACAACCATTCAAACAGAAAATTAAAGTATGAGAACTAGTGAAAGATATGGCAGAAGACAATTATCTAGGAAATAGTTTTAAGAAGGGGAAATTGACAAATAAGTACATCTTTGATTGAAGGTCTTTTTGCAAATCACAAGTTTGAGGGTTATCTAGTTGTGCATGCTGAATTAGATCTTGTAGAGCAAGAATATCAGTTAAAACATGAACTTGACCAAGAAGTTGATCCCGTATTCTTAGAACCTAAGATGACTTATGAAAATTAAAAAAAGATATCTTTAAAGCATAAGGGGATGATGATTTAGATTCTGAGAGTGAAACTAATAGTGAAAGGAGGAATGAGAAATCAAGTAAGAAAAATAATTCAAAGCCTGAGTCTTGATCGTGACAAGAAGAAAGAAAAGTGCTAGGACATTTGATTCTGAGAATGAAAGTGACAGTGACAAAATCTCTTAGACACTTTTGAGGATTTCCGGTAGAGGTTAGGGGCAATTGCTAAAGATGCATAGTGATACATATATCTATGGGAGTTCATGCCACATATTTAACCTAGACTAATGATGGTTACCTCTTAGGGGAGTAGGTCATGGTGACTGATGATAGGGCATCTTGCAAGAGAAAGGCTACAGACAAATGAGTGTTGATCAAAGGGGGAGAATAGGTAGGTGTTGAATCCCTTTATCCTTGAGGAGAGAATCTAAAAGGGATAATGATTGGCCATATGTGTTGTCCTTGATGTCAACATAGTATGTATGATGTCACAAGGTGAAAAACCTTTTGCACCTTTTAACTCATAGGATAGAGAATGAGAGATACTTCAAATATTTATCAAATATATATGCACAAGTATGATTATAAACATTATGATCAAGACCTCAAAGACAAAACATTAGGGCACACACATAAATATAAACAACATGAACCATAACACATGTTTTTCATGAGTGGAAAACCCTCATAGGGATGAAAAACTACTTAGAAAATGCCTCACTGGCTTAATAAAAAACATGCCTCACTGGCTACACAAAATGCCTCACTAGCAAAGAAAACCTCACTGGTTACAGCCTCACTAGCAAATACAACTACCTCACTGGCAAAATGTGCCTAATTGGAAATCAGGTGCCTCACTCGCAAATCCAATAATAGAAGAAAATGAATTCAGGGGGTTACCCTTATTCTCTATAATGCAACAACATCTATAACCTCTCCAATGCTCATACTATCTCCTAGTATACAAGTTTGACAATCTCTCCACAAACAAACTCTATCACATGTCTTATGTCTCTCTTATCAGAACCCAAAAGGTTCTCTCTTCAATAAAATACAAATGTTATCCACCTTGCCTCTGCAAGAATCATTGTCTTTTGTATGTCCTCATCTCTGATTCTTCTATCATATCTTTGCAATCTAGAACATATCTCTGCAACTATTATGCCCTCTAAAACATATAATCTCCTTTGCTAGAAATACATGGCCCCATACATAATTATCTCTGAAAACTGCATCATACCTACTCTTTACACAACTTTGTTTTCTGATAAAAAAACTATTAAAATAATATCATTATATATATTACCATGTAGGTATTGCTCTGTATATCACCATGAACTAAGTCTCACACCTCTATATATCACACAGAGCAAGAAATCAAATTTACTGCCCTTCATAGTTTGGTTTCATAACTATTTGCAGGGTCGTTACAACTTCTGCTTGTCAAACTTAATCACTGAGGAGTGACCATTAGCATTTGAGTGCATTTAAACCTAAGCCTTTGATTAGGCTTTTTGCACCCTTTCAAGATTGAATGGCATCCCTCGATTTGGAATACTGCTTAAAAACCAAATGAAATGACCTGTGCACCTGATTATTCCTAGACAAGGGGCTAATGGACTAATGACTTAAAGACCCTTTAGCAGGTTGAATTAAATGGTAGTAACCTGTGATCATAAGTCAATACTAAATTAAAACAAAAGTGCATTTTACACATGACGAGCAATTGAGGGTTTTAAAAACTTATGTAAAGTAGGTTCCTTTTAGGATTTAAGGCCCAATATGCAAACCCTAACCATTAATAAGAAAGACTTAAACATTCTAACTTTCATCAAGAGATATTTAGGACATTGTAGAGGTCATAGAGATATTAGAATAAAGACATGAAGACATGACATAAACATAGGTCATTTAAACTAGGATATTGAAAGAATAACAAACCCTAGATTATCAACATTAAGATGTGATGCTATGAAGACCAAGATCCAATCATAAATCACTTTGACAACAATGCACATTTCCTTGAAGCATGATATCCATAGTGTCCATAGATGACCAATTCACCAACATCCTATCTTCTACATTCGTTCTTCTGACATGATGAACATGAACCATATAGTAATAAGCAAGTGGCAAGTGGACTAATGAAGCATGAAAGCATGTCACTCTGCAAGTCACTCTACATGATGAAGCATAAACCTTCCCACATGATCCACATTAATGACAACCCTCTGAGGACATCTTCCCACATGATCTACATCATTGACAACCCTCTGAGAATATCTTGTTGTCACAACACCAATATGAAGATGAAGATGAAAACTAAGATGAAAAACTAACATCATTGAAATCCTCTGATCACTTCTTTTGACCATTGAGATCCTCTGATCACTTTCTGAGAACATCTGACATGCAACCTACATCTAAGTCTGAGAACATCTGACATGCAACTTCTCCTTTTGACATCAATGATAAACACTGCTCTACAATCTCCCCCTTTGTCATTGATGGTAAAACACACATCACATCACTTTATCACTCCCCCTTTTTGACATTAGATAACAAAGTGTATCTTAGCAAGCATTGCAAAATAGTGATATACTTTCATTCCGCGTAGGAAGAGACCTTCAAGAAAAAATCATCAGTCACCTACTATGCAGTCACAATGAGTAATATATATAGTAAAGAACATTGTAAAATTGTAACCAAGATCACTGCATATTGGTACCAACTAGCAAGTTACTGTTCTCCATATTACTGTCAAGATGCAGCACTCCATCACTTTTGGTGCAGGAGCACCTAACACAAGGTGGCCTCCGCAAGGCATTTAAATCATGTTTTGTTTAGGAAATCATGTTTGTGTTGTAATAAGGTCTATTTGACCAATGCATGTCATTTCAATGTGTATCTAGGTTCATTTTGTAAGTCCCAAGGTACTGAGGGCACATTTGTCAAGTTGTAACCGCATAATGCCAAAAATAGGGTAGTAGGGCAGTTGGAGGCTATTTAGACGGTTGTCTCCCAGTCGCTTGGAGTTGGTTTGGTATTCCTCAGGGTGAGTTGTTAAATACCCAGAGGAATGAACCAAAATAGATATATCAAATGTAATCAGATCAAAGAAGGGTGTGAATGTGATTGTATTGTGCTCAGGATAAATAAAGCAATTTTGTTCTATCCATTTGATTTCCATTTCTTATAACTGCAAATCATGTAACTGTAGATTTCCTTTCTTTTTGTACTTCCACTGTTGCAAAATGTTGATGTGATGCATTCCACTGATGAGATTTCTATCGAAATCATTGGAATGGCTTTGTTGTACAGATATCAATTTTTGTTTCCTATTTCATTTTCCTATTTGGCGGCACAGAGGACCAAATTGGAGTGTGCACAGTAGATGGCCTAGCATCTCCATGTGCTAGGGTTTGATTGGAGGAGTTGGAGCTGATATCGGTGAGACAAAGGCCATCGATGAAACATTTCTCGCTTAGAGCGATGAGGATAGTCTGGCCGAAGAGAGGTTCAAGGCGTTGAATGGAAGTCATGGCCTGAGATGCATATCGGCATGACTACAATGATCAGAGTGATAAGTTGCAAGGTGGCCGATGGAGTAAGTCTTACCGACTGAGGTTCCCCATCATATTGGTATTAGAGCCAGCAAAAGCTCTGGGCAGAGGTGTTGTGTATTTGATTTCTATCATTGAGAAGGCAGATGAAGAGTTGCTCATGCCATCTAGTTGCGAGAAGGAATAGAATTCCTGTAGTGTGTGGGTAGGCGATGATGAGGTTTGTTAAGACCATTCACCAATAGAGGTTTGGTTGGAAGAGGGTATAGAGTGAGGCCACTGCGAGAGAGAGTGGTAGTGCATCTCCAAGATCTGCTATTGGATGAGAGAAATGGGTCTGTAGCAGCATGTAGGATGAACATATGATTGAGCATTGTGCTGTACTCATTGAGGATTTACAAGAGTGTTGGCATTTGGGTACTGTCTATGAATGTTTATGTCAAACAGAGAAAGCAAAGGAGAGGCTAGCGATATGCCTCCAAAGGGGATGACCACCGAAGTGGTCAAGAAATTTCAAGAGATGGAAGAGATGATCAAAATTGGAGTCAAGGAAGCACTCCAGGCTGAGTTGAAGGCACTGAAGATAGGAAAGAAATCAGATGATGAATCTGATGGAGAGGAAGAAGTAGAAGAATAAGAAGAGGAAAAGATACCAGCTGAATAAAAGTAATTCCTGGAAGCTATCAAGGCAATTGGCAAGGACTCTTCAGAGGCTCAGATAGATGTCCCCATGTTCAATGGAAAGATGAATGCTGAGGAAGTCATGGAGTAGATTGAGGCTCTAAACAACTACTTTGAATACAAGGAAGTTCTTGAAAGTAAGAGGGTTAAGTTTGCAAAAACTAAACTCAAAGGTGCTGCCCTTACATGGTGGAATTACACCCAAGGAGAAAGGGTAAAGAATGGGAAGAGTATGATATCTTCATGGAGCAGAATGCTAGAGAAGATCAAGTCCTAGTTCCTTCCGTTTGACTACGAGGTGCAAATTTACAGGAAAATGTAGAATCTTAAACAAAAAGATATGGATGTAGCTACTTACACTGAGGAGTTTCACAAATATACTCTTCGTTGTGGGCACAGGGAGGGTGAAAAAGCCAAGGTAGCAAGGTACCTAAATGGTCTGAGGATCAATATTCAAGATGAGAGAAGTTTATTTACACCTGAAACTGTGGAAAAATGCTTTCAAGTAGCATTAAGAGCTGAAGAGAAGCTGAAGAGGAAAGGTGAACAACAAGGTAGAGGAAGAGGTGACAGAAATTTTAGAGGTAGTTTTGGAGGAAGAAGTCCTAACCAGAGGCCTAGTGGTGAGTTTAACCAAGAAGAACAAGTTGGAGACTCAAGTAGTAGAGGAGGCTACTGAGGAAGAAGGCTAAATGAAAGAGGTGGGACAAATGGATCAAACAAAGGATGCAAGTTCTTTGACATGAGATGTTATAACTGCAATTAGATAGGGCACCCAACTTATAAGTGTCTAGAGAAGGCCTCAACTTCTCAACTTCTCATGGCAATGAGAGAAGAACCACATTGACTCAAGAGGATGTAGGGAGTGTGACATCTCCTGAAGTGAATTTGACATCAGAAGTGGGAGAAAATCTGATGATCAAGAGGACGTTGCTCAAAGCACCAGTGAAGACTGAACCATCATAGATGAGAGCACTTTTTAGGATCAATTGCAAAAACAAAGGTAAAATATGCAAGGTAGTCATAGATTCTGGTTCAACAGATAATATGGTGTCTAGGGAAATGGTGGATAAATTGAACATAGAAAGGATTCCTCATCAAACTCCTTATAGAGCGTCTTAGGTAAGTGATAGTCAATCACTTTTGGTAAGTGAATAGACATATGTTGATTTTCATATTGGAGAATATAAGGAGAGAATTTTATGTGACATTTTGCCCATGGAGTGTTGTCACCTACTTTTAGGAAGGCCATGGCAATTTGATAGGCAAGCATTATATGATGGATATGCTAACACATACACCATCAAGAAGGATGGAAAGACTTTTGTGATGACACCATTGCAAGAGGATACTGAAGCCAAGAATGCAGCCAAGATTATTTTGGTGGGTAAGAAAGAGTTTGTGAAGATCAAGGAAGAAGAGACAAGGACAGTTGAGGATGTCTCAAGGAGTGAGGTTACCAAAGCTCACAGTTTGAAGGTGGTTTTAGTTTTGAATAATGGAGATTAGATGGTAATGTTTGAGATGGATTAGAAGAAGGTCGAAGAGCAGGTCTGCAAGTAGCCACAAGTTGATTGGAAAGAAGAAGATGCTATCATAGTAGGAACCATTATTTGTCCTCTAGAGCCAACAAGAGTTGCAAGGCAATCATATTCTCCCATAACAACAGTACAAGAAGCATTAAACAAGGCTTTGAATATAGGTGTTAGGCATATACGACAGTAAGCAATCATGACATGCAACATCCAAGTTTAGTTGCAAGCACTCACTCATGGCAAGGTGTGAGTAGCACCTACAATGCTAGGCATGAGTTTTTGATTCCATGGAAGCAAGTTGTAGTCCAGAGATCATGGGGAAGGCATGAGGTAGTAAAGGATATAGGTGGTGCAAGACAAAGAATCAACTCATGGGACATGAGTTCTTTTCTAGGTGGGGTGTATGGTGCAGGAGCACCTAACACAAGGTGGCCTCTGTGAGGCATTTAAATCATGTTTCGTTTAGGAAATCATGTTTGTGTTGTAATAAGGTATATTTGACCAATGCGTGTCATTTTAGTGTGTATCTAGGTTCATTTTGTAAGTTCCAAGGGACTGAGGGCACATTTATCAAGTTGTAACTGCATAATGCCAAAAATAGGGCAGTAGGGTAGTTGGAGGTTGTTTAGACGGTTGTCTCCCAGTTGCTTGGAGTTGGTTTGGTATTCCTCAGGGCAAGTTGTTAAATACCTAGAGGAATGAACCAAATAGATATATCGAATGTAATCAGATCAAAGAAGGGTGTGAATGTGATTGTATTGTGCTCAGGAGAAATAAAGCAATTCTGTTCTATCCATTTGATTTTTGTTTCTTATAACTACAAATCGTGTAACTGTAGATTTCCTTTCTTTCTTTACTTTCACTATTGCAAAATGTCGATGTGAAGCATTCCACTGATGAGATTTCTATCGAAACTAGTGGAATGGATTCATTGTACAAATATCTATTTTTGTTTCCTATTTTGTTTTCCTATTTGGTGGCGCAGAGGACCAAATTGGAGTGTGCATAGTAGACGACCTAGCATCTCCATGTGCTAGGGTTTGATTGGAGGAGTTGGAGCTAATATCAGTGAGACAGAGGCCATCGACAAAACATTTCTTGCTTAGAGTGACGAGGATAGTTTGGCCAAAGAGAGGTTCAAGGCATTGAACGGAAGTCACGGCTTGAGATGCATATTGGCATGACTACAATGGTTAGAGTGATAAGTTGCCAGGTGGCCGATGGAGTAAGTCTTACCGACTGAGGCTCCCCATCAACTTTGCAACATTTTGCTCCCTTTTGCATTGATTATCAAAGTAATGATGTCATTTTCAAGACTCAAATAACTCTATCAAGAATAATCTCCCTTTAATTAAAAAATGTGACTCCACTATAATGATTGTCCCTACAAGGATGAACTGAGATGACATGATATACACTTATCTAGGACTGTCCACAGAAATGATTACAGAGTAACCTCATTTGACAATAGCAAGCAAATTGTCATCAATTTCTTCATTATGTAAGACCATTAGGAATACATTATGCCACTATCAACTATCAACTGTGAAGGTCACTATCCAAGAGAATGTTCAAACACTATCATGATGTTGCTGTCACTGTTACTTCTCGTGTTCAATTCAAATTTCAAGCACTATTCATTCCACTTTATGTAACCGTCAAACAGTCACTGTAGATGCCCTGAACAAATAAAGACACTCAATGCATCTTAATGCCCACTGTTAGCAAATGCACACTGAAATGAGAAATGTAATGTTATTGTCCTGATACATGTCAATCTCACTATTTTCTTACCACTGAGAGGTAGAAAACAAAGCAGGCTGTTACTAGGAAGTGTCAATTATAAACCATGAATACACCATGATGACCACTTGAAGATCCTGAGTGCTATACAAGTAGAAAAAATCTGATTGCTACACAAGCAATGGTATAATGACATATGATACTCCATGAAATGGTAATGAGTACACACTGTCTAAATGATGAGTGAACACAAATTGTCTTGCTTTAATGACAAACATTTGTAACATCACTGCTACATATCATAACAAGGTTACCAACCATGTTGGAGTACCTACCTTGCAACATCCAACATCTGCATGACAACAAGCTTGATCTACTACACATATCACCTAGATTAGCATCACACCGTCATCTTGACATGATCATCATGCAACCAACATCTTGCAAACTTGATCAGCAACTTAAGCAACAACACCTTGTAATATTATTCTGTAACCCCAATCTAGCTTAAGCTTTATCAATCTTGATCTTTCTAATTTCTTTGATATAACCACCATGTCACCATCAACATGAATAAAAAAGAATCATAGAAGGCACTGTCATAGACAACTTGACTAAAGAATGAATTGCACATCACTATCAAGGGGATAACAAAGTATCAAGGTATAAAATTACTATCAACAGAGTCCACAAAGAAAAGTTTTGTCTTGACTACACACAGATTGTCTTACTATTTATTGCAAACTATGAACAAACTATCCTTTGATTGTCCTTGCAATAGTTGACACATAGAGATCAGAATGATTGCTCACTAAACATA